>OZ024890.1:60527366-61882366 GCA_964017195.1 Siderastrea radians | reverse complement strand
GAGTTCTTATCACCACAAATATTCCTGAAAAAGCTTACATCACCTCCAGTACTTTCCACCATTCTGACACTAGTGACAATCGTACACTTTGCTACCCCTCCCCTGTAGCACATTCTTGTTAGCACCCAGATTTTGGGTGGGAGGAAGAGAGAGGACCCTGGGTACGAGGTTGCCGCCATTGTTACACCAGAAAGGATACAATGACGTCATACACTCAAGGGCTGTAGAATGTAGTGCGTGAACGCGGCTTACAAATTATGCAAAACACGAGTTTGAGAGTGTGAAAGCTCAAAACTCCCGTGCTGCATACTAAATAAGGCACTTTCACACACACTGCGTTCTAAAGCTCGTTAGTGAATGATGTCATTCTGTCCTTTCTGGTGTAATAATGGCGGACTATTAAATCGGAAAATTGCAGTTTAAATAAACAGTCTTCTTGTCGAAATTAAGGCTTAAAATTTCGCTTGGGGAGTGTTTAGTAAACAAAGTTTCGAAATCCGAAGAAAAAATAAAAGTGATTTTTTGATCGTAGTACCACTTTAAGATTATCAACTAAGCATTCTAACTTTTGACCGCTTGTGGATTACAGGTACAGTCGAATCCCGATTAATAGCGGCACACAAACATTGTCTTAGTTTTTCACTCCGGATTTGAACTGCAAAATAATACTTTTTGATTGGCTGTTCGCGTAATACCATAACAATACATGCGTTACAAATTAAAAATTCTTACTATTAATGCGCCGATCAATTCGAAACTTCAACATCCCCCCTCCCCGGGCATACCCCGGGCATTTGACTGTGCATCTTGCCCGTGGAGAAGGAAATTTGAACGTTGCGTTGGAATGGTGGGGAATTTGAGCCAGATTTATCTCTTTTTCTGGCGTAATAGGCCTGTGAATTTTTTCGGTTTTTGCGGGGTGTGACGGATTTACAAGATAGAATTTCGCCTTTGTTAGTGAATAACTCTTTGAAAAGGGTCTTTAAAAGAAGGTTGAAGGTGTCATTACGGCATATCTCTCTCTGAAATACATGTAAAGTGCTTGATTGAAGACCAAACTTGTCTTTGAGGAGAGGCAGTTCGGTACTAATTGTGGGGCATTTGAACGGCTTTCTTGCCCCGAGGGGAGGGAATTTGAACAAGCCAATCTTCAAAAGTTCAAATGCCCGGGGCGTTGCCCGGGGGAGGGATGTTGAACTTTCGAATTGATCGGCGCATAAGTTCTACTAGCCATTTCACTCAGAGTCGCACTTGAGTCACAATGTCTTTCAGTAAGTTAAACCGCGGCCAGTTGCCATCTTTACCAACTATAGAAAAGAGGATAAGCGACGTTCAAAATGCTCGATTTAAATGGGAATCGGTGTGTTCAAATGAGATGTTAACATTTCTGGATAGCCACGCAAAGTCTATCGGAAAGAGTTCTTGTTTTTCCCGCTTCTGACAACTGTCGCATCACTTATGGGAACTTCCACCTGCATAGAAATCAACAAGAAATGGAGGGAACCCGCACTGTTGTGGTTTGTGCTTGCTTCAAAAAAGGGCACCAACAAATCAGGTGCTCTCAGCTTGCTGTCAGGCGCCCTCCAAGAAACTGAGGAAATGCTAGCCGAAAAAGATGATGGTGACAGGGACAATGAAGAAGATAGACAGCGGCTGCTTCTTATCGACCACTTCTCGTTTGAAGAACTTTTTTTTTTGGACAGATGAAATTTTGCATTCTAAAAAACCAATATGTTTTGTATGTATTCTGCTTTCAAATAAAAGAAAGTGATTAAAGAGATTATTCGTTCGATTAATTACTCCCAAAAAAGCACACGATTTGATTACCTCAGACTTGACTTTCGCTAAGGCTTTGAGCTAAGGGAATAAAAAGCCCCTTAGCCCGTGCATTAGTGCGCCCGCGCTACAGTGAACCAAGACAGTTGGCATATCCCGTAACAACGTATATCTCGTTCTTAAGCGTGTGCAGAGCCGTGTGCAGAGAAATGACGCATCATAACAATGTATACCTCGTTCTTAAAGCGTGTGCAGAGAAATGACACATCATAACAATGTATACCTTAAAGCGTGTGCAGAGAAATGACACATTATAACAACATCATAACAATGTCTACCTCGTAGAATCGGAAACTATGATCGTAGAATAGGAAAATCGTAGAATCGGAAGAATAGTAGAATCGGAGATTGATTTCTATCAAGCCTTTAGGTAAAATCGCGGAATCGGAAACTAGAATCGTAGAATAGGAAAATCGTAGAATCGGAAGAATAGTAGAATCGGAGATTGATTTCTACCAAGCCTTTAGGTAAAATTGTTGAATCAGAAACTAGAATCGTACAATAGGAAAATCGTAGAATCGGAAGAATAGTACAATCGGAGATTGACTTCTATAAAGCCTTTACGTAAAATCGTAGAATCGGAAGCTTGAATCGTAAAATAGGAAAATTGTAGAATCGGAGATTGATTTCTTGAAAGTCATGAGGGAAAAATCGTAGAATCGGAAACTAGACTCGTACAATAGGAAAATCGTTCAAAATCTTTAGTGGTAAATCGGAGAATAGTACCCCTAAATCGGTGTATACTATTCTCCGATTTAGCCATAATCGCACTCCTCTCCGTTATTTAATATTGTTTCACGGGTTAAGCAAAACTATTCAAAGCGTGTCAACAATAAGCACTCAGTTTTCTATTGCCATGATAGGCTCCAAACTTAACACCTCCTTTCTTGTTTCAAGACGGTTTAAGCCGCGTTTGTTCAAATACTTTCCACATATTTCCGGGTGTTTTTAATCCTCGTCATTTTCTATAAAGCTATGAATAGTGTCATTTGTTTCAAATATCCTTTACTTTTAAGTCTTGCGCGTGTAAACTGCTAATACGCAGTTGGGTTTGATCAATGAATACCGCCTTTTCATTCTCACAGGTTTGTAGTCTGTTCTTTGAACTCTTTGTAATTAAAAACTCGCACCTCCTACCACTTAATTTGTATTACCCAATGCGTCATTACCATTATGCCTCAAAACCTCGCATCTCTAATGCAGTGATTACTTTTTATAAATCATACATCTGTAACCGCGTGGTATTATTACGGTTTGGACCACTTTGAGTACCTCACTTCGAAAACTCATTCATCACATAAGTTATCCCGTTCTTAGTCTCAGTATTCTTTATCTACTCAGCCGTTTTTATATCGACAGGAGCGTTGTGTGGTAACAATAAAACCGGCTGCTTAGGAGACTATCGATTGCGTTCTTTATAAAAATAGAATAATACTGCTGCACGTGACAATTCATAGATGAATGTTGCTTTCATGCGTATTCTGCCTTCGTTCGTACCCTGCAAACAAAACATTAAAATGCGAACAATTAAGGGTAAGTAAAATACACAGAATCCACTAACGAGATGCAAATTACGGATCATGAACACTTCTGTACGGACCGTGTGTGCGGTTGACGGTTAGCCTGTTCCAGGCCGTGTTCAGATAGTGGAGCGCGAGCGAAAGAGCGGGAGAAAAAAAACCAGGAGAATGCTTGGAACAGGCTCATGGTTCACCGTCCGTTCGAAATGTAGGGATCGTCAAACCGATATCTCAGTCTGATAACAAGAGTAAAATATTCAAGTCCCACTAATTAGATGCAATTTAAGGACCGTGAACTCCTCTATACGGAACGTGTGTGCGGTTCACGGTCCCTACAAACTGAACGGTCCGTAAGAAAGACATCTCCCTCTCACAACGAGAATGAAATATTCCAAGTCCCACTAATGAGATGCAATTTAAGATTTCTCCCTCTGATAACAAGAGTAAAATATTCAAGTCCCACTCATGAAATGCAATTTACGGACCGTGAACTCTTCTATACGGACCGTATCTGAAGTTCACTGGCCGTACAAACTGAACGGTCCGTAAGAAAGATATCTCCCTCTCACAACAAGAATGAAATATTCTAAGTCCCCCTAATGATATGCAATTTACAGACTGTGAACCCTTCTATACGGACCGTATCTCAAGTTCATGGTCCGTAAGAAAGACATCTCCCTCTTACAACAAGAATGAAATATTCTAAGTCCCCCTAATGATATGCAATTTACGGACCGTGAACCCTTCTATACGGACCGTATCTGACGTTCACGGTCCGTATGAACTGTAGGAACGCTCCCAACCCACAAACGTTCTCCTACCACGACCACTCCCGTCCCACGAACGTTCCCTTCCCACGAACACTCCCTTCCCACCGACGCCCCCATCCCACGAATACTCCTGTCCCACGAACGCTCCCATCCCACGGACGCTCCCATCCCACGAACGCTCCCAACCCACAAACGTTCTCATACCACGAACACTCCCATCCCACGAACGTTCCCTTCCCACAAACACACCTTTGCCACCGACGCCCCCATCCCAGGAACGCCCCCTTCCCACGAACACTCCCATCTCACGAACGCTCCCATCCCACGAACACCTCCATCCCGCGAACACTCCCATCCCACGAACGCTCCCAGCCCACGGACGCTCCCATCACACGAACACTCCCATCCCACGAACGCTCCCAACCCACAAACGTTCTCATACCCCGAAAACTCCCATCCCACGAACGTTCCCTTCCCACAAACACTCCTTTCCCACCGACGCCCCCATCCCAGGAACGCCCCCTTCCCGCGAACACTCCCATCCCACGAACGCACCCATCCCACGAACACTCCCATCCCATGAACGCTTCCATCCCACGAACACTCCCATCCCACGGACGCTCCCATCCCACGAACACTCCCATCCCACGGAGGCTCCCATCCCACGGACGCTCCCATCCCACGGACGCTTCCATCCCACGAACACTCCCATCCCACGGACGCTCCCATCCCACGAACGCTCCCGTCCCACGGACGCTCCCATCCCACGAATGCTCCCGTACCACGAACGCTCCCATACCACGAATTCTCCCATCCTGCGAACACTCCCCTCCCATGAACGCCCCCATCCCACGGACGCTCCCATCCCACGGACGCTCCCAATCCCACGGACGCTCCCATTGCACGAACGCTCCCATCCCACGAAGGCCCCCACGAACGCTCTTACGAACGTTCCCACGAACTCACCCACGAACTCATGATAAAACTGAAAAAGAACTCGCTCTCGTAAACTCTTTCACCTGAAATTACCCATGAATTCATCGATCGCGATGATAGATCATATTCCACTTTTCACCAATCTCCTTGGGTCCCAACATTAAGCGTATCACACAATAAGTAATCGTTGCTGCCTTATCCGGAAATTCCCCCTTTTCAAAAGAAATAACTATTTAAAAAACGTTCTTTTCTTCTCTTGACTTTCTTCATTTTTTACGGATAATTGGATTTTTATATTATTTCCTTTGCTGTGGTATATTAGTAAACAATTGCTCACAATATATATTTTTGTAGATAAGTCATAGCAAACTAGGCGACTAACGATGAGTTCCATGGGTGAGCTCATGGGAGAGTTCATGGCTGAGTTATTATTTCGCAAATTTGACACGCTTCATGGTGGCCAATTGGATTTTCTACCCTTTCTGGAGCCAAACATTTAACGCCCATGCACTGTTATGTCTGAAAGTCAATGATAAAATAAAAGACCACTTTCAGCTATTTCCAAAACTAGCACGTATGCCGCTGTGATGAAGAAATATATTCCTTTGTAAAAAAAGGGAAAAAAAGAAAAAATAACATGCTGTCATAAACTACAATAAAACACCTGTCTCTCTAAAGTATTTTTTGGTCAATACGATGGAACAAACATGAATTGAACTATCTTTAATTTGAAAGTTACCAAGACTTGTAAATTGCAGATGGAAGTTCTGTTTGTTCAGTGTCTAGTTGAACTAAATCATTTCCCGTATATTTTGTGCGTTATTAAGCCAAACATAACAGTATGCAAAGAACATCGGATTTGTTTTTCTGAGTGTTTTTGTGGGTCACTTAGTTGCAGCTAAAGGCAACAGCTTTTTTCTCTCTTGGACATGTTTTCTACTCGGCAAGGCGAATAAAAGCAAGAAATAAAATAGAAGAAAAACTGTCTGTCTGCTGTCATTTGACAGCAATGTTTTGCTTTTTTTTATTGTTTTGTACTTTGTTGAGTATCCGTTCAATTTTATATATCCTCAAATATGTTTTGCTACAAACTGAATTGCATGCTGGGATCTCAGTAGTCTGTTCTACCAAGTGCCACTGTGAACTTTGAAACACGCGCAATAGGTTTCAAAATTCATTAAACGGGAAAGTACTATCTGTGCATTGAAAAATAACGGATACATATTGATCATTGTCTTCGGCTATTTTCTCAGTTTCCTGCGACATTTTACGCTAAAGAAGCACTGTTACCAGGATCAACTATTTCTGGCCTATTCTGTGTGCCAAAACTGAAGATTCAAATTGAACACCACTACAAATCACTATAAAGAGGTTCTCTGCAACAGCAAAACTGTACACTTAGAGAAGGGAATTAACGCTGCATGATCTACGTACTCTTGCACTGTTTGATCAGTTTTGTCATCTGAAAGCCGCAACTTGGGCGCTAGAAGCGCTAACAGCCGTCGAGGAAAAGAAACAGTCCATGAAGAATATATTTTCATATAGAGTTTAAGTTCCAAAGCTTCGGCTTAACGCCGACTACGATACGATGCGGCTGAAGATAACTGTCGAGCCATAAAGTGCCAGCTTCATTTACGAATATCTACCCAAGAGCACCATTTTTCTGGTAAGAAGACAAACATGATACACTATATTTATAAATTATCTAATGGCAATTCTATTAATGCAAGTTTCAGAGCAACAGCTATCCTTATAAACTGACCGCGGTGTTGGTGATGGATTTTTACATCGTAACCTTCATTCGTGAAACTTTAATATCACTATTTTCCCTATTATTTTTCTTTTTATATTGCTGTTGAGCAAAACCTTTGGCCCAGCCCATACTAAATCGTTTTCAGAAGTTTTCTGTTCATTTTCCCGAAATCTTGGTAAAGAAAATATATTTTCGTCGACACAAGCGTTTTCATATCGTTTTCCCTTGTCCACCCTTACTCGTAAATGTTTTAAAAACGGGTGTCTTTTAAGCGTTTTCGCCTGCTGTGAACGCAAAATGATTTGAAACTGGCATCAGCGCTTTTTTGAAAGTTTCCAGCCGTTTTTTCTAAAAGCCTCCACTTTCGTACAACGTTAGAGTTTTAACGAGGAAAACGTAGCGGTCAGTATGTGTTCAGTTTTTAAACTTAAACTAATCCGTTTACGTGGCTTTAGAGATTCCATTATCTTTCATTTTTTCATCCAACTTTTGTTGATTTTCCGTCATACATTGTAGATTCCACCTGTTGGTACAAGGAATGACATGCAAGATACTGCAACACTCTCCATCAACAACCTCTCCATAACTAACAATGGAACGGCACTTCAGAATAAGATCTACGAATACAATCCCTTAGTTGAACCTTCAACCAGATTGACGATCTGTGTAGTACTGGTTCTTGTAGGGATAGTGGGATTTGTTGGTAATATTCTGGTCCTGTGCTTCTTGAAGGCAAAGAAAGAGATCAGAGCGTTTCTAAGGACGTGCTCTTTTGAGAAGAACTTCGTTGTTTACATCAGGAGCTTAGCCATTTCGGATGTTCTGTCATCTCTCATTTCAGTTCCATTTGTGATTGTCGAGATAAATTTCGATTTATTTCATAAAGGCTGGCGTTGTAAACTAGGGCGCTATCTGATACTTCTGTTCCCGTGTATTACTATGAACAACTTGCTAGTTATAAGCATTGAGAAGTATTTCTCCACCCGCGCAGTTCCACGTACTTTTCGCCACTCTACTGTGAAAAGAATAGTGTTGTTTGCATGGTTAGCAGCTTGTTTGAATGTGTTACTTCCCACTGCAACCTTCAGAGGGTTGAGATTTGATCTTAATGAAACACATTACACTGTGGTCTGCAGGTATGATAATCAATTTTTACCGTTTAGAATCATGTACTTAAGTTATACAGCTTTCCAATACATTATACTAATGATCCTTATCATTAGAATTAACGCATCGCTTATTACAACTGTATGGAGAGTGACAATAAGAAAAAGGGTTGTGAACGTTCAGCAAGATAACGGAATCAAAATAAAGATTAAGGCTGTCACGATCCGTACAGCATGTATAATCATCGCTCTTACGTTTGCATTTATCATTCCATATCTTGTTTACTTTTTTCAAGGAATATACAGTCATGTAACCAAGGCAACTATTGATTTTAAAACTGACTCCATCATCCGCGCTGTAAGTGCGTTAATAGCAATGGCAAATTCTGCTGTAAACTTTGTACTATACCTAGTGCAAATGCAAGATTTTCGCGCCTTTCTAAGGAAGAAAATCAACTCGTGCTTCAATGTCAATAAGCCAAAACCTGTGGATCTGGATAAGGTTGAAATACAGTTAGTTAAACTTTTTACGTTAACTCTAACTACTTTTAACTAGCTAAGGTTATTTATTTATTTATTCATTAATTTTTTTTTTACCCTTGGACTTAAAAAAGGGGAGGGGGTTGGATGCCACCCCTCCCCCCTTGAGATTTATGTCAAAAGACAGTAAAAGTTGTCGCATCAGTAGTACTTCATGCTGACGAAAGGCCTACGATGGTAGATATTTCTTGTAAATAATTTACTACAAACTTGCATCTGCTTACGATTGTCGTAGGATTTTGAAATATGTTTAAGGACAATACGACACTGGTAGCTGATGATAAAATTAAATAGACTGTGTAGTGCAAATGTTCGAGTAAAAAATTAAACCTTTTTTTTTTATAATTATACGTGCGCTAATTTTATAGTTCAAAAACCAGACGTTTCGAGGCTGCTTCCTGTTCTTCAGTGGTCAAAACGCCAATGATAAGCCGAATGCGAGTTGTATGCGAGCTGGCGCGGGCAGCACGCTGCAAATCAAAGTTGCATGCGACAGTCCTTCGGTGAAGTCGCGCCGCCTAAATTGGCCCTAAAAGGATCCCTTACCTTTTGTTAGTCCCGACCGTTTTCAGTAGGTGTTCTTTCATTCCTTAGACTAGTTTTGGGAAACGGTGAAAAGCGATTGACAGATGTCCGTGTTATGGTCTAAGCTTGAGATTCTTATTAGCACACTCTGCTTGACGCAAAATTTGGCTAAAGACTGCTACACGACTGTAGCGCCTACTTTGAACTAATTGCACCTGAACATAGGCTGAGGAGGATAAACTAATAAGTTTAACCAGATAAGTTGTACTACAGATTGGGTAGTAAATCGCATCCTATAGAGCTGAACTACACTGTATATAGTCTAGTCGTTCACAAAGGGATAGGATGATAAAATGCATGCCTTTAAATTAAAAGTTTTATTTATTTGTTGAGGTCACAGGACGATAAACTATACATCAAAAGAGGGTGGCAGCGGGAAGCAAAGATCCCGGATTCTTTTTGCTCGACTGGTTTTTTTTAAAGTTTTCTTTTAATGTTATGTTAACAGCGATTTAATTTATCTTAATTGATTCAGTTCATTAATTGTGATGGAAATGCGAATAATGCCTGCTAAACGCTTTTCCTTGAATGACAATATCGCAATAACTGCCTTTTGTTGTGGTTGTTGTTCTCTTGTTCTCTGAACTGAATTCGCCTTCCCATTATCGCCGGTAAAGGCAAACTCAGTCTATAGCTACTTGAAATGTGGATGGGATAGGTTAACAGTTTATCAGGCTTTAATTTACTGACTTTCACTTGTATCACTTCTAGTTAAATTATGAGACACACTGGCCTGAGAAAACAGCCAACGTTTCGCGAGGTCGCCACTTGAGTCCTCGCAAAACGACGTCTAAGTAACGAGCGCAGAAATTCCATACTGATGATGTGTCACTACCCAGATCTTGGTATCGCTTCTGATTGGTTCTGCCGCGAGGGAAATTTCTTTCAACCAATCAGAAGCACTACCAAGATCTGGGTAGTGCAAGTCGTCAGTATGGAATTTCTGCGCTCGTTACTCAGACGTCGTTTTACGAGGGCTCAAGTGGCGACCTCGCGAAACGGCGGCTGTTTTCTCAGGCTAGAGACAGACCAGTCGCGGACAAAATGTGTATATCCTGAACCTAGAAGACAAAAGACAATTTGGAGCTACGTTTCAACTATCCTGGAAACCCCATCCAAACTGAAAAAGTAGCAAGATATAAATAGTCGTCCACAGAGCTGTTTTCGAGAAGTTTTTATCTGCCCACACTAATCGATTACACTAAGGACTTTCGTTTGATAACGTATATAGTTTTACGAGTTTTATCCGCCTATTGTTCGCCTAAAACTCGTTCGGAAAGGACTGTAACGTTTTTAGAAACCATACTTGTAACTGTCCACACTAATCATGATCATGAGGGGTAGGGTAGCCTCCCCCCCCCCATTCCCAAGAGAGCTTCCTCACAGGCTATGCTAGGAGTGACGCGTTCAGCTCAGTGTCGCAAACCCTTCGGTAAGAACAATCATACAACACTAAGTGAACGTTAGTGACATGGTAGATCGTAAATTTTCAGACGAAACCCTTTACGGAATCACGAAGTAATTTTGTGGGAATGTCCGAATATCATTGTATATATACCCCTAAAAAGACCGATACCGTTGTGTTATCGAGGTATAAACGGGTGGAGCTCCTCATCCTTAAAAGATAAGACAATCACCCGGCTACTTTGGGTATGTGAGAGTTTACCCCCACCCCCACCCTTAACCCCCCCCCCCAAAAAAAAACAAACAAACAGACATTTCTGACATTTTGTGTACCCTTATTTTCTCTACGTGACTGAAGCTGTGAAAATCTGACTGCCTCGAGAGTTCATTGTATATGTGGGAAGGTTTATTTAAAGTCCTGCTGTTTCCGTCGAGACAAAGCTGTCAATTTGTTTATTTAAGAAAAAGTTAATAAAGGTTAATGCTTTACGACTTGCTTTTTAACAATTACCTGACGAATAAATCACTTGATTCTTGGCAAGAGGCCCGGGGAGCCCATTATAAAATGCCGTCTGAGTCATCTATAATCAAGAAGAGGCAAAATTGCCTTTAATTTCTCAAGGTAAGATTCTAAGTTTTAAAATTTTCATGACAAATGAAGTGAAATGAAACAAATTGTTTCAATCTACATCACAAAACAGAGTAAATCTAGCTGGTTACATGTGGCCCGGCATTTTATTTACACGCTTCGCTTTTGCTAAATTCCATTTCATCCACTTAATGTGGGATTTGTAAATATACTTGCAAGCGTTGCACATTTTTTGAGAAAGGCATTTTCTGCATTCTACAAAATCCATCGGATTTGACAACTTGAGTGAAGAATTAAATTGAAATGGGAAATGGTGCAGTTATATCTTTTGTTTCCCCAGACTTTAGGTTTTGTTCTAAGTGAGTTATTTTAGAATATCATCGGTGATCATTTGAACTCCCTCCATTGAGGTTTCACTCAAAACAATTCACTACGTTCCAAGTGCTATGCGCTGAAGTACAAGCAGTACTTTAATATTTGTTAGAAACCCGGGTTAGAAACAACTATGTTATTGTTCAAATTAGCCACGTCTTTCCCCAAAACATTAACAAGCTTGTTCGTATTCACGTGCATAGGGACTGTGATTAAAGATAAAGGTCGGATCTACCACGAAGCTTAATTTCAACGGCCTCGTTGTTTAATTGTATTTGATTCAAGTTTATACAGGTACTCGGCATGAGTATCGCGAGACGACCACATACGCCCTAGGGCTAAATCTCGCGGTATGAGTAGAGTGATCGTCATATCCAATTACGTAATAGTTTGTTCGGGAATTCTACGGTTACATTCTTGGAGCCAAGCAAGGGCGCCAAGAGTTGCCTTAATTTCGCGATGTGTTCCTCGTCATCTGTGAAATTATAGGTCTAATTTAGAGAGATTTTGCCGAGTTTTCAGTATCTGAGTTGTTGTGATCGTTCTGTGTAAGGTAACGATTATTTTAACCCCATTTCGCGATACCTGCATGGCACTGAGATGATTTTCGGGAGGAAAACCAAACACGCAAAGTTACGAGAAAATTGCCCGCGATTTTCCCGCTCGGTAGAGATCTTAGCAATTAGCTTCTCACTCAACCATTCTCGAGTTGGCAAATACAACTTCAAATTCGTCGCCTTGGATAATCCACATCGACTAACGAAACTAATTCAGGTTTAGCTATACTGGCAGGTTAAGCAAAGTGACAGGAGAAGTCGCACCTATCGCGATAGACTACGAGTGGTCCCTTTCGGGGATGGTCGAGCGAGAAGAAAACGCAAACACGCAGAAATTTGGCCGTCGTTTCCACGAGGCAGGCAATTTGCGTGACGAGGGCGAGTGTTTTTGCGGCTCGACTATCAGGGTTGACTGTTCATTGTCTTTTTTCACTGAGTCTTTATGGTACTAGAAAGTTGTTTTCTGGGCATGTATCATATTTAATATAAACCGAAGGTGAAGGCAGGGGCGCCAAACGGTTCGTTCCGGGGAATAATTTTTCGGAAGTCCTAAATCGCCAGGATTTAATTGCAGTGACTGACTAGAGATTTCTTCGGCGAAACATCACCTCGGACTTTCATAACAAGAGGGCTTATTAATTCCTGTTGTTTTTGAAGGGACAAGTATGCCGTTTAGAGCGTGAAATAAGGTCAGCCACCATTTTCGGAGAACCATAAGTAGCACGGAAATTCCGAAGATACAATGCAGTTTTCCTAAAGTTTTCTGCGGCCTAAAGTTTCAGCTAAAAATGCCGAACAGATCAACCTGTATTAGCTTACACAAATATGCCTTTAAAAAGCTCTGAAACAATCCAAGAAAGCACAAAACGTTATTTCAAGTATTTTGCTAAATTTTTCTCGTTGAGTGCCCCTGGTGAACGTAGCACCAATACTTTCTGATCGAGCTATGAACGCTGTAGCTCCTCGCCCCTAAAAGATAAGACGATCATCCGGCCACTTGGAGTTTTTCAACGCTTACTGGGTCCCTTGATTTTCTTTACGTGAGGCTGTGAAAACCTGAGTGCCTCGAGGTCCTAGAGAGTTCATTGCACATGTGAGCAGTTTATTTAAAATCCTGCGGTTTCCGCCGATACGATGCTGTCAAATTGTTTATTTAAGAAAAGTTTATGAAGGACGGACCATCTTATTTTTGCGGGGGAGGGCAGCAAACACGATAAAAAAGTCCGCCACAGCTTTTGTAGAAGAAATGCAAATCGTACATAGCGGCTCCAAGCAATTAGCAAACGTGCGGCTATAATCAAGAAGAAGCAAAATAAAATTTCAAGTTAAGATTTATACTTCTAATTTTTTTAACTTGTCTTGACGACTGCTCATTGTTCAGGAGCCTTCTATTGAACGGTCGTTCTATGGTTCTTCCACTAATATGTGATTTTTTTTCTAAGAGCCAGCTGATCACAATTTTTCTCCTCTGCTTATGAACTCATCACTCAAACACACCTACAATTCTGTGAAGTCACAGAATCACAAGGTCGTCGCGTCAAATGCTTCGAGTAGACAAACCCCTGCCCCCAGGAAGGATAACGTGAGAAATCTCCGAGGTGGGTAGGGGAGGGGGAGAGTGCGGAGGTTTTGTCCCGCCATGGAGGAAAGCGCAAAAAAAAAATTCCTCTGGCACCTCGAGTATATTTACCGAAAAGAACATGTATTTGCCTAAGGGGCTCCACTCGAGATTTGACTTACACGCCAAAAACTTAGACCAGAAACCGGGTGAAAAGAGAACTGAAGGATATGTACATTACGAATAATGATGCCTGATTGAACCTATTTATGTTTTCCGTTGTAGGAATTGGTGAGGGGAGCTTCAACGTTTGCGTGTGTGGGGAGCGCTCCCACTTCCTCCCTCCTCCCCCCCCCCCCCTTCCCCGACGCCCTAATCTGGCATCTATTGATGCCCTAGGGCTTCTTAATCCATACCTAGGTATATGCAGGGAGGCAAAATGATATCGTCAATTGTTCAGCTGTTCTATAAATTTTCTATAAAAATCTTGAACCAATATATATCAGAAAACATTCCTCGTCGTATGATATGAGAGGTAGCAGTTTTCAGTTGGAGCATAAAAAAAAGTTAACATGAGCGTCGAAAAGTACGAGAAGGAAATACTGCATTCTATCAGGATTCTGAGACATCAATAAAAATACTTACTCTCATCTCAAAAGCGAACCAGATATTGATTGACAATTTCAGGCACCGCTTTTGGTAAGGTTGCTACCGTTCAAAAC
This sequence comes from Siderastrea radians, assembly GCA_964017195.1. Taxonomy (NCBI): domain Eukaryota; kingdom Metazoa; phylum Cnidaria; class Anthozoa; order Scleractinia; family Rhizangiidae; genus Siderastrea; species Siderastrea radians. The sequence continues at coordinate 61,868,118 of OZ024890.1, read as the reverse complement.
AAAACTTTAAGATTTTTCTTTAAAGAGCCGCCAGAAATATTTATTACTTTGTCGTTTGGCAAATGAAAGAAAGCGATATTGAACGTCACAATACATATTCTCGAGACGACGGCGTTGATGTGCACGCGCGCTAATGGACCTTGTCACAGACAATTGTGACTAGCTGTGCATCCAATCTCATTTGTTTACAGCTCCCTCTTTGTGTCTCTTCTATGCCTCTAATCAGTTAATAGAGCAGCTTGAATTCATTCATGAGCTTAATAAACTTCTTATTTTCACACTTCAGTCTTGTTGTAGGGCAGACTCTTTCTTACTATGGCTATTCGACTCCGTTTGTCTCCTTTGATGAGGGAAGCACTTGCCGAATTTTGCTCCACATTCATTCTAGTGGTAAGTATGATACAATGTTCACTCAATGAGACCCGGAAGGAGTGGGTACTCAATACTTCTTAATAAATAGAAATCAAGCCACGAAAGTGGTGAAGTATGAAAAAAAGGGAGCGCGAAAAATAAACACCCAAAATTTAATTTAATATTATATTTAAAAAAACAACACAAAAAAAGGGAGCACGAAAAGTAAACACTCACAATTTAATTTAAGATTATATTTAAAAAAAGACACATGAATTTTTAAATGATGTGAGTTACGGCTAAGCAAGATTTGAATTAGTTTCAATTAAACTGAAGGTATTGCAGAGATACTGTGTGGTATAGCCTGGATAGAGAGCATAAGAGGTACGGCGTTTGGATCTGGCCCAGGCCTGCGCATTTTTGATGCGCACTCACGGTATCACTTCTTCGTCCACTGTCCTTGTTTGGTTTTCGCATGGGTGTTTAAAGAGAGTGACGAAGTCGCGAGCTGCAAGCCGGCGAGCGATTTGCAATCGAAATTCAAGAAAACTGAGGAATCTGATGGCAGAATTTTTATCCTTAAGAGAAACAAAATGTAGAATGCTGTTAGTTATGTTGTATATGACAGGTATTTTTTTGTTTTGTTTGCAGATATTTGGAGTAGGATCAGTAGCTCAGATGGTTCTGAGTGGGTGGAAGTTTGGAAATTTCTTTTCAGTCAACTTCAGCTGGGGAATTGGTGTCACGATGGGATGTTACTGGGCGGGGGGAATTTCAGGTAGGGAAATAATTAAAGGGCTGATTTGGCACTAAGCCGCCTAATCTGGACAGGAGTGAGTACAGCAGCCTAAAGCTCTAGGATCTTCTTTGCCAGCGTTGACCTGTTTGTCTGTCACGATACAAGTAGGAGTTAACTCTTTTGCATTCAAGAGAGAGCAAATTTGACACGAAGCAAAATTCCCTGTTTTTGCTTTATAGAACTGAATATTGAACAAAATTCATCGGGCTCCAACACGAATCGAATTCGAACCCACGATCATTGTGATAGCGGTTGCATTATCTCTAACTCCGCGCAATATGCTGTCACAGGTTAAGGAGCTGGTCATTTTCGAATGCGTGATGATATAGATACAAAACAAGCCGTTAGAAATACGTGTACTGCATTTCGATGATCTCATCCTCTCCAATTCTTTCTTCCGCCCTTCTGAATCACATATATATCAAATATGATAGCCACACTGGCATATCATGAACTGTAAAAACAGTACCTCCAGAAATTCCTAATTAGAAAAGCGTTCACTCGAATGGCCATAACTTTGTCTACAGACTCAAAACATAGAGTAACTCTTCATGACTCAGGGTTCAGTAGACTGCGAACGTGATAGCCTGCCTGGTAGCAGTCGTTTCCGTTTCCTTTTAGCCAAGCGGGAGAAGCGTGAACCAAGCGGGATACGTGCGAGGGCATGGTGCAAAAAGAAGCAAAAAGATTTAATCTTTTTGCTTTTTTTCGCCCCATGCGCTCGCGCGTATCCCGCTTGGTTCATGCGTTAGCGGCTTGGCTAAAAGGAAATGGAAACGGCTGCTACGAAGGCCACGAAAGTGAAAGTTTAGCAAAGAAATAAAAGTTGGAAAGATTTCTAAATTATAGAGTGACGAACTATGATGCTTTTCAGGCGCTCACATGAATCCCGCAGTGACTCTGGCTTTTGCTGTTGTGAGAAGACTTCCCTGGAAAAAAGTTCCCGTATATTGCGCAGCACAAATGCTGGGGGGGCTTTTGTGGCTTCGGCTTGTGTTTATGGGGTGTACTACGGTAAGTAAACGATCATACCTTTGATAATCAGGGTCAGAAACCATGTTAGTTCTAATTACAGCTAACCCTGGAAACAAGACGTATGCAGGTTTCCCCTTCTAAATATCTTATTTTTTAAAGATTCTCTCTATTTTGCCTATTAAAATCTAATTTTCGCTACCCTTTATTAGCCAATTTATCTTAAAATGTTAGCTGCTTAGATTAAATCATAATTTTTGTTGGCATAAATAGTTTCACTTAATTTAAATGTTTATACTTCCCTATAAAATTTAAAGATTAGAACTCAAATAAGAAGTAAAAGTAAATTAGGAATACTAAGTGTAAAGCCGACTGCTGCATTATAGATAACGAATCAATCGTGATGTTTTGTTTTGTTTTCATCCTTGTAGATGCCATAAATGCATTTGATGGTGGCGTCCGTCAGATACTGGGTCTAAAGGGAACGGCAGGGATCTGGGCAACCTATCCACAATCCTACTTGTCAACGTGGAACGGCCTCGGAGACCAAGTAAACCACTTTTTAGTAATTTTTTAAATTAATAGAGTTTCACGCCATTCTTATTTTATTACTATGATTTGTAGGATGGCAGTGTTAGACACACTGCAAAGCGTTCTAACAAGATTGATGGGCAAAATGTTTGATGGAAAACTGAAACATTCAACCAACACAAGTGAATTTGGTCCAACGTGGGGTCCAATATTGGGCAACTGACATTTTTCGCTGTCACCAGGCTTTGAAGTTACTTTTAAAATATGTGGATTCTTTTTACTAGCAACACTTTCTAAGTCGAAACTTTTTTTTCTACAGTAGATAGTTTTCCTCAGTATCTTAAATTTAGTTTGAATCCGTATAGCCATACTTTAAGGGATGGATATGTCGTATCTCGGTTGATCGACATATCACGCGCGTGTTTCTTTAAAATGGCCCGTTACCTTCTGTAGGTTGCTTTATTACATTTAAATGGAGAAAAAAATCGAGTGATTACAACGAGGAAATCTAAGATGTGAGACAATATGACCATTTTGAAAAAACTCAATTCTGGACCACCTTTTAGGAAATCAAATCGAACTTTACTACAATCCGTTTCCTTCCTTTGAATTCCAGCACTTGATCTCTACAGCGCATGTTCTATTCTCTCGCTGCAGAATCTTTTTATCCAATTTTTATTTGTGTATTTGGTGGCATTTTGCAATATAACATGCTGTTTAAAATAGAAAAAAGAACAAGTGCACTCCTCCCTCATTCGATTACAATTCACTTATGTATCCTAGGTGCTTGGCACTGCGCTGTTGGTGGGCTGTGTCTTCGCTATCACTGACCAAAACAACAATTCTCCTGACAAGGGTGTGGTGCCTGTTATGATTGGTCTTGTGGTGTTTGTTATCGGCGCCTCGTTTGGGTTCAACTGCGGATACGCCATCAACCCTGCTCGGGATCTGGGACCAAGATTGTTTACTGCCGTGGGCGGATGGGGCTCTGGAGTATTCACGTGAGTATTAACCACAAAGACTTGTTGTAACAAATGCAGCGAGAACGTTGATTGCCAGACGCACACTGTCACACAGTCCTCTTTGTTCACACCAAATCGATCAGTAAACAATCACACGACTTCCGGTTACCGCTTCTTTAATGTCCCTGATGCGACCATTAACCTCACCCCCTTATTGACCAGTTACTGACAGTGACGCATCTTAATTTCACAGGGAGGCCAACAACTGGTCCTGGGCTCCTGTGGTGGGTCCTCTCTTGGGAGGGGTCCTGGGCGCCCTGATCTACATTGGTTTCATTGAGGTGCACCATGATTCAGATAACGACGGGGAGACTGGGTACGAACTTGAAAGCATTGTCACACGCACGCTTGAATTCAAGACTCAGGGAAACGAAATAGGCAGGGGCAATATGGCTTTTGAAGAAGTAGTTACAGCGAATGGCAACTAAGTGCAGCTTGTCTTTGAAATTTATGAAAGCTATCCTTATCGTACTATTTCCATGTTCAAAAATAGAAGGGGAAGGACCATCATAAGCAATTGGCGTTATCTTTCTCATATTTCTTACGTCTATTAATCTGTATAATTGTCTTTTGAATTTTGAGATACGTATGTCGCTCTTGTAACAATCATTTATTACTTATTGTAAATTTTATTTAACCTTTCACTTCCCTTTGTGTGTTTATTTCTTTTCGTGATTATTTTTTGTGACTTATTTGCTGTGTTCTATTCCAAATACTGTACGTAAAGTTAATTGGCTCAATCACCTATTTCAAGTAAGATATCTTTTCATTTTGTTGTGCTTTGTAAAACCGACGTAAGTACTGTAGTTTTTTCCATTGCAAAATCATTTTAATGAGTTATCTATTAAACACTTAGACAACTCCAGTCCCCGTTTTCTATTACTGACAGTCAACTGGGGTTGCCCCCTTTTTGACTATTTAAACAATAGAGTTCTGCTGTCGAAGGCACTTTCCTGCTATAGGTTGCTGGAGTAAATTTGACGTTCACAACAAATATTAGCCCGAGAATGCAGTTCGAGGGCTTATATGAAGTTTGAAGATCAAATTTCAGAGGGAACCTATCACACATAGGGCCTGAAACAGAAGGAATCTATTGTTTTTTGTTTTTTTTTTTTTGTACAACGCTAATTTTTGAACGAAAATTGCCAAAAACGGGCACTATGCGCTGATAGGCGTCCGTTGAGGAGAGACACTATCGCGTCACGTGATCAATTTCGAGCAATGGGAGTACGCCAAAATTTAGCGTTGTACTACTGATAATCGTTTACAGCAAACTCGGCATCGTAGTGTAATATTGTTGTCAGTCAGGCCCGTAGCCAGTGTAGAGGCAACGGAGGCAGTTGCCTCGCGTCCCTGTTTGTTCTACAGCAAAATAACGAAAATCTAAAATAATGTTTCTTGAACTTAACATGAACCAGGCAAACTTGGCAATTCACACCATGCTATCCTTAGTTCAAATTGAATTAATATGATCAGTCCAGTTTTTAAGAGTATCTTAAGGTACAGGGTCCAGCTTAGCTACCATCACGTTTCCTGCCATTTGACCTTAGTAACCGCTCTTCATATGCGTTCGCAGATGTCTTGGTTTGTTTTGAATAACGGCACCCGATGAATGTCTTTTTCGTATGGTAGGTGCGATATATGACGAGCCGCCACTTGCGGTGTTGTCTCTTCATGTTTTACTCACTTCTAAGAATTGTACTGAAACAATTATTGTAGACGATAGCTAGGAGCAATCCAATAAATGCAGTTCGATCATCTCAGACTTCGTGGGGCATGAAAATTGGTTCGAGATGACCCGGTATTAGGCCCGGATGTTGCGAGGTTTAAATATCGGGACTACTGTTTTCGAAAGATGGGTCATTTTTCCCTGCGCATGCCACTGACTTGTATTCTTCTAATCATTTTATTTTATTAATTGTTTTTATTGCCTCGGTGAACATTTAAGTCTGCCTACAGGCCTGGAAGACAAAATAAATCCTTCCACGGATTAAAATAAACTGTTAGCTTTGAGCGAACTAGAAAGTCGTGAAAGTAAAGACTGCACTCTTGCGAGTCAGAGTCGTATAGCAAGGAGAACGCTTGCATGACTTGTGAGAGAGGATATCGATATGGCCTTAGTGGTGTTATTTGACGTAAATAAGGGTGACTTCGGTGAGCAGGTAGTCGTACTGTGGAGTAGAAAGGAATGATAAAGGAGAGGGGAGGGCATGTTTCACTGTATATTCAGGCCTTCATAACACTTAAAGCTTAACATTGCGAAGTTTGGCGAGTAGAGAGGAATAACTACGCAAACAGGTAAAAAGCAAAATATATGTTATATTTAATATGCAGAACAAGATATTCAAAAGGTTAGCTTATCCATTTAAAACTTTTAACACTTAGAGACAACTCTTCAGGTAAAGCTATACAAGTGTCTATAAAATTGGGTGTTTTTTTTTTTCTTTCTGTTGTAAGCGTTGTAAGAAACTCCTTGAAAGCGGCCTCTACTAAAATAATGAAAAACAACCTTCTTTAGGGATGCTGTTTTCTAAATGCTCTATATATTCCTTCACATTTGACAGTTTACACAAATGCCAAACAGCCATACTGTCTACATATTTTTTCAGCAGGTCAGATCTATTCTAAGTGAAATCTTTAAAGGGGAGATCCGCCTTTACATTAAGGCGTTTACCGATCTACAAGGATATTAGTTCGATGTAGATACTGATCGTCACCAGTCTTTTCTCTGTCTCTATGCCTTGTAACCTCTCCCTTTCCTGTTTTCAGTGTCTTCATTCACTTACTATACTCTCAAGTTCGACCTTGGTCTCCCTGTTGTCTTGTGAATCGTGGTGCATCTCAATGAAGCCAACGTAGACCAGGGCCCCCAGGACACCGCCTAACAAACAGCCAATCACGGGCACCCAAAACCAATTGTTGCCTGCCCTGTAAAAATAAGATCATCTTATTAATTATTCCCTATTAAGAGGCCCTGACTGAGAAAGCGTGCCAGACCTTGGAAATGAGGGTCGGCCAAATTCAATGAAACTTGGCAAGGACATTGACCTTGATGAGTTATTGAAAAAGCAGAGCTTGGTTGACTTTGTAAGTGCTTGTTTACAATTTTCCAGGGGGATCCCATTTAGGGGCCCAAAATCACCAAAAAACCACCTGTCTGAGAGTCAACTTTCAGGTCACATTAAAATAACCACAGATAGCCCCCAGAAAATCTAATGGTATAGAGTGCTTCTACCAACATCCTACTTTCATGTCACATGACACAATGCGGTATTGACGTCATAGGACGAGAGAGGCCTGGCACTAGTTTTATGCAAATTCTCACCCCAGAAAATCTACCTAAAATAGTTCATTTTCAAACTTTCATAATATTAACCAATCTCGTCCCCAGAGCCCGCGCGCATTTACGGTCAGCGGGATCGAAATGCCACGGACTCTGGGATAATCAAACATAGGCACACAATGCGCGCAGAGCCAATGACGTTTTTTTTTTCACAATATGGTGAAATTTATCCTGACAACCTATGGGACTTTACATCTCCGGTAAGTCCCCCCTAACCCCTCAGCCCCAAGCCCCCCCCCACCACCACCAAAAAGATCTTGTGGTCATGATTGAGCAGCGTGACTACGCGGAGTAAAGAAACCGAAGAAAGCTCTTTATTTCACGGTTCTTCAAAGAACAGGGACAAAAACAAGTAAACTTAAACTTAAACTCACCGTCGAAAAATATTGCATACATAATTTAGGCAAAGATCAGTGGAAAGTTAACAATTTTACTTCAGAAATAAATGCAAGTTGCAGTTGAACCTTTTAATTTCTTACTTCTACCGGCGAATATCCAATACTTTTCAGTGCTCATAAACGGTCAACTTTCTAAAGGGTGCCGTTTTGACGCTCTGCGTGATTTGCGTGACACGCGACTCGCTTTACTTTGTTTAATTTGTAAGGTTTCCGACGTTTCAGTCAACCACTTACGTTCTTATGCATCAGTCAATTCCAGCTGCGCCCATCCCCCCCCCGGGCAACTGCGGGGCATTTGCGTGCCTTGTCAGTCCCGGGGGTGGGGCATTAGCAAATTTGACATGGCCCAGGGGTAGGGCATTTGCCTACCCCCGGGCTTTTGACACGCATGTGGTTTCCGACTCGAAATCCAAACATGAAGGATTTTATCGCAAAGGACCAGCAGGTCATCGCAGATTGGATCGTCTGCCAAGGACTGGACAAAGTTGTGGAGGTTTTGTCGATTTTATGCATTTCTTCATTGCTTATCAATGCACAACTATCCCTTAATATAGCGAGATCAGGAAAGATCAACGTGAATCGACATACGCATTCTTAATAAGGATTTAAATAAAATTCAGTCGCGATGATTCTTAAATTCTAAACATGTGTATAGGGATCGTCGTTTTATACTTTTGCATATTATTAAAATATTACAACAGATGACGTTACAACAGACTTTTATAACGTCAAGATTTTTGTTTACTAGCGAACTGTTTAAAACAAAACATTAAAGTAATAATCAACTATCATGTATTATTATTCAACTGCATTCAGTAGAGTACAAATAACACCCAAAACGAGTACAAATATCCCACGGTATTTGTACTCCAGAAGACCGGTTTGACAGGTTTTCTACAAATGCCGCGTTAGGCATTGGGCTTACAAGGTGAACGATGAAAAAATGGCCGAAACAGTCGTTTTCCGGAAGAAAACAATGAATGCTTACCAAATTTTGAGGTTTTTAACGAAAACGAGATGCTAGAGACAAGCAATGACCTAGACGACAGTGAAATCTCTTTATTTATTGAAGAAAACCGAAACGTATTAAAATACAACAGAAAAGACAAAAACTGACCTCAAGTCCGTTACAGAAACAAGGGCCATTGAAGAAATTCCCGCCGAGGAACTTAACAATCTTTTATGTCATTTGTTTGTCAAAGTCAGGAAACAGAACCCATCTTTCCTCAGGAGCTATCTTCAACAAATGCATATTTGTTGTCGGTCAGAAATCTCCACCGCTATCTCTTCCAAAACGACCCGTGGTTAGTGATTCGGACGAAGATGACTCAGCTTTAAGTGCTGTTTAACTTTGTTTGACTTGACTTTCGAGTTCTGTTTGTTCCGTCGAGTTCTTTCTTTTCGTAGTTTTACTCGGTGACCAAGAACATTGTTGTTCATCTAACTGTAAACCCGAAAATAATTCAGTTTTGCCTTGTTCCATCTTTGTTTTCCTTGCAAGTTTGAAATAAAATCCCGACGCTTGGCTCGATTGACAGGTTTGACAAGTTTTCGTTTTTGACTAATCAACAACAACCTCACGTCAAGCGCGCGAAACCTGACCCCGCTGGCGCGCTCACTCGCTGCTCAGAAGTCACGTTAGTTTGTCACGCAACTCAGACAGTTTATAAACCACTTTTCCATTTTGTAGCTAAGTTGAATAATAAATCCCTTATTAGACGGTTGAGTGTGTAGTATCGTGGGATATTTTTACTCGTCTCTTGTATTTTGACTCGCCCTACGGGCTCGCCAAAATACGGCGCGACTCGTAAAAATATCCCACGATACTACACACTAAATCGTCTAATAAGATATATGTATTGTTGTCTGTGAAGTATTAAAATATCGTCACTTGGCATTTATACTAACTTTATTAACATGGGATAGTGCCGTTACAAACAATAGAAGACGGAGAGGTAGGCCTACAGAAATGAAAAATCACACATAAAAATGCTGAAAGTGGTATTATTGTGCAATGAATGAAAACTGCTGCAGTGTTGATTGGGGACGTACGATCCCGGGGGCGGGGCATTTGCCCTCTTCCTTCGTCCACACCGCTGGGCATTTGGCAGCTAAAGTGTCCCCACCCCCGGGAATTTGCCATCCGAGAGAAAAAAAATGCTAATGCCCGGGGGTTAGCCCGGGGGGGGCATGGGCGCAGCTGGAATTGACTGATGCATTAGTACATTGTATTGTCAAAACAGGAGTCTGCCATCAAACGGCGTTTCTTGTATCCACAATATTTTCGTTGGAAATCGGTTTGAACTAGCGTTTATAAACACGACTGAAATAGTTTTGCAACTATATTTATTTCCCCTGTTGATTGAAGTTGCTTGCTTTGTAATCAAGTCGGCTATAATAATTTTCGTCTTTTTGCTTCACAAATCGACCAAAGTATGTTTACATTTGTAACTTTCCCACGGTACAAAGTTATTTTTAGCGCACGTGTTTATTTTGAGTCTCAACCTACAGCCGAATAAATTTCGTTTGCTTTGCCTTCGAACAGTACGAAAATGTTCAAATTCAGCTCGCTTTCCAGTAGATCCAACAGGTCTCTATTAGAATGCTTTGTCACATATCTGTTGTTGTTAATCTTTCGGTACTGTTTCGGTCGGTTCGAGATGTTTTAAGTGTTGCGTTACATTCCTAAGACTGAAATTACAGCTGTCAACTATGCAAATTTGCTCAACATACGCTTTACACTTTGAGCTATGAATAACCCCGAAATAACGTTTAGTATCTTGTAAAGATTTTACTACATCCATCCTCTAATTTCTTGATCACCACCGTGACTTGGATTTTAATACTAGTTTCATTCAAGTTTTTCAGTTTTACGAATAGCTAGCAACAAGCCGCGCAATTTCCGATTTAGTTTTAAATGGGTTCATGTTTTATAACACGCACTCAAAAATGACACTGCAAATTTTAGATTCGCTGTTACCGAGAGATAATCCCGAAAAATTTTATGCTGTTTTACTCTAGTCTTTTCACTATCGTTATTAACTTGGGCTTTAAATACTGTCTCTTTCACTGTTAATTAGGGATCGAAGTAACGTTAATTTCCACGTTCTGTTCATAACAACATCTCAAATTGGCAAGTCCGTCTTGTATTTGCTGCTGTGGAAATTTGTACTTCAGTTAAGTAAACACAGGACTACAACGCGAATAAAATCCTGCCAAACCTCACGTACACAAAACAGGCATTCGAAGTAGATCCACACTTGCGAATGCAAAACACTTCAAAGCCCGGGGGACGTACTCCTATAGTATAAGCTGTATGGGTTTGTGCCGCTGATAAGGTAAGAGTTTCAGTCTCCTGGTGCACACCCCCACCCATCGTCTCACAGAATATCCCCCCAGCCTCACAAATCGTAAGACAGACGTCTCACGTATATCGTTGATTTTTAGGCTCTGACAGTAGCCATATGACGTCACTAACGTGACCTCATTGGCTAAAAACCGGATGCCACTTTTTAGGCTTCCGGTTTTTTAAAGCGTATGCTCGACAGTTTACGAACTGAGCATCAATCTCGTCCCCAGAGCCCGCGCGCATTTACGGTCAGCGGGATCGAAATGCCACGGACTCTGGAATAATCAAAAACCGGATGCCACTTTTAAACTTGACCTTGTTTTTAGCGCGCGGCGTATACGCGTAAAAATTAGCTTAAATTTTTTTACAGAGTGCGACTGCTTATTTATTAAGGAAGACAAAGCAAATCAACTGTACTGATGCTATTAAACGGTCTTGGACAAAGTAGAGAGGTCATTTATTTATGAAACGTACCCGAGCTGGCGTTGTGTTGTGTTCGCCTTTCGATTGTGCTGGTGTTGTGTTTTCTCCACCACTACGTCGGTAAATATTTTACAACGGTATAGGTTTTGTACGGAAAGCTCGTTTGCCGAAATACTAAAACACTACATAGGATAAACACAAAAAACGACTTAGGTACAATTTATTAACGAGTATCACAGGTCTATAAATAATTCAACTCAATGAATCAAGGGAAACTGAGCAGCCACTTTTTAGTACAGCTAGAAACACTAAAAATCTATCACAATCAAGGATGGACGATTTCTTACACAGACAATCAAAATTGAGAGTGAAAACAATTTAATACTAGAGAAAGACCTTTTACCTACACTCGAAGAGTCTTGCCAGCTGCAAACTTTCAAAGCTTACAAATACGACAGATACGATGTCTTGCAAAAATAAACAGGATCGCTGTTCTCGTTGTTTTTGTCATTCTGTCCAGTCGCTGCAACAGTTTTTGCACCACTTAATTCAAGAATCCAATCTATCATTCACTTTTCAGCTACAGTGAGATTATCTGCTCCAGTTCAACAAAATAAGCTTAAATTCTGTCTTCTGTTCAATCAAACTCGCACAAGGCTCCGCGGAGTGAACGGATTGTTTATACAAAGCCGCTTATTTTAACTTCTACGGCTGCACTGGAAAGACTGCCAGCTTCCATCCTCTTTAGACAATGTTGAGAACAATTTTCAAGCCATCAGTGTCCATGAACCATACTTTAGAGTTGGAAATTAGAGGAATTAATCCAAAAATTGTACTCCTTCGACCGTCGCGCCGTTTATCTTGCAGCAGGTATTCATTCAGCTTTCTCCGGAACCGCCGCAACATATCACAAGGTTTTGGCGCCTTTTTCGTTTTAATCATGTGATCGACACCAGTTAGCTTTTTGCGTCTTCTCTAACATGAATTTGAATTTGACTGTATTTCGATTCTTTGTTAGCATCTGCATCGCCCATTTTCAGATTTCTTTCCCATTGTCCGTCTCTGACGTGATCGAAAACGTCCAGCAAAAACATCCTAAGCATTTTAATTTCCTGTTTTGTCACTTCTTTCTCGTAGACTTCCGGTAAAATATAGTAGCCAATCAGATTTCGATTCTCCAGCATTTTGACATTGATTATCCCAGAGGTCTTGCATCCCTGGTGCTGACCAAAAGGAATGCAGCCTCTGGGAACGAGATTGAATATTAACCTGCCATCCTAGTTAGAAAGAATACATATGTCATAAGTTACCTTGTTATATCTATAATAACATGGGTGACAAATTACTCCTTAATTTTGGCGCAAAATTTCAGCGCTAATTTATAATTTCCCATGTGAAATTACAAAATTGCCATGGCAACGGGTCTATAGCTCAGCGCCAAGATGGCGTTGAGGTTAGGGACGGTGGCCCTTATTGCTAACGCGCACATTTTCTGCGCATTGCGCGTTCATCCCGCGCGATCGCGCGATTCCTGTATGTGCAGTGGTGCGAAAATATCATGTAAAGCGCATTAGAATATTTTTATAAATTATAGCGCTATATAAGTTTATTAAATTATTATAAATTCTTATTATTATAAAATAAAATTTTAGGTGTATTGAGTTGTTGTTTTTGTATTTCACTTCCGCTGTGGGAGTGTTGACCCGCAAATAGGGAACGTGAAACCAAAAACGAAATGGTAGGTTAATGAAAGAATTTGGGCCGTCGAAGCGCCAGCGCTTGCACGACAAAAAACAAACATCGACACCGGCTTCCGACAACAAGTGAAACAAGAAAAGTAGCGCGGGAGGGACGAAGTTGACTTGGCGAGAAGGTGGACGAAGAGTGGATCTCGGCGTGTTAGCGGAACAGACTTGTTTTTCAGAGGATATCTGGAAAGCGATCTTCTGAAAAGACCACGAGAGCGTCAACCTTTCGGTTAAATTCTCAAGTACTTCGCTTCCACTTCCACGGTAAAGAAAATTACCAATTTGATTGTGGATTTACATATTATAAGAATTGTTTAATTGAGAGATTTCCTATGTTGAAAATGATATTCTTAACATGTTAAAGTGAATGATCGAATGGAATTGCTTCCGAGTAATTTTTTAAATCTTTGGAACAAAATAATACAGCGACTGATCGCGAGTTAGATCTCTTTGCCGAATAACACTACGCAGGCAAAAAACTTGTGCCATTTTCCTCCATAATTTACATGTGCTTGGAAGCTTCCAAAAACCTTTTTGGGGTAATTTTTGCCGGTAAACTGCCAGATGCCGCCAGTAGATATACTATTTATTTTAGGAAAGTTGTTTGATGGTTGACAGAACTTAACAGCCAGCAGCATGCATGCAAATCAGTAAGAAATTCGTTTTAACATTGACAAATCTGTGAAGTCGCTACCGGCAGCAAGTTGAAATGGCATTATTAGAGCAACTGTAGTTTCACGAGTACTCTCCTTGAAGTTAATTAGCTTTCCAAAGAATGCTGGAAGAACTGAGAGCTGCCTGTGAAAGTTGTGCTGAAGTCTTGTTTTTGAAGGAAAAAAGGTCAACTACACTGTTTCCTCAGCGGTCCGCATTCTGTTTTGGCCTTTATGTTTTCCCATTGTCGTTTTTCATCTTTTGGCGAATAACGACTGAAATGTACTGTATTTTAGGGGCCAATGAGTTGAGAAGAATCTTTACAAACCACAAATGCACTCCAATGTATGAGTGTTTAGCGTGATAAGGATAAAATGCAATTAGTAGAAAAGTACGAAGTTTTATGATGGCATGGCCTTCCTCTCTCTCTTTTAGAATGCTTTTAAAACAGTGTTTCAAAGTGAAAGTCGTAAAAAGACACTGTCTAGAGGACAAAGTTGAGGCAAACTACTTTTTTAGATTGAAACTGTGTCTCATCTAACCCGAAAACCATCATCGTCATTTCCACGTGTGGCATTTTCTTAGCAGAGGGAAAGGAAACGTATCTTAGGCTTACATCTGATGAAAAATCTTTCCAGTTGTAATTTGTTCGTAAGAGATTAGAAAGAGTCAAAAGCGTAAACAAATTGTGAAGCAACTTCTTGAAAGAAAAACAACAACGGCACCTAACTGATCCGCCCGATAGTCCATGAAATATCAAAAGAAAACCTACCTCCTCTCGGTCTGGAAAAATGTCGATAGCTGTTATAAACTGCAGCAACCGATGGAATGAGATCGGGTTGATCGCTGAAGTAGACGAGTAGCCGATTTTGATAACTCCACTGAGCGATCTAACCGAATGAGAAGGAACAAATCGAAAACTTGACGAGAAATTTCAGCTTTCGATTACAGCTAGGTTAGCTCGCTTCAGAGCTACAGATTCCGATTTAATGACATTTCGTGTTATTTGTCAAGATCCGAACACGATGAAAACCCAAAGCAATAAGTTATATTTAGCTGCTGTAGATAAGCGACGTTTCCAGCTGTTCATTCAAACAAACAGCCAAAAAGTCTGAGATGATTTGACACGCCTTGACAGTTAAATGACAGGATATTGAAACATTGTAAAAACCAAGGAACACGGCGCAAGAAGAAGAAAATATTTCATGCAGACAGTTTGAAGCTCGAAAAAAATTAATAACAACAGTAGTGTGGCTTTTGAGTTCGGATTGTTGTGGAGCAATTCGCGGGAAAATGTTGCTAAAATTTGCGGCGCTGTGCAAACACTTTCGAAAGGCCATCGCGCCCGAAACTAGCCCCGCACAATTTTAGGGCCCGAAGAGTTTTCGGGTGTTATAAGAAACGAACACCAGCTTATTTATGGGAGCTCCAGGGCTAGGCTAGCTAGCCTAGCTATATATATATATTACAGGCCTGGTCTGAGCATGTAAACAACAATCAAGATTCTCGCTGCACAACGTTCATTGAACAATGAAATCGCCTAACGGCACTCCGTTATAGTATGTTCTTTGATAAGGCAATTGTAAAATCCCGATACAGTTGGCAGAGATAAAATCAATCGACGTTTTACGGGGATTTTGCTTTGCTGCATCCTTTCACCATGAGTCCCCTCCGCCATCTCCGATTCCCAGCATCCATCAGTTCGACTTACATTTTATTCCCCACCGGGAAGGAGAGCGTCAAGAAAATCGTCACTGATGGAAAACATGTCGTGCGTGAGTTAGGAAAAAGTGAAGTTAACTTTTTAAAATGCAAGGTTACCCCTAGTTTTTATGTAATCAATCAAAAGCAGGACAACTGTTAGGTATTGTGAAATTTTTTTTTTCAGAAGAAGAACCGTCTGTCAAAAGCTATTTTACAAAACGTTCCATTCTACTGGGTCAAATAATGGCCCGCCAAGAACAGGAAATTCGCATATAGAATTTGGCAGCATGTTGAGAATTGGATCTTTGTTAATCATGACAAAGCGCCTATCAGTTTAGACATCTTCATCTCCTACTTAAGTCAAACAATGGCTATCTATTATTTTAAAAAGTTTTTTTTCCTAATTTAAAAAAATGCTCGATCAGCACTTTTTTTTACCATATTTGGGCCTAGCTATCTCTGAAAAATGCACGGTGACCCCCCATTTTCTTTTTGGATTTTAACAGCCCTAGGTACGTGTAACGAATCCCACATGGCCACAAACAGGAAAAAAAACCTTCCTATTAGGGGCCACCGTCCTTAATGATGAAGATGTTTTGTGCAGAACTACAGCAATTCTGGAAATATTCATTGAGGACACAATTGGTAATCTGTAAATTTTGACTTTTAATTGACTGAACTTCTCAGAAATCACCTGCGAGTTAAAAAGAAGAGATTATTTTTGATAGTGTAACAGCGAAAATTTTTGAACGGCGAGCCAGTTGCAGCGATCGAGTGATTGAGTGACCGCGAACTCAGAGAAGTAATTCAGTGGATTTGGGCACTTCTTTCGTTAAAACAAGTTTGCTGTGCGTATTTTGAATGTATTTGTGAAGCCTTCTGAGCCTTGCTCGATGGAGCAACGTAGTGCACGATTCAGTGAATTTGCCGGATAAAACGCGGATAACCTTTGCCAAGGGATTTGCTTTGGTACTTTTCAAGTAAAAATTCAGGGTCTGGTGTATTTTGCTGTCGGTTACAAAAAACACGAAATCGTCAAAGCGTGGTAAAAACTTGTCACAAGATTTTTCATTATTTCACTCAGAAAAATGTGAACTTTAGCCGTTAAACCGTTTCAATGCTCCAGGAGTTCTCGATGCGATAAACAAGTCAAAACAACACGATTGTGAGTGTAATTTGTCACCCATGATATTAATAGGTAATCAAATGGTATACTCGTGAAATTAGGAAATAATTTCACTTGCGTTTTGTCAAAATTTTAATAATTTCCCGAGCCTTTAGGCGAGAGAAATTATTAGAATTTTGACAAAACGCGCGTGAAATCATTTCCTAATTCCAATCGTCACCATTTGATTACACATACTAATCAGAATCAGGGTAGAAAAATTTGGGCCCTTAAGAAATGTTGGTTTACCGATATTAGCACTTGAGTGCTAAACTGTAAATTCGAGGGTAAATAAAGTTTATTGATTGATTGATTGATTGATCATTATGACATCATACTTTCACAAAATGGCTTCTTCTGCAAAACCCTTAAAGCACTGTTAAATATGTTTAAGATCTATTTGAAACGTTTTATTGTAGCTCAAATAACTTCTTAGACTCTATAAATGTGTCATCTATAAGATCCATTTATTTTTTGAAGAAAAAGTGCGGTTTGTCAGTTATAGAAAGACCACTGACCACTGAAACTGAGACAAATTGAAAGTATAAACAAAGTCATAACATTGACCCCATCAGTCTAAATAACATTCACCTTTCATGTGCTGTTTTGGGTTTAGAATTGTCTTTGAACACAACTTTTACCTTTTCCTCTCCATTTACATATAAAGATTCATTCTTGTTTGTATTAGTGCTTTATATAAGACATCATGGTGTGTGTATTGTCTTCATTACTGCTTTGTCAATCGAGCCTTACGATCTTGCTAAATTATAGATTACCTTAATAAAGGCAACACTGACATCAGGGATAACCACCTTTAAATTCAACAGGTGTCACCAGCCAATACGCCGAGGTAGCAGGATCCAACATATGCATTTTGATCTAAAATGAGTTACATTGTATTAATTTGTGTTAGTAATGTTGGCAGTCATTTACATCTCAGAGATTTGCACAACTAATAATAATGCAGCTACATCTTACAGTTGATAGTCCAAGGTGAAAATGTCCCTTGGATGTTTTTTAGAATTGTATGTGTTTCTTCCAAGACCGCACAGGTACAGCAGTTCATCCGCCATCTTCTCCGAGTGTTTTCATTGTTCGGGACCAGTCTCTTCGCGTTTGCCTAAAATAGCCATTAGCAGAAACCTGGAACGTTTGTAGGAATTCTGGTTTGCTGAACTACCGCAAGATAATTTTTGACTAACACTAATTTCTAGCGTTCGATCATGCCTTCTTTTTTCCAAGTGGTCTTGCTTTCATGTGCATGAGTAATAAAATTCAGTTTGGCCTGCAGCTAATACAACGCTCACAGTACCATCTATCTGGACTGGGTGAATCTTGTAATTCTCTCGAGAAATGACTGCAACAACCTTAATCCAGACAGGGCAGGCCATCTTGGATTTGACTCATTCCTGGATAGTGATGAATTTCTTGGCTCAGTCGAGATTTGTGCTCTTTCGATTCTGAACACTGAACTCCATTAAACGACCTAGGTCAGTTCTGCGCATTTTTCCCACACATACTGGAGCTCCTGACGCAAATAGATCAATTCTTCCCTCCAAGATAGAATGGATTGAGTCGATGCTACCTGAATCGTTTTTAACTAGAAAAAAACGGGTCTGACAGCTCAGGTTTTCGAAAAGGCAACTGTCTCTCGTAAACTTGCGATACAACGTACCCGGTTCCCTAACATATATACAAATCACATCAATCTTGAAAAAGTCACTTGAAAGGCTAACAAAAATATGAGAAGACTGAAAAACGATTTCAGTCCCGCATGTTTTGTCACACAGCACCTGAAAAAAAACGTAAAAAATATGCTGTTTGGTTGTTTCATCCTCTGCCGCTTGCTGGCGTACAATGGTGCTTTAATGTGTTTAATCCTTGGATCTGAAAGAAAAATCTCTGTGATTGCTGTCTTACTACTCAAATGATTGAAAAAGCGTAAATTAATAGTAGTGTTCATTGTGTGTAATTTGCTCAAAGCGGAAATGCAACTTTATTTTGAAAAAGGAAGGGAAATGAAGGAGCAACGTAACCACAAAAAGATTCCAGCGACTAGCAAAACTGAAAGTGGCTGATCTATTTGGGCTAATGGATTTAAGCACATGCAATTACAGTACACGGTAGCATCTCATTGTATGAGAGCTTGAGATGGTTGAACAAGTTGGTGAAGGTTTAGTTGGATAAGAACAGCATTCATCAGCTCACAGGGATATCAGTGATAAACTAAAACTTTCTTAAATGCTGGGACTCGTCCAAATTAAGCCATCGTAACGCCACAAGCAGGAAAAACAGAGTCGGCGAAAGATAAAGCTTTTTTGGCCGTTTCTGAAGACACATGATATCGCTTTAGGCTAAAAGGTAGCGTCTGTTCGTTCCAGTATTTCAATTTCCATGGTGTATTTTAAAAAGGAAACCAAGGATGGTCATGAGCAACTGCTGAAAATGCGATGTAAAAGCAGCCTTAATGCGAGAATGGAAGCGCTAAATAAATCAATGAACGACACGATGCGGGATCAGTCCCTGTCAGATAAAGAAGCTACAAGATCTGTCCTCTATAAAACAAGCTTGTGGATTTCTCTAAACAGCCATAACCTTGGTCAGTTGTTGTAGTAAGACCAGGATTGAGCACCGGATCCACTCGTGACGTCACGAAGACTATGGCGCAATAAAAATGGCGGCCGGTTTGAGTTTTGAGGGATTTTTCTCACGTGAAAATGCGCTTACTTGGAGAAAAGAATTACGGATCCGGCATACTTGAAGTGTGTACTGAACAAATAAGTGACCAGAAAAAAATTGCATTTCTAGGGTTTTCATGCCCTTTTTAAAGGGCATCCTTAAAGGGATACTATTGCACCTTTTTAAGACATTGCTCCTTTGTAATGGAGAAAAAAAGTGAAGAGTGTTTAAAAACCTCCTAAAAGCCTTTTCACTTCCATTCTATCAAACTACAAGATTCACCCAGCCCAGATAGTTGGTACTGTGAGGTATTGTATCAGGCCAAACTGAACTTTATGACTCATGCTAATGAAAGCAAGACAACTAGCAAGAGATTGGGCATGATCGAAAGTTAAAAATTATCTTGCGGTATTCCAGCAATCCAGAATTCCTACAAAGGGTCCAGATTTCTGCTAATGGCTATTTTAGCTAAAAATCATCTTGCAATATTCCAGCAATCCAGAATTCTTACAAACGTTCCAGATTTCTGCGAATGGTTATTTTAGGCAAACGCGAAGAGACTGGTGCCGAACAATGAAAACACTCGGACAAGATGGCGGATGAATCGCTACTGTTGTACGCGTATGGTCTTGGAAGAAATACATCCAATTCTAAAGAATATTCAAGGGACATTTTTACCTTGGACTACCAACTGTAAGATGTAGCTGCATTGTTATTAACTGTGCAAATCTCTGAGATGTAAATGACTGCCAACATTACTAACACAAATTAATAACACATTTTAGATCAAAATGCATATGTTGGATCCTGCTTCCTTGGCGTATTGGCTGGTGACACCTGTTGAATTTAAAGATGGTTATCCCTGATGTCAGTGTTCCCTGTATTGAGGTAATCTATAATTTAGCAAGTTCGTAATTATAAGGCTCGATTGACAAAGCAGTAATGAAGACAATACACACACCATGATATCTTATATAAAGCACTAATACAAACAAGAATGAATCTTTATAAATGGAGAGGAAAAGGTAAAAGTTGTGTTCAAAAGCAATTCTAAACCCAAAACAGCCCATGAAAAGTGAATATTATTTAGACTGATGGGGTCAATGTTATGACTTTGTTTATACTTTCAATTTGTCTCAGTTTCAGCGGTCAGTGGTCTTTCTATAACAGACAAACCGCACTTTTTCTTCTAAAATAAGTGGATCATATATATGACACATTTGTAGAGACTAAGAAGTTATTTGGGCTACAATAAAACGTTTCAAATAGACCTTAATCTCATTTAACAGTCCTTTAAGGGTTTTGCAGAAGAAGCCATTTTGTGAAAGTATGATGTCATAATGATGTCAGTAAACCAACATTTCTTAAGGGCCCAAATTTTTCTACCCAGATTCGGATTATAGGTGTAACAAGGTAACTTATGACATATGTATTCTTTCTAACTAGGATGGCAGGTAAAAATTATGAAAGTTTGAAAATGAACTATTTTAGGTAGATTTTCTGGGGTGAAAATTTGCAAAGAACTAGTACCAGGCCTCTCTCGTCCTATGATGTCAATACCGCATTGTGTCACGTGAAATGAAAGTAGGATGTTAGTAGAAACGCACTATACTATTAGATTTTCTGGGGGCTTTCTGTGGTTATTTTAATGTGACCTAAAAGTTGACTCTCATACAGGTGGTTTTCTGGTGATTTTGGGCCCCTAAATGGGACCCCCCTGGAAAATTGTAAACAACCACTTACGAAGTCAAACAAGCTGTGCTTTTGCAATAACTCATCAAGGTCAATGTCCTCACCAAGTTTTATTGAATTTGGCCAACCCCGATTTCCAAGGTCTGACACACTTTCTCAGTCACCTCTTAAGTTATCTGCTACAGGTTCCTGTGCGGATGGTGGAGAACAGAATGAAAACGAAGGGTAATGGCACGAGAAAACGTAACGTAAAAAGATCCCTCCCTTCCTCTTTTTGTTTCCAATCTTTCCCTCTACCTCAAACTGTGTTTTCCTACCGGACTTTACAATGCCTCTTGTATAAGATAAGGCAAAGCAAGGCAGTAAAGTGTCCAAAGTCATTTGCGTTTTCTTTGGTTTGCTTTACTACACTTTCAGTACGCTTTGCAGTTGGCTAAAAACGCACTTGTTTTCCGCGGTTGACATCAGTTATATGAATTTGCTTCTGCTTGTTTTAGTGATTTCAGTGTCTTTGAACCAGTTTTTAATGCCTTGAAATTTGTGTCAGTGCAAACGTTGACGTGTGCGAAAACGAATTTTGTACACATGAATAACAGTTACTGCATTTTTTCAAACCCACAGTCAACGTAAAGCGATTTAACAGTTCAAGTGAAAGTTGACACATTTGTCTATATTAGTTGCAAAATTATGATACTGTAAGTGGTTTGAACCCAGGAGCTAGCGAGCCACAGCAAAACTCGATGAAGTATAATCGTCCAAGTAAGTGAAGTCCTGGAAGGCCTGTTTGAGATGACACTGACTGACGTTTTTGACAACCTGAGGGGAAGTCATCAGCAGACTTTCGCAAAAGTTGTCGAAACGTCAGTCAGTGTCATCACAAACAGTCCTTCTCGGGATAACACTCACAGGGACGATTATACTTCACCAAGTTATAAAATTAAAATAGGAACTACGCAAGCGTCCTACGATTGACCGCTAGGTAGACCAGGTTTTAGTTTTACGGAACTTGAAATTGAAAACCGCTCGGCTACTCACGTAAACACATCCCCGCCCCATCCAGCCATGGCAGTGAACAATCTTGGTCCCAGATCCCGAGCGGGATTGATGGCATAGCCGCAGTTGAACCCAAACGTGGCGCCGATAACAAACACCAGTAAACCAAGCATGACAGGAACCACTCCTTTGTCAGGAGAATTGTTCTTTTGATCAATGATAGCGAAGACGGATCCCACTAACAGCGCGGTGCCAAGCAACTGGGAAAGATAAATGATTTGGCATTACATCGGACTATAAAGGATTCAATTCATATTAACCTAAACTACGAGTAGTTCGCATTGTGCGATAGCTGTAGACGTGTTGAGATAGCAGGGATAGCAGGGTTAGCGCGAAAAGCCAAATAAGGGAGCGAACGCAAAATTCTTTGCCGCCCGGGAACACCTCTTATATTGTTTCCAGAAGGCAGGTCACTTTCATATGGGGCGTGCATTCGATTGTTATGACTCTCCCTCGACAACCTCAAAGAGAAAAGGGAGAAATTTTGCAGCTTAGGAAAAGTATCAACAAGTCCCAGGAGGTTAATCGGGTTTTAAAATGACGGGAAGATATGGATGAAGCCACAATTAATACATAAATTGGCAAAAAGAAATACCAATTGATCAATACAACTTAGAAGGTTCACTAATCCAAACAGTACCCCAGCTGGGGACTAAGTTAATAGAGTCTAAGAAGTTTGTGCATCTCATCATTTTTAAAAACTTCGACAATTTCAGAGACAACGTAAGCCATTTTTCAGATACTACCGTACGAAGATCAGTTACTTTGATTTACCTGGTCTCCAAAGCCATTCCCGATCGACAGGTAAGATTGTGGATATGTTGCCCAGATCCCTGCCGTGCCTTTTGGACCCAGTATCTGACGGACGCCACCATCGAATGCATTTAACGCATCTATTAGTTTTTTTAAAAAGTACACAATAAGGGGCACTGTTTTTAAAGGCAGAGCTTCGCTCGAGTGATCTACATTGGTTGCTTCCTTGGACAGAAACACTTTCCACCCAAGAAGGGTTCGCTCAAAGCATGAATTTCCTTCAAAGGTTTAAGTTATCAAGGTGTGTTCCTCGCCTTTCGTTCGTTTGTTCTTTGTTTTTCAAAGTGTATTTCTGCGGGGGGGGGGGGGGGCAGGTGGGGGGTTAAAATAGAATTGGACAATTAGACGTAAAAGCACTTAGGTGTCATTAGCAGTAATCGATTTTTATCCAGACCTAAAGGAAGCTTCAAAAAGCGCCAGTTTGATTCGAGAGCCAGAAAATCAAAATCAGAAACTTGGATCAAATCTACGGTGGGTTAAGTGTTTAACCTCACTATTTATATGTAATTTACGTGTTTACGCACCGTAATACACTCCATAAACACAAGCCGAAGCCACAAAAGCCCCCAACATCTGCGCCGCCCAATACACGGGAACCTTTCTCCAGGGAAGTCTCCTTACAACAGCAAAAGCCAGGGTCACCGCAGGATTCATGTGAGCGCCTGCAAGGTATCACACTTGGTATTTTGAAATTAATTAGGTATCCAAGAATAGACAAGATTAGATCCCTTAAAATGATCCCTCAATTGAGCCAGACATAATCATGATAATCTTAGCGTAATTCAGGTAATTCGAACCACGGTCAAACAAGACAAAACAACAAAAAGAACAAATTGGATTTTAACAAAATCTTCACCTTACATGATCATTTATGCTATGACTTTGATAATCATTTTATCTCTCCGCCACATTTTACGTGCAACTTTTCATGTGTTCTTTCAGCCGAGTCGCTCAGGCGAGTGCTCACTCTATCTCCTTTCTCATTAATTTTCAAGCTCTAACGAGTAACTATACATGTTATTAAGGATAAAAGATATTCTTATTGTAGTTTTGGGCTTTAATTATATCTGTAGGAAAAATGAACAATTCTGAAGGCTGGTTTGACTTTGTAGTTACTATTTAGTTGGCCTGATATAACTGGCTAATCTTGAATAATGTGATGATCACAACAACTTGCACTGATGCCTTTAAAACACTATTCCATCTCAATTAATTACCAAGAGCTTCAGAGCGTAAAAACAACGGTTGTAGTGGTTGCCTACCTGAAATTCCTCCCGCCCAGTAACATCCCATTGTCACACCCATTCCCCAGCTGAAGTTGACTGAGAAGAAATCTCCAAACATCCAACCACCCAGAACCATCTGAGCTACTGATCCCACTCCAAAAATCTAAAAAATAAAGCAAAAACACCCTATCAGAGATATTTTCCATTTTTTACACCAGCACACTTACTTAAGAGACAAATTGCGACAATCGCTATGGTTGTACAGCAGCACTATCGGACGCATTTCACACAAAACTACATCGACCGACTCCGCGATATCACTGGCCACACAGGAGTAATGCAATTATCAGACAGATATTACTCAGGGAGCGGTTCGCTCGAAATGGGGAACGTTGTTCAATACAGGGAAAACAGTAGTTGTTAGATTTCATTTATGAAAAAATCGTTAAACAAGCCCTGGGAAAGCACTTAGTTAAGTACTTACCAGCAGAATGAAGGTAGACCAAAATTCAGCGACGGCTTCTCGCATCAAGGGAGAAAGACGAAAACGTCTAGTCATGACAAACACTTGTTCGCACTGCAGAAGAAAATAGAAGAAAAATATCTTCATACTATTACAACCACGTTTGCATGCATTATAATGAAAAGAAATGCAAAAAAATGTTTGTGTTGAAAACAAGGTGCCAAACATGTACCATAGAATCAGTACCTGTTATTTCGTCTTTCGGTCTCAAGGGTTTATCTATGCAATGTATTGATAACAAAAGGAAGCATTCTGAAGGACACGACTGCTCTAGTTCATAAAATAAAACTTGCAAACTTTCAAAGAAATTTAACACAAATAACACATTTAGATAAGAGCCTCACTTTCTCAAGTCTATCCGTACTGTTACCCTTTTCGAGTTTATCCGTACTGCGGGCCTTTTCAGCATCTCCACCTAAGTCAGACATGATGCTCGTTTTAGCTCTACAAATCAAAGCGAAGTTGACGTCTCTACGACCAAGGCAGAATGAGTGTTTCTGAATTGTGCGTGCCTCTATATTCCGGCTTGTGTTTGTTTTCGTTTTGTCCTAGCGTGATGATGTCCTGTAATACCGATTAGTCAGTAAGAATTAGTCTTAAGTTTGACAGTTTTATATGAATTGATACTTCAATTTTGAGTAAAGCCGAAATGGGAATAAGTAGAAATGTAAACAGAACAGGAGATCGTTTTATAAGCTCTTGGACGCAAACAGAACTCTCAGAAAAACTCTTGAAACTTGGCTTACACGACTAAATTGTAAAGTCGAAGTAAATGGGATTTAGTCTATTAACCTCTGTTATTAAGCAGCCGATTTTGTTGCTGTACAAAGAAATGATTGCCGCTTGCACACCCACTATTTCACGCTTGTTTCGACCGTTTTGGAAATCGAGTTAAGCGAAGAGAGAGGGAAAGAGGCTGGGGAAGAGTTAACCAAATAAGAAGGTTGTTAAAATTCTTGGATTTAACTTCAGGTGGAACAGTGTTTATTTCGCAAGGCGCTGGTCCGTCTTGTAAGTTTATTACCAACATTTGTCTCCGTTTCTAATCCACACCAACTAACGAGATCAAACAGAAATAAGCAGGCAACAAACATGGTTTACCTAGATACAGTCGACATGCGCCGAAAAAAAAACAAACGCAGATAAATTTTAAAAAAATAGTGAGAATGATTCGAACTTCTTTAAGAAATCCAGACTAGCCAAACTTATTGGACAGTGCGCCCATCAGATGAGATGTACTTGCTCAGTGTATTTTGACAAAGTACCATATGTGATTTGTTTAAGCTATCGGCTTCTTGAAAGCACTTGTTTTCTTGTTTTACTGAGTTAGTTAACTCAAGAAATCCTCAGTTGACTACATACCATACCAGGCTAACAAGATTTTTCCCGGGATGACGATGGCTACGTACTTAGCCGCAGGTTACTTAAAAATCGCCTACGACGAGTACCATAATCTGGGATCTGCCACACCTCGTTAAACCATAAGTTTTGCTTCGGTGGGGGCCAAGTCTCGTCGTTCTTTATAGGGGTGTAAATTTTTGTTTTTGTAAAGCTTTGGTTGTTAAAATCAAAAATGATCACTCTTTGTATTATCATGGTACCTTAAAGGGTACAGGGCAAAAAGAAATTGACAGGAAAAGCAACCCCCTGTCAGAATCGTTACTTCGTACTATTTAAGACGGATTCCGCTCAACGTTCGAGCAATAAGTGCAAAAAATATTTACCAAAAAACTACTCATAGCACGGTAACATTTTAAATGCTATTTGAAACATCTCACTCTAGTTCACTTGCCCAAGTGACCCCGCGATGAAATTTTCAAGCATTCTCAAGAAAATTAATTTCAAATCTCGTAAAAGTATGCTGAAAACGGGCGCCATTTTGTTTTGAACTGACATGAAGCGTCTTTTTAATTGAAATATTGATAACTTCAAATCCAATTTTCTCTCGCGGGGTCAGCTTGGGAGCAAAAGTAACGATAAGTTCTTCTTATCTGTTCTCAAAATGTGACAGTGCTGCAAGTATTTTTTTGGTAACTTAATTTTTGCACTTACTGCTCGAACGTTGAGCGGAAATCGTCTTAAGTGTCGAAGTATTTAGCAGGCTAATTGGAGACACTTTAAGTAAGAGAAAATGACATGATAAATGGAACATTAATGTTTAAACACCCCAACTGGTGGGCTGGCAGGCTTATCAGTTGGCTATCAGTACAAGCGTGGCTGAGGATTTGAACACGGGGATACCATGAAACAAATCCAGGAGGTCAGAGGGGAAGACTTGAACCCGAGACCCCCGGATTAGCCACGCCGCCTCCTCTTGATTTCTCTAAGGGGTTCCCAATACTTTTACATGGGATGTCCCCATCTAAAGAGGTCCTTGAAGTTAGCAAAATCGGTGAATATGAGGGTGATCCCGAAGCACGTTTCTCGAAAGCCCCAAAAAGAGTTTTGGGGCTTTCGGCCCGAAACGTTTCGTGGCCTTCGAGAAACGCACGCCTACATAGATGCGAGGTTATTGTTGTCGTGGTTGAGTTGAATTTGTGAGTTGAGTTGAATTTGTGAGGGGTTTTTCAAGCGTATCTAATGGGCTTACCACAAGGCGTCTTAATCTGCTGCTTCATGATCGAAATGTCACTGCATCAAATGTAAACCAGAACCGCGGAGACGTAAGGACAGACTTATACATGTCATCAAGTCATAATAAAACGTGACTTGATTTTCCCGTAGAGGAGTGTTACGCATCATTCAGAAGTCATCACCAGACAATTTTGGAAATTCGAACCAAAAACTAGAAATAGGAAATTCGAACAGGAAATAGGAAGTAGGAAATAGGAAATAGGAAATAGGAAATAGGAAATAGGAAATAGGAAACAGGAAACAGGAAATAGGAAATAGGAAATAGGAAATAAATAGGAAATAGGAAATAGGAAACAGGAAATAGGAAATAGGAAATTCGAATAGGAAATTCGAACCAAAAACTCATTTATAAAATTTATCTGCGGCAAGATGAGACCGCTCAAGGTGTAAGCAATCGAATAATTAAAAATTAAAAAAAAACGCGACGAAAAGCAAAATAACGACGCTTGTTCTGTTCGTTGCGGGATGCGACTAGTATTTGACTGTTGACTTTTGTACATTATTATTTGTCACCGGATGCCAGTAACGAAAAGGATCAATGAAGTGTTTTCTTGCAGTTTCTGGTTTCATTTTCTTGAGAAACGATGCGATGTCACAAATGGTTGTTAAACGCTGATTTCAGTGGTTATTTTCCTTCCAATACCGTCAGTGCACTCGTTTCCGAAGCCTAAAAGCGATGTGATTAGATTGACGTTCTACTTGAAGTCTGGGAATCGACATCTTGTTTTCGTTTTGTATCAAACAATGGGATAAATTCAAACTAGATTACAGTGAATAAGATTAGAAAAATCTTCCCTGATGTCCTTTACAAAAGTCTCGCGTAGTGGACTCTGTTAAGTTGAATCTGTATGTAAGCAGCGCAAAATCATTACCGGTATAATTTTAGCTGCTAGCTCAGTAGTCTTGTCGGCATGGGAAAATATTAGAGGGCTACAAGAACTGAACAAAGCCACATGTCCGGTATATGAGAGACGACCCCACATGTTCGATCTGTAATTCTCTGAATTTAACAGAGTTGTTATTTATCTCAGATATGGCTTGGTTGCATTTAAGATTTCGTCGACTCATTACAGCTATACTGATCATAGCTAATCACAAAGGCGAAGTTACATGAATTACATGCCAGGTTTTTCTCGCCACTATTTTGGATCGGCTTCGATCAGCAGGGGCGTTCCCAGACAATTTTTTGCAGTACGCACAAAGTCAGATTGATACTTAGGGACGGACCACTAGAAAAGTTATTGAGGTGAGGGGGGGGGGGAATTTTGGAGCTGCACGAATTTTTTTGTTAACATTTCCCTTGTAGGAATATATTTTTTTTTCCGTATGCAGGAACTTTTTTTCTGGGCTACTCGTTGTGTATGAATTTTTCACTCAATTTTCCGTTCCATGAATTTTTTTGTACTTTGCTCGCCCCCCCTCCTCCCCTCCCCCATAACTTTTCTAATGGTCCTTCCCTTAGCCGAAGGGAGACAAACATATAGTTACAGATTATGATTACAGTCAGAAAAAACATTTATTATTTCAATCGTATTGTCATTCTCGCATAATAACATAGGCTACAGCTAATTTCGTTTTCCAGCAGTGTTTGTATCTCCTGTTTTACAATTGCACACACTTATATCAGTTTTACTTGAAAGTACAAGACGAAGAGAGAATATGATACGTCCGGGCGAACTCCTCCGTACTATGTTGAAGAAAATGCCAATATTGAAATTGCACAACATTACCTTATCTACTTATACTTGAGTTCTAATTTCCTCTTCTATATTATAAGCCGTCAAATAGAAAAATATCATATTAAAGGCGAGAAATTCTGATACACATTTGCGTATTTCGCGTAAAGGCAGGAACACCCCCGATCAGTGATCAGTGCTCAATAAAAGCACTATAATGTCTATAATTTTAGACTGCGAGTAGTCTCTAATTTTGGCGATGCCGATTGTGGGGCGGGCAAAATACACAAGAGCGCGCGCGAAATTTCGAGGAGACGCGACGCGAAGGGAGCGCCGAATATTTTGCCCGCCCCAGAATCACAATCGCCAAAATTAGAGACTACTCGCAGTCTACTATAACTTCGGCGGGAATTTGTGTGGACCGTACAAACGCAAAACAGCATTGTATGACAAGTTGGATACCAAATTTAGTTATTAAAATTAAATTTAGCTAATCCACATTAATTTGTTTACAAGGTCTGGTTGCAGTAAGATGTTAAGGAAAGAATCAGAAGAAATCAGTAGTGTTTGAAATCGGCTTTGCTTTTTCGGTCTATTAAACAAGTCAGACGATGGAAGAGGCACCTCTTCTGTTAGAAGGACTGTCCACTAAGTTGACAGTATTTTTGCCACTTACTAACTCTGATTCATGGAAAGATATTTGAAATTTCAGTTATTGCGATGTTCATTTTGCCAGTCCATAATTTAGTTAATACAGGCTAATCCCTCTGAGTAACATTAAGAGTCTTCTCAGCTCTCACAGGAGTAACGTTTAAGCAAAAATATGGAAGAGTTGAAACTCAGTTGAAGAATATTTGTTTTTTTGTGACGGTAGCAACCATCCCTGCTCTTAAGATGACTCATCTTTCGCTAGCATAGACTGCGAGTAGTCTCTAATTTTGGCGATTGTGGGGCGGGCGAAATACACACACGCGCGCGCGCGAAATTTCGAGGCGACGCGACGCGAAGGGAGCGCCGAAGATTAGATCTCATTTTCGGCGTTCCGTTCGCGTCACGTCGCCTCGAAATTTCGCGCGCGCGCGTGTATATTTCGCCCACCAACAATCGCCATCGCCAAAATTAGAGACTACTCGCAGTCTATCACTAGCAGGGCTGCCAAGATGTCACCTCTTTTGCCAGTTTGTGTTTGCTGTTGTCACAAGAAATATGTAGTAGTTGATAAAAAGCAAAAAAAAGCAACAACGACGACAAACAAACAAACATATGATAATAGTGACCCGTCTGTGAATAAGAAACGAAAGCTATGGTTGCAAAGCCTTTGTGATCAGATAATTTCTTGAAACAATTTGTCAGCCTACTCGGCCACAGTAGGTAGAGTTAAGGACGAGAGCGGCCTGCATAACTAAGTCTCGAACTGGCAAAATGAACATAGAAATATTTAAAAAGTTCAAAGCAGCGGAAAGCAGCTCTTAGCGAAATACGTGATCAACCTGAGCCATAAATAGTCTTCTCACTTCTCATAGCAATGAAGTTTGAGAAAAAAACAAAACAAAAAAAAAAGGAAGAGTTGAAACCCTGGTTGAAACTCAATCAGCGGAAGACAATTTGTTTCTTTGTGACGGTGGCAAACATTCCTGCTTTTAAGATGACACATCTTTTATTAGCGGGGCTGCCAAGATGACACATCTTTTGCCAGTTTTTGTTTACTGCTGTCACGAGAAATAAATGTTGCTACACCAAGAGCAGTTGGTAAAATCGAAACAAAAAAAACACACACAAGAAAAACAGAACAACAACTACTATGACCCGGCCGAGAAGAGAGCGAGAAGGCTATGGCTGCAAACCCTATGTATTAGGAAACTGTCTTCAAACAATTTGGCAGCCTACTAACTGTACTAAGACAGTCAAGTAGACTTTACTTAAGAACGTATACTGCAATGACAGCCAAATTTTGTTTCTCCCTTGAACGTTGTTTTCTCCACGCTTGTTACTGGTCACATGTATTTGCTACGAGTTCTCATTAGCTCATTTGATTGTCTGCATCTTTTAATTGGTTTGGTTTTAGTATATGATACCTGATTGTTTTGAAATTTCTCCTGCCTTAACGCCACGCCAGAGCTAGCTAGTGAAAAACTGTGTCAAAGCAAATAAAAGAAGTTGAAACCCGGTGGGTTCACTTGGGAACCCACCCAGTATGGTGTGTTCAATGACCCTAATCCGCCCAGCAAGTTTCGAGAAAATGTTTGGATAAAAGCCAAGAAATATTTGGTTTGCAACTTGCCAAAACCCGACAGGTGGGGGGGAGGAGGGGGAAGGGCTCAAAGGGAATTAGAAATCCACTGACTCTTGCCTCTACATTTTTTCCTGACGGCTGCTCGTCTTAATCCTGCGCTTTTCGTTTGTCAGTAAAGCAGTGATAAAAGTTCGCCGAGTCTTGGGAGATGTTTCCCGCTTGCTCAATATCAGGATCGGAAAGAAGTACATTTGAAGGCTTATGTTACGAATACACATGCATCAAAGAGGGTTCATCACGTGCAGTATATGTTGAAATTCAGTTATAGACTACGAGCAGTCTCTCTTTCCGCTCAGGGATAGTCTCACTACACTAGCGGCTCGACACGCGCGTCACGTTTCAACCCCGCAGGCGATTTCGCGGTCGCTCGCTCGCTTGCTCGTTTTCCTCGACTGTCCCTGGCAGAGCGGAAAGAGAGACTTCCCGTAGTCTAATTCAGTTTAAATGATTTGTGGAAGCGAAACATTTTTCATAAAATCTAAGAATGCGGTTCAAACTTGCAACTGAAGAAGGTGACAAGAATCACAGACGCATTGACTTTTAAAACTCGCGCGAGAATATTTATACAGGCATACGCTGAGCAAGCACAAATCGAGTTTCGCCCGTACCAGTTGATGGGTTTCTGTACGTATTTAGAACTTTCGGAGAAACTTGAAATAGCAGACATTGCAAATTAAATAAATAAAATAAGATACTGAAAACTGAACTTTTCGAAATAGTGAGAAAATTATATCAGTTGGAAGGGAATATAAACGCAGCTTGTGACCATCATTCCTGTAGAGTTTGTTCAATGATACATTTTGGGGCGCACACCCTTGCATCAGGATCCTGGCCAGACCGGGGTAGACCGGGGCCAAAGCCCGGCCTGAAAGCCGAGGTGAGCCCGGCCACAAGCCAGGCTTTGGCCGGGCTGGCCAAGGGATAAAAAAACCGGGGAAGCCGTGGTCAGGCGGCCAGCCCGGCCTGGCCTGGCCGTGGCAGACCGGGGCCAAAGCCGGGCTTGAAAACCTTGTTGAGCCAGGTCACAGGCCAGACTGGCCGGGCATAAAACACCAAGGCCAGCCTGGCCAGTGACAAAAGTAAGACAACTGTGGCTGCCAAGATCAGCTGAATTTTAATTTAGTCAGCACTCAGACAAATAAAAGTAACCAGGAGATTAATTACTGGCAGGTTAGTAAGTTGCCAGGCAAACTGCCCAGACATTACTATTAATAAAATTGAATGCCATTTCAAAAATACTATCAGAATAACATTTAATACAATGATTTATTATGCATTGTTGCACGTCAAACATTGAAAGTTTTTCATTTAGTTGCAGTATTTACAACAATTTTATAACAGCATCTTCGTATTAATGGTTATATACAATGTATAATACAATAATGATATTATAATAAATAGCATTTCGTTCAGAAAGGAATAGTGCCCAAGAATCAAAAACTAATAAACTCAAAAAAATTGGTTTGACTTATTTTTTCTGGTATACATGTATTTGCTCTTTTCATTCTTGTAAAACAAGAAGTTAAGTTTTAAGTTCTAGGCAGCTATGAAAAGTGTCTTTGAATTTTTTGAATGTTTGTCCCCATGTGACTAAACATATAAAAGGCAAACATGGGGAGCATTAGAATTTAGACACAAACACCCCATACATATAAATTCCATTCAGTTAAAAAACAAGGTTTTACATTGTCTAGCAAACCAATGCAATCAGTAATCAGTTCAACTGACTAAAACATCCAGGAAATTGCAATATTGGTAGATTACAATCTATATTAGTTACTGCACAAAGAACTGCTGACACCATAAACTTTTATGTATATGTGTTATGGAAATACAGAGCCATAAGCTTTTAAGCTTATATTCATTTGAATGTCCAGAGAAAACAAATGCCAACTATTTAGATTGCATTGAAAGACTATTTTAAATGTATTAAAACGTTGTGTTCTGTAATTATGAGTCAAGTAATGCAAAAGAAAATGGTATCAACAGAACTTAGTGCCATGTTTAAGCAACTTAGCTTATTAAGAACCAGCATTGGTGACTTGATATTGCTCTGCTGTTTGAGTGTCAGTCTCCCTCAGCCGAAGTCACTGAACAATGTGTTGAATACAGTCAATATCTACAACAAAACATAAATGAATGGTCAAAACCAGCTTATCTGAATGATGCTGCATTTAAAACATGCTTAAAGAGCAATGTTCTTTTAAATTATACTACTCTAACAGTCCACAAGCTGTAAGCTCAAGTTTCATTTGCCCCAGACATTTCACAATTTAGGAGATCCTTTGAGCATTTAAACAAGGACTCAAATCCTCTGTCCTTCTTACATGTAGTTACTTTGAAAAAATGTGCACAAGCCTGTTAGAAAAAAGTATCCAGATTTAAGCTCAAACTTTAAGGATGTCTGTCTGCCTGCTTCAGATCCTCAAACATTTGCAAACATTTAAGCTGCTTTAACTCAGAAGCACATGGTCGATCTTTACTTAAAATAATCATTAATTTTGAATCCAATCTTTCAAAATTATCATTTGCCTTCAACTTACCTCAGCCTAAAGGGTAGCTGATCCACATTTTGCCGCTCTGATTCTTCATTCCAAGCTCAAAAGACGCAAACATTTCATGCCACGAACTGAACACAAAAAATGGCGCCGAAACCGAACAAAAACGGTCACTATCTGAGCCCGCAGTGGTCTAGCTGCTGACCCAAACAACCCAATTTGTTTCCAGGCTCCTCAGAAATGTGTTGTGAATTTCAAGATGGCGGTTGCTCTAATGGCCCACGTTATCAACAAACTCCGCTTTCTTTCCGATTTTAAAGCTAACATAATGCAAGAAAAGGATCAAAAATCATTTTTTTGACTTATACAGTGGTTCTAAAGAAATTGACTTCTTGGAGAAGTTTGGAATCGGGCCTGTTATTCTGAAAAAGGTGTTATGCATTGTGTCATTGCATTTGACCACATCAAAAGTTACACGTGTTGTCTCCCATTGCAAACTTACGCAGACAATCAACAGGTAAACTGCTTTTTTTGACTACAGGATTTTGATTTATGTATCATTAAATAGTGCCTCATTTTCACAATTTCCAAGCAGAAAAAGAAATATCCTTACAGCATAATTCTTGCTCAATCTGTTCAAAGCTGCGTTTGATTGCTGTTTATACCTCAAGATGCAATGCGTGACTGGACACAATATTTTTAATAGCACTTTTAGTGTAGGAATTTCAAGTTTACCCCACATTCAAGACCAGATTGAAAATTTCTCAGTTCCGGATCTTTTAAGGTGAAGTCTTTGATGACTGGCTGAAGAATCAGTTTTAATTGTAACTTCAAAGACATTTAAAATGCTCAAAATAAAACATCTAGTAGTGACCTCTAGTAGAGTTTCTTTGATGTCTCGATCTTGTGACGGGATTAGCAAAAACAACCAATAACTTTCACTCCATGAGAAAAATGCTAGGTTTCTCACGACTACTTTTCAATGGCAGAAAATCCAAGAAAGCCTGGCTAACATCTTAGTGGCCAGGAAAGCCAAGTTGTTGTTGTTGTTTTTTTTTGGCCAAGGTTGCCAAGAAAGTCTGGCCTTGGAACTAACATGGCCGAGAAAGCCGAACTTTTGTGGCCAAGGTTGCCAAGAAAACTTGGCCATGGCCAGGCTTGCCAGGCTTTACCAGGCCGCATTTTCCCGGTAAGCTTGGCCAAAAACCCGGAAAGCGCGGCCTGGCCAGGCTTTGCCAGGCTGGCCGGGTTTTTGACCGCGCTCTTGATGCAAGGGCTGAGTTACACACTCGTTGTGCTCGGCTCACTGCAAAAGCGAGGCACGTTTTCTCGCGGCAGGCGGTTTTTACAAATCAAAATCAAATAACTTTATTATAGTCTCAATCGCTCGCAAACTCCCACACATATATTTTTGCTCGAATAACCTGTGTAGAAAAGCCAGAGACACTGCTCCTTGTTTTTTGTTGATCGCGACAGGATAACAAAGAACCTCATGTTTTCCTTTCCATTCTTCGAGAGCTTAGTTTTACCCCCTGTATGCAAAATCGAAAAGTTTACTGTGGACGGAAATCCGCGTGAATTATTGAGAGACATTGATCACTTCCTCTGATACGCCTTGATTTACGCTTTGTTAGCCTCCAAGAATAGTCGGAGGATAAATAACGAGGAATTCAGCACAGCAAAGCAATATTAATATTTATACGAGAAAGTAGAATAGTATTAAAAAATGACCGAAAGTAAAAGGAAGCAATGCAGCACAGCATCACACACTCTTCAAGTGACTGTTATGATCGTGTCGATGCAAATCTGTCGTGGTCTCTAGAAAATTGCGACGTCATTTACCCGTCACGACAGTCAAAGGGCAAGGAAAAAAGGGACAGTTTTCAGTGAGGTTAAATGTGAATAGCTGCACGTAGTATTGCATGTATCATTCGTTTCGTAAGCCATAAGCTTATTGCAAAACAAACGTATCTGGTGTTGGTTGATATTCGGATGTTAAGAATAGTTACAGCCGGAAGTTATATAACAAATGATGCCATGAATCACGCAGTGAGATAATATTTCGGTCAGTACAAAACGCAGACTGCAGACTGCAGACTCTGTACAAAATGCAGACTGGGTACAAACTGCAGACTCAAACAAAAGAAGCGAGTGACCGAAAAAAACGAGAATCGAGGAACTACATTACGATAGATTTATTCTCACCAAAAAAGTGTCGAACTTTTGGAGAAAACGTGAAGATATTTCTTGTTTTGTTCTTATCGCCAAATGCTGAGAAACAAAAGCTAAATTAACTAACGTTGTCCCAGTGAGAGATTCCCCTTCACTGGACGTTATTAAGAATCAAAACCAATCAGGACTCTCGATGCAATTTAGACGAAACTTGAAACAGACTTGGTGCAAAGTCCTTGGGAATTAGAGAAATTAAAGATACCCATTTTTTGGGAGGGGGGGGTATCTTATTTCGTGCTCATTTAATTGTCGGAAATATAAGATCTTTGTTTCAGCACATTTAACTTCTCAAGTGATCATACCTGCATCATGTATCAAGACTGGTGTACTATAAACTGCAGAGTAAAGTCACTTGAGGAACATTTTATAGCATGGCGCTCAAAGACATTGCATAAATAATCTCAAATAATGATGGAACACCTTAGAGGGCTTGTTGTTTTTTTTTCATTGTCTCCTTAAAACTCTACCAGGGGAGTGTTTGACTAAGCAATTTTAAAATTTTCATTTAATATATAATTTTGAAATTGAACTAAGTAATCGCAGTTTTAAGTGATTTATTTAAGTAATAGCTGATATAAAATGAGTGTCGTAAATTCAAAACTAAAGTAATTAATTACTCCCATCAATCACAACATACGCAAACAACCAATAAACGAACAGACGAGAAAAAACAATGAACGAAGCGATCGCAAGGGAAGATGCTTGCGTCTGTCACAATTGGTTTTGGGTTAATTTCTTATTGGTTGAGAAAATGACGTGAGTTGCTTTATCCAATCAAATGGAGTAATAATTCAAAAACCATGGCAAATTCAGTTTTGACGCTCAATTGAAAATTGCTTTCTAAAAGTAAAACGAGGTGATGAAAAATAACTTTAAAAAGAAGGGGAATTATACCGGTCCGGTTTTAGTAGGTTCAGTTAACGGGTATCGGTCGTTTAAACGAAGTGAAGGGCATTTTTCTCTTTCATGTAACGCTCTATTTGAGTTGATGAAATCTCGCAAAACTTCGGAATATCACAAGGAGTAGTGTAGCCTGCCATGCAGGCGTTTTCTTGGGGACGCACGAGTGCCAATAATCTCGGTTACAGCATGTTGCCCAGTATCTGACCGGTACCAGTATCTCACCAACAACACTTCAACTTAAATCTTTCGTGCTGACTTAAAAATTGGCGAAAAACTAAGTATTCCCAAAAAAAGTACATTATTTCAGCTTCCAGTTGCTTGGTTTAATGGCTTTATTGCGCAAAGGAGACTCGTAGAAGTCGCCGCTCTGTTTAGATGAGTAAAATCTCGAGGGGTAAATTTGACGTTTTTCGCTGCGCAGTGAAATTACCGTTGTCCAAATGAGGGTCTGTTACCAGCGATGTTTTAGAGGAAAAATCAAGAGATATGGCGTTTTTAGAATTGAAGAGATAAAGTATTCAGAGCCTAATCGAATTTCTAATTAGCTTCAAATTTTTTAGCAAACAGAACCTGGCATACGGAGCATGCGCCCGCAGTGCTAGCGGCAGTGAAAACCGAGTTTTCCTACGTCATCGTCCGTCATCATAACATTGGGTACATTCCGATATGGATTACATCATGTCATTTTCTAATTATCTAGTTTCCAACTCGAGCTAGAGGGCACGAAAGCAATGGGGGCGAGTTGGTCGGCGAGTTGTATAAACTTATAACGCCAGACATTTACTCCAGTCAAAGTCACTATTTTAACGTCTGCGGTTAGCTGTTACGTCCAGCGTAAGGTTTTTGCAATGATAGATAACCAACGAGGTGCATAGCGGCGAGTTGGTTATAGTTATTCGATATCCAGCAATTCCGAGTAGAATAATTGTTTTATTTAAAACTCAACCGCTATAATTGTTATAAAATCAAGACAGAAAGAAAAAATGAGCAAGAGATAAAAAAGGGACAAGAATCGGTCACATGACTGAACGAAAAAGGCGCCAAAAGCTTGCTAAGTGTGCAGCTTTCTTTCCAAAGCTGAATGAATCAAAATGAAACTGCTCCGAACCGAAGTGAACGAAGTCGCACAGGTTTTGGGGAAAAAATGTACTAATTTTTGGCTCTTAAATGTGGTATATGTTTGATTTTTCTTGAAACATTGTTATAATCATCGTTCAAAGCTGTACGATTTCACCACATTAGCTGCGGGAGTTGAAGCGGAGCAAGATTGTAATCCGTTCGCACAACGGTTTCTGTCATCATGTGCTTGTTTAATCGAACTGAAGACAGAATTTGAACTTGAACAGGTTATTTCTATGCAGCTCAGAAAAAGGATTACTGTAGTGAGGAACGTCAGAATTCATCATCTTAGTTTGTTAAAGGCAAGGCACAAAACGCAGTTGTTCTCAGCCGGTTTAGAGATTGCGGACGGAATGGTAAAAACAACACTCAAACTTCTGGGAAGCGATTCAACTTCTTTTAGATAGCATCCGATTTGTATCAGAACATTTGGAGCTTTTGGAACAGAGAGCTACAACGAGTGCAGGTAAACCAGAGTCAACTTTGTGTGGTATAGCCAAAAAATCTGGCCCTTCCTTCTTTCTTGCTAGTTTGTTCGGTTCTTGTTTAGATTGCTTCTTGATTTTTGTACTGACTCGCCATGAATGTGCGACAGTTTTTATTAAAATCTTCTCTCTCATTTTACTATGTTTTCTTTTATGTTTTGTCTTGATATTTCGGAGTAGAAAGCCTTCCTGACTAAAACATATCGCTTGTAATTTTTTTTTTACGGTCGACGTGACGATGAAAGAAATTAATTGAAAACACAACGCTAGCTGCTTAAATTTTTATTTCTACACAGTTTTTTGTCGTATTAAGAAATCAGGTACTCCGGAACAATTTTGATTTGTGTCTTAGTGACGCTGTTGAAATTTCTGCTTAATTTAAATTCGTTGCAAAGTGGTTTTTCTCGTCCATTTTTCTCAGTAGGTTGCTTGCTCATATTTAATGATGAAAAACAACAAGGGAAAACATAAACGCAAAAACACAATGCGGACCGCTGAGGAAACTGTAAAGTCGACTTATTTTCCTTTAAAAATAAGACTTCAGCAAGACATTCACCGACAGCTCTTTTTGCAGCATTCTTTGAAAAGCTAATTAAGGTCAAGAAGAGTACTCGTGAAACTACAGTTGCTCTATTACGTAAAAAATAAATGAACTCACTTCTGTCAGTTACTCCCGGCAGCGACTCGACAGACTTTCCAATCTAAATACGTACTGTTGCGCATTTTTCACTGATTCGCATGCCCACTGGCTGTTTAGTTCTGTCATTCATTAAACAGCTTTGCTAAAATAATCAATATCGCCCAGGCATCAGGCCGTTTACTGGGAAAAGTCACCCGAGAAAGCTTTTCTGAAGCTTCCAAGCACAATTATGGAGGGAAAATGGCACAACTTCTTCGCCCTAAACTATTTTTCGGAAGCTTTAAGTGTCTCTTTTTTGACAAAATAGCTTTACACCGAGAACTGTTTCACTTATAGTTACTTGAATAACTTTTTTTATTTCGATCTCTAACTAGAGACACGCTGAAATGGCTTAGAGGTTAAAAACAAAACAAACACTAAAACCATGCTACACTAAACTCACTGAATCGGCGATTCTAATTTATTTTAATCTCTAAATTAGGACAGAAATGGCATTCACTTCAAGTGAGGAAGCTGAAAAATATAACAATACAGGGAGCGGATAAAATATTCCACAACTGAAAGCTTTACACTAAGACTATAAACTTGAAGACACAGCGACTCTTCAGTTTGTTGGATAGTTAAATTAGCAATCAGTCAAAACAACCCAATGTGCGGTGACGAATACTTAACTGGACTGAGAAACACTGACCCAGTCTAAAATAGTCACAGTATCTAATTTTGGGATAAAATGTAAACCAGTTGGGAAATGAGAATTGCTCAAAAGACGAACTTTAATGGAAAAGTCTTAAAAGACTACGCACTGAACTGTAATTTTTTAAGCTTACATCAGATCGCTTATTTACGAAATTTCTTTAATGGTTAAACGTAGAAAATGGGACAACTGACTTTCACAAAACTATAACTGCATTGAGATAAGCACTTGTTTGCCTGCATTGATATATATAAATGTAAATCTAACTAGAATCACTGGTGTGCTTGGCATTGCTGACATTGCTGGTAAACGAACGTACACAAACACGATGCTCGACTGAATAGGCGACAACCTCGTTCCCGGGGTCCTCTCTCCTTATGACGTAGGAAAACTCAGTTTGCCCCGCGTACTGAGCTCTGATTGGTCAATTTCAATTTCAGTCGCGTGGACCGTATGTCAGGAAGTTAATAGTTTTTACTGAGTTTCGAACTGAGGTGCCCAGTATCCGACAGTTTTCTGTTGATGTCTCAAATTAGTTCAAAGGTTTCTACAAAAATTATTTCGGCACTTTAACGGATATCAAAAGTATTATCAAAGAGGTAGCCATAGAAAATTCTGTAAAAAGTGACTTCAGTTATTATTCGAGGCAAATCATTTTCCGTTTGTTTGTCTGCTAGGAAAGTCACGTTTAACATCAGGTCATGAAAATGTGATCCACGTCACGTCGGACAATTTGGACGACTTCAAAACCATTCAAATTTCGAACATTTCGGTTTCTTTTGTAGAGAAAAACAAAAAAGGTGAAAATTCCAACTGAAAAGGAAACTTTGGCATAACGAGCACCGCTAAAATTATGTTTCGGATTGGTACATTATGCCTCCAGCTTTGTTTACAAGGTACGTGGAAGGCAACTAAGATTCTTCTCGTCAATAAAGGATGTTCGGATGCTAAAATCCCCACTGTTTTTGAAGTCCTTGTTAAATTTGGCAGAGTTTGATGGTAAATTTATTGGAATTTGTAAACATTTGCTGTCGGTCGTACGACTGAGAAGTTTGCGTTTCTCCTAATAATATTCAGTGATTCATTGCCTTGTTCGGGTTGAGTCCCGACCAAGAATAAGATGTCTAAAATAAGCATATACCCGAAAATTGAGGGCATTTTTACAGTCGAAAATCAGTTCATAATGGAGATGAGAAAGTTTTTCACCTTTATTTGCCATGATTCAGCCTTTACTCTACGTTTCCCACATTGCGTGACCTTTTTTACTGTATCGAAATCACTGAAAGGCACTCTTTATCCAGACCAGAATCTTACTTATTCCTATCTAAACGACTTTCGCTTAGCTTTCAAAAAATATCTTAACGTTTCCGTGGCTGATATGGTTGAGTCTGCGAGGGTCATCTAGATCTATATGAGAAAAGAGTTCGATGTCAGTAGTGACGGCATTTAAAGCAATTAACATCTATTCATCGTGACGCTAGTATCAGGCCCTACAAACTCACTTCTATCTGATTCGAACACCTAATTGAATGATCTTAAAAGTTAAGTACATGTGGCTTGGGTTTTGAAATGCTCTGTGGATAAAACATTTATTGCCGTGGTCGGATACTGGGCCCGGTGTACGGATACTGGGCAACGTACGACCTTTCCAAAAATTTAAATTGCGCAACGGATACTCAACTGAAAACGTCAAGGTCTTACACTCAAACGAAGAAAACCATGAACGCTGAAAATATTCCTGGAATGTGTGTTTTGACCAAACGTGCAAGAGACCTTATAACCGCAGAAAACGAACGGGTTTCGCAGTCACGGAATCGAGTTGGTTCTCGAATTGTTTTGAAAGGCCTCAAGATTTAATCTTCAACTTTATCTTACAGGAATTGAAATTACTATTCCTTTCTATCTGAGAGCCACATGCACTACGCAAGCGAAAATATGTTTGAGCGCTTTTGGAGAATACAATTTTTCGACATGGCGGCCCAACGATTAGCGGTTCCAAATAAAAGCAAATCAAGCGGCAGTTATTTCACCTTGATGTAAAAATTGCAATGTCCTCCCTTAAAATTCGCCCAAAGCTGCTATTATTTCTGATAGCACAGCTGACTCCATTTATTTAGGCCGAAATCGTTAAATCTTGAGGTCTTTCGAAACAAATTGAGAACCAAATCCTTTCCGTGACTGAGCAACCCATTCGTCAAAACACAATGAACATTCCAGAAACATTTTCAGTGTTCACGGTTTTCTTCGTTTGAGTGTAACGTTACAATTGCCACAAAATTTGCTGTGTCAGGACCAAATTTCAGATCTGGTTCTCCCGAGTGAAGCGAGATAGAGCCTTTTCAAACTGAAGTGGACGGATACTGGGCAACATACTGTATCGTAGCCGCCATGTTGGATTTTGCAAAATCTTAGGGAGCTGGGGAGAGGGGCGGGGAAAGGGGGTGGGGAGGGGGCGGGAGAGAGGAAAAACGCCCGCCCGTAAAGGCCGTGAAAAAGAGAAACACCTCTAATTAGTTGCGCTTGACTGCCCTTCCGGAAATGATATTCCAGCCAATCAAAATGAAGTCTCGTATTCACCGGAAGCTAAAAATTAACTTCCAACAAAAATAAAAACACATGTAGCAATTGCTACCAGCAACAGCAAAATTATCGCGACTGCTGTGCATGGAGACAACGAGAATGCAGCGTACGTATACGCGTAGTGTAATGTCAGAAAAACGTGCTAGTGAAAATTGTAGGCTTTGTAAAGTTTCTTTCAAGGTGCAGTTTGGAAATAATCCCGGTAAGCAAAGCCATTCTTCCTCAGAGAATCTTTTCAAGCCCTCTAAACGAAAGGAATGTTTCGGGGTTGTGTTAGCTGAAATTTGTAAACAAGTAGGATTGACATTGGTACAAAGTTCTGCAGAACTTTCTGATCGTGTCTGCAACCCCTGCGGCTGAAAACAATTCGCAACTTAGATCAGTTATACCAGTTTGTGAAAGCTTCTCCCCTTCCCTCTCCCCTCCTTTTCCTTTCAGACCAACCCCCTTCCCGTTGGTTGCTCTTTCTACTCTCCCCAATCTTCCTCTTATTTTAAAATCCAAGATGGCGGTTATAGCGTTCGCTCGCCCAAAAAATACGCCTGCATTGCAGGCTAGGAGTAGTGTTGAACTACGTTCTCTACCATATTTATGAATATAAAATAAAGAAGGATGATCGATCAACACAAAAGTAAAATTTTATCTTTTAAGATTCCCAGTAGTCAATAATTACAAATATCGGGATTTTACCTGAAGATTTAAACGCAAGAAAAAGAGAACTTTTAATATTTGGGAGAAAAATCACTCGCTGGTATTAAAAAAAAGAGAGCTGTGATTTAAAAGTCAATCGGCATACGAAAGTCTGAAAGAAAGAGAAAATCACTCTTCGATTGCATGTTTCAGAGATCTTAAGAGTTGCCTGGTAACAATTTTTTCCCTGCATTAAATGGCGCAAACTGATATCATAAAAACATCACCGCATACAATTATACATTGAACTGCTCAATCGATTCTTAATTCTTTTAGTAATGCAAAGTGGTAGGTAAAATTTGACTTCTTATACAGCAAGCTAATGTTAGATACGAGATACATTTCTACTGTGTTTTAGTGTGTTCTACCGCTCAGTTAGCAGATCATGTTGAAAACAAACAATATTCGTATTCTGAATTTCCATTATGATTATTCAGTTTAGGTTTTTTCTTCATTCTCAAAATCACAACAGGAGTTTCCACGTAAACCAATTTGCTCAATATATAGCTTTGGGCCGTTTCAAAGTGAAGCAGTAATTGAAAGGGGGATGTACCTTGGAGCCATCGCTTTGTTTGTCGCGAATTGTTATTAACGATTTCATCGATCATTTTTCTTTATTTTTTACAGGGGATTACCAATCATGAGGATTCGTTTGTACACAATAAAACGTGTTTTTCTTATCCTTGGAATAACAGCATTGGTTTTGATGGCAAAAAGAAATTTACATTGGAACAAAATCTTGCAAAAATTGAACAAGGGGCAAGTCACACTTTCGTTTATTCGCTCACTGCACAGTATGTTGTATTTCTGTTGTTTTAACAAGTGTTTTTGTTTTTAAAACTGTATGTAAAATAATTTAAAGCTGTGATTCCCATCTATGAAGACGAGCGATTGCTTGATAATTATTCCAAGAGCAAGCGTTAGATATTAGTTTTGTGGTGGTCTGTTTTGAGGTGCTTTCTCCAAACGTATTGAAGGGTAATGAGGTTGCAAAACTAAAGGTAGCTCGTATTTTGCTCCTTTTATTCAGTCCAAGACGGATCCTGTCCTCCGGAAAGACTTCCTGAAGGTCTTACAAGGCTTAATAAATTGCATGATGAGGTTAAGACGTTTATCATGTTTCTTGGATACTCACAGCCTATTGACAGCCTCGCAGGCGCCATATTGGATACACATCCCGAAATACTCATTCCTCAGCAATACGACGTTCTTGGAAACTGGAAAATGTTTCAGGACAAGCATCTGCAACAACTTGGTCAGCAGAAGTATATGCTGTTTTTCCATTTGCAGTATCTTTCCACTTTTCAAGCTCTGTTTAGAAACCAAGCAAGCAAACCGAGTCAGTTCTGGTTGTGGACTTTTAAAGACGATGGCGTATATTACAATTTTGTTCCTGGTGCATGGCAAGGAAACACCAATGGAAAACTTAAGGTTAAGTAATAGTAAATATCCTTTTGTAAAATATCGAAACAAAACGGAGTGGTACGGA
The DNA here is from genome assembly GCA_964017195.1 of Siderastrea radians. Taxonomy (NCBI): domain Eukaryota; kingdom Metazoa; phylum Cnidaria; class Anthozoa; order Scleractinia; family Rhizangiidae; genus Siderastrea; species Siderastrea radians. The sequence goes on along the minus strand of OZ024890.1, from coordinate 61,823,740 downwards.
TCTCACTTTAAGGCCTACTTTACATGTGCCGTGCCTTATTCAAACGCGGAAAATCTTCTGTTTTGACAGTTTTCATTAAACACGGCACAGTATGGCAAGCCAAATGTAGCAATATTCAATATCACCATATTCATTTAATTTAATCGTTATATTTATTTAGTATTTCTATATTCATTCAATTCAATCCTCCAAAATTCATTCAATTTAATTTACCAAAGTATCCATTCAATTCAATTCTTATAACTTATTCAGTTTTAGTCGTCCTTGTTTATTCAATTTAATCTACCAAAATATTTTAAATCCGTTCATATTCATTCAATCAATTTTTCAGCGTGAACTAGCTTTTATTCAAAGAATAACTCTGATTGCATTACACTTCAAGAGTTAAAATAAGGCGCTTTATTATATAAAAGTAAATTCGAATGGAAATATTTGTTTGCTAGTTTGTTTTTTTGCTTGTTTGTTTGTTTGTTTGTTTGTTTGTATGACTGAAATGCATAATCACTTTTGCAAATTAGTCTATCACATATGGCTCATCTTGATCAACAAACAGCCGAGACAAAGTTAATTACAAAGGTCATTTCTCATTTATTTTTGGTACCTCCTTGCAGAAATTTCGCCATTTTCACACAATACAACGTTAGAAGGTTCCAAAACAAAACAATTAACGTTAGAACATTCGCTGAATTTGCAGGTTATTGGAGATTCAAGTGGGTTTGTGACATCAAAGAAACTACACGAGAACCATGGAAATTTTTCAATACTCGAGGAAATCCAAACGGTCGTTGGAATCCCGGTCAAGTTTATTCATATCATTACAAATCCCTTTGACAGCATTGCATCCATTGCAATGAGACGTTTTGACTCCGCCATAGAGGTACCAGAGCCATCCATGATCTAAGGGGAAATATTCCCCTAAAATCTAATAATAACAAGAGTCAATTTTAGCAAAGGTTATGACTATTGCAAATTAAACTTTTCTTTACATCCACTAACGAAAAACTGAAGAAGAAAAACATCACAAATAAGTTCTGTTGAGTCCCTTTTTTGTGTGTGAAAAGATCACATTTTAGAAAGTCACGGGTTTACAAACAAAGTTTTGTTTGTCGAATACAGGCGCCTTATGATGCTAGAGTTAACGCTGGCGTGGTACAAAATACAATTAAAATTGGAGGTCATTTCTGGGTAAATCCGCAGTGTCAATGTCGATGAAATCCATAAGAGTTCATGACTAGTAGTTTTTTCTGTATTGTGGTGTGGTACGTTTTCTATTTCCTGTTTGGATATTTCCAAAAAATATTCCAATTTGCGTATTCTTGCATTCTTTGGAGACAAAGGTACACACTAATCTGCTTATGTAGTGCATATTTATTTTATTTATTTGTCTATTTTTTTCCATTTAAAGATTATAATGGATACGTTCCTCTAACACTAAAGGGAATTTAAAAAAAAGAATGGCGACATTCCCTCTTAGAGGACAAGAGATAAGCTAAACTTGAAAATAAATTTTAGCTAGCGCAGTTGTACCTTGGTTGTGAATTTTCTCCTTCAAATTCCACGCAGTGTCTGCTTTAGGTGTATTTCTCTAGTGCATATGTGACTGGCATATGTGACAGTAGGACAACACAAAAAGATTAATTCCTGGTGGTTGAGAAAATAACCTAACAACTGAGCATTTTTAACATCTTTATACAAAATATCGATTATTAATTTCAGTTTCATTGTATTTTTAGATTAACGACACCAAAGCAGTCAGCGGTGCGATAAAGACCTTCTTTGCATTAGTCGACACTAATGAAGAGCTTCGCAAGATTTATGGCAACTCAGTCCTGGACATCTTTAGTCAAGATTTGATGTTGAAACCAAAGGATGCGTTAAGAAAGATTTGCATGTTCTTGGACGTCGAGTGTGACGATAAGTATTTAGAAACTGTTGGAAATGTCTTAAGTGAGGTTCAGCCATCAAGAACTCGAGATTTCGTGGAATGGAAAATGGACGACAAGGATTGGATTAGCACTGAAATGAAAAAGTTTGCCTTTCTTCAGTCATTCTCTTTTGATTCTAATTAGAACCAACCTCCTCTTAACCGACGAAATTGTGGACAGAAAAATGTATTTCAAGTTCAAAAATAAACTACAATCTCGGACAAAACTGTTGAGACACTTCGGAATGAATGAGAACTTTGGCCGGGAAAATAACTTACCACAACAAATCTTTCCCTCTCTCCCCCTCTTCAATATTGCTTTGCCACCAAAATCCTCCTCATGAGTCCTCAGTCCTTGCAAACAACAATGATTGAGGGGAGGGGGGGAGGGAAAGCATTTCTGCGATCTTGTCGGCGTTTCCATACAGGGAAATTGAGAAATACGCTCACTAATTACGTTTGTCTCAACTAGTTTTGTCCAAGATTGTAGCATTTTTATTGTATAATAAATTCCTAAAAGAGACGTTTCCTCATTTAGTTCATGTCTTTTGGTCTGGCGTGATAATGACCGTATATAGGCAACTTGTGCTCCGCCGAATATGATTGGGGTGTAACGCTCACTTGAATTTTGGGAATGACAAGTATAGGCGTATGCTGTAATTCAATCAGCCTCAAACTCAGAACAGGAGCTAGTCGATGCACCTAAACGATTCAAAGCGTTGCGATGTAAACCTAAAGAGAACCCAACCTCTCTAGTTGTTTTGTACGACTAAGTTGAAAACGATATAATTAAGAGAATTCTTCTTTCTTTACGTAAAAGATAGACGACTTAAAATTCATCCACATTCTCGTTGCTAATGGATATTAAAACACGAGAAACGATTTTTAGGTGATTTTATTGTAAAAAAAATGAATTCCAACATGTGGGATAAACGTATATCTTAATTTGTTTCAGTCATTCACGGTTTACTCTTCCCATTTTAGTACGCCTGTCTGCTAGCCTGCGAATACAGCCGCCTCTCATTCACGTCCCGCTTCGCTCTTCGTTGCGGGACGTGAATGAGAGGCGGCTGTATTCGCAGGCTACCTGTCTGCAGGCTTAACACCAATTAAATTGCAGCATGTGCGCGCTATATCACCCAAGTGCGCGCTGAGTGAGATATAAAATAAAACTTTCTTTAATTAAATGCATTTCCGTATAGCTTCAGGTTTAATTTTGAACTCGTCTACTTCATACTCTTTCTTATACACAAACAGGGTCACAGCACTGTAAGCAAAGTGTGGCTGTGTGAAAGCCTTGCCGTTACTTTCCGGCTGGAAGCCACCATTAAAAAGAAAGCTCCCAATCTTGCTGCGACCAGCACTTATTTTTTATTGTAGTTTATTACTTTTGTTTTGAATCCTTATCAATCTTTTCGTCCATGTTTGCTACCTTTTCCGTTTATTTTAAAAGCAACAAAAACGACTATGCTTCCAAGGGAATATTTCTTTCTCAAAGTTGGTGCACCCTAAACACGCTAAGCACTCGCGTCTTTTAGATGCCTTTCAGTAAAATCAGAATAAAAGAAAACAAGAAACGTGGTCCCTTAGAAAGTTAATTATACCACTTTCTCATTCAGTTTGTTAAACTGTACCCCTTTAAACCAGACAATTTAATACCACACTGCACGACGCCGGCAACCTTTTTAAATCTTATTCGCTGATTTCAGTAGTTTTCACAATTTTTTTTTTCGACTTCTGATGTCTCCTTCACACTGTATATCGTAAAGATCTTATACAGTTCTACGTTGGATCGGATTCTATCGAAACTCCTTCGTTTGTGTCGTGAATGTTAAAATTATTTGTTTCTAGTGTCGAATTCAAAACGGACTTTGCCGTATTTCTTAAATAATATAGTTGTACTAAAAAATCACTTTTGTTGGCTCCTCCCACCTATTGTGTTGTTCTCGTTCTTCTCTGCATGTCGTATTAATATTCTCATCTCAAAAATCAGTAAGTAATCAAATCAAAAGGAACCAAAGGAGAAATTTTTTAATGTATCTCTTTGAAAAGTGCCTCCAGCAGTGCTTTTTCTCTTGTTAGAGAAGAAAAACTGCATGTAGAAGAGGGCTCCCTGTAAAGATTACATCCGTTCAATTTTAAATGTGTGTTAGCAGTAAGTGAATTGCGAGCTAATATTTTAACCTAATATTCACAACGTGTTTCAAATTTCGGCTTTAACGGTATCAACGTTATACAAAATATTTTGTGATATTTTCTCTGTTCACTGCTGAAAAACGACTCTGAAGCCAACAAGAAGGAAAAAATGTTACACTGCAAACGATTCGGCTGAACTTATTTCGATCGGAGAATAATGAAATTGTATGAAGTCTACTGAAACGTTACCAGAAAGCTTGATAGAAAAAGTGGTGAAATCAAAGAACTTGAACAAGTACACCTGCTCGTGCATGGCATAAACGGGCTGTGACAGCTGAAAGCCATAGTTTCCAAGAACTTACATGAGCAGATGTCAAATGATGGAAGCAAAGCCCTGCTAAACTTTTATCAAAAGGGATTTAAGTGTTAAGTCTTTACCTTAACTTTTACCGATTAAGGTATGTATTTCACGGCCTTTAGAAAGACCAGCAATAAACAAGATTCTCGGCTAAAAGTTACTTTGTTTCGTTAAAGGTGTCAAAGTTAAAACTTCAAAAGTGTCCGCTTAACCCTGGACTGAAAAGATATTCATCAATAAGGTATGTTGAACTGACTTTTTCGTTAAATTTTCGTTGTCGTGTTAACCTCTTATTTTTCAATCCCGTCAACATCGTTAGAGTGAGTTGTCGTTACAAAAAGCCTAAACAAGCCAAATCAATAAAAAGAGCAACATTTGAGACATTGAAATTGATTAAAATCAAAATCGACGTTTATTAAATTTGTTTTAAAATAATCGCCAAACGTGGTGAAAGCGCAGAAATACAAACATGAAGGACAAAATGATGGCTTTAGCTGAGTCACAATTGCGGTTTCTGGGCATGGTCACGAGATCAAATTCCACTGATAGCAATCCACTTAGCTTCCGTCTTCATTTTTACCCTGCACTTTATCCAAACTTCTTGCTCTGTGAGGAAAACGAAATTTCGATATTTTGAAGGAATACTAATGCTTGAGTCTTTTATTTTTCCGTTCTGAATAGTATATTGGGCTGTTTTTTTTGTTGTGATACGCGCCGAGCCGAGAGTAGAAGAGCGGTTTTAAATTGAGTGTCACCAAACCAAAACCAAAATAATTGCTTTGGCTAATCACAACAGACCAAAACAACTAAATAATCCAATCAGAATTCGCAGAAAATGCACGTAAATACCGTCAACCGCTCCCTTGGTTTTACCCCTAAGTGGTTAAGAGAGTCTTACGAATTTTTTAGTCAATCACAGAGCATCTTAACTCAAAGCAAAACCAAACCAAAAAATGCTAATTAAGCTGTGTAGAGAATTACTTTCCACACTCAAATGAAAGGGGATCTTTTGAGTTTAGTTTTACGACGCTCCGTTGAAAACCGCTCTGGTGTCATTTTCTTCACAGATCGATAACGTCACATCAAACATGCAAGGAACAAATTTGAACTCTACCCTTACCGCTGACAACTTCTTTACGCCTGTCAATGGAACAGCACTTCAAAGTAAGATCTACCAATACAACCCACTTAAGCCTTCAACAAAACTCATTCTGTTCCTGTCAATGGCTACGGTAGGAATTTCAGGATTTATGGGAAATTTTCTTGTACTATGCTTCTTGAAGACAAAGAACAATGCCAAAACGTTTCTAAAGACGTGTTCCTTTGAGAAGAACTTTGCGGTTTACATTAAGAGTTTAGCTATTTCTGACGTTCTGTCGTCTGTCATTTCAGTTACACTTCTTTGTGTCGAGTTGTATTTCGACTCATTCCAAACAGGTTGGGGTTGTAAAATAGCACGTTATTGGATAATTTTATTCCCTTCCGTTACTATGAACAACTTGCTAGTTATAAGCATCGAAAAGTTCTTCTCGTGTCGTAGAGTACCACAATCATTTAGCCACTCTACTGTGAAAAAGATGGTGCTGTTTGCATGGTTAGAAGGAGCGACTATTGTGCTTCTTCCCGCCGCAACCTATATAGGTGTAAGGTACAATTTTAATGAAACTCATTACACCGTGGTCTGCAGGTTTGATAATCTCTATTTGCCGTTTAGAATTATGTTCTTAGGTTACACAATCGTCCAATACATCGTGCCGATGATCGCAATAATTAGAATCAATATATCGCTTATTCTAACTGTATGGGCGGTGACTAAAAGAAGAAAGGCCATCGACGTTCAGCGAGATAACGGTATCAAATTGAGGTTTAGAGCCGCCACAGTCCGCAGCACTTGTATCATCATTGCTCTGACGTTTGCATTTATCATTCCATATATATTTTATTTCTCTCAAGTAATCTACCATCATTTAACTAAGGCAATTATCGATTTTGAAACTGATTACACTATTCGCTTTGCAAGCTCTGTAATAGTATTTTCAAACCCGGCTGTTAATTTTGTATTGTACGTTGTGCAAATGCGTGATTTTCGCGCTTTTCTAAACAAAAAAATTATCTCTTGGTTTACTGCCGGGAATACCAATCCCGCAAGTGTAGATATTCAAATGGTTAACTTCTCTACTTTAGCTCTAACTACCGTTGATTAGCTAAGATAGAAAGGAGTAGCTTCCCTGCGTAGTAGTAATAATGTTAGTCACTTTAAGACGCTGTTACACTAAGAAATTTTGTTGCGCCGTTGCGAGACAAGTTGCACGCAACGTTGCCTAGTGTAACACCTCTATGCAACACTGGAAAAATACGTTGCAGCGTTGCGAGGATTGTTAACAAAAGTAGAACCGACTTCTACTTCTTGCAACGATTGCGGCACCAAATAAGTTGCTACACATGTTCATTTCAGGGTATATCACACTGGGCAATTTTTCCTGCAACTTGTATCGCTACAAAATTGCGAGACAAGCTGCAATAAATATTGCCTAATGTAACAGCGCCTTTAGGCTTCAGAAAACAGCGTAATCGTCCCGAAGTTAGGGGCCTCTAAACTCCTAAAGACTTTAGTACCTGCATTGTCTACTTCTTCTTGATATCATCTATAACTTACTGAAAAGGTCCACGACAAAATGTTCAGCATTTATAGTTTTTAAAAAATGGAGTGTCCACAAGATGTTAATAGCCATACATGTTACAAAATCTCTTGTCAATAAACGTTTGGAGTCCCAATGCACGAGCAGACGCGAAACTATTTGTTTTTGAATTGAATCGAGAGCTCTTTTTCGTCAGTTTTCAAGTCTCTCTTTGCTTAGTCGTTGCTAGTAAACAACAAATTGAAGCAGAATGAGATTAAAGTTCTCTTTCCACTAACTATTAATAGTCCAAGGGTTACTTTTAATAGTAATAATAATAATAATAATGACAATAATAATAATAATAATAACAATAATAATAATAATAATAATAATAATAATAAGTAATGGTAATTGGACTGAGTGGAGTACAATTCAGGGAGTAATCGGGCGAGTAATTTTAAATCGGCCGAGCGCGTAGCGCGAGGATGATTTGAAATTAGTGCTAATTAATCGTATCTATAACAAAATGCGAGGTTGAGAAAATCTACGTGCCCGTCGGGGACATATTTTTACTCATCAGTTTGCAAGCAGTGGAGAAAACAGCTATAAAAAAGCCATTTCAGTGCACTTGATTGCCGCGCGCGCAGCGTACTTTCCGATTACAGCTAGCCAATTACAAAAAGTTTAAATTGTAACGGTTATGGACAGCCCCTCATTTTAAATAATGTCGAATATCTCGAAATCTAGTCAGATACTTTATGACAAAACTTGAACTATTTGAACTACTAAGTGACTGACTAGTTTTCGAGATATTCGACATTACTTAAAATGAGGGGCTGTCCATTACTGTTGCTATGGTGACAGCTGTTGCTAGGAAACCAATGAAAAAATAAACTTTGGTCATATTTTGAAAAGGTGGTATAGTATCAAGGAAATCGAAGCTTATCTTCTATGTGAAAATTTGATTTGAAAAAATACACTCCAAGGCCCAAAAAACTGTTGTGAGCCTCCTTAAATAATATGTCAAAAAAAAAGAAAGTTAGATAAAGGCAGTAACAGCGGAGCCTGCGGGCAAAGCCCGCCAGCGGAGCTCCATTGCTAAGTAAATTTGGTAACCTATCGATCCGAAAAATTTTGGTTGTGACGTCAGCGTACGTCCGTACAGACTCTGGGGGAGGGGGAAGGGAGCCCCAAGACAACCTGACCGGGGGTGGAGAATGCCATCTTTTCTTGGCTGGAAATCGCGCGGTGCTTGTGGGCAACCGCGTTTTTCTTGGCGGGAAATTGCATGACCATCGTCGCTTTTGAAAAAGAGGTTTCTTTAAAAAGCTTAAGTTTATTTAGCAAAACGATTGTTCGGCAGTATTGTAGTTTTAAACTTGAGAAAAACATCTAATATCTATAAATGGAAAGAAAAAGTTCAAAAGAATACTGGTAGAAAGCGAAAAGTTCAAGTTACGAAAGCTGCCTTCAAAAGACTTCATCGCTTTGTTTTCTTCACGGCGGAGAGTTTGCCTTGTTCTGAAACACAACCGAGTAAGTGAAGTTTTTAAAGAGTTTAAGGTGCATGATTTTGCGTGTGACGGTCAAAGAAATTACATTTTGAAATGGAAATTTAGTTTATGTCCTTAGAAATGTGTCATTTACTTTTGACTTTAAAAAATTATTAGAAAACGCGCTGAGATTTGAGACAGATGTAGTCTTGAATATTTTGCCATGCACGACCGATTTCACTCGCGTGGACCGACCCACCGCCGTGCTGGAAGTGTAACGCGAATTTTAAGTATAAACTTACGCGTTTTCGAATAAACTTTTTCAAAGCGGATTTCTCTGTTTATTATTTTGTGTTTGTTTATTCATAACAGTAGGTCAAAGCACAGTCGCAAGGCAACTGCACAAGCATCACTTACGGCGAACAATTGCTTTCACGGGTCAGTTTGTGCAATTGTCGATTTACTTGTCCTAGAAGTTTTCAACAGTAGCAATCTTTTAAGCGAAGCAGTTGTCGGTTGAAAGCTATTTTATCCGAAAAGCTTACCCAAAAAGATTTTTGCGTTCCTCAAAGGGCCTAACTTTATATAGGCTTACTTCGCATCCGCAAAACTTATGCCATAATTTAAAGCGTGTTTGATGTTTGTTTGTTTTCAATCTTAATAGTATAAATTTCTGCCCAGACTAATAGTATCAGTTCATGTTATTTGCTAACTGAACATCCGAACGCGATGAAGATAACCCATTCATTTCAGAATAAGTTTTATTTTGTTGTTGTAAATGAGCGCCGTTTCAAGTTCATTCAAGCGAACAGCCAATTTAACCAAGGAGATTTGACAAGTAGTGCGAGACCTTGTGTAAAAATGTGACCCCCGTGGGAATTTCATGATCGTTTTAGTTTCAGTGGTTGGATTTATTGTTTGAAGCATAAAAAACAGAAAAACTTTGTCACCAATTTTTTCAACCATGGTGACGTCGCTTTTATGCAAATGAAATGTGACGTCACAGGCCAACATTTGATGTTCATAAGAAACGCATTTAAAACGTATAGACTTGAATAAAAATCATCTCAATCAACTCAATAAATGTGTATGTATCTTTGTTTGTTGTATTTTGATGTAATTCTTTTCTTTTTGCAGTAGATAAATTTTTCTCTATTATTTTAAGCACTGCAAAAGGCTTTGTAGGTGGGTTCCCAGTGGTGATAGAGATCAATTTATATATTCCATCTTTATTTGCACTGATAAGTCCTTATCAATCAAGAAGAAATGTGTGTAGTCTCTCATTTTAATATAAATGTTTCATTTCAAGGTGGAAGATAAATCGTAAAGAATGTGTAGTTCGCAATTTCCACCTTTCAGTCTCTTTATTCTTCGCTTCGATTCGGGTCGGCCATTTTGTTTTGTCCTCTTTCTTCTTCAAGGCTGTGTTACGCGAAAATGGTATGTACAAGGCTTAATTTTAGAATTTATGTACATTTTAAGGTAGTGACTAAAATGGAATCTAAAAACTATTTCAAAACACCTTAGAAATGACGTTTGGTGGTGTTTTCACAGTTCACACCTGTTTTTCCCACAATGCACTTCGCGTAACATGTTCTTAAATCCTTACAATTTTCGTATTTTCCTTGGATTTTTTTTAATCTCTCTGGTCAAGAATATGCTTCTCACTAATATCATTTGTTGTACGCCGTGTACTCACTATGTTCTGCTTAAATAAAGTAAAAAAATATATAGATTTTCCTTTGGCAGTCATTACTCCCAGTTATGACTTGTCGAAACAGACACAAGTCAAGGCTGTAACTTGTGTAACTCTAAAAAAATCAGCACAAAAATAATTTAAGTTGCGTGTTTATTTACCCTAGCAATGGATATTCCAAAGAAAAAAAGACGAACTGAAGAAAAAGTCGACTTCAAGAAGTGTATTTTATGTGAGACAGACACGACTGAGCCTCTAGTGAAAAACGTTAGTAACGATGCTTACAAAAACATTTTGTTTTACGTATTGTCTCGTGGAAAGTATGGTGAAAGTGAGTTTTTGGAAGCAAGTAAATGTTTAGAAGGAGTGTCAGAAGATGACCTGAAACAGAATAGTGCTAGCTTTCATGCCAGTTGTAGGAAAACCACCGTTAGTTCTGAAAAACTCAAAAGAGCCCAAACCAGGTTTGAGAAAGCAGTTGCTTCTAACGATGTCGCTGTTCTTTCTCGCGCTGCGGGACGACCGTCACTTGAATCTAAATCATGCATTTCTACAAGTCCTGACGCCACACCTGATGCACCACAACGTATATTGCGTTCATTCACTGCCGCGTCCAACAAGGAACTGTGCTTTTCTTGTCAAACTCACGATGAGAAACGACCTGCCCACGCCATACAAAGTGAAAACAGGGGAAAACAGGTCTACGATTAAGTTAAAAACTGTGACAATGACCTGTTCAAAGTTTATTTAAGCAGTGCAATCAAGCCAGATGATGCTTTATCCATTGACGTTCATTACCACCGCACGTGCTGGACAAAACATGTTGTTTTTGCTGTAGAAAACACTCCACAAAGTGAAACAGCTGTCTTACAGGAAAATGAGATTGCAGCTAACATCGAGTACCTAAATTTAATCAGGACATTGCTCGAAAAGGGTCGAATACTGTCACTGGACGAAGCCCACAAGGCTTATTTGGACATTTTAAAATATCATCTTAATTTTTATGAATCGCGTCCTTCTCGAAAATATTTGAGAGAATTGATAAGTGTCAACATCGATGGCATCGAATTCATTCGTGCATTTCGGCGCAACGAGTCAGATCGATTTTGTTTGACTGCGGCAAAAATTGCTGCTATAGATTCTGTGCTGAACAACACCTCAGAGAGCGATTTACAGGTCATTATTCGTTGTTCTAAGATTCTGCGTCAGGACATTTTACAAGCAAGAAGTGGGCAGTTTGATGGCACGTTGAACTCAGACACGAGTGAGATGATCCCTACTAAGCTCTTTACTCTGCTTTAGTGGATTCTCTCTGGTGTAGCCACGGACATTCAAACCGAGATGCGCGCTGAAGAAGTAAACAGGAAGAACGTGCTCCTTGCCCAACAAATCATGTACGAAGTGAAGACAGATCGTCAGGTAAAGCATGAACCCAAACCTAACACAGAGGAGAAGCCATTCCGACATCAGCGTGAATATCCGTTACAAGTAGGAGTAGGTATATTAGCCCATCAACAGATGAGAAGCAGATCTACGACTGATGTGCTACACAAGCTTGGCGTGTCTGTTGACTACACGCGCATATTACGTATTGAGACACAGCTCGCTCAAGCAGGTCTAAGTCAATCAGATGATAACAGCATTTATATACCTCCAGCGCTTACCAAAGGTCAATTTATCTACTTCGCTGTTGACAACTCCGATTTTTCTGAGGACATCCCAGAGGGGAACAACACTCTTCACGCTACAGCGAAACAGTGAACGCACCTAAACTTACATTAGATGTCAGCAAGAATCCCAAATGCAAATCTCTACCGACAAGCTCAATTCCTGAAACCCAAATGATGCAGGTGTCATGTCCCCAGTAATGCACAGCCAAAATGCCCTAGGTATGACAGGTTAGACGCCAACCCATCTACAGACATCACCGATGCCGCAGCACAAGATGATTTGGCATGGTCACTAGTGCAAACACTGGCTAGATCGAGCTCTGATGATCCGAAGATCCCAACATGGGCAGCGTACAATTCGAAAGTAAGTTCATCAACGTTACCACTCACCACTGTAGCCATGATGCCGCTACTAGCAGCACCAGCGCACGAGTGGAGCACCATGTTGACAGTATTAAGGCAAGCACATAACATCACCACTGCGGTATTGGAGGAAGGTCACAAGACTGTGATAACATTTGATCTTCAGCTTTATGAGAAGGCCGTCAAGCTGCAGCTGCACAAAGGGCCAGCATTGAATCACCTTGTTTTCAGGCTTGGTGAGATTGCATACATTAGTGGCAGCATTGCGTGCTCTTGGAACGTCTATTGAGGACAGTGGATTTGATGATGTCTGGGTGGAAGCTGGGATATATGGATCCACTACGAAGCACCAGATTCTAGAAGGGAACCATATGAAGCGTGCCTTGACTGCACATTTTATGACGTACTCCACCCTATGCGACTTGCACGTGGACGCGTTTTTGAGGGCAGAGAAAGACGAAAGTGGAGCGGAATTTCCAAATCTGCATGTTGCTGCCTTAAGAATGAATGCATCCTGTCAGGAAGGCAAATACAGGAAGCTCGGGGCAAACCACAAAGAGTTCCTAAGTGCAATGATCATCGAGGAGTTTCAGGAGAAGCTACACAACTTTAATGGGATGTTGGAGCCACAACAGCCGATGTTCAAGTTTGCTAACGACTACATTAAGTTCGTAAAGTGCATATTGATGTTCCTTCGTGCGACAAGAGAAGGTAACTGGAAACTTCATTTAGAATCACTAAAGGCTTTGTCAAAGTTTTTCTTCGCTCACGATCGACTAAATTACGCTCGAATGGTACCACTCTATCTAGCACAGATGGAACTGCTTGAATCAAACGATCCTGATATACACGAGGAATTCATGAAAGAAAACTTCTGTGTGAACAAGAATGGCACCCCTTTTTGCGCCATTGGTCCAGACCACGCAATTGAACATGAGAACAAAACCATGAAAGTCCAAGGAGGCCTCAAGGGTTTAACCCAGCAGCCAGCAGTTATGGCAAGATGGTTTCTTATTGCACCAGAATTAAGTCGCTTGGCCGCCGAAGCAGAAGCCATGCTCGGTGTGCAAGCGCACAGCTTGACACACCACCATGATTTATCAAACGCTGTGATTAACTGTTACGAGGAGAACGTGAAGAAGCTGAAAGATGTTTTCAAAGCAAATGATCCCTTTGTTATGGAGGAAAGTGAACTCCTCAATATCATCACGAAGGCTGTCATGCCAGTTGTAGCGAAAAAAGCAGTTTTGAAGCGTGATGAAATCGGCCAAGATCTTTTTGAAACGTTTGTGAAAGAAAGGATCATTGAGCGTAAGCTCAGCGTTTGGAGTCCAATGAAGAAAGTAAACCTTCAGACATGGAAGACCACAAGGGCGGCAAAGAAGAGCAAGACAGCGCCCGGTGTTGCCGCGCTTAAGGATGACAGGGCTCTATTCGCGCCTTTTCTTGTTGTGATTCTTTCGAGACCTGAGATTGACCTCAAGGAAAGCATCAGTGAATTCGAGTTGGCTGCATTTCCACGATCGCCCTTTAATTCTGATGGTAACCTTCGCCATTGTGTTGCCAAGAGCAAGTTGATGAGCGTGCTGGAAAATTTGCTTCCTCAACAACTCTCCGACGGACAGACAGAACAGCACCATGATGAAGGGAGTGTTGTGATCATTGATGGGATGGCAATCATTCAATCGATGGGAAAACCAACATGGGTCCGAACTGGCCGTGACCTTGCCAATCATTTCCTTGAAATCATTGACAAGTCAAAGGAATGCGAGGAGGTCCATGTCATTTTTTATCGTTACGATTTTCCAAACTCTCTCAAAGAGGGAACTCGCCAGTTTCGTCAAGGTTCAGGCAGGCCCATGGTGTACCATATCTCCGATGATGCAGTCATCGAAAAGATCACGCTCAAGCAGCTGCTAAGCAGTAATACCAACAAGGAGTCGTTGGCCATCTACTTTGCCTCTCATATCCTCCAGTGTAACACAGATTCTCGGAAGACCTATGTGGTAACGTCAAAGGGTGAATGTAAGTCTAACAAGCTATCTGTCGAACACCTCAGTAGCACCCAAGAGGAGGCAGATACACGCATGATTCTGCACGCCATCGATGCCACAGAGAGAGGAGCAACATTCCTCTGTATCCAGAGCCCCGACAGGGACGTTTTGGTACTGGCTTTATGGAAGTACACGAGTCTCTGTGAAGAAACATCACTGGTAATTTATCACAGGAGCCAAGCGCCGATTAATTCCACTGCGCCCTCTGTACAACGCTTTAGGACCTCACGTCGTGGCAGCATTACCCGGTTTCCACGCATTCACTGGATGTGATCAAACGGGCACCATATGTGGAAAGTCAAAAATCTCGTGCTGGAATACCTTAAAAAAAAGCTGACGAACAAGTGTTGGAAGCATTTGCAAGCCTTGGAAGCTCAGAGCAGATTACTGCTGATATGACTGAGCAGCTAAAGCTATACATGTGCCAGCTGTACGTGCCCTTAACCCAGATCAAAACTGTGAAGGAACTGCGGTGGTTCTTATTTAGCAAGAGGCAGTACTCGGATGAGAAGTTACCACCAACGAAGGGTGCTCTTGAACAGATGATCAAACAAGCCAACTATGTTGCATTAGTCTGGAAGGAATGTGGGACCCCACACCCAGATCTTCCTGAGCCGACATCTCATTGATGGAGCCAAGATGGCGTCCGGCTTCAAGCTATTCCCACAACCCTCCTTCCTGCTCCCAAGGCCGTCCTGGAACTAATCAAGTGCGGTTATAGAGGAAGCTGCATTACAATAAACTGTTCTTGCAGAAGACACAACCTAAAATGTACGGACATGTGTGGCTCCTGTGAGGAAAAGTGTCAAAGCAGGACTGGCGAGCAAGCAAGCGTTGAAAGTGAAAACAGTGATGGGGAGGATCTCGTTTTGTAAGGAGTAAAATTTCATCTGACAATGGTAAACACTTTCTAAACTAAACTGTGCTCTTTAAGCGTTACCTTTTAAGGTCTTTTTATTTAAAGTTTGCTAGTGCGTTAGACAACAAAGTGATATACATAAGACCAGCTCACTCTTCCGCGGCCAATATGAATCCGTGACGTCCCTGTACATTTGCATAAATTAACACACAGAACGAGGGTGAAATTGAAATTCATACATTTGGATCAAAAACGATTGTTGTTTCTGAACAACGGATGGGCAAACCATCTATTAATCTGTAAAAATTACCTCCATATAACGGTATTTATAGGTTTCCCTCATTTTTTAAATATTTCATGTTAATGTATGACGTCATAGATAATTAGCATAAATTTCAACAACCTTTCCAAATTAAGAAGTTTTCATTTTAGCCCTCACACCTAGCTCCAACTATAAAATTACGATGAGAAATATGATTTTTTAACTGTGTATGTTTATTTTAGCCTCTTTTATAATCACAAAACAGCTACCTTATGACGTCATATTTCATTTGTATAAAATATGACGTCACCATGGCTGAAAAAATTGGTGACAAAGTTTTTTCTATTTTTCATACTTGAAACTAAAGTTTTAAGTAAAGAAACTAAAATGATCATGAAACTCCCACAGGAATGACATGTGGCCCCGGACTAAGCCTTGACAGTTAATGACAGGATATGGTAACACTGCAAAAACCAAGCAAGACGGCTCCTGAGTAAAATGTGTGTTCAGTTTGATACCCGAAAAAAAAATAATCCAGCTGTGTTCAGCCTCTAGAATGACCTTTCGAGCTTGGATTTACAGAACAGCTCCTCAAAATATTGGAGGACAATTCGAAACACTTTCGGGCTTTTTAAGAAACACTTTTCGAAAGCGAACGAGCCAAAGAAAGCCCCGAAATATATTTCACACAGAAAAGTTTCAGGACTGTTTTTGAGAAACGAGCACCAGTTTATTCCTTGCGGCTCCGCTTTTAGGAATGGCTAAATCTATATATTAAATGTAACAGAGGAATTCAGATACTTAGTTATTCGATTCTTATGCAAAAATGACTAGAATTTCGAGAAATAAAGAGAAGGAACAATAGACTCCAATCATGTCTTTACTTTTCTTCAAAGATAGTAGAGCGGGCATGCGCAATTCTAGGAGATGATGGCGCAATATTTGATGTTACTATGTGAACCAGATTTCACTGAGTTCAAAACTTGTTGTGAATATGGCTCGAAATTCACTCACAGCTAACATACATTTGAAATTGAACGGATGTAATCTAAACAGGGAGCCCTTTTCCACATGTAGATGAAAGTTTTTTTTCAAAGAGCTACCTTTATGATGATCTCTTCTATTTTCTTATGTTTTGATCGCTTACTAACTTTTGAGAAGAAAATTTCCGATTAATTACTTGCAGTGAAGAACAAGGGTACTATTAACTCTTACTGAGTTACACATCTCTTTTTCTTTGATTACTTACTGTATCAAACGTCTCGAAAAGATTCTAGTGCTTACTTTTTTCAGGGTGCATGAGCTATGGGGAATAATTATTACATGTACCCCTTTGAAACATGTGTTAAATGGCCGTTACTATAAGGAAATAAACGAAAAAAAAGGTGCCAAGGTGGACGGAATGTTTAACAAGCATTATAAAAAGCTAAGTGCAGACGGGAACTAACCCGAGGGCTTTCTAATTTAAGCTGCAGCCTCCTGCCAGAAAATAAAAGCAAGATTACCCCCTCAGCCACAATGCAGCTATTGTGTTGAGTTTGCTTCTTTGCATGAGCACTGTTTGTACAAGTTTATAACCAAAGGTAAGACTAAACGAATTCATAATTAAACATGAAGTTTATAAGGACACGGGTTCAAAGAGAGAATTTTTTTTGATATCTCACTACGCGCTCGAATGATAAGTATAAGTGTGCACATGCTGCAATTTGATTGTCTTCTAGCCTGCGGACAGGAATACAGACAACAGGAGAGTAACTTGTTTGTGTTTTTACCTATCCTGCTTATTTCAATCTCATTTTAACAACAAGAATAAATTAAAGAATCACTACTTTTCGGTTCTTATCTGCGTTTCAGTCTACTCAGATATGGCTTTTTGTCTTCCTGGACCCGGGGGTGGAAAATTAAAAATTCTGAAAAACACGCTTGTGAAAATACGAAATCATGTTTTGACTATTATGTTGATCAACTCTAAACACAATATTAGGTGACATTTTTCTTCCGTTCACACCGAAAAACAACACAGACAAACAAGAGGTCAAAACTTGTTAGCAGAAAAATATTCGACTGAACTTATGGCGGGTGGAGAGTATTAAAATTGTATTTAGTTTATTGAAACGTTACCAAAAACTTTGATCGGAGAAGTGGTGAAATCAATGAACACAAACACACGTTCTTCAACCTGCTTTTGCAACGTCTGATAAACCAGTTGTGACAGCTGAAAGTAATTTATAGCTTCAGGGCCCTAAACGGAATAAAAACACAAGCAGCTGAAAACTTTTGCCAAATTTATTTGAACACTGAGTCTATACCTTAACTTATCATTGACGGTCAAATCTTCGTAGTCACAAATGCACAAGGTTCCTTGTTTAGGGCTACTGCTAGCTAATGGTGTCAGAGTAATAACTTTAAAAGTCTCGACTTGATTTGCAAATTTCTCTCAGGCAAAAAGACCTTATACGCCAGGAAGGTAAGTTAAGCTGATTTTTACCATGTTCTTTTTTTTTTTCGAAGTTGTCTATCACAACTGTTGTTTTCAATACCGACAACTTTCAGTTCGTTTCGAATCGCTAGAGTGAGTTAAAAAGGCAAAATCATTAAGAGATAATTTGTCTAGTTTGAGACACTGAAATCGATAACGACATAAGGCGAACAGCAAAATGGAAAAAAGTCAGTGTCTTTTGAAGTTATTTTAAAATTCGCCATCGCAAATCGCCGATGTATGTAAATCAGTCATTTTCTGCTGCAACTTATTGTGCGCCTCCGGATCGCCACTTTAAAGAGTTTCTAAATACATTGTTAATATATAGATTTAGCCAAGCCTAAAAGCGGAGCTCTCAAGGAATAAGCTGGTGTTCGTTTCTCAAAAATACTCCTGAAACTTTCAGTCCCAAATATATTTCGGGTTTTTTTTGGCTCATTCTCTTTCAAAAAAGTGTCTCTCAAAAAGCCTGAAAATGTTCCGAATCGTCCTCCAATATTTTGGGGATCTGTTCTGTGAATCCGAGCTTGAAAGGTCATTCTAGAGCCTAGCTTTATCATTATTATTATTATTATTATTATTATTATTATTATTATTATTATTATTAATTTTTTTTGGGTGGGGGGCATCAAACTGAACACATATTTTACTCACGAGCCGTCTTGCTTGAGTTTTGCAATATTTCCATATCCTGTCATTTAACCCTGGGGCGTACAAGGGGGGAGGTGGATGCCACCCCCCTGTAAGGTTTTTTTTCAATTTTTCTAAGACGATTTTTTTGTCAGCACTTGCTGTTTTCAACATCCTTGGAGGCCCAGGGGCAGCTAATCGGGACGACGGGATTTTCATGGGCTAAAGTTTACAACAAGAGCGGGAGAGCCCCTGGGCACTTACTCTTACCGATCCAGTTCCAGAAGCGTTTGAATTCTCTCCTTCTGATTGGTCAGAAAAATATTTTTCCGGCCAATCGGCGAAGAGGAACAGCCGGGCGACTCTCATGTCTTCTTACACGAGGTTGTTTTCCTCATCGATCGCCGTAGTAGTGTGGTCCGTCCAACGGGAACATTTTTGAGGAGAGCTTCAGAAAAAAAAAACTAAATAAATACTAACTAAATAAACGAAGTTGAAGAAATTGCAAACTACAACGTGGCCGGAAGAAAACAAACACTCACCGGGATTTTTCACGAAGGACTTATCGAAGGTATCGTAAATTTCTAGAGCTAACGACTTCCCCTTTTTCAAGTGTTGCATGAGGCTAATAGCTACTCGCGTAAACGATGTTACTAATTATTTCTCCTTGTTCGTTGAACTACGTCTGAAACTTTCCACGGGAATCTCCTCAAAAATGTTCCCGTTGAACGGGCCACGCTACTACAGCGTTCGATGAGGAAAACAACCTCGTGTAAGAAGACATGAGTGTCGCCCGGCTGTTCCTCTTCGCTGATTGGCCAGAAAAATATCAGAAGGAGAGAATTCAAACGCTTCTGGAACTGGATAGGTAAGAGTAAGTGCCCAGGGGCTCTCCCGCTCTTCTTGTAAACTTTCGCCCAGGGAAATCCTTTCGTCCCGACTAGCTGCCGCTGGGTCTCCGCGTTTTCAGTAGCTGTAGGCATATCCCTTAGACACATTTTGACGCAAGATTGGTGAGAATCGGTTGCTATGGCTACGAGATATGACGTCATAAGTAGCAGGTGGTCAAGCCAATTTTGGGTAAAATTGTGTGGTTTACGCCTTTTTTATGTGAAAAAAGCACAAATTGTACACAAAAAGCAGCAAGGTGTGTAATCATGTCATATTTTACATGATTAACATTAACAATTTCCAGTTTCTGCCGTTTTGTCATAATTTCTAATTTTTGGTAAATTCCAAGACAGCGGCCATATTGGCGGCCATCTTGGATGACGTCACAAGCCCCCAGCAGTACCCCAACCCATACTATGTACCTCACTTTGTAGAGAACATCAAAGGCTTTCTACCAAAGGCAAAATCTCTCCAAAATGTTGAAAAAGCAAAAACCCAGGGCAGGTGTTCCATCAACCCCCCCCCCCTTGTACCACGATGGGGGTGGGACTTTGCTTGTACGTCCGAGGGTTAAAGGGACACTATCCCGATAATGCGCACGCGTGAACGTCAGCTGTTATCTTTCAAAAAAACAATAGAACTGTCACATTGAGGCGACAAGATAACCCCGCGGCCCACGCGGTGATCCACTGTTTACATCCGCAATTTAATATTTTGCTCGCGTTTTATGGCTCCAAGGAAGCTACAACTTAAATTTCTGGACGAAAAGGGTCTATAGATCGCAATCCGTGATGCGAAACACAAAATATAAATCACCGGAGATTTTCGGATTTAATTGCAGTGAAAGCTAGAGATTTCTTTGGCCAAACATCACGTCGGACTTTGGTAACAAGTGGACTTATTAGTTCCTATTGTTTTTGGAGGGAGAACTATGTCGTTTAGAGTGCAAAATAAGGTCAGCTAGCATTTTCGGCGAGCCATCAGCAGCTCGGAAATTCGCGGATAGGATTCTGTTTCCTAAAATTTTTCTGCGGCCTAAATATTCAGCTAAAAAATCCGAACAGATCAATCCGTATTAGCTTTCACAAATATGCTTTTGTAAACCTCTGAAGCAATCTTAGAAAGAAGGAAATAATATTTTAAGTATTTTGCTAAAATTTTCTCGTTGGGTGCCCCTGATTATACACAAAGATTTAACAGAGCGTGATGCGAAACACAAAATCCTGCAACAGAATTTAAAAGAATAAGCCGAGACGGCGTTACAAACATCAGCAGGGAAACTCGTCACGCTGCAGTGAATATTTCAGATCCTTTATTGTCGAAAATATAAACATGAGAGGCGGAAAACCCCAAATTCAACGTACCTATTATGCAAGAGCGGCATTAAAACCACATTAAGTCGCTTAACACTCGATCAGAAGTCAAACCAACGGAGAATAACAAACGACGAAAGCCACAAGAATCCACCAGTTATGACCTCGAAATGACCTCGAGAATGCGACGCCTAAGTTGTAACGGCTCAATTCAGCCAACAAAATCCTCCGTTCTAAACCTGCTACAAAAAACCAAGAAGCAAAATGGGTCAAAAGACCAAGATAAGGCGCGGCGTACAAGAACAAGTAGAAGTCGTGCAGCGTGCTGGCCTTCCAACCCATCCGTTTATGGCTGTGTCGGTCGAATACAGACACCACTGATCCCTTCAGTCGTTTCCATGTCTCATGGATTGCTTTCTTGATATATATTCTGGTATGAGACTGGTTCCATTTCTTCTTATTCCTTTCGGGATTTTCTGAGCTTTTATGGAGGCTGCCGGGAGAAAGAAGCCTTCGACCGGCGCCATAACGTTTCCCTCCTCTCGGTCCTCCGTACAATGGCATTGAAAACAACGCCAAAAAATCCCGATCTCACACAAATTGGAACTTAACGAAAACTATATATAATTAATCGATAACTCGGAGAAGCTTTAGGGTAATATTGAACTAAACTGAGCACGATGCAAACGGATTTTTGAAGGTTCTATATCACTTCTCGCATCTTTTGAATTCGCGACATCCTGTCAGGAAATCAAAGTTTGGAGCATGCGCAGTAACCGGATATTGGTCCTTTAACTGTCAAGGCTTGTCAATTCTCCTCCGATCATTGGCCGTTCGCTTGAATGAACTTGAACCGTCGCTCGTTTACACTGAATAAAATAAATTAACCTTACTCTGAATTACGTAAATGGGTATCTTAATGGGTTTTCATCGTGTTCGGATGTTAACAAATAACACAAACTGCCACTAAAGCTCTATTCAAAAATTTATACTGGCATTTCACTGGCAGTTTGTTGGAAAAATTACCCGAAAGAAAGGTTTTTGGGAGCTTCCTAGCACCTGCAAATTATTGAAGGAATATCATGTAAAGGACCCCACAGAACTGTTTTCGAAACTTTATCGGATAAATTAGCTTTAAGCCAAACACTGCTTCGCTTATAGTTACTTGAAAAAATTCTATTTCGATCTCTAACGAGAGACCATCGAGATTGAAAACAAAACAAACCAAAACATGCTGAAAACTAAATATTCAAGACTTCATCTTTCTCAAATCTGAGGGCGTTTTCTCATAATTTTTCAAAATAAACGTCCACATAAGATAACAGCTAAATGACCCATTTCTAATTACATAAATTAAATTCTCACCACTGGTCATTTCAAAACATAATTTCTTCTACCATAATGTTTAAAATCATGTACCTTAAACCCTTAAAAAAACCTTACTTACTGATTGTGTTTCAGAACACGACAAGCTCTCCGCTGTGAACAAAACTAAGATGAAGTCCTCGAAGACAAATTTTGTAACTTGAACTTTTCACTTTCCACAAAAAGACAAGTGAGTATTCTTCAGAACTTTTCTTTCCATTCATAGATATCAGATATTTTTCTCAAGTTTAAAACTTTAGAGCGGTCGAACAATTGTTTTGCTTAATAAGCCTTAAAAGCTCCAATGGATTTTTGCATGACTCGGTCATAGGGTGCAAAATCCTCTTTGCTTGATAGCACGCGGCAAGTTGTCGATTTGGTCTCTAAAATTCAATAAATGCTATCCTTTTGGACAACTTTGTGATCCTGAATTTCACTGCTAATTTTTCGTATAATTCATGTTCGGCGACGACTACCCTGAGTTGTTTGTTTTCTTTCTGTTTTTGTTAGAAAATGAATTTCATGCAGGATTCTTGATCGTCTATTCCATAAAAAGTCATACAGGGCTGAGTGAATTTTGTAGAAATATTCACTAAATTTAAGTTTCTTAATTCACTAAAAGCGAAAGCTCCTTAATGACTGCAGAAATCAATTTCTGATAAATCCATTTTATAGAAAGTAATGAGCAATCTCTAATTCATTAAGTATTTTTCTCTTTCCTTCTTTCTACCAAATACAACGAACAGAGTCTTTGGGCATTGCCATCCCCCCCCCCCCCTTGTAGAGCACGTCAAAGGCTATGTACCAAAGACAAAATCATTTCGAAATATTGCCAAGAAGAGGTCCAAGCCAGTCCAAGCAGACAGTTCGTCTTGACGGATAATCCGTCTGTTGCCGGTATTTATGCACGGACGGATTATTAGACGAACTAAAACAATTCTCGCTCAAGTCCGTCCAGGCGGATTATCCATCTCTAGTATAAATCGGGCCAAAATTTTTAACCAAAGACGCATTAGCGTGGACGGAGCCTCGAAAATTCATTCATTTGTTAATGTGTTCATTTTCCATCACAGATTTCGTCTGTTTGTGCAAGGAACAACATGCACGATACTCCAGAACTCTCCATCAACAACCTCTCCGTAACTGGCAATGGGACAGCACTTCAGAATAAGATCTACAGCTATAATCTCCCAAATAACGCTTCAACTAAACTGACACTCAGTGTGTTAGTGGTTCTTATTGGGATAGTAGGATTTGTTGGGAATATTATAGTCCTATGCTTCTTGAAAGCAGAGAAAAAGAACACGCCGTTTCTAAAGACATATTCCTTTGAGAAGAACTTCAAGGTTTACATCAGGAGCTTAGCCATTTCGGATGTTCTCTCATCTCTAATTTCAGTTCCTTCTATTTTTGTCGAGATCAATTTCGATTTATTTCATACAGGCTGGAGTTGTAGAATTGCAAAGTATATTATTCTTTTGTTTCCTTGTATTACTATGAACAACTTGTTAGTTATAAATATTGAGAGGTATCTCTCTACCCGTCCAGTTCCTTGTACGTTTCGTCAGCCTACTGTGAAAAGAATGCTGTTATTTGCATGGGTAGTAGGGTGCTTCAATGTTTTACTTGCTGCTGCAACCTTTAGAGGGGTGAGATTCGATGTTGACAAAACACATTACACTGTAGTCTGCAGGTTCGATAACCACCATTTACCGTGTAGAATTATTTACTTACGTTACGCAGCTGTCCAGTTTATTATACCAATGCTCATTGTAATTAGAATCAATATATCTCTTATTCGAACTATATGGACTGTGACTAGAAGGAGCAGGACTATCGACGTTCAGCGAAATAACGGTATCAAAATGAAGGCTAGAGCTGCCACAATCCGCAGTACTTGGATCATCATAGCCCTTACGTTTGCATTTATCACTCCTTATATAGTTTACTTTGCTCAAGTAATCTATAATCACTCAACCAAGGCAACTTTCGATTTTAAAACGGACTTTATCGTCCGCGCGGTGAGTGGCATGATAGCAATGGCAAATCCTGCTGTAAACTTTGTCCTGTATCTAGTGCAATTGCAGGATTTTCGGGCCTTTATAAAGGGAAAAATCGTCTCATGGTACATAGCCATTAGGCAAACGCCAGTGGGTGTGGACAATGTAGAAATTCAGTTAGTCAAATTTACGGAAGATCAGCTACTGACAACAGGAGGCGCTAACAAAAGGATCTTTTGAAAACATCTCAGAAAAAAAACTGTAAGGGGAAGGAATGGGATCCCTCCTCCTCTTACTTGTACTACCCGGGTTCAAGGGATAAAACTTAATTAAAGGGCAAGGAGGTTTTTTTTTTATTTCAAGGGGTCAATATTAATCCAAAAAAGTACCTTTAGCCGTACACTAAATTTTCTTAGCACAACAAGAGACAGAAATCCATGGGTGTATTTTTCCAGGTGTGACCAATTCATAATCAGGTTTAAGTGAATTTGACAAGGAACAAGGGAAAACATAATTCTTTTTTCCAAGTTAAGTTGCAAACGACTTATATCCTGGCCATCCGTGGCCAAAAGACGCCAATCAACAAAATATTGACAAAACATCGGAACAGAAATTAATTAAAAAGAGGCATTTTTGGATTCGTGGAAATGTGTTTCGAAAGGAAAGACAACTTACTTTGTATGTTCAGATTGGCCATTACGGGTACACCTGAAATGAGAAACGTAATATAAGCTTGGCTAATACTAAAACGAGGCTTCACCTCGTGAGACAAAAGGGACTTTTACGGGCTAGGACGACAACAACCCTTTCGGCTCCTGTAGAAGTGCAAATGAAAGTTGGAAAGAGCCCCAAGCGTATGAATCGGTTTGCGCCGGGCCTGCTCCCGGAACTCATCTCCAAAGAGGGTATTAAGGAGAGATGGGGGCCCATTTTGCCAAAACTATTGTTTTAGATTTCTTCAATGATATGTGTACAATTAAGAGATGCATGGTAACTTATCTTTATAGCAAAAGAAATTACTTAGAGTTGTAACTTTGATGTAAATACGTAATATAAATAGACATTAAACAGGGGTTTCTGTTTTTCATCGTTTCTTTTCTAATAGTTATTTCAAAAGAGCAATAGACCGCCTTATCTGTGGATTAACCGGCGCCTGCGGCTTTTTGTTTACCACAACTCGTTAGTTACAAGCTTTTCTTGTGTTCTCCGAATACCCCTCGGGGGCCTATTACGCTATTATACCCATAGGACACGCGGTGCATTGCTTTCGTAACTTACACTTGCATTACATTTTTAACTTATGGTGGAATGGTACCCTAGAATTCGAGGTTTAGGTCGCAAAAGTCATTTTTTATTAAAACGGCAAAATTGTCACTTGTGAATACTACGGTGAAGTATTTCACTTAATTTCCAGCATTAAATAGGCGAAATTGACGAAATCTGGACAGCAGTACCAATTTTATTCCATAGCAACGGCAATAGCAACCAATGTTTACATTTATTAAACGCGAAAAAATGACTCTCCAAAAGGAAAATCACCCCCGCCCCCCACCCCCTCCTGCTTACCCGCACAAACCGACGTCAGGGTTCTTCTAGCAAAACACCTGCCTGAGTAGAGGAGAGATTTTTGGTCTCTGCGTTTTAATTTGCAAAACAAGTCCTAGTTCTTGCAGCAAACATGTTTTTCTGGACAAGAAAGTCATTCAACTTAAATTTCAGTATGATAAATTTCATTTGACAATAGTTTTAGGGCAATAAGTGACGAATTACTGTCGAGAGTTCATTCCTTTATCTTTAAGACCCTTTTTCTCGAATATGAGAATTTCCTGGAATAAAGGAACTCTTAAGACGGATTCCGCTCAACGTTCGAGCAATAAGTGCAAAAAATATTTACTAAAAAACTACTCATAGCACGGTAACATTTTAAATGTTATTTGAAACATCTCACTCTAGTTCACTTGCCCAAGTGACCCCGCGATGAAATTCTCAAGCATTCTCACGAAAATTAATTTCAAATCTCGTAAAAGTATGCTAAAAACGGGCGCCATTTTGTTTTGAACTGACATGAAGCGTCTTTTCAATTGAAATATGGATAACTTGAGATCCAATTTTCTCTCGCGGGGTCAGCTTGGGAGCAAAAGTAACGATAAGTTCTTCTTATCTGTTCTCAAAATGTGACAGTGCTGCAAGTGTATTTTTGGTAACTTAATTTTTGCACTTACTGCTCGAACGTTGAGCGGAAATCGTCTTAACAAAGACATCTCCCTTGCATTTTAACCTACTGTTGTGAGATTTTCATCAATATTAAAGTACTGTTTTTTCGGTGCAATGAACTTAGAAAAGGGTATACAGGTTTGAAATACGTCTCATTGACTCTTTGTCTGATAATTTTTTCCTGTTACCTGAAGTTCTAAGAAAAAAAAAACCAATGGCGGAAAACTGGCTAATTTTTGAGGTTCATTGCACAGCCATGTCATTCATGTACACGTTAAAGTTGGTTTGATACTTTTCCAACCGTGCGTTAGTGAGTTATCGCTTTTACCGTTAACATCACTTTTTCTAACTGAAGACGCTAGTTAATCATTAACTATTGTGACATGTGACCTGAAAAGACTCATATTGATGTTAGGGCGTGAAGCCATATAAAGTGTTGGTAGAAGTTTCGCACAAAGTTCTGTTCTAAAAAAATTCATCCTTTAGGGTACCATTCCTCCTTAAATGATCATGCCAGGCTACTCTTAATTAGAAGTTTCAATTTGACCCAGCCATGACAAAATATAAATTTTCTCCTAGTCCTTTTCGTAAATTCACACTGTCTAATGCCTTTTATTTTTAGAAATCAATGGTTAATTTGGAAAGAATCACCTTAGAAATATGCCTCAGATAACAACCCGTTGCAGTGAGTAGGAGCCGATTGTATGAGCTTTTTAAGCTAGAGACGACGGAATAATGTCTGAATTTTAATCACTAATAACATGTAATAAATTTCACTTCACTTGTACCAGACTGGCTGATCATCCCGCGTGATATCCATTTGTTGTTTTTTTGTCATTCAGTTTTTTGTTTCTTTGGTTGCCTATTCCACTTTAGTCAGTTTAAAGAGCCCTGATAAACACTGCCTTCATGGCAAAACCTAATTTGAAAACAGACACAGTAATTTAAAACCCACCATATAAACGTAGGATGGTTATACTGTATGTTCTCACTAACAAACAATATGAAAATAGTGTAACGGCACCCATGTGCCTCGTTTTCATTTCGTAGAATTTTATGTATTTCCCTTTCTTACCGCATTTACGTCACAATGATTTCCCGCTAGCTACCACGTGACCTTAGCTTAAATATCGCGAAACACATGTAAAACCCCATAAGGCTCACAGAAATTCGACGGAAACCACCAGTTATTGCTGCTTAACTCAGAACCTACTAGAGCGTTCGCCCCAAACACGTCCTACCATACAGGATCGCTGTAACAGTTAACACAATAAACCTGAGCCTTGTGGAACCTGTGAGTCACTTAGTCCTTTTAGTTTCACGGATCTCTCCGCCACCGGAGCTGACGCCGCTACAGTCGAATTTCTGTGAGCCTTATGGGGTTTTACATGTGTTTCGCGATATTTAAGCTAAGGTCACGTGGTAGCTAGCGGGAAATCATTGTGACGTAAATGCGGTAAAAAAGGGAAATACATAAAATTCTACGAAATGAAAACGAGGCACATGGGTGCCGTTACACTGCTTACCTAAATGTTTCTTCATTTACTGAAAAGCCTATTAACCTAAAAAAAATCAAAACGACATAACAAATTCTAAAAATATCTCGGTTAAAAAATGGGGCTATACTTCTAGAGTTTCTAAAGCCTAATTGTATTGAAATCTAAATACTAATCAGTTCTCATTGTCCTCTTTCGGTAAAAGAAGCACGAGCTTGTGTATTGGTCTTTCGAAGACCTTTCTTTCTCCATCCTTCGCTGTCACGATCCGTACTTTGCGAACAAGGTTGTCGCGGCTAGGGATCACTTCGGTAACCAAGGCTAAGGGCCACTGATTTCTTGGGGAATCGTCATTGCAGACTAATACGACGTCTCCTATCTTCATAGATCTCTTGGGTGTTGTCCATTTCTGGCGTTTTTGAAGAAGGGTGCAGTACTCCTCTTGCCAGCGGAGCCAGAATTGGTTAGCCAGGTACTGAACTCTTCTCCATCTTTTCCGAGAGTACAGGTCGGGTGACTCGAATTTGCCAGGTGGAGGTAGCACAACTTGAGTTTTGAGGGTGAGAAGATGGTTAGGAGTCAAAGGTTCTGACGCTAGTGGATCTGTCAGGTTCTCTACTGTTAGGAGACGGCAGTTGACGATACTCTCGGCTTCGGTCATGAGGGTACGAAGTGCTTCGTCGTCAAGCTGGGTGCTGTGGTCAAGCAGCAGCGATGACAGGACTGATCTTGTGGTTTGTATCTGACGTTCCGAAACACCTCCCATGTGAGAAGCGTGGGGAACGTTGAAGTTGAATTCTATCCAATCGCAGTCTAGGGATGATAAGTATTCCTTAACAGGAACTGGGTCTAATTCACTGAGTGCAGCGGCAAGCTCGTTCTTTGCACCGACAAAGTTTGTACCTTGGTCGGATCTCAGCTCGCGTACTTTCCCTCTACGGTTGATGAAGCGTCTAAGGGCGTTCAAGAACGAATCTGTTGTCATGGCGGTAAGGCTCTCTAGGTGAATAGCACGTGAGGCAAGGCAGGTAAATATCAGACCCCATCGTTTCAGCTCTTTTCGTCCTTCTTTGATGTAGAAGGGGCCAAATACGTCCATTCCAGTGTAGGTAAACGGTGGAGCTGGCGTGAGGCGTTCAGGAGGTAGGTCTGACATCTTTTGGTCTTGGACGCGGCCTCTCAACTTGCGACAAATGACGCATTTAGCAATGATGTGGGAAACCACGGAGCGGCCATTAATGATGTAGTATCCAGCTTGGCGGATAGCGTTATGTGTCATGCCATAGCCTTGATGGTGCTGCTTCCCGTAATGAACGGATGGCGTATGAGGAGAACAGTCACGTGGCTGTTTTTAGGCACGATCAAAGGATGTTTGATTTCAAACGGAGAGGTTGAACTCTTTAGGCGTCCACCAACTCTTAGTAGGCCATCTTTATCGATGAATGGGTCGAGTTTGTGAAGATTACTGGTCAGCTTGACAGTGTTGTTTCTTTTTCGTGCCTTCTGGCGATCTTCAAATTGGTCTTCGTTACCGTCAAGCTTATTGAGGATCTTCATTTCTGATTCAAAGTGGTGATGTTGAAGAGATTTCAGGATAATGTTCTCGGCTTGGGAGAGCTCTGATACCAAGGGGGGTCCTTCGTTTGGACGCCAGTTCATTTGCTTGTTCGGTCTTAGTCTCTCAATTGCTCTCTGTAGGCGAACAATACATCTTTTGAGGCGACTAAGTGAGGAGAAGTGGTTGAAGCGATCGGGCTCCAATAATCCAGGTGAGACTTGTCTGACTTTGACTTTATCGATCTTTGTTGCTAGTGCGGAT
This sequence comes from Siderastrea radians, assembly GCA_964017195.1. NCBI lineage: Eukaryota > Metazoa > Cnidaria > Anthozoa > Scleractinia > Rhizangiidae > Siderastrea > Siderastrea radians. The sequence continues at coordinate 61,794,097 of OZ024890.1, read as the reverse complement.
GCCTGATCCTTTCTTACTTCATTATCGGAAGGTAGCAATGTGTACACAGGCTGAGGTTGTAGGGGAAGTGGGTCTTGTTGCCATAGGAACTGTGGTCCGTTAAACCAGCGTATGCTTTTCAGTAGTTCCTTTGCGGTTAGGCCACGCGAGGCTTCGTCGGCAGGATTTTCCTTTCCTGGCACATGAAACCAGTTTTCTGGAGAACTGCGGTCTCGGACATGTTGTACGCGGTTACCAATGTACACGTGGAAGCGCCTGGCGTCGTTATTGATGTATCCAATTACAATCTCGGAGTCAGTGTAGTAATAACAATGGATGGTTTCAATGTCAAGTTCACTCTTGAGCATTGTAGCTACATTGACAGAGATGACGGCGGCTGTCAACTCAAGGCGAGGTATTGAAATTGGTTTAAGCGGAGCGACTCTGGATTTGGCCAAGAGGAAGCTAACATGAACTTCGCCTCTGTGATTGACCATACGAAGATATGAGATTTGACCGATGCCGTTGTCGCTTGCGTCTGAGAAGCTGTGGATTTCAGTGCGCACTGGTTCACCGAAATTCTTGGGCTTAAGACAGCGAGGAAACGCAAGTTTCTCCAGAAGTGGTAGCTCTGTTCGCCATTTTTCCCATTGTGGAAGGATATCGTCAGGTACTGGGTCATCCCAATTGACGTTTTGGCGACAGAGTGCTTGCAGTATTTGTTTGCCGACTAATATGACGGGCGATACTGCTCCAAGTGGGTCGTAAACTGAGCTGATAGTAGACAGAATCCCACGGCGCGTTGTAGGCTTATCTCTAAGTTCGATACGAAATCCAAATGTGTCTGACTCGATACACCAGTAAGTGCCAAGGGATCTTTGAACAGGCATGGTGTCTCGTCGAAGATCTAGATCCTTAAGATCCTTTGCGCGGTCATTGACTGGTAGAGCCTCTAAGACGTCCTTGCAGTTACTTGCGAACTTATGAAGTCGTAGATTGTCGCTTGCGCACATTGCTTGCGAGCATTTGATTAACTGAAGGGCTTGCTCTACTGTGGAGACGGACTTTAAACCATCGTCTACGTAGAAATCTCTGAGTAGGAAGTCTGACGCGTTGTCTCCAAATTCATGTCTATGGGTTTCTGCTGTCTGGTGTAGGCAGAAGTTCGCTACTCCGGGTGATGATGCTGCGCCAAAGAGGTGTACGTTCATTCGATATTCAACGATTGGACTTGTAAGGTCGTTGTTTGCAAACCACAGGAAACGTAGTCCCTGTCATCGGGGTTGACGTAGAAGCTGTGAAACATTTGCTCAATATCACAGGTGAGGGCAACTTCTTCCTTTCGAAAGCGGGTCAATACGCCGATCAAGGAGTTGAGCTGATCTGGCCCTTGAAGCAGGTACTTGTTTAGTGATTCGTTCTCGTAGACGGCGCTGCAGTCGAACACGACGCGGATCTGTTCTGGTTTTCGTGGATGATAAACATGGAAGTGGGGAAGATACCAAGCCTTGCCCTTTGATGTTTGCAGCTGGTCTACAGGAACTTGACTGGCATGGCCATTATCAAGGGTCTTTTTCATAAAGGCTAGGTAGTCGTCTTTAAGCTTGTTGTCGTTTAGAAGTCTCCTTTTAAGAGATAGAAGCCTTCTCAAGCAGTGTCCCTTGTTGTCGGGTAGAACGACGTCATCGGTTTTAAAAGGCAATGGCGCTTCCCAATTTCCCTCTGCATTCTTGTGCAGGCCTCTTGTTAGTATTTCTTGGAAGCGTCTGTCCTCTATCGACTCTGCTTGTTCTGTTCCGCGAATCTTGCGACTGTGGTGGATTTCGTTGTAGTCGAGCTCCATCATCTCGCGTACTTGTTTAGGACTCGTTAAATCTTTAGAAGACATCGAGTTCTTGATTATGAAGGGGGAAGCTTCAGACATTTCTTTGCGGTCTAGAAGCGTTTCTCTTTCTACTGTTACTCGGTTTACTGAAACTGTGTTAGATATCGGCTGCTTATCTTTGCAAACGCGTCCGATTATAGTCCAGCCAAATTTGTATTGCTCGGCCCAGGGCTCCCCCTCGTTTCCGGAGATAACGTTTATCGGTTGGAAGGCAGCTGGAACATTTCGACCGATGAGCAGTCCAATTTCGACGTCGGGACGGTGAGGAATTTTGTCTGCGATGTGGGACAAGTGTTTCCACTGGCTGGCTACATCGGATGTGGCAATGTCCTCGTGTGAAGCTGGGATGTACTCTCTCGAGTAAGCGAACGGGACTTTAATGGGTGCGTGTGCTTTTTCTACGTCTTGAATGTAAATCCCAGTTACTTTTCTTGTTCTGATGGTATTTGAACCAACGATCGTGTTGACCTGTGGATCGACCTCTGGGGCATCAACTTCCAGGTTGTTTAGTAGGGCGTCGGAAATGAATACGTCAGTAGACTGGTCGTCCAACACTGCGTAGGTGGTTAATTTTTTAGCTGGATTTGACCGATGCGATGCGGTGACCAGCACGATTCTGGCACACGACCTACCGGTTTCCTCCTCCCCGCAGACTTGCGTGCAAGCTGTAGAGGTTTGATTGGGTTCAGAGATACTTAGCTCGGCTTTGCTCTCGGGCATTGGCGCGATGTGTACAGCTGTTAAGTGTCTCTTGTGACAGATGTCGAAATTACTCACTTACTTACGTTGAACGTAAGGAGGGCCAAGTGGTATAGTCCCAAGGCTTAAATATATTTCAAATGCCAAATAGAGTCACTAATGTCCAATACTGCCGCACTGATACGGACCGTTATTCGCAGTTGACGGTCCGTAAGTTTCGCGCAGACCGTCATCCTTTCTTACGGACCGTTATTTGCGGTTGACATTCCGTACGTTTCGCACGGACTGTCGTTGTTGCTTACGGTCCGAATACATGCATCTCATTATCACACCAGGGCCAACTGCAGTTGACGGTCCGTACGTTTCGCACGGACCGTCATCCTTGTTTATGGACCGTCATTCGCGGTTGACGGTCTGTACGTTTCGCATGGACCATCATCCTTCCTTACAGACCGTCATTTACGATTCACGGTCTGTATGTAGAGGTATAAATAGCCAATACAAGTATAATTGAGCCTAATTAACTAACCTTACGTACGAAGCAAGCGAGATACACCAAGAGAAGACGGTAATATGTCTATTACTCGTTCTATAAGCGTTGCGCAAACTGATGACAGGGTTCTAAAAGCGGGCTCTCCAAGAGACAAACAAAGCGATCGATATACATGAAAGGGAAGAGAGTAATATGTCGATCACTCCTATGATTACGCCCCGTTATTTAAGCGTACGTACGAAGCGAGCGAGGTACACGAAATAGAAGACGATAACATGTCTATTATTCGTTCTAGAAGCGTTGCGCAAACTGATGACAGGGTTCTAAAAGCGGGCTCTCCAAGACAGAAGGGTGCGATTATGGTTAAATCGGAGAATAGTAAAATACGAGTTTTGATTTACAATTCTTCCGATTCTGCGATTATAGCTACTCTTCGAGACCTATACTACTCTCCGATTTTTCCGATTATACGATTTTTCCGATTCTTCCGATTATCCTCTGATTATACCTTTTTTTCCGGTTCTCCTATTATTAATAATGACTATCTACACGATTCTCCGATTTTCCCGATTATACAATTTTTCGATCCGATTATAACGACTATCTACACGATTCTCCGATTTTTCCTATTATACTATTCTTCCGATTGTTCTGATTGTCCTCCGATTATGCCTATTCTTCAGCGATTGTCCGATTTTTCCGATTATACGATTCTTCCGATTGTCCTCTGATTACACTCTTCTGGTGTAGAGTTAAACTCTTCTGCTTCTCCACTTTTCGATTTCAGTGATCCTTCCACACGAATTCTTGTCTTGTCTTCAAACTTGCTTTCGTCAACATACTTCGCGACCAACGACCATCTTAGAGGTGCTTTTTTCTGGAAAATGCTCTAAAGCGAATAACAATGATTTCAACTGCAAAAAACTCAATATCTTATCCATCATCTTCAGAGATGTTAACGAACTCAACTATCTGCTGTTACACAACGTGCACCTTGTCAATTCAAATTCACTTTTCGTTAACCTAAGACACAAAAGGTAACAAAACTAACCATGAAAATTGTAAGCAACCACAAGTCATAAAAAAAAACGATTTTAAGTAAATATTTCAATCATCTTTGCGATAAAGGTAAGGCCGCTTTTTTTCCCCCGTGGATTTTCATTACGACACAAAAAACAATAGGTGACAAAATTGTCACACGTTCACTAAAATTTCACAAAAATATCACTTTCTGCAGAAACGGTTGTGATGCGTCGGCGGTCAAATCATAGTTGATAAAGGTTAATAGCCGCTGTAGCGAATTTTTAATAGCTGACGCTTCAATCGTTAGGCCTTTGATCATGTTTGATACTACGAAGGGCTAACGCTAAGTACGTCAGCTTTTCTAAATTCGCTTCAGTCGGTAGTTTACATACCTTTATATATTAACTTAAGATTATCAACTAAGCATTCTAACGTTTGACCGCTTGTGGATTACAAGTACAGTCGAATCCCGATTAATAGCGGCACACAAACATTCTCTTAGTTTTTCACTCCGGATTTGAATTGCAAAATAATACTTTTTGATTGGCTGTTCGCGTAATGCCATAACAATACATGCGTTACAAATTAAAAATTCTTACTACATTAAGTTCTACTAGCCATTTCACTCAGAGTCGCACTTGAGTCACAATGTCTTTCAGTAAGTTAAACCGCGGGCCAGTTGCCATCTTTACCAACTATAGAAAAGAGGATAAGCGACGTTCAAAATGCTCGATTTAAATGGAAATCGGTGTGTTCAAATGAGATGTTAACATTTCTGGATCAGGTCACGCAAAGTCTATCGATGTGCCGAAAGAGTTCTTGTTTTTCCCGCTTCTGACAACTGTCGCATCACTTATGGGAACTTCCACCTGCATAGAAATCAACAAGAAATGGAGGGAACCCGCACTGTTGTGGTTTGTGCTTGCTTCAAAAAAGGGCACCAACAAATCAGGTGCTCTCAACTTGCTGTCAGGCGCCCTCCAAGAAATCGAGGAAATGCTAGCCGAAAAAGATGATGGTGACACGGATAATGAAGAAGATAGACAGCGGCGGCATCTTATCGATCACTTCTCGTTTGAAGAACTTTTTTTTGGACAGATGAAATTTTGCATTCTGAAAAACCATTATGTTTTATATGTATTCTGCTTTCAAATAACAGAAAGTGATTATAGAGATTATTCGTTCTATTAATTACTCCCAAAAAAGTAAACTATTCCACACTGCATCCATTGTCACACCGCAATAAGATTGGGGATAAATTTGGCGATCCGACAACGGTCACAGTGTGAGACTGGAGGGTGGGAGGGTGGGGAAGACAAAAAACTAGCATTGAATCCCCGGGGCCTCCCCGCAAGCACCAATCGTCCCGTACCTGTACGATCCCCGCACCGTACGGCAGTTGAGCCAAAGTGATAATTTATTCATGTGCACTAATCTTATATGCGTTGCTTTAATGTATGCAGTGTGAATAGTAAACTATTCCACACTGCATCCATTGTCACACCGCAATAAGATTGGGGATAAATTTGGCTCCCGTTCGTTATGGTGTCACTCAGTTTGTTCTCGTTGACCAGGCTAACGATGGACTCCTCCCCAATACTAACCACTACCTATTAAAGGAGACCATCGTTAGATTCTCCAAGAAGTCAGCCCCCCCAAACCAAGTCATAATTCCCCAAAACTAAACCGAAACCCAGCTCTCCAAGTCTGGCAAAGGGATTCTTCGCCTAACCTTACAGTTGCTCTTGTTCATAAGATCTCTTCCCACGGTCGACTGCAGGGAAAGCACACACAAACCGTTTCAGCTGGTTAATATCCTGCCATGAACAGGACGGTTCCGTACCGATGTTTGAGGCTAGCCGAGCAGAGGCTCCAGCCGGATTTAAGACTTTCGCTAATTGTATGTAGTATAAGGCTGTGTGACACCTAGTCCAGCCAACATGATCCATGATCTCGGCCAGGTCCGCACCTGTAAGAGCTAAAGTGATCGCACAGCCGGAGCGGAAACCATGGAGCCTCTCACCGTTATCTGCATTCATCTCCTTAAGGTAACCCTTTAAGCGTGATTCAGCTGCAGAGGAAGTAAAAGGGGCGTCTTTTATGCCCAAATCAGGTGTGATTGGACGAAATAAGTAACCGCGTGTTAAATCCACCCTTATATCACGCGTCACCTCCATATAACGCTCAATGCCTCGAACAGGACAGATTTCCGCTTGCGCATTTCTCCTCACTCCAAACACATTCTCGTCCCCATCCCTTAACGTCTTTCCCCAAATGTGATTGAAGAGCAAACCGTCGTTATTGGGGAAACGTAGGATTTCAGGGACCTTAATCTGTCCCAAGTCCCCAGGTCGATCTCCACTAAAGAAAACTAGTTTAAAATACGCCTGATCGCGGGCTATCACAAATCTATCAATCGCTCTGTCAGAGTCTCGCAATTTTTTGTCTAGGTGAGAACATAATTGTGTTAGCTTATCAACGAAGAAAGGGGTGGCCTGCCTTGGTGTTACCCGTGCCTGTAATTGTTCCGCGGTTACCAGCCTCAAGAAATCCTTCACCGACTTGTCAGAGGCTGGGTTGCCCAAGCCTAGACGCTTGTCCCACTCGCCGTCTCGTCCAATGGAATGGAGAATAGCTCGAAGCTTCCCGATATAAGAGTCTACCGTCTTATAAGATAGACCTACAGGACATCCACAAGTATATCGTCCCGCTTGGCCAATGTACTTACAGCCATTACGGTGAATCTGAGTTTTTCCATTCTTGTCTTTAAAGACAAGGAACCGGCAAATATCCCGTGGAGTCACAGTGGCTAGTGTGATATGGCCGGGAAGTGAAGCAAGAAAGGTTTCAAACTCCTTTCTTAGCGAGTCCTTCTGTTTAGCATAGCTGGTAGCACGATCAAAGTCCATTAATTGACGTAAGCGCTGGTCGATGCTCTTCAGATCGATGTCAGTCTTGTCAATATGAAACGGTGTCACGATTTGTCGGTTATAACCACAACGTTGGCAGAATCTAAAATCCTGGTCATTCGCATGTGAGCATTTTGGACATCTAACAGAAGGTGTAAACAGCTTGGCAACGATGGGGAGATCCTAAGTAGAGAAAGGACGAGAGGCTTGTAGTCTATCAAAAACACTCTTTATTCTCGTTTAATATCAAATTTCTTATTTGCATACCCCAGGATTATACAAGGGAGGGAGAAAAATTTTTTATTCTGACTAAGGGATCCCAAATTCCAGGGGTTTTTTTAACGTCAATTTAATATATTGCTAGTGTTTCTGAAAGATTGCTACTGACACAAACAAACTCAGAACTCTAAAGGAAAATCTATCTGGAAAGCCCACAAGTCCGCTGGGATCCCGCTTTCTCCACTCCAACCTTTCTTAGAGGGTGATAACAAGGCTTGAGAATCACCTGCACCTGCCAGCTTCTGCGCTTTTCTAGAAAACCGTTGTAAAAGAGGCCACCAGTACTTTCTCGGGTATGTATCCAGGACCACAACTGTGCATGGTTGCCTATAGGACTGAAGGAAGCGCAAGACTGGGCCGACTAAAACATTTGGCGGAAAAACATACGGACGCTGCATCACTGTCGAAAACTGAGTCAAATCTTGCGCTAACAAGTTCACACCTATCGAACCAGGCGAAGGAAATGGCGTGAAATGGGGGAGAGGACGCCCCAGCCTATCAAGCATGGCGTTGGAATCGAGGGCCATCAGATCACACGTGTGGCCCTGTCCACCACCGAACCTCAGTTGTACTTCATTCCAGATCTCCGATGTGAGTGTATAGTCTAAAGATGACAATCTGCGAGAAGGGGCGTCCGCTGGATTTTCTTGAGACGGAATGTACAACATGTGCAGTAGGATGTTCAGATCCATAGTAGTAAAGAACAAAGCCTTTATAGCATTGTTCAAGTCACGACCTTTACCTCCTTGATTATTCCATGCATACATGACCGCCAGGTTGTCAATCATTACATCGACGCGACAATCCTTGACAAGGTCCTTAAATGCATGTAAGACCTTATTCACAGCAATGGCCTCCCTAGTCGCAATGTCCAACATCATCTCATCCTTTGACCAATAATCAGATGTTTAGTGCTTCACAGGTGTGGAAATGACCCCTCCCCATCCAGTTTGGGAGGCATCCGTAGCTAACTCAATCTGAAGATGTCTCTCTTCACGCCAAGGAAGGGGGTCGTCCCACTCTTCTAGAAAAAGCCAATGGGCAATTTCATCGCGCAGAGCACCCTGGACCGCAATTGGTTTCAACGTGCGCATACCGATAGAAATTGCCGCTGACATCTCCCTGGTGAACAGACGGGCCGCCGGAACCGCAAGGGAGAAGGAGACACATTTACCCACCAATCTCTGGAGCGTCTTGACCGATACATAACGTGAGCTTAACGTTTCCCGGATGAGCCCTACAAACTTGCGCTTCTTCTCTGGGATCAGGCGGAAAACTTCGCTACCGGAGTCTATCAAGAAACCGAGATAAGGGACCATCTTCTGAGGAATTAAAATTGACTTTGATAAACCAAGGAAATACCCTAAGCGTACCAAATGAAATGCTACGAGAAACACTGCTGATTTAGCAGCCGCGAGGTTGCGCTCATCAATAGAATCTAAAGTGTCATATTGTCCCTTGTCAAGCGACACCTGGAGCTGGCCACTATGCCTATCATCGATATACAAGAGACACGGAACACCTAAGGAGCGTAGAAAATTTGACGCCATAAGGCCCGTCGAGTGATATACATAAGGTGAGATTTTCCAACCAAATGGTAGTGTATTATAGGTAAAAAACCAACCGCCCCACTGGATACCAAAATACGTGCGGCTTTCTTCAGAAAGCAAGAGGTGGTCATATCCTGACTTGTCGTCTAGAACTGTCTGATAGGAATCCTTGAAGACATACCGGGGTAAGTCGGTCACTTTGTCCAACGAGAAAGGCTTCTCCAGCATCCACAGGTTTAAATATCGCGCATCGTGACACAGTCTCGGCTTCGTAGGCTCAACTGTTAACGGTAAAACGATATGAGGTGGACTTACTTGACCAACCTTGCCCACCAGAGAAATCGCACCGGATTTCAGGCGACTTAGTAGCGTTGTTCTAACAAATTCTCCGAACTGTTTGCACGATACGTTATTCTTAAACAACCTGTGGGGTGGCTGATCAGAATCGTAACGCTCCCCCTTAAACGTTCCTTTAAAATGTCTGAAATATGGGAATATTGACACCTTATTCCCAATCCACGACAACACCTCTTCCTGTTGTAAAGAAGGAGCTAATTTTGCGATTTCTGCCCAATTAGCTGCATGTTTGTGGAGCTCCCCTGCCATAAAATGATCAGGATCTCGGAACAGTAGCTCATCTACGTGCCCAACGACCTCTCCCTTTTCAACTAGACGGGCTTTCTGCCCCAACCGGTCATTTCCTGTCCACTCACTGCTGACCGATACGGGGTTTCCCCTTATGTCTACCCACTGTATCGCACCTGCGCAAACATCAGCATTACTGATAAGGTTGTCAAAGTTATCATCTTTTTCCCATGACCAGAATATCGCCTAAAGGGAAAAAAGGAAAGGAAAAAAAAAAAGGAATCTTATTTACATGTACAAAGACCCCGTACAAGTCAGCAGAGAGAGGACAGCTTTGACCCAGTATGACCGGGAGGGTGTTGAGATACCCCGTTTTCAAAACTCTCAACTCTCTGTGACCAGAGTACAGTCGAAGTAAAATACCGGAAAGTGAAAAGGAAGGGATATTCGCACCAAGGGCAAATCCCAAGAAAAAAAGGGAGAAAAGAGGGGTATTGGGTTTAAGTAGGTATAGAAGCATATATTTATTTCACTCCTCTGTGATGTTTAGTTGCTCACTTGAAAACCCTCATGTAAAACTTTATTAACTTGACACAACGCCTCGCATCGGATTAAATCAAACAACAATCAACTCCAAGATCCATTTAATTGTACTTGTTACAATCAAGAAAAGAATATATACGTATTTGTGGAACAAAAGGAAAAAAACACGCCTTGCTTCTATTTAATTCCAGATTCTCTATTGCTTATTGTCCCTAGCGCGACCACGGGTCGCCGGGGGCTTTTGCTGCATATCTCTTCTCGCGTAACACCTTGCCATAATGTGGCCGAACTTTCCACAAAAATAGCATTGGACTGGGGCACTACTTCTCATGCCACGCCCCCTGTACGGAACATCACTACTGCGCCCACGGTGAGACGAACCAGACCATGGGCCCCCCGTGCCCATCGCTTTTTCCACCTTTGCGACAGCTTCATACACTTTAGTGTGATCTTTATCCCCTAGAAGGCGTAGAATCAGAGCCCGGAAGTGCTCTTTTGGAAGGTCCACTTTTCCTCTAGCTGTCTGGTACACCAAACGGTAAAATTCACGTTTCTCATCCTGATTATCGCGGGATGTATTCTGGAGGGTTTCTAGGATGTCTATGGCCTCAAACTTATTGAACTCAGAGAGCGGCCGTGCTGCATAGTCCAACATCTTCCTTATTACGGCAGCCACTGAGAGCCTTGTCAGTTCATCAAGAGACTTTTGGAGGACAGCAAAGTTTTTCTTTAGAGTCTAGAATAATAAGAAAAAAAAAGGGGGAAATTGACTTAATGTACAACATCACCCTCACAGGTCCTTAACAACCCCAAAATAAAGCAAAACCGTGCCATTCTGTGGTGAACTCTCACCCCATTGCTTTTCTTGTTACCCTGGGGAACTATTACCTATTGCCTGTACATAGTGAACTCGCATCTCTTTTTATGGTGAACTCTCACTCCATTACTGTTTTCTCATGGTGACCTCTCACCCATTGCTCTTTATCTTTACTATGGTGAACCCTCACCCCCATTGCTCAAAATTTTTTTTTCCCTTTTTTTTTTTTCCACGGTGAACTCTCACCCATTGCTCTTTATCTTTACTATGGTGAACTCTCACCCCCATTGCTCAGTTTTTTTTTATGGTGAACTCTCACCCATTGCTCTTTATTTTTACTATGGTGAACTCTCACCCCATTGCTCTTTTCATGGTGAACTCTCACCCATTGCTCTTTATCTTTACTATGGTGAACTCTCACCCCCATTGCTCAATTTTTTTTATTTTTATTTTTATGGTGAACTCTCACCCATTGCTCTTTATCTTTACTATGGTGAACTCTCACCCCATTGCACTTTTCCGTGGTGAACTCTCACCCATTTTAACTGTTCCTGGTGAACACTCACCCCATTGCCTTTATAATACATATACATTTTGTCACTCAAAGGTGAAGTTTGACACCATCTTACAGCTATTGTTTTGCTTTGGTAAATTTTCAACATTCTATAGAAACGTCAAACAACTACCAGCGGTACGCCGCCGCTAACAGTTTTGAACAGCAATAACAACAACACAACAAAAGAATAATAACCGAGCCGATAACAAACATTCCCATATCCACGAGAAAATATACACGCTACCGACGTTAACAACATATAGTCACCCATAAAAACCCGCCAAGACCCGAAATACACTCGAATTACCGATAAGCTTAATAACAACAAACAAAAAAAATGACTAAAGCGCGAGCAATGAATAAGCGGGAAAGCCGAACACAAGCAAAGAAGAAGACAAATAAAGGGTTGCCGCCCTTGTCCCTGCTCGTAATTTATAAAAAAAAGGACACATAAACGACAAAAGTAAACATATTCTACCTCCAACTCTCCGGGTTGAGCTTGTCCCACAGCTTGTTGAGGTACTTGAGCCGCGGCTTGTTGAATTTCCTGAGCCACGTGTTCGGCCGCCGGCAAAGCGTCCTGTCCAACAACTTGTTGAACTACTTGAGCTACTTGACCACCGGCCGCTTGAGCTGCTAGTTCGTCGGCTGGCTGAATTCCTTGGGTAACCGGTGGAGCGGCTTGAGCAGGGGCTCCTTGTCCTGCAGGATACTGTACGTCCGCCATTAAATGAGAAAAGAAGGAAACACGAGGAACGGAAAAGAACGATCCGCACCGTACGGCAGTTGAGCCAAAGTGATAATTTATTCATGTGCACTAATCTTATATGCGTTGCTTTAATGTATGCAGTGTGAATAGCACACGATTTGATTATCTCAGACTTTACTTTCGCTAAGCTTTGAGCTAAGGGACTAAAAAGCCCCTTAGCTCGTGCAAGTGCACCCGCGCTACAGTGAACCAAGACAGTCGGCATATCCCCTAACAACGTATATCTCGTTTTTAAGCGTGTGCAGAGAAATGACGCATCATAACAATGTATACCTCGTTCTTAAAGCGTGTGCAGAGAAATGACACATCATAACAATATATACCTCGTTCTTAAAGCGTGTGCAGAGAAATGACACATTATAACAACATCATAACAATGTATACCTCGTAGAATCGGAAACTATAATCGGTAGAATAGGAAAATCGTAGAATCGGAAGAATAGTAGAATCGGAGATTGATTTCTACCAAGCCTTTAGGTAAAATCGCGGAATCGGAAACTAGAATCGTAGAATAGGAAAATCGCAGAATCAGAAGAATAGTACAATCGGATATTGATTTCTACAAAGGCTTTAGGTAAATCGTAGAATCAGAAACTAGAATCGTACAATAGGGAAATCGTAGAATCGGAAGAATAGTACAATCGGAGATTGATTTCTACAAAGCCTTTAGGTAAAATCGTAGAATTGGAAACTAGAATCGTATAATAGGAAAATCGTAGAATCGGAAGGATAGTAGAATCGGAGATTGATTAATACAAAGCGCAGCCTTTAGGTAAAATCGTAGAATCGGAAACTAGAATCGTACAATAGGAAAATCGTAGAATCGGAAGAATAGTACAATCGGAGATTGATTTCTATAAAGCCTTTACGTAAAATCGTCGAATCGGAAGCTTGAATCGTAGAATAGGAAAATTGTAGAATCGGAGATTGATTTCCGATTTCTATTGCCATAATAGGCTCCAAACTAAACACCTCCTTTCTTGTTTCAAGATGGTTTAAGCCGCGTTTGTTCAAATACCTTCCACATATTTCCGGGTGTTTTTAAACCTCGTCATTTTCTAGAAAGCTATGAATAGTGTCATTTGTTTCAAATATACTTTTCTTTTAAGTCTTCCGCGTGTAAACTGCTAATACGAATTTGGATTTCATCAATGAATACCGCCTTTTCATTCTCACAGGTTTGTAGCCTGTTCTTTGAACTCTTTGTAATTAAAAACTCGCACCTCCTACGAATTAATTTGTATTCCCCAATCCGTCATTACCATTGTGCCTCAAAAACTCGCACCTCTAATGAATAGCTTGCGTAGCTGGCGGGATTCGCGACCGAGTGCGTGTGCTTTGTTTAGGGCGAATGGCAGAGAGAGGGAACCGCGGAGCCGCGAGGGAATTGGGATTAGCGCGGGGCGAGAAAAAACGCGGGCGAAGCCCGCGTGCGTGAGCGGCGAAGCCGCAATCCTCCCCAATTCCCTCGCGGCTCGCTCCAATTCCCTCGCGGCTCCGCGGTTCCCTCTCTCTGCCATTCGCCCTAAACAAAGCACGCGCACTCGGTCGCGAATCCCGCCAGCTACGCAGGCTACTAATGAAGTGATTACTTTTTATAAATCATACATCTGTAACCGCGTGGTTTTATTACGGCTTGGACCACTTTGAGTACCTCACTTCGAAAACTCATTCATCAAAAATAGTACCGCATAAGTTATCCCTTTCTTAGTCTCAGTATTCTTTATCTACTCAGCCGTTTTTATATCGACATGAGCGTTGCATGGCGACAATTAAACCGGCTGCTTAGGAGACTATCGATTGCGCTCTTTATAAAAATAGAATAATACTGCTGCACGTGACAATTCATAGATGAATGTTGCTTTCATGCGTATTCATAGTTCATTAGCATCCCTAGTGACGCCATCTAGCATTATATAAAGCAGAATGAATTAATTAACAGTGTCAGTTGTTGCGATCCTTGGACAGGACAGGGTGAACCAGGTTTACGATGCCGCTCCCGACCAGCGTCAACGAACAAGATTCGGCCGCCATTATTGCCGCCTTAGAGCCGTCTGCGTCTTCTCAAGCTGTTCCAGCTTCTCAATCTGTCTCTGTACCGGTTCCGGTATCTTCCGCCGTCAACGCGTCGCCTTCGGTTGTTGTGAGCCTCTCCTCTGCTTCGCAGCCGTCTTTGGTGGCTACCAATTCAAGTTCTGCTTCGACTTCCCAGGTACCCGCCAGGCCTCAGGAGAAGGAAAGTTTGGAGGTAACTTTTGCACTGTCATAAATTTTCTTAGCGCCGCTGTAGGTTTTTTGCTTGGGAGCTTACTATTTCGGTAAGGTTTTCTCACGCCCAGTCGTTCGGTTTTGCTTCTCACCCACGTGGCACCTTTTTTCACGTTTCGTATCAATTGTTTTCGTTCCAATTTGAGTTTTATTTACTGTTTTCTGTTTGTTTTTTCGTCGGCGGCAATTTTGTTTTCGTATTTGGGCTGTAATTTTGCTGTCAGCGTGGTCCATTTTCTTGGTTTTGCATTAATTACTCCTGTGTTGGGTCCCCAGGGCCACGTCATTTGCACGTTCAGTACAATGGGCGGTGTTTTTACGATTTTCCAGCATGATTGGATTTTCATATTTCCATTTTAAATTTTGTTTTCTTTTGTTTTGCTAGTTTCAGGCAAAACGTTATAGGCCGCGTAGGATCCAACTTCGGAAGTGGATCGAGAAGGGCCTGGTGATTATTTTAGACCGAGAAGGATCCAATAAATGGAATTGGATTGAGTAGGGTCTAGTGATGATGCTTTAGGCCGCGTAGGATCCAATTTCGGAAGTGGATCGAGAAGGGCCTGGTGATTATTTCAGACCGATAAGGATCCAATCTCGGAAGTGGATCGAGAAGGGTCTAGTGATGATGCTTTAGGCCGCGTAGGATCCAATTTCGGAAGTGGATCGAGGAGGGCCTGGTGATTATTTTAGACTGATAAGGATCCAATCTCGGAAGTGGATCGCGTAGGGTCTAGTGATGAAGCTTTAGGCCGCGTAGGATCCAATCTCGGAAGTGGATCGAGAAGGGCCTGGTGATTATTTAAGACCGCCAAGGATCCAATAAATAGAGTTGGATCGAGTAGGGTCTAGTGATGGCGTTTTTGGCCGCGTAGGATCCAATTTCTGAAGTGGATCGAGAAGGGCCTGGTGAATATTTTAGACCGATAAGGATCCAATTAATATGATTGGATCGAGTAGGGTTTAGTGATTAGTAAAGAATGTGAAGGATCCAGGTGTTGAACGGATCGCAAAGGGCCGGTCTAATCATATATATTTTATTTTTTGACCGTGTAGGTCCCATTGATTTGAGGGGATTGAGAAGGGTCTGGCTTAATTAAGTCTGCGAAGGATCCAACGTTGCCGGGAAACTCATTCCGTTTTTCTATTCAATTTCTTTAGTTGGCCAAACTCATGAAAGAAGTTGAAACTTTGCGGAAGTCCGCCGATGTTTCTACTGTTGATTCGGCGGTGGTGACAATCCAGACGCTCTTGGCTAAACCTCCAGAGCTTTTTGACCCGTATTCGGCTATAGCAGCTTTGGAGAGCTTGGTGGACATAGCCAGGGAGAAAGGAGATGCGAGAGCTAGTCGTTTTGGTATAGTCCTGCGCCAGTGCCGTCCCTTGCTTACCGATGGTAATTTGCAAGCTATTTTGATTAAGCTGATAGCGTCCAAAGAGGAAGCGGAAGTGGCAAAAGCGATCCAAAATCTCGTAAGGAAGCAAATGCTTTTAAAGATCCTTTCGCTGGTCGGTCGCGACCCTCTTCTACTGTCCGTAGGAGGGGTGTTGGTGGGGGTGGACGACCTCGTCCCCCGCCAAGATGCTGGGCCTGCGGCCAGATGGGCCACATTGCGCGTGGATGCCCCAACAAGCGTTTTTGAGTCGCCTGTATGAAGTATGATGATAGCCGTTCGGCGTTTGAGCGATTGTGTCATCAATAAAACTCGTCTTTAACTTCTGATTTTTGGTTGTTATATTTATTTATTTATTTAATTTTTTGTCTCGAGGGATTTTTTCTTCTGCCCGGGTTCGTTTTTTCCCTTGTCCCGACTAACTTGGTTCGGGGAAATGACACCACAAGCGCTTTGTCTTGCATGACTTGCCCTTGAGCTCGCTAAGCGGGCTGCGGTTGTCATTTTCCCTGGGCTTGAGCTGGTCTCCGTTGGTTTCTCTTACCCTTTGTTTTTTATCTGTTGTAGGGGATTTCTCCTGACCCTGGACGTTTTTCCCTGAATTTCTCGCCCCAGGAGGCGGAATTTCAAGCCCGCAACCGTAAGGCTGTTTGGATAACATTATTAGGAGACGCAAGCCCAGGGGAAGTGACTGCAGTCGAAGATGTCCTAACCGAAGTAAAAAGGGTCATGGCTGGGGGCTCCGGGGATATTCAAAAACTCCCCTTTAGGGATCCTTCGAGTTTTTTAGCGGGGTCTTTGCAAAATCATCTGCCGCTGTGGAGCGCCATATTAACTGGAAATTCGGATAAAGAGCGAATTCTAAATTGGTTTCGGATGGTGTCGATGTCAAATCGTTTATGAAGCCTTTCAAAGGGCTTTTCAAGGGTGTCAAATATGACTCTCCAATGCCATGGAGTGTGTAACCAATTTGAGGACTTTATAACGCAATCTTTACTACAACGTTTGTCTACTGGCGCGATACGTGTTTGGGGTAAAGTGGGTGAGATTTCTCCCCCTTGGCTTGTTCTCCCTATGACAGTTGAGCCGAACAAGCCTAGGTTATGTGTTGACGCGAGATTTGTAAATCTCTGGATGAAAGACACTCCATTTTCCCTGGAAACACTTGTATTGGTTCCCCGTATTGCCTATCGGAATTGCCATTTTTCTAAGATTGATGACAAGTCCGGCTATGATCACATTTTGATTTCTGCTGATTCACAACAGTTTTTTGGTGTGGAATGGATGGGATGGTACTTAATGTCAGCCACCCTTCCTTTTGGCTGGAAAAATTCCCCTTTTGTTTATCAGACTGTGGGTTTAGGTCCTACCCACTACTTCAGGAGCTTGGGAATTACTGGATCCCTAAACATTGATGATCGCCTTGTGGGAGAGATTTTTGCTCTTGAAGGCCTTTGGTCCCGCCCTTTGGAATTGAGAGGCCCCGAGTACAGTCTCCGGGCAGCCTTAGCAGCTTTATATGCGGCCTGCAAAGTACTAGTCAATTTGGGTTATTTTCTTGGCTTGAGTAAATGTGTTTTGGCACCTTCGACACGGTTAACTTTCTTAGGCATGGTCGTTGATACAAGACTTCTCGCGTTTGTTGTGCCCGAGGAAAAGAGAGTCAAGTTTGCTGAGCTTCGCGAGTCCATCCTGTCTAAGCGGTCGACTATTCCCCTCAAGTCGATCCAGAAACTAATGGGGAAGTGCATATCGTTTTCTCTGGCTTTTCCTGGCGCAAAAGTTTACATCAGGGAAATGGGTGCCGCGGTAGGCCAGGCCTCTAGGGGTGCTGATGTCACCTTATCTCCCCCGTTAAGGGAAGAAATGGAGTTTTGGCGTTTCCTTGATGGCTGGCAAGACGCCATTCCTCGGATCCAGGAAAGTCATATTTCCGTGTCGTTGTCAACTGATGCTTCGGCTTTTCGCTGGGCGGCGGTTTTCCACCAAAAGCCAGCTGACCGTAACGTAGGCGATTACTGGGAGGACAATCTGATGAACGAACACATTAACGTGAAAGAGATGCATGCTGTATTGAAAGCTTTGGAGTCTCTCCCTACCAGTGTCAAGGATTGCAGAGTGGATTTGCAAGTCGATAATCAGGCGACTTTGAATGCTTGGCATGGTCGCGGGCCCAGGTCATCCAAGCTCAACCAAGTAGCTCGCCAAATTTTCCATGTTGTCACTAGCAAGAACCTCGCGCTCTCGATCTCGTATGTTCCTTCTGGTTTAAACCCTACGGATGATTTTTCCCGCCGTTTGTCTGATTCAGATGCCATGCTCTCCCTGCGTTTTTGGGATATTGTCCAATCTATCTTCGGTGGGTTGAACGGGCACACCTTAGACCTAATGGCCCTGGACTCAAATGCCCAGCACGACCGCGCGGGAAATCGTTTGCCTCATTTCACTCCTTTTCCCACTCCATACTCAGCTGGTGTAAGTGTCTTTAACCAGGATTTGTCGCCATGTGATGGTATTATTATAAATACCTACGCTTTTCCTCCATTTGCGTTAATTGGCCCCCTTTTACGTTTTATGCGTTCTCAGTGCGCGACGGTTACTTTGGTCCTTCCGGAACCTTCCCCTTTACCTTTTTGGTGGCCGGTTATAAATTCTATGGCCAAAAGGCGAACACTCGTTGCTCCTAAAGGTTGTGCGGATGCAGTTCTTTTCCCCTCTAGGTCTGGTTTTAGACCAAAACCTATTAATTTTTCTCTCTGGGCTTTCCGGGTGGGGGAGCAATGATCATTGAATCCGTTGTGTCCCCCTCTTCTTTTCGTTATTTCTTTCTTGCAGCCCCTGCCTCTGGTTCCGAAGATCTTTGTAGCCTCTGTATCCTGCCCTTCCTGTTCCCACCCGAATGACAGAGATTTTCGTTTTTGCCAACGTTGCGGTTATAAACGTCGACAACAAACATCGGTCTATGCACCCAGAGAAATACCCGGGCCTTCCGTTGACATGGATGCTATCAAAAGAAGACGGCAAGCATTGTTAGATAAAACTGAGTCGACTTCTTATTCAAAACAAAAATCGTCCTTAGAAAAGGAACTCTCGCGTTTTCTTGTTCAAACTGCGCCTGACAGGGATATTACGATGGCTACTCCTGATGATGTTGTTATTTTCTTATCTGGAAAGATAGAACCGGGAAAGCTGTGGTACATGAAGAAGATTGTGTTTATATCGGCAAAAGATCCAAGGGTGGCTGCTCATGTCCGAAG
Source organism: Siderastrea radians (assembly GCA_964017195.1). Classification (NCBI taxonomy): domain Eukaryota; kingdom Metazoa; phylum Cnidaria; class Anthozoa; order Scleractinia; family Rhizangiidae; genus Siderastrea; species Siderastrea radians. The sequence goes on along the minus strand of OZ024890.1, from coordinate 61,775,094 downwards.
CGTTTAGCGTTTGGAACAGTAGACTCGCTTATTGGAAAGCTCAGTTCCATATTTGCCGACTGGGGTAGAACTCTCGATGATAGCGCGTTCCCAGGCTACGGTAACCCTGCAGCGTCACGGAAAGTTAAGTCCTACTTAACGGCTATGCGTGAGGAACAGCTGCTCGCCGGGGTGGTTCCCGCACAGGCAGAGCCCCTGTTCATAACGGATTTAGCAGCGATCACACATAAGAGATTCTTAGACGACTAAAAGACCCCAAATCGTCTCCGATTCAGATTTACCTGTATGCTAGGGACCAAGCTTTTTTCAAGACACAGTTTTTTGCTGGGGATAGGGCCGGGGATCTGAGTCGAGCGAAAACCAAGGAACTTTTGTATTTTCCTGGGAAGGAAGGCATCTTATTCAATCACTCTCTGACAAAGTCTCTGTGAGATGGCACAGCTAATGTTTTCGCCCCTGAAGCGCTACAAGGATCCAGCTTTATGCCCGATAACAGCGATTGAAACATATATAAAACTTTGTGACTTGCTTAATGTTCCTGTTCGTGATGGTCTCCTTTTTAGAGCAACGAATAGGACGGGTGACGTTACTGATAAGTTGTTTGACTCTGTAGCGGCTCAGGCCCGATTGTCTACTTATGTTCAACAACTCCCTGGAATTTTCGGCGACCGACGAGTGACTCTGCATGGAATGCGCAGTGGTTGTGCTATTTCTCTCGCACTTTCTGGTGTACCTTTAGAGTCCATTATGGCCCATGTCGGCTGGAAGACCGCAGCGACGGCTAAACATTACATCAAACTGAACCAAGTGATGGCGCCAGGTGGCGTTAGTGATATTTTAGCTTGCCTTGCTTTTGATCTGAGCGAGGTTTATCAAAGACAAAATTCTTTAACTCATTTTACTCAGGCTTTCTAGTTTCATACAGTACTCTTTTGAAATCCGTGCATGTGTTACAATGACAATGACATAGCTACAATGACATTTATTTGTTTGTGAAAACTAGTCACAGTTGTTAGTTTTGGGCAAGCATTTAAGTTGTTGTGGTTGGGAGTTTGAGTTTGGGGTAAGGTATGGGTATAGGTATGGAGAAACTATGGGTGGTATTTGTGGATAAGGGATGATTGATAAAGGCACAGTCTGTGGAGAGGCGTAGTCAGGGGTCACTACCCAACACTTAATGCTAATGAGTAAGCAGGGAGGATAATGTACTATTCATAGTTCATCAGCATCCCTAGTGACGTCACCTAGCATTATATAAAGCAGAATGAATTAATTAACAGTGTCAGTTGTTGCGAACCTTGGACAGAAAGGGTGAAGCGCCCCACCCGCCACTCCCCCCTGCTACTCTTAGCTCTCTCCGGCTTACCCTCTCGAGTTTTGCTTGTCAGGGGTCACTACCCAATACTTAATGCTAATGAGTAAGCAGGGAGGATAATGTACTATTCTGCCTTCGTTCGTACCCTGCAAACAAAACATTAAAATGCGAACGATTGAGGGTAAGTAAAATACACAGAATCCACTAACGAGATGCAAATTACGGATCGTGAACACTTCTGTACGGACCGTGTGTGCGGTTGACGGTTAGCCATCCTCGGAGACCCAGGGGCAGCTAGTCGGGACGACGGGATTTTCATGGGCGAAAGTTTACAACAAGAGCGGAAGAGCCCCTGGGCACTTACTCTTACCGAACGAGTTCCAGAAGCGTTTGAAATCCCGCCTTCTGATTGGCCAGAAAAAAATTTTTCTGGCCAATCAGCGAAGAGGAACAGCCGGGCGACTCTCGTGTCTTTTTACACGAGATTGTTTTCCAGAAAAAAAATTTCTGGCCAATCAGAAGGCGGGATTTCAAACGCTTCTGGAACTCGTTCCGTAAGAGTAAGTGCCCAGGGGCTCTCCCGCTCTTGTTGTAAACTTTCGCCCATGAAAATCCCGTCGTCCCGACTAGCTGCCCCTGGGTCTCCGAGGATGTTTATCCCATGAATGCTCCCATCCCACGAACACTTCCATCCCATGAATGCTCCCATCCCACGGACGTTCCCATCCCACGGACGTTCCCATCCCACGGACGCTCCCATCCCACGGACGCTCCAAATCCCACGGACGCTCCCATTCCATGGACGCTCCCATCCCACGGACGCTCCCAATCCCACGGACGCTCCCATTGCACGAACGCTCCCATCCCACGAAGGCCCCCACGAACGCTCTTACGAACGCTCCCACGAACTCACCCACGAACTCATGATAAAACTGAAAAAGAACTCACTCGTAAACTCTTTCACCTGAAAATAACCATGAATTCATCGATGATAGAGCATATTCCACTTTTCACCAATCTCCTTGGGTCCCAACATTAAGCGTATCACGCAATAAGTAATCGTTGCTGCCTTATCCGGAAATTCCGCCTTTTCAAAAGAAATAACTATTTAAAAAACGTTCTTTTCTTCTCTTGACTTTCTTCATTTTTTACGGTTAATTGGATTTTTATATTATTTCCTTTGCTGTGGTATATTAGTAAACAATTGTTCACAATATATATTTTTGTAGATAAGTCATAGCAAACTAGGCGACTAACGATGAGTTCATGGGAGAGTTCATGGCTGAGTTATTATTTCGCAAATTGACACGCTTCATGGTGGCTTGGATCTTCTACCCTTTCTGGAGCCAAACATTTAACGCCCATGCACTGTTATGTCGGAACTGAGTCAATGAGAAAATAAAAGACCACTTTCAGCTATTTCCAAAACTAGTACGTATGCCGCTGTGATGAAGAAATATATTCCTTCGTAGAAAATGGGGAAAAAAGAAAAAATACCATGTTGTCATAAACTACAATAAAACACGTACACCTGTCTCTCTAAAGTATTTTGTGGGCAATACGATGGAACAAACATGAATTGAACTATCTTTAATTTGGAAGTTACCAAAACTTGTAAATTGCAGATGGAAGTTGTGTTTGTTCAGTGTCTAGTTGAACTAAATCATTTCCCGTATATTTTGTGCGTTATTAAGCCAAACATAACAGTATGCAAAGAACATCGGATTAGTTTTTCTGTGTGTTTTTGCGGGTCACTTAGTTGCAGCTAAAGGCAACAGCTTTTTTCTCTCTTGGACATGTTTTCTACTCGGCAAGGCGAATAAAAGCAAGAAATAAAATAGAAGAAAAAACTGTCTGTCTGCTGTCAGTTGACAGCAGTGTTTTGCTTTTTTTTTTATTGTTTTGTACTTTGTTGAGTATCCGTTCAATTTTATATATCCTTAAATATGTTTTGCTACAAACTGAATTGCATGCTGGGATCTCAGTGGTCTGTTCTACCAAGTGCCACATATGGCTGTGAACTTTGAAACACGCGCAAAAGGTTTCAAAATTCATTAAACGGGAAAGTACTATCTGTGCATTGAAAAATAACGGATACATATTGATCATTGTCTTCGGCTATTTTCTCAGTTTCCTGCGACATTTTACGCTAAAGAAGCACTGTTACCAGGGTCAACGATTTCTGGCCTATTCTGTGTGCCAAAACTGAAGATTCAAATTGAACACCACTACAAAACACTATAAAGAGGTTATCTGCAACGGCAAAACTGTACACTAAGAGAAGGGAATTAACCCTGCATGATCTGCGTACTCTTGCACTGTTTGATCAGTTTTGTCATCTGAAAGCAGCAACGTGGGCGCTAGAAGCGCTAACAGCCGTCGAGCAAAAGAAACAGTCCATGAAGAATATATTTTCATGTGGAGTTTAAGTTCCAAAGCTTCGGTTTAACGCTGACTACGATACAATGCGGCTGAAGATAACTGTCGAACCATAAAGTGCCAGCTTCATTTGCGAATATCTACCCAAGAGTACCATTTTTCTGGTAGGAAGAAAAACATGATACACTATACTTATAAATTATCCAATGGCAATTCTTTTCATGTAAGTTTCAGAGTAACAGTTATCCTTATAAGCTGACCGCAGTGTTGGTGATGGATTTTTACATCGTAACCTTCATTCGTGAAATTTAAATATCACTATTTTCCTATTATTTTTTCTTTTTATATTGCTGTAGAGCGAAACCTTTGGCCCAGCCTATACTAAATCGTTTTCAGAAGTTTCCTGTTCATTTTTCCGAAAACTTGGTAAAGAAAATATATTTTCGTCGACACAAGCGTTTTCATATCCTTTTCTCTTGTCCACCCTTACTCGTAAATGTTTTAAAAACGGGTGTCTTTTAAGCGTTTTCGCCTGCTGTGAACGCAATATGATTGAAACTGGCATCAGCGCTTTTTTGAAAGTTTCCAGCCGTTTTTTCTAAAAGCCTCCACTTTCGTTCAACGTTAGAGTTTTAACGAGGAAAACTTAGCTGTCAGTATGCGTTCAGTTTTGAAACTTAAACTAATCCGTTTACGTGGCTTTAGAGATTCCATTATCTTTCATTTTTTCATCCAACTTTTGTTGATTTTCCGTCATACATTGTAGATTCCACCTGTTGGTACAAGGAATGACATGCAAGATACTGCAACACTCTCCATCAATAACCTCTCCATAACTAACAATGGAACGGCACTTCTGAATAAGATCTACGAATACAATCCCTTAGTTGAACCTTCTACCAGGTTGAAGATCTGTGTTGTACTGGTTCTTGTAGGGATAGTAGGATTTGTTGGAGATATTCTGGTCCTGTGCTTCTTGAAGGCAAAGAAAGAGATCAGAGCGTTTCTAAGGACGTGCTCTTTTGAGAAGAACTTCGTTGTTTACATCAGGAGCTTAGCCATTTCGGATGTTCTGTCATCTCTCATTTCAGTTCCATTTGTGATTGTCGAGATAAATTTCGATTTATTTCATAAAGGCTGGCGTTGTAAACTAGGGCGCTATCTGATACTTCTGTTCCCGTGTATTACTATGAACAACTTGCTAGTTATAAGCATTGAGAAGTATTTCTCCACCCGCGCAGTTCCACGTACTTTTCGCCACTCTACTGTGAAAAGAATAGTGTTGTTTGCATGGTTAGCAGCTTGTTTGAATGTGTTACTTCCCACTGCAACCTTCAGAGGGTTGAGATTTGATCTTAATGAAACACATTACACTGTGGTCTGCAGGTATGATAATCAATTTTTACCGTTTAGAATCATGTACTTAAGTTATACAGCTTTCCAATACATTATACTAATGATCCTTATCATTAGAATTAACGCATCGCTTATTACAACTGTATGGAGAGTGACAATAAGAAAAAGGGTTGTGAACGTTCAGCAAGATAACGGAATCAAAATAAAGATTAAGGCTGTCACGATCCGTACAGCATGTATAATCATCGCTCTTACGTTTGCATTTATCATTCCATATCTTGTTTACTTTTTTCAAGGAATATACAGTCATGTAACCAAGGCAACTATTGATTTTAAAACTGACTCCATCATCCGCGCTGTAAGTGCGTTAATAGCAATGGCAAATTCTGCTGTAAACTTTGTACTATACCTAGTGCAAATGCAAGATTTTCGCGCCTTTCTAAGGAAGAAAATCAACTCGTGCTTCAATGTCAATAAGCCAAAACCTGTGGATCTGGATAAGGTTGAAATACAGTTAGTTAAATTTTTTACGTTAACTCTAACTACTTTTAACCAGATAAGTTTATTTATTTATTTATTTATTTTATTTTATTTTTTTTTACCCTTGGACTTAAAAAAGGGTAGGGGTTAGATGGCACCCCTCCCCTTGGGATTAATGTCGCGTCAGTACTTCATGCTGACGAAAGGCCTTGCATGTGCTTACGATTGTCGTAGGATTTTAAAATATGTTTAAGGACAATACGACATTGGTAGCTGATGGTAAAATTAAATAGACTGTGTAGTGCAAATGTTCGAGTACAAAATAAAACGTTTTTTTTTGTAATTATACGTGCGCTAATTTTATCGTTCAAAAACCAGACGTTTTGAGGCTGCTTCCTGTTCCTCAGCGGTCAAAACGCCAATGATAAGCCGAATGCGAGGTGTATGCGAGCTGGCGCGGGCAGCACGCTGCAAATCAAAGTTGCATGCGACAGTCCTTAGGTAAAGTCGCACCGTCTAAGTTGGCCCTAAAAGGATCTCTTAGCTTTTATTAGTCCCGACCGTTTTCAGTAGGTGTTCTTTCAGTCCTTAAAATAGTTTTGGGAAACGGAGAAAAGCGATTGACAGATGTCCGTGTTAGGGTCTAAGCTTGAGATTCTACTTAGCACACTCTGCTTGACGCAAAAGTTGGCTAAAGACTGCTACACGACCGTAGCGCCTACTTTGAATTAATTGCACCTGAACATAGGCTGAGGAGGATAAACTAATAAGTTTAACCAGATAAGTTGTACTACAGATTGGGTAGTAAATCGCATCCTATAGAGCTGAACTACACTGTATATAGTCTAGTAGTTCAAAAAGGGATAGGGTGATAAAATGCATGCCCTTGAATTAAAAGTTTTATTTATTTGTTGAGGTCACAGGACGATAAACTATACATCAAAAGAGGGTGGCAGCGGGAAGCAAAGATCCCGGATTCTTTTTGCTCGACTGATTTTTTTTAAAGTTTTCTTTTAATGTTACGTTAACAGCGATTTAATTTATCCTTATTGATTCAGTTCATTAATTGTGATGGAAATGCGAATAATGCCTGCTAAACGCTCTTCCTTGAATGACAATATCGCAATAAATGCCTTTTGTTGTTGTTGTTGTTCTCTTTCGCCCCATGTAAGGGAATCCAAGCGAGTTGTGGATTCTGGATTCCACACCGTGGATTCCGGGTTCCAACGGTTGGATTCCGGATTCCATGCCTAAGGATTCCGGATTCCAAACTTTCTGTGATTCCGGATTCCAAGGTTTTTAACTCTGGTTTCATTCGTTTTTCAAAGGTCAATATTTTTTAAACAGGAAAGTTCATATGCTCTCCAAAAGATCAAAATTTATTTTAATTTCTAAACCATGTGTTAATGCTGATGTATCTTTATAATCCACATACAAATACTTGTGATTTTAATGTTAGCAAACAGGGATTTCAGAAGTTTTCCAAGAAGCGACATAAGCGGCAGCTTGATATGTGGCAGAGGGAGTAGTATGAAAAAAGGCGACGTAAGAGTCCCTTTAATCTAGAGGGGGGGCTGGGGGCATGATCCCCCAGAAAAGTTTGAAATCTAGGTCCTCGGAAATGCAATTTACATCATTCTAGACATCAAATAGAGTTGTGTTCATGAAAAGTCTCATTGCGATATGGCAACTATTTTCGGTGAAGAATAGAGGTTAAACGACTTACAGCCGTCGTTGCGGTTGCTGTTTCCTTCTTTCATAAACTCTCAACAGACTCTCAGCAGGAGCCCTCGCGAAAGCACTAACAGAAAGCATTAATAGAAAGCAGTACTGATAATAGGCCCTATAGATCGCTGTAGACCCTTCGGTAAGCGGTAGACACCTGACGCGACTACTAAAGAGGCAGCGTCCTCCAAAACTGCCGACTGGTTGGCTCAACTGGTTGAGTACCAGACTTCGGAGCGTTAGGCCCAAGTTCGATTACCGACAGGACCAACGCTCAGGGTCTTAAAATAACTGAGCAGAATGTGCTTCCTTTGCTTAGCATCTGCAAATGGTTAGACTTTCTAGTCTTCTCGGATAAGGATGAAAAACCGTTTACCCCGTCTCAGACTCAGGTAAATTAAGGCATGGGCCCCAATTTTTTACTCAAAAAAGTGACGGGGGTGGTCTATCTTTGAACGCTTTTGCATTAGAAAGCCGAAACATTGCCAGATACATACAATGATAGTTTGTGTTAAGTTGGTTCTTTTTAAATTATGGAAATTTGTCACGTGACCTTACACGGCCAGAAAGTACTAAACAATCTTCAAGCAAAAATGGCAACACTTTTTGTTGCGAGGTATTAAACCAGACTGGTATAAGACAATATTTAATGTAAGCATCTACAAAACTCTGCTTGGCAACTTTTGAATTTGTAAATAATTTAGAAAATAAACGGTTTTTCCGATTAGTACCCAGTCCCCCAGGGCCTTTTTATCCCTACTTCACACCTTTGCTTTTATGTATCTTAAAAAGGCCAAGCACAGAAGTGATACATTAAACGGCCTTAATATTATGGAAGTGGTAAATAAATTAAGGACACAAGAAAAAGTGTTGCCATTTTAAGGAAAAGCTTTTTCAGGCGATGGAAGTCACGTGACCTAATTTGCATACTTTAAAAGTGCGAAATTGCCACAAACTAGAACTGTAAGTATCTGGCAAAGTTTCACTTGTCTATGTCTAAGGCGTTTAGAGATAGACTACCCCCCTCACGTTTTAAGAGAAAAATTGAGGGCCCATGCCTTAATTCACTTGAGGAGCACTTTCACTGCCTTCACTGATCTGACTGTCAGTGTGATACGTATAAGAACCCACTGACTGCTGTTGGAAAAGAGTAGGGAACGTATGCCTCGCCGGTGTGGTGAACCTTTGATGAATTGGGTGCGTGATTAAGGGGTTGATGTCAGTTTATCCCCTCACTGGTTAAATTACTGGTTAAAATGTCGCTTTGAATACTGGTTAAAATGTCGTTTTGAATAAACATCCACTCTACACATGTTTTTTACTACAGAAGGTTTTTACTCCAATCTGCTCCCTGGTGCACCTTGCTAAGATTTCTGTGAAATACTTCGGAAGGTCGATGCAAGAATTTTTCCAGGCTGCCAGTTGCTGTGAACGATTTTTCTGCATTTTTTCCCTTACATGATTTTTTGGTACTTCTTCTAACCCCCCCCCCCCCCCCACACACACACACACACACACACACACACACACACACACACACACCTCCATACTTTTCGTAATGGTCCGTCCCTAACGGATCTCGTTTTTATTCTCACTGAATGTCCACATACCCTTCATCCGATCGTTTGTTGGGGAGGTTCGTTTCGTGACCAACCAAAAGAACCTTAGCTTTTTGGTAGGACCAGAGGCTAGTTAACTGAGCGGATGAGCTCTATGAGCCAACAGCCTCGAAACAGCCATCCATCACAGCCTTGCAGCCACAGTCTGGCGCCCACCAGCGGTGACACAGACATTACTTCGTAAAAATTGATGTTTTAAGTACCAGTTCGAAGCAAAATAATTCCAAACTGAGTAATGCTGCTCGAAGATTTTTGATTTCATGATGTTTAGATCTGACACATGAAAAAGGTCTAAAAAAAAACACTACACCGATATGTATGACTACCGAATAGCTATGTATTTATCGATTAACTTTCCTTCTTAGCATCAGTTACTTCTTTCGCGATCGGCACTTCCGTCTTTGTTTAACAGATTATGAAAACAGCAGAGTAAAACGGTAAACGTTGGATACCACTACATGTAGCTCGATGTGAAACCCTGCATGAAATAAAATAACTGTGAACGATGTTGACCATTTAGGAGATAGGGCGGGCCAAGGTCACAAAAGTTCAGAAAGACAGCATGTCAGAAAAATGATCTTAGACGTATGAAACATGTGTCCAATAAGGAATCAAAAACCACCCAGCCGCAGTGTTGACATAGTTGATGTACAAGTGAGGTGACCAATCACTTTTTCGTGGTAGTGGTGATAGGGGACCCCGAGGGGAGGGTGTAGTTAGTGATTTGTTATGAAATTACTACTAACAGTGCAGTACATTTCAGACCGGGATTCCAGAGTTATGGATGAGGTTGGATTCCGGATTCCACGGGTTGGATTCCGGATTCCAGGGACTGGTTTCCGGATTCCAAAGCCCTGGATTCCGGATTCCAAAGGCCAAAAAATGTTGGATTCCGGATTCCGGATACCCTTACATGCGGCGATCTCTTGTTCTCTGAACTGAATTCGCCTTCCGATTATCGCCCGTAAAGGCAAACTCAGTCTATAGCTACTTGAAATGTGGATGGGATGGGTTAACAGTTTATCAGGCTTTAATTTACTGACTTTCACTTGTATCACTTCTAGTTAAATTATGAGACACACTGGCCTGAGAAAACAGCCAACGTTTCGCGAGGTCGCCACTTGAGTCCTCGCAAAACGACGTCTGAGTAACGAGCGCAGAAATTCCATACTGATGACGTGTCACTACCCAGATCTTGGTATCGCTTCTGATTGGTTGTGCCGCGAGGGAATTTTCTTTCAACCAATCAGAAGCACTACCAAGATCTGGATAGTGCAAGTCGTCAGTATGGGATTTCTGCGCTCGTTACTCAGACGTCGTTTTACGAGGGCTCAAGTGGCGACCTCGCGAAACGGCGGCTGTTTTCTCAGGCTAGAGACACACCAGTCGAGGACAAAATGTGTATATCCTGAACCTAGAAGACAAAAGACAATTTGGAGCTGCGTTTCAACTATCCTGGAAACCCCATCCAAACTGAAAAAGTAGCAAAATATAAATAGTCGTCCACAGAGCTGTTTTCGAGTAGTTTTTATCTGCCCACACTAATCGATTACACTAACGACTTTCGTTTGATAACGTATATAGTTTTACGAGTTTTTACCCGCCTATTGTTCGCCTAAAACCCGATCGGAAAAGACTGTAGCGTTTTTAGAAACCATACTTGTAACTGTCCACACTAATCATGATCATGAGGGGTAGGGTAGCTCCCCCCCCCCATTGCCAAGAGAGCTTCCTCACAGGCTATGCTAGGAGTGACGCGTTCAGCTCAGTGTCGCAAACCCTTCGGTAAGAACAATCATATAACACTAAGTGAACGTTAGTGACGTGGTAGATCGTAAATTTTCAGACGAAACCCTTTACGGAATCACGAAGTAGTTTTGTGGGAATGTCCGAATATCATTGTATACCCCTGAAAAGAGCCGATACCGTTGTGTTATCGAGGTAGAAACGGGTGGAGCTCCTCATCCTTAAAAGATAAGACAATCACCCGGCTACTTTGGGTATGTGAGAGTTTACCCCCACCCCCACCCTTAACCCCCCCAAAAAAAACAAACAAACAGACATTTCTGACATTTTGTGTACCCTTATTTTCTCTACGTGACTGAGGCTGTGAAAATCTGACTGCCTCGAGAGTTCATTGTATATGTGGGAAGGTTTATTTAAAGCCCTGCCGTTTCCGTCGAGACAAAGCTGTCAATTTGTTTATTTAAGAAAAAGTTAATAAAGGTTAATGCTTTACGACTTGCTTTTTAACAATTACCTGACGAATAAATCACTTGAGTCTTGGCAAGAGGCCCGGGGAGTCCTTTATAAAATACCGTCTGAGTCATCTATAATCAAGAAGAGGCAAAATTACCTTTAATTTCTCAAGGTAAGATTCTTATTTTTAAAATTTTCATGACGAATGAAGTGAAATGAAACAAATTGTTTCAATTTACATCACAAAACAGAGTAAATCTAGCTGGTTACATGTGGCCCGGCATTTTATTTACACGCTTCGCTTTTGCTAAATTCCATTTCATCCACTTAATGTGGGATTTGTAAATATACTTGCAAGCGTTGCACATTTTTTGAGAAAGGTATTTTCTATATTCTACAAAATCCATCGGACTTGACAACTTGAGTAAAGAATTAAATTGAAATGGGAAATGGCGCAGTTATATCTTTTGTTTGCCCAGGCTTTAGGTTTTGTTATAAGCGAGTTATTTTAGAATATCATCGGTGATCATTTGAACTCCCTCCGTTGAGGATTCACTAAAACAATTCACTACGTTCCAAGTGCTATGCGCTGAAGTACAAGCAGTACTTCAATATTTGTTAGAAACCCGGGTTAGAAACAACTATATTATTGTTCAAATTAGCCACGTCTTTCCCCAAAACATTAACAAGCTTGTTCGTATTCACGTGCATAGGGACTGTGGTTAAAGACAAAGGTCGGATCTACCACGAAGCTTAATTTCAACGGCCTCGTTGTTTAATTGTATTTGATTCAAGTTTATTCAGGTACTCGGCATGAGTATCGCGCGACGACCACATACGCCCTAGGGCTAAATCTCGCGGTATGAGTATACTGATCGTCATATCCAATTACGTAATAGTTTGTTCGGGAATTCTACGGTTACATTCTTGGAGCCAAGCAAGGGCGCCAAGAGTTGCCTTAATTTCGCGATGTGTTCCTCGTTATCTGTGAAATTATCGGTCTAATTTAGAGAGATTTTGCCGAGTTTTACGTATCTGAGTTGTTGTGATCGTTCTGTGTAAGGTAACGATTATTTTAACCCCATTTCGCGATACCTGCATACCACTGAGATGATTTTCGGGAGGAAAACCAAACACGCAAAGTTACGAGAAAATTGTCCGCGATTTTCCCGCTTGGTAGAGATCTTAGCAATTAGCTTCTCGCTCAACCATTCTCGAGTTGGCAAATACAACTTCAAATTCGTCGCCTTGGATAATCCACATCGACTAACCAAACTAATTCAGGCTTAGCTGTACTGGCAGGTTAAGCAAAGTGACAGAAGAAGTCGCACCTATCGCGATAGACTACGAGTGGTCCCTTTCGGGGATGGTCGATCGAGAAGAAAACGCAAACACGCGGAAATTTGGCCGTCGTTTCCACGAGGCAGGCAATTTGCGTGGCGAGGGCGAGTGTTTTTGTGGCTCGACTATCAGGGTTGACTGTACATTGTCTTTTTTCACTGAGTCTTTATGGTACTAGAAAGTTGCTTTCTGGGCATGTATCATATTTAATATAAACCGAAGGTGAAGACAGGGGCGCCAAACGGTTCGTTTCGGGGAATAACTTTTCGGAAGTCCTAAATCGGCAGGATTTAATTACAGTGACTGACTAGAGATTTCTTTGGCGAAACATCACCTCGGACTTTCAAAACAAGAGGACTTATTAATTCCTGTTGTTTTGAAGGGACAAGTATGCCGTTTAGAGCGTGAAATAAGGCCAGCTACCATTTTCGGAGAGCCATAAGTAGCACGGAAATTCCGCAGATACAATGCAGATAGGATTCTGTTTCCTAAAATTTTCTGCGGCCTAAAGTTTCAGCTAAAAATGCCCAACAGATCAACCTGTATTAGCTTACACAAACATGCCTTTAAAAAGCTCTGAAACAATCCAAGAAAGCCAAAACGTTATTTCAAGTATTTTGCTAAATTTTTCTCGTTGAGTGCCCCTGGTGAAGGTAGCACCGATACTTTCTGATCGAGCTATGAACGGTGTAGCTCCTCACCCCTAAAAGATAAGACGATCATCCGGCCACTTGGAGTTTTTCGACGCTTCCTGTGCCCCTTAATTTTCTTTACGTGAGGCTGTGAAAACCTGAGTGCCTCGAGGTCCTAGAGAGTTCATTGCACATGTGGGCAGTTTATTTAAAATCCTGCGGTTTCCGCCGATACGATGCTGTCAAATTGTTTATTTAAGAAAAAGTTAATGAAGGACGGACCATTTTATTTTTGCGAGGGAGGGCAGCAAATACGATAAAAAAAGTCCGCCACAGGTTTTGTAGAAGAAATAAAAATCGTACATAGCGGCTCCAAGCAATTAGCAAACGTGCGTCTATAATCAAGAAGAAGCAAAATAAATTTATACTTCTAATTTTTTAAACTTGTCTTGACGACTGCTCATTGTTCAGGAGCCTTCTATTGAATGGTCGTTCTATGGTTCTTCCACTAATATGTGATTTTTTTCTTTCTAAGAGCCAGCTGATCACAATTTTTCTCCTCTGCTTATGAACTCATCACTCAAACACACCTACAATTCTGTGAAGTCACAGAATCACAAGGTCGTCGCGTCAAATGCTTCGAGTAGACAAACCCCTGCCCCCAGGAAGGATAACGTGAGAAATCTCCGAGGTGGGTGGGGGAGGGGGAGAGTGTGGAGGTTTTGTCCCGCCATGGAGGAAAGCGCAAAAAAAAAAATCCTCTGGCACCTCGAGTATATTTACCGAAAAGAACATGTATTTGCCTAAGGGGCTCCACTCAAGATTTGACTTACACGCCAAAAACTTAGACCAGAAACCGGGTGAAAAGAGAACTGAAGGATATGTACATTACGAATAAATGATGCCTGATTGAACCTATTTATGTCTTCCGTTGTGGGAATTGGTGAGGGGAGCTTCAACGTTTGCGTGTGTGGGGAGCGCTCCCACTTCCGCCATCCCCCCCCCCTTCCCCAACACCTCAATCTGGCATCTATTGATGCCCTAGGGTTTCTTAATCCATACCTAGGTATATGCAGGGAGGCAAAGTGATATCGTCAATTGTTCAGCTGTTCTATAAATTTTCTATAAAAATCGTGAACCAATATATATCAGAAAACATTCCTCGTCGTATGATATGAGAGATAGCAGTTTTCAGTTGGAGCATGAAAATGTTAACAGGAAAGTCGCAAAATACGAGAAGGAAATACTGCATTCTATCAAGATTCTGAGACGTCAATAAAAATACTTACTCTCATCTCAAAAGCGAATCAGATATTGGTTGACAATTTCAGGCACCGCTTTTGGTAAGGATGCTACGGTTCAAAACAAAACTTTAAGATTTTGCTTTAAAGAGCGACCAGAAATGTTTCTTACTTTGACGTTTGGCAAATGAAAGAAAGCGATATAATGAACGTTACAATACATATTCTCGAGACGACGGTGTTGATGTGCGCGCGTGCTAATGGACCTTGTCACAGACAATTGTGACTAGCTGTGCATCCAATCTCATTTGTTTACAGCTCTCTCTTTGTGTTAATAGTTAATAGGTTTTTGTTAAGAGTTAATAGACTTTGTGTTAGATAGTTAATAGTTAATAGAGCAGCTTGAATTCATTCATGAGCTTAATAAACTTCTTATTTTCACACTTCAATCTTGTTGTAGGGCAGTCTCTTCCTTGCTATGGCTATTCGACTCCGTTTGTCTCCTTTGATGAGGGAAGCACTTGCCGAATTTTGCTCCACATTCATTCTAGTGGTAAGTATGATACAATGTTCACTCAATGAGACCCGGAAGGAGTGGGTATACTCAATACTTCTTAATAAATAGAAATCAAGCCTTTAACTGTCGCGACAGAGTCAAGACTTTCGGCATTCCTATTTCCACGAAAGTGGTGAAGTATGAAAAAAAGGGAGCGCGAAAAATAAACACCCAAAATTTAATTTAATATTATATTTTAAAAAACAACACAAAAAAGGGAGCACGAAAATTAATATTATATTTAAAAAAAGACACATGAATTTTTAAATGATGTGAGTTACGGCTAAGCACGATTTGAATTAGTTTCAATTAAACTGAAGATATTGCAGAGATACTGTGTGGTTTAGCCTGGATAGAGAGCATAAGAGGTACGGCGTTTGGATTTGGCCCAGGCCTGCGCATTTTTGACGCGCACTCATGGTATCACTTCTCCTTCCACTGTCCTTGTTTGGTTTCCGCATGGGTGTTTAAAGAGAGTGACGAAGTCGCGAGCTGCAAGCCGGCGAGCGATTTGCAATCGAAATTCAAGAAAACTGAGGAATCTGATGGCAGGCTTTTATCCTTAAGAGAAACAATATGTAGAATGCTGTTAGTTATGTTGTATATGACAGGTATTGTTTTGTTTTGTTTGCAGATATTTGGAGTAGGATCAGTAGCTCAGATGGTTCTGAGTGGGTGGAAGTTTGGAAATTTCTTTTCAGTCAACTTCAGCTGGGGAATTGGTGTCACGATGGGATGTTACTGGGCTGGGGGAATTTCAGGTAGGGAAACAATTAGAGGGCTGATTTGGCACTAAGCCGCCTAATCTGCGCATGAGTGAGTACAGCAGCCTAAAGCTCTAGGATCTTTTTTGTCAGCGTTGACCTGTTTGTCTGTCACGATACAAGTTGTAATGACCGCTGTATGGTCTATTGTAGTCTAGGGTTAACCGCATATGTTTCCGCTTATTGATACAAAGAACAATTAAATCGTTTGTTTGATTTTCTGCTCTTAAAGCACGTATTTAGTTAAGTTCGTGCAGTTGATTCCACGCCTTCGTATTGAACACTAAAAAGAAGTAAGAAAACAAGAATTAAGACAAGAAGCAAGCCACAAGAGGCAAGCGCAGGACTGATATGTAAGTGAGAACAGTTCTACCTTTAGTTTTCGATCAAGTTTAGAAGTTTATTTTCGCCTTTTATTTTGCTTTGTAAATAATTGCATGACTTAGCCATAGTGATTTTTCGGAAATAAGTCGCCATTGTTACTTTTCGTGTTAGCTTCGTTTTTGCCTTGTTTTTAGTCATCGGTTAGTTTAGTTCTTTGCTAGGGCCTCCCTACTAGGCTGTCGCATCTCATTAGACTTTCTAACTAGAATTAAGTTAGCCTTTATGTGCTTCGCTACTTGTGGGAAAATTGCCACGTGATTAACTAGTTTTGCACGAATCAATGATTTACCTTTAATTAGTTTTAAGCTTATATACATTTTATGTTAATCGAATTTCAGTTTACGGCTTTCGATGGTTGTACAACAATTAGATGTCAAGGGAATAAAAGAATTGTGTTCTACATCTGAGTGTTTCGATCACGAGCCCGTAGAATAGTCCTTAAATATTCGAATCAAGACCGGCCACGACACCTCTTGAAACTCTTGAGAGTCGCCCGCCGCTACAGTAAAATATCATCCAATCGCCTATGTCGAAGAAATGATTAGATCGTTAAGGAACTAAAGAAAGAATAAACAATGAGCTCAGGTTCGAAGGAAGAGAACATAGAAGCTGACGAAATTGCAAAACCACTTGCCGAACTCGAAAACCAAGAAAAATGCGAAGAGTCCGAGTGTGCGGCATCCGGCAATTTGAAAGACGACAAGATTAAAGAAAAGCGCGAAAGAAAACTAACCGAAAAGGGAAAAGAATACCGAAGGGAGGTTCTCGATTCCACAAGGAAGGCAGCTAGTACTAAACTGCGACAGAAAATTGAAAAAATAAAGAACTTAATTAACTCAAGCGAACCAGCATGGGTAGTTCTGCAACTCGAAAGGGATGGTCTGGATCAGATAAAAGAAGAGTTTAACGATGCTCATCATGCGTTTCACGAATTTCTGGAGAACGAAGATGAAAGAGAAGCATCATATCGTTGGTTTGACGTACAGGATAGAGAGTGCATGGAGTGTAGAATCAAATTAACCGAACGAATTCACTCTGTAGAAAGGGCACAAGACAATTCGAAACCCAAATCCGTGACTTCCGGCCGTTCTAAAACCTCACAAAAATCACGAAAAACCGTATCCTCGAGATCTTCAGCTCACTCAGCTCGCTCTAAGAGAATCGAAGCAGCAACAAGAAAAGCTAAGCTAGAAGTCGAAATGAAATTTCTAGAGCAAGAACTCGAACTCAGAAGGATATTTCCTTAGCAAATGCCGAAGAGGATGCGATGAAAAGAATCTTAGAGGAAGATAAAATAAAACCAATTAGCGACCAGAAATCAATTAATGAAGATGAAGGCAAAAAAGATTATGCTGATGATGAAAGGCACTCCCAAGGGGACCTTCCGCCGACAATCATCCCTAAAGACGTGCTAAAACCAGGCACATCCGTCACGCAAGAATCTTCGGAAGCCACGCACGAAATTAACGGCCTTGAGAAGAAAGAAGAACGAAGTTTAAACGATTTAAGCGCCCTTAGAGAGTTAATACATTTACAAGAAAAACAAACCGAATTAAGCGCTTTTAATAGCAAATCAACAGAAGATAAGTTCCTTGCCCGTACAAGAACCGCCAGTATTTAACGGAAACGTTTTGGATTATCCTGCCTTTATACAGGCATTTGAAGCTATTATCGAGAATAAAGTGGACTCAAATAAGGACAGACTCTTCTTTCTCAATAAGTACACAACCGGAAAGGCAAATGAGGCCGTCAAGGGTTTTGTGACGCTAAATACTGACGATGGATACAGCCAAGCGAAGGCGTTATTGGCAGAAAGGTTCGGTAACCCTTACAATGTCGCCGAAAGGTACAAATCTCAGCTACGACAATGGCCTAAAGTCCAAGACGGGGATAGCGCGGGAATACAAGACCTCTCCGATTTTCTAATCCGCTGCAAGGAAGTCATGAAATCTGTGAGATACCTGGACGAGCTCAACTCGACAGAAACGCTCATACAAGTCAGCGCAAAACTACCATCATACTCTGGTGTGAAATGGTGTAGGCATGCACGCGATATAAGAGCTAAGAAGAAGAACACGGTTACTTTCAGTGACCTCGTCGAGTTTGTGAAGGAAGAGGCTGAACTAGCAACAGATCCTGTCTTCTCCCCGAACAACCTAAGGCGAGAGCGAAACAAAGAGTCAAATCGAGAAGGTCCCAGTATGCAGTTTAAGAGCCGCATGAAGCGTCCGCCCTCAGCTAATAGCCTTTTGACTTCGACTGGAGGAGACGCTGGCAAGAAATCGGTTCGATCATCTGCCCGCTGCCTGTTGTGCCAAAGGAACCACAGTCTAGAAGAATGCCTGGAGTATATGAAGCTAAGTGTCCAAGAGCGAGTAGCCTTCCTAAGATCGAAGGGTGCGTGTTTCGGCTGCCTCGAAAAGGGCCACTTGTCGAAGTCTTGTGAGGCGAGGCTCAAGTGCAAGAAATGCGCAAAATTTCATCCTACGTCTCTACACGAAGATTCGAAGAACAAGAAAGAACCTCCGAAAGAAGGCGATGCAGACAACGAATCCACGGTCCAAGCAGTCAGTAACTGCGCCAGTACCTCAGATGTCACTGTTGTCAATTCCATGATTCTCCCTGTGTGGCTTCATCACAAGGACCGCCCGCAAACCGAGGTGTTGGTGTACGCTCTTTTAGACAACGCCAGTGACACAACCTTCATTAAAACGTCAACACTAAAAGACCTCGGTGTAGAGGGTCCCGAGCTAAGACTAAAGTTATACACCATGCATGGAAAGGCAGAAATACCGGTTCAGAAGGTCGATGGTTTGGTGGTTGAGCGCTTCGATAAGAAAGTACAGATAGAGCTTCCTAAGTCATACTCACGCGACAGTATCCCTTCAAGAAGAAACCAAATCCCACGCTCCGAGACAGCAAGCATGTGGCCACACCTTCAGAGAATAGAGAACAAGATCCCTCCCTACCAAGAACAACTAGAAGTAGGCATTCTGATTGGATGCAACTGCCCCCGAGCTATCAAGCCACGTGAGGTGATAACAGGAAAGGGAGATGACCCCTACGCCATCAGAACGCTACTAGGATGGGGGATCATTGGCCCAGTCACCCCAGTCAAGGAACTGCTAAACGATGTCAAGAATGAGGAAATTACATGTCACAGAATTATTACCCAAGAAATCGGAGAGAACGAACGCTTCGACAACAAGTTCGTGATCAACACACGAACGAAGGAGGTCATCAACCCCTATCAAGTCAAAGAAATGTTCGAAATAGACTTCTCGGAAAGAAACAGTGGAGACCAAGCGCTCTCCCAAGATGACCGCAAATTCTTAGCAAGAGTTAACGAAGGCATACGCCATCGGGAAGATGGTCATTACGAAATGCCCCTACCATTGAAGGACCCAAACACAGAGCTGCCAAACAATCGAGAGATGGCTTTACACCGTCTTAAGCCCCTCAAGAGAAGATTTGCGTCTGATGCGAAGTACCGAAAGGATTACGTAACCTTCATGAACACAGTTATTCAAAGCGGCTATGCCGAGTTAGTGCCACAAGTCAAGGTGCAAGAAGAAAAGAAGGCAGTATGGTATATCCCGCATCATGGGGTATACCACCCCAAGAAACCAGATAAAATACGCGTAGTGTTCGACTGTTCGGCTCAATTTCAAGGCCAGTCACTGAACAAGCATCTGTTACAAGGCCCCGACCTCACCAACAATCTAACGGGTGTCCTGTGTCGGTTTCGCCAAGAAGTAGTTGCCGTGATGTGCGACATAGAAGCCATGTTCTACCAGGTCAAGGTGCCGGAGGAGTGTAGAGACCTCTTACGCTTCCTGTGGTGGGAAGATGGAGACACATCGCGAGAACCAAAAGAATATCGGATGACAGTCCACCTGTTTGGAGCTGCATCATCGCCTGGGTGCTCTAATTTCGCTCTGAAGACCACAGCCGACGATAACGAAGAGAAAGTAGGATCAGCCGCCGCTGAATTTCTGCGTCGTGACTTCTACGTTGACGATGGACTGAAGTCAGTGCCAACAGTCGAGAAAGCCGTGGAGCTTGTTAGAAGTGTAAAGGAAATGTGCAAGCGCGGCGGATTTAATCTCCACAAATTTGTTTCCAACAGTAAGGAAGTCATCCAAAGCATACCAGTTGAAGACCGAGCAGAAGATATTAAGAAATTAGATCTGGATCAGGATATTCTTCCAATAGAACGCGCGCTCGGGATTCAGTGGTGTATCGAAAACGATTCCTTCAACTTTCGCATCACGCTGAAGGACAAGCCATGCACAAGAAGAGGGATATTATCAACCGTGAGCTCCATCTTCGACCCTCTGGGCTTTGTGGCTCCCGTTCTGTTGGAAGGCAAGAAGATACTACAAGAGCTGTGTAAAGAAGACACTGGATGGGATGATCCTGTTCCGAGCGAAATAAAGGCTAAATGGGAAAAATGGAGGTCAGACCTGCCTCTGTTGCAAGAATTCTCCGTCGCAAGGTGCTACAAACCCAGGAACTTTGGTCACGTGAGCAAAACAGAATTACACCACTTCTCCGACGCAAGTAACAAGGGGTATGGACAGTGCTCCTACCTACGACTTACCAATGATCAGGGCCAAATTCACTGCTCGTTTGTGATTGGAAAATCAAGAGTCACGCCGCTCAAGCCAGTGACCATCCCAAGACTTGAATTAACGGCCGCGATAACCTCTGTAAGAGTCAGTGAGCAACTAAGAAAAGAGCTACCGCTGGAAAACGCCGAAGAAATCTTCTGGACAGACAGCAAGGTGATACTTGGATACATAGCTAACGAGTCAAGAAGATTCCACGTCTACGTGGCCAATCGTGTCCAGGAGATTCATGACAAGACCTCTCCGAAACAATGGAGATATGTCGAGACAAAGGCAAACCCTGCAGACGAGGCATCACGTGGTCTTGGTGCCCGAGAAATCCAAAATTCCAAATGGATTTCTGGACCAGAGTTCTTATGGAAAGAAAAAAGTCAGTGGCCTGATGCAATGAGAACGAGAGAGATGATTGTTGATGAAGTCTCCGAACAAGATCCAGAAGTAAAAAGGGGAGTCACCATGGCAACAGCAGCATCTGTACCAGACGTAACGCTTGTGGATCGCATTGAATACTTTTCAGACTGGTTTCGTGCCAAGAAATCTGTTGCGCTCTGCATTCGTTACACACGGAAACTGAAACGTCTAGTGGAAAAGAAAAAGGAACCGCTGTATGGTCTATTGTAGTCTAGGGTTAACCGCATATGTTTCCGCTTATTGATACAAAGAACAATTAAATCGTTTGTTTGATTTTCTGCTCTTAAAGCACGTATTTAGTTAAGTTCGTGCAGTTGATTCCACGCCTTCGTATTGAACACTAAAAAGAAGTAAGAAAACAAGAATTAAGACAAGAAGCAAGCCACAAGAGGCAAGCGCAGGACTGATATGTAAGTGAGAACAGTTCTACCTTTAGTTTTCGATCAAGTTTAGAAGTTTATTTTCGCCTTTTATTTTGCTTTGTAAATAATTGCATGACTTAGCCATAGTGATTTTTCGGAAATAAGTCGCCATTGTTACTTTTCGTGTTAGCTTCGTTTTTGCCTTGTTTTTAGTCATCGGTTAGTTTAGTTCTTTGCTAGGGCCTCCCTACTAGGCTGTCGCATCTCATTAGACTTTCTAACTAGAATTAAGTTAGCCTTTATGTGCTTCGCTACTTGTGGGAAAATTGCCACGTGATTAACTAGTTTTGCACGAATCAATGATTTACCTTTAATTAGTTTTAAGCTTATATACATTTTATGTTAATCGAATTTCAGTTTACGGCTTTCGATGGTTGTACAACAATTAGATGTCAAGGGAATAAAAGAATTGTGTTCTACATCTGAGTGTTTCGATCACGAACCCGTAGAATAGTCCTTAAATATTCGAATCAAGACCGGCCACGACACCTCTTGAAACTCTTGAGAGTCGCCCGCCGCTACACAAGTAGGAGTTAACTTTTTTGCATTAATTCAAGGAGAGCAAATTTGACACGAAGCAAAATTCCCTGATTTTGCTTTATAGAACTGAATATTGAACAAAATTCATCGGGCTCCAACACGAATCGAATTCGCACCCACGATCTTTGTGATGGCGGTTGCATTATCTCTAACTCCGCACAATATGCTGTCACAGGTTAAGGAGCTGGTCATTTTCGAATGCGTGATGATATAGATACAAAACAAGCCGTTAGAAATACGTGTACTGCATTTCGATGATCTCATCCTCTCCAATTCTTTCTTCCGCCCTTCTGAATCACATATATATCAAATATGATAGCCACACCGGCATATCATGAACTGTAAAAACAGAACCTCCAGAAATTCCTAATTAGAAAAGCGTTCACTCGAATGGCCATAACTTTGTCTACAGACTCAAAACATAGAGTAACTCTTCATGACTCAGGGTTCAGTAGACTGCGAAAGTGATAGCCTGCCTGGTAGCAGTCGTTTCCGTTTCCTTTTAGCCAAGCGGGAGAAGCGTGAACCAAGCGGGATACGTGCGAGGGCATGGTGCGAAAAGAAGTAAAAAGATTTAATCTTTTTGCTTCTTTTCGCCCCATGCGCTCGCGCGTATCCCGCTTGGTTCACGCGTTAGCCGCTTGGCTAAAAGGAAATGGAAACGGCTGCTACGAAGGCCACGAAAGTGAAAGTTTAGCAAAGAAATAAAAGTTGGAAAGATTTCTAAATTATAGAGTGACGAACTATGATGCTTTTCAGGCGCTCACATGAATCCCGCAGTGACTCTGGCTTTTGCTGTTGTGAGAAGACTTCCCTGGAAAAAAGTTCCCGTATATTGCGCAGCACAAATGCTGGGGGCTTTTATGGCTTCGGCTTGTGTTTATGGGGTGTACTACGGTAAGTAAACGATCATACCTTTGATAATCAGGGTCAGAAACCATGTTAGTTCTCATTACAGCTAACCCTGGAAACAAGACGTATGCAGGTTTCCCCTTCTAAATATCTTCCTTTTTAAAGATTCTCTCTATTTTGCCTATTAAAATCTAATTTTAGCTACCCTTTATTAGGCAATTTACCTTAAAATGTTAGCTGCTTAGATTAAATTATAATTTTTGTTGGCATAAATAGTTTCACTTAATTTAAATGTTTATACTTCCCTATAAATTTTAAAGATTAGAACTCAAATAAGAAGTAAAAGTAAATTAGGAATACTAAGTGTAAAGCCGACTGCTGCATTATAGATAACGAATCAATCGTGATGTTTTGTTTTGTTTTGTTTTCATCCTTGTAGATGCCTTGAATGCATTTGATGGTGGCGTCCGTCAGATACTGGGTCCAAAGGGAACGGCAGGGATCTGGGCAACCTATCCACAATCCTACTTGTCAACCTGGAACGGCCTCGGAGACCAAGTAAACCACTTTTTAGTAATTTTTTAAATTAATAGAGTTTCACGCCATTCTTATTTTATTACTATGATTTGTAGGATGGCAGTGTTAGACACACTGCAAAGCGTTCTAACAAGATTGATGGGCAAAATGTTTGATGGAAAACTGAAACATTCAACCAACACAAGTGAATTTGGTCCAACGTGGGGTCCAATATTGGGCAACTGACATTTTTTGCTGTCACCAGGCTTTGAAGTTACTTTTAAAATATGTGGATTCTTTTTACTAGCAATACTTTCTAAGTCGAAACTTTTTTTTCTACAGTAGATAGCTTTCTTCAGTATCTTAAATTTAATTTGAATCCGTATGGCCATACTTTAAGGGATGGATATGTCGTATCTCGGTTGATCGACATATCACGCGCGTGTTTCTATAAAATGGCCCGTTACCTTCTGTAGGTTGCTTTATTACATTTAAATGGAGAAAAGAATCGAGTGATTACAACGAGGAAATCTAAGATGTGAGACAAAATGACCATTTTGAAAAAACTCAACTCTGGACCACCTTTTAGGAAATCAAATCGAACTTTACTACAATCCGTTTCCTTCCTTTGAATTCCAGACTTGATCTCTACAGTGCATGTTCTATTCTCTCGCTGCAGAATCTTTTTATCCAATTTTTATTTGTGTATTTGGTGGCATTTTGCAATATAACATGCTGTTTTAAATAAAAAAAAGAACAAGTGCACTCCTCCCTTATTCGATCATAATTCACTTATGTATCCTAGGTGCTTGGCACTGCGCTGTTGGTGGGCTGTGTCTTCGCTATCACTGACCAAAATAACAATTCTCCTGACAAGGGTGTGGTGCCTGTTATGATTGGTCTTGTGGTGTTTGTTATTGGCGCCACGTTTGGGTTCAACTGCGGATATGCCATCAACCCTGCTCGGGATCTGGGACCAAGATTGTTTACTGCCGTGGCCGGATGGGGCTCTGGAGTATTCACGTGAGTATTAACCACAAAGACTTGTTGTAACAAATGCAGCGAGAACGTTGACTGCCAGACGTACACTGTCACACAGTCCTCTTTGTTGACACCAAATCGATCAGTAAACAATCACACGACTTCCGGTTACCGTTTCTTTAATGTCCCTGATGCGACCGTTAACCTCACCGCCTTATTGACCAGTTACTGACAATGACGCATCTTAATTTCACAGGGAGGCCAACAACTGGTCCTGGGTTCCTGTGGTGGGTCCTCTCTTGGGAGGAGTCCTGGGCGCCCTGATCTACATTGGTTTCATTGAGGTGCACCATGATTCAGATAACGACGGGGAGACTGGGTACGAACTTGAAAGCATTGTCACACGCACGCTTGAATTCAAGACTCAGGGAAACGAAATAGACAAGGGCAATATGGCTTTTGACGAAGGAGTTACAGCGAATGGCAACTAAGTGCAGCATGTCTTAGAAAATTATGAAAGCTATCCTTATCGTGCTATTTCCATGTTCAAAAATAGCAGGGGAAGGACCATCATAAGCAATTGGCGTTATCTTTCTCATATTTCTTATGTCTATTAATCTGTATAATTGTCCTTTGAATTTTGAGATACGTCTCTCGCTCTTGTAACAATCATTTATTACTTATTGTAAATTTTATTTAACCTATTCACTTCCCTTTGTGTGTTTATTTCTTTTCGTGATTATTTTTGTGACTTATTTGCTGTGTTCTATTCCAAATACTGTACGTAAAGTTAATTGGCTCAATCACCTATTTCAAGCAAAATATCTTTTCATTTTGTTGTGCTTTGTAAAACCGACGTAAGTACTGTAGTTTTTTCATTGCAAAATCATTTTAATGAGTTATCTATTAAACACTTAGACAACTCCAGTCCCCGTTTTCTATTACTGACAGTCAACTGGGGTTGCCCCCTTTTTGACTATTTAAACAATAGAGTTCTGCTGTCGAAGGCACTTTCCTGCGATAGGTTGCCGGAGGAAATTTGACGTTCACAACAAATATTAGCCCGAGAATGCAGTTCGAGGGCTTATATGAAGTTTGAAGATCAAATTTCAGAGGGAACCTATCACACATAGGGCCTGAGACAGAAGGAATCTATTGGTTTTTTTTGTTTGTTTGTTTGTTTTTTTGTTTTGTTTTTGCTGTTTTTTTTTTTGTACAACGCTAAATTTTGAACGAAAATTGCCAAAAACGGGCACTATGCGCTGATAGGCGCCCGCTGAGGAGAGGCACTATCGCGTCACGTGATCAATTTCGAGCAGTGGGAGCAGGCCAAAATTTAGCGTTGTACTACTGATAATCGTTTACAGCAAACTCGGCATCGCAGTGTAATATTGTTGTCAGTCAGGCCCGTAGCCAGTGTAGAGGGAGGGGGGGCAGTTGCCTCGCGTCCCTGTTTGTTCTACAGCAAAATAACGAAAATCTAAAATAATGTTTCTTGAACTTAACATCAACCACGCAAACTTGGCAATTCACACCATGCTATCCTTAGTTCAAATTGAATTAATATGATCAGTCCAGTTTTTAAGAGTATCTTAGAGTACAGGGTCCAGCTTGGCTACCATCACGTTTCCTGCCATTTGGCCTTAGTAACCGCTCTTCATATGCGTTCGCAGATGTCTTGGTTTGCTTTGAATAACGGCACCCGATGAATGTCTTTGTCGTATGGTAGGTGCGATATATGACGAGCAGCCACTTGCGGTGTTGTCTCTTCATGTTTTGCTCACTTCTAAGAATTGTACTTAAACAATTATTGTAGACGATAGTTAGGAGCAGTCCAATAAATGCAGTTCGATCGTCTCAGATTTCGTGGGGCATGAAAATTGGTTCGAGATGACCAGGTATTAGGCCCGGATGTTGCGAAGTTTAAATATCGGGACTACTGTTTTCGAAAGATGGGTCATTTTTCCCTGCGCATGCCACTGACTTGTATTCTTTTAATCATTTTATTTTATTGTTTTTATTGCCTCGGTCAACATTTAAGTCTGCCTACAGGCCTGGAAGACAAAATAAATCCTTCCACGGATTAAAATAAACTGTTAGCTTTGAGCGAACTAGAAAGTCGTGAAAGCAAAGACTGCACTCTTGCGAGTCAGAGTCGTATAGCAAGGAGAACCCTTGCATGACTTGTGAGAGAGGATATCGATATGGCCTTAGTGGTGTTATTTGACGTAAATAAGGGTGACTTCGGTGGAGCAGGTAGTCGTAGTGTGGAGTAGAAAGGAATGATAAAGGAGAGGGGAGGGCATGTTTCACTGTATATTCAGGCCTTCATAACACTTAAAGCTTAACATTGCGAAGTTTGGCGAGTAGAGAGGAATAACTACGCAAACAGGTAAAAAGCAAAATATATGTTATATTTAATATGCAGAACAAGATATTCAAAAGGTTAGTTTAGCCATTTAAAACTTTTAACACTTAGAGACAACTCTTCAGGTAAAGCTATACAAGTGTCTATAAAATTGGCTGGTTTTTTTTTTTCTTTCTGTTGTAAGCGTTATAAGAAACTCCTTGAAAACGGCCTCTACTAAAATAATGAAAAATAATCTTCTTTAGGGATGCTGTTTTCTAACTGTTCTATATATTCCTTCACATTTGACAGTTTCCACAAATGCCAAACAGCCATACTGTCTACATATTTTTTCAGCAGGTCAGATCTATTCTAAGAGAAATCTTTGAAGAGGAGATCCGCCTTTACATTAAGGCGTTTACCGATCTACAAGGATATAAGTTCGATATAGATACTGATCGTCACCAGTCTTCTCTCTGTCTCTATGCCTTGTAACCTCTCCCTTTCCTGTTTTCAGTGTCTTCATTCACTTATTATACTCTCAAGTTCGACCTTGGTCTCCCTGTTGTCTCGTGAATCGTGGTGCATCTCAATGAAGCCAACGTAGACCAAGGCCCCCAGGACACCGCCTAACAAACAGCCAATCACGGGCACCCAAGACCAATTGTTGCCTGCCCTGTAAAAATAAGATCGTGTATAATTATTCCCTATTAAGAGGCCCTGACTGAGAAAGCGTGTCAGACCTTGGAAATGAGGGTTGGCCAAATTCAATGAAACTTGACGAGGACATTGACCTTGATGAGTTATTGAAAAAGCAGAGCTTGGTTGACTTTGTAAGTGCTTGTTTACAATTTTCCAGGGGCGTCCCATTTAGGGGCCCAAAATCACCAAAAAACCACCTGTCTGGGCGTCAACTTTCAGGTCACATTAAAATAACCACAGATAGCCCCCAGAAAATCTAATGGTATAGTGTGCTTCTAACAACATCCTACTTTCATGTCACATGACACAATGCGGTATTGACGTCATAGGACGAGAGAGGCCTGGCACTAGTTTTATGCAAATTCTCACCCTAGAAAAGCTACCTAAAATAGCTCATTTTCAAACTTTCATAATATTAACCTGCCATCCTAGTTAGAAAGAATACATATGTCATAAGTTACCTTGTTATATCTATAATCGGAATCAGGGTAGAAAAATTTGGGCCCTTAAGAAATGTTGGTTTACCGATATCATTATGACATCATACTTTCACAAAATGGCTTCTTCTGCAAAACCCTTAAAGCACTGTTAAATATGTTTAAGATCTATTTGAAACGTTTTATTGTAGCCCAAATAACTTTTTAGACTCTACAAATGTGTCATATATAATATCCACTTATTTTTGAAGAAAAAGTGCGGTTTGTCAGTTATAGAAAGACCACTGACCACTGAAACTGAGACAAATTGAAAGTATAAACAAAGTCATAACATTGACCCCATCAGTCTAAATAATATTCACTTTTCATGTGCTGTTTTGGGTTTAGAATTGCCTTTAAACACAACTTTTACCTTTTCCTCTCCATTTATAAAGATTCATTCTTGTTTGTATTAGTGCTTTATATAAGACATCATGGTGTGTGTATTGTCTTCATTACTGCTTTGTCAATCGAGCCCTACGATCTTGCTAAATTATAGATTACCTCAATGCAGGCAACACTGACACGACCACCTTTAAATTCAACAGGTGACACCAGCCAATACGCCGAGGAAGCAGGATCCAACGTGTGCATTTTGATCTAAAATGTGTTACATTGTATTAATTTGTGTTAGTAATGTTGGCAGACATTTACATCTCAGAGATTTGCACAACTAATAATAATGCAGCTACATCTTACAGTTGGTAGTCCAAGGTGAAAATGTCCCTTGGATATTTTTTTGGAATTGTATGTGTTTCTTTCAAGACCGTACATGTAGAACAGTAGCGATTCATCCGCCATCTTGTCCGAGTGTTTTCATTGTTCGGCACCAGTCTCTTCGCGTTTGCCTAAAAGAGCCATTACAGAAGCCTGGAACGTTTGTAGGAATTCTGGATTGCTGGAATACCGCAAGATAATTTTTGACTAACAATAATTTCTAGCGTTTGATCATGTCCAATTTTTTCCAAGTGGTCTTGCTTTCATGTGCATGAGTAATAAAATTCAGTTTGGCCTGCAGCTAATGCAACGCTCACAGTACCATCTATCTGGACTGGGTGAATCTTGTAATTCTCTCCAGAAATGACTGCAACAACCTTAATCCAGACAGGGCAGGCCATCTTGGATTTGACTCATTCTTGGATAGTGATGGATTTCTTGGCTCAGTCGAGATTTGTGCTCTTTCGATTCTAACACTGAACTCTATTAAACGACCTAGGTCAGTTCTGCGCATTTTTCCCACACATACTGGAGCTCCTGACGCAAATAGATCAATTCCTCCCTCCAAGATAGAATGGATTGAGTCGATGCTACCTGAATCGTTTTTAACTAGGAAAAAACGGGTCTGACGGCTCAGGTTTTCGAAAAGGCAACTGCGTCTCGTAAACTTGCGATACAACGTACCCGGTTCCCTAACATATACAAAACACATCAATCTTGAAAAAGTCACTTGAAAGGCTAACAAAAGATATGAGAAAACTGAAAAACGATTTCAGTCCCGCATGTTTTGTCACACAGCACCTGAAAAAAAAAAAGGAAAAAATATGCTGTTTGGTTGTTTCATCCTCTGCCGCTTGCTGGCGTACAATGGTGCTTTAATGTGTTTAATCCTTGGATCTGAAAGAAATCTCTGTGATTGCTGTCTTACTACTCAAATAATTGAAAAAGCGTAAAGGAATAGTAGTGTTCATTGTGTGTAATTTGCTCAAAGCGAAAATGCAACTTTATTTTGAAAAAGGAAGGGAAATGAAGGAGCAACGTAACCACAAAAAGATTCCAGCGACTAGCAAAACTGAAAGTGGCTGATCTATTTGGGCTAATGAATTTAAGCACATGCAATTACAATACACGGTAGCATCTCATTGTATGAGAGCTTGAGATGGTTGAACAAGGCGATGGAGGTTTAGTTGGATAAGAACAACACTCATCAGTTCACAGGGATATCAGTGATAAACTAAAACTTTCTTAAATGCTGGGACTCGTCCAAATTAAGCCATCGTAACGCCACAAGCAGGAAAAACAGAGTCGGCGAAAGATAAAGCTTTTTTGGCCGTTTCTGAAGACACATGGTATCGCTGTAGGCTAAAAGGTAGCGTCTGTTCGTTCCAGTATTTTAATTTCCATGATGTATTTTAAAAAGGAAAACAAGGATGGTCATGAGCAACTGCTGAAAATGCGATGTAAAAGCAGCCTTAATGCGAGAATGGAAGCGCTAAATAAATCAATGAACAACACGATGCGAGATCAGTCTCTGTCGGATAAAGAAGCTACAAGATCTGTCCTCTATAAAACAAGCTTGTGGATTTCTCTAAACAGCCATAACCTTGGTCAGTTGTTGTAGTAAAACCAGGATTGAGCACCGGATCCACTCGTGACGTCACGAAGACTATGGCGCAATAAAAATGGCGGCCGGTTTGAATTTTGAGGGATTTTTCTCGTGTGAAAATGCGCTTACTTGGAGAAAAGAATTACGGATCCGGCATACTTGAAGTGTGTACTGAACAAATAAGTGACCAGAAAAAATTGCATTTCTAGGGTTTTCATGCCCTTTTTAAAGGGCATCCTTAAAAGGATACTATTGCACCTTTTTAAGACATTGCTCCTTTGTAATGGAGAAAAAAGTGAGGAGTGTTTAAAAACCTCCTAAGAGCCTTTTCACTTCCATTCTGTCAAACTACAAGATTCACCCAGCCCAGATAGTTGGTACTGTGAGGTATTGTATCAGGCCAAACTGAACTTTATGACTCATGCTAATAAAAGCAAGACAACTAGCAAGAGATTGGGCATGATCGAACGTTAAAAATTATCCTGCGGTATTCCAGCAATCCAGAATTCCTACAAAGGGTCCAGATTTCTGCTAATGGCTATTTTAGGCTATTTTAGCTAAAAATCATCTTGTAATATTCCAGCAATCCAGAATTCCTACAAACGTTCCAGATTTCTGCTAATGGTTGTTTTAGGCAAGCGCGAAGAGACTGGTGCCGAACAATGAAAACACTCGGACAAGATGGCGGATGAATCGCTACTGTTGTACGCGTATGGTCTTGGAAGAATTATATACATACAATTCTAAAGAATATTCAAGGGACATTTTTACCTTGGACTACCAACTGTAAGATGTAGCTGCATTGTTATTAATTGTGCAAATCTCTGAGATGTAAATAACTGTCAACATTACTAACACAAATTAATAACACATATTAGATCAAAGTGCACATGTTGGATCCTGCTTCCGCGGTGTATTGGCTGGTGACACCTGTTGAATTTAAAGGTGGTTATCCCTGATGTCATTGTTCCCTGTATTGAGGTAATCTATAATTTAGCAAGTTCGTACGGCTCGATTGACAAAGCAGTAATGAAGACAATACACACACCACGATGTCTTATATAAAGCACTAATACAAACAAGAATAAATCTTTATAAATGGAGAGGAAAAGGTAAAAGTTGTGTTCAAAAGCAATTCTAAACCCAAAACAGCACATGAAAAGTGAATATTATTTAGACTGATGGGGTCAATGTTATGACTTTGTTTATACTTTCAATTTGTCTCAGTTTCAGTGGTCAGTGGTCTTTCTATAACTGACAAACCGCACTTTTTCGTCTAAAACAAGTGGATCATATATATGACACATTTGTAGAGACTAATAAGTTATTTGGGCTACAATAAAACGTTTCAAATAGATCTTAAACTTATTTAATAGTGCTTTAAGGGTTTTGCAGAAGAAGCCATTTGGTGAAAGTATGATGTCATAATGATGTCGGTAAACCAACATTTCTTAAGGGCCCAAATTTTTCTACCCAGATTCGGATTATAGGTGTAACAAGGTAACTTATGACATATGTATTCTTTCTAACTAGGATGGCAGGTAAAAATTATGAAAGTTTGAAAATGAACTATTTTAGGTAGATTTTCTGGGGTGAAAATTTGCAAAGAACTAGTACCAGGCCTCTCTCGTCCTATGATGTCAATACCGCATTGTGTCACTTGAAATGAAAGTAGGATGTTAGTAGAAACGCACTATACCATTAGATTTTCTGGGGGCTTTCTGTGGTTATTTTAATGTGACCTGAAAGTTGACTCTCAGACAGGTGGTTTTTTGGTGATTTTGGGCCCCTAAATGAGACCCCCCCCTGGAAAATTGTAAACAACCACTTACGAAGACAAACAAGCTGTGCTTTTGCAATAACTCATCAAGGTCAATGTCCTCACCAAGTTTCATTGAATTTGGCCAACCCCCATTTCCAAGGTCTGACACGCTTACAGGTTCCTGTGCGGATGGTGAAGAGCAGAATGAAAACGAAGGGTAATGGCACGAGAAAACGTAACGTAAAAAGATCCCTCCCTTCCTCTTCTTGTTTCCAATCTTTCCCTCTACCTTAAACTGTGTCTTCCTACGGGACTTTACAATGCCTCTTGTATAAGATAAGGCAAAGCAAGGCAGTAAAGTGTCCAAAGTCAAGTGTCCAAAGTTATTTGCGTTTGCTTTGGTTTTCTTTACTACACTTGCACTTTGCTGAGTACGCTTTTACACAGTACGCTTTGCAGTTGGCTAAAAACGCACTTGTTTTCCGCGCTTGACATCAGTTATATGAATTTGCTTCTGCTTGTTTCAGTGATGTCACTGTTTTTGAACCAGTTTTTAATGCCTTGAAATTTGTGTCAGTGCAAACGTTGACGTGTGCGAAAACGATTTTTGTGCACATGGCTAACAGTTACTGCATTTTTTCAAACCCACAGTCAACGTAAAGCGATTTAACAGTTCAAGTGAAAGTTGACACATTTGTCTATATTAGTTGCAAAATTATGATACTGTAAGTGGTTTGAACCCAGGAGCCATATCAAAACTCGGCGAAGTATAATCGTCCAAGTAAGTGAAGTCCTGGAAGGTCTGTTTGAGATGACACTGACTCACGTTTTTGACAACCTGAGCGGAAGTCGTCAGGAGACTTCCGCAAACGTTGTCGAAACGTCAGTCAGTGTCATCACAAACAGTCCTTCTCGGGATAACACTCACGGGGACGATTATACTTCACCAAGTTATAAAATTAAAATAGGAACTGCGCAAGCGTCCTACGATTGATCGCTAGGTAGACCAGGTTTTAGTTTTACGGAACATGAAATTGAAAACCGCTCGGCTACTCACGTAAACACATCTCCGCCCCATCCAGCCATGGCAGTGAACAATCTTGGTCCCAGATCCCGAGCGGGATTGATGGCATAGCCGCAGTTGAACCCAAACGTGGCGCCGATAACAAACACCAGTAAACCAATCATGACAGGAACCACTCCTTTATCAGGAGAATTGTTCTTTTGATCAATGATAGCAAAGACGGATCCCACTAACAGCGCAGTGCCAAGCAACTGGGAAAGATAAATGATTTGGCATTACATCGGACTATAAAGGATTTAATTCATATTAACCTAAGCTACGAGCAGTTCGCATTGTGCGATAGCTGTAGACGTGTTGAGATAGCAGGGATAGCAGGGTTAGAGCGAAAAGCCAAATAAGTGAGCGATCGCAAAATTCTTTGCCGCCCGGGAACACCTCTTATATTGTTTCCAGAAGGCAGGTTACTTTCATATAGGGCGTGCATTCGATTGTTATGACTCTCCCTCGACAACCTCAAAGAGAAAAGGGAGAAATTTTGCAGCTTAGGAAAAGTATCAACAAGTCCCAGGAGGTTAATCGGGTTTTAAAATGACGGGAAGATATGGATGAAGCCACAATTAATACACAAATTGGCAAAACGAAATACCAATTGATCAATACAACTTAGAAGGTTCACTAATCCAAACAGTACCCCAGCTGGGGACTAAGTTGGTAGAGTCTAAGAAGTTCGTGCATCTCATCATTTTTAAAAACTTCGACAATTTCAGGGACAACGTAAGCCATTTTTCAGATACTACCGTACGAAGATCAGTTACTTTAATTTACCTGGTCTCCAAAGCCATTCCCGATCGACAGGTAGGATTGTGGATATGTTGCCCAGATCCCTGCCGTGCCTTTTGGACCCAGTATCTGACGGACGCCACCATCGAATGCATTTAACGCATCTATTAGTTTTTTTTAAAAAAAAGTACACAATAAGGGGCGCTGTTTTTAAAGGAAGAGCTTTGCTCGAGTGATCTACATTGGTTGCTTCCTTGGACAGAAACACTTTCCACCCAAGAAGGGTTCGCTCAAAGCATGAATTTCCTTCAAAGGTTTAAGTTATCAAGGTGTGTTCCTCGCCATTCGTTCGTTTGTTCTTTGTTTTTCAAAGTGTATTTTTTTTTGGGGGGGGGGGGGGCAGGTGGGGGGTTAAAATAGAATTGGAGAATTAGACGTAAAAGCACTTAGGTGTCATTAGCAGTAATCGATTTTTATCCAGACCTAAAGGAAGCTTCAAAAAGCGTCAGTTTGATTCGAGAGCCAGAAAAATCAAAATCAGAAACTTGGATCAATCTACGGTGGGTTATGTGTGTAACCTCACTATTTATATGTAATTCACGTGTTTACGCACCATAATACACTCCATAAACACAAGCCGAAGCCACAAAAGCCCCCAACATCTGCGCCGCCCAATACACGGGAACTTTTCTCCAGGGAAGTCTCCTTACAACAGCAAAAGCCAGGGTCACCGCGGGATTCATATGAGCGCCTGCAAGGTATCATACTTAGTATTTTGAAATTAATTAGGTATCCAAGAATAGACAAGATTAGATCCCTTAAAATGATCCCTCAATTGAGCCAGACGTAATCATGATAATCCCAGCTTAATTCAGGTAATTCGAACCACGGTCAAACAAAACAAAACAACAAAAAGAACAAATTGGATTTTAACAAAATCTTCATCTTACATGATCATTTATGCTATGACTTTGATAATCATTTTATCTCTCCGCCACATTTTACGTGCAACTTTTCATGCGTTCTTTCAGCGGAGTCGCTCAGGCGAGTGCTTACTCTATCTCCTTTCTCATTAATTTTCAAGCTCTAACGAGTAACTATACATGTTATTAAGGATAAAAGAGATTCTTATTGTAGTTTTGGGCTTTAATTATATCTGTAGGAAAAATGAACAATTCCGAAGGCTGGTTTGTCTTAGGTCGATAGTTACTATTTAGTTGGCCTGATATAACTGGCTAATCTTGAATAATGTGATGATCACAGCAACTTGCACTGATGCCCTTAAGACACTATTCCATCTCAGTTAATTACCAAGAGCTTCAAAGCGTAAAAACAACGGTTGTAGTGGTTGCCTACCTGAAATTCCTCCCGCCCAGTAACATCCCATTGTCACACCCATTCCCCAGCTGAAGTTGACTGAGAAGAAATTTCCAAACTTCCACCCACTCAGAACCATCTGAGCTACTGATCCCACTCCAAAAATCTAAAAAAAAAGCAAAAACACCCTATGAGAGTTATTTTCTAGTTTTTACACCAGTACACTTAAGATCGAAAAGAGACAAATTGCGACAATCGCTATGGTTGTACAGCAGCACTATCGGCCGCATTTCACACAATAAAAACTACATCGACCGCGGACTCCGCGATATCACTGGCCACACAGGAATAATGCAATTATAAGACAGATATTACTCAGGGAGCGGTTCGCTCGAAATGGGGAACGTTGTTCAATACAGGGAAAACAGTAGTTGTTAGATTTCATTTATGAAAAAATCGTTAAACAAGCCCTGGGAAAGCACTTAGTTAAGTACTTACCAGCAGAATGAAGGTAGACCAAAATTCAGCGACGGCTTCTCGCATCAAGGGAGAAAGACGAAAACGTCTAGCCATGACAAACACTTGTTTGCACTGGAGAAGAAAATAGAAGAAAAATATCTTCATACTATTACAACCACGTTTGCATGCATTATAATGAAAAGAAATGCAAAAAAATGTTTGTGTTGAAAACAAGGTGCCAAACATGTACCATAGAATCAGTACGTGTTATTTCGTCTTTCGGTCTCAAGGGTTTATCTATGCAATGTATTGATAACAAAAGGAAGCATTTTCAAGGACACGACTGCTCTAGAAATTCAGCACAAATAACACGTTTAGATAAGAGCCTCACTTTCTCAAGTCTATCCGTACTGTTACCCTTTTCGAGTTTATCCGTACTGCGGACCTTTTCGGCATCTCCGCCTAAGTCAGACATGATGCTCGTTTTAGCTCTACAAATAAAAGCGAAGTTGACGTCTCTACGACCAAGGCAGAATGAGTGTTTCTGAATTGTGCGTGCCTCTATATTTCGGCTTGTTTTTGTTTTCGTTTTGTCCTAGCGTGATGATGTCCTGTAATACCGATTAGTTAGTAAGAATTAGTCTTGCGTTTGACAGTTTTATATGAATTGATACTTAAATTTTGAGTAAAGCCGAAATGGGAATAAGTAGAAATGTAAACAGAACAGGAGATCGTTTTGTAAGCTCTTGGACGCAAACAGAACTCTCAGAAAAACTCTTGAAACTTGGCTTACACGACTAAATTATAAAGTCGAAGTCAATGGGATTTAGTCCTTTAACCTCTGTTATTAAGCAGCCGATTTTGTTGCTGTACAAAGAAATGATTGCCGCTTGCAAACCCAGTATTTCACGCTTGTTTCGGCCGTTTTGGAAATCGAGTTAAGCGAGGAGAGAGGGAAAGAGGCTGGGGAAGAGTTAACCAAATAAGAAGGTTGTTAAAATTCTTGGATTTAACTTCAGGTGGAACAGTGTTTATTTCGCAAGGCGCTGGTCCGTCTTGTAAGTTTATTACCAACATTTGTCTCCGTTTCTAATCCACACCAACTAACGAGATCAAACAGAAATAATCAGGCAACAAACATGGTTTACCTAGATACAGTCGACATGCACCGAAAAAAACAAACGCAGATAAATTAAAAAGAATATAGTGAGAATGATTCGAACTTCTTTAAGAAATCCAGACTAGCCAAACTTATTGGACAGTACGCCCTTCAGATGAGATATACTTGCTCAGTGTATTTTGACAAAGTACCACATGTGATTTGTTTAAGCTATGGGCTTCTTGAAAGCACTTGTTTTACTGAGTTAGTTAACTCAAGAAATCCTCAGTTGACTATATACCATACCAGGCTAACAAGATTTTTCCCGGGATGACGATGGCTACGTACTTAGCCGCAG
This sequence comes from Siderastrea radians, assembly GCA_964017195.1. Lineage (NCBI taxonomy): Eukaryota > Metazoa > Cnidaria > Anthozoa > Scleractinia > Rhizangiidae > Siderastrea > Siderastrea radians. Next base: position 61,738,103 of record OZ024890.1, on the reverse strand, counting down.
GTTACTTAAAAATCGAAAAAGAGGGAAAAAAACGTAACGGCGAGAAATCAAGAGAGATGATGCAGGACTTCAGGCAATACGAAGCCTACGCCGAGTACCATAATCTGGGATCTGCCACACCTCGTTAAACCATAAGTTTTGCTTCGGTGGGGGACAAGTCTCGTCGTTCTTTATAGGGGTGCAAAAGTTTTGTTTTTGTAAAGCTTTGGTTGTTAAAATCAAAGATGATCACTCTTTGTATTATCATGGTACCTTAAAGGGTACAGGGCAAAAAAAAAAATTGACAGGAAAAGCAACCCCCTGTAAGAATCGTTACTTCGTACTATTTAAGTGTCGAAGTATTTAGCAGGCTAATTGGAGACACTTTAAGTAAGAGAAAATGACATGATAAATGGAACATTAACGTTTAAACACCCTAACTGGTGGGCTGGGAGGCTTATCAGTTGGCTATCAGTACAAGCGTGGCTGAGGATTTGAACACGGGGATACCGTGAAACAAATCCAGGAGGTCAGAGGGGAAGACTTGAACCCGGGACCCCCGGATTAGCCACGCCGCCTCCTCTTGATTTCTCTAAGGGGTTCCCAAAACTTTTATATGGGATGTCCCCATCTAAAGAGGTCCTTGAAGTTAGCAAAATCAGTGAATATGAGGGTGATCCCGGAGCACGTTTCTCGAAAGCCCCAAAAAGAGTTTTGGGTCTTTCGGCTCGAAACGTTTCGGGGCCTTCGAGAAACGCACGCCTACATAGACGCGAGGTTATTGTTGTCGTGGTTGAGTTTCTGCTGAAGAAATGATGGGTGAATGAATTAGGATAGCTTCTTTATTGTCTTGCTTTCCGAGCCGAGATTTCCTGATTAAAGAAACCACAAGGTGAGCTATGCTTCATGGATCCGTGATTACTCCGCAAAGTACTGCCCCATTTTGTAAGTCGTTAAATAAGCTCATTAAAAACATTATTTTTGTTTTTAAAGCAAAGCCAGGTACGCCAGGGTCGATCGGTCAAAAAGGTTAAATTGAGAGCCGACGTGCGACACACATCCTATACCTACATGCAGGTATTATATGATTATCCAGTTTTGTGTTACAGAGAAAAGGTCCTTGTTATCAAAGGAAGTCTCATTAAAAAGATACCAATATAATTTTTAGTGACATGTTAACCCGAACGTTCCTAAGAAAGGAAAACTTGAAATTATGAATATATGAAATTCATATATTTGAACTGCGGAATGAAGAAATAAATGTAAAGAAGATCCTCGCAGTTATGAACGCAACTTATGCAGTTGCGAAAAGAAAGCCTGAAAAAATCATCTTCATCTTCATCATAATTTCATCTTCATCTTTCCCGGGTATATTACGAACCAATTTAATGACCAGCTCCCAGTTAGCTTGTTAGCTCAATTGGTTAGAGCGCTGCACTGGTATCGCAGAGGTCAGGGTTCGAATCCCAGCAAGCCTGATTTTTTCAGGCTTTCTTTTCGCAACTGCATAAGTTGCGTTCATAACTGCGAGGATCTTCTTTACATTTAAAGGAAAATTTGTTCAGTCAAAATAGTCCTCAACAGCCCCTAACAAGAACTGGCAACCCTGAAGATATGTCATTCTAGGAATATATTTTGCTTAACTTCCTCGGTGGTTGCCTTTTTGATAAGCTTAATTAAATGATAATGACTTTGAAAAGTCATTTTCATTTATCTCTGACCCTACCGGCTCTTGAGTGTTTCCCGCCCTTTTTCGACCGATTCTGATGGATTGCAATCAGAAGTGCAAGCTACAAACGACAAATCTTTCCGGCAGCACAGCAAAGCAATATTAACATTTATACGAGAAAGTAGAATAGTATTACAAAATGACCGAAAGTAAAAGAAAGCAATGCAGCACAGCATCACACACTCTTTTTTCAAGTGACTGTTATGATCGTGTCGATGCAAATCTGTCGTGGTCTCTAGAAAATTGCGACGTCATTTACCCGTCACGACAGTCAAAGGGCAAGGAAAAAAGGGACAGTTTTCAGTGAGGTTAAATGGGAATAGCTGCACGTAGTATTGCATGTATCATTCGTTTCGTAAGCCATACGGCTTATTGCAAAACAAACGTATCTGGTGTTGGTTGATATTCGGATGTTAAAAATAGTTACGGCCGGAAGTATATAACAAATGATGCCATGAATCACGCAGTGAGATAATATTTACTGAGCAAAATATAATCAGAAGCTTTCGATTTCGGCGTCATGTATTTAAAAAAAACAATGTAAGTACTACTTGTATTTCGTTTTTTTTTTAATAGAAAGGCTCCTTATTTTAGATGAACAATGCATTCTATGACATAACAATCTAACAAGCAAACCTATTAAGGCAACAAACACGGTCAAGCGGATTGTTTTCCAAGTTAGCACGTAAGTTTCAGAGTAGCTCACTGCTCTCTACACACGTAACATGCGTTTATCAGCCTATGTCGTGCAGGCTGGTCTGTAAAGGGTCGTAAAGTGACTTCTTAAAAACAGTCATGCAGTTTCAATTCGATCGTTTCTTTCAAATTCTTCTTCGTCTTCTATAAATAAAGAGTAGCTGGGTGGCTTTTTAGTACATTTTCTCGCCCTCGACACAACCTATCAGTTCAGCCAAAAAACCTCATTAGTTAAATACCTTACCTTAAAATATACCTTTGAATGTACTACGCAGCTCAAAACAACCTTAGCTTGTTAGACGCTTGTAAGAACACTTGAAAATCATGTTCGTGTAATCTTGAATTAGAGAGAGCTCGAGTGGATTGTTTTGGATTGGATAGGAATGCATGATTAACATTTTTTGTGTTTTCTGACAGCCTTATCCTTGACAGACTACACAAAATAAACAAAGGATAAAGTGTGCATTCTGGACTGAACTACTGGACTACTAAACGGACATTTTATAACGTTGCTGCTTGGGAAAAGCCATAAAAGACTGCGACTTACTTCTTGAAAGTATGTCTTGAAAATATCCTTAAATATATTCTGATATTTTTGATCTTGTCATTATTGTAAAACCCTTTTGGATTTTAGCGCTATAGAAATCGTAATTGTAATTGCAATGATAGTAAAAAGCTGTTAACAGAATGGGTCATGTCACAGGCTCCTAACCGAGAGCAAAAGGAAGATACCAAGTGAAAAAGGGAGAAAATCACAAATAGTTTACGACAACGTTTTTTCAGGATGAAACCAAACGATAAATCTTGATGTGTGGGGGCCACAATCTTATGAGGCCCAAAGCTAACGTGCATGCAGGATGAACTCTTCTATGCTGGTATGCTCCTGATCCTAACTAAGAGCTACATGTATTTCATTATGTAGACAGCCCCCGGATAGGACCAGAGCTGAGCAAACGTACGCACACTCCTATTGGACGACACACCGCGTCATGTGATACAGTCGAACGGCGGAATATCGGTGATCCACCCCGTCGGATTTGATGTCCGTCGTCCTTTATCGGACGAAAACAAAGCACGATGGTTGAAGTCACATATTCAGGTCTCAACTTTTCAGCCATAAACACAGTATAATAAAATCTAGTAAACTACTTGGACGCTCATTTATTCAGTTGAAATATTTATTAGTAAAGAGAATATTTTCTCTTTACTGCAATAACGCGTCATAGAAATTAATCGGAGGGATATAAAAAATATACCCCTTTCTGGCTCGCTGGTTAATTGGAGGGTAATGCAATTGGCTAAAACATTACCCTCAGAATTTTACAATGACCCTCGAAGCTTCGCTTCTCAGCAAACTGTCCACTTTTCGGAAAATCTTTTTTTATTAATTATCTTTAAAAAAAGGGGTGTTCTGGTATGAACTCATATGTAAACTTTTATGCACCGAGATTGAGTGGAATCGGCGAGATTTATCTCATCAGTTCTCGTCTCTTGAGTCTAAAGATCGGTCAAGTACTCGACGAGACTTCTCACATTTGATTACTTAAAAATGTGGAATCAGAGGATAATTGAAAGAAAATATAAATAAATAATCCCCTTTTTAATTAAACGGATCCAGCTTTGTCTTACGCAGCAAGTTGCCTTTACCAAATCAGTCGATCACCTCAAGCCCTAACCTATCACCATACCCCAAGACTCTCTTTTTTATATAAGAATGTATATTTTTCATGCCCAGGCTGGATGTTCTTATTTTGCTGCCGACTTTGGAGTTAAAAGGCTGAAAATGTCCTTGTGTACATTCTTAGATTACAGAGTATTGTATTTTAAGTAAAACGGATGTCACCAGTAATTGAACTATCAAATAGAACTGTATGGTGTCTGTATCGTGTAACTTTGTCCACGTGCTTCATCACTTTACCTTACAGCTAATTTTGTTAGAAAAAGGAAAAAAATTACCATACTTTTCAATGGCAAAATAAAGTTCGTTTAAAAACATTATGTGATTTTAAAGTATTTTATTTTCCATCAACACGCGAAAAAGGTTCTTAACAAACTCACAACCTTGGGTATATTCTTAACATATTCTTAAAATTTCGCCAATTTCAGTCTCAATATTCTTATAAAAAAGATTCTTATATAAAAAAAGAGTAATATAAAAAAGAGTGTATAGGAATTTACGCTCCGTTAAATCAAAGAAGGGTTGAGAATGATCGAATGATATGGATGAAGGACATATACTCTTCCTCGATAGACCCTGTTGCAGCCTCCTAGATAGTGGGAAAAGCAAATTGAGAAAACGAGGGCGAAAACGCGTAGGATCGTAACGCGAGCTCGCCTCACGCGCAAGTTTCTACGCGGCAGAGTACTTTCGAGCGCGTTCACACGAACTCAACATCCGGAGGGCCTACAAGGGGACATACCGCTGGACAGGGTATGGTATTTGGCCTCTCTTCACGGTATATAATCTTATGCGAGTCTGTCCTAGACGGGGTCTGAACTTGCCCTACAAGGGTATGGTTGCACGATTGTCGTCATTAAATATTTAGCAATCATCAGAGACGTTTGCCGGTCTTTAAAACACGTGTGCGTGCGTAAAACAGGAGAGTGTGTATTTAGTCATTTGTCCTAAATAGGGACCTACAATGGAGGGTGTTTTCTTACACAGGGTTAGTATTTCAGGGCTTTTTTGTCCTAAACAGAGTCATGGTTTCAGACCCTCAGCGGCAATCAGACATTGGTCAAGTGCGCCCCCCCCCCGGGATTCAACATGTTTTTCTTGTTCGATTAGCTCTGAGCAGAAGGAGGGACGGCTCGTAGCCAAAGCTACCTTCGTGGCAGAGTCAAAATCGCACAAGGGTGTACTGATACCCGGGAAGAATTTTAAAAACTCTGAATCTCAGCAGCGCCTGCGAAGAGGACAACAGACCCAAAATCGAAACGCAATACTTGGAGCAGTTCTGGCTTGAAGATTAGAACATTTCCTCGTGCCATTACTCGCGGCGTTACAACTCCGAGCCGTACATATGTACAAAATCGCGAGAAAATCCTCTACTACCAAAAAACTAACAATATAATTAATAATACATACAATACCCACTCGAATACAATTACCTCCGAAGCTACGAAACCATAAACCTTGCATTGCACACTATAAAGAGGTTGGACAATCAAGGTATTATACCTACTGAACAGTTACCGCTAAATAAGCAACTGTTTTTCCCTTACCATTGTAGATGCACAAGCAAGCAGCTGGCACCTTTAAAATTTCTCTTACTTGCAAAACAATGACATTATTTTGCCCTTTGCACGACGATCGACCCAGCACGTTATCGTGGTGTTAGTTTTCAGTCGCGAGACAATACTGGCACGCACCCTGGCACCCAGACTATAATAAACGGATTATTGTAGAGCAACCATATTGTTCTAATATAACATTATTGATAATACACTTTTGGTTTTGCGGAGGATCAATAACCTACATTTTCTGCTATGTATAAAGAAATATTGAGCAGACTATCAAGCATGGACTCCCAGTGAAACAAACAATCGAGCAAAACAAACTCCAACAGGCACGGATGGCGTGACCGAGACGAGTGAGATTAGATATCATTTGCTATGAAATTCCATCTGGTCTTGAGCTTGGCAGTTGCATGTAGAAAGGCCTAGGGAAGAACCCTCCCCCACACCACCCTTCTATGCCTGTCACGCGGGATACAACTACATACATTCGTTTCCAGATTTCTGTTCTAGTGGCGTTGTTGTGTCCCTGTTGCGAATTAGCCTACACATAAACTTGGCGGCCGCCACAACGCCACCCAAAAATCTGACAAGTTTCTCCACAGGCGGCCCAAACTCGCGTTACGAGGTGTAATGTACGGAAGCCGATAAGGGTCACGAGTTGTCGCTTCTGAGTTGTCGCTTCCCAGTTGTCGCTTCCACGTTGTCGCTTCCAAGTTGTCGCTTCCACGTTGTCGCTACCATTCCTGGAGGAGCTTAATCTATTACAATGTGAGAGGTGGGTAGGGGGGTGTCGGGTGAAAGTATAAGCACTGAAAAAAAGTTTGTTTAATTTTTAGTTTGCTGGTTTTTTATTCCCCCCCCCCCCCGTAATATATTTTTCCAAGTCGTCGCTTCCAAGTTGTCACTTCCGAGTTGTCGCTTCCAAGTTGTCGCTTCCGAGTTGTCACTTCCAAGTTGCCGCTTCCCAGTTGTCGCTTCCGAGTTGTCGCTTCCAAGTTGTCGCTTCCGAGTTGTCGCTTCCAAGTTGTCGCTTCCCAGTTGTCGCTTCCGAGTTGTCGCTTCCGAGTTGTCGCTTCCCAGTTGTCGCTTCCAAGTTGTCGCTTCTCAGTTGTCGCTTTCGAGTTGTCGCTTCCAAGTTGTCGCAAAAGAAGACTGGGAAAGAGTTATATTGTCAGCCATGTTTGCGAAGTTGGTGTTATCTTTTCTTTTTACATATTCGTTTGGAAATTGTATGCTTCCTTCCCTTCCAGATAGTGCTATTACAAAAGGTTTTCATGTAATTTTGTTCGTTTTGAAGTTTAATTTAGTCGTATTTTTTTAAAACGACTTTGAGCAACCACACCAACCTAGTGTGTACAGGGTCGGCCAGGGTTTTTAAAATTGGGCCTTTTATGGCGTTCAGATAGTGGAGTGCGGGAGAGAAAATAGAGCGTAATTGGAAGATTGGGGGCTCCTCATTAATTTTTTTTTATTTTTTATTTTTTTACTGTCTGAAAGGGGGCTCCTCATTAATTTTTTTTTTTTACTGTCTGAAAGCCTGAAACAGGCTGAACCCTAATGCAAATACACATAGGGTCGGCCAGGGGGGTAAGTGGTAAACCATATTTATTCGATTAAGCGCCCAACCTCGAATAAGTGCCAAGCCTCGAACAAGGGCAGAAAATCAGAAAATCTCATCTATAGGGGGGTGTGGATATAAAAAGGAATGGCCCTAAATACTGTACCAACATACCTCAAAAACAGCAACATAACACACCCAACATACATACCTCAAAATGTTCCCTCAAAATCATGCAAAGTACCAAAATTTGGAATAAACACAGTTTAATTTATACCCATAAGAGGCCCAATTTTAAAAACCCTGGCCGACCCTGTACACACTAGGTTGGCGTGGTTGCTCAAAGCCGTTTTAAAAAAATACGACTGAATTAAACTTCAAAACGAACAAAATTACATGAAAACCTTTTTTTAACGTACCTGTAATAGCACTATCTGGAAGGGAAGAAAGCGTACAATTTCCAAACGAATATGTAAAAAGAAAAGATAACACCAACTTCGCAAACATGGCTGACAATGTAACTCTTTCCCAGTCTTCTTTTGCGACAACTTGGAAGCGACAACTCGAAAGCGACAACTGAGAAGCGACAACTTGGAAGCGACAACTCGGAAGCGACAACTGGAAAGCGACAACTGGGAAGTGACAACTTGGAAGCGACAACTTGGAAAAATATATTACGGGGGGGAGGGGGGATAAAAAACCAGCAAACTAAAAATTAAACAAACTTCTTTTCAGTGCTTATACTTTCACCCGACACCCCCCTACCCACCTCTCACATTGTAATAGATTAAGCCCCTCCAGGAATGGTAGCGACAACGTGGAAGCGACAACTGGGAAGCGACAACTCAGAAGCGACAACTCGTGACGCTTATCGGCTTCCGTAGTAATGTAATTTACATTCTTACCTTCGGGTAAGACGAAGGGAGTCACAGTGGTTACGCAGTGAAGCCTAAAATCCACTAAAACTATGAATACACGGCAAAACACAAAGGAATACATCAAAGGTAAGTATTATTTATTCATTGTATTGAACAAAAGTTCAAATTTATCGTTATTTAGCGTTCGCAGACCTTAGTATTTTAATTCTCATACAACGTCTCTTTTAACGGTCGCCTTTGTAACGCGATACCGGCTCGCCCCAAGGTCACGTTCCGCCTCACCGAAGGTACGAATGTAAATTACATTACACCTCGTAACGTGAGTTTGGGCCGCCTGTGGTTTCTCCTGTGCGTACGTACCCGGGGGAATTTCCCATATGTGTAAGCTCTATGGGTATGTGCTGCTGTGAAGGTCACGGTTTTCAACCAGTTTAGTCTGGGATAGGATAAAGAAATCAGAGAGTTTTATCAAAATACCGGGAAACGAGGGATTGACACTCGGCGACTCCAGGAGCATATAAATTATATAGGCTCCTGGCGACTCTGAAATAGGTAGACATTTTTGGTGCTGTAGACTGGACGGGTGACCCGAAAACACTGACCCCCGGTCCGTGGAGCAGTCCAATGGACTGGGTCCGCGGACCACCTTACGGACTCCCCCAAAACATTCAATAGAAAAAATAATAAAAATGAGTCCGCAGGGATGGTCCGTATAGGTGGTTGATGGAGCGGTGGGGTCATTGGTATATATATATATATATTTTTTAATTACTGCCGGGTTGTATAGTGGGCCAACGCCATTGTTTGCCGCCATATTCCCTTATTGTCACCGTTGGCTACAGGCCGTTTGTATTTTTACCACAGACGTCCTCCCTGAGATGGGTAGATTGTCAAGGTTGGCGGTAGAATTCGGAGATTTACCCTCCCCCCCCAACCCCCACCATATCCCAAGGTAACGGTAATAAAAACCACAATCGTGTGACGTTCAGTGTATCAACTCTACACTCATCAACCGTTTGAGGTCAACAAAAGGGTTCCTTGTTTTCATTTCGTTTCAATTTTTTCTATTGCATTTTTTGGGGGAGTCCGTAGGGGTGGTCCGTATAGGTGGCCGGTCCATGAACCCAGTCCCTTGGACTGGTCCACGGACCGGGGTTCAGTGTTTTCGGGTCACCCATTCTAGAACAAGGTTGCACAATGCAGCTGATCATGGTCTGGTATAAGGTAAGGGTCCCATAAGCACAATTTACAGAACAGTGTACCGAACAATATACAAAGTGACCCCTCCCCTCCACCTCCCGAGGATTTGCGGTAACTGGCGTCCAACTGAGTGGTCACGAGTCACTGCGAATTGACCTTCAGTGTTGAATCACGTCGCGCTTGCATAAACGGCGATGTGGTTCTCTCCACTGTTCGCTTTTCTCCTGTGCCTCTTTGCAGGTTATACAGGTGCGACGGTAAAGACATCTTCGACGAGCACATACTGCACTCAAGATGCCAGCCAGTCCCTGTACAACTTCACTACGAAGTATTTGAACGGAACGTCCGTTGCCCTAAACAACTATCGCGGAAAAGTCACCCTTCTGTTGAATGTGGCGACATTTTGAGGGTACACTTTCCAGTACCCACATCTGAATGCACTAATGAGGGAGTTTTCAGCTCCAGGGAAGTACAAGTGTGGTTTTTCTGTGTTGGCTTTCCCGTGTAATCAATTTGCGTACCAGGAGCCGGGAGCTAACGCGCGAGAGATCATGAATGGGTTGAAATACGTCAGACCTGGTGCTGGATTTGAGCCGAATTTCCCTCTCTTCCAGAAAATCCAAGTCAACGGCGCTCAAGAAGATCCAATATACACATTCGTGAAGGTAGGTTACAATAGTTTCTGGATAATTCTTAAGCGGCTGATAGTATTACGTAACACCGCTTCTTCTACCTAAGTTGCCTTAGGGGGTTCTCGCGCTTGCGTCCATCACAGGCGGCCCAAGCTCAAAATGAGAGAATAATTTGGGCGCAATTCGTTGCCGTTTTAGGTGCGTTTTTTGTTTCGCCGTTGTGGGGAAACAACACGGCGAACAGCATCGAAAATACGGCACGGCGACTCAAAAACCCGCCTAAAACGGCCTCGAATTGCGCCCAAATTACACACAAGACACAAAGACAACAGTCATGTTAAGGTCGTAAAGTAAGCATGGTAAGTGACCGGTCGTAAGTGAAGTTTATTTGCACATTCATAACTTTATTTTATGAGAACCAAAGTGAACTTACTATGCAAAGTCTATAAATCGAGAGCCTTGTAACACTATACTCCTGACAGCGAAGGTCGAACGTATTCTTTCATTTTGAGTTTAGGCTGCGTATGCGCCCATGCTCGAATTTCTGTATAGAGTCTTATATGGACACAGGTAGCGCAAGCTCCAAAGGGAGCCGTCAACATGACATTGCGTAACAGCGTTATATTTATAAGAGTTTGTATGGGAATAGAACGATCGTACAAAATAGTTCAAAATAGGGGAAAGAGACTTAATAAAATCGACTTACCCTCCCATCTTCCGTGTATAACCTGTGTTTCTGTGGCATTTGGAGGCGTTTCAAAGCGATTCCAGTGGTTTTTTGGTTCTCTGTTGCCGTCAACATGACATTGCGTAACAGCGTTATATTTATAAGAGTTTGTATGGGAATAAGACGATCGTACAAAATAGTTCGAAATAGGGGAAAGAGATCTCATAAAATCGACTTACCTTTCCTCTTCTGTGTATAACTTGTGTTTCTATGGCATTCGGAGGCGTTTCAAAGCGATTCCAGTGGATGTTTGGTTCTCTGTTTTCCTCTCCATATATAATATGGAGGAAAACAGATATAAGAGGAAAACAGAGAACCTAAAACCCACTGGAATCGCTTTGAAACGCCTCCGAATGCTGTAGAAACACAAGTTATACACTGAAGATGGGAGGGTAAGTCGATTTTATTAAATCTCTTTCCCCTATTTTGAACTATTTTGTACGATCGTTCTATTCCCAAACAAACTCTTAAAAATATAACGCTGTTACGCAATGTCATGTTGACGGCTCCCTTCGGAGCTTCACTGGGCTATCTGCGATATGGATTACTTGAGCTCGCGTTCTATGATGTAGTGGTATCTAGCTATATAGCTCTAAGAACACAGGGGACTCGCTGGGCAAGGCAACCATTTTGATTTATAGTACTGTGCGGTCACGCTAAACCGATGCCGGGAACGGATGCCGCCATTTTAATGGGAGGTCTGGAACCGGTGATGCGGTGTTTGGGAACTTCATGTATAAACGTGACCAGGTGTTCAATGGAAATTTTTGAGATGGTATGCCTTTCCACGCCTAATTCAATTTCTGAGAATTAATTACCTTCCTTTTTAAATGTTACCTTCTTTTCCCTTCCAAGAAGGACGAGGAATATTGTAAAAGTGAACCCGATGTGACTGGCACTTCCGTCATTTTTATGTAGGAGTCCCTGCGCTGCCATCTTTTCCTTGCTCCACTACCTCTTCTCTGGACGCCTAGAAAAGGCTACAAGTAATATTAAAAGCGTCATAATTATCTGAGTACAAATTACTTACATACACTCTTTTTTTTTATATAAGACCCTTTTTTTGTAAGACGTTGAGGCTGAAATTGACCCAGATTTTAAGAACATACTAAGAACGTACCCAAGCTGTTACTAAGAGACAAGGCAGTAATTTTGTTCAGCTCTGCATCCGTTTTTGCATCGAGCTACTAAACACATCATGAGTAACAACATGAATTTCTATCAAATCACATTTTCTTTGTTTTTTTTTTTTTTTGTTTTGTTTTGTTTTTTTTTTTTTAATGTAGAGCTCAGGCTATATTTTCTTTCTTTCTCAACTGTGGAAGAGTAATAAAGTGAATTTTGCTAGGAAGAAAAAACAACAACAGCATGTATGTCAAAGAAATTTGATATGATACAGCGCACAATGGGCGTTTTAAGGCTTCCTAGTCACGTTTATATCAGTTTTCTGAACTTCTATACCATGTAACTTAAGAACATACTAAGAACATTTTAGGCTCAAAACCTGAAAAAAATAAGAACATTCAGTTTCGGTTCAGCCTCAGCCGCAAAATTAGACGTTCTTATAAAAAAAAAGGGTGTAAATGATAATGAGATCCTGCTTACTCAAGACTTTTCATTGTCTATTCATTCTAGTCCCGCTGTCCTCTCCCCGGTGGTGTTGTTAGTCAAGCAGCTTCCATGATCTTTTGGTCGCCTGTAAAGAGCACCGACATCACGTGGAACTTTGAGAAGATCCTGGTGGATCACAAGGGGCACCCTGTCAAGCGGTACCTGCCCAGCACGGAGCCTTTTGACCTGATCGACGATATTATCAGTCTCATTCAAGAGTGTTAGGACCGGCAAAGAAGACGAGTGTTTAGTGTGTCAGTTTAGGCCGAGTTCAAACGTCGAACTTGTCATGTGCCGAAACCTTAAATGCAAATAAGGCAAAGCCATTGTTGATGCAAATGTTAGTTCTAACACAAATGAGCAAAAGCTATTGTGCTAATTTTGCTGATTTTCGGCACATGATTAGTTCGACCTTAAACTAGGCCTAATGCAGTCAGAGTGGAGCAGTCTATGGATTTAAAACCCTTCATATTCTATCAAATTTACGAACTGAGTTTTTTTGTTTTTTTTTCCCATTTGTAATTTTATATGCGGTGATTTTGTAGCAGTATTGTAAGTCGCATCTTTATTTAATGTTTTTAGGACAGTCTCAAATGCTCAAGTGCATGACGGACCATTTGCAAACTGTTCTTAACAGTAAAATGGTCTTGAGCTATTCGTTTTTCCCTGCTCGGCTTTTGTGCATTCAGCTGTCACAGGTGAAAAAGCATAGATTTGAGCTTTGTTCTTGAAATATGGGATACGACATCGCAATAAACTGTCAGAAGTTCTGAAACTGTTCAAAATCATGAGTCGTATCTTATATTACTTATACTAGAAATTTTCTCAACATGAATTTTTCAGATTTTATGTTGTATTTTTCTTCTATTTTTTGCCGAGTTTGTTATAAAGGCCACCCGACATGCAAATCCATTATAATTACAGGAAATTTGCGTAATATAAGATTTTCGTGTTATTGTCGCAAAACGTAACTTCTCCACAATCGCGAATTAAAGTTGTCGCAAAAATTCCTGTGAGAGTCCTCAGTCGAGTGACATAGGAACAACCGAACGAACGCCAAACGCTCACAACATCCGCAGGAACAAAAGTCCCCGCCGCGGACCTCTTTCCTAATCATCTCGGAACGCGTCCAGTTTCCACGCCAGTTCGGTTGTGCATGTAAGAAGCAAGAGTGAAAATTAACCGCCCCTGCGGTTAGAATTTTTTCTCTCGCATTTCAAAAGAAATAAAAAACAATTGGCATAAAAAGTTGCCAACTCCTCAGCTTCAAAACTTGAAGGTGAAAAACTTGAGCAGGTGTACTTAGCTTACCTAAATAAATGAAATATTAATGTTTTTCGGATTGGATAAAAAAGGAAATGAAAACTGACAATAGCAGACAAGATAAATATTGTATCTACCTTACTGTCAGTAATTCTGTGGGCACTTAATCTCACAGAATTGACCAAACAAGTATTTCGTAAGGTTTCCTCTTCGCGATTTCAGAGAAAACTGAATGTTTAGAAGGCTGATTTTTTTCAAAAATAAGTTCTCTGTTTTCGTTAGCCTGGGCGTTTTCCACAAGTATTTTATTCGCTAGCACACCTTGTTGCCATTTCTTTGTCTGCACCAGTGCAATAGGTTCTAGAAAATATTGAATGAGTCTCTTTTCTTTTTTTTTTTTTTGCTTTGTTCGTGAAACTGAAAGTGACCACGTTTTATTTCACTTGTTCGCTTTTGTATTCTCGAGTATAATTCGTGACTCTGTGACATGACAGGCTGTCTGTCAGTCCGATGCTGCTGTCAGTCAATGGGATTAACATAAAAAAAACAGCACAAGTATGGCGGCTTCGTGGTGTTCTTGTCTCGCAACAGTCCGTACTATTCGGCGATAGAACCTTATCCAAGAGGGTTCAAATTGCTGTCCACTGGCCGTTTTTCATTATTTCAGGATTTTAACTGACTTGTGTATGTGCTAACCTTTTAACACAAAATTTTGGAATGTTTGAAAGATGGCGTGCTTCACGCTTCCTTACAGAATTCAGTGGTATCGATTTCGCATCGCGATTGTTTTGTGGTGTGGAATCATTGCGGTGTTGTACTTTTGTCTCAGTAACGACATTTTCGAGTCGGCTTTCCAGTTCAAAACGTCGCTACGGGTTAAATATGTAAAGCATGTTGGGAACTACAGCTCCGCGTGTCGGCTACCTAATTTAGATGCGTTTCATCCAAGTGTTCTCAACTTTGTAAAAGACCTTGGAAAGCTTAAGTGCGAAGGAGTGCGATATTCGAGCTTCAAAAACAACGTGCTTGAAGTCAAAGGAAAGGAAATACGTTCTGTACAGTACAAAACAATTGAACGACCGCTCGGAGATGATTTTACGGTTGTACTTTCTGATCCTGTTAGCCTGCCAAACGTGGCCGACAGCTCAGCTGGAAACACAGAGAAAGAAAATACAGGTAAGCTTAGTGGCGCTAAAAAAGTGCGAATTTTGGTTTTAGCTATTTTCATATCTATCAATTTCGCTTCCTAATTTGAAGCGTGGAGAGAACAACAATTGAATAGGCAGATTCGGCTTTACCACCATTTTCACTACTACGCGACTTTTCTTTTCAAAACACTTCTGAGCACTTTGCAATACGCTTCCGTCAATCATACCTTATATGGGAAGTGTGTGATGTTACCGCAATTGAATTGCGCTCGAAGGAATAAGGAAGGCGCCAAACTATCCCGTAAATTTGCGCTGGCGAGTCATATATTGACTAGTAAGAGGCTTTAGAGTCGTTGATTTTGCAAGAATACTTCACGTTTGGTAGATATTTGTAAAGAAATTTCGACATTTCTTCAGAATTAAATAACCGCTCGGTGGATTATCCTATGCGGCGGATGGTAAGCGTGCAGCTTATGCTTCATTTTGTTTTTTCAATTCATTCCAGAGGTGATAGGTGATTAGAATTAGCAGTGTTCCTTCCAAAAAAATGCAGCTAGGCATACGTACCTTTCTTCTTGTAAAACCCATTTTCTTCACGAATCGGTTGATCGCACGCCGATCATGATTCGTTTTCCCGTTGCATACTCTATCCACTCCTGAATTTCGTCCTCGTACACTTCGGGATATTGCCAGATTTATACTCGTGGTGAATAACATGTCGTATGCTATTTTCAGGTCAGAAAAGCTAGAATTTTTACTTCACACTTCGGTTTAACTTATTCACGAGATTAAACGCAAGCTTACCATCCACCGCATAGGATAATCCACCGAGCGGGTATTTAATTCTGAAGAAATATCGAAATTTCTTTACAAATATCTACCAAACGTGAAGTATTCTTGCAACATCAACGACTCTAAAGCCTCTTACCAGTCAATATATGACTCGCCAGCGCAAATTTACGGGATAATTTGGCGCTATCTTTATTCCTTCGAGCTCAATTCAATAGCCCTTTTCACGGTTGCCTTTTCTCACTTGCATTACAATGACTTTGAACGTGGATGTGAGGCAATTTCGGGCAATTTTGCACTATTTGCCCGAAATTGCCTCACATTCACGTTCAATTATATTGTAATGCAAATGAGAAAAGTGAACTGTGAAAAGGGCTATTGCGGTAACACCACACACTTTCCATATAAGGTATGATTGACGGAAGCGTATTGCAAAGCGCTCAGAGGTGTTTTGAAAAGAAAAGTCGCGTAGTAGTGAAAATGGTGGTAACTTTTAATAATAGCTGAAAGTTCCTTATAAGTTTATAATCAAACGCTCATCACAGTTTTATAACGTATGGGTCGAAAACTACGAAAACTATTTCAACTTTTATAACATATACCCCATACCGAGAAGAAATATAACTGAAATTGAACGCAACTGAATGAAGCCTGGTTTACCTCGGTGTAAGAACCTGACAAGATTTTCTTTGTATGTTAGCTATTGTTATGCTGTACGCTATTGTCTAAAATGTTTTGTTCCCTTTATTTTACGTAATCCGTGAGTTTCACAGGTTCTTACACCAAGGTAAAGCCCTGAGGCCGGTTAAAATTTTGTCTTTGTATAAAACCGATGCTACAAAGCAGCTGATCAAGATTTTTGTTTTTGGTTGTCGCTGTGAATACCGTGCATTGAATATTGAAAGAACCCGTGCACAACAGACTTTTCTTTTCCAAGAATGAACAAGAATCCTCGGAAAATATTCACAGTCATGAACTGATTGTCATTTTCGTCTTTCAAATCGTTTACTTGCACAACTGACCCGAGTATTGGTTCAGTACGGTTGTTTTTTGTGTGTGTGTGTGTGTGTGGTTTTTTTTTGGACCAATTTGGACTCGTGTTCTCTGTAGCTCTAACCTTTCATGTTATGAACAAATTTATATAATTACTGGGACCGCAGTAATTGGCTCTGCTGTTGCGGCCACCCTGCCATTTTTAATTTGTGTTATTATTATTAAAAAAAATCTTTATTTTATTTCTTCTATTTCATCTTATTTTATTTATTATTTCTTTTTATTCTTAGCCCGTATGTTGGCGAAGTTAAATAAATAAAAGTGACGTCCAAATAATTTCTACCCCCCACGCCCCTTCGTTTGTTCCTTTCTCTCCCTAGGGAAGGCCTGCTACTCAGGTTAAATATTTTCCCGCTTAACCATTAATGCATAATGTAGATCCACATGGAACCCAGGCCCCGGGAGGGGGAGGAGGGGGAGGAGGGGGAGGAGGGGTGTGTGCCGCCTACCGCCCAGCGGCTCCAAAATTAGACTCCGTTTCTTAAGGGTTTTACATTCAAAATCATACCTCGTTCTAGATATTTGCTTAATTTCAAAACCCCGTTTCAATTAGAAAAGATATTTCTTTGTTTGTTCAACTTAAACCTCCGAAATACAACTGTTTATACGCAAACCAAGACTACGCTATTGAGTTGCGACTTTGACAGCAATTTCCAGAATGTTCTGAGACAGCAGGTTATAATAATACGCTGGGCCCTTAACGAATTGTTCTGTCCGTTCTAACAGGGACTTTTGCGGGAAAGGCAACGATCGAAGCTGACTTCGTGCGAGTTGATATCGTTACCACATCAGGCGAGACCAAAAGTGAGGTGCACATGCAGGCATCTCCTAAAAAGGAAGTGGTGGACAGACGACTGAAGCATGATGGCATTCCATTGGATGTTGCTCTTATCATGTTTGATTCAACCTCGGCTGCTAATTTTAGAAGAAAGCTGCCTAGCACTTTGGAATATTTGACGAAGGACCTCAACTCTGTTTTACTACAAGGTGATTTTGTTAGACTACGAGCAGTCTCTCTTTCCGCTCAGGAAAAGTAGAGGAAAGTAAACAAACAAGCGAGAGAGCGCGAAATCAGCTCGACACGCGTGCACGTCTCAACGTCGTAGGCGATTTTCGTGCTCCCTCGCGCTCGCTTGTTCGTTTCCCTCGACCATGCCTGAGCGGAAAGAGAGACTGCTGGTAGTCTATGATTTTGTGAAGTCTCTTTGTTTTTCTCTCTTTCTTTCGTCTTGCTCTGCCTCTTTTTGCAACTTCAATGCGTTTCCTTGCAAAACACTCCTCCGGAGACTGCTGAGGCAGAACTGCTTGTTTACCCCAGCCATACCTTCTAGGGTTCCCAGGCCTTGACATGGCCGTTGAAACGTTTGTAGACTGTGAACAGGCTCCTTAGTGGGTAATAGAGCGCAATAGAAATCAGCGAGCGGTGCGAGAGTTGGAGAGGGGGCACGCCGCCCCGTTTTCCTCCCCAGTCATGGAATGCGCGGTTTATGGCCCCATCGCGGATTGTGAACAATGAAAATAATAAAACGAGACCAAGGATTGGAGGATACCGGTTCTTAATTTACCTTAGGTTTCATTTTATTCATTCCTGTCCTGTCTTCTCTTTATACAATGAATAGGTCTGACACTCGGGAGAGTGTTTGATATATAGCTTGACTGTTGAAGGTTAAAACTATAGCTTTTTGACGATTGGCAGCATAAGAAAACTTTAAGAGATTTTTTGAAGATTGACGGTTATCTAGATAAAGTCGTTTGTTAAGTATTGGGTTTTGGAGGTTTGTTTACTTTTCGCGAGTGGTCATTCCTTTTAGAACAATTCAAATTATAGGGTTGATTGTACTAAATTACCTTGACGTATTACACGGGATAGGCGCCGACTGTAACTTCATCTATTGTGATTCGGCAAAAAAAAAAAGAAAAAAAAAACGTTTGTTCCACCAAATAAATGAACACTGAAGTCTGTGGCAGGCGTGGAAGAAAATCCCTTACTTCAGATTGTTGGAAACTTTTTTACTTGCTGAGCCGAAAACGAGGAAGAACGCTGTTTAGCTCTAAACCATCGGGTCTTAGTAGAGAGGCAGTTCAACTTATTGGCGGAATAAAAAAAAGGAGATTGACTTTCTTTTTGTGTTTTTAGGTGAGACAATAGTGGGTGATGGCACGACTGCTCAGCTGTCTGCATTGCTCACTGGGATCGCAGAACAGCAACAGCCTGAAGCGAGAAGAAGCAAGTTTTTTTCGTCACAGTCGGTCGATAAGTGGAGGTGGATTTTTAGAGATTTTAAACAAAAAGGGTATGCGACATTATTCTCAGAAGACTCGCCAAGATTCTCAACTTTTAATTATAGGTTGCACGGCTTTAAAGATCCACCGACGGAACATTATGCCAGACCGTTTTGGCTGGAGGTAGACAAAATGATTGACGGTTATTGCATCGGAAGCAGGGCTTCTCATAACATTTCGCTCGAGTATGTGTTGAGTTTCTTTCGCGCGTACAAAGACAAGCCAAAGTTTGCTTTAGCAATGCATGCAGTGATCTCGCACGATGATACAAACACGATTGGTTATGTCGATGACGACTTAAAAAACATTTTGCAAACGCTAGAAAAAGAGGCATTTCTGGATAGCACGCTGTTGATTATTTTTGCCGACCACGGGTCTCGATTTTCTGAGCTAAGGAAAACCATCCAGGGAAAGCTGGAAGAGCGGCTACCATTTATGTCAATCACGGCACCAAAATGGTTTTCTGAGCAGTACCCAGATCTCTTCAGCAATCTGGTCCACAAACTCCAAAGTCCTGACCACGCCTTTTGATGTGTATGCTACATTACGTCACATTCTGTCTTATCCGAGCTACCCAAGTGGAATAACGACAGGCCAAAGCCTGTTTAACCGGATTGACGCGGACAACCGCACATGCGCAAACGCGGGTGTGGAGGATCACTGGTGCCCTTGCCTGAATTTGGAAGAAGTTTCCATAGATGAGCCCGTGATCAAAGAATTAGCAAAGTTTGCAGTCAGGTTTTTAAATGATTTAATAATGCAAAACGTCGAATTGGAACAGCTTTGTCACAAGTTGACGCTAAAGAAAGTCACAAGCGCGTTCCGTGATATGCCAAGCGAACAAATGCAATTTTTTAAGAAGAGTAAACGCAACGGTGAATGCGATTCGTGTGGGATGGTGTTAGGTGATAAGTCTATCAACACAATGGTCACTGACACCTTGTATCAACTACAGTTTATAACATCACCTAATGAAGGATTTTACGAGGCTTCTATCAAAATGAACAAAGGCGTTTCTTCGCTTGTAGGCGATATAAGTCGTATCGATGCTTACAAAGACCAGCCTTACTGTATCAGGGAAAAATATCCCCTTTTACGTAAGTACTGTTATTGCTTCTCGCAGCACACGAATTGACACGACGAAGTTGTACATTGCTTTGAAACCTAGGTAAAGTACGTACGCACGCACACTTTAGATGAAAGGGTGTTGTGACAAAATTTAAGTATTCTGGGGCGCGTTTCTCGAAAGCCCCGGAAAGTTTTCGGCCCGGAAGAGCCATTTGGAAAAATATTAAGAGCTCATTCTACAAAGCCGTTATTTTAAGACGACTCTAAGATAAAAAATATTCATTAAGTTTCATGCTTAAAAACTTCTTTGTTTACAAGGTACAGTGTGAATTATCGTGCCCGAAAAGATTCGTGACTTTCGAGAAACGCAGGCCTGGATCGTTAACACCATCGAACAATCTAAAGTTCTTCTGGGGCATCAGGTCCATTGTTGATTGGACGGTAGGCATGATCAAGGTGATTGTTGCTGGAGTCTGGTGATGAGTGGTGAAGCTCAATAAAAAGAATGTAAACAATACCGCCCAGTACTCCTCCAAGCGAACAGGCTACAACTGGTACCCAGGCCCAATGATGAGCAGCCCTAAGAATAACACAAAGATGAGCAAACGTGAGAAGCCATAACAATGGCGTTCAAAGAATAATTTCCAACAAATTTGAAAGGACCAACTTTCGATAAGTCCTCTTTTCTTCGGCGTGCTTTGACCTCGACAGCGTTTAGTTAAGAAAATGAAATTTTGTCGGCCAAACATACAGGCACCCTAACGCCTTTTATTTTCGTGTGGATTATCATTGTTCGGTGCAACGTTAAAAGCATCGCGAAAATTCAACTATACAAAGGTGAGTTAGAGGTGTTCTATAGTACATCCGGTTTTGGCCATGGCATAACACGTATTTAAGTAGTATTATAAATAAATACGTCGCAGATGGTAATTCGGTGACAGGGACTTGTTATACCAACAGTACACACGAGTGGCAAGCACATTTTGGGAAAACAAGTTACAGGACTAATCCCTTCAGTCTTCAATTCAAACCAGTTTGAATTCGAGGGAAAAGTTCCTGGCACGAGAACTATCGATCGATCGATCGATCGATCGATCGATTGATTGATTGATTGATTGATTGATTGATTGATTGATTGATTGATTGATTGATTGATTGACTGACTGACTTATCTTTGTCCCTCGTGTGTGCTCACCTTAAGTGATTGAATTGAGCAAAAATAAACAAAAGCAAACAAACAAAAGAAAATAGAAATGAATAATTTGGGTGACTGGCCAAATCACTGCAAATAAAGACTTCATTAATAAGATGCAATAAAAATAAATATGATATTAATGCATGCCAACAGTTCATTTCTAATAACAACAAATGAAACACTTACGTGAACACCTCTCCGCCCCACCCAGCGATGGCAGTAAACAATCGTGGTCCCAGATCCCGAGCGGGATTGATGGCGTAACCACAGTTGAACCCAAACGTGGCGCCAATAAGAAACACAACCAGGCCGATCATCACTGGGACCACACCCTGGTCTGCCGGAGAATTGTTGTTGCGGTCCAAGATAGCAAAAATACAGCTCACAAGGAGAGCCGTGCCAAACAGCTGAAAATAGAGCAAGGGTAGAGAAGATTACGAGGGAACTCGAGCTGTATCTACCCTAATTTTAAAGCTGAAAGCACGCTTCAGTGGAAAAGTGACCAGGTGTGCGTTTCTCGGAAACCTTTCGGCCGAAAAAGCCATTTGTAAAAATACGAACCACTCATTCTACACTCATTCTCTTTAAAATAAGAAATGTTTAACTTTTGGGAAAGTTTTACGCTTAGCAACTTCTTCGTTCAAAAGTTACACTGTGAATTAACGTGCCCGAAAACGAAAAGTTTCGGGGCTTTTGAGGAACGCACGCCCGGCACAAGAGAGTGCTTGAACTAGTGGAGCCTCCTAAATACCTGATCAGCAAATCCATTCCCAGTTGACACGAAGGACTGGGGATAGGTTGCCCAGATCCCCGCCGTACCGTTCGGACCTAGTACTTGTCGAACGCCACCGTCAAATTCGTTAAGAGCGTCTGGAGAAAAGGAGGAGTAAGAAAAGTAAGAATCGGAGTGAGATGTTTATCAAATTCTGTTACACCTTAAAACATGCACTCGTCCTAAAGAAAACAACATTACATTCGACGCTCTTTTAATCACTAGTTCCGTGGATCAACGTGAAGATCTAAAAGTGGAGTTACTGTAGACTGTGCACATTTGCAGTGCTGGCTCAGCAAGTTGGGGGCTTTGAGCTAATCCGCTAGTAATTTTGCCTCGAGTTTGCGTTCTGAGTGGTTTAGGCATTTAAGCGGCCCTGGAACAAAGGAGTACCAATCCAGTACAAAAATGTGCGCCGGCATCTTTAGACTCCCCCCTTCAGGCTTGATATTAACAAAACATTCATATTTTACCATATTCTCTAGCACATATCCTTCTGTTTCAGATATTTTACACAAGCCGCTTGTAGTGACGTTTATCTTCTAGCCCCTACCGTAGTAAATTCCATACACAACCGCAGATGCAATAAATGCTCCCAGCAACTGAGCGATACAATATATTGGAACTTTGAACCAAGGCAAGCGTCGAACCACAGCAAAGGCCAATGTTACAGCAGGATTCATGTGCGCACCTAAAAGAAAGAGAAAACCGTGGAAAAATGTTACGTTTACATCTATCGCCACGGTCGGAGGAAAACGGAAACACGCAGGCGCACGCAAAATTGCCTACCGCGCGAAAAGGGCCATTTTACGCACTGAAGGATTTCATTTTTCTTTTGGCTAACACTAACCGAAACTAGGGAGCGCTGTGGACATCGAATCTAACTTTCCCTACAAACTGACCAAACTTGATTTATATCGGCTGAATGAAAATTAAACTTCGGCCTTTTGACCACCCGTCCTTTCCCACTACTTCGTCGTTAAAAGAAAAAAAAAAGGAAAACTTTAACCAGTTCAAGTCTGACAACTTAATGGGGCGGGGGGGAGGAATGGGGGCTTCATAAAGAGACGCAAAAGGATGTAGGCGGGTGAGGGGAACATTAATAGACAGACCCTCAGCCCACAAAGGCTTACCGGCAACTGTCGGCGAGTTGCTCGAACACACTGTAAAATCCACCGTGGTTTGTATGATCGAACAAAACATGTATCAAAGATGGTAGTAAGGCTTCGTATCCATTGGTTGCTGGACCCACCTAACTGCAGTACATAGCAAAACAGTCGCTCTTTTTCTCTTAAACAAAAACGGAGAAAGGTGCGAATATTACCCAAAAGCGCGGACACTCGTAAAGCGCGAACTTCTTTAGGCGTGGACTCGCGCGCGAGCCTCGCATCTCCTCCCAGTCCCACTCAATATTCAGACGATCCCCAAGACGCACCACTTGGGTGCAAACTGCGGACAGCATTGCAGTCATGATCCAAACCAAGTCTATATGCAAGCCTGTATTCACAAAAGATCGCCGAATTAAATGCGTTTCTGACTCGTACGTTAGATTTAAGACTCCTTACCCGATATTCCACCTGCCCAGTAACAGCCGAGTGTAACCGCAATTCCCCAGCTGAAGTTTATTGAGAAAAACGTTCCAAATTCCCCACGACTGAGGACCTTCTGCGCTACTGAGCCCACACCAAAGGCCTGAAATAAAAATAACAACATCCATCGCCTGATGAAGACTAGCAGTATAGCAGTCGAAACGTCGCGATCAACAACTCAAAGCGATTCCATCGTGAGACAAACGAATAAACGTTCATCTTACCTAACAAAAAAACAGCTTTGAATGCACCAAAATAATAATAATAATAATAATAATAATTTGCCATAAAAGTCGACTTGAAGTCGTTACAAACCACCAAGATGAATGTAGACATTAACTCAGCTAGTGCTTCTCTCATTAAAGGCGGTAGTCTGCCCTGAAATCTGCTTGCCATGTTGAATTGCTCTTGGAATCTGTTGATTGTCCAAGAAATAACACAAATAAAATGCTTTAGAACTCACATTGATGTTGGTGAATGGTGAGTGGTTTCCAGGGCTGAAGTAACAGGTTTCTTTGGTTTAAACCGTTGGAGATTGTCGAGGGATTTAATGCCAGTTTAAAATCTGCCCGGTAATTGTTTTTCTGGATTTTGGACCACGTCATTATTTGAAACACAAAAACGTGATTTCACCACAAGACTGCGAATATTGCGTGACCACCAACTAGAGTCACGCCAGCCTCATATGATCAACTACTTACTGTATTATCGATGTATTATAAAACAAGTACCACTATCCCGAACGAACGGAACAACCTGCAAAACTTGGGCAATTCGGTTCAACACACTCTGACGCTCGTCCAGCCTATTTTGGGCGATAATTTACAACCATTAAATGCATTCTGGCGACAAACTTATTCGTGAGAATTAAGCATATTATGCAAATATCAGTAGACAAACACCTCATCCAAATTCAAATAGTGTGGAGGAGTTCTTAGGCCTAAATATTAAATACTGCCGATCTGCCTTGAACCCTTAATACCATCAGGATGAGTGTTTAAACCTAATCACACTATTCTGTATTCACCGTTAGGCATTTGGCGTGCGGGAAAAAAACCCTGTTGAAGTAATTTGAATTTGTAAAACTACATTTTTTTAATTTTAGTATTTTTAAAACATTCGCTCTCGATGTCTTTCCTTTGACATCATATCAATTGCTATGATACGCAGAAGCGTTGTAAAAAATCTCTAGCTGGTGACATGACATGAAAGGATTTTGCACAGTAGTTAAAGGATATAAAATCAACTGAAAAGGCGCTATAAATTTTTTACAAATTTATCAAATTTTGCCGATATGATATCACGTCTCGCTTTCTGCTAAACCGCGCGTGACAGTCGTCTGACTTTCATTCAAATCGTATCAAACCTTCACAGAGATTATGCCAAAAGTTCCGTGGTTTTTACGGTTTGCTTTGTTACATTGAAAGAGATGTAAACTTATAATAACCTTGTAAACATATAATATTACATAATATGCAGCCACTTTTCAATCAGTGGTCGAAGCGAATCAACGTACGCCCTTTCAGAACACTGGCGGTGTTCTTGGGCTAATGTTCAGGATTCGACCAACCTAATGATAAAAACGTACGCCTTTTTACCTGACAAATCAATATTCACCACTGCTTTTCTCGCAGCAAAGTTCTGCGATCACGTCGAGTATAACACGGTACACAACATAGAACAACATACACAGCACTCGGCATCCTCGTCAATGAGAAATCTGAACAGTCAAAATACGGACCGCGGACTACGGGCTACGGACTGGTTGCAAGTGGCGTGTGTGTCACGAGTTTAACCACAAGCAACTTTTGTATTATTAGGTATTTCCGAAAACGAAAAAATGGCACACAGACCGTTAAAACAATACTCTTACCGCGAATAAGAGTGACAAAACGACAAAAGGACGCAGTGAACATAAGCTGCCGGCTGTGTTTAATTTGCACCAGGCCGGGCTGTTACCAAGGCAAACGTGATGGCCGACGGAAGCATGCTTTTTCATCAGTAAATCGCCGAAAAAAAAAAATCCAGTTGGCACAGATTTATTTAACGGGATAGAAGCTTTTTAAAATCCAGTAAAGCATCATCTAAGTGCCGTGTAGAACAAGCATGTTATTTTAATGATGCCTGCATCAGACCTTCAACGTCAGATGTTCGAAACACAGGGGGCAGCTCGAACAAGGCAATTAGTAGGGTTGATAGGATATGCGTTTAGGGTTCTTGATGTGAGAAATCCCATGGTAAACAAACAGCGATACATTAACGGTGTGAAAGCGCATTTACTATTCCGCTACAAACGCAAGATAACAATCCAAATTTAAAATAACCGACCCATGGACGAGATCTTGTGGGGACTGGGGGGGGTGGGTGCACAAGGACGCCAATTTTACATGCCAGATCAAATATTGTCCTTGTGTTGTTTCTTGACCGAATGAAAGCCTTTCAACCGCACTTCAGCCAGCTTTTAGGTTTCCAAAACCGTGAAGCTACGTGGAAAGTCGCATTTACTGCGGTCTGTGCAAAATAATAACTGCGAGATTAATCGCCGATAGGTCCTCCAAAACTTAAGCAACAGCTCAGTTCAAACATGACTCGCCGACTATGATTCTCCCTTCATGATTCGACCATATTGCTGGTTTTCATGCGATGTCCGGCATCGAAATTCGAAAACTTAAACAGGCCACCACAGAGTTCTTCTATTCATACACCAGCAAGAAAAATCTTCAAGGAAAATGTCATGTTACAGTCGAGGAGGTTTACTACCAAGGGGAACCAGAGGTTTCTCTCGCGTGGCTTCGAGGGAGCACTCGTCGGAAGACTGACATTAGCGCGTGCTCACGAGCGCGCTTGAAAAACCACAGGCAACCCAGACGCGTTGTAAGTGGAGTTCATTTAAAAATTGAAAAGGGTGAAAATATATGCAATAGCACGAAATAAATCTTTACTTCACGAAATAAATCTTGTTTACTTCTGCTTATTGTGTCCTGTTTATTTAATTTCCGGTTAATCTTGCACCGCTCTCTTAAATTACACAATCGCTTGTTAGCGTCGCTACTTATATAACCCGTTAAGCCTAAGGTTTGCAGAGATTTATTACAGACTAACCGGTGATAAAAGAATCGAGATATCTTGAAATAAATCGTGCCTATCTTCAGCGCAATGTTCCCCTGTTCGTCCTGGCTGGTTTAAATGACAATTTGTGGCTTTTTTCAATCGGAGGTAGCTTCCACTAATTCTTCTTTAGTGGAAGCTACCTCGTGTTTAAACAAGGGACTAAAGCAAGTGCAGACGTTCGGCTACGCAGCCAATCAGAGCGTGCGCGCGTTATACGACAGCTGTACAAACTCGTTCCCAGGGTGCTTTCTCTTTCTTTGAAGGAACACTACCATCTAAGAAGGGATCTAACTTTAGTATCCCTAGGAAAACCTAAAAGATACATTTGAAGAGCTGGAAACGAGGTGGTTGTATTAACGGAAGCCAAAAACTAATTGTACGGATCAGTTAAAGTGGCTACTCTGAAGCACAGGTGAAAGGCGTTAATAAATGTCTTTGGGTTTAGAAAGCCAGGATGGAAAGAGGTTCCAATGTGACAAAAGTCGGGCCGCCGCTTGCCTTTAATAAAATGCTTAAAGCTGATTGTGGCGGCTCGTTTGAACATCCACTTGATATTGTCCATTTGGCGGTTAAATAGGGAATTCATGGATGTACAAGGTACCTACAGATGAATTTTACCCATTTTTGACCGAAAATGACCAATGAAACCCCATGACATTGCAGACATTGTCCCTTTAAAAAAAAAAAACAAACTCTCAAACCATGGAGTCTTTATGCAATTATCTGACCATGAACGGACAAAATAAGGGGCGCAAAATGAATTGCACTAATTTAAAAATTACGTACAACGACGGGGTATTATCCAACCAGCCGGACAACCATGACTCTGTTTTCAGTAAGGCAGAACAACACACCATGTAAATAAAATTACTACAATGGATCATAAACAATGACTGCAGAACAGAAAAACGTGCTTTAAGCATTCTTATCAGCGTTTTTGTCTCAATCCAAAGTGGCCAAACAGCCAGACGTAAAACATCTCCCCATTTTACAATTAGGCTCCGCCTGGCAGCTTTTCAGGTTACTCTGCCAATCGGCTTCATCGGCACAAATACGAGTGAAGAAAGTATCCCAGGAATACACGCTCTTGTAAACGATGCAGAAAGGATTCTCCTTTTCGCAAACTGGATAAGCGAAATTATCTTCGTTGTTACATAATTCCTCTGCGTCGGATCCCATGGTAGCACAAGTTGGACATACAAAATCTGTGGTTAGAAACATGGGAAGTTTTATCATAATTTTTTTGTAATATATAATATGGATGGATAGTAAAGATGAAACAACTTCTGGTACGGTACCCACAAGGGCCGATTTCTTACTTTTGTTTTGATTTACATGCAACAGGGCCAGTTATTCCTTACTCTCATGTCTTTTCTCTAGTTGACAATCAGTCATCAACCAAGCGTCTCTACTATGATCATCACTGACAGAAATTTTGTTTAATTTTTCGAAGAAAGTAAAAACTTATATTTTACTTTTTTTCTGAAATACCATTTTGCCAGTCGTTCCAACATCCAGTTAAGTTACAATTGTTCTATGCAGCCGCATACATGTGTCACACATGTTTGTGATTAAATAGAGCTGAAACAGATGTTTTTGGGCCTGTTGAGTGACCCACAACTTGGAAGATAAGTTTCAGATACGTTTAATGCCGATAAATAAAGTTTAAATTAATGCTTGTTAAAGGAAACTTAAAAACATATTTTTCACACTTTTAATCCAAATTTAATGGTAATTAAACTTCCGTTTCACACACGGTTAATTGCGATTAAATAGCTGAAACAAATGTTTTGGACATGTTTAATGAGAACTTAAATCTGTATTAAGTTTGAACCCTGAGTGTGTCTAATTTACATTTACGTTCTCGCTTAAACTTTGATTGAGGTGGCCTGGGTAGTTTATAAATTCGGCGTTTTACACAGAACTGAACGCATTTCGATGTATTTTAGTGAACTAACTCTTTTACAGATATGAAGGTTGAGCACAGGCTCAACAACACAAACGGGGCAGTGTGGTAAGCCTGACTGTGGAACCACATATTAACTCAACTCACCTTCGGCCTGAATCAAGGTTAATCCCAGGATTGCTAAATAAAGAATACAAGCGACTGAACGCATCATCATCATGTTTGAAATCTACAAATAAAGGTGAAACAGGAAGACGTATGACCTTATCTTTGCAGTCTTTGAACCTCCATTTATGTGTTTTTATTAACGGTAACAGAATGAATAGAAATTATACCGCTGGGGGTTGTTGGGGGGGGGGGGGGAGAAGTCGTGATGGACTGGACGAGGCCGGGGAAAGGGCGAGTGTGAGGGATGATAGCAAGGAGAAATAAAAAGAGAGACGGCGTCACTTTTCTTCCTTCTTTCTTTGCATCATTCCTTTCATATCGCCGAGTTTCTCTCACTTTCCAATATTCTCGCCTCAGGCCTATAAGAGAAATTAACTAGAGACTTCTGAGGATGAGTCGCAGTGTCAAACCGCCGGATCTCATTTCATTTCAGCAAAAGAAATGAATTACTGAGAGCTCGCAAAAGTCAAGGCTCCAGTCCTAAACGGTTTAATAAACAAAACAATGTAATTGCATTGCTGATCAGATAAGATCAAATTCCACCTTCCAACTGCAACAACTGGCACATTTTCCCGGCCAGCCCAGCCAATTGCTTTTGCTATAGATATGCTCCTTAGAAATGAGATAAAATTATAAACTTTTTTTCTCGTTTTAATTCGTGTGCTAAGCTAATAAGACAAAAAAAACTGTTTTTTCTCTTTGATGCTGATATTTACAGTGGCAGTCTGAGTGACCGATTTTTTTTTTTTTTTTGGTCAGGCTTTCCTTTCGCAAGTACACTGAAACTTGCGTCTATAACTGCGAAGATCTTCTTTACATCTAATTCTTTATCCCGCAATTCTAATATATGATAATATTCATTTATTCATTATTTCAATCAAGTTAATGTCATTTTTATTATTTGTTTAAACAAAACACTTTTTGAATACCGACATCTCATTTCAATTTCATTATTTATCAATATTTACACTCGCCACAAAAGCCATATTACCTTTTAATGTTGAAAGTCCAATTTTACGCATGTTTACGTAGTTCTCAGGTACATTGTAAATTTTCAGTTTGCAAACCAATTATCTGCGATGATCTAGGGCACGTGCAAGACGCAAAAAAGACGAAAAGAAAACAGTGAAAAGACAATAATCAATACCCAGACTTAAGCACAATTTATAGCTAACCAACGATAGTTTCTGTTACACCGAAAAACAACCAAAACCGTTTAGTTCTGCCCATGTTATTACGAGGGTGTTTTAGTTTCATAACCGTTCCTTTTTTGTGGGTCCCGCATTCACCTCACATCGCCACGAGTCATTCCGGTGCATGCGAGTTCTTCTCCAGTCCGAAGACTCAAACCGATATCATGTAAGCGCGGCAAGACTGTTCGTTCTTGTCCCACGTTATAGTTTTAACCCTTTCCGCAGAAACGGCTGCATATACTACATCGTTATATCGCGTTTGAAACGCGATGTCAAATCAAGTCGCACCGATATGAAGTAGATAGACCCTTGTTTACTTCGTCTGTCAGAAAGAAGGCACGAGACGGATCAGCGTGTACAGACAAGGCGTTCGGCATTAGCGTGTCTTGAAATTGAAACGGATGCACTAAACTGATAGTAATAGTCATTCGTCTCATCGTGCCAGTCTTTATTGCTACAAAAGCACAACAAGAAAATGTCTCTATTATTATCACAGCTGCAGTATGTCAACAACCTACTCAGTGCGGTAAAAGAGCACAACTGCCGGAAGACAAATCGGTGAGCTGAGCGGGTCGAGCGCAGACTAGACGGGCGGTTTGTACGTACCCTGAATATCGTAGTCTCACGCAACTGACCTACTCACCGTTTACCACTTTGGCATCAATACAATTAAAAAGCTGCGAGAAGGATACCCACTATTAGCTTAATTAAGCTAGGCCCTAATTCACAATTTTCTGTACAAGTTACCTGGTGTCGAGAAGATCTCTTCATATCAGCTCCCCAAAGACAAAGTTTCTATTTGAATGGGCGAGGGTATGTAAAGGATTAAGGGTGTGGTAGATGCTAATAAGGACCATGTAACTGTGCCATTGGTTGCTGGTGACTTCATAAGACCTACGATTGGTTGAATTAAAATGACGACTACTGGCTGGTAGTTACCGACAAAGTAGACACGACGTGATATTATTTGGCACTTTTTGCTTTCGGGTTAATATCGTTAACGTTCAAAACGTCAAGATAGATGTTTGTAATGACACGCTTATCGTTTAGATGGAATTGCACTGAAACATGATGAACATGATAAAACATGATAAAAGTAAAAGCCCCGAACGATCATCAAAATTGTCCCTGACGAAAACGTTACCGCAGGCAATGAAGATCATCACCGGTAAACATACATTAAGCATTTTAAAAACACGACACAACCTTACGTTTTCAGTTTACAAAACATGTTTTTGAAATGTTTAACATTTATTCTACTGCTACGAAATTTCGGTAAACGTGGACTTTTTTTTTTTTACAGTAAAGCCATCATCAGTCTGGGAAGAACCTGGGCAAACAAAGCTAACTAGTTAGTGTGTCAATTGTTACAGTCTTATACTGATAATGGCGATCATTAATCTTCCATGTACAACATTTTGATCGTAGCGACGATCGTAGCGACGAACCGTAGGGACGGTTTCTTAGTACTAAGACCAAAGAAAGGAATTTTTTTTCTTTTAAATCTCATGAAGCAAGTGTGGTTTGGTAACTAACTTAAATTGCCGTTAGACCACCGTTGTCGCGGACAGCATTGCTCGTTCTGAAATATTGCTCATCGCATCAACGACATACCTCGCCGACCCATTCGGTGGAGTCATGACATTTCGCGCCAACGCCGAAATGAGCGGGAAGTCTACTCCTGGGCACCAGGCTAAAAACAGCTGTAAAAACAGGAACGGATACACCTTCTACCCTTGAGGCCACCGAAAACGAGTAAACACTGTTGCCGAAACTTTGTTTCCTTAAATGTTTCCCCGTTTGCGCTCACACGAAACATGTGATGAGGAAACATTTTTGTTTCCAAAAAACAAAGACCTTCTGAATATTTTTTTTTTTTGGAAACAGTTTGTTTCCGCAACAAATGCTTCTCTGTTTGAGCGCCGAGGAAACAATGTTGACAAGATTCTAGGATCGCGCGGGCTGCACTTTCTAAACTGAGCATGCGCAAAATGTTTGGGTCGAACCGGTCGAACCTGGGGTGCGCGTGTTCTCGATCGAAAGCCTCGAAAAGTTTCAGGCCTTGAAAAGCCATTCGTAAAAATATGAACCACTTATTCCACAAAGCTGTTATTTTAGCTCGTCTTTATAATAAGAAATGTTTAACTTACAACAAAGTTTCTTGCTTAGTAACTTCTTTGTTTAACAGATACAGTGTCCGAAATCAACCCGAAAAGTTGCGGGGCTTTTGAGAAACGTACGCCTAAGTGCATTTGTTTTCAGTGGGATGTTTCGTGGTTTGCACGGTGAGGAAACTCGTTCGGGCACCCAAGAAACACTGTCTCCGTAATATTCCTACCTCCTTTGCGAGGCTCTGAAAGCCTTTTGTTTTACCGTGGTTTTTATTATTTATTTTTTCACTCGTCCTGAAAGGATCGCGAAAATTAATCCATAGATCAAAAAGGTAAAGCTGTTACTACCTTTCGCCCTGTAAGATTTCTTCGTGTTATACGTGTTTTTGACGATCAAACTCTATTTCCTGAACTACAAGCTTAACCACGCAAATCTAGCCGATTTTGCACGACATTAGCGAATTCTAAACGCGCGAAAATTAAACGCATTGGAGTATCCTTTCCCAAATATCTGCTGTAGGCTAAAGTGAATATCAGGTCAAAATGATTTTAAACTAGTCTAATTTGTATTTTGCGTTTCAGTTTGATGATGACTATGAAACAAGGGGAAAAAATGAAACTAGTTTGAAATGATTTTGACCTGAAATTCATATTAACCTACAACAACACCTCAATAATAATAATAATAATAATAATAATAATAATAATAATAATAACCCCTTTACTGGGGCATAAGGAAACACGGAAAGCTTTCCTCTTTCTAAAATATATACAATTCTTGTGCCAACATAGCCTTTCATGTACAATAAAAACTAAACGTAACCTCTGCTCATGTCACTACTGAGCTGTCATCAGGGTGATGATGAACAGCAAAAGGAACAACAACCATGACAGAAAATTCTTCTTTCTATGAACTGTGCCATGGAAACAGGTCAGAGATACCGTCTTAGAGAATAAGACGGGATATCTAACAAGTGAACACTAGCTCCAATCAGTTTGAACTGGCTTTAGCTCGTTTTGTCTCTGCAATTCGTTTTCCATCTGCAACTCTAACTGTTTTCCCACAAATGTTATGAGCTGTCTTTAACTCAAGTCAGTGGAACGCCAGCTCTAATCAGTTGAACTGGCTTTAGCTCGTTTCAGAGTCTCTGGGATGCGATTTACATCTGTAACTCCAGCTAGTTTCCTACACCTGTTTTGAACTGTTTTTAACTCAACTCATTGGAACGCCAGCTCTGATCAGTTGAACCCGCTTAGCTCGTTTCAAAGTCTCTGAAATGCACATCTGTAACTCCAAATGTTTTCCACAAATGACTGAAACTGTTTTTAACTTGCGTGAACGCCAGCTCTAATCAGTGAACTGGCCTAGGCTCGTATCAGCTCTGTTTCGGAGCCTTCCGTATTCGTTTGGCCGGCCGAAGGTATGGGTTATCAAATGAGTCTGTGCTTTGCGTGCTGGTGGGAAAGATTCCATTTGATGGCGATTCTTGACGTGCTTGAAGATCAAGCTCGTCAGGATCTCCTACTGCTGATAAGTAAGGCAGAACCGGTGACTCATTCACGAGTACTGTAGGAAGGAAAATAAAACATGGCAAAGAAAGCTTTAAAAAAATATTTCTAAAACTCTAACAGGTCAAAAACAAGACACTTTCTTGATGAAAAAAGCTCAGCGACCACCTCTCTGATGGTGCTCTTCACTGATGCCGTTGATGCATCAGTTTATTTTTTTTCCAACACTGTATCTACCACGCAAAACTAGAACTCTTAATCTTGCTCAACTGTGAATTTTCCGCGCTTTCTTTTTTGCAACTGTTAAGTTGCGTTCATAACTGCGACTTTCTTTCTGTCATTAAACCTTTCACCTGCAGTTCACTTAATATACATTCACGATATTATTAGACTTCCAATTGATTCACCCTTCACAGGTACAAAATATTACGAACCCACATGTTGACTAGTTCTCAGCTGCATTCATAGAATTATTGGTAGAGCCCAGCACCGGTTTTCGCAGGGTCAGGCTTTTCTTTCACAACTGCTTAAGTTGCGTTCATAACTACGATGTGAGTGCGGCACTACAATTTGCATCGAGTTTAGTTAAAAGGCAAAATGCAGGGTTAACTGATAACCTCTGTCAGTGTGCAATGACAAAGCTAAAAACTCGATAACCGAGGTTTAGAATTTAATAAAAAGACAACTGTGCAACTACCAACAAAACAAACAACATCTTTTGAAACTGAGGAGGACAGCTGATTAGACTTACATGGAAATGACGGAGCATCTAAACCTTCACAGATCCCAGAACTGAGCTCTGCAGTCTTTGCTAAAAACCTGCCAAGTACAAATCATTACAGATAATAAGAAAAACCTAAAAGAACACTTAAACATGTACCATACCGTATTAAGAACATGGTTGTGTACATGGGGGCAGAATAAGATTGTAGTCACATTGTCAATACCGGTAATTGATCTTACTTGGATAATCCTTCTTCAATGTCTTTTCTCTGTGCTGCATACTTCTCTCTTACTGCTTGATATTCTTTACTTGACTGTCTAAAAGCCTGTGTTAACAGTAAGAACAAAGAGCACATCTGGGTTAATTTACAATCCATAGCAATTTAAATATCACACTCATACCTTATATGTTTTTTTTTTCAATTAATATTATTTTTATTGGGTATTAGTAATACTCATACCTTATAATTATGTACAATGTCTGCAATATTACCAATTTCAATAACAATATAAATCCCCTTAACTTTTGTTATATCCTTAGCTAACAGTACACACACATCTACATGGGATATTATGTCCAGATGTCTTGAAAACAATAAATTATCTGTATCTTTTCAGCAATGAGCTTACCGGTGTCTTGATGTAAGAATGTGGATCAGGAAGTGGTGGAAGATGCACTGGAATGTACGCAGGCCGCGTTTGTCTAGTGCCAGCTGCCAAGGACTTAGGTGTTGGTGCAATACGTGATTTTAGAGCTACATGCGTGAATAGAAGGATACAATTAATAATCTGTACACAACAAAAGGTGAAGTCTCTATAAGACTAGTTACCCACAACTGCCAGAGCTAACAACCAGGTTTCAAAAGTGCAAAGTAACTGGAAGCATTCATCTCCCATGACTGTGACACCAGTCCATTGCAGCGATACATGTATAGCCATGTACAAGCAGCTTGTTAGGTTTCTACCCATTCATGAGAGGATTTCATAATCAGGTACTGTTAATGATGAACCTGGTTTTGCTTGATTGGATGTTTAAGACAAAGGAGTGTTTGTATAAAGACTGAAAGGTGTTTCAAATTGAAAAGGTTTGTTGATCATCAACAACAACAACAACAACAATAATCATACGTCAGTGGAAACCTAGGTGGGAGAGAGATAAGGTGAAGTGAAGTGTCTTGTCTTAGGAAACAATATTTTTTTAATTAGTTTATTTAACAAA
This sequence comes from Siderastrea radians, assembly GCA_964017195.1. Taxonomy (NCBI): domain Eukaryota; kingdom Metazoa; phylum Cnidaria; class Anthozoa; order Scleractinia; family Rhizangiidae; genus Siderastrea; species Siderastrea radians. The sequence goes on along the minus strand of OZ024890.1, from coordinate 61,702,753 downwards.
CATTCAAACATTACATCACAGTTAGGAAACATTACAACAGAACAGAGAGGCAAGCCTTAAATCATCAAATCTCTGATCTCCTGATCAAAGATCTGAATAGAAAGCCAAACCACTTCACCACCACAGCACTTCCACCTGGCTACATTTCATCCAACTTTCATCTAACCTGTCTCGCAACAAAATTTTGACTCAAGTTGCACCATCAGAAAAAAAGGATACACATTAGAACTGGTTATGGGAGAGGCACCCCAGCTGAATAAACCCACCAAGGTAGACTGAGAATGCTAATGATGAAAGGTGTGAGTGCTAATGATGGATAGTGTGTTACACAAGGCAATATTAGTTTAATTCCACTAGTCTTGCAATAGAATTTTGTCTCAAGTTGTACAAAAAATTGGACACTGTATATGGTCATTAGCAATAAGATTTGGGATAGGCAACGATGCCAAGTAAACCCATCAGGGTAGACTGAGGGTGTCACGATGGATGGTGGGTATGGGGGAGGGACAGCTGCCATCCCAGCTACGGACTTACAAGCAGACAACTTACATGTAACTATAGGGTACTACATGTACGAGTCACTATAAATAATGGTTATTAGCCCACGATCAGAAAACCAGTGAATGAGGTCTCATACATGTATTCTTATGATCCAGTAGCACAATGGGTTAAAGACAAAATAACTCACGGTTGTTAACATGGATCCGATTAGCACGCTTTCCATAAGATGGCAGAGAGTCGAGATCAGCTCCTAAACAGACAAACAAAAAGGGCAGTAATGCACAATTGTCTGGTAATGAAAAGAAACCAGGTGCAAAGCAATTTCTACATACAGAATTTTTAGGTTTTTCTTTGTTTCTCTATTGTAAATTTTCTTCATTTCTTTTCTCAAGATTTTTTTAGCTTTCCTAAATTTACTGTTGTAAGAGCACTGAAGAGCAATGCTCCAAAAATATATGTATTATTATTATTATGTTGGTTTTCCCTTTTTTCTTCAGTTCATTGCGATCCATCTACTCTGCAGAGACTTAAGAAAACGTGGCAGAAGTATACAAGAATTTGGAAGACAGGGAAATAGACTATTCTTCCCCTTCCCATCATCGCTTGGAGCTGTATTGTCCTCTCTGCAACCTCTGCTTTATAACATGACCATATGAACATGAGAAATAAATTTTATGAAAATACATGAAAAAATACATGCACAGTGAGGGGGCCAGCACAAGCTCAGGCTGGAGACTATCCTGGGCTAGGTCACCACCACGGGTCAGCCCTTCTTCGATCACTCTTCTCAAAATGTTCACAAACCCACCAGTCCAGGTCAACCCATCTTGATGGGTTGAAAAATATTATTGTCATAATTTTCTCCTGTAAACAGTTGCTCAGTTCTCCAGGGTTCATGTGAAAGGGTGAAAAATGACTAAACGGTGATGATATTTGCCATTTGCAAGGAAGGGACATGCACAATCTTGACGTGAACAAGAAAGGAGAAACCCTAAGGACAAACATGGTGTCAAAGGAAGTTGCTACAAGTCAAGTCACTTTCAGGAGTCTCACAACACGGTTAGGAAGTTATTTACTTGTCTACAAGAGTACAGAAGAAAATGGGACATAAAAACGTTTCGGTGCTACACACGGAACTCCGTAACCACATAGTACATTCTTATTCACTTCCTCCATTTTGTTTGGAGGATGTGGATGGCTAATACATACAGCTATTTCAATTAACATCGTCAGATGAAAGCTTTAGCCTACGCGACGAGGCCGCTGGGTAATATGGGATTTTTATGCCCAAGTTCACCAAAATCAGCAGTACATTGCTTGCCTTACCATAGCAAAGTATATGGAAGAGTTTATAAAGCATAAAAATTAAACAAAAAAACCTGAAAGAATTATTTTCAGACAGAGGTTTCGTTGAAAATGTAATTTTTAATCCCACTCATCTTTTGGTTTACTGGGTTAAAACGGGATGCAAATTTAAAATATGTGGGTGCACTTGGAGCACGTGCATGCTATGAAAATAAGAAGTAGAAAAATATAAAAAAAATTCATCATGAAAAAATTAACATGGAACATGAATTCTTGAACCCTATGACAAGAAGTAACAACTGAAAATGGAAGCCAAATCAGGATTGCAGCTGACAATAATCGGATGGTACCTATTTTATGACAATCTTACTTGTACTAAGAAATTCAAAGTTCCCAACCACCTTCTGACAACCGTTAAACTAAGTCTGATTTGCAACTACCCACACCACCCTTCGCTCTTGTCGCGCAAGCTTGAGTTGATCCGACAACCTTAATTGAAACAGCTGTATACCAGTCATCTGTCCGAAGAAAAGCGAGAGCTGACCCAGGTTCAATAACCGGCTTTATATGCCATGCAGCCTGGGTTTTGTGTAAACAAAATTTACAGTTAGCTGTAGTGAGTTGACCTGGGGAAGTCTCCAGCCCGGGCTCGTGAAAAGGTACCCAGAGAGGAACCTCTATGGAGGTGTTAGCTGTTATCTACTTCAACATAGATTCACAATCATTTATGGAATGCAACTGTCAGTTCCAGACTCTGAGAGAAAGAGAATGGCTGAATGAAAAAAAAGAGAGTCATGCATGTTCATGTACACTGCAAACATGTATACTTACCCATGTCAATTAAAGCCACTTTCACGTCACTTAGTGTTGGTTTGACACGAGCCGAGAGTTCACAGCTGAGTTTACAGCTATGCCCAAGCTCAGACAAATCTAAAATAAAGTGTAAAATAAAACAAAGAATGTACAATGGTATCCCGATTTTTTGAATACTCGATTATTCGAAACTCCCAATTCTTCGAACCAAAAGTCGTTTCCCGTGGATTTGCTTCAGTCAATCATTGTAATTTTACCCCTGTTTTTTTTAATGCTCGATTTTTCGAAACTCCCGATATTTCGAACTAATTCTTTCTTCCTTTCAAAAATTGACATTCAATTTCTCGAACTTTGAAAACTCAGGAGCCAACAAAAACCGGTTTTGGCCACGTACACACCTGAATGCAATTAACAAGTTCCAGAGAAGGTGTTTTCATGCATTTTTTATTACAAAGCAAGTGACAAACCTGTCATTGAAGTCATAAGAAACTACAATGCCGTTGTTACACAATCGAGGGTCTTGAATTACTGTATATGATCAAAGTTCCTTTGTTTAGTAAATTTTGCTGTTCTTTTAAACCGTGGAGTACAGGGTACTTTTCTTTCTGATACAGTAAGGGGAAGGAAATGCAGTCAAGAGTCCGCACAAAATAACAGACACATGTATCAGTACAGTACTGGTTTTTGTTCCGCTGAAATTGGCTTAAATCCTTAAATTTCCATTTACTTTTAAATGCACGTTTTGTTGGTAAATAAAGATGGTTCACACATTAACAAGAGTGATATACCGTTGTTGTCTGTCTTCTTGGATCTTATAAAACAATACCACGGTAAAACAGGTATGATTTGATGCCACCTTCGATTTTTCGAACTCCCGAATTTCAAACCCATTTCCATTTCCCTTGGAGGTTCGAAAAATCGGAATTCCACTGTACGTTATAAGCCTTACATAGGGTAACTATGCATTTAACAAGTTTATTGTTATTAACTACCGTATGATGGGAGATCCTATGCATAATTATTGAGGGTACTATATAGCTATTTTACATGTATATAGCTTCCCTGCAGTTTGAGTGAACTCGAGCGTTGACACGTTCAGGATTTACCCTTTAAAGTGCTGAATGGCTCAAGTAAAACTGTATCAAAGGAGCCCTTTATTGATCTGATCGACTAGAGCATAATAAATTATGCTTTAATACTACAACAAATTAAACAGGAAATGGCTAGAAAAAAAAGAGGGGAGCAAAGTAAAAATAGACTTCTTTTAGGCACTTAGAATTTCAGCAAAAAGGTATGCAATCGAGTTTGCAGGCGATTACGGTCAAACTGGATCAATTATAAGTCAGCTAACAGACAGTTTATATAAGCTCAATATTTCAATGATAACATCGTTTAAATCAGACAAAACACACAACTAAAAGAATCATTGCTTACAGCTCTGAAGCATTTCAGTAAGAGTCTCCAGAGCGATCTTCGAGGCCGACGCAAAACCTTGTTCTCGCAGAATAGCACATATAGAAATCTCAAGAAGACGCCGGTTCACAGAGTTTATGTCCGCCATCTTGAATTGACAAAAAAGATTACCCAGAATTCAGCTGGGTGGGCAACGGAACAATTGGGGAGGGGAGGGGAGGGTCAGAATCGACAGAGCCATAGTCGATGTTTTACTCGCTCTTAGTCTTACGCTCTTAATTTCAGATTGCGAACAAAATTTTTTGATATGACCACTCTTTTAGCTAATTTATCTAATTTATCCATCAAGAAGTCAGTAATTCCACAAAATTACAATGACAACAACATGACCTCAGACAGCCCCCAGACGAATTCGATTTATGTAAGTATTGAATCCTAACAATAGGTTTTTGTTTTCAAACAATACTTATAGTACAACGCTAAATTTTGGCGTGCTCCCATTGGTCCAAATCAGTCACGTGACCCGATAGCCTCTCTCCTCAGCGGGCGCCAATCAGCACATAGTGCCCTTTTTTGGCAAATTTTGCTCAAAATTTAGCGTTGTACAATAAAAGCAATCGAGTCCTTCTGTCTCAGGCCCTATGTGTGATAGGTTCCCTCGCAAATTTGATGTTCAAACTTCATATAAGCCCTTGAACCACGTTCTCGGGCTAATATTTGTTGTGAACATCAAATTTCCGAGGGCAACCTATCACACGATAGTGCCTTTGACAGAAGAACTCTATTGTTTAAATAGGACACATCTAAGGGCTTCGTGAATTTTTTTGTCTCTATGTATATTTTTTTACATAACATGCACAAAACATTCCAGAACAGGTTTGTTCAGGTTAATTTTAATTTGGCCAAACAAAATTCAAGTTCTGCTCAAGTATATCTCCAGGAGAAAATATTTCAAAACTTAAATGCAGATCTCAAGACATCATTTAGGTCATGGACGTACCACTCAATTTTGCCAACAAAAATTTCTCAAGAAGACAATTAACACAATATTTTTTTGGATATTAACAATTTTGAGAGTAATATCATTTAAGATTGTCTTGAAAATCATTAGAGCTTTTTTCAAACCCCATCTTTATTTACTTTATAGCCTCCAAGAAAAACTTTCTTTGGGCTTGTAACAAGCTCCCCTCCCACAGGACATCTGCATTGGAGGCTACATGTCTGTTAAGCTCCCTGTCTGGTAATACCCCCTTCCCCTAGGGTAGCAAAAAGAAAATAGAGAAGGGTAGATGATACATTGTGTAGGAACATGTCAGGCAGTCAAAAATTTATAAAAAACTTTAGTCACTCAGTCAGGATATAAATGACTCTGTGGTTTGTAATGGTAATATACAACGTGTTACATGTTTTAAAATTGCTGGTGTGACATAGATGTAGATAAGTTTATTTTGGTTTTCTATCCCCCTCCCCCTCCCCCCCTCCCCGTCCCACTAATGTGCACATTTTTCATTTTTTTAGATTTTAAGAGCCAGGGGAAACCTGAAATAAGCAATAAATAATTAAGACAAAACAGGATACAGTAATGCTAGACTTTTAAATAATTAATTAGTCAACCTCTGGAATGTTTATTATTAATAACTCCATAGCATTAGTCATCAACTACACAATTTTATTTCTTGTTGTTTTTACATCATTAAGTAATAATTATAAAGGTTTATAATTTCAAAACCCTTTGTAATTCATTACTCCATCAGAAATGGAGGTAAAACTAAAAGATATATTCAGTAAACTATTTCAATAAATGGTTAGCTCAAAATATCAAAATTACCAGCCACTAGTTTGCTCAAAAGAAGTCAGTTTGACAATTATTGTTCATGCTAATCCAGGAATAATCTTTGATCAAGGTTTCTGTTACTCTTCGAAAAGAATCAGGAAAAAAATACAGAGGTAGAAATGTACAGTATAGGAAACAAACTCCAAATTGTTAAGCTGCAAAAAATTAATCAGTGAATGCTGACAATGAACAAGTAAACCTTGTTAAACATTTTTTTCCAAACGTTTAAGGGCCATGGGGCTTAGACAATATTAAACAAACTTAGTTAAAACATTCTGATATACGTGTAAGTGATTGTATGTACATGTATGCATGTGGAAAGTACAAATTAAACCAAAACTTTTCATTATTTACACATACACCTAAATACAATTTGTCGCAAACAGTGTCAACCCTAAGGCCTTAACAGCAGTGTCTTTTCTTAATGTCAACAATAACCTCAATGTTAAACTCAAAGTTTACAACATCAGAATTAACAATAAGGCCTTGACAGCAGTGTAATTCTTAAAGTCAACAATGAACTTCAAAGTTAAAGTTATGTTTACAACATCAGACCAGCCATGCACAAAAACAATCAATTTCTACCATAAAATGTGTGTACATGTCCTATATACACCACTGATTCAAAACAAGATCGGAAAAGAAGGTTGAATTGGCAGTGTTTAAACGTAATGAAAGTATTGGGGTGCTGCAGAGTCCAAAGTACATGTAATAAAAAAGCATTCAGGCTCATAGTGAGCACCAATAATAATGTTTCCTTTTTTTAAAGAATTTTAAGAAATAAGCTATTTTTTCTAATTTCCCAGCCTTTGTGGAACTTCTACAATGTAACAAAAAGTGTCACATGGAAGAAAGCCTCAAAGTCCCAGAAAATGGCAAATTGTGTCAAAGATGAAGCAGTGAATTCCGGCTACATTAAAAAATCAAGGGAAATAAAACGTTCAAAAGATGGTTCAATACAAAGAGAGTTTACTACATAATTTACAATGTACAATGTAAATGTACATGGGTAATCATTTCTTAAGATCAATACATCTACAGTGCTAAAAATAGAATCACCTTTTTCCACAGGTATAGAGAGTGTATACATGTATACAGGTGTACATGTGTATAAAACTAACAAATAAAATATTTTTTTCTTGAGTTTTATGTACATTGTATACCCAGTAAGTTACTGTGTGACCTGCAAAACAAAACAAGACAAAATTAATCATCAATATCAAAAGTACACTTGTTACAAATATTTAAGAAACACTTGTAATTTTTGCATACCAATCATAAATTGTACATCAGACATGTACATGCAATCTCATCCCACACTTGTGACTTGCTGAATGTTACGTAGCCTTCACACATCAAACTAATGTTGGCCAACTCATGTTGGCAAACATAAATTGGTGTGTGTGAATGACACAACAACATGTTGGCAAACTGTTGGCACAAAAAAGGGAACTTGTCTGTATTCTTGCCAACTGTTTGCCAACACGTTGTTGTGTTGTTCACATACACCAATTTGAATTTGCTTACACGAACGGGCCAACAATAGTTTGACACATGAAAGCCACATTACAAATTTCTCATCAATCAACATACATGTCCACTGTACATGTATACATGCATATATTTAACTATTTTGGGTCACAGACCTTGACTTACAATTATGTGTAAACTAATAATAATTTTGTATAGTATGTTGCTCTGTTTCACTCCCAAGAAAATAAAAGATCACAAATGAAAAAAAGGCCAAACCTCATTTTGAGAATTATTAAAAGAGAAATGACTACCACCAGAGGAATACTTTTTATGCTCAATTTCTTTCAAGTGAACAGCAAATCTCTAGGAGTTTATCTGCACTGCACACATTTAAATAAAATGAAGGTCAGAGCCAGCTGTAAGGAAACTAGGAGAAGTATAACTACTCTTATTTCTAAGCTGCCTACATTGTACTTTTGGAGATAAAAACACATTCAATAAATAAACATAGCTTTAAATAAGCCATCAACAGTACAACCTGTACAATGTACATGTTAACTTGCCAGTGACCTTGAACTTCTTACTGGTTGCCTATTCAGAAATTTAACAAGAACCCTGCTTTGTTTATTTTCTTAAGATTACCATGTTCGTGTAGTCAACCATGGATTGTATACTCACAGAGTTCTATAGTCCATGATAAACCTCAAGCATGACATCCCATAATCCTCCAGGGTGACAGTAAGATGGAATACAGTGCATTTGGTACTCAGGCCTGTGTCTGTAATAGAGTAAACGCAAAAGTACATCATATTCATCTTCTTGCTAGAAATTGTTCCTTTCACCTTCTATTAACTTGAACAAAATGCCGGCAGGTGGAAGGGTGGACAGGCAGGCAGGCAGGCAGGTACAGATATGTACGTCTATGTATGTGTTACTATTTTTCCTGTGAGTGTTTCTGGCAGAACATTTAATGGGGATATTTTAAGATCATCCCTCAGGGTGCCTAAAATGCGATATGTAAATTGAATTACTGACAGCATTATTTCTAAAATGATCGGGACTCCAATTCTGTAAAAAAAAACACTAAGACATATTTATTATCTGCACTATTTGGCATGATAATTTTATCATTTTGTTTTCAATATGAGAAATCAATTAAATTGATTTCTTAGGTATTCAGTACAGGTGTTCTTCCCTATTCTGAGGAAACCTTTTGATGATATCGGGTTATTTATTCAAGGTGTATTAGGATGTATTGGTATTATACTACCCGCTGGCTGACTCTGAAACATCATATCAGGGACAAAATTGTGGTTCACGAGCAGTCTCGTGTTGACATGAAAATATTTTTTGACTTTCGCCCTGGGATAAAGAATGCAGGGATGAATCTTCCCAGGATTAAATCAATTTGTCAAAAGTATGCAATAAACCAAGATAAATATACCAAGATGACATACCAAGATGAATAATGGATTATTGCATTTTTAAATGAAATGAGTCATGCAAAACATGCAGATAACATGCACTTATTGACTGACTGGAAGGTCTTTAATAAAGCCATGATTGTGGTGTTATTTTGGGGAACTCAAAATAGTTAATTTCCCGAGCTTAACAGGGTGGTCACGTGGTATCGATCTCATATTTCTAGGTCATTGGTGTTTCATTCTTGTCTTGGTTTGTGTTCAGTTTGCACGCTCTAAAGTTAGTCCAATATTTTTGTATAATTTCATTCTTTAAACGATCATGACTCAGTACAATTTACGATCGCTTCCTGCCTGTGATAATGTGGCTATGAATGCAGGTGTGGATTTGGATGAGAATGAAGAGTTCCATAACATTTTCGATTTTCCTCCAGTGACAGTTCCACCTGGCACCAGTCAACGAAATTCTTCTAGTCAGTCTTTCACTCTCCTTGCTTCGAACAGAGGAGCTAATGGTTGGAAAGATGAGATTGCTGAATTAACTGCGGCCTATTTTCTTGTAGGTAGTTTGTTACACCACTATTTTGTATACCTGATTTGGGTGAACAGTCAGGAAAATGACTTCATGAATACTTGTGTGGGCTGGATGGCTATTTCTGACAGACTTGAGTCAGCCCGTCCGGCTTTACACATGTCAGTAAAATGTGGGTTTATTTTTCTCTACAACTGTGTCAGTTAGGGCTGTAGAGAAGTATGATGAGTAAGGTAATAGGACACACAGAGTCCAATTCAGCCTGTAATCATACGAGTGATTAACAAAACTGATTTTTAGATAGCAGCAAGCAAGGCAAGACTTCAATTTGCTTAATCACAAGCATGATTACAGACTGCACTGGACGATGCAAAGTCCTGTTGCCATGATTACTCGATCGCGTTCAGTCTATAAAAAAAATTAAAAAAAGGAACTCACTCAGGTGCAACTGTCCTATGAGGGCAGGTGCAATAATGCATAATTTAGCAATATTACTTACACATGGTGCATACCCTTAGCAATGCCCATGCTTTCCCCACCCCCACCCCCCTTCCCCCCTTCTCTTTTCCTGCTGGAATTGACCAATGCATAATGTTCAAATCAGGGTTGGTAATAAGTAATCAAATTCAAGAATTTGTTCCAGTAATATTTCATGTAAGGTAGTCACAATAAAGAGTTGTACCTTTTTAAGTACCGGTACATGTACTTTAGACCATCCTCAGCAACCCTTCATAAACAACCATCAAATTAAGGATTTAGGAAGCGTGCTTATTAAAATACTTACTTTTGTAAAAATTCTCTGGCCGGCGATCCTTTAGCTGGTGAGTTTTCAGTGCTACTACAAGGGGTACTTTGATTCACAACATTCAAATTTGGCGGACAACCGTCCATGCCATCTGTTTCAAAATCAAAATCCATCACCGTGGGTTCCTCGATTTCGCTCGAAGCATTCCACTGTAAATTATTTTGGAGCACTGAATCAGCTTCTGTGTTGTTTCCATTTCGATCTACACTCGAGCAAACATCTGCACTACTGCCGGTTGGGAAGTAATTAAATCCATTCGTTACTTCCTCTCTGTGAATTTCGGTCACCGGTTGTTCTTGATTGTGTGCAAAGTAGTCGGAAAAACGCGGTCTTTTCTGTGTAAGACAAAAAAGGAAAACAGAATCATATAAGAGGGCATTGAACTGTTGTTAACGACCTAAATTTGCCAGGAAAAATTTGACGTTGAGAACCTCGAAGGTCAAACACCTTTGTGAAGTTTGGAAATTAAAAACAACATTCCGCCGACATGAAATATTTGCAACGGTGACCGTTGCAAATATTTCATGCAACCTGAACTCTACCATAATCTAGCAAAGTAGAACAGCGACCTACCTCACTTATGAGGTTGCAATCCTGCTCCCCAGCACCCATTACATTTTCTTCTACAGCAGCAAAACCATTTCTTCCGCTGGTTTCAAGTTTTCTTTTCAAACACTGACTCGTGAAAATGTGTTGATGATTGTGTTCGGCTGTCAAAACCGGCTCCGAGAATGAAAATTGCGAGGACATTCTTTGAGATATCTCAAGCTACAGCCCACAGAAAACTCTTTAGCAACTTTTCGTGGCGAGAAAAGGTCTTTCTTGAGGCTAAAGATCGTTTCTACAGCAGATAAAAAGCGTGGTTTGAACAAAGAATCATGAATGCTGATTTCCCGCCATTTGCATTTCTATGAAATTTCCGGTTTTCATTCATTACCTTCTCTTTTCCCCAGTCCCCTCGGTCTCCTGTTCATTTCCCCAACGTCCCCTCCCACAAGAAAACCTTCTTCTGGATACTGGTGGGCGGGAGAAACCGCAAACGTTTCTCTCTTTATTTTTATTTATTTTTTATTTTTTAACCTCAGCGTGTTTCGGCGGCGAGTAGAAAACGAGAAATTGTTCGTGGAAGTCTCTTTAATCTGATTATCACTGGAATGAACAAAGACCGTAATTGAGCGGAACAATAAGATTCCGTCATATCTACGTCACTGATGTGCTCTGCAAGGCTTGCGTGACTAAAATCTCTTGTGGGAGTTTCATCTGCTTCAAAAACCTTTTCAAAGGTAAGTTACCATTTACGAAACTGCATAAGGCGAAATTTTTCAAATCAATCACTGAAAGTTTAATAATCAATCGGCGATGGGATAAACACTTGTCAGGTGGGAGATATATATTGCCTAGAAACTCCTTCTTCGACTGCTTGTTTTTTACAATAGCAAGGTATATTTTATACCCTGTATTTAGTGACTCTCCTTTCGTCCTGCCTATTTTGGTTGTTTCATTAATTATTGGTTTTGCATCAGCATGCATAGATGACTTACTCAGTCATGTATTTTATAAAGTCTGTGTAAATATTATTCCTAGTTCGGAGCATTCCAGAAATCTAATCCGGCTTGCAAGTTCATACCCCACACTGAATGTCTTGCAGATCGAGAGAGCGTTTTGTGTTTTTTAACGGATGACGCATTAGACCTATCCAGAATCTCATATAAGTTTCTGATTTATAATACTGAGCGCTCAAATCGTACAATTTAATTGGATTTTTGTTAGAATTTAGTGTTCAAAAACATGTTAAGTCTTAAGTCACGAAAGACGCGAAGAAATGCGATTGTAAAATTGGGATTGTAGATGAAACACAGGAGAGCAGGAGAGCGGATTTGGGGTGATCTGAAAATAAGTTGTCAGTTTAGCACAGTGGCATCGCTAATGTGGGTGTCACATTGGGAACCGCTGACATAAACTTAAAGTTATTTACAATGTAGAATGTTGTTATGAGAATATGACTGCAATGAACTTTCATGAGGACTAAGCAAAAGACACTTATTAATAGTTTCACTACACTAGTTTAGTGTCTTTGAACAAAACTGAACCATTAGTTTTAGGAATGGCCGAAAGTATTAGTTCCTCTGTAGGAAAGGGAGAATTCGCTCAATTCTGCTCGGCAATGGAACCATTAAGTCTTCCTTTCTTTTTTGCAGGTGAATGCCGGTCTAAATCACTGGTAAGGCCAGTAGAAGAAAGTATGTATCGAGAATTATTCTGTCAAAATCTTGGCATAGACCTGGTCCAAGCTGCCAAAAACGAGCTGGAGTTTTTAAGGCAGGTAGACGAATATCCGGCTAACCTCTACAAGGGGGCTGTTCTAAAGAATGCTATCAGACGATATGAAGTTTTTTGGCTGCCACTTGCTTCCAAAGAAGGTTATGGCAGCAGATTTTTAGCAGCTCCATTAGACATTGCCTGGGTATGGCATGTACACATGCTGGCACCGTATAACTACGAACAAGACTGCATTAACTGCATATCCAAGGTAGTTGACCATACGCCTTTAGGCGGCCTTCAACGCAAAGAAGCGCTTGAAAAAGCCAAGTATTTATGGGAGCGGGATTATCCCGACGAGCCTTTTGATATCGAACTGAACCAGCCACCGAACATGTTAACGGTTTACAAGAAGTCCAAGATACAATACGATTTGGAGGAAGCGTGTTATCGCCAATCTAAATTCTACTACCAAGTGTCTTTGCCTCATTATAAGGATGATAAATTCCTGGAGGAGGCGGTAGAGCGTTACGAACATCACCTTCAGTTAAAAAAACAAAATCCACAGGTATTCGCTGTCCCGTGCTACGATTTTGATCTCATTTGGCACGTGCACCAACTTCACCCAGTAAACTATAACAGAACAACAACGCAGTTCTTGGGAAGGCTACTACATCATGATGATACTGCAACGAGTCGCAGCCCAGGCTCCAAGCTGCACGACTCCGAGGCGGAGACGAGAGCGGTATGGAAAGCAGCGGGCTTACAGTTTGCTAAACGAGGCGCCATGTATAGGGGAGATCCACCGGATCCGGCCCCGCCCAGACCCTTGTGGCTGTACGCTCCACTCGCACGCTGTGAATATGCAGTGGACATTCTTCAAGTGGAAACGTTTAACATGGGCAAGAAAACGTTTCGGATTCACCTGGAGAGCCCTAAAAAGGAAGAGATCTTGTCCCATACCTTTAAAGGTAAATACTAATCCCAACATGCTTCGGTTCCCGAATAAGTTGCAAGCTTGCCTCGCTCGGAAATGAGTCCCGGTGCAAACACTTGGAGATGAAAATTAGTTTTGTTTACAAATAAATGAAAAGTAATAGTCTCATGCATCATGCAAAGTCTCCGGAAATGGCTTGGTAATAGATTTTTTGCGTCGCATTGCGTGATGCCAGTTACATCTCCCTTGTGCTGCTAAAGCCAGCAGATTCAAGGCGGATGTTAAGGGGCATCGCCGACTTGTAAGAGCCTTTCACGCACCAAGCGCGCCGAAGAAAGGATACCCTTGTTACCAGAGGTGGTGTGAACGCGCTTGCCCTAGGACATTAAGGCTGTACGTGCCCACGCGTGCGAGAAATACCTCTGGCACTGCAGGTAAAGAGAAGATGGCGCATAGGAAACCCGCACAGCAAGGCGTTGCACCATCTTCTTTTCCACTTTTGAAAGGTCTCTTTTTTTGGTAATTTAGTATTTTTTATTTTCCATATGCAAAAAAGAAAGGTACAAGCGCACTGCCACCTGTCACTCGTGAATGGGATTTTCAGCCACAACCATGAGCTCCAAGGGCGCTGATGTATGATCTTCCGAGTCTGAAATATGTGTCGCAAAATGGCATCTATTTTAACCACGACTTTGCTCCTTTCTTGTGCATACTTAATACTGATAAGGCTACCTTCCCTAGTTTGTCGGCATCCAGCCGAAGATACATTGACCGTGGTGAAGTAAAAGGGCCTAAGAAATAGGCAAGAGTGTGACGATGCACATCTGGGGTTTGTGAGCAAATCGAGGTCAAAGATGGCACAATAGTTTTAAATTTGCAGGGTTTACCAATTTTCGTCTAACATTTTCCTCTTCTTTTAAAGGCAACCGTGCTGTCAAGAAACTGAATGCCAGACGATTTACTGTTGACAATGACAGAAGACACACGATCACAGCTCGCATATACCAGAGGAAGATGTTTTTTCGAAAGAGGTTTGTCACTCAGGCTACTGTAAGTGTGTTACCTTTCCTCGAGGCTACACCGGTTGGCGACACATCCACTGCATCTGTTGGAATGCCATTTAACGACGACAAAGGACACTACACGGCACAGTTAACAATAAGAATCAATCCCCCCACCATCCAGAAATACAGCTTTAAAGTAAACATCGGTACGTTCCATGCTCAAGATCACCCTTCGAGACATCTCAGCCAACCACAACTTGTACTCCCTCCCAGTGATCTGACAAAGAAGTCATTGCCTTGTAGTGTAGCTACGCAGAGTGTGCTTGACTGGAGAGAAAGAGAGGTGTTTAAATATCGCATAGTGCACTCCTCGGTTGGTCTGATCTCCGCGGTTGAAATCATTAATCTTCATCAACAGGTTGTTGCCTCAGCTCACACGATAAACTTGACCTCCTTGCCAGATTCGGATGCTGTAAGAGATGCAAAGAAATGCATCGTATTGAACCAATCGGAGGGCGAGAGAGCCATGCTTATTCGAGGGCAAAAGGATTGGGGAGTGTGCATTGGAAAATGGCAACACAAAATACGTCCTGGAAACGAAGGTATCTATAGATTTGGCCCGAAATTCGTCAGCATCAGAGTCTTTAAACTGTTCGAGAAACAAGGCTGGTGCGTTGTGAAAAAGTCTGCATTTGGTACCTTTGTGATTAAAATGGATTCCGACACCGTCATACGCTTGGACTTGAGAAAGAGCAAGATTTATGTGTCTCCGCAGGCTCAAGCCATCCCGGAGGCTCTCGCCTTGGCGCTTTCAGTAGCTGTTCTTCATCTTCTGTGCATGCCTTACCTCCCAAAGCTGTCAATGGAAGCGTCCCCTGACTACCAGATAAATAGCAGAGGCGTCATCATATCACCGATTTTTCGTGTAGTTGGTTACTCATGTCGTACCGTGCCCACGAATACGTACATCATGCGCGTGTTGGGTGAGGAGGTATGCGCTCCTTGCGCTGGCTGGGATGATATTGCTTGTTATGATTTCAACAAAGACCAAGTTTGCGATTGGAACATGGGACCGGATAGCGGAAACTCCAGTAATACAGGCGATGCTTGGGAGAACCTTGCTGCTGGAGACAACGAAGATCACGGAGGAGACAATGGAAGCCTCGGCAATGGAGGAGGCTGTGTTGGTGCAGACGCTGGAGGTCATGATAGCGGTGGAGGTGCTTGTGTCAGTGGAGGTGGTAGTGTTTGTGCTTCTGGGGGCTGTGTTGGTGGCGATGGCGGAGGATGTGGTGGTGGTGGTGGTGGGGATGGAGGGGGTGGAGAAGCTGGATGTGGTGGTGGTGGTGGCTGTGGTGGAGGCTGCGGAGGTGGCTGTGGTGGTGATTAGAATTCGCAATGTCAACTGTTATCCAAATGAGTCGGAGCATGGCTGTTTTCCCAAACTGAATTACTGATGATATGTTAGGGAGGCACGCCCTTTCTCAGCCCATCTGACAGAGAAACTTGCCTGGGACTGCTTTTGTAGTCTTATGATCAAGAAGTATGTGTAATGGCAATCATACAGGGCCGTATCCAAAATTTTATGAAAAGATGGGGGTACGGGTGTAAGTCGGTGCAAATCCCTATGAGGTTATTTTCAATTTTTATGGCGGGTTTTAACACCCTTATCATTTTTCCTGGATCCAGGTTAAATATATGATATACCTCTCGATTTTTTAAAACGCAAATGTAGACTGAACATTAATATATTCTGTGCATGTCAATTCATATGTTCTGCGCATGACGTTTCATTTGATTTATCTCTTTCTAAAGGTATGTTCTGGTTTTAATTGTTTAATCTCTTAAAAAATGTAAAAAGAACACAAAAAGTCAAACCAAAACATAACACTAACCATAGCATTTGTATAAGAAACCCAAACAAAACTTTACAAAAAGTATTTACTTCAATTACCTAGTATTAGCTGTATTCAAAAGAGTTTACGTTTTATCAAATAGAAAAGAATAGTTGATCTGCCTTAAATGTACATCTAATAAACAAATGAAAGAATCCTCTTGTGGATTTAGGAGATTACAATAACATAGAGCAAAATCTTGAGTTTGTGAATAAAATTTTTAAGAATCCACTTTCATTCGTCCATGTCGATATTTCGCCAAATGAGATTCTGAATAGCTCGCCATTTTTGGATTGGGTACTAATAGAAAGGACAGGTTTAAGAAAGGCATCACCACCACAACAACAGCTTTATTTATACCCAATAAGAAGTATCAGTATTCAAAACTGGCTAACATGCTTGCCGCCTGGGAGTCCGATACAGAGAAACGTCTATTAATACCTTGAAAATCCGACTTCCTAAGACCTTTGGGGAGATTATCGGCCAGAGAATAGCACCGCTATAACCCAGTTTCAAAGCATGGCGTGGAATAGTTGTTTCTGGGCATACAAATTAAGAAACTAGAATTTTAGATTGAAATCGAAAATAAATCTTCGAGTTTTCTCTTCCAATTCGCAGCATTCATGACCAAATTTTTACGTGATCTTCAAACCGCCACCAAATGGCGTCAACGAACCAATTCGTTAGCAGCTTAATGCTGAAGTTAACTATAAAAATTACATCGTTCAGTCATGAACACTTCTAAATCGCGAGATCTTGATGTTCAAGTCTGTTGACAAATTTGAAAAACTTCTCAGAATGAGAACGCTCATAAACAATCCCAAATCATAACATTAAGCTTTATTTTATTGTGTCTTGCTGATTACAGCAGTCGCACTGCAAAAGATCGGTCGTAAACTCTCTTCCCTTAAGGCTTAAACTGGCACATTCGATGTGTCATGTTATAACAGCAATTTACACGAACACAAGCCTAAGTTTTAACGATTCGATTCCTTGGGAAACTCACACAATTTGTATGTTTCTCAAACTGTTTAGAAACTTCTTATGAAACACCACTGAATCAGTAAATCTTCTCCCCCTCATAAATGTTGTTTTGCAACTGAAAAAAACACTCCTAAATGATCAGATCTTCAAGACGAAGTTCATGCCAGGGGGAAAGGAAATGAAAGCATTCCTGCAATCGTGTTTGTGTTTTCTTGTATGCCAGAAATGGAAAACTACGCGCACATTTTGCGTTTGTCCTAACTTTCTTTGTCCAAGATTGGGGGCCGCACCTAGACAATTAAATGAAACATATAGGGCCGCCATATTTGACCCGCATCTATAGGCGTGGCTCGTTCAGAGCCAATATTAACCTCGACGTAGCCTTAAACCACGTTTAAGTTAGACCAGCTTCGTTTAAGCAGTCGGGTCAGTGATACTTATTAATTGGTTGAAATACAGTGGCTGGTTTTGTTTAATGCAAGGAATGACAACTTAAACCACGTTTAAGTTAGACCAGCTTCGTTTAAGCAATCGGCTTATACTTAATAATTGGTTGAGATACAAAAGCTGGTTGTATTTAATGCAAGGAATGACAATCTAAAATCTTGTCGTCTTGTGAACGGCTTCGTCAATTAGTCTCTTCCAGTGATGAGGATCTCTCAATGCAAACATGACTTGATCTTCAATCCCCGAAATCGGATCAACGTAATCGATAATTAACACTTGATAGTTTCCTCTATGACGAGGAGCTCTGAAAGGCCCAACTTCAACTGAGCGCATATTGCCAAGAGGCATTTCTATCTCTTTGCTGCAACACAGTAACTTGAACCAGAGCACATCGGAAGTCAGTACAAGGGCGCCATTTCCTTGCACCTGGCAACAGCCGGTGGATCTCTGGTACTGAAGATTGGCCCAGAACATTTCTTTTGCAATAATCTGATTCTCATTGAACCTTAAGTTGACGTCGTCTTCCAACTTCGCGCAGCAACAACCCATCGTTTTGCTTCCCTCAAAAAACGTGAAAAGACACAACTCATAAACATCGAAGTTTACATGTATAGACAGGTTTGACAGCCCGATCATTTGCATGTGCGAAATAAAGGAAACATTGGATGTGGAAGCTGTGAGATTGGAGCCCGGGAAGGTGGAGGGGGGTGGGTAGGGGTCCGTTCCAACGTGGTACGTATTCCAAGAATGGTTGTCATTTATTCCTGTCACGCGCATCATGTTACTCTAGCAGGTGCCGTTTTAATTTCATTGAATACTTCTGCCAGCTAGGGTAATACGACTCCCCTAAAAACGACTGCGTGGGAGGCTACTGCCAGCTGAGAACGAGGGCTTCCCAATAGAGCGATTTTCACGACGGCCATATTGGAGGTATGAAACAATTAAAACTGCTTGCAGGCATCCAACATGGCCGAGGCAGGGGTATTTTGCAGAACGCAGAACGCAGAATGCAGAACGCAGAATGATGGTCAACGGTATCGGGTGTGAAACAGGTAGGTACATCATATATGATAAACTGAAAAAGGGTTAGGGTTGGGGTTAGGGTTAGGGTTTGTTAGGTTAGGTATGTATGATATCAGTTTATCATATATGATGTACCTACCTGTTTCACACTCTAAACCGCTGACCATCATTCTGCGTTCTGCATTCTGCGCTCTGCGTTCTGCAAAATACCCCTGCCGACATGGCCGCCACGGGGGGGGGGGGGGGGGGGGACTCCCATATGAAAGTGACGGGGATGCTCGTCGTCTCGCTTAGGGATGTAAATTGCAGATTTTGATCTCGCTTAGGGTTTCCAGGACGGAAAGCCAACATTTTTACCCATACGGGTATCGCTTGGCTTTGTGCGTAAAGAAATATCTATATGAAAAAACCAAACGCCGTCAATTTTCAGCGTCAATCTTTAGCGCATTTCAAATCACTGTTACTTTTATTTGGTTGTCTGTTTAAGCATGGTCTCCTTTAGGGGTCTAATAAAGCCTAAGCCACCCCCAGATTGGTCTGCTTTAGGGGTTTAATTCTAATTTTCCGGCGAGCATCCCCGTCACTTTGATATGGGAGTTCCCCCCCCCCCCACCCAGGGCATGGCAGCCTTGAAAACCCCTCCATTGGGAAGCCTTCGTTCTCAGCTGCAGCCGTGACGTCACAAGAACAAACCCTCTATCAGTTTCTGGAATTTCACCTGAATGCCTAGTGAATTCCTGATAAATTGAGGGGGTAATTGAGGAAGAATAATCGACAAGGTAAGATGAACGTTTATTCGTTTGTCTCACGATGGAATCGCTTTGAGTTGTTGATCGCGACGTTTCGACTGCAATACTGCTAGTCTTCATCAGGCGATGAGGTCAATTGTTTACGTGTCGCTACTTGTAGCATGATGGTTCGCTGCCATGCTACAAGTAGCGACACGTAAACAATTGACCTCATCGCCTGATGAAGACCAGCAGTATTGCAGTCGAAACGTCGCGATCAACAACTCAAAGCGATTCCATCGTGAGACAAACGAATAAACGTTCATCTTTAAGATGAACGTTTATTCGTTTGTCTCACATACCTATCTTACACCACGATGAACAATAAACACATCTTTAATGACAATAATCGACAAATAATGGCGTATGTAAATAGTGAAGTAAATTCTCTCCTACACGTCATTTCAGCCAATCTACGTCACGCTTGACAGCCGGATTTCGAAGATCTGAATGTAGTCAACACATTTACGTGACATCCGAAATTCTACGCAAATTCCCCGAATTTATAACTAGCATTGAAAGATTTAGAATAATGTAAGGTGTAATTCTTCATTTATTATTCAAACTGACGCATAATTTTGGAGATTGCATTCAACGCTTCGAAACACTCACTCAGGTCACACATGATGTATAGTAGTTTCCCTATGCGTGACAACCATCACGCTAATTCGAGCAACTTGACAGTTTTTTATAGAGGATTCTTCGGCAGGATGGTGACAGTTGTAATAAAAATCCTCCGTTCACTCCGTTGTTCGCCCATTCACTGATTAGAAACTATCAGAACAAGTCTTATTTCCGTTTCATTCGACCGCTGTGCGATTTTAAATGTTTTCATGCTGATTGAAATATTATAAGAAAGGTATATTGTACATTTATATGTATTTATAAAGACGTTACTGAGCTGTTTTCGATTATTTTACTGGAAGCTTTCGTCCGCTAGAGATTTCAAGAACTGGATGATTTCCAAGACCGCAAGCAAAAGACACACGCGAGAACAAAACACACATTTGACAGCACTAGCCCTCAATTAAAATAATAATAATTACAAACTGACATTAACTGATATTTTTTCATCGAACGATGCTATGAAAAAGCAGCCTAATTTCGTCTGGCATTGTAGACAGTTTAAATTATCCAGTAGATATAAAATTTAACTCACCTTCAGTCAGGCTTCAATCAATGATGTTTTCAAACTTCAATCTTCTATGAATTAATACATGCCGCTGTCAACTAACGAATGTCTTGGTAGCGATGACGTCACACAGGAAGTGATGACTTTCTGATGAGTCATCTAACAGCAAGCACTCACTGAAGAGTCAGTGGTTTGTATATTTACGGCGGCCACTTAGGGCCTGTTTACAAGGAGGCAGGGTTACCCTAGCAAGCGGGTTACCCTAGCACTGACACATTTCCTCTTTTTTTTCTTCGTCGTGTTTACAAGGCAGTGTTTACAATACGTGTTACCAAGCGCATTTATTTTGTCCCGGGTTGTAGGGTTACCCAGCTGCCTGTGATATTTTGCTTGTAAACCCGGGCTATCTTTGACCCTTCTGCTAGGGTTAACTCGCTTACTAGGGTAACCCTCCCTCCTTGTAAACAGGCCCTTGGCACTCGGCGAGGATAGTACACGGTGGCCAGAAGATATGAATTTCATGTTCGACTACTTAGTTCGTTACATGAAGATATGATATCGCTAAAAGCCCCCTCTATATGTATGTGCAGACTTTGGTTAACAAAGATTGTATCTTTGAATTTTGAGGCGCAGATACTTAACCGATTGGTGAGGGGTTAGCAAGCGGTTCTACCAATCCGAGGATATCACAAACAACACATAATGTAGTTTCACTTTTTGTGATGAGCGCGCGCTCTTGAGCATGGCTCACTCCATTGCTATCACCTGCGTTGTGAGTTTAAATGTCTGTTTATTTTTGCCACATTCGTCATGCATGACGGCACTAGTCACATCACAAACAGACGTGTGCAATTCACACAGGCTAGGTTACTTAGTGTTCAATGTTCTGTCATTACCTGCTGATCCGGTTTTCGAAACCGAAATCCAATCATCAAGGGAATGGATCGAGTAGTCTTCAAAACTGGACCAGTGATAACGCTTTTTTTTTTCATATTTCTGGGAGACGCCCAATTTTAGAAGTCTATAAAGATATCTGGTACTTTGTATAATGGCAATTGCCATTTGCTGCTAATCAATGACAAATGGCCAAACGTTTTTTAATTTTAACTGGTACCTGAAATTAAATTGGCTCTCATTCAATCCTTCATTGCTTTCTATCTCATCCAAATCCTATAAGTTAGGCCACAGTTAGTAGAGGGGACCCTCTACTAACTAATTAAAACCCCTTGTACCCTTCTGCATGACAAACAGCACACTCCTTCGTTAGTGGGTGCCAAGTACCGTTTTGAATTTGTCGTATAACGCAATGAAAACAGGTCTAATTTCGCTTGCAACTGGCATAATAAAGGGTTAAAAATTATCCAGCACATTAAGAAATTCTACGTACCTTCGACACTTGAATTAATGATCGCTGTTTTGAGACCTATCTTATATCAATAAATATTCCAATATTCGTCCTTGTCAAGCAACGGAAAAAGTATTTCAACTCGGTGTTTAAAAATGAACAGCGCAAGATACGTATACATGTCAGTGACATGTATCACTGGGTAGTAATGAGGTCACCTGTGACGTCAAAACAGGAAGTGACACTGTGATTTTTCATCCTCAAACAGCACTCACAAAACTCTGTAAGTATACTTTGTGTTTATTGAGC
Organism: Siderastrea radians; assembly: GCA_964017195.1. NCBI lineage: Eukaryota > Metazoa > Cnidaria > Anthozoa > Scleractinia > Rhizangiidae > Siderastrea > Siderastrea radians. The sequence continues at coordinate 61,680,533 of OZ024890.1, read as the reverse complement.
ACTCAGCAAGATTTTGATATGCATGCATGTATTGACAATTTGCTACTCTATAGGTAATACTAGATGCTATTCTAATCAAATCGACGGGTGTCGTCATCACGTTCGTTTGTGCGTCATGAACAACTTGGAACGATGCTGTATTGTATATTCGAATTTCAGCCACGTGTGCAGTGAAACTCCGTCTAAACAACATTAAGAAAGCAATCTATGAGCGCTAAAAGGCCAGTTAGTGGGGATGTCTGTACATATCTTATTTACAATCTTTAGTAATTTAAGGATTCTTCCTTTTCCCCCTGTTTACGAGTTGACAAAGTTTGACAGCTGCAGACAAACTACTTATGAAATGTCGATAGTTTGCGCCCTTGCTGAAAGAAAAATTCAGTTGGTCGTTTCCCACTGAGGATTCTGTCATTAAAAAAAGCAAGCAACATTTAACAGCAATTATTTGTATATGTTACAGTTTGGTTGTATTTAAGGGAGTCGAAGTTGTTTATTGCTTTGTGATGATAGCCAGAAATTAAATTTAAATTATATCGGGATGTGCTTGTCAATATCTGACAGTAACACAATAATGTTGCTGTAGATTCATCACAATCCGTCACTCAAGAGAACAGCCATACAGTTCGACCCTCATGGCCACAAAAGCATGCCACCCCTTTGGCAGAAATCTCACATAGCGAGCTCTGATATGTTGAGGTAACACGTGAGACACTACTGTGTTCCTGTCGGTGTTTCCCTGAAATACCTGAAAGAAAGTTGATTAATATGATTTATCAGTCAATCTCCAATCTGTCAATTAGTTTAGTTGGTTGCTTGGTGGGCTGGTTGGTTGGTTCGTTGGTGATGGTTCAGGGTTGGTTGGTTGGTCGGTTGGTCGGTTGGTCGGTTCGTCGGTTCGTCGGTTGGTCGGTTGGTCGGTTGGTCGGTTGGTCGGTTGGTTGGTTGGTTGGTTGGTTGGTTGGTTGGTTGGTTGGTTGGTTGGTTGGTTGGTTGATTGGTTGGTTGATGGATTGGCGGGTTGGTTGGTAGGTCCGTCGGTCTGTCGGTTGGTTGGTTGCATTTGTTGGGTGGTTGTCCCAGGGTTTCAAATAATAATTAAATTATAGATATATCCCTCATCCATCAATCCATCCCTCCACCCAACCAACCGTCCAGCCAAGCACCCAGCCAGGCAGTCTGCCAATCAAGCAACCAACCAGCCAACCATGTAACTTTGATATACATGACTTAAATCTGTCTTCAGAATTACCCTCCTTCTACAAAGAAATACTTTCGGCCTGGCAGGAGATACACTCCACAGACCCCTCATCTGCTGACGAATACGGAAATGAAATCATTTGGAACAACCGTTTTATTAGAATAGATGGAAAACCGATCTTTTTTCTGTCATGGTATCAAAAAGGTGTGATTAAAATACGCGACCTTCTGGAAGATGGTAGGTTCTTGTCCATAACCGAATTTCAAGATAAATATGGTCTAAAAGTAAATTTCTTAAAATATTACGGCCTCCTCTCTGCAATCCCTAGTGGGTGGAAAAACTCCCTTTTAAATCCTAAGCAAATACCCTCCAATATGGCTGTCAGAGATAACCTAACCCCCTCTAATGTCACTGCCAAAATTGCTCGCGAACTTTTTGTTTTGAAAGTTCTTAAATCCCCAAAAATAGAACTAGAACTAGTCGGAAAAAACTTATCCCCGAAAGCTATCTACCAATTGCCTTTTAAAGTCACAGTAGAAAACAAACTAAGATGTTTCCAATACAAAATCATTCATGGTATTCTTCCTACAAACAAACGCCTTTTTAAAATGGGACTGAAAACGTCACCTCGCTGTGAGCGCTGCAACTTTCCCAACGAAACTTTGGTTCATCTTTTGTATGAATGCCCCATTACGCAAAGTTTTTGGCGTGAAATTGTTAATTGGTGGAATGAGAAACGATCGGAGAATCTTTCCTTAAGCGTGACGGATATTCTGTACGGCTATAAACCAGACTGTACTAAGTTTTACGCCTTAAACCATGTTCTAATCATCGCAAAATATCACATTTTCCAGGCTTGGTTGGATAACAGCCCCCAAGCTTTGAAATGTTTCATCTCGTTCTCAAAGACAAAATCCTTTGTGAAAGCAGAATCGCTTTTAGAAACAACACCTTGTCGAAATTTAGATCAAAATGGACAACATTATGCGCTTTAGCCCCTCAAAATGTTTCCACATAGAATGTGCCACCTGCCCCTTTTTTTTTTTTGTCCTATTTCTTTTTTTTTTCTTGTTTTCGTTAAAATTGTAATTAAATTAATCTGTTGTAAACTAACTCTGTACTTGTACTTATATGTAGTAAAACGGTGTAATTTTTTCTCTGTATTATCAATATTGTATCTGTTTTTTGTACGTCTTTTTTTTTTTTTCCAACTTTCAATATTGTAAAGTCTTATTTTCTGCAATAAAAAAATTTAAAAAAAAACAACCAACCAGCCAACCAACCAGCCATGAACAACATAAAAATAGTATCCAAAGGCAGGGAAAAGTTCGTTTCAATAGACTTCTGGGTCCATTTTTATCTTCCTGGACGTATTGGATTAAACCCGTTGCACAAACACCTTAAGAAAACCTGTATACCCAGGATGAACCTGATAACCTATATCAGTCGCACCAAGGTTTAACAAATAATGTAGCACTTAGGGGCTAGGTGGCTCAATGCAGCCGAAGCTCAAACCGATCTCTGTAACATGACACAACTAGGAATATTACTGATCTTCCCTGGATTGGATGTAGTCCACTGCATGGTTTTATTTGTTTCTTTGTTTGTTTGCGTGCAGGTACTCGTTTATATACCTGGTTAGAGAGAGAAAAATTGGAATGAAGTCTCTTGTCTCAGAAAACAACGCACAGAGATCACCTTACTCTCGAACCACCTATCCTCCAATCTTCCATGGCTTCAACTCCCAGTGGGGAGCGTAATTTGACTCGAGGAGGGAGCATATTCATTTAATTTATTCATAACGTACTTTATCAGTGTTATTTTCCTGATACATCACCCAGTCGATCTTGTCATCACTCGATGAAATCTTGTAACTTGTCACCCACTGATAGTGTTCGGAAGTAAGATTCCTTCCTTGGGTGGCTATTTTCTTGACGGCCAGGGTCCGTCCCAGGTCAATTTGGAGCCACTGATATTCGTCTCGGTATCCTGCAACCCATGAGGAGAACGCATTGAGACGGGCGCGTCTGGGAAGCATGTCTTGATTGTGATAAGACGAGCCAGTTATAGCAGAGTCTGGAATCTTCCCATTTTGCATCCCTAGCGGCAAGATGCAATCTAGCAAAAAGTAAAGTAACGTTTCACTCACGGTTAGTCAGGTATTGTAGAACCCAAGCATTCCCCTTGCTTTTACAAGGAAATCTTCCCTAAGCAGCTGAAAATTGATGTTACATATGAACACAACTATGGTTTATTAATTGCGTGGAAATACCAAGTGAACATAGTGTTAAGAAAAATAATGTAAAAACCTTTATCTGAAACTTTCTAAGAAATTTATGGGTAGGGGTCGTACTGCCAAGAAAGCGAAGTTATCGTATTTTTCTTAATGCAATTTTTCTCAGTCTTATTGAAATCTGTCGTTGCTTCTCGAAACGCTAGCCTCTAAACATGAAAAAACGTTAGGTCAGGCCAGTAAGCAGCCAGGCAGCCAGGCTAAGACAATAACCCTTTTCACATTTAACTTTTCTGATTTACATTACAATACATTTGAACATGGATGTGAGGCAATTTCGGGCAGAAACTGCAAAGTTGCCCGAAATTGCCTCACATCCACGTTCAAATGCATTGTAATGTAACCCTTGCACCAAGAGCCTGGTAAAACCAGGGTTTTACCCTGGTCCAAGCCTGGTTAAAAAACCAGGGTACCCTGGTTCTTAAACCAGGCTTACCAGACTCAAACCCTATGTGCAAAAAAGTCTGGTAACCCTGGTTACCCTGGTTATTTAGAAAACCAGGGTTTACCAGACGTACCAGGGTAACCAGGGTTTAACCAGACTCTGAGAAGTCTGGGCTAGCCTAGGTTACCCTGGTTACCCTGGTAAGTCTGGTGACCCTGGTTTTCTAAATTACCAGGGTTACCCGGGTTTAACCAAGCTCTTAAGGTCTGGGTTGACCAGGGTAACCCTGGTAAACCTGGTTAGCACATTTTACTGAAAACCAGGCTTACCAGACTCGGACCCTATGTGCAAAAAAGCCTGGTTAACCCTGGTTTCCCTGGTAAGCCCGGTAACCGTGGTTGTCTGAATAACCAGGGTTACCCAGGTACATTATTTTTGACCATAACATCTGGGTCAACCCCGGTAACCTTGGTTTTTCTAAGAAGCCTGGCGATACTGGGAAATTTCAAGAAAGCATTGGAAACCAGTAAACTGAGGTTTGTCGCCAATGTTCAAAAAGACTAAAAAGCACAGTATCCTTAACTATGGATAACATGGATATAGTCCTGGGCCCAGTTACATAAAGCAACTTGAGATTAAAAGGTTTTTTTTCGCAACAATTTCCTTTGTTCTGAAGAATTTCTTCGTGTTCTCTTTGTGTTTCCTAAAGTACTCTACTCTATACTCACTAATCTGTCTTCGGCCGAGTTATCTGTGATACTGTGCCAAAGAGTCCTCCAGAACAAAGGAAATGGTTGCAGAAAATTCGCACTTAATCTTAACTTGCTTTATGGAGCTGGGCCCTTGTGAACTAAATGCAAATACTAGGAGTTACACAGTATGAAAGGCCCACATGTACATGTGCACACACAATTACTTAAAGAGCCAGTGTCACCCAAAGTGCTTTACGTGCCGAGGTACATTTTTCATATATGAAAAATACACCATTTTCTTGATTGTCGTGAAGTCGGATTTGTATCTTCTTCCATCACTGCTGTTAGCGATCCGAAAGCACTAGTGTGAATTTTGACTTGACATTTAAGTGTCGCCGTATCGATTTCGTTGTATATTTCCGAATTCTGAAGTGTTCTCGTGGTGGAGAAGGAGATCTTTAAATTGGATGCCTCGTAGGGTTCAGGAAAGTTGAGGTGAAGACCGAGTCTTCCGGGCTCTGCCAAAGTTGTACGGCTGAAGGAATCCGTGTATCAGCAGCGGAGGGAAAGAAAAACATCTATGGGTTTCAGCAATACTACTGACAGTACATTTGCCCGAAATAGTGCTACATTCGTTGCCAAATGAAAACAGAAGGAACGTTAATTTACCATGTAAAATAACAGTAGCTACGGGCTCCAAAGTAATGCTTATGGTCATGAGCTTGTGCTGTTTTGCTTAATTATTCCTTGTGTTCACTGTCTGTTTATGTTTTATTTTTACAAAAAGCGTAAGTGGCTATTCTGGTTTTGCGTCCATCAACATCAGTCGATGCGATCAATCACGCAATCAATCGATCGGACTGTAATAGATCCATGTATATGCATTGAATGCAAACTCAGATCTTGAGTAGTTTTCTCCAGTGACATCTAGCGACGAAGACGTCAATATTCTTACTACTTGTTTTTGTCTTATTTCACTGTCTGTTTATGTTTTATTTTTACAAAAAGCGTAAGTGGCTATTCTGGTTTTGCGTCCATCAACATCAGTCGATGCGATCAATCGCGCAATCAATCGATCGGACTGTAATAGATCCATGTATATGCATTGAATGCAAACTCAGTTCTTGAGTAGTTTTCTCCAGTGACATCTAGCGACGAAGACGTCAATATTCTTACTACTTGTTTTTGTCTTATTATTCTTACATCAAGTGGAAGTGGCTACTCTGGTTTTACGTCCATCGAGATCGATCAATCAATCGGTTGTTATAAAAGCTCCATACGCGTTGACTACAAAGTCAGATCTAGAGTTGTTTTCTCCGGTAAGATCTAGCGAGGAAGATATTATGATTTTCAGGGGCTACTACTGTGAATATCAGCTTGCTGAAAGGCCAGTGCAGCAGGGTATAACTTGCGAAATGTCCGGCAAATGTGCCAGCCAAACTTCAAAACAAAAGCACAACCGCGCAAAGCACTTTGAGTGACACTCGCTCTTTAAACAATACTGCACCAGCATACTACCTAATTAATTAAATCTTCAAGTACAAGGTATACATTGTAGGTTGTAATGAGAAATGATAAAATAAAAAAAGTAATATTTGTCCAGGTTTATCCTGCATTCAAGATTACTACAGCAAACCCCACGCCCAGTGTACATTAAATGTACATGTACACTGTATGATGCTTTGTATTCTATGCCAGTCACTTTGTGGCCACATTCAGTTTACCTCAGAATGTCTATTTTTTAACAAATCTCCAATATCAGTTAAAATATTTACAGTGTATCTGTGCATATGAGGCAAAACCAAATGAAAAGAATCATTGAGTAAGAGGGAGTATACACATTCACTGATTTTACATTTACGGTCTTATCTGTTTTGGCTGCCTTCATTTCACTTGCGGTTAACAATCTTCTGAGTTCAGTCCTCTTATGGCCTTATACATGTAGACGTGGTCCTAGAAAAAAATATTGAGAAGAAATTAAAAAAAAGTTCTAGGCCTGTCATACACTCAACATTATTAGGTTGTAATGTTAATTTTCAATAACATATATAAAGGTTCATGTAAATTTACAATAATATTATGAATACAGTTCAAGCAGTGAACAAAATTAGTAAAAGGTGTAAATATTAATTTAATGACTTTTAGTCAAGTATTGGGTTCCAAAGCTGTGGAGTGGCAAAATAAGAAAGATTTCTTAAAATAAACTGTCACTTAAGTGACATCAACAAACATTGTAAGCATTGCAGTGATAGTCCATTTCAAAACCTTAATAGCCCTGATCAGAATACAATTTTCTAGTACACCATAACAGAACACATCCTGTTTGCATGTATTGTACTCAGTGAATACACGATGATCCGGTTTTCACATGTTCATGTACGAGGTTCCAACAAATCTCCAAAAATGATGTGCCTATTGACGGAGTGAGAGGACTAGGCAGGAAAATATTTGGCTTAAGGTCATGGTGTACAGACTGAGCACAGTGAGGTCTGTGTGCCACGACCGGCTTGTCCTAACTCTGTCAATACACATTTATCATACCACCAATTTCATGCTACATGTAAATACATGCATTTTTGGAAAATTTCAAAACTATGCTTAAAAATACTCAAAGCATGTTAAAGGATCCTAGTCACCCACAGTGCTTTGCGCGCATCGAGTGAGAAATCCGCCATTTTCTATGCCATCTAAAATCAGGGTTTTTTCACAGTGAATTGAAATCCGGCCACATCCGCGCCAATGCGGCCAGTTTGGGCCTTCATTTACTTTTTTGGCCTTAAAAAATTAAAAGCGGTTACATCTGACCGGTTATTTTGATGTTGTTTGCTATTTTTCTCGTGAAATGTGTGAGACAATGCCAGGACTCTAAGCGGTTCATGCTCTCGTTCGCGTGGCAGTACCAAAACAATCAAGCTTATGAAAGAAATCATTATTCAAGGACCTTCTTGGTTATTGCACTAGTCAAGCAAAAGATATCCAATAGATTGAAATGCTGGTCAAGCTTATTTGCCGACATTTTACTTCATTACGGTGCGTGTTCTTCACGCGCTGAAATGTTTTGGTCTTCTAAATGTGATGACGGGACTCACTCTGCAGTACCGGTAGCGACGCTAAAGCGAAAGCTTCAAAGCCTTCGATGCCTAAGAACACTTCGATTTTTTCCACAAACTAATCCCTGGAATTGCAGAAAAGGAGGAGAAAGAATGGTTTACGAACAGAAACTTTGTAAATCAGATCTGTTAGCCGCAGTCGACACCTTAGCTAGCTGCAGTACGTTTTGTTTTCATGGCAATTCATGTATTTTGAAAACTGAAATGAATATCCATCCTGTGCGATGATTACAAAGAAAATAAAAGCTATTAATGTGAAATATTCTCGCTTTATCTATCGCTAATTAAAACTAAATGCAGCTCGGAGCGGTGGTCAGAGCGGCGTGATCGAGTGAGTTTTGGAAACATTTCTGCCCTCCGTGCATTTGCCTGTTGTGTTTTATGGCGATGGCAAAGCCAAGAATACCCAATTAAACAAGATTCTAAACCTTTATGATTCTAGATTCGCTTGTAAATCATATTCCGCGAGCGCTCGCTGAATATAGTTTGCTTTTGGGTAGGCGGACTGGGAGGCTGGCCGGCTTACGATCACAAACATTCTTTGACTAGTTTTTGGACAGCCACCAAAATGCGCTGAAAATAATCGAAAGCCCTTTTACTGGCAATGAAATCAAAAACAAGCAAAGAAATTTCAGCTTCAGGCTACAATTTATATTTTTACCAGTTGAACTGTTGACGTTTTGTCACGTTCGACGAGTAATTTGATCGCAAATTTCAGATCAAAACAATAACAAAGGCGTGCCTGACTAGGATCCTTCAAAGTGCACGCGTGTTGAATGAACCAATGATGTGTGCAAGACTGGACGGCTTTTTCCAGACTGGCTTGCATCAACCCACCTGGCCCTACACACATCAACTCGGAATACATCTGTACCGTATATAATACACTAAGAGAGAACTGTTGTCCACTCATCATGGAAAAACGGCTTAGTTACAAAAAGCCAAAACCACACCACTTCTATACTTTCCTGGCAGGGATGTGGAACACTGTGCCATGGCTGTTGATGTGTCACTACTTTCAACTGCTTATGCAAATTGAATTCATGTTGTTGAGTGGTGAATTGTTCATGGGTACCAGCTAGTTTTTTTTTATAATATTGTGTTGTTGGGGACGTACGGTGGTATAAGAAGTTGAGTTCTCAAGTGACTGAAAAATGAAAATGGTGGACATGAAATTCAAAGCCCAGATGCAAGGAAATACAATGTATGCTACTATTGTAGTTTTAACCCTGTTATCCCAAGCAGTTAGCCTCTAGTGGTCTAACGTGGTTGTAACTGGGTGTAGATGTTATGTATTGAAATGAAATGAGATCCCAAGAGAAGCTGAACCTGAGGTGTTCCCTATACCAGCCAGGAGTTCTAACCGCTACATGTACAGTAACCTACATTGTACAGAATGTCGATTACATAGGAGTCTAGATGTGAGCTACAGGTGTACAGCTGTATTGTAGGGCATTACTTACAGTACAAGGTCACCGTACAGTCAGATGCCTTGAACACTGCCCTTTCTAGCACTATGCAGGACATGATACAGTATGAACCTAGTAAGATGACCTACTTCACTAACAGTTTTCTTGTAGATTAGTACAATCATGCAGCTGGAGTGCAGAAGGTCATGGGTATGACTTCAGTTAGGGATTTAACTTGGTGTCCTAATCCCACAATTGCTTCATGTTGAGCACATGTATCATCACCCTTTTGGTTAATAAATGACCAATCTTAGTAATTATTTACAACATCAGTAATTACTTTACAATATTAATAACCATGGATCTATATCAGCAGGGCTTTTGTTTCAGTGTACTGTTTGGGATTGTGGTTTGTCCACAATAATCTAGTATCCATGTCTTAAAAATTCAAGCATTCAATGATCACCAAGGAGATAATGTCTTCATATGACATGAATCCATATGCCATTCTGTCAAAATCTTTAAAAGGAATGCCTGCAACCAACGCCCAATACACTGTACATGTACACGTCCTTTGTTTAAAGAAAACAGATCTACATGTAAGCAACACAAATTTGAAGTGTAACATGAGGATTCTAATGTATACAGCTAAAACGTTGTCTGATTTTACAGCCTTGAGCTTACAAGAGGAGACCGAAAGGTAGTATGGGTAGCTGAAAATGGTTTGTGATTCGGCTGTAATTTCGTAGTTGTCGCTACCGTAGGAGGGGTGAAAGTACGATAAACACTTGCCTGTATGATTTAATTTGTGTAGGGGTGAGCCACAGCTAAGTTTGGTAAATTTATTAATAGATTACCCATAGCACCTTGTGGTCTTATTGCGTAGGTTTTCCGACAACATTAATTGTAGCTGTATGTTTGAGTAACTTACCTGACCATGTGTGATGCATTCCTTTGCTATGTACAACATGCATCAAGAAACTGTTTTGCTGTAGAACTTGGAGTCATACTGATACAATGCATATAAATGTAGAAACCTGATGAAAAATTTTGAGTAAATTTAATAAAATGGATCATAAAAAATAAACTTACTACTCACATACATGTACATGTAGCTACATGTATAAAGGTGAATGTAAATCATATTTTAATTTCATCTATACCACAGTACATGAACTACTTTACAGATCCCAGGAGATTGTTGAAGGAGCAGTGTACATGTAGATGTATGAGGTTCAGGTTTGAACTGAAATTTAACTTCTATATAGGATGTAACTAAACAGCGCCAGTCATCTAGCCCAGTTGATTGTGTTACTGACCTTTCAATAATTTTGCAAACAAATCAAGAATAAAAAAAATTAGTGTGATAAAATACATGTACAGTACATGTGTAAGTTAACATTTGGTTCTTGGCAAAAGTGCAAAAAACTCACTGGAGACAGTTTGACACACTGAACACCAGCCCCTGAAAGCGAAATAATTTTTTCCTTCAGCCCTTGCTTTAGGTCAGTAAGCACATAATTTTTTGAATTAGGAAATAAGCCAAAAATTGAAAAGTTGCCATTTTGAAGGCTGTTTTCCCATAACATGATTGAGCAGTTTTGATGATTTTCAAAAAAAGTTAACATTCATGAGACACTCAAATGCCCTTCTGGATTTATAAAGTTCTTTCATCTACATGTAGACTACTCCGAACAAGTAGGTACATTGTTTTCATAATGTTTTCTGCACTTTGCAGGTGTAATTTGTATATCACATGCCATTCACCTCTGAGTACAATAGTGGTCACCTCCACAGTTTTTTGTCCATAATTATCTGATAACAAGTTACCTGTACCAGTCCCTGGGGCTGGATATTAACTTGTGTGGCATAATAATTATTATACTGAGAGAACCATTATTCACTTTTAATGTCTGTGACATTTAACATTTATTCCATGGGCATGTATGTACTGGATATAGGGTGGTAAGTAACCAACAAGGTGCATACAGCACAAAGTTGATAAAAAAAACCTCATATCCTGAATGAGCACAACAGAATTAATAATATTCCTTTATTAAATCTCAACTTTAGTTATCTTTTCTGAATTATGAGTGGCTGTATTTTGGACAAGCTTCTAGCTTTTACTTGGACGATATGCTATTTTGAATGCCATGGTACTTGCCATGCAGTTTCCATGCATGCAGCAAAATCAAATTTAAGGTGCCAGTGCATGAAGGGACATGTTGAAACTTGTGTTGCATGAGCTCAAAAAGCACCAGGCACACACCAAAGGGTGTCACATGTTGTTGCAAAAATGTAAGCACCTTTCGATTTCCTCTCTGCTAATGTTCCTGCTACAGTACATGCCTTTAGCATAACAATTGCAGTGTCGCACTGCTGTGTGTCTCTGTGACATGTCCCTGCAACATGTCCCCTCATACCCTGGCATCTACTGTATACAAAAGGAAGGAATTCAATGCCTGAAACTGAGAATTTAGTGTATTACTACTTCGTGTATAGGGTCTCCACTGTGAGTCTGTCATGGATAAATTACTGTTTAGTATTTAGGCATACATTGGACATTAGGTTGGGATGAAAGTTCATAAATCTGCTGACCAATTTAGAACTGTTGATTGCAATGAAAAACTCCCATATGCAAACTCCCTTGAAAAGAGGACTTTGAGAAATGCACACATTTCCACCTTATGCCACTAGAATAAAAATGCTATGGTGTCAAGACCTGGAGTCATTACTATTCAAATAATATCAAATCTGATCATGTTAGTACACATCACTATCTTTGCTAGAAAAAAATCAAGAAATCTCATAAACCGTTAAAGAACTCACTAATTGGCAAATTATGCATGTTTCATTTCATGTTTACTCCGCTTTGACAAGTGATTAAAGAAAAATTTAGGCTTCCATTGTATTCAAGTTTATGTGTACACGTATGTGAGTGAAACGCATTTCAACTGAACTGTTGGTTAGCGTGTAGGCATTATGAAATCACCTACAACTAATCACCAATGATACATGTAGATGCATGGAGATACACGTACGTGCTTACATGTGAAATGCCTACTCCTCAAATTATTCGGATTTGCGAAGTTCTGATAGTGGTACGTCCACTAGCTACTTCTTGGTCGGTAAACGTTTGTTTTACTACGCCGGGCTTATCACACTTTGATGTGAAAAGTGTAAGTCACAGAATGCCACATGTGTGAACAATGGCTTTCGTTGTTACTTGATCCACTCTCCCACTTGGGGTCAATTTCACAAAGGCCGTTTTTGATTATGATTTGCAACGTGCAAATTTGCACAGTGTAAGCGTTGCTTACACTGTGTGTTAAAGCTTGTTACACTCATTTGGCAGAATGTCACAAAGAAAGGAACTTTAAGCCCTCCATAGAAAACTAAATGTACATGAAATGTTAGTCATACCAGCTACGTATTATGAGGAATTAGGTTACATGTACTCACCGGCCTTGAAATCGATCGATCAGTCCGTTCATACTTGAATCGAGCAATCATCAACCATCTTTACAATCATCTTCCAACAGAGCACGTTCTGAGTTGAGCCTTGCTAATCGTAAGCGAAAATAATCTAAACAATAGCGTAATAAACCACTTTCACGCACGATAACCAGCTCTATTCGACACAAACCCATTTTATTTGAAACTCACCGCCGGTTACCCAGCTATGCGACCGGGCCGCTTTCAAGGGGTCATGTGATTTACAACCGCACGCTCGAGAATTGCAGGCGCAAGTAACCGGTGAATGTGTGTGTGACTGTGTGTTGGATTTCTCCGTGTTTATGTGCGTCAGAAAGTGAAACGTGGATAGTTTTTTACTCTAGTAGTTGAAGAGTTGTGGGATTCGATGCAGAGCTGCCCTCCCTTACACAAAGGTACAGTATTAATCTTAAATTTCTTGAATAGATTCTACCTCCTCTTTGGCGGCCATTTTGGTTCGTTCGGTTCGGCTGAGGTCAGAAAAGTACAATCGGCCGAGTTTGGCGACCAGACATAAATGTCCAGTGAAAAAAGCGAGCTTCATTTGCAACATATTCGAATTTTACCTAATAAGTTGGATTTTTGCAAGAATATAGAATAATAATTCTTAGATATTGACTTTTCTTGCAATTAAATAGGTCGAATAAATTTCAATGACTGTGTTATAGTCAAGCAGCACTCTCGTTCTGCAGCCAATTGGAACGATATTTACAACAGCTTGATATACAATGTCGCCTCAGGACAAACGTTCGTTACTCAAACTCAGTCAAAAAATTGGACTTGGTGAGCAAATATAGACAGGCTAAATTAGAATCTATCTGGCAAGCCATCTGCATGTCACTGAATAAGAATGGTCTCTTTTGTTCATAAAACATTAATACACAAGTAAATAACTGGCTGGATATTCTAAAATTTCTCAATCAACATTACCTTCTGTAAAATCAAAGTGAACCAGTTTTGGTGTGAATTTTTATCAACTTACCGATATTGTGTTTTTGCATTCCTTTTCTACCATGAATGACTGGGAATTATTAATTTAGGATAACCTTTATTGTACATGTGTCAACTTCAGATTTTTCTTCCAATTCAATTTCTGGTTGTCTGCAATAGCAGTACTGTCAAGTTCTATTAGTTGAAACTGTTATTTAAACATACTTTAGCGTGCATGGTTGCTGAAGGAAAGTATTTATGTGGGGCCTCTTTGCATGGATTTCCCGTCTGGATGAAAAGCCCTACTTTATTTATGTTTCTTTATTTATTTATTTATTTATTTATTTTGTTATTTGCTAAATACTGTATACAAGCTGGTCACCCACCAACTGTTTCAGTTTTGTAACTAAATGGTGGCTACATGTATACATAAAGGACAAGACAAGGATTTTAACCCTTTTCGGGTGAGAAATCTAATAAACTAGCCAGTCCACCCACTCTTTCATGCAGAGCTGGCCCTTCAAAGACCTTTACAAGTCACTGAGTAGGTGTTTCTAGTTACAGTTCACCAATCAACTTCTGTTATATTACAGTACTTTTTTGCCTCAAATTTTGTCAGTGGCTGAGAATATATACTATACATATGTACATGTATATACGGGTCCATTCAGTGACTATTTGGCTTGTTAAGCATACAATAGTATTTTTCACTGTTTAAAAATACACCATTTATTAGGGGCTGCATGTACGTAATTATAAGAGCACGCAAAAGGCGTGCCTGTAGATGCCATAACAAAGGCACTAGCTACTCCTATTCCTCTGAGAGGAACTGTACAATATGGTTGCAGTTTTTTGGTTATTTCCCTTGGTATTTTATTTATGTTTATTTTACTTTGTATGTTTTTCCAGGTGCATTTGTTAAAAACTGAAAACAGTACTTCCAAGTCTAACAGGGAATCCTTGGCAACAAAGCAGATAAGAAATACCACAACATTTGCAGTTCAGGGCCTATTTAGATAGTCTAAGTTTTACCAGAAACTCATAAGGAGTTGAACAAGTTCTTATGAGTTTCTGGTTTTACTTATGCTGCTGGTCTGGCATATCATTGGAAATATTGTAACAAGTTCACTTCATTTATCATTGCCTCTGGCTATGATTGTCGTAAGGTTTTAACACATTTCAAAATCCTCCAGCATTTTTTATGCCATGCACGACAGACATGAGAAAGTTTTAACAACTTGCATTGTAGGCTGTTCATTAGCATGTGGCATACAACATAGTCTAAATTGGCCCTTTATATGTACAGTGTAGTATTGTTACTTTTTCAATTAGACCTGAAACTGAACAGAACAGAACAGTGGTATTAGTTTAAACATGGAGCAATCCTGTAGGGGGAGACACTTTTGCTAGGATCACTTGTTACATGTACATATTAAGCCACATTAGCAGTTCAGACATATTTGTAAGATTTTTACACGATGAAACTCAGATCAAAATGATAAGTTTAAAATGTTCGTTTAGCCATGGACTTTTGCCACAAAAAGTTATAAATGAGGAAAAGCATCAAGAGGCAAAAAAACCAGGCTCAAAAGAAAACTGGGGCTATGAAGGAAAGAATGTAATAATTGAAAATTAAGTTCAGCTAGCATAATGAAGGTGGCAACCAGCATAATGAGACGTCAAAATAAACCAAATTGAAGTCAACATGTACACACAATGCACGTCGTTCTCTTTCCAGATTTTTTTTGTGGAAACAGCTTTCTATCTTGCGTGTAATGGTTAATACATGTATTGAATGAGATCAAGTAACTGAAACTACAGCCCACCGAAGTTATACCTTCACAGATTCCTTTCATTTTTGCGTTGTAAGTGAAGGTATGAGAAAGTCATTTTTTCAGTCTAAAGCTTCAGTTTATTACATGGTGATGTAAGATACTGTATCAACCAGTGGCAAATTGACTGTTTTACATAACTTGATAATTTTTCATATCTTTTGGCAAAAAAAAAACTATGCACAAAAAAATACTTTTAAATTAAGTTACATTGTAATGTACATAAGAGATTTTTGGGGGCATATCTTTTTAATTTGTTTTTGACAAATGCTATCAAAATTAGATTGAAATATAATATGTACTTGTAATATCAAAGTACATACACTGTAATCACTACGCAAGAGCTTGCTTTGCAGTTGTGCGTGAGTGGCAATTGTGCATGTGTTTTTAAATTCTAAGTGAGCAGCTCCTAAACCAATTAATTTTGATGAAATTCAGCCAAAGTTGTAATATAGTTTAGCAATACCATGTCCGCAAATTTGAATTTTCCTTCTATTTGAAAGGTTTAGCTTTTTTTCCAGAGGTACATGTAGTGCCTTTTATCTCTCAGCCTTACATTGTGAATTTTTAATGTTATTTGAAAGTTTTAGCTTGTTTTCTTAAGGTACAAGTAGTACTTTTTATCTCTTATCCATACTTACACATGGAACTTTAGCAGCTTACACACAAACACAGATGCAAACACAGATGCAAAAAATCTGAATTACGGTTTGTGAGACCACTGCATAAAGAATCAAATCCAGTGGCAATTGAAAGATGTACAGGAGAATTCATATTTTTTGAAAGAAATTAAATTTTTAACCCTTTACTAGAATTGTTAAGCTTTAATCAATGGTTTGTACAAGTGTCTGTCAAAACAGTGGACGTTACAGTAGCCTGCATGCAGACGGTCCTATGGAGTGGCTGATGACGTAATAGTCTAGCAATGGAAACATTTTTGGTTCCTCTGCTGAATTTGATTTGCAGTCGTAAAAGCTCTGGCTGATCAGTATTATTTTGCAAATGTATCAAGTTCTTTAAAGTATCTTAATCAACATCTTCAGACGACAGTGCAATGCAACTCTTTAGTTTTAACTGTATTTTCTTTGTTTGGCTCTTCAGCAGAGACTAAAATATTCCAGTCAACCAAAGTAAAATTTTGCAAAGTACAGTGTGTGTACCTGTAAATGTGTCGAATGTAACAACCATTTTTAATCCCTAAGTCGTCACTTGTCAAGCTGAAAAGTCATAAGCCAGCTTAGAGTTCAGTTAATGTTTATAGGGTTGCTCCATGTTTAAAATCGATTTGGTATTAGAAAGTTTTGTTAAGATATACATTGTATAAATCATTATTCACTGTGCGTTGTTGGTTTTGGTGGTATGGCAATTGTAGTGCATGTTTATATTTTGTACCCTGGCCATTTGAATTTCCATAGAATATGTATTAGAAATTGCACTACAGTTTGCAATAAAAATTATCATTGAGGCACATAAGAATTGCTTGGAACGTTTGTCAAACATTGTTAACCAAAAGCCTGGAAAGCCCAGGGAAACCTGGGCTTCTGGGTTTTTGAATTCTTAGAACATTGGGCTTGAGGCTTTGCAAGTACTGTGATGTTTTCCAACCACACTAACCGGGCTTTTCAGGTGCATATGATATGTTCAAACCAGACTTTCTGGAAAACCCTGGTAAAACCAGACAAACAAGGTTTTTGAGGTTTTGTCTTTGAACCAGACGTACCAAGAAAGCCTGGTTAAACCAGGCTAACCAACCTTTTCAGGTAATTTTTTCGAACCAG
The DNA here is from genome assembly GCA_964017195.1 of Siderastrea radians. Classification (NCBI taxonomy): domain Eukaryota; kingdom Metazoa; phylum Cnidaria; class Anthozoa; order Scleractinia; family Rhizangiidae; genus Siderastrea; species Siderastrea radians. The sequence goes on along the minus strand of OZ024890.1, from coordinate 61,663,411 downwards.
ACTCGCCATAAAAGCCTGGTTAAACCAGACTAACCTGACTTTTCAGGTTATAATTTTCGTCCCTAAACCGGCCTTACCAGGCTTCTGTGGTACAATACAACCAGGCTCACCCTAAAAGCCTGGTAAAACCAGCCTTACCAGACTTTTTACCAGACTTGTTTTCTTCACAAACGCCTGGTAAGTCTGGTTGAACCAGACTTGACCAGGCTTACCAGACTTTTTACCAGGCTCTTGGTGCAAGGGAAATCAGACAAGTTAACTGTGTAAAGGGCTATTAAAACGTGCCAATCTCTCGACTCAATCCCAGCCTACCTAGAGCCCCCGGGAAGTGCAGTCAAACAAACAGAAGCTCAAATCAGCGGAATATCTGAGCCAGGTGGACTTCAATGGCAAATAACACAGCAAGACCGGGGCACAACAGAAGGGCGGGGAGAGGAGGGGCTAGCGAAGGCGCCTTTCTCTTCGATCCCCGACTAGGCACCGTTACAAGTGAAATGGCTCGAGATAGAGAAAACACCCGACCTGAAACGATATTAATGGCCTAATGTTTGATAACTACAACGTGGTTTCACTACCTTTACACTGGGTGTCACGCAACTGACTAGCAGCCCCTTTATAAGGACAGATGACCCCTGGCCTCCCACATTCAGAGTCTTGTTTACTGCAGCCGGGGGGAAATCGTACCCCGTTCGTCATGTAGTTTGCATGTTCAACTTCCATCATGTCTTCTGGGTTAGAAATGTCAGTCTTGTCATTCAGTTCGCACATCTTTTTCTTCCTGTAGTAGTTGCTACTTTGACACGAAGGATGCTTTATGCAAGAGATCACACAATCTTCAATGCTTTGAGATGGTTTGGTCACAAAAGCGTGACCCTTCAAGACACGATTTTGAACGGAGTAGGTCGCACACTGCGAGGTAGAAGCCAAGGTGTCTTTTACTCGGCAAAAAATAGCCACAATCGTGAGTGCTATGATGGGAGACATGACACCTGACAAAGGAAACAAATCAGTTTACTATAAAAAAAATCTTTGAATGCCCTTTACAGCCCACGCTTAAAGGATGAGAAATGGTAGCCATGTCACAACAGCCTAACGAAAACAATCAACGCCATGCCTAAACCCTAAACTCTAACACCACAAAACTAAACACTCAGAACTAAAAAGACCTAAGATTTCTCGCTACCAAAGGAAGCAACACTCATAACTGAAATCTTGGTACACAAACCCAAAACTGAAGGCCCGTAGAACAGGTTGGATACCAGGAAAGACTTGAAAAGCTTAGCGCCCATGAAGTTATCAAAGCACCTAAATATTCGGCTAATGCTTGCGGCTGCCGCCGTTGTGGCCATTAAACATAAAACTACAAAAACGGATATCGACGAAGACATGAGCAGCATACGGCAAGCGAAAAGCAAACAACAAAAACTAAAACTTTTCTTTGGTATTTCATTATTTTATCACTTTTTTTAACCTAAATTACAACTTCACGACATTACAGCCAATAACATTATTAAACATTACGTTACATCACGTAAAATAACCAAATAGAAAAATAAATAAACTACTTACGTAAATGTACCTGCGAGTATCTTAAATGAAACCATAGCTTTCAAAAGAGGAATTAAAACGTAACGGTACTTTAAAGAATTCGTTTGCATAAAATATTAGGTGCACAAATTCTCACAATGTTGGGAGTAAAAGTAAAAACTTTCAAGTAAAACTGACGCAGTGCTGAACCAATAAAACATACAGAAAGGAGTAAGCAAATCAAATTTCCACTATAAAAATAAACCTGTTTAGCGAAAAAGGGTTTCTGCTTAACTCCATTGGTGACTGCCTTAATGGGAAAGTATAAAATCGCAATTCGGAAGTGTTACAGCCAGGCCTCCAATGTCAAAAACTGGGAATAAGAGAAAACAATCCTCAACTTTGTGAAGTATACAAGAGACCTTTGTCGTATGCCTCGTTGTAAGAATTTCAAACAGAACTTCGTTATTAACCAGAAAAACTGGCAGAATTCGGCCGAAGACAATCACTTCCGGGACTGTTATTCATTATTTTCAATTTTCAGAGAATTCAGTCGTAGTTAATATACTTTAACATTTCCCTTCTTCTTGAGCATTTTACCTGCAGAGGTTTCATCCTAAAGAACAAAACTTCGTTGACGTCACTATATGATGTACAATTTAGGTAGAAAAGTTATGCTTCCTCAAATTCTCCAATTCAATGAGGGTTAACTTCCATGACTCAGCTGACATCGATACTAATAGGCTTTTATTATTATTATTATTATTATTATTATTATTATTATTATTATTATTATTATTATTATTATTATTATTATTATTACTGTTACCGAAGTGCCTCTTCTGTAAAGTCATTAAGCATTTTCTCTTTCGTCACCTTCATTTACATACTATCGCGCCTTAAACCTTATAATCGAACCTTGGGTCTTATATTTAAAGATTTTTTCTTCCCTGCGAATTTTTAAATTTCTAATCCATTTAAACATTTATTTTGGGCTTTCCGGCAGCAAATTTCCTTCTATTCTCCTTTGGAAGACAAAACGCAAAACTCGAAAACTTCTGCTATTTTCATACCTTTCTTTTCCCTTGCGCATGCAAGTCAGTGAGATTGCTCTTATTTGCAATTTCCTCTAAACCATAAGAATCACAGCAACCTTAAGAATTAAAAGCCTTCCACGCAGGGCAAACACGAAGGCCAAATAAGCGCTTGTTGTGCGAGCAGCAACAGGCTGAAAGAGAAACATGGGCGATGGAAAACAAAAGCGTAGAAAATGAACATTGGCTGCCATCTCCCAGGCTCAAATAGGAGAAGAAGAGCCCCGATTATCATGAGCTTGCTTCAGAGCAGGACTCGCAAGGGACAAAACACATAGATATCTGACGGATAAAATGCCGCTAACAAAACAAAGGATCGGCTAGAGAAGGAAAAAGATAATTACAGGGAGCCTGGAAGATGATAGCCTTGGTCCAGGTAGTCTGAGGAGGGATTTAGACTTCCTTCAAGACTGTCAACGTCAGGACAAAAGAGTAGGATAGGGATAAACGACACGCGCAGGAAAACGAAACTTTAAACTTAAAAATTAGGCTTTATCCTCAGAACATAATTAACTTGCACATGTTAAAGTGATGATCTTTCATTCATTAAATCTTTATTCCACAGATCACATCGAAAAAATAAATACAAATCCTTTATCATGTAGTTGTCTTGTACGGAAATATTGCGTTGGCAACAACTGCACGCCAAGCAAACTCAAAAATGACTGAAAAAAGCGCGCCCAAAACCGCGACAGCAAGAGCAGCACACCAAGCCAACTGGCTCCCGCGAATGAAACAAGCGCCTGCAGAGCCCCAATGGCAAGAGCCTCAAGCAAATAAACACAAACCTGTCATTACAAGCACCTGCAAAGCCCCGATGGCAAGAGCAGCGTGCACAAACAAATTCAAGCACCTGCAAAGCCCCGATAGCAAGAGAGCGTGTACAACACCTGCAAAGCCCTGATGGCGGCAACAGAAGCATGCAAATAAACACAAACATGTCACTAGAAGCATCTGCAGAACCCTGATGGCAAGAGCATCATGCGAATAAACCCCAACGTGTTGCTACAAGCATCTACAAAGCCCTGATGCAAGAGCAGCATGCACAACAAATTCAAGCAACTGCACACTAACTGCATGCAAAATAAACTGAAGCCCTAGTGGCATGGGTGGCATGCGAATAAAAAACAACATAACACCGACAATGAAGTTAAAATCGTCGATAACACACAACGTACTAAATAAACCAAAAAGTAAGCGACGCCCCAAGAACACCTCCCAACTAAACGGCTTCATACCAATAAACACAACACGAAACCTAGCAGTATAACTGAGTGAAGCGAAGAAAAATTTTTAAACTTAGAGCTGAATAAAGCGGTCAACAAAAAAAACAGAAAACCCAGAGCCTACTGGCTAAAAAAAGGCCTTGAATTGTATTCTAAATACGACAGAAGTAGAAGAATTCAGTGCTTACCGAGTAAAAGCGAAGTTGCGAAGCGGCGAAGAGCTGAACGAACCACGTAATTTAAAACGTACAGATGCCCATAAAGCGAAAAACAACACAAAAAGGCCGAAGAAGAAGGGTCCAAGGTTCCCTGCACGGACAGCCAGAATAGATGCGCCCAGCAAACTTGCGAAACTCCGAAGAACCGAAACGGGTTAAAGAAACACAAGGTCGAATAGAGACAGAGAAAATACCGTCGACGATTCGTAAAGCCAACAACACCACCAAACGGCTGGAGAATAAAGGCCAAGAAAGCTGTCTACATCTGAAGGCAGGCGGAGTGCATGTGCTCGCGGAACTAGAGAAAGGTGTGCCAAAGCAAAAACCGTTGTGGTCGGAATGGCTGCCTGGCGCGAAGAGACAAGGAGTCATATATGCTCAACCAGGTGCTCAACCTTATATACGCTTTGAGGGAGACCGCTGACAAATGGTGATCGAGAATGAAAATTGTCTTTCCCTCGATTCTGATAAGATAGAACAACTCATATAAACATGTTTCATTTTTAAAGCTAAAAATGGGACCTGAAAATTTATGGCAACTGGCTTTCGGCTCAGCACATATAAAGACAACTGTATGAACTACATGAAATTATATCGTACAACACCAGGAGCCCATTACCTCCTGTCCTGAGAACGTTTAGATAAAAACAGCAATGATGTCATTACGTTGCTATAGTAACTCCGATTGCAATAATGGCCATGTCCGTTGTTTACGAACAATCATTTTGTTATTCAAATGTGCCAGCAATTAAAAAAAGAACTCTTTCTTTTAGCAGCCAATAGGACGCTGTTTGGCACATTAATAACAATTTATAGGTAACGTAACGAGAAACATCGCTGTACTCACTTCAGCTGAGACTTGAATTTTTGGCAAAAGAGCTAGTGTGGCTGTTTATCGCCCGCTTTCTTTCTTTCTTTCTTTCTTTCTTTCTTTCTTTCTTTCTTCGTGTTCAAACTTGGAAGGTAACACCACAAGGAAATATTCGAAAGCCGGCTAATACGCCAGTTCCTCGAACGCATGCGCACACTGTGTGTATGGCATCCGTGAAGAGCTGTTTTGTTAGAACTTGCCAGCATGGTGCAGCCGGTACACTGCAGAGTACTTCATTTTTATTCATTATCTAGCTTCGCCAAGTACAACACGCGTAGCTTATAAGGCTGTAAGCCCCAGTTTCACATAACACATATTGGAGCGATAAATTATTTTTATGACAATGAAAATTATATTCGGGTGAACTACCGAATTGTGTTTGAGCGATTCTAAATTACTAGTTATGTTCCTTCGTTGAATTTCGGTCGCCTCTTCTGGGCTTTGTGTATCTCTGAGACAAGTAAAACCCCGCCTTATATCATTAACGGCTGAGTCATCTCCCTTTCCATCCCTGTTTATGTTTTTTTGCGTTTTTTTAAACTTGACACGCGTACACGGCCGAGTCTAGTTGCCGAGCCACGTCCTTTTCAAAGACCAAAACCATGTCATCCCAAAAGTGATCTGCTCACCTAATTTCCCATTGTAATATCAAGACATAATCAAGCATAGAGGACAAGAGAATGGTGGATAATCAACAAAGGAAAAGTTCTCCCAACTAGCACCATAAAAAATGTAACACTAAGGAAACCAGCAATAAGATATAAATCTTCTTATTGATCGTGTTAATTAACTGTTTCTCGTAAACATCTTAGACACAAAATCAGGAAAATGTCTTTTTTTTTGTTTGAAGTGGTAGAAAATTGACTCTAACTAGGTTTCGTTTTCAGCTGTGTTGGCAATTGTTCAATATTCTCAAGATCTTTGATATCATTAGTAGGTGAATGGCAAAAATGAATTGAGTAAGTTTTTCATTTGGACGCTAGATGACTAAAACTTTTCTTCTTCTTTTTTCTAGGCTTACCTTGGAGATATTCCCCCCACTAGTTAACTTGAGCTTGCAAAATAAAGAAACCTCTACGTACGAAGTACTAGGCGAAAACTAAGGAAATAACCCCCTGGTCTTGTTGTTAAGTATTTCCAGATGTCGCGTTCTCAGAACATTCTCTCTGTTGTTTGTGTAAGTCGTGTAACTGCTGCATAGAATCAACAAAAGACAAATAGAAAATAAACACTTTATCCAGCTGAAGTAGTATGTACGCCATTAATTTTTTTTGTACCGTTTGTTATGTTCCGCAAAACATCGATCACGCAATATTTTTCAAAATAGCCCACTTCAACAAAGAAACTAGCAGGTGAATATCACCAGTCACATTCCAGTTCCATGTCACCAGCTGGGGACCGTTTCTCGAAACACCCGATAACTTTCTGGGCCTGAAAACTATTTTAGGTGCACAATATTTTCCAATAGCTATACAGTTTTTATTGATTTTGAAATCTAAATTTTAACCTTTTTAATTTCGTGAAGCATGTCGCTAGGTTTGCGCCAATAATTATCATTAGCTGATAAATAGATGAGCTCGAAAAAATACTTACCTGGCCCGGAAAGTTATCGTGACTTTTGAGAAACGGGCCCCAGTTCAGTTTTAAAAAAACGTTTATGTTGCTGCGGTTTTGAACTTCTTGTAATCCCAACAGTAAATTTACGGGAGTGGCCAGGGCACGTTACCCACCTCTCCCTCCCTCCCCCCAATCCTGTCTGTTTTTGTTAAAGAAAATAAGACGCGCAGGGAACTCTTCCCTGCACATCTCCGGGCCCTCTCAAATCTCCCGGCCCTCTTTTTTTGAGCAAGTCTATCCAGTCGTTGTTTTTCGATGGGGTTAACTGTCAACCTTCGCACGTCAACCAACATTTTACGTAACATAACTGTCAATCGACAACCGTGAATCCGGCCTGGTGTGAATTGTCAACAATTAAGGCTATACAACAATTGAGAATTAAGCTGTCGCCGTCTAACTGATTTTTTTAGGGGGAGCAGGGGTGGGGGGGGGGGAACCGTTGTTCGTCAAAGCCAGACCCACAGAGATCCTCGATCACCTGGAATCGCTTTTAAAAAATGAAATGCCCCCTATGAAATGCCAACCTTTCTAAATCGTCAAAATTAGATCCCGCAAAAAAATCGGTTTTGCTTTCCACGATTTAAGCTAATTCACCAATTCAGCTTATCCATTATCATAACTTCAGTTTCCTATGGTTGCCTCGTTACCTAAATTAGACTGAACCCTCGCTAAATTAGGGTCTAAACGGAGTGGCTATATATCTAAAGTACACTGAACAGTTTAATGTTGGAGATGATTCTCTTGTGTTGAAGAGACAACCAGCGAGCGAAAGAAAAAACGAACCTTTTTGATACCGTTCTCCATCAGAGCTTCACTAAAACATGAAATGTATACCTCAACAAATTATCAGTCTTTCTAAATCGCCAAAATTAGATCCTAAAAAATATCTGTTTTGCTTTATAACATTTTTCTTCGTGTTATTCCATTCTCATAATCTCGGTATGATATGGTTACGGTGTTACCTCAATTTGACTGAACTATCGCTAAATAAAGGGCTAAAGGTTGCTAGAGTAGAAAGTTTATATATCTTGGGAATAAGAGGGTTTTTTCTAGCCTTTATGCTATTGAACTAAGTCATTTGAATTAAAAAGCACATTTTCCATTTCCTAATCATTAAAAAATTTTCATCGTGTTTTTCAGCAATTCAATAAACAGCCAGCCTCACTCTACTTTTTTTTCTAGCTGCACTGTAGCTTCACAGACCTTTTCACTCCGGGTTTGCAAACAGTTGATCACATGATCCGGAAAAGTTTGTTGTCCGCAGGCGGTCATCACCGCCATCACCGCCGCCATCACCGCCGCCGTTCCTGAAAGAAAAGGTCGTCCTAAACTAGACTACCGTGTGGCACTAAATTTTTGCAGGAGTTTAATTTTGCGAATGGGCGATTTTTTGTGTTTTGCGGGAACTAATTGTTGCGACTGGGAGAAACTGGTTTTCTTGCTGGGAATTAATTTTTGCGATTTTCAGGAAGTCGCCTTCTATTTGGAATGATAGCATTCTAATTTTTTGAGTACAAACAATCGAATACAGGTGAACAACATGCAGATGTATAAAACGTTAATCAGTTAATCAATGGAGTTCCCTCAGTCGATCCTTTTCTTTAAAGGTTTTAACATTTGCCTACTTGTAGTGTGCCAACTGCAATTTCATCGTTCTCAGTTTCTGAATGTTTTGTTTCTAATTTCGTTTTGTTTCTGAAAGCGAAAGAGGCGGTTTAAGTAAATGGGCACCCACATGATTCTACATCACGTATAAAAGGCGATGTTTGTAAACAACTTCGACAGTGGAGTAAATTTTTGAGGAGAAAATTTATGCGGGGATTTTTTTCGCGGGAACTTTAATTGCGGATCGTGAAAAAACCGCAAAAATTAGAACCCCCCTAAATTTTGTGCCACACGGTAAGTTATTTATAAACATTATCTTTAGAAAAAAGTGGTACTATCCGAGGACATTTAATAAGAGGCCGGACTGCAAGAAATCGAAAGTTAAGCGTTGCCGAGCTTGGTTCCTCTTCTTACCTGGCCAACAAACTAGTGAGGAGACAATAAGCAGCTCTTTTGGTGATGCTTTTCCTTGTAAATTACAAACTGGGCTTTCGCCATCGGGACATTACTTTTTCATAACTTATTCAAAGTACATGCTTCATCACTTATTCAAAGTACATGCTTGTGCGATTTACTCTGTAATAGTGAAATTACCGCACGGTCTGAATCACACGGATAGTCGCTATTCTTAGTCCGTTACCGTATGCCAGTAAAACCACATGCCACTGGTAAAGTTTATTATAACGCGCAGTAGCTTTCCACTTCACTTGCTTATCGCTAGTTTACCGACGAGTGGCATTTGCATATTGGCTGATGCAGTTGGAAACCGCGGAGTGAACCTCAAATCCGCAACGTCTACGGACGATAGTACTTATCAGCCGTGTACAATTCTTACATTGTCTTACCAAGGGTTCAGGTAAGTGAACTTCTAAGGTCAATAAGGGAAGAAAAGCTAATATTCAAAGAGACTCAACAGGAAATATCAAACGTTGATGCACCACAACGCCAGCAAAAATCGCATTTAATTATGCGATACGTTTTCATCTTCACTGAATATACAGACTATTAGGTCGAATTGACTCTATGAGAGATTTGCAGTAGGTTTAGTTTTGACCATTTGATGTTTACAGCTTCATGAGCCACAAAAAACATAGGTTTACAAAATATGGTTGCTGTGTAACAGAAATGGGACGAGACTATATCGCAGGCGATTCTAAACTATTGCAGGCGATTTTAACCTATTGCAGGCGATTCTAATCTTTTGCATTCAGTTGTACAACGATGAACCAACGAACGAAAAACTGGGAGGACTGTTCAGAGGCCTACAAACCACCTCAGAAATTCAGATTTAATTGTCACAAACTAAAGTTTTCTTTGGCGCAACATCACATCGTACTTTAGAAACATGGGATAATTAAATTAATTGTTTTTAGAGCGGCAAATAGGTCGTTTAGAGTCCAAAATAATTAAACTTTAATAGAAATAGTATTTTCGTAAAGCCACTGACAGCGTTTCAGTTTTGGAAAATAACATTCTGTGGCCAGACATTTTCTGTTACTTGGTTTTTCAAACAGGCAAAATCTCTTTAATAACTAGAATGGCAACTTTCTCCTCAATTATAAAATCAGACCAATTAATCTGTCACATTTTAGCTTACACAGATGTCTCTTTAAAATGCCCTGAAAGAATCTGGGAAAAAGACCTTTTGCACCTGAAGAATGAAATAGATAACATGTGCCCCTGGAGAATATAATAAAGAGGCGGACGGATGGACGGGCCAATGAACGACACAACGAACGAATATTGATGACGAACGGACAGGTGAACGAATCAGGAACGCCGAATAAACGAACCAACGAACGAACCAACCAACCAACCAACCAACCAACGTTTTGCACTTTTACGACGCAAAATAGTCAAGGCCATTTTCACTACGGCATAGTTACTAAAACTACTTCTTCTTCCTTTCTTATTCAAACTGTGTATAATCCGAATGAAGTACAAATAACAAAAGCACTAATTTGCATCAGAAAACAAGAAAGTCCAGGATTCTGGCAGCTGCAGTAAAATTACATCATCGTGAAAATGACCTATTCTTACCAAAAACTCTGTAAGTGATTTCTGTATCATCTTTTCAAAGATTTAGTAATTACAATATTTGCTTTATTTTGTCAACTTTTTTTTCGACATTATACAGTAATTTGAATAACGTTTGTCATGTATCTTCACGCTGTATTTGTCACACCATCCCAAACAAGAGAAACGACTGACTGTTTACATCAAAGTTGAGTGATAGATTTGCTGCAAGCATTGGCATATCATCCATGCATTTTTCCGAGTTACAGTGAAAAGGGTTTAGGTAAGTGAAGTGAAAGATATGATAAGAAAAGAAGGTAAATATTCAACGGATTCAACAGAGAAAATAGAACATTCATGCATGGCAGCGCTGGTCAAAATCGCACTAAATAATTTATGCGATACGTTTTCATCTTCACTGGATATAAACTGAGTAATCAGTCGAGTTACCTCTTCTCCTTTTCTCCGATGTGTGTAGCAGGTTTAGTTGTAAAAGGCATTTGTTATTGATAGAGTCTCATGTAAGAGAGCCACTAAAAAGCCTTCAAAATCACTCAGTTGGCCCCGAATTGTGTAGCTGCTTAAAAACACGCAAATTAAACTAAATAGATGCTTGCTTGGTCTATCACAAAACTGAAAACCCATTTAACCTACAAGAATTCCGACTTTGCAAAGTGGTCTGGCTACGTTTGTGTGTTTGGAAGAGAAATTTTCAATCGCAGAAACTATTCGTAAGAACTGTGTAGGCTTTAAGAACGATTTATTTATTTTTAAAAGGACCAACTCTGCCATTCAGTTTGTCTTGGGTAAAGACCCGGGATAAAGACCGAACTTTGCACGTTTATCAAGTTCGCCTACAAAATGTGGACCACATAGAAAGCAGATAATTGTTTCTCATTTCAAACTATTAAAACCTAACTGACAGAGGCGTTCACCTGGGCTAATCTTGCACGTATTTGACTATTGTAACCTAACCGACATGCTTGATTGCGGATTCACAATTTGCCTAAAATCTACGACCCCAACAATTGTGGGAGGGTGCAAAATACATAACAGCTGCTTCCCCAAAAACTGACAAGCACGTGCATTGAAACAATCGAATTGGTAAATCTAGACTTCAAGTTTTTTTACTGCGAATTTTTCTATGTAGTTGTCAAGGACGAGTAACATTTTAATGTTTCAATATACTTGCGCACTTCTTAATTAAATATTCAAAGCTTGTGACCGCGATGTATTCATCCATAAACATCTGTGCAAAATATCGAACGAGCAGAGACGAGCACGGAGTTATGTGTAGAGAAACGCCGACGGAAAAAACAAACATTTAGATCGCGTACATAAATCCAACTGCAGCTTTCGTTTGTTCGCCAAATGTTTCCCGCAAATATTAGTAAGCTTGTACGAAACTCTGAACACGTTTATGCTTGATTTCACTATAAATCATTAAGTGTAGTATACTTTTAAAAATCATGACTTTGAATTTAAAACATCAACCAAGCGGAGTGGTCAAAGAATAGAATAGCATAGGCTTTCAAGACCTTGGTTAAGCCCACTTGTGGTTCGGTAGGGTCTCTCAAAAAGTTCTCAGTAAGTTATATGGGAGCGCAAAAAGTAGTACCTAACAACTTTTTTCCTGTTTTCGCTACAGAGCCGACATTGTGACCGGTGAAGAAAACGAGGAACGGAACGAACTCGATGGCACAGAGATCATTCTATAAGAGCATTGCCATAGACCTTATCCAAGCCGCAAGAAATGAGCTCGATTTTCTGAGGCAAATAGAGGAATATCCTTACCTTAACGCGAGTCCAATTCTCAAGAATGCTATCAGACGTTATGAGCGTTACTGGTTACCACTGGTCTCCACGGAGCAGCCTGGGAAAGGTGATGAGAAAGGGAAAGGGTTTCTAGCAGCTCCACTTGACATCGCCTGGGTCTGGCATGTACATATGCTAGCACCGTACCACTATGAACAAGATTGCATGAGGATCCTGTCTAAGCTGATAGATCACACCCCTTTGAAGAACGACCAGAGAGAAGAAGGTATGACAAGAGCACAGAGAAGATGGAAAAAGTTGTACCCGATGGAACCCTTCGAGGTCGACCTTACTCAACCCCCTGCAGACTTGGTAGAATACAAGTCTAAGATCAAGTACAATCTGGAAGATGCTTGCTACCGCCAATCCAAATTCTATTACCAAGTGTCGTTACCTCACTATGATGATGATGAATTTTTAAAGAAGGCCGTAGAGCGCTATGAGCATCATCTCCTGCTGAAGAAACAGCACCCTGAAGTCTTCATGGTTCCGTGTTACGACGTTGACCTCGTATGGCACGCGCATCAACTGCATCCTTTAAACTACAAGGAAACTACTTCAGAGCTGCTGGGTAGAACATTGCATCACGACGACGAGGCGACAGATCGAAATCCTGGATCTAAGCTGTACGATTCTGAAATGAAGACAAGAGCTGTGTGGGAGGCTGCAGGCTTGCCTTTTGGCAAACCAGGGGCCATGTACAGAGGTGATCCTCCTGATCCAAAGCCACCAAGAGCCAAGTGGCTGTACGCTCAACTTGCACGTTCAGAATACATGGTTGAAATTCAGAAGATTGAAGCAGAGAATTTGGATCCGAAGAAACGCTTCGAAATGCGTCTCCAGAACATGAAGAATAAAACGATTTTCTCGCAAAATTTCAAAGGCAACAATCCCGTAAGAAGTCCACGGCCTAGAGAATATAAGTTCGACAATGAAAGCAGATTCACCCTCAAAGTACTGCTTTTCAAGAAGAAGCTGTTCTTCAAAACGTTGGTGGCAGCTGCTGAAGTAAGTCTGCTGTCCTACCTCGAGGCGACTCCCTTTGATGATACAATTCCTCATCAGCCAATCACAATAACTGTTCCTATAAATCAAGGACAGTACACAGCGAGGATAACAGTTGAAATAAGTACCCCAACTATCACCAAATACAGCTTCTCTGTGGAGCCCGAAAAGACGTTAATAGCTTACAATCACCCCTCGGAAATTTTAAGCGTCCCACAGTTAATGCTTTCTCCAGGCGATTTGGCAAAGCCTTCTCTCCCTTGCGAGTCGTCAACACATGCTGTGCTTGACTGGAAAGAAAACGAAGTGTTTAAGTGCCGAGTCGTCCACTCATCATCTGCCATGTTATCAGCTGTCGAGATAATCAGTCTTCACAATACCGTCGTCGCATCAGCCCATACGATAAACCCAAGCACCCTTCCTGAAAGAAGTGGCATTCGAGACGAGACAAAGAGCATTTGTCTAAACCAAATGGAGGGTGAAAGGGCCATGCTGGTTCGGGGTCAGAAGGACTGGGCCATCTGCATTGGAAAATGGCAGCAAGAAGTAGTGCAAGGTAAACGTCAAACCAAGAAGCACCATTTCGTAAAGATCAGGATTTATAAGCTGTTTGGTGAACGTGGCTGGTGTGCTGTACGTAAATCCAAAGGTGGGTTGTTCTTGATCAAATTCGACTCCGACACCATGGTTCGTTTAGATTTGAAGCAAAGCAAGATTGTCGTTTCCCCTGGTGCACAAGACATCCCAGAAATTCTCGCCTTGGCATTTTCTGTGTCGATCCTGTACCTCCTCTGCACGCCTTACAAGCCAAAACGATCAAAGGAATCAGCCCCTGCTTCTCACTTGTCTTCCTCCGGCGATATTTCACCGATGATCTTCGCGGCAGGTTATCTGAGCACCACGGTTCCAACCAATGTTTATCTCAAAACCAGGCTCGGAAGTGATTTTTGTTATGTGGGTGGAGACGATGGTGATGATCCTTGCTACGATTTCAGCGACGACTTGGCATGCGATGTTAACCAAGGACCGGGATGTGAGGGAGATGATTGCAGTGCCTTTGACGGAGATGGTGGTATCGCTGACGCTGATGGAGGAGCGTGTGTGGGAGGTGAAGATGGTGGTGCCTGCATAGGAGGTGACGATGGTGGTGGTGCGTGTGTAGGTGGTGATGGAGGTGGAGGAGGCTGCGGTAGTGGCGGCGGTTGTGGTGGTGGTGGTGGTTGTGGGGGTGGGGGTGGTGGTGGTTGTGGGGGTGGGGGTGGCTGCGGTGGAGGTGGAGGTGGAGGAGGGTGTGGTGGTGGTTGTGGGGGTGGTGGCTGTGGTGGTTGAGCTAGTTGTCTTGAACCACAGTTGGGGTGACTTATTATTTCAAGTACGAAAATTGTTGTTGAGTGTAACATGGTTAGTCCCATGCGCAGGATAGTCTGTAGTTTGACTGCCAAATATGAAAGTAGTTGACACCGTATCGAAGTATATAAAATCAAACTATTGAATGAACCATGTAAACAGTAGTCTCTAGAGACATCGTTTCCTGTTTCTACTAAAAATAAAATTGGCTTTGTTAAGGAGAGTGACACTAAGCAGTTTTACGACTTATAAGCATGTGGCCTTCGGATTCCCGGATCGATGTGAAATTTGGAATGTTGGCTTTTGAAGGAGGAAGATGAGAACTGAAGTATCCGGAGAAAACCCTCCAAGCAGGGACCAGAACTTACAACCAATGACTTGGTTAGTTGCAGTCAATTTTTGGCTTGACTATTTAGACAGCAGATTCATTTGACTTCAACGTGTTTCAGATGTTTTATTGTGACAACTAACAACAGCTCCGTATAGAGTTGACACTGCTGCTCCGAATGGTCCACAATAACTCTAAATAAAATACACTGAAAATAACTTTAATTTGAGCCAAAACAGAACTCTGAGAACGTGAATGATCCGTGAGTAGGTTGAACTCTAAGATGGTGGTTCTTTAATAAGACCTTAACAAGACGGCGTTCAGAAACTGTTTGGGATTCCTGGAAACATTTCATCGTCACTGCAAACGTACCACATTGCTACCATAGAATTTCTTTCAGTTTCAGTGTAATTAATTTGACCATATCGAATATCAGGCATACGTTAGCTAGGTTTTCTTTTTTTATTGTAGGCATGTATGTGTGTATGATTCCTATAATTAAAATTGTATCGTATTGCAGGTTTATTTGGTGTCATTTAACTTTTCCTTCTTTTTTACTCCCATTTGGCATAAATATGCTTGGAATTGTCTCATTTCAGTGTAATTAAAGGATAAAATGTATTTGGCAATGAAACCTCGTCTCATTCTAGGAGTTTTCTGTAATTCGTCCTCAAGCAATGTAGAAGTTCTGACGAAGGGCTAACGCTCGTACGGAGGCCAATTTACCTTATCAACTCAGTTGATAAATCCGACGTTTTGTGTTTCACTTCCCCACCGACGCAGCGCCACAGTTTATTTAGAAACTTCCCTACCCCCTTTTTTCATGGTAAACGTACCTGACTGAGGTGACTGAGGGTCTCAATGGGGCTAACCGTCAACCGTCAAACGGCATAAAATTTAGCAGTCAACCGTTACCGTCAACTGTCAACGGAAGCGGTTTTTGTTAGTCGTCAAACGGTTTCAAATCAGCGATTTCAGGTCATTCAGCGGCACCCTTAGGTCTCAAAGAATGTTGTTAAGTTAGGCTAATTCACTGCTCTCCCATTTTTTAGCTGTAGGGGTGGAATCATACAAGGAATTCATACGCTCTTGCAATCTAAACTTAATAGACTCCTTTTACCCAGGGTATATCATATGTTAATTTGTCGACTCCCCTAAGAACGACTTTGTAACTAGTCACTTAGGTTACATTTCGAGTCTTAAAGACTCGAAATTTCGTTGTTCATTAACTTGTCGCGTTTGTGTCTTGGCGAATGCATTCGGCGAGCGCATGTATAGAATTGATAGGATTTTTTTCTTTCTGCTTAAATCGCTTGTTCAAGTCCCTCCATGGTGTGATTATTCTCAATAGCCGGACTTGTAAGATTGTTTAGGTTCAACATTCTTTGAAGACGCAGTTTTTCAAGAAAGCTTTGTACCCTTTCCAGAAAAGAACCTCAAATGGCCGGAGCAAAAAGTAAAAGCTTTAGGGGTCTGGTTTTCAAACGACCCACAAATATCCCTATCATTGAATCTTCTCGAAAAATTGGAAACGGCAAGAAAGTGCCTTACCTCGTGGAGTCTCCGAAGGTTAAGCCTAATCGGGAAAATTGTTTTAAAAAGCCTTGTGGCATCACAGCTAGTTTATGTTTTGACATCCCTTCAATCCAAAGAGTCTATTATTAGGGAAGTAAATAGCCTTTTCTATGATTTTCTGTGGGACGGAAAAAGCGATAAAATAAAGCGAAAAGTGAAAAATGATAAACGACTTTAAAGATGGCGGTCTTAGAATGTTGGACATTGAGTGTTTTAATAAAGCCCTAAAGTGCTCTTGGATTAAAAAATATTTGGACGATGAGAACAAAGGCAAATGGAAACTTTTCCTGGATTTGGAATTGGAATGTTTTGGGGGGAAGATGCTTTTTACTTACAACCTGAGCAAGAATGACCTTCTAAACGGCGTTCATTTTAAGGACCCTTTCTTAAAGGAAGTTCTGAATATCTGGACCGAAGTTAACTTTGAACCCCAGTTAAAATCGGTTGAGCATTTCCATTCTCAAACTCTTTGGTTTAATTCGGTGTTTAGAATCGCCAGAAAGACTTTTTTCTATTCTGACTGGTCTAAGAGTGGCATTAATCAAGTCAGGGATTTGCTAAAAGACGATAACTCCTTTCTCTCGTACCAAGAATTTAAGGCAAAATTTAAATTCACACCGTGCCCTCTTACCTATTGTGGCGTTATTTCTACGCTTAAAATAGTCAAAAAATCTCTGGGAAATAACCCAACGGAAACGATGAAATACGAACCAATGACCTCTAAGCTAGAAAAGGCAGAAAAAGCAAGTCAACTCGTATACAAGGTCCTTGTAGAAAAAAAGGGATCTTTACCTGCCAAGAGTCAAGAAAAATGGATGTCGGATTGTAATTGTACCGAGATAAATTGGAAAGCAGCTTATATGCTAACCCGCCAGTGTACTAATAGTTCAAGGTTGATTGAGTTTCAATTTAAGCTTTTACATCGGAGAATTCCCGCAAATTCCTTCTTGCAAAAAATTGGCTTAAAGGAAAGCTTCAAATGCTCTTTTTGTGGTGTGGAACTTGAAACACTTACTCATCTCTTTTGGGATTGCGATGAAACCCAATGTTTTTGGTCTAAGGTTGTGGCTTGGCTGAAAGAATGTAAAGTTGTTCAGGGGTCTTACATTCTAGAGATAACGACGGCTCTGGGCCTGAGGCCAGATACATCGAACTTGAAGCTACAAATTAACTATTGTCTCCTGCAAGCAAGGTTCTTTGTATGGTGTTGCAAGGTGAAGGGGAAAACTATAAGTTGGATCAATTTTAAGCAAATTCTCAAAAGAAACTTTGAAATAGAAACAGCAGGCCACCCAAAGAAATTGGAATTGAAAAAATGGACCCTTTTGTCCCCCTTCCTGTAGGCTTTTTTTTTTTTTTTTACTTATTTTTCTGGACGAACGTGACCCCAAGCTCTCTCGCTCTGAACAAGAACATAAGGCAATATATACGGTGTCTATAATGAAAAGCATGACGCACGTCTTGCCCCCTCTTCTCTCTTCCTAATTTCTTTTTTCCTTATAATTTAACTTCCTTCTAGTTTCTGCTTTTTGTATTTTTGTCTATTTGTGTATCTAAGCTTAAAAAGATATTTTTGTAAACATTTGTAAAGCCTTGTTGTGTAATGGAATAAAACATCCTATTAAAAAAAAGAAAGCTTTGTACCCATCGCTTTTTCTTAGTATGTATTTTAAGTTGTCTTTTTTAACCGATTATTCAGATTATTGCATGCACGAGATGTCATATTTCCATGGACCCAGCACAATTACTAATTCAAATGTATATTTATTATTAGTTGGATTCCAGGAACTCGGAGTAATTCGTTCGTGGTTTTTAACAACCATGGAGTTCCCCCACGTGAGCTTTATTATCTTCACCTACAGTTTAATTTTTCTCTAAGCTAAGCATTTTCAACTAAATTGTTTGAAAAAGGTAGACTAAGGTGGAGAGGGTACCCCTAGGTAGTCGAGTTTCCCTTCTCCTTTGTATTACGCAATTCGTTTTACATGCGAGAGAGGGTGCCCCTAGGGGTTACACGGTTCGGACAAGTTTCGTTTACAGAAGCCCTATGTAAAACCAAAAAGTAGGGTTGGCCCTCTCGGGTAGGGCTATGTTTCGTTGTTCTCAGATTACCGCTGGCAACGTGTAAAAGGCGCCAAATTCGAGCATGGTTTCGAAACTTTTTAAAATAGTTTTCTCAGACTCCCTTTCTTCATCAGACTCCTTGATGAAGTCCGCGAAACAAGTAGGAGAATAAGCAAGTTATACAACTTAATTTCGCACAGTGCCGCTTACCAGTTTAGTTTTCAGAAAATTGTTTTTAAAAAATTGTTTTGGTTGGGTGCCCCTACCATATTCGAACTTTGCATGTAGAACGACGGTATCTTCAACTCTAGTAGATAGGATGCCCCTATCCCCTAGGGGAACCCTATTTCCATGTAAACGGGCCCTAAGCCACACGGATGGCTATAAAGTGTCCGCGAATTGGCGGGATGACGAGATGGAGCCAAACTGAAATAACCGCAGCAAGCTGGGTCAAAAGCATCCCTCCTTCTAAGGGATGAAAAAACTAGGAGCATCACTATTCCCCCTAGATGAAATGTTATTCCATCGCCCACTAGCATTTTTGTTGGGATTCCCTAACTGTTCGATGGAAGACTACGAGCAGTCGCTCTGGGGTAGTCAAGCGAAAAGAACATTTGAGCGAGCTCGAAAATCGCCTGCCGCATGGAAACGTGACGCGCAGGTGATGACCTGCTCACTGCACATGTACTCACGCGTCAGGTTTCCATGTGGCAAGCGATTTCGCACTTACTCGTACGTTCTTTTGCTCGAATAACCCTTAGTGGAAAGAGAGGACTGCTCGAAGTCAAATTCGCTGGTATGTGGAGTAACGTTCTTTGTCTAACCACTCACACTTTAAAGGGTGAACCTGCCTATTTTTCGGTTCCATTAATTTTTCAAATCCCCATCCCAATCAGCATCACTAAAATTTCAGACCCTCCACCAACAGCAAACACAATAACTAACTTCACCACGAAAAGCATCCTTTATCAGGTTATTATTCGCCCTCGTCATGCAGACTAACAAAAACCTTGAGTTCGTTTTTCCCAGAGTGAACGCGTTCGGAGAATGTTTAGAGCAAACCTATCAGTACAAAATTCAGTGTTTTAGCTAACAGAGCTGTCGCATGAATAAAAATTTATTTTTAATAAAAACACAATAGTTAATGGTAGATACTAAATTTAAAATCGTCGAAGAAATTTTCTTTTCATAAGCCATCTTGGCCGCCATTTGGGATTTTACCCAAAATTAGAAATTATTACAAAAAAAACCTCGGAAATTGACATTTTTTATGCCAGACATGTAGAATATGACATTATTAAGCGCTTTGTGTCTTTTTGTCAACATTTTGTGCCCTTATCACCTAAAAAAGGTGAAAACACGCATTTTTATTCAAAAATGGCTTGACTACCTCCTACTTATGAGGTCATATCTCGTAACCATAATAACCGATTCTCACCAAACTTGTGTCGAAATGTTTTCAAGGGATATGCGTACAGTGCTGAAAACGGCAGGTGCTGATGACAAATCATCTTGGATCCCCCTATACGTCCGAGGTTTAAAGGTAAAAAAACAACAACACAGTATGTCCATGGTTGATATTTCATTGCCTGCGTTAGTTGAGACCGACACATTCCAGTGTAAATTAATTACATTTTGTGAAACAAAAAATTTTTCTTCAAAAGTACGTGGGGATGTTAGAAGAAATCATCATACCGTAGTTTCCTGATTTAACGCCGGTGTTGTTTATTTCAGTAAAGCTAGACCTGTTAGGCCTGGCAACATAAATAAAACAGGAATAAAACGTTACCGTTTTTCCGAAGTCGATAGAATTCAACACAAGGCGGGAGAATTGGGTGCATAGCGTGTAGAGTACATTACTTCACTGGCTTCCTTTAGTTGGAATGGGCCCAATAAACTGAACTGAAGTACTGTAGTAGTTCTTAAACCTTTTTAAAATTGCTGTAACTAATTTGCGATGAGAATCACTAAGATAAAGGTTGAGTTTCAGAGAAACGCTGGACTTCAAATAAACACCGGCACCTCGAGTAAACGCCGGGGGCGTTTATTTTAAATTTGGCCATTTTGACTTGGCGTTTATTCGAGGCCCGCCGATTAATCGATAAATTACGGTATTTCAGTTCAAGTCATGAACGTTTCGATCTTCCCAATAGCTCCCCTTCCTTTTCTTTAACGCTGGTGCTTTGAGTGACAATCTCGCGTGACAAAAGTCGTTCAAAACAAACCAGTGAAAGAGTTCAAGCCAGGCAGGAGATAGAGGAGGGAAAAATAACTTCACCACCTTCGTCGCAACATCAGTGTCGATGTTTTTTGCTGTGGTGGCAAAACGCATTGAAGTCACTCAAATAAATTATAACTGAAATATCTCAAGCCAAATCATTTACAACACCAATATGGTGATAGGGTTTCAATATACACACTGATTATACAATGAATTATATAATTATTAAATGAATCAAAAGCTAAGATTGGGTAAAACAGTGCTATTTTTCTTTACCTTATTATAGGAAATAACGCGCCATGAAATTACCACGAATTCTCAAAATTCACGTTTAATTTAAGTCGGGTTAAATTTTGTGAGCGTTAATTTCCGCGACATTATTTAAGTGGAGCGTTAGTTTCCGAGACCTTGATTTCACCCCAAATTCTGGATACTGTCTGGAAACAATAACCTCTTTTCTGCACACAATGTTTCAATCGTTTACAATGTAAAAGCCTTGTTCTCAGAAGGGCGGTTCTCGACATCCGTTTTTTTTTTCTGTGCTACAGCCAAAATATCCTTAGAGACATCAATATATCGTGTTAATTTTCTTCGTTTGGAAAATTTGCCCCCTCTTTCGCGCGTTAATTTCATTTGTTCGAAAGAAATTTCCCTCCAATTCGCGTTAATTTAAGTCGCGTTAATTCCACGGTGTTTTCATTCATTTTTCTGATCTGACAAAATCATTTTTTTTATTGAAGGGAACCTCAAAATAATAGTTTTCTAAGGTAGAAAAATACCAAAGAGGTAATAATAAACCAAGACTAAAACACTTGAAAAACTTGCCAATTTTCTCAAGATGCGTTATCCGTGACGTAGCTCCATTAATTTACAGGAGCGTTAATTTCCTATAATAAGGTAAATCTGCCACAAGTTTCCTTTTGTCTTAAATAGCGGCACAGGAAAATTTAATAATTAACATGCAGGAACAGGTAAACAAAACGACTTGCTTAGATATTGAATAGATATACACATGATTATGTACACTTAGAAACAGCTAAAAGTGTAAAAGAGTGAAATCTAGGTAAGTCGCAAGAACAATATCGTGGAATTGTTAGACGAAACACTTCTTGTCCATCATCTGCATTAAACGGTCACCTAATAAATCGACTCGCCATTGAAACAAAACTTCTCACAATCATCCTTCTAAGGTTCTTAGAAATTGCTAGTCCGTTGCCATTTTGTCTGTTATTACACCAATCTACGCCCCCTTGGGAGGGGGGGGGGCGCTGTCTAGGTTTACTATTTCGTGGATTTTCGTTCTGACACCTCAAAGTACTTCCTGTTCCGCGTGAAACATTGAATTCGATTATCTTTCTTTACACAACACTTCTTCTTCTTCTTCTTCTTCTTCTTCTTTTTCTTCTTCTTCTTCTTCTTCTTCTTCTTCTTCTTCTTCTTCTTCTTCTTTTTCTTCTTCTTCTTCTTCTTCTTCTTCTTCTTTTTCTTCTTCTTCTTCTTCTTCTTCTTCTTTTTCTTCTTCTTCTTCTTCTTCTTCTTCTTCTTCTTCTTCTTCTTCTTCTTCTTCTTTTTCATCTTCTTCTCCTTCTTCTTCCTCTTCTTCTTCTTTCCACTTCTTTACTTAAACCAGATAAAAAGTCGTCGGGAAAGTCGTAGCAAAAATGTTGATTTTGTTCTGAGCAGAAATTGTCCCAACCCAACCATCACTTGCATGAGATATTCCTTGGCCGGTAAAGTGTTGCTGCGTAATTCTTGTCGTAAATACAGAGCTTTGTTTTCATAGTTTGCAGAGTATCTTAATTCTCAGCTCTACGGCGAATGTAAACGCATCTCATTACCGAACGTTCCCCTCTTTCAACAACCACCTCCGCCGTCGCCTCCGCCTCCTCCGCCTCCTCCGTCGCCTCCACCTCCGCCTCCGTCTCCACCTCCGTCTCCACCTCCGCCTCCGTCTCCGTCTCCCCCTGCACCAAAAAAACCTCCACCAAATAAACCTCCAGAACTTCTCCGAGAGCTTCCAGAGCTTTCACGTTCTTTTTTGGTTGCAAGTTCGTAGGGAACGCCACTCATATGGTACCACAGGTATGCTTCCTGTTTCTTCAAGTAGAGTTCTCTGATCCAATCGGGACCAGACTCCGAATCGAGATTATAACTACCCGCACCATCGAGTGACGGACCGGATGCTGCTGAACCCAAACTGCTTCGCATCACGTAAACATTCGTTGGCACCATGGCGCTTCTGTATCCTGCAGCAAGAAGCATTGGGGTCACTTGATCATTTTTGGCCTTTTTGTGAAAGGATGGCGAAGACTCCTTCGCTGGCGTTGGATTGTAAGGTTTGCAAAGCAAGTAGAGAATAGACACAGAAAAAGCTAAAGCAATGATTTCTGGAACGTCGTGCGCAGTTGGAGACATTACGAACAAGCCTCTCTTCAAATCCACGTAAACGAAGACACCTGTGTCAAGACAGATCATGTATAATCCACCCTTGAACTTGCGAACTTCACACCATCGTCTTTCACCGTTCAGTTTAAAAAGTGTGATTTCCACTTGGCCGGCGGAGCGATTCAATATCTTCCCTCTCTGCCATTTGCCAATACAAATGCCCCAATCCTTTCGACTTCGAATGAGCATGGCTCTTTCGCCTTCCATGGGGTTAAGATGAACACATCTCTTCTGGTCTTCAATCAATCCTTTGTCTGGAAGGATTTTTGGATTGATCGTGTGAGCTGACGCTACAACAATACCGTGAAGGCTGATGATCTCGACAGCGGAGAGCAAACCTGCAGTAGAGTGGACTACACGACACCGGAATGCTTCCCGTCCTCTGCAGTCCAGCAATGTATGTGTTGCAGATTCGCAAGGAAGGTACGTCTTCGAATAATCACTTGGAGATAACATCACCTGTGCAAAACTGAGTACCAGGAAGGGATGGTCAACTTTGGCGAAGTACAGGTCAGGCTGAACTTTGAACCGGTAACCTTCGATGACGGGGGGGTTTAGATGAGTTGCCAGTCTCACGACGCTCCGTGCAGCACCGAAAGGAATATCAATAACCCATGGGAGCCCAGCAGCTGTTCCACCGTAAGGACATGAGTCAAGGTAAGAGAGGAGACTCGTTTTGGAAGTGCCAATAGCTCTTTCACCGAATAATATTTTCTGGTGTAGAGTTACTGTTATTGTGTGGCGCGTTTCATTGTCGATGACACACTGACCCATCATGTTAAAACGACATCCACCTTTTATTCCTTGTTGTAGGATCATCACGCCAGCTGGGTCATAGAGTCGGATGTAAAAGGTCTTGGTAGCATCTACATTCACTACCTCTGCTTGCAGGATGCTCATTGCATATTTAAGTCGCCCCAGGGAAGCGTAGAAGCCATCCGGCCTTGGAGGCCTCGGATTGGGAGGATCGCCCCTATATGCCGTCCCAGGTTTGTTCAAGTCAAACCCTGGCGCTGACCCTGTAGCTCCTCTGCCTGGGTCAGAAGGGTGCCCTATGGATTCCAGGCTGCGTCTTGATTCGTGGTGTTCGGGAAACAGATTCAGCATTGTACCGAAGCTCGCCATCATGTCCTGCTTGTAATTTAGTGGATGTTTTCGATGGGCATGCCATATTAGATCAACATCCATGCACGGTGCTAAGGGAACATGCGGATGTTGGGTCGTAAGCCGCAAACAGTGCTCATATCGCTCAATGGCGTTTGCAAGAAACTTCGTGTCAGAGAAGTGTGGTAGCGATACTTGATAATAGAACTTGGATTGGTAGTAGGAGGCTTTTTCTAAGTCGTAACTGATTTTCGAAAGATACGGCATGGACATCGGCATGGGCTGGCTCAAGTCGACTTCAAATCGTTCCAATGGATAAGCCCTTTCCCATAAATATCTAGCGTTTTGAAGGCCTTGTTGCCTTTGGTATCTGTTCATGGGTGCATGATCAACGACTTGAGAAACAATGTTCATGCAATCCTGCTCGTATTCCTGCGGTGCTAAAATGTGAAGATGCCAAACCCATGCGATATCTATTGGAGCTGCGAGAAGCCTGCTGTCCATATTTTGTTTAGCCACTAGTGGCAACCAGAACATTTCATACCTTCTAATAGCATTCTTGAGGACCGGGCCCGCATACAGACTGGGGTAATCATCGACCAGCGCAAGAAAGTCAAGTTCAGTGTTAGCTCCCTGGATTAAGTCTATCCGAATTCTTTGCCTTAATGCCATTCTGCTGTCTTAGTGCGGAGTGATGCACCTCTGGAAAATGAAAAACAACATCATTTGGTTTTGAGGTTCTCAGCTACAAGAAATTTGTCAAACGAGACGATACCGGTACACTCTAGACATCTAAATATTTTCATTGTTAACACTTTAATATCTAACCCCACCTCTCTTTCTCCCTTTTCATTATCATAAGAATTTCGGGATTGCATCTAAACCAAAATCATTTCAGGGCGAGTGAGGGTTAGAATACGTGAGCATATCATGCACAAAAGAGGAGCAATAAAGAGTTTGCTCAGAAATGACTGACGTACTCGGTGACGCTTTGGTGAGCTAAGGAACTCATCACTTAAATCGATGGTAGGTTGTATTAAGAAAAAGATATCCTCGGAGACCGTAAGTAGCATTCTAGACGGGACGAAGATTTCCCGGGCGCAATCAGTTCGTGTTTTGCTCGTGCCGACTTCGCTCGTAAGAACTTTGCCCCCCTGCCAAATGCTGCTTTGGGTCTCCGAGGAGGGAGGAACAATTTCTGCGATAAAAGGCGAATTACTAAAAGCTGGCGTTTTGTCACAGATTTGCCTACTTTATTTATTGTTACTTTTCTGTTTGGTGCTAAAAGAAATCGAGTAGTGATGTTTTACATATCTTCTCGACGATGAAAAGGACGTTTCTTTCGACAGATCACAAAAAATATTATTTGTTAGCGAACCCAGTCTAGACATCGTATAAGCCCCAGTTAACCCTTCAAGCCCCAATAGTGACGAGCATCTAATTTCTCCTTACATTATTACTACTTGATCAAACATACAGGTCATGAGAATAACGGAAATGATCACCAATGATCAAATGTCTTGTCACGAAATATAAGGAGATTAGTGAGGAGAATATGGATGTTAATATTGGGGGTTAAAGGGTAAACTCGGTAGAACATACTGGGGATATCTAAAGCTAATATTCACCCCAATGACATTTTGTAGATTTACATGAAGTGCTTTAGTAGTTATGTAATAGTGAGTGTTTTATTTTGCATTTGTGTGCATTATTTCTCATTTGCCGTTTCTTGTCTTATTGAAAACAAAAAGAAAAAACATCGTCAAACTGCACGTGTCGCAGTATACATGATGTCACGATATGATATTTCATCAATAGACGCTCTTGCTGTCTATGAGCATTGTATGACAATTTACTGCCATGTCACACGTGAAATCGGTCCTTTCTTATTAAGTGATGTTTACTCAGTATTCTTATGGCTTCAAACCAAATTTACTAAACATGTAAACTTTTCGTGTTATATTTAGCAGTTTTTTAACTACTTGTTTAAAAGTTTTATTCTGATCGAATGGTGGTTACCTTGAACGCTTTCTCCATGCAGATTTCGTCATTATCACTTGTTCAAATTGAGCCTGACATCAACAATATAAATGTACACCAAAACAACGTAATATTTTAAAAATAACCGACAAAAAAAACTAACAATAACACTGACTGCTTACATTCTCTGCCTTCACTTCGCAGCACCCAGGTTTGTGCCTACACCTGCTGTACTCGGCTGATCGACGTAACGGTTCCCGCATGGACTGGCGTAGTTTTACGCGTTGCTAAAGACATTTTTAAAACTGGTGTTAGAATCGTAATTAAAAACTGGCATCACAGCATGATAATTCTGACCTCGTGGAGTTAATGAACCAATATATTTGACAAGGTCCAATACTCATAATTTGAGAAGATTGTATGTGCGTGGTAGGTTGGTTAATTAATGCTTTATGCAAATGCAGCTTGGACGCCGCGTTATTATGTGTAATGAGTTATTTGCAATCTATCTTTTTTATGCTGTTCATTAACATATACAGTTTTCGTACAAACACATTAAACCTTCTCATGGAACCAGACTTATGTAATTTAACTTTACACACTCGAAGGAGCTAGATAAAGAGATAACGACAGTACATACAGTTTAGCATGTAATCAAGAAATGCTCGGCTTTTGAGACTGTAATGCTCTCCTTCAATTCCGAATCATTTTGTAAATAGACAGCGTCATTCTTTAGGTTTATCACGTGTCAATAAAGGTGTAGATTACGCACATTAAAACTTTTAAATATGTAATTAGCCCTTGCATCGTAGTTTTCAAGCAGTACAGGCTGGGGAGCATTGCCGACAAGCATCGCCATGTCTCTTGCCGTCTCACATAATAGCGAAATGAGATCCTAGAAGAGCCTTTTCTTTGATCCACAAAATCAAGAAAATTAATCTCACCAACGCATGTGCACTTCTTTAAGTACTTACTCTTAAAAACACTGACTTACGAGAGGTTTGGAGTGGTTACCTCGAGTTCCCTCGGTCTGGACTTTGATATAAATTTTTATTGTACTAACCCAGAGCTGTCAGAACTTGTGCTAAACAGCACCTTGTCAGTCAGTTTCGGTTAAACACTGGTCTCGTGCGAAAAACTTTTGTTGTTACAGTTCAACTAACAGCTACCGAACTAAGAAAATCACGAACATGAGAATTATTTCTGGAATGTTCATAGTGTTGGAAACGAAAACAAAGCAGATAAGAGATGAGCAATCTGCAAGCCGTAACAGTAATTATTTTTGTCGTTTGTGGTTTATTCTTGCGGTTCAGTTGATCTCGCGTCTGATTGGTCACTGGACAATGAACAGTTAAGAAATGTCTTACAACTAGTTTTTAGTTGACTGTAAATATGCAAAAATTGTTGAGAAAAAAAAAACTGTCACCGATAGGTACTCTTCCTCAGAGATACATGTAGTGACGCAAATAAACTCTTTAATATACCTACGGAGACATGTACTGTGACTCACGTGATGTAGTTTTTGTTTTCATATCGACACCGGTTGGAAGGCACATTCCTGTGGTTTTGTTTGTTATTCTCTTCGAGGTAGTTTGAGAAATTTTTTCTGAGTGTTGGGGTAAACTCCGTGAGTAACCTTTGAAATGAAAGAAACTAAGCAGCTCCTTTCCTGTGGTGCTGTTCATTATACTCTTTTATGGCACTAACTTTCGAGTCTGTGGATAAAGTTCCATGGTGTAACCATTCAAGTGTTGTACGCATTTTTTCCGCATTGTGCAATGTGGTTCTCGCTTAATAAAGTTGCTTATCTTATCTTACTTTTGAAGCCTTCGAAGAGGCTCCTATGTGGGGTGTAGGTCGCAAGAAAAATCCGCTACAAGAGCCCTATCACCCAACCTCCAGAGCCTGTCCACGGGCTACCGCTTTTGCATCTTGGGATGAAACTACGAGATAACAGTGAGGAGTATTCTGTGGAAGTTATTTTCACATGTGGATGCAAGGTTTACAAAATCTGTTAGATCGAGCTGTGCGTAACATTCAAATAATGTAACCCTCTCTCACTTTAATTTGACCTACCTTCGCTTTTATTAACTCTCGCAGTAAAAGTCTGTAGTTGTAGTCAGCTAAGTGATGTTGTTTTACAGCAAGTGTTTTTGTCGCCTTCCCGAATGCAACAGAAACTTAGTAATTTTACTACATGTAATCGATGATTTAAGAAGCATTTTTCAGGCTATGACGTCATTTAAACTGGTGACGCAGGCCTTAAAAATGAAAGCTATTTGCTAATGGCTCCTGTTATTGAATATTGCTGTGTGCAGCTTGCCGTGAATACATTTCAACCAAAACCAGTGTCACATTTATTCGTCAGCTTCCAGATTCGTTAGGCAATTCTTTATCGTGACCTCAAATGCAAATTACAAGACATATTATTATCAGTTAATTGTTAAGTTTTGGGGTGGATTCATTAAGAGCATACGCGTATAGCTGTCGCTTTAGCACGTGGGAATTTTCTTTTGTTTTTTAGCCAAAAAACAATAGAAAATTCGCACATGCTAAAGCGACAGCTATACGCGTATGTTGCAGATGAATCCACCCTTGATAATGTCAATATCAGCATGGCTTTTCTAGGTCGATTGTTAACCAACATTGACTTATCAACCAACCAGTTTCCGTTGAAAGCTTAAATCGATACCACCAAATATCAAAAAAGAGAATTTGATCGATGATTAACGGAGTACAGCTGTAGTCAATCTCTAATTGCAAAGGGACTGAAAACGTGTTCTTTAGAACGGGGATTCGTTATGTCGGGGTACTTTCCCATTCACTTCACTATAACTGGGCTGAAGAATTAATCGTTCGTTATACCGGAGTTCGTTTTTTAGAGGTTTGTTACATCCGGGTTTCACTGTAACCGTTTTCTTATTAGAGTTCAATTATAGTATACGTACATTTAGGGAGTCGTACATGTTCGAGTTGGACTTCGAGTTCGAGTTCGAGTTCGAATTCGAGTTAGACTTCAAGTTGGACTTCGAGTCGAAAAAAAATTTTTAAAAGTAACTAAGTAAAGTATACACTTAGCTTAGGGCACCGTAAGCCACGTGAGTTTGCCATTTTGAATTAGCCACAGAAAGCTAACAAGTCAGTACTGCATTGCAGTTTTACAACAAGTCAAACTTGAATTCGTTTATTTGTTTCCTTGAGGAGTTAGTTCTACCATAGTTACTACAGTTTGTTCAGGTTGTTGAGGGTTTTCGGAAGCTACGGACAATTACTAATAAAAGTAGCACACTTTAGTGGAGTAGGGGGCAACAAGTCTCTACCAAATCAATTAATTAAATTAAATCGGTTGTAATTTCATAGCGAACGGTATATAAAATGGGGTTGGAAGGCCTGCGCGACTCCTACTTCAGGTCTTTGTTCGCCGCGCCTTATCTCGGTCGTTTGACCAATTTTGCTTCTTGTGTTTTTGTATTGGGTTTAGTTTGGAGGATTTTTACATAGTGACTGAACTGAGCCGTTACAACTAAGGCGTCGCATTTTTTAAGACTTTGATCTCGAGGTCATATCTCATCAATTTTCTGATAACCGGTGGATTCTTGTGGCTCGCACTGTTTGTTATTCTCATTTAAATTTGACCTCTGATCGTTTGTACGACTTAATGGCTGTGTTTTCACGAGCACGATTGTCTCGCTTAACATTCCTGGGGGTGTTTTGTTTACTGACTTCGTTAAGCGACTTAAAAATGATTGGTGTTTTCACGAGTAAGATTGTATTTCATTTAAGTAATTTGAGGAGAGCACGCGCGTGAATAAGTTAGTTTGAATAATGGCGGGAGATGCGGACGAAGCTCACATGTGCGTCCTTCTTTTTTTTATTACTGTATTTATGCGCTTGGTTTTCATCCAACGAAG
Source organism: Siderastrea radians (assembly GCA_964017195.1). NCBI lineage: Eukaryota > Metazoa > Cnidaria > Anthozoa > Scleractinia > Rhizangiidae > Siderastrea > Siderastrea radians. The sequence continues at coordinate 61,633,442 of OZ024890.1, read as the reverse complement.
GAACCGATTTCAGCAAAGGCTAAGGTTGCTCACAATCAGAGGCAGGAGAAGAAGAACGGAGGCGTATTTTTTGCATTCGCAAAGGAAGATCTGCCGCCGAAGAAAAGTCGCATGGATTCTAGAAAGGCCACAATTCTGGTTCGAACATATGCTTCTAAACCAATACGCAGGGTCATTAACAGATCTAGAAGGGTCATTGAACGGAAAATTATTCATCTTCGCAGAAAAAAAAAACTACGCCGTTGTCACAGAAGTTTAGCGAGACGCATAAAAATAGAACCGGCGTGTTATATTTCCGATTTCAAGTGCGATTTGACAGCTTTGTCAGATGAGCTGACCACAAGTTGCTTCTCATTGGAGGAAATTGATTGCTGACTCGCTTAAGCTACCTGGGTCGGTGGCTTAAATTTAATGAGAATTGCATTGAAGTTTGCCGACTCGAAGTTAAGCGAGTCGGAAAAACAAGTGTTTTTACGAGATTTCCGGTTGTCACTCGCTAAGCGACCTGAAAAATTGCTGGGGAAAACACGGCCAATGTGGTTTTATGCCGCTTGTGATGGTGTATTAGGTTCGTTGAATTTGGCTCGTTTAGGAACTTGATAGGGTTTTTCAGCCTCTCATCTTATTTTTGTGACAATAAAGGACTGAAATATTATTTACAACCGGGCCCGGCTTATTTGTTTAATTCTGTTGCAGGATGTTGTGTTTCGCATCACGGAGTGTGATCTATAGCCATATAAATGACAAATGTTGCGCTTGGAACCATCTTCAGCATTCCGTGATTTCAAGAGATATTTCGTGAAAAAAGAATCAAGATTCAGGTTATAGATGTGTCTAGATACCTTAAGGGGTCCATTTTGATTCTGCAAGGGAAGAGGTTGGAGCATGAGCTCCTTTCGCCTTCTTAGTCAGCAAGTATTTCTCGTGGGTTTTGGAGTGTTCGAATTTTTTTTTTCCTCCGTGTGCAGAATTTTTTGTGAAAATTGCGTACGCGTGACGATCTACGAAAAAATGAAACAAAGATGAAAGAAAGAAAAGTAAGTACAATTCAAAGATCAACTCGAAGTCCAACTCGGAAGTCTAACTCGAACTCGAACTCGATGTCCAACTCGAGGTTTCAGGAGTCCCGCCTAATTGCTACTTTAAAAAAAAACGGTACTGTCCGATTCCAAGCCAAAAAGTGGTCTTTCTTCCTAAAAGATAGTGAATAGTCCATCGTTATGGTACATCGTGTGGTAGCCTATTCTTTATAGAGCAACGTAGGAATAATTGCAAGCTCATTGAAACATAGTTTATTATTCTTCCAGTATTTCTAAAACTCCTGTTGTCTTTGACGCCGCCTGAAATCTTGGTTCTCACCGATAACCGCCATAATATTTCATAATCGGTCATAACCCTAGCACATCTTTGTTCTATATTTTGCACGGTTACTGTAATGCACTCAAATTGTATGTCTAATGGGTTTAGTTTGCATACGATAAGCTTACTGTAATTTATTTTCTAAAAAAGCTTTTATAATAATATACGTATAATATACCACTAATCCCTTCAAGTGTTTGTTTAGTAGCACCCGCCTTGAATAGCAATTGCCGTTCTTTCGTGGTTATAAATTGAATGATGTTTATACAATAGCTAGTAAAACTTAAAAAAGTGGTTGGCTTTATCTCGAATATTTGCTTTTTTCAACAAAGTTGTGCGAATTACTGACAAAGGTCGACCGTACAGCCAAGTTATTAAAAACGATAACATGAATTTATCGGGCGTTTTTCTTTTCTTCTTCCATGTCAAGCACTGCATGCATCCTCCTTCCAGCCCAGTTTCCCTAATGTCGTCTTTTAAATCTTGAAAATAGCCTCTGTCATAGAGATTGTTCCCCTCTTTGTCTTTAACTTGTCCTTGATCGAGAACGGGTGCCGCAGAAGACTTCGGGCTCCATTGTGAAGAAGAATCTGAACAATTTTCATAGCGCTTTTGCCTGTGCTTTGTATTGGTCTGGCATTAGATCATCGCATGCATCTCCCGTGTCATCAACAGCCACCACCGCCACCATCTCCCCCGCATCCTCCGCCACTATCGCCTCCTGAGCCGCCCCCATGCCCGTTTCCGTCGCCTCCAAAATGACCACCTCCCCCTCCCCCCCTCCAAAACCTCCCTAAGACCTTTCGGAAACACCACCGCCATGTTTTCTTCCAGAAACACCACCGCCATTTTTGCTTCCGTTCGTGAACACCACCGCCATTTTTGCTTCCAGCCGTGAACACCACCGCCATTTTTGCTTCCAAAAACACCACCCCCATTTCTGCTTCCCGAAACACCACCACCATTTCTGCTTCCAGGAATACCACTGCTATTTCTGCTTTCAAGCTGGTAGGGCATCTCGCTCAAAGAAAGCCATAAATATGCTTCCTCCTTTTCCAGCTGGAGTTCTCTGGTCCGGTCATTTCCGTATTCCAAATCGAGGTCATAACTACCCGCACCATCGATTGATGGACCAGATGCTGCGGGACCCAAGGTGCTTCGTAGTAGGTGAACATTCCTTGACACCATGGCCCTTTTATAACCTGCAGCAAGAAGCATCGGGGTCACTTTATCCTTTCCAGCTTTCTTATGAAAGGATGGCGAAGACTCGTTGGCTGGCGTTGGATTGTAGGGTTTGCAGAGCAAATGTAGAATGGACACTGCGAAGGCTAATGCAATGATCTCTGGAATATCGTACGCAGTTGGAGACATCACAAACAAACCTCTCTTCAAATCCACGTAAACGAAAACAGCTGTGTCAAGACAGATCAGGTAAAATCCACCCCTGTACTTACGTACTTCACACCATCCACTTGTTTTGTTCATCACGCTTGCATCGTCCAGCTTAAAAAGCGTGATTTCCACATGGCCGGCGGCTCGATTGAGCACCTTTCCCCTCTGCCATTTGCCAATACATATGCCCCAATCCTTTCGACTTCGGATTAGCATTGCTCTCTCGCCTTCCGTATGGTTGAAGTAAACGAAATTTTTGTGGTTCTCAATCGATCCTTTGTCTGGAAGAATGTTGGGATTGATCACGTGAGCTGACGCTACAACAATACCATGAAGGCTGATGATCTCGACTGCCGAGAGTAAGCCTGCTGTAGAGTGAACTACGCGACATTTGAATGCCTCTCACCCTCTGTAGTCCTGCAATGTATGGGTCGCAGATTCGCAAGGTACGTACGACTTCACAAAATCACTTGGAGAGCTCATCGATTGCGGAAAGCTGAGAACCAAATGTTGAGAAAATAAAAGAAATTTTTATCACGTATATCGTTACTTCTCAAAACGCTAGTCTCTAAACATGAAAATACGTTATGTCAGGCCAGTAACAAACAAAGCAGCCAGGGTAAGGTAATTAAAACGTACATGCCAATCTCCCAACTCAATTCCAGCCTACCTAGAGTCCCTGGGAAGCGCAGTCAAACGAACAGAAGCTAAAATCAGCGGAATATCTGCGCCAGGTAGACGTCAATGGCAGATGTGACGGCGAGACCGGAGCACAACAGAGGGGTGGGGAGAGGAGGGGCTAGCGAAGGCGCCTTTCTCTTCGATCCCCCTCAAGGCACTGTTACAAGCGAAATGGGCAGGCTCGAGATAGAGAAAACACTCGACTTGAAACAATATTAATGGCCTAACGTTTGATAACTACAACGTGGTTTTACTACCTTTACACTGGGTGTCACGCAACTGACTAGAAGCCTCTTTACAAGGACAGATGACCCCTGGCCTCCCACATTCAGAGTCCTGTTTACTGCAGCCGGGGGGAAATCGTACCCCGTTCGTCATGTAGTTTGCATTTTCAACTTCCATCATGTCTTCTGGGTTGGAAATGTCAGTCCTGTCATTCAGTTCGCACATCTTTTTCTTCCCGTAGTAATTGCTACTTTGACTCGAAGGATGCTTTATGCAAGAGATCACACAATCTTCGATGTTTTGAGTTGGTTTGGTCACAAACGCGTGACGCTTCAAGACGCGATTTTGGACAGAGTAGGTTGCACACTCCGAGGTAGCAGCCAAGGTGTCTTTTACTCCACAAAAAAATAGCGACAAACGTGAGTGCTATGATGGGAGACATGACACCTGACAAACGAAACAAATCATTTTACTATCAATAAATAATCCTTTGAATTCCCTTTACAAGTCAGGCCTACATAGAGTACATAGATTTGCAACGCTCTCCCTCACGCTTAAAGGATAAGGAATGGGAGCCATGACGCAACAGCGCAACGAAAACAATCAACGTTACGCCTAAACCCTAAACTCCAACACACTAAAAAAAAAACAAGACTAAACACTCAGAACTATAAAGACCTAAGATTTCTATCAAAGGAAGCAACACTCATAACTGAAATCTCGGTACACAAACCCAAATTTGAAGGCCCGTAGAATATGTTGGACACCAGGAAAGAGTTGAGAAGCTTAGCGCCCATGAAATTATCAAGGTACATAAATATTCGGCTAATGCTTACGGCTGCCGCCGATGCGGCTATTAACTGAAAAACTACTAAAACGGATATAGACGAGGGCATGAGTAGCATACGGCAAGCGAAAAGCAAACAACAAAAACTAAAACTCTCCTTTGGTATTTCATTTTATTTTTTTCTTAAGCATTTTTCCGGTCCGGAATCCGGAATCCTTGAATTTGATTGGCTGTTAACGCGCGTTCCGCCGGTCCAGTTTTTTCCTATCCGGACCGGTTTTGTCATGGACCATTGAATGAAAGTTGAAAAACAACATACCTTGAACTCGAGAATTTTTTTATTTACGGCTCAAAGATGCGACTTTTTTGGCAAGTCACAATTCTTGTGTGTGTTGTAAATCGAAAGTTCAACAAGGAGGGGAATTAAAGACCTTGAAATACCTTCAAAAGGCAAGTACTCGTTTTAATTTTGTGTAGCTTAGCATGGCGGTTGGTGAGTTTGTTGTTGAATTCACTTAACACAGCAGTTTTAGTTTTTAAATTGCGATCGCCACAATGCCTTTTGACTCCGATATTTACTTTAATGACTTCGTTTTTCAGTTTTTCTCTTAAATTAACGAGGTTCGGTATATTTTCATTCAAGAAATTGTGCAGGCTTAAACTGGAATTTTGCTTTTTCATCTGTCGTAAGCTTAAATGAAGATAAGCTTAAAAGCCAGCGCGCCGTTCGCTTTGGTTAAAACTGAGATCAAACCGAACGATTTCGCTAAATAATTAAATTGTTTATATCCAAAGAACCAGCACCTACGTTTACAGGTACGAAGCAAAACATAAAAAGAAAGTAATTAGGCTAAACAGAAATGTTTTTCGAAGTATTATTCTCTTTCATTTTTTACGCAAGGGCAATTAAACCTGTCCTAACGATTGAGTCCTTTGGTTTTGTTTTTAGTAAGCTTAAGCTTAATTATAAGTATTTAATTGGGTTGTTTATCCCTATGCCGGGCAGGATTTTCCATGTGCGTGTCTGTTCTTGAAAAACAACCTTTTCCGTGTTGATACGGTAGTTTCTAGTCGAAAATATTACACTTAAGCTTAAGTTTTAAAAAAGTTTGAAGTGTTTATGATTACATTCGCTCCACGGTTTCCTGCCATCTGACTCAGTGAAACTTACGCGCGTTCTGACAACCTTTCAAGATTGATCTGCAAACTCGCAAATGTTGGGAAAAAAATAAAAATGTTATTTACCTGCCTAGGTCGGTCCGTATAGGGAAAAACTGTGCCCTTGGTCTTGAGTACGGCCCGTACTCAAGACCGCGGGCACAGTTTTTCCCTATACGGACCTCCCGGCCGGTAAATAACATATATTTATTTATCACCTTTTTTTCATCTTCACTACAACTTCACGACATTACATCCATTAACATTATTAAGAGGCCCTGACTGTAAATATCGAGAATCGGTGGACAGGCTCGAAAAATCGAAAATCCTGATAACTTGCCAGAAGTACACTTTTGGGGAGCTATCTTCAAAAATATTACTTAAACTTCCTGGAACTCTATTGTTTTCCAGAAATGCACAAAAAACGAAAATACCGGTTTTTCCTAATTAATTATGCAAAAATTAGGCTCAAAGTTTAACAAATTGAGTTCGCTGGTTTTCAAACAATTTGCAACGCTAGAAAACAAATTAAACTTTAAATAATACCACTGCTCTTCTACGTTGTAACAATGGGATTTTCGTGGAGTTTTGCTTAATTTACGAGGATTGGTGTCTCTTTGAAACAAAGGCATTTTACGCACTTCGGGAAAAGGCAAAAATTGGGTAACTTCAAAGGCTTAAAGTGGGTCTTGGTATGTGTAATATCAAATTGAAATAAATACTGTGATAAAGTTTGGCCCTACTACTATTAAGATATGAAATAAAAAATCTGGGCAATTCAGGTTCCCGCTGATAAGAACAAAAATTCGCAGACCAGTGTTGCCAAAATTTGCATAATTTGCATAATAGGAAATATGAGGTACTTTAAATGTCATGGAAGGAGGACTTGAAATATTACAAATCGTTTACTGTAACTATTTTGGGGTGGTCTTTCTACTACATCGGCTTCGCTGGTATCTGAAGAAATAGGCCATATAGGAATGATTAGGAAACTTGGTGATGAAACTAGAATGCTGTGAGTGATGATATTTCGTCATATGTCTACAGCCTGGAGCAACAATTCCTCTCGTTGTTACACTTTTTTAGTACAATTTCTTTGGGGATATATTAATCCTCTCGAACATTCAAATGTTTTCTTATACAAGTCAGTTACGTTCACGGACGCATATTGATAAGAACCAAAAAAGTAGCCCACTTTGGCCGCGTTTGCAAGGAAAACTGAAGCACCACTCAAAATAACGTCACGCAACACCACTGGACTTTCATACAATGAACTTTTCGTCTATGGAAATACCTTATTGGCCCAAAATGTTAAAGAGGCTTTCAGCCTTTTGCAAAGTATGTCCAACCAAACCACCATCTTTGTTTATCTCTTAGATATACAGCCGCACACACAACTCATAAGTACATCTCCATACGTCCTGGACATCCTGTGGCCAGGACGTCCGTGTTTTGCGTTAAACCGGTAAAGGATACAAGTTACGTCCGATGGAAAAAGCATTTATTTTAACAAATAACGATAAATCACAATAAAACTCACCCTTGGTTTCTGGCCAAAACAGCGTCATTTCAAAACGTCGTTCAAAATCTAGCACTGAAAAGAGCGATGACCTCAGCAATCGAGTCACGTACACAGCAACATTTATTTCGAAATTTTGTTTTCTCGAACAGAAAAGTGTCATACGTTCTGAATGCAAAGGAATGAAAGATTAAGCTCAGCTTTATAAATAAGAATGTCTTTTTGTAGTTTTGCTTCTCTTGTTGGTGGAGCTTGTGGTCCAAGTACTGAAAATCCAAGGGACGTCAAAGCACACTTGAGGTCTTGTAACCTTGTAACCAACACCGAAAGCATCGACAACGAAAGAAAATTATTGTTAGCACGTGCAGGTGAGAAGTAGCACTGTGACATTTATTCTGTGATTACTGTGATACGGAAAATAATATAAACGTACCTATCGGATACCTAGGAATTTTCGTCCCAGAAAAATGTCAGCTGCACATGACCGTCTGCCCCAAACACAGGGATGCGTACGGTATTCGCTGGAGAACTGGCAAGACGAGATGCTCTGTTCCAACAGAAGTTGCAGGCCACAAAACAACGCCCAATGTGAGAGATCGTGGGATAGACAGCAAACAATCTTGCTTTATCTTTAAAGAAACTGGAATACTTCTTCCAGCCGGATCACGTAAGTAAAACTCATGTCTATCATCTGCGGCAAGTGACTAGTCACGCAATGACAAATAAACCTGCGTGAACTTATATGGAACTGTTTCGCGTTTATTGGCCTAAATTAAACCAGATGAATTGGAGGGCAATTATTGTGTTTCAAATTTTAAGTGGAACAAAATTCAACTTATCTGGACTGCGAGTAGACTTTAATTTTTGGCCATGGCGTTTGTGGGGCGGGCGAAATACACACGCGCGCGCGCACGAAATTTCAAGGAGACGCGACGCGAAGGGAGCGCCGAAAATTTTCGGCGCTAACTTCGCTTCGCGTCTCCTCGAAATTTCGCGCGCGCGTGTGTGTATTTCGCCCGCGCCCACAATCGCCATCGCCAAAATTAGAGACTACCCGTAGTCTACAACTTATCAAACTTCAACCATTCTTTACGACTGTTTAACTATACGTGGGGGGGACCCTTTGTATGGCGAAGGGGGTCTGTTTCATTGAAAAAGGACTCATAGTGAACAAGGGTGAGACGATAAGGTAATAAGTCTATGTTACAGTACATTCACTGAAAGTGTGCATTTGGTGGGATTGGTATGCATCGCTTTATTATGTACATGTAGACAAGAGTGTGTAAGTGGAAAATAGACCACTCTTAAAGTTCATACGAAACTACATCCGGGACTCGGGTGGCGTATTTGCCGTATCCTCAGCTCACTGGTGAGGACATCGATGACGTCATTTTCCACTGTTCTTTGTGCAAAAACACTCTTGTCTATATAATAAAAAGAAAATTATACGGAAGCTTGAAGATAGACTTTTATTTTCTCGTGGTAAACAAAAAACAAACTATTACCACTCGAAAAAAAAACATTTATATCTTCGCGCCGCCGTGTATTAAATAACCTCATAGATGTGTTAGTGTGTGGAACTAGGGTATACTCTACCCCTAGTTCTCTGTTATACTGAGGTAACAACATCAAGTGAAACATTTTTACCCAGATTTAAAACTGATACGCCCCATACAATTTCGTTCAGCTATTTGCAGGCAATGCAGAGAAAATATTGGGAAAATAATAGCCTCAAAAAGGGACTCTGACGAACCACCAGAGCAAAGTGCCACACCGTTAGCTCCTCAGTATCCTCCATCAGTCGTGGAACCAATGATGTCACAGGCAGAATCACCACTGGTAATTGTCATTTTATTTTGTTCATCTGATATTGCCCCCACTTTTACCCGAACCGTAAAACCATATACTTGTTTCCTCGTTTTATAATAGGGAACAGAAGGAAGCAGCACCGAGGACCTAGCTAAGGATATCAAACTCCTTTCGATTGACGAATCGTACCACTGTGGCTCCTCTGAAACAACAAGCACGTCCTCCTCTCGTGCTGGAGAAGTGGTTCTTGGTGGTAATAGACCGCTGAGACTGCTTAATGCTTTTCTCCAAGAGTGTGATGTAAAAACCATTGAATCCCCACAGAAAGAGTGGGAGCACTGTTCGGAGAGAACGCAGAGAAGGTACATCCAGCATACCCGAGATATCCTTGTTGCAGTGCTAAAAGTGGTAGCACCGGAAAACGCAGGATACCTTTGGACTGCTCTTCAGGCCGGAAAGTATGTTAATGACGAACTTGGTGTTGACGGAATTATGCATCCATCCCAGGGTGTGTACCTGGAGGCCATTGCACAAACTTACAAGAATGCTACCAGCTGGGACATGAGGCGCCAAATTTTGTCCATTATGACTGGCATTACAAGTTTGGCTGCTATGCGAGAGTTCATCCCCGGTCTTTCGCAGTACAGGTACACAGTGGCCAACTTGCATCGGCTACAACACGGAATAGGAACACCTGTAACAAGTCAGCAAACAGCAAGGATTCGGGTGGACGAGGCGCAACTTGATCATTTTTTGCACTTTGTCACCAGTCCCCATATTGTGCAAGACCTGCCTTTCGGTCACAAGTGTCTGCACTTGTCAAACGGCAACGTCCTGGAAGTGCCAAATGTCATTCGAGCTCTGATACCGGAGCGAATAGCTACCCAATGCGAACAGTACTGCAAAGAGGTTGGTTTCACTCCCTTTAGCCAAAGAACAATGTTGTATATATTGACTGCGTGTAGCACGACAGTGAGAAAGAGCCTTCAGGGATTAGATTATTTCGCAGCTGATGGCGCTTCTGCATTTGATGATCTAGCTACCCTCCATTTGCGTCACTCGAAAGATGGCAGGGAACACTAAAGAATGCCAAACTTTACCTAAAGGGAGACTTTAAGGTATGTTGTAAATTAAGAACCAGACTCCTTTCATCTCTCGACCATTTTGATCTCCTTTTTGACTACTGAGATTAAAAGTCACAGACTCGTTATGCTAATTTAATGTGTGGTTTAGTTGGCAAAAATGTCAGTAAGGGTAGATTTATGTTCTTCAGTGTAGTTTGCAGACTTAACTTTTTTAAAAACATTTCTGCATATGTGGAAGGTCCTTTTGCTTTATTTACTTGCTTCGATTGTAACAGTGGACGCATTACAGGTGCAGCACACAAAAAGCGTTGTACTTTGGTCAACGAGAAGAAGCTTGGAAAACTTAAACTTGGTGTCTTAGAAGTAATGTGTGAAAACTTGAGCATCCCAGTGACACCTGATCAGAGACGAAAATAATCCATTTGGTCTAATGTGTGGTTTATATTAATGGACAAAAGGTTAAATTGACAAAAAACGTCCGTCAAGGGTGGATTATATGTTCGTCAGTGTAGTTTGCAGACTTAACTTTTTAAAAACATTTCTGTATATGTAGAAGGTTGTTTTCTTTTTGTTTTACTTACTTTGTTTGATTACAACTGTGATATTTTGTTAGAAGGTGTTTCCCTAAATGTTTTTTTTTTAATTCTTCTCAGGTGCACGTAGCTGATGAATCCACAGTTGCAGATCACTGTATGACATATGCACTGAGTGACCCAAGTGACAGCTCCTTCAGACAGCGGTGACAGCACGTTCACAACGAACATTGCCGGGAATGTGCAAATCTTGACGCTGTGTTAGACGAGATTCACACATTCTTTGAGCGGGTCTCGTTACCATCAAAAGACGACTGCGACGAGGCCATTTATGTGACAAAACACAGCAAAGAAATGATTGAAGCCTGGAAGGCTCACCAGCTCAGAACAGTGAGGCAAGACCAGTCCAGGTTGCAGATTCTCGAGCAGCTTTCGTGCGAATCGGTGTTAATAACGCAAGACTGGGCAATGAAATCTCTCCCCAGGAAGTACCGTGAATCACAGTCCGACTGGTTTGGAAAAAGAGGGATTTCCTGGCACATATCTGTAGCCGTTCGCCGCCACGATGAACATTTGGAGTCTCAAGGGTTTGTGCACATAATCCAGAACTGCACACAGGAAAGCTCGGCTGTCGTCTCCATCATGGCCCATGTACTGGAAACCTTGAAGAATGAACATCCGGAGATACAGAAAGCGTTTTTTCGCCAAGACAACGCAGGTTGTTAACATAGTACAGCAACCATTGCGTCAGTACCAGCCATAGAGAAAGAGACAGGCGTACAAATTGCCCAGGTAGCATTTTCTGATCCGCAAGGGGGAAAGGGACCTGCTGATCGCATGGCTGCGACCATAAAAGGTCATATTTCAAGATACGTAAACGAGGGTAACAATGTTACTAACGCGAGAGAAATGGAGGAGGCAGTCCTCTTGCATGGGGGCCTCCCTGGAATTAGAGTTGTTACACTTGAACGCATCGGTGAACCAGAAACTGTCGGAGCGCAACAGAAGATTACTGGTGTTAGCAAACTTAACAACTTTAACTTTTCGTCTGGAGAAATGAAGGCGTGGCAAGCGTTTGGTATTGGTCCCGGAAAGAACATTACTCTGGAAGGAATAAAGGGTAACCGTTGCATTTTGTTAGTTTCTGATGCTATATTCAATTCATTTTAATGATTGAAAAATTATTAGTGACTAATGGTATTATTGTTATTTTTGCTGCAGAATTCTGGTACCAGAAAATTTCGGTTTGTTTCTCCCCCGGAGATTTCAAGGAGGTGGCTCCTAGATTAAGGAAAAAAGAGGCTATTCTGACAGCTCCAGTGGATCAAGAAGAAGGCGACGATGAAGCTGAAAGCGACAAACAAATATTTATGTGTCCCAAAGAAGGCTGCACTCGGGGTTTTCAAAGGCATTCGTCCTTAGAAAAACAGCTTACGTTTGGCAAATGCACCAAGTCAGTTGAGAGAGAAACACTGATCGACAGGGCAATGATAAAATATGCCGCAACGCTACAAGAAGGCGAAAGTGCACTGCCAACAATTTCTGCGACCATTTCCACTGCAGCTGACCGGTCAGTAGCACCACCTGAAGGATGGGCGTTACGGAAAACGAAGAAAGCATATCGTTTTAATGAAGAGCAACGGCGATATCTTGAAGCAAGGTTCAACATTGACCAGGAGAGCGGCATGAAACCTGATTCAGGAGTTGTTGCGAAGGAAATGCGGAGAACTCAAGGATCCAGTGGGGAACGCTTATTCAGGGTATCCGAGTTTTTGACTACTCAACAGGTGGCGTCTTTTTTCTCTCGGATGGCAGCCAAGGCAAAACAGCAAACCATTCCGGGAGCAACTACCAGCGACCCAGATATCAGTGCCATGGAGGAGGAAGAAAACTTTTCTAAAAAGAAGGAAGCTGTGATGGACGCTTTACAAGTGCAGCACCCAGTAAGCTACGACCAGTATGACATTTGTACTTTGGTCAAAGAGAAGAAGCTTGCAAAACTTAAACTTGGCATCTTAAAAGTAATGTGCGAAAATTTGAGCATCCCAGTGTCACCTGATCAGAGACGAGAAGCTCCCTACATCTCTCTTTTGGAAGATCTGGTGAAAAACTGCTCTTGCAGTACGGTCTAAGTCCCCTTGTGTACACAAAATACGACACAGTACTGCAAGTGACTAGCAAACAGTTTTAGGCAAATAGAGACTTGTATAGCGTCTTCTCGGCGCTAGTCAAAATTTGTGTACTGATTGGCCAGAATTTCTACCAATCACTATATGAACAACCCTGGTGACTTTGCGATTTAGGAGCAGTCTTGCTCTCGCTAATTTCTTAGGATCGCTACATTCGAATAGCAAAAAATGCAGATATTCTAAAAGTGTATGTGAGACTCCTGTTAAGTGAACGTGATGAATTTTTCACCGGTAAAATGACTCAAAGGGCCCAAAAAGAAAATCGGAGAGAGACACCAAGGTGCAAAGAAAATATTTTACCCCGGTGGGGTTCACTTTACAGCACTTTCACTCACACCATAAAAATAGTAAAATATATTTTCACATTATTGCTACAAACTCGAGCGGTTGATATTTTTGGAGCTTGACAACTGCGAAGTTTACTTTGAAGTTCCGACAAAAAAGTGCAATCTATCGTGTCATTTAACGGCAGTTAGCCCGTCAGTGTCTCCATATGAATGCGTGATTTTGTTACGTTCAAAAATTGACCGGCTACCAGAGGTTTTAGGCCTTTCAATGTTGCAAGGGGATAGTTAAAACAATAACCAAGGTTTTCCTTACCTTGGCCGGCGTATTAAATTACAGCTGTAGTAAATATTATTCTGAAAAGCGAACCTGTATATTTCAATGACACTTGCGTAAATTTTACTTTTGTTTCTTAGCATGTATGTATGCGATCTTTATCGCGATCTTTCCCAATGACAATTAAGCAAGGGACTATCAAAAGTAACGATCTTGTTTCAAGCTAAAGAATGAAAACCCTAAGTTAATTTACCTGCTAAGTTGACAAGAACGTTGACGTGACAGTGGTAACGCAACACTTTGTGTGGAACTTTTTCTCCATCGCGTCAGATTTACGTAGAAACAGTGTAAGCCCAAGTCAATGCAAGAATAGATTAAAAGAATTTTTTGGTTCATTCTTTGTGTGTCTTCAGTAAATAAAACCTTCTTACTTGAGCTCACCCAAACTAGATCACTTTCGAGAAGACCTACACCAAACTAACATTATGCAAATTTTGGTAACACCGGTCTGCGAATTTTTGTTCCTATCAGCTGGAACCTAAATTGCCCAGATTTTTTATTTCATATCTTAATAGTAGTAGGGCCAAACTTTATCACAGTATTTATTTCAATTTGATATTACACATACCAAGACCCATTTTAAGCCTTTGAAGTTACCCAATTTTTGCCTTTTCCCGAAGTGCGTAAAATGCCTTTGCTTCAAAGAGCCACCAATCCTCGTAAATTAAGCGAAACTCCACGAAAATCCCATTGTTACAAAGTAGAAGAGTAGTGATATTATTTAGAGTTTATCTTGTTTTCTAGCGTTGCAAATTGTTTGAAAACCAGCGAACTCAATTTGTTAAATTTTGAGCCTAATTTTTGCATAATTAATTAGGAAAAACCGGTATTTTCGCTTTTTGTGCATTTCTGGAAAACAATAGAGTTCCAGGAAGTTTAAGTAATATTTTCGAAGATAGCTCCCCAAGAGTGTACTTCTGGCAAGTTATCAGGATTTTCGATTTTTCGAGCCTGTCCGCCGATTCTCGATATTTACAGTCAGAGCCTCTTAAGAGGCTTTGACTGTAAATATCGAGAATCGGCGGACAAGCTCAGAAAATCGAAAATCCTGATAACTTGCCAGAAGAACACTTTTGGGGAGCTATCTTCGAAAATATTACTTAAACCTTCTGGAATTCTATTGTTTTCGGGAAATTCGGAAAAACGGTTTTGCTCAATTTATTACGCAATAATCAGGCTTAAAATTAAACAAATTGAAAGCGCTTGCTTTTAAACAATTTGCAACGCCAGAAAACAATTTTAATTTTAAATGATAGCAATACTCTTCTACTTTCTATCAATAGGAATTGCATGGAGTTTTGCTTTATTTCTATGGTTTGGTGGTTCTTTGAAACAAAGCCATTTTGCGCACTTCGGAAAAAGGCAAAAATTGGTAAACTTTAGAGGCTTAAAATGGGTCTTGGTATGTCTAATATCGCATTGAAATAAACACTGTGATAAAGTTTGGCCCTACTTCCATTACAATATGAAATAAAAAATCTGGGCAATTCAGGCTCGCGCTGACAAAAACACAAAATCGCGAACCAGTGTTGCCAAAAATTGAACAATGAAATGAATGAAATGAAAAGTAGTAGTTTGGGTGAGCTCAATTTAGAGGATTTTATTTACTGAAGACACACAAAGAATGAACTAAAACATTCCTTCAATCTATTCTTGCATTGTTTTGGGCTTATACTATTTCTACGTAAAACTAAAGAGAAGGAGAAAAAGTTTTAAAAGTTCTACACAGCTGTTGCGTGACCTGAGTCACGTGAATATTTTTTGTCAATTTGTCAACCTACTTATGGCAGTTTTTAAATGCGGTCTCTTACATTGGCCGCTGTTTTATGCATGGCTAGTTCTCCAGCGAATACCGTACGCATCCCTGTGTTTGGGGCATACTGTCATGTGTAGCTGATATTCCACTGGGCCGAAAATTGCGACAGGCAAGTCTAGAATTAGTTTCGTATACATATGACACCTTTCTCTTCGCGAGAAGAAAACTGCAAAATATAGTATGTTGTTGTGTACGTGATGCGATCGCTCTTTTCAAACGGCTACTAAGATTTTGGGCGACTTTTTGAAATGACGCTATTTTGGCCAGGAGCAAAAGTGCATCATTATTATTATGATTTATACGCATTTGTCAAAAATTGTGCTGTTCCTATCGATATTATTACACTTGTATAAATATGTTTAAAAAAACGCAAACCACGGACGTTCTGGCAGCGGGATCGGTATTTACGAGTTCTAAATGCTGCTGTACATCTAAGAGATATTAATACACAGCTTGTTTGGTTTTACTTTGTAAGATCGCTGAGAACTCTTTCAGGGTTTTAGAGGATAAGATTTTCATTGAAGAAGATTTTCACGCTTGTATGAACGTGCAGTGATCGGTTGCGTGACTGGATTATTTTGAGTGATACTTTTGTGTTCCTTACTTTACACAGCCAAACTGAGCTCTCAATTTATACGCGTACGTCAACTTTAATGATTTGTAAAAGGAACCGTTTGGATTTTCGAGAACAATAGTTTTTTCCCCCAAAAAAACTGCAAATAACAAAGAAAGGCCATTGGTGCTGCAGAGTATAGACATCTGACAAAAAATGATAACCCACTGCACTCTAGTTTCACCAACAATTTTCCAAATTTGTTTGTAGTTCTTCAGAAAGACAAATGAAGATATCAGCGAATGCATCATCTAGGAGAAAGACCATCCGAAAATAGTTACAGTAAACGATTTGTCATATTTCAAGTCGTCCTTCCATTACAGTTTTTTTCTATTATCCAAATTATGGACATTTTGGCAACGCTGGTTCGCGAATTTGTGTTTTTGTCAGCGCGAGCCTGAATTGCCCAGATTTTTTATTTCATATTATAATAGAAGTAGGGCCAAACTTTGTCACAGTGTTTATTTCAATTCGATATTAGACACCCCAAGACCCATTTTAAGCCTCTAAAGTTTACCAATTTTTGCCTTTTTCCGAAGTGCGCAAAATGGCTTTATTTCAAAGAACCACCAAACCACAGAAATAAAGCAAAACTCCATGCAATTCCTATTGATAGAAAGTAGAAGAGTATTGCTATCATTTAAAATTAAAATTGTTTTCTGGCGTTGCAAATTGTTTAAAAGCAAGCGCTTTCAATTTGTTTAATTTTAAGCCTGATTATTGCGTAATAAATTGAGCAAAACCGTTTTTCCGAATTTCCCGAAAACAATAGAATTCCAGAAGGTTTAAGTAATATTTTCGAAGATAGCTCCCCAAAAGTGTTCTTCTGGCAAGTTATCAGGATTTTCGATTTTCTGAGCTTGTCCGCCGATTCTCGATATTTACGGTCAGAGCCTCTTAAACATTACGTTACATCACGGAAAATAACCAAATAGAAAAATAAATAAACTACTTACGTACCGTATTTTCTCGATTAAACGCCAGACCCCGAATAAACGCCGGGTTCAAATAAACGCCGGGTATATAGGGCCTAGTTTAAAATAAACACACCCGGCGTTTATTCGGGGTCCCGGCGTTCATTTGAGGTCCCCTGCGTTTATCCGAGATGGTGATATTAAATCAGGATTATGTGACGCATGAGGTACGCCGTGTCAATCTATTTTCCAGCACTCCCTTAAACCGCTCCATAATTTTGCCTTTTTCAGAACTGACGGAGAAGGAACCTCACCACCACCTTGTTCAAAATTGTTTGCACAGTACATTTGCTGTCGAGCTGTTGCCGATACACTTCCTTCGTGTTTCAAGGAAAAA
The DNA here is from genome assembly GCA_964017195.1 of Siderastrea radians. Classification (NCBI taxonomy): domain Eukaryota; kingdom Metazoa; phylum Cnidaria; class Anthozoa; order Scleractinia; family Rhizangiidae; genus Siderastrea; species Siderastrea radians. The sequence continues at coordinate 61,616,344 of OZ024890.1, read as the reverse complement.
TGTAACGTTGAGAAAAGTTCAATCACTGTTCCTGATTACCAGATTCACGGAGATGAGACAAAGTTGGTGAAATTGTTTCACTTTTTTTTAACGCTTTTGTTAAAATTTGGTTCTTAATTCAATAAATCTCCAGTACTGATGATAAAAAATGGATGGCTGAAAAATAAATTAAATAAATAAACGCCGGACCCCGAATAAGCGCCGGGTTCGAACAAACGCCGGATGTAAGAGGCCGAGTTTTAAATAAAAGCCCCCGGCGTTTAATCAAGAAAGTACGGTAAATTTACTTTATTTCTTACTTATTATAAAAACTGAGATTAAAACGGCCTGCGAGTCTCTTAAATGAGACCATAGCTTTCAAAGAGATGAATTAAACCTAACGGTACTTGTTTAAAGAATTTTTTTGCATAAAACATTAGGTTACAAATTCTCAGAATGCCGTGGGTGAAAGTACAAACTTTCAAGTAAAACTGTCGCAGTGCTGAACCGATAAAACATACAGAAAGGAGTAAGCAATCAAATTTTCCACTAAATAAACCTGTTTAGCAAAACAAAAGTTTTTGCTTAACTCCATTGGCGACTGCGCAAATCAGAAGCGTTACAGTACAGGCCTCCAATGACAAAAAAGAGAAAACAATCCTCAACTTTGTGATGCAGACAAGAAACCTTTGTCGTATGACTCATTGCAAGAATTTCAAAGAAAACTTCGTTACTGATTAACCAGAAAAACTGTCAGAATTCGGCCGGTAGACACTCACTTCCGGGACTGTTATTCATTCTTTCAAATTTTCAGAGAATTCAGTCCTACTTAATATACCTTAACATTTCTCTTCTTCTTGAACATTTTACCTGCAGCAAAACATCGATCACGCAATATTTTTCGAAATAGTCCACTCCAACAAAGAAACTAGCAAGTGAATGTCACCAGTCACATTCCAGTTCCATGTCACTAATGCCACTGCTAGTTCAGTTTTAAAAAAACCGTTTTTGTTGCTGCGGTTTTGAACTTCTAGACTGCTAGCAGTCCCTTTCTGGATAGTCGAGAGGGCGCGCCAAATGGCCGTGCGAAAAAACCGAAACCTGGAGCGAACGTGCGGAGGGGAGCCGGCCGCCTCTCTCCCAGTCTCTTCTCTTGTTTTTCTCCTCACTCTAATCTCGCACCGCTGTTAATAACATGCGCTCTTAGCTATTTTGCGTGCCCTCTCGACTATCCAGAAAGGGATTGCTAGCAGGCTATCAACTTTGCGTTATCCCAACAGTAAATTTACGGGAGTGGCCAAGGCACCTTACCCACCTCTCCCTCCCCCCCCCCCAATCCTGTCTGTTTTTGTTGAAGAAAATAAGACGCGCAGGAAGTCTTCCTCGCACACCTCCAGGCCCTCTCAAATCTACCGTTGCCCCCTTTTTAAGCAAGTCTATCCAGTCTTTGTTTTTCGATGGGTTAACTGTCAACCGTCACGCGTCAACCAACAGATAAGGAGATGTTTTACCTTCAATACAACAGTCAAACATTCAAGCGTCAATTTACGTAAAATAACTGTCCATCGACAACTTTGAGCCCAGCTTGTCTGAATTGTCAATCATTAAGGCTATACAACAATTGCGAGTTTAGCTGTCTTCGTCTAACTGGTTTTTTTTGTTTGTTTGTTTGTTTTTTTGTTTTTTTGGTGAGGGAGGGGCGGGAACCGTTGTATTTTGTCAAAGCCATACCCACAGAGATCCTCGATCACCTCCCTGGAATCGCTTTTAAGAAATGAAAATGCCCCCAATGAAATGTCAAGCTTTCTAAAATCGCCAAATTAAGATCCCGCGAAAAAATCTTTTTTGCTTTCCAAAATTTACCAGTTTAGTTTAGCCATTATCATAACTTCAGTTTCACATGGTTGCTGCGTTACCTAAATTGGACTGAACTATCCCTAAATTAAGGTCTAAACGGATTCGATAAGTAAAAAGTGAATATCTAAAGTAAAACATTTCAGTGTTGTATATGAGTCTTTTCTGTAGAAGAATCAACCAGTGAACGAAGTAAAAAATCGGACCGTTTTGTGCCGTTCTCCATCAAAGCCTCACTAAAACATGAAATGCATGCCTCAACAAAATATCAGTCTTTCTAAATCGCCAAAATTAGATCCCGAAAAAATACCTGTTTTGCTTTGTAACATTTCCTCGATTCGCCGGGTGATGTTCCATTCTCATAACTTCGGTATGATATGGTTACCGTGTTACCTAGATTTGACTGAACTATCGCTAAATTAAGGTCTAAAGGTTGCTTGAGTAGAAAGTGTATATATCTTGGGAATAACAGTCTTTTCTCTAGCCTTTGTGCTATTGAACTACGCCGTCATTTATGTTAAAAAGTAAGTTTTCCATTTCCTAACCAGTAAAATAATTGCTCATCATGTTTTTCAGCAATTCGGTAGACAGGGCTTTTGACAGCTTCAGTCTACGGTTTTTTCCAGCTATACTGTAGCTTCACAGACCTTAATTTTACTCCGGGTTTGAAAGCAATTGGTCACATGATGCGGAAAAGTTTGTTGACCGCAGGCGGTCATCACAAATGTTCTCAAACGACGCCATCATCCTACACCAGTAGACTACCGAGTGACACTAAATTTTTGCGGCATTCTAATTTTGCGAGTGGGACATTTTTTGTGCTTTGGGGGAACTAATTTTTGCGACTGGGAGAAACTGGTTTTCTTGCTAAGAATTAATTTTTGCGATTTTCAGGAAGTCGCCTTCTATTTGAAATGATAGCATTCTCGATTTTTGAGTACAAACAATCGAATACAGGTGAACAAAATGCATATGCATAAAACGTTAATCAGTTATTCAATGGAGTTCCCTCAATCGATCCTTTTCTTTAAAGCTTTTAACATTTACATACTTGTAGGGTGCCAACTGCAATTTCATCGTTCTATTTCTGAATGTTTTGTTTCTAATTTCGTTTTGTTTCTGAACGAAAGAGGCGGTTTAAGTAAATGGGTACCAACGTGGTAATAAAACGTGTGAAAATAAAAGGAGATGTTTGTAAACAATTTCGACAGTGCAGTAAATTTGGGGGGGGGGGGGAATTCATGAGGGAATTTTTTTTCGCGGGAACTTTAATCTGCGGATCGTGAAAAAACGGCAAACTTAGAACCCCCCCAAAATTTAGTGCCATACGGTAAGTTATTTATAAACATTATCTTTAGCAAAAAGTGGTACTATCCGAGGACATTAATAATAAGAGGCCGGACTGCAAGATATCGAACGTTAGGCGTTGCCGAGCTTGGGTCCTCTTCTGAGCCGGCCAACAAACTAGTGAACAGGCATTTTAAAAATAGCTCTTTTGGTAATGCTTTTCCTTTGTAAATTGCAAACTGGGCTTTCGCCACTGGGAAATCACTTATTCATCACTTATTCAATTTATTCAAAGTACATGATTGTGCGATTTACTCTGTAACTGTGAAATTACTGCACGGTCTGAATCACATGGATAGTCGCTATTCTGAGTTCGTTATTTACCGTTTGCTAGTAAAACTACATATGCACTCGTAACATATCTATAATGCACAGTAGCTTTCTGCTTCATTTACTTATCGCTAGTTTACCGACAAGCTGCATTTGCATATTGGCACTGTTTGAAACCACAGAGTGAACCAAAGTTAACTAATGCACCGCAACGCCAGCAAAAATCCCGTTTAATTATGTGATACGTTTTCATCTTCACCGAATATACAGACTACTAGGTCGAATTGACTCTATGAGAGATTTGCAGTAGGTTTTAGTTTTGACCGTTGATGTTTACCGTTTCATGAGCCACAGAAAACATAGTTTACAAAATATGGTTGCTGTATAACAGAAATGGGACGAAACTATATCCCTAAAAGAAATGTGTCAAACGTAACTACTGCACGCGATTCTAATCTTTTGCATTCAGTTGTACAACGATGAACCAACGAATGAAAAATTGGGAGAACTGTTCAGAGGCCTTCAAACCACCTCAGAGATTCAGATTTTATTGTCACAAACTAAAGTTTTCTTTGGCACAATGTCACATCGTACTTTAGAAACATGGGATAATTAAATTAATTGTATTTAGAGGGGCAAATAGTTCGTTCAGAGCCCAAAATAATAAAAGTTTAATAGAAATAGTATTTCCTAAAGCCACTGGCAGCGTTTCAGCGCTTCGGAAAATAACATTCTGTGGGCAGACATTTTCTGTGACTTGATTTGTCAAACCGACCAATCTGTTTTTAAAACTATAACTCTCTCTTCAAGTATGAAATCAGATCAATTAATCTGTCACATTTTAGCATACACGGATGTCTATTTAAAAGGCCCTGAAAGAATCTGGAAAAAAGACCGTTTGCACCTGGAGAATGCATTAGATAACATGTGCCTCTGAAGAATACAGTAAACTAAGCGGACGGATGAACGACACGACGAACGAATATTGATGCATGACGAACGGACAGGTGAACGAGTCAGAAACGCCGAATAAACGAACGAACCAACGTTTTGCCACTTTTACGATGCAAAATAGTGTAGCGGGCCATTTTCACGATGGCATAGATACTAAAACTAACAGACTTCATTTTTTCTTCCTTTCTTATTCAAACTGTGTATAATCCGAATGAAGTATAAATAACAAAAGCACTAATTTGCATCAGAAAACAACAAATTCAAGGATTCTGGTAGCTGCAGTAAAATTACATCATCGTGAAAATGACCTATTCTTTCTAACAACACTGTAAGTGATATCTGTAACACCTTTTCAACGATTTTAGTAGTTACAATATTTGTTTTATTTTGTCAACTTAATTTTTCGACATTATACAGTAATTTGAATAACGTCTGTCGTGTATCTTCACGCCAGGGGCTTCACGCTGTATTTGTCACGCCATCCCAAACAAGAGAAACCGCTGACTGTTTAAATCAAAATTGAGTGATAGATTTGATGCAAGCATTGACATTTCTTCCATGCATTTTTCCGAGTTTATACATGTACAGTGAAAAGGGTCTAGGTAAGTGAAGTGAAAGATATGATAACAAAAGAAGTTAATTATTCAACGGATTCAACAGAGAAAATCGAACTTTCATGTACGGCGACGCTGGCCGAAATCGCACTAAATAATTTATGCGATACGTTTTCATCTTCACTGGATAAAACTGAGTAATAAGTCGAGTTGCTTCTTTTCCTTTTCTCCGATGTGTGTAGCAGTTTTAGTTGTAAAAGGCATTTGTTATTGATAGAGGTTCATGTAACAGAGCCACTAAAAAGCCTTCAAAATCACTCAGTTGACCCCGAATTGTGTAGCTGCTTAAAAACACGCAAATTAAACTACGTAGATGTTGGCTTGGTCTGTCACAAAACTGAAAGCCCATTTAACGTAGAAGAACTCTCACATTGCAATGTGGTCTGGCTACGCTCGAGTGCTTGGAAGAGAAATTTTCTATCGCAGAAACTATTCGTAACATCTCTGCAGGCTTTGAACGATTTATTCTGAAAGGACCAATTCTGCCTTTCAGTTTGGCTTCGCTAAAGGCCGGACTTTGCACATTTATCAAGTTCGCCTACAAAATTTGGACCACATAGAAACACAAGCAGATAATTGTTTCTCATTGCAAAGTATTTAAACCTAGCTGACAGAGGCGTTCACCCGGGCCAACGTAGCACGTATTTGACAATTGTAACATTACCGACATGCTGGATTGCGGATTCACAATTTGCCTAAAATCTACGACCCTAGCAATTGTGGGACGGTGAAAAATGCATAACAGCCGCTTCCCCAAAAACTGACAAGCACGTTCATTGAAACAGTCGAATTGGTAAATACAGACTTCAAGTTTTTTGACTGTGAATTTTTATATGTAGTTGCTATGGAAGAGTAACATTTATATGTAGTTGCTATGGAAGAGTAACATTTTAATGTTTCAATATAATTGCGTACGTCTTAATTACATATTCAAAGCTTTTGACCACAATGTATTCATCCGCAAACATCTGTCCAAAATATCCAACGTGCAGAGACGTGCACGGAGTCATGTGTAGAGAAACGCCGACGGAAAAAATAAACATTTAGATCGCGTACATAAATCCAACTGCAGCTTTTGTTTGTTCGCCAAATCTTTCCTGCAAATATTAGTAAGCTTGTACGAAACTCTGAACACGTTTATGCTTGATTTCATAACAAATCGTTAAGTGTAGTATACTTTTAAAAATCATGACTTTGAATTTAAAACATCAACGAAGCGGAGTGGTCAAAGAATAGAATAGCATAGGCTTTCAAGACCTTGGTTAATGGAAAAAATACACATGCCCACTTGTGGTTCGGTAGGGACTCACAAAACGTTCTCAGTAAGTTATATGGGAGCGCAAAAAAATACGTACCTAAACACTTTTTTTCCTGTTTTCGCTACAGAGCCAATATTGTGACCGGTGAAGAAAACGAGGAAGGGAACGAACGCGATGGCACAGGGATCATTGTACAAGAGTATTGGCATAGACCTTATCCAAGCCGCAAGAAATGAGCTCGATTTTCTGAGGCAAGTAGAGGAATATCCTTACCTTAACGCGAGTCCAATTCTCAAAAATGCCATAAGACGGTATGAATGTTACTGGTTACCACTGGTCTCCACGGAGCAGCCTGGGAAAGGTGGTGAGAAAAGGAAAGGGTTTCTAGCAGCTCCACTTGACATCGCCTGGGTCTGGCATGTACATATGCTAGCACCATACCACTATGAACAAGATTGCATGAGGATCGCGTCCAAGCTGATAGATCACACCCCTTTGAAGAACGACCAGAGAGAAGAAGGGATGACAAGAGCACAGAGACGATGGAAAACGCTCTCCCCGATGGAACCCTTCGAGGTCGACCTTACTCAAACCCCTGCAGAGTTGGTAGAATACAAGTCTAAGATCAAGTACAATCTGGAAGATGCTTGCTACCGCCAATCCAAATTCTATTACCAAGTGTCGTTACCACACTATGATGATGACGAATTTTTAAAAAAGGCCGTAGAGCGCTATGAGCATCATCTCCTGCTGAAGAAAGAGCACCCTGAAGTCTTCATGGTTCCGTGTTACGACGTTGACCTCGTCTGGCACACACATCAACTGCATCCTACAAACTACAAGGAAACTACTACAAAGTTGCTTGGTAGAACACTGCATCACGACGACGAAGCGACAGATCGCAATCCTGGATCAAAGCTGTACGATTCTGAAATGAAGACAAGAGCTGTGTGGGAGGCTGCAGGCTTGCGTTTTGCCAAACCAGGGGCCATGTACAGAGGTGATCCTCCGGATCCAAAGCCACCAAAAGCCAAATGGCTGTACGCTCAACTTGCACGTTCAGAATACATGGTTGAAATTCAGAAGATCGAAGCAGATAATTTGTATCCGAAGAAACGCTTCCAAATGCGTCTCCAGAACATGAAGAAAAAAACGATTTTCTCCCAAAATTTCAAAGGCAACAATCCCATAAGAAGTCCACGCCCTAGAGAATTTAAGTTCGATAATGAAAGCCGATTCACCCTAAAAGTACTGCTCTTCAAGAAGAAGCTGTTCTTCAAAACGTTGGTAGCAGCTGCTGAAGTAAGTTTGCTGTCCTACCTCGAGGCCACTCCCTTTGATGATACAGTTCCTCAACAGCCAGTCACAATATCTGTTCCTATATTTCATGGACAGTACACAGCGAGGATAACAGTTGAAATAAGTACTCCAACTATCACCAAATACAGCTTCTCTGTGGAGCCCGAAAAGACCTTAACAGCGTACAATCACCCCTCGGAAATTTTAGGCGTCCCACAGTTAATGCTTTCTCCAGGCGATTTGGCAAAGCCTTCCCTACCTTGCGAGTCGTCAACACATGCTGTGCTTGACTGGAAAGAAAACAAAGTGTTTAAGTGCCGAGTCGTCCACTCGTCATCTGCCATGTTATCAGCTGTCGAGATAATCAGTCTTTACAATACCGTCGTCGCATCAGCCCATACGATAAACCCAAGCACCCTTCCTGAAAGAAGTGCCATTCGAGACGAAACGAAGAGCATTTGCTTAAACCAAATGGAGGGTGAAAGGGCCATGCTGGTCCGGGGACAGAAGGACTGGGCCATCTGCATTGGAAAATGGGAGCAAGAATTAGTGCAAGGTAAACGTCAAGCTAAGAAGCACCACTTCGTGAAGATCAGGATTTATAAGCTGTTTGGTGAACGTGGCTGGTGTGCTGTACGTAAATAATAATAATAATAATTTAGAACTTATATAGCGCATTTTCTATGTGAATATAATCAAATGCGCTTTACAAGCAGGTGAAATTGGAATTTGGAAATGTTGGTTTTTATGGAGGGAGGAAAACCGGAGAACCCGGAGAAAAACCCTCGGAGCAAGGACGAGAACCAACAACAAACTCAACCCACATATGACACCGGACCGGGAATCGAACCCGGGCCACATTGGTGGAAGGCGAGTGCTCTCACCACTGCGCCATCCCTACTCCCCTACGTAAATCCAAAGGTGGGTTGTTCTCGATCAAATTCGACTCGGATACCATGGTTCGTTTAGATTTGAAACAAAGCAAGATTGTCGTCTCCCCTGGTGCACAAGACATCCCAGAAATTCTCGCCTTGGCATTTTCTGTGTCCATCCTGTACCTCCTCTGCACGCCTTACAAGCCAAAACGATCAAAGGAATCAGCCCCTGCTTCTCACTTGTCTTCCTCCGGCGATATTTCACCAATGATCTTCGCGGCAGGTTTTCTGAGCACCACGGTTCCAACCAATGTTTATCTCAAAACCAGGCTCGGAAGTGATTTTTGTTATGTGGGTGGAGACGATGGTGATGATCCTTGCTACGATTTCAGCGACGACTTGGCATGCGATGTCAACCAAGGACCGGGATATGAGGGAAATGATTGCAGTGCCTTTGACGGAGATGGTGGTATTGCTGGCACTGATGGAGGAGGGTGTGTGGGAGGTGAAGATGGTGGTGCCTGCATAGGAGGTGACGATGGTGGTGGTGCGTGTGTAGGTGGTGATGATGGTGGAGGAGGCTGCGGTAGTGGTGGTGGTTGTGGTGGTGATGGTGGTGGTGGTGGTTGTGGGGGTGGGGGTGGAGGTCGCTGCGGTGGAGGTGGATGTGGAGGAGGGTGTCGTGGTGGTTGTGGGGGTGGTGGCTGTGGTGGTTGAGCTAATTGTCTTGAACCACTGTGGCGGTGGCTTAATATTTCGAGTACGAAAATTGTTCTTAAGGGTAACATGGTTAGTCTCATGCGTAGGATAGCCTGTAGGTTGACTGCCAAATATGGAAGTAGTTGATACCGTATCGAAGTATATAAAATCAAACTATTGAATGAACCATGTAAACAGTAGTCTCCAGAGAAGATTGACACTAAGCAGTAGCACGACTTATATATAAGCATGTGGCCTTCGGATTCCGGATTGATGTGAAATTTGGAATGTTTTGCTTTTGAAGGGGGAGCGGGAAAACTGAAAAATCCGGAGAAAACCCTCCAAGCAAGGACCAGAACTTACAACCACTGACTTGGTTAATTGCAGTCAATTTTTGGCGTGACTATTAAGACGGCAGATTCATTTGACGTCAGCGTGTTTCAGATGTTTTAACAACATCTCCCCAAAAAGCTCACACTGCTGCACCGAATGATCCACAATAAATAAAATACGCTGAGCTAAAACAGAACTCTGAGAACGTGGATGATCCGTGAGTAGGTTGAACTGTGAGATGGCGGTTCTTAATAAGACCTCAATAAGACAACGTTTAGAAACTGTTTGGGATTCCCGGAAACATTTCCATCGTCACTGCGTACCACATTGCTACCATAGTATTTCTTTCAGTTTCAGTGCAGTTGATTTCAACATATCGAATATCAGGCATTAGTTAGCTAGGTTTTCGTTATCTTTTTTTTTTTTTTTTGTAGGCATGTATGTGTATATGATTCTTATAATTAATGGTATTGTATTAAGACGATTTCCGCTCAACGTTCAAGCAGTAAGTGCAAAAATTAAGTTACCAATAAAATACTTGCAGCACTGTCACATTTTGAGAACAGATAAGAAGAACTTATCGCTACTTTTGCTCCCAAGCTGACCCCGCGAGAGAAAATTGGATTTGAAGTTATCAATATTTCAATTAAAAAGACGCTACATGTCAGTTCAAAACAAAATGGCGCCCGTTTTTAGCATACTTTTACGAGATTTGAAAATAATTTTCTTGAGAATGCTTGAGAATTTCATCGCGGGGTCACTTGGCCAAGTGAACTAGAGTGAGATGTTTCAAATAGCATTTAAAATGTTACCGTGCTATGAGTAGTTTTTTGGTAAATAGTTTTTGCACTTATTGCTCGAACGTTGAGCGGAATCCGTCTTAATATGCTTGCAATTGTCTCATTTCAGTGTAATTAAAGGATAGAATGTATTTGGCAATAAAACCTCGTCTCATACTAGAAGTTTTCTCTAATTCGTCCTCCAAATTCACGGCTTACAAATTTTTCAGCTGTAGGGGGTGGAATCATACCGGGAATTCTTACGCTCTTGCGATCTAACTTTAATGTACGCCTTTTACCCAGGGTATATCATATGCTAATTCGTCGACTCCCCGAAAACGACTAAGTGGGAGGCTTTATGAGATGTACCATGGGTAAAAGAGAGGTGACAGCAATCAGATGGTCAGCATCTGACCTGTGTACATCGATCTCAATAGTATTATTCCCGACAAAGACAGCGACTCCTCCACTTTTCCACATGCCTCTTCCTCTGCAGTTCCTCTCCCGTCTGTATTGTGTCGGAAAAAATATAGGTGTTTACGAGACGAAAAGAACGTCCTTTTTTTATTTTTATTTCTTTTGAAAAGGAGGAATTTCCGGATAAGGGAACAACGGCTACTTCCTCTCCAGTTCCTTTCCGATCTTTACTGTGTCTGTATTGTGTATAGTAATTAATTAAGACAAAGAAGTCGTTCTTATACAAATCGGTTTCGAGAGCTATGGACGATCTGATAACCTTCCAGTATTAATTCAATGTCCTTTTAAGTAAGGCAGAGTGATTCCACGAAATCGCGCCTAGTTTTCAATGACGTAACTTATCTTCTAATATACCACGGCAAAGAACATAATATAAAAAGTCTATCGACCGGGAAAATATAGGAAGTCACGAGACCCAAAGAACGGTTTTTTTTACTTATTTCTTTTGAAAAGGTGGGATTTCTGGATAAAGCAGCAACGGTTACTTATTGCGTGATATCCTTTGGGTGAGTTTATGGGTGCATGGTGAGTTCATGGGTGCGTTCATGAATGTACTCATGAGCGCATTCATGAATGCGTACCAGAGTGCGTTCGTGCTTGTGTCCGTGCTTGCCATTAGTGTGAGATCATGAGTGATTTCCAGTGCGTTCATGGGTGGGTTCATGGGTGCCATCGTATGCTGAGTATAGTGATTAACTATCCAAACTATCCGGGTGGTGTCGGACTTATATAGCAAAAGAACAAAGGTCTGGCGACTGACCAATAACGAACGAGTGGCGTCACCGACAGAGGATCAATAGAAGCCAGGCACGTGAAGACTTGTGATACTTTTTATTATGCAAACACGTGACCGGAGCATAATTAATTTAGAATGCTTGTCAAATTATTAACTTGGCAAAGAAATTCTGCTGGCTGATGATTATTCTTCATAGCAAAAAAAGCCAACAACATTTTGTACCTTTCCACATTCTATTGCCGCTACAATGTAAACCGTTCATATGTGATATTCATTACAAAGCCATTAACTTGTATTGCAGTATATCTTAGTTCACTTAAAGCGAACTGTAATGAGCTAGTCATTGAGTCAACATTTCCTTTCTTCAAGAGTCGAAATTTCGTTGGTTATAAACTTGTTGCCTTTGTGTCTTTGCAAATACATTCGGTGAGTGCATGTATAAAATTGATGGGATTTCTTTTCTTTCTGCTTAAATCGCTTGTTCAAGTCACTCCACGGTGTGATTATTCTCAATAGCCGAACTTGTAGGACTGGACAACGTTCTTTGAAGACGCAGTTTTTCAAGGAAGATTTGTACCCATAGCTTTTCCTTGGTATGTCTTTAAGTTGTCTTTTTTTACTGGTTATTATTGCATGCACAGGTTATCATTTTGCGATAGACCTCAAGTAGCGGTCCATCGCAAAATGCAATTCCATGCAGGCCTCCGGAGTAATTCGTTCGTGGTTTCAGTAACAACCGTGGTGTTCCCCCACTTTAGCTTCATTATCTTCACCTACAGTTTAGTTTTTTCTCTGAGCCAAGCGTTTTGAACTAAATTGCGAAACTGCTTTTAAGAAACGCGGGATAAGCCAAGCGGGATCGCAATAACGTGTCTGGAGCGGAATTGGCCAAATAAAGGGTTGGAGACTTCTAAAACAACCGCGGCAAGAGAGATTGAAAAACATCCCTCTTTCAGTGGGATGAAGCTACGGTACTAGAAGCACCACTGCTCCCCCTAGATGAAATGTTATTCCATCGCCCACCAGTATTTTCGTTGGGATTCCCTAACTGTTCGATAGTAGTCTTCAAGCAGTCTCTCTTTGCGTCCCCGGGTAGTCAAGCGAAAAGAACATTTGAGCAAGCTTGAAAATCGCCTGCTGCGTGCAAACGTAGGTTACGCGCAGGTGATGACCTGCTCACTGCTCATGTACACACGCGTCACGTTTCCACGCGGCAAGCGTTTTTCGCGCTTTTGCTCGCGCGTTCTTTTTGCTTGACTATCCCTTAGAGGAAAGAAAGACTGCTCATCCCCATCGCTGGTACCTATTTATACACCTGAGTGGAGAAAGACCATGTGGATTAAACTTCTTTGTATACCCACTACAGCACTGTGCCTCCACACTTTAAAGGCCGGAACCTTGCCTATTTCGCGATTCCATTAAATTTTCAAATCCCCACTCCAATCAGCATCACTGAAGTTACAGCACACACAATTACTAACTTCACCACCAAAAGCATTCTTTAACAGGTTACTATTCCCCCTCGTCATGCAGATTAACAAAAACCTTGAGTTTGTCTTTCCCAGTGAACGCGTTCGGAGAATGTTCAGAGCAAACCTACCAGTACAAAATTCATTTTCTTAGCTAACACAGGTGTCGAATGAATAAAAGTTTTTTTTCTTATTTTATTTTATATATATATATAAAAACACCACAGCAGAAATTAAATTTAAAATCGTCGAAGCAATTTTCATTTCAGAACCGTCAACCATCACAAATCTCTATTTTAGCCGTTAACCTTCAAAGCTATGATTAAAGATTAAAAACATATTTTGTCCATGTCTGATATTTTATTACCTCTTTCCTGCATTTACACCGACACATTCCCGTGTGCTTTTATTCATTACATTTTATGATGTCCATCCGAATGGCATGACAGTTACAACAAAAAAATTGTTGTTTCCAAGCATAAATCTAATTTATTACTCAAAAATTATCGTCAAAAGTACGTGGGAAGGTTATGAGAATGAAACTTAAAGTTACGATTACGATTTTCCCTATTGCTCCCCTTCCTTTTTTTAACGTTGGTGCTTTGAATGGCAACCTTGTGTAACAAAAGTCGTTCAAAACCAACCAGTTAAAGGGGTCAAGGTAAGGCAGGAGATTGAGAAGGGGAAAATAACTTCCCAACGTTCGTCACAGCACCACATGTTTTTAGCTGTAGTGGCAAAACTCGTTGAAGTTACTCAAACAGATTATAACTGAAATATCTCAAACGAAAATTACATATAACTATTATGCTAATAAGGTTTCAATATACAAACTGATATATATAACGAATTGCTACGATTGGGTGAAACAGTGCTATTTTTCTTGAAATCTGCCACAGGTTTCCGCTCGTCTTAACGATACCTACACATATCGTTCAGTAAGACACTAAGTGGCACAGGAACATTAAATAATAAACATGCAGGAGCAGATCAACAAAACGACTTGCGTAGATATTGAAAAGATACAAACAAGATTCAACTTGGCTAGGAAATAGCCAGTGTAACAGAGTGAAATTTAAATGAGTCAAGAACAACATCTTCTGGTCCACCATCTATTTAAACGGTCATCTTATAAATCGACTCATCATTGGAACAAAACTTTTCATTCTATACTACAATCGCCCGTCTAAGATTCTTAGAAAGTGTCAGTCCACTGCAATTTTTTAACGTCTAGGGTTTTAAGCACAACTATCACTCCCATCTACTCATCCATCACCAATCTACACCAACTTGGAGGGAGGGGGATCTGTTGTCTAGGTTTTGGGTTTTTTCGTGGATTTTCGTTCTCACACTTAAAAGTCTTTGCACTTCCTGTTCCGTTTGAAACATTAAATTCGATTATCTTTATTTACAGCCCACCCCTTCTTCTTTATTATTAGATTTTTTACACACTTACTTTTAGTATACCCCACTTTTTCGCTTAAACTATATAAAAGGTCGTCGTGGAATTGAAGTCGTAGCAAGAATGTTCATTTCGTTCTGAACAGAAATTGCCCCAATCCAATCACAACTTGAGATATTCGTTACTCGGTGAAGCTTTCCTGCGTAAATCCGGTCGTCAATACAGAGCTTTGTTTTCATAGTTTGCAGAGTATCTTAATTGTCAGCTTTGATATCTAATATAAACGCGTCTCTGAATACTGAACGTTCCCTTCTTTCAACAACCGCCTCCGCCGTTTCCTCCGCCTCCTCCGTCGCCTCCGCCTCCGCCTCCACCACTTCCACCAAAAAAACCTCCAGAACTTCTCCGAGAGCTTCCAGAGCTTTCACGTTCTTTTTTTATTGCAAGTTCGTAGGGAACACCGCTCATATGGTACCACAGGTATGCTTCCTGTTTTTTCAAGTAGAGTTCTCTGATCCAATGGGGACCAGACTCCGAATCGAGATCATAACTTCCCGCACCATTGAGTGACGGACCGGATGCTGCTGAACCCAAACTGCTTCGCATCAGGTAAACATTCGTTGGCACCGTGGCGCTCCTGTATCCTGCAGCAAGAAGCATTGGGGTCACTTGATCATTTTTGGCCTTTTTGTGAAAGGATGGCGAAGACTCGTTTGCTGGTGTTGGATTGTAAGGTTTGCAGAGCAAGTAGAGAATAGCCACAGAAAAAGCCAAAGCAATGATTTCTGGAACGTCGTGCGCAGTTGGAGACATCACGAACAAACCTCTCTTCAAATCCACGTAAACGAAGACACCCGTTTCAATTGAGATCAGGTATAATCCACCCTTGAACTTGCGAACTTCACACCATCCTCTTCCACCGTTCAGTTTAAAAAGCGTGATTTCCACTTGGCCGGCGGAGCGATTCAATATCTTCCCTCTCTGCCATTTGCCAATACAAATGCCCCAATCCTTTCGACTTCGAATGAGCATGGCTCTTTCGCCTTCCATGGGATTGAGATAAACGCATCTCTTCTGGTCTTCGATCGATCCTTTGTCTGGAAGGATTTTTGGATTGATCGTGTGAGCTGACGCTACAACAATACCATGAAGGCTGATGATCTCGACAGCGGAGAGCAGGCCTGCAGTAGAGTGGACTACACGACACCGGAATGCCTCCCGTCCTCTACAGTCCAACAATGTATGTGTCGCAGATTCGCAAGGAAGGTACGTCTTCGAATAATCACTTGGAGATAACATCGCCTGTGGAAAACTGAGTACCAGTGAGGGATGGTCAACTTTGGCGAAGTACAGGTCAGGCTGAACTTTGAACCGGTAGCCTTCGATGACGGGAGGGTTTAAATGAGTTGCCAGCCTCACGACGCTCCGTGCAGCGCCGAAAGGAATATCAATAACCCATGGCAGCCCAGCAGCTGTTCCACCGTAAGGACATGAGTCAAGGTAAGAGAGGAGACTCGTTTTGGAAGTGCCAATAACTCTTTCACCGAATAATATTTTCTGGTGTAGAGTAACTGTTATTGTGTGGCGCGTTTCATTGTCGATGACACACTGACCCATCATGTTAAAACGAGAACCACCTTGTATTCCTTGCTCTAGGATCATCACGCCAGCTGGGTCATAGAGTCGGACGTAAAAGGTCTTGGTGGCATCTACATTCACTAGCTCTGCTTGCAGGATACTTATTACATATTTAAGTCGCCCCAGGGAAGCGTAGAAGCCATCGGGCCTTGGAGGCCTCGGATGGGGAGGATCGCCCCTATATGCCGTCCCAGGTTTGTTCAAGTCAAACCCGGGTGCTGACCCTGCAGCTCTTGTGCCTGTGTCAGAAGGATGCCCTATGGATTCCAGGCTGC
Organism: Siderastrea radians; assembly: GCA_964017195.1. Classification (NCBI taxonomy): domain Eukaryota; kingdom Metazoa; phylum Cnidaria; class Anthozoa; order Scleractinia; family Rhizangiidae; genus Siderastrea; species Siderastrea radians. Next base: position 61,600,085 of record OZ024890.1, on the reverse strand, counting down.
GTCTTGACTCGTGGTTTTCGGGATTCAACATTGCCCCGAAGCTCTCCGTCATGTCCTGCTTGTAATTTAGCGGATGTTTTCGATGGGCTTGCCATATTAGATCAACATCCATGCAAGGAGCTGTAGGAACATGCAGATGTTGGGCTTTAAGCTGCAGATAGTGCTCATATCGCTCAATGGCGTTTGCAAGAAACTTCGTGTCAGAGAAGTGTGGTAGCGATACTTGATAATAGAACTTGGATTGGTAGTAGGAGGCTTTTTCTAAGTCGTAACCGATTTTTGAAAGATACGGCATCAGCATCGGTATGGGCTGGCTCAAGTCAACTTCAAATCGTTCCGAAGGATAAGCCTTTTCCCATAAATACCTAGCGTTTTGAAGGCCTTGTTGTCTTTGGTATCTGTTCATGGGTGCATGATCAACGACCTGAGAAACAGTGTTCAAGCAATCCTGCTCGTATTCCTGCGGTGCTAACATGTGAAGATGCCAAACCCATGCGATATCTAATGGAGCTGCAAGAAGCCTGCTGTCCATACCTTGTCTAGCCGCTAGTGGCAGCCACAACACTTCATACCTTCTAATGGCATTCTTGAGGACTGGGTTAAGGGGGAACTGTCCGAGAGCTGAAAAAGGGGTATAGTGTCGTTGTTAACGGTGCCACGACGATGCTGGAGGGCAAGGTTCGTTTTCATAGCACACACGGCGCAGACAAAATGATTCGAGTGTGCCGTGTAGAGAGTCACACCTTGTCGCCGCTGGTCCGTTTTGGATTGTTTAATGTGGAGAGAGAGATATTCTGAACCATCAGCAGCAGTACGTAACTTAGCATCAGAGCAAGTGAGATGAATGGATGGATCGAAGTGGTCACTAGATGCGACGGTGAGCTCCCCTGCCCGTAGCATTAAGAAATGACCGGCGGTGAGGGCGGCCCATTTCGCGTTGTCATCGTCACTCTTTGGGTTGAGAAAGGGCTTGACAGCAGATAGAATGTCAAAAGTAAGAGGCATCTTCTGTTTGGGCGCTGAAAAATGTTGACGTTCGATGCCGCGCAATGTTTGCTTTAACTTTAAGCCAGGTTGAAGGGGATTGGAGAGACCATGAGCTACGTGAAGAGAGCGTACCGCGGCGAGGTAGACGTTAATCGATTGAGGCTTTATTCGTTGGGCGAGGTGCGTAGCGAACAATATAAGGGTGTCTTCAGAGGCAGGGAGGGGTTCGAACGAGAATTCCCGGCAAAATTGTAGAAACTGCCGCTGGGCGCTATTGTAGGTGCGATGAGATGAGTCAGCAAGTCCTCCAGCAAAGTACTCGTGCGCCTTTACTTGAAGCTTGTTAAGGGAAGTGGTGTCGTGGGCGTCGGATGACGAGCGGCCATAGGACAGGAGGCCAGGAACTTGTCGACCTGCGAACGAGAAAGAGCGTCAGCCCAGTTGTTATCAACACCGTTTATGTGTTTCGCCCGTAGCATAATATTGTGATGAGCGCACGTGAAAAATAAGAAACGAAGGAGAATCATTATGTGTCTGCATTTGCTTGTACCGCTAGACAAAATATGTACGACGGACAAGTTATCACAGTGGAAAAGAATATTGCGACAAGCGAGCGAGTCTGACCAGGTGTGGACCGCTGCAGCAATCGCGTAGAGTTCTTTAAACGTGATTGATCGGGAATGAAGAATATCATGGTCCGCAAATGATCCATACAGCCAGTTGCCTGAAAAGTAGGCTCCGAAGCCAGAGTCACAGGCGTCAGTGTAAAGTTCTAGATGTGGAGACGAGATCCATTCGTCATCGAAGAAAAAGCTGCAGCCGTTCCAAGACGGAAGAAAAATCCTCCACCATGAAAGGTCCATGTGAAAGGCGCGGTTTAAGCGAAGGTGATGGGTAGGATGATTAGCTTTGCAAAGGACGTCGATCATACGGCGGAGGAAAGTTCTCCCGGGGCGGCAAACGTTGCAAATAAAGTGCAACTTGCCGATAAGAGATTGTAGTTGTCGTTTGGTACAACGGCGTTTAGTGGACCACGTGTGAAGTAGGTTGATGATTTCGGTTAAACGAGAGGAGTCGATGCGCATTTCTTGGGTTACGGTGTCGAGTTGAACTCCAAGGAGAACCAAGGATGTTGTAGGGCGAACCGTTTTGTCAGGGTTGACCGCGAATCCCATGTCAGAGCAAGTGCGAAGCATGACGTCGAGATTCTGAGCGCAGGAGTCGTCAGGGGCGGGAGGACCACAAGTCCAAAAGTCATCCAAGTAATTCCAAAGGGGTGTGGCACCACGTTCCGCCATTACATACCGCAAACCGTCAATAAATTTCAGAAAGAGCGCTGGCGAACTGCGAAGACCAAACGGAAGGAACATATCGAAGAAATAGCCGGTTTGTGTGCAACCGTCGGATGTAACGATCGGCCATGTGGATCCTAGGAGTTCCCAGTCACGGGGGTCCACCAGGATGTGACGAAAGGCGTCGGAAAGATCGAGTTTGCTCATAAGAGCATTGGGTCCAAACAATTTCAGGTAGGCGATAGCATTGTCCAGTGAGTCGTAAGAGCACGTGTAGAGTTCTTTAGGAATTGCGTCGTTGACGGATTGGCCTGCAGGCCACGAAAGATCGGTTATGATACGCCATTTAGGAGGCTGCGAGTGCTTTTTCGGAATAGCACCCATCGGCGATCCGACAAAATGCGAAAAAGGGGGTGAAAGGAAAGGCCCGGCCTTTCTGTTCAATAAAAGCTCCCGTTCAATTTCCATAGCGACGGGTGTAGGGTTTGACGTAGCCGAAAAGTGATTTGGAGAAATCAAGGGCGAACGATCCTGGTGAAAGCCAATACGAACGCCATGTTCAATATCATGCAATAAATCATTAACTAAGTCACTGTCCGGGTGATTACGAAGGGCATCACGCCATACGTCAATGGGAAACGGGGATTGTACCCGAGGGAGTGAGTGTGCAATCGGCCTCGGGATGGTCCCCCCGACAAGATTTGCAGATGTGTGCTCGCTTGCAGTTGGCACCTTGGTAGCAGGCTTTTCGCTGGTAAAGATTACATCCCTCTTGGCCTGTGGGTGAGTACCACCTGGTGTATTTCCAAGAGAGGTTTTGATTACCGACGGGGTTCCTGAGGCCATATCCGGTCGATTTTTGCGGTGTAGTCTCCTCCATCTGGTCTTGCGCGAGAAATGTACAGTCCTTGACCAAATGGTCAAAGGACTTACAACGCGAGCATTGGCGGGGGTGAGGGCGTAGGGCAGAGGCATCTAACACGGTTGCATATAGCGTGGTATCGATGACGTCAAGACTTGCGCGTCCGAGTTGAATTTGTTTGGCGTACGCCATCCGGGAGTGGATGTCAAACATATACACCGATGGCCAGCGAAATTTACGGTTGGCAAATTGAATTTGTTCGCGATACGAGGCAAGTTCAGTGTAACGTGATGGTTGCGCGGCCATAACTAATTTCTCGTATGCGTTCCATGCCTGTAACCAGGTGTCGAACGAGTCGATTTGGCGTTTTCGGGGCGCCTTGATTACGTAAGCAACACAGTTTATATCGCTCTGGGCTGGGATGTTTCCGTTGTTAGGCAAATTTGCGAACGGGCTAAGGGTGGATAAAAGATCAGAAAAATCAATATACTCACCCTTAGCGGCCGCCTGCGCAAGTTTCTCGGACAAGCTTGTGTTATTCGCCGTTGTGGTATTCGCCGCTGGAGTTGCGATCTGTGTCAGTGGAGTTGGATGTTGGGATGATTTACTGGCCTGGTCGGCGAGAACCGGAGGATGCTGAGGCGATTGAACTTGCTTTTTTAAATCATTGTGTTGCATTTGGAGGTGCTCCATTTGAGAGGAAAGGTTGCGGATGGCATCCAAAAGAACGGACGTTGACGGCTCATCGGACGTTTCAGATTCCTGAATCTCCGTTCCATCACTCGGGCCAGTACAGTTCTTCCCTGGTGTACCGAAGTGGTGATTAGATTTTGGGGTCTTGCACCCTGGACATTTGCCTTTTCTTGAAGACATAGCGTCGAAGAAAAAACTCAGGATACTCGAAGAAAACGTACAAATAAAACGACAGTAAAACACGAGGCGTATCGATCGTCGCGATCAAAGTTCACAGTGAAACGTGTCCGTAACTTGAGACGATAATCAAGTGACATCACTTACTTTACATTAACACAATTTAACTAGTTAAATATTACATAAATTGAGGGGGTAATTGAGGAAGAATAATCGACAAGGTAAGATGAACGTTTATTCGTTTGTCTCACGATGGAATCGCTTTGAGTTATTGATCGCGACGTTTCGACTGCAATACTGCTAGTCTTCATCAGGCGATGAGGTCAATGAATGATTTACCAGTAACCGGATGCCCGGTTATGCGCAAAGGGTTCTGGGATCGCTAGGGGGCAAACATTGAAAGTCGCTATAAAGAAATGTATGGCGTAAAGTTGTTTCTTCGTCAAAAGCAGTGAATTTGGACAAAGAATAACGCTTTTTCGCTGTGATTTTGTGAGAAGTGGAGTTGACTAGTGTTGGTACGTGGTAATTGTAAGTTTCTGTGTGTTTAGTGCGATAGAATCTATCGATAAACACTCTTTCTTGCGTAAGGTTAATTGTGAAATCTACATCACGCCATGTACCTATAAGGTATTTCTCATTACCACTTTGCCTCCTTTTTCTTTTCTTTTTCTCTGATATTTCTGTATTTCTAATCTTAGGAGCAGGTCTTTGAGGTTTATCCTCACAGTCATAACCTTTCATAAACAAAGGCTGTGTGCGACTATGAGAGTTTCGAATTCTATATCCTTGTACCAAATGATTCGAACAGACCTTGGTACCAATTGTAATCTTGAGTTTCTCACGATTTATAGCTCTAGCCCATGACAAAACATCTTGCTTGTTCTTTGGCGAGTAGAATCTCAATACACCAACGTGAAGAAGAATTTTTTGTTTTTCTGGGTACCTTCGATCGTTGTCACAACCCCACACAGCACAATCATCGCGGCCGGGCATATTACTTATTTATACTCGTGGTATAAACGACTCGGCAATATTAGCACGCGTAATTACAACTGAAAACTTGGCTTTATTGAGTCAATAACCTTTAAATTTAAACCTGAATGTGTACTATTCCGAGACCATGGCGTGATGTAGATGTCTACGCAAGAAAGAGTGTTTATCGATAGATTTTATCGCACTAAACACACAGAAACTTACAACTTCCACGTACAAACACTAGTCAACTCCACTTCTCACAAAATCACAGCGAAAAAGCGTTATTTTTTGTCCAAATTCACTGCTTTTGACGAAGAAACAACTTTACGCGATATATTTCTTTCTAGCGACTTTCAATGTTTGCCCCCTAGCGATCCCAGAATCCTTTGCGTATAACATGGCTATCCGGTTACTGGTAAATCATTCATTGTTTACGTGTCGCTACTTGTAGCATGATGGTTCGCTGCCATGCTACAAGTAGCGACACGTAAACAATTGACCTCATCGCCTGATGAAGACCAGCAGTATTGCAGTCGAAACGTCGCGATCAACAACTCAAAGCGATTCCATCGTGAGACAAACGAATAAACGTTCATCTTACCTATCTTACACCACGATGAACAATAAACACATCTTTAATGACAATAATCGACAAATAATGGCGTATGTAAATAGTGAAGTAAATTCTCTCCTACACGTCATTTCAGCCAATCTACGTCACGCTTGACAGCCGGATTTCGAAGATCTGAATGTAGTCAACACATTTACGTGACATCCGAAATTCTATGCAAATTCCCCCAATTTATAACTAGCATTGAAAGATTTAGAATAATGTAAGGTGTAATTCTTCATTTATTATTCAAACTGACGCATAATTTTGGAGATTGCATTCAACGCTTCGAAACACTCACTCAGGTCACGCATGATGTATAGTAGTTTCCCTATGCGTGACAACCATCACGCTAATTCGAGCAACTTGACAGTTTTTATAGAGGATTCTTCGGCAAGATGGTGACAGTTGTAATAAAAATCCTCCGTTCACTCCGTTGTTCGCCCATTCACTGATTAGAAACTATCAGAACAAGTCTTATTTCCGTTTCATTCGACCGCTGTGCGATTTTAAATGTTTTCATGCTGATTGAAATATTATAAGAAAGGTATATTGTGCATTATGTATTTATAAAGACGTTACTGAGCTGTTTTCGATTATTTTACTGGAAGCTTTCGTCCGCTAGAGATTTCAAGAACTGGATGATTTCCAAGACCGCAAGCAAAAGACACACGCGAGAACAAAACACACATTTGACAGCACTAGCCCTCAATTAAAATAATAATAATTACAAACTGACATTAACTGATAGAGATGGCACAAAGACACTGACAAGATACCGATTCGATATTTTTTCATCGAACGATGCTATGAAAAAGCAGCCTAATTTCGTCTGGCATTGTAGACAGTTTAAATTATCCAGTAGATATAAAATTTAACTCACCTTCAGTCAGGCTTCAATCAATGATGTTTTCAAACTTCAATCTTCTATGAATTAATACATGCCGCTGTCAACTAACGAATGTCTTGGTAGCGACGACGTCACACAGGAAGTGATGACTTTCTGATGAGTCATCTAACAGCAAGCACTCACTGAAGAGTCAGTGGTTTGTATATTTACGGCGGCCACTTAGGGCCTGTTTACAAGGAGGCAGGGTTACCCTAGCAAGCGGGTTACCCTAGCACTCACACATTTCCTCTTTTTTTTCATCGTCGTGTTTACAAGGCAGTGTTTACAATACGTGTTACCAAGCGCATTTATTTTGTCCCAGGTTGTAGGGTTACCCAGCTGCCTGTGATATTTTGCTTGTAAACCCGGGCTATCTTTGACCCTTCTGCTAGGGTTAACCCGCTTACTAGGGTAACCCTCCCTCCTTGTAAACAGGCCCTTAGTGGCACTCGGCGAGGATAGTACACGGTGGCCAGAAGATATGAATTTCATGTTCGACTACTTAGTTCGTTACATGTAGATATGACATCGCTAAAAGCCCCCTCTATATGTATGTGCAGACTTTGGTTAACAAAGATTGTATCTTTGAATTTTGAGGCGCAGATACTTAACCGATTGGTGAGGGGTTAGCAAGCGGTTCTACCAATCCGAGGATATCACAAACAACACATAATGTAGTTTCACCTTTTGTGATGAGCGCGCGCTCTTGAGCATGGCTCACTCCATTGCTATCACCTGCGTTGTGAGTTTAAATCTGTTTATTTTTGCCACATTCGTCATGCATGACGGCACTAGTCACATCACATACAGACGTGTGCAATTCACACAAGGAACTATAAAATTTTCGATATTAAAAGACTAGGTTACTTAGTGTTCAATGTTCTGTCATTACCTGCTGATGTTTTCGAAATCGAAATCCAATCATCAAGGGAATGGTCGAGTAGTCTTCAAGACTGGACCAGTGATAACGCTTTTTTTTTTTTTTTTTCATATTTCTGGGAGACGCCCAATTTTAGAAGTCTATAAAGATATCTGGTACTTTGTATAATGGCAATTGCCATTTGCTGCTAATCAATGACAAATGGCCAAACGTTTTTTAATTTTAACTGTTACCTGAAATTAAATTGGCTCTCATTCAATCCTTCATTGCTTTCTATCTCATCCAAATCCTATAAGTTAGGCCACAGTTAGTAGAGGGGACCCTCTACTAACTAATTAAAACCCCTTGTACCCTTCTGCATGACAAACAGCACACTCCTTCGTTAGTGGGTGCCAAGTACCGTTTTGAATTTGTCGTATAACGCAATGAAAACAGGTCTAATTTCGCTTGCAACTGGCATAATAAAGGGTTAAAAATTATCCAGCACATTAAGAAATTCTACGTACCTTCGACACTTGAATTAATGATCGATGTTTTGAGACATATCTTATATCAATAAATATTCCAATATTCGTCCTTGTCAAGCAACGGAAAAAATATTTCAACTCGGTGTTTAAAAATGAACAGCGCAAGATACGTATACATGTCAGTGACATGTATCACTGGGTAGTAATGAGGTTACCTGTGACGTCAAAACAGGAAGTGACACTGTGATTTTTCATCCTCAAACAGCACTCGCAAAACTCTGTAAGTATACTTTGTGTTTATTGAGCACTCAGCAAGATTTTGATATGCATGCATGTATTGACAATTTGCTACTCTATAGGTAATACTAGATGCTATTCTAATCAAATCGACGGGTGTCGTCATCACGTTCGTTTGTGGGTCATGAACAACTTGGAACGATGCTGTATTGTATATTCAAATTTCAGCCACGTGTGCAGTAAAACTCCGTCTAAACAACATTAAGAAAGCAATCTATGAGCGCTAAAAGGCCAGTTAGTGGGGATGTGTGTACATATCTTATTTATAATCTTTAGTAATTTAAGGATTCTTCCTTTTCCCCCTGTTTACGAGTTGACAAAGTTTGACAGCTGCAGACAAACTACTTATGAAATGTCGATAGTTTGCGCCCTTGCTGAAAGAAAAATTCAGTTGGTCGTTTCCCACTGAGGATTCTGTCATTAAAAAAAGCAAGCAACATTTAACAGCAATTATTTGTATATGTTACAGTTTGGTTGTATTTAAGGGAGTCGAAGTTGTTTATTGCTTTGTGATGATAGCCAGGAATTAAATTTAAGTTATATCGGGATGTGCTTGTCAATATCTGACAGTAACACAATAATGTTGCTGTAGATTCATCACAATCCCTCACTCAAGAGAACAGCCATACACTTCGACCCTCATGGCCACAAAAGCATGCCACCCCTTTGGCAGAAATCTCACATAGCGAGCTCTGATATGTTGAGGTAACACGTGAGACACTACTGTGTTCCTGTCGGTGTTTCCCTGAAATACCTGAAAGAAAGTTGATTAATATGATTTATCAGTCAATCTCCAATCTGTCAATTAGTTTAGTTGGTTGCTTGGTGGGCTGGTTGGTTGGTTCGTTGGTGATGGTTCAGGGTTGGTTGGTTGGTCGGTTGGTCGGTTGGTCGGTTGGTCGGTTGGTCGGTTGGTCGGTTGGTCGGTTGGTCGGTTGGTCGGTTGGTCGGTTGGTCGGTTGGTCGGTTGGTCGATTGGTTGGTTGGTTGGTTGGTTGGTTGGTTGGTTGATTGGTTGGTTGATGGATTGGCGGGTTGGTTGGTAGGTCCGTCGGTCCGTCGGTTGGTTGGTTGCATTTGTTGGGTGGTTGTCCCAGGGTTTCAAATAATAATTAAATTATAGATATATCCCTCATCCATCAATCCATCCCTCCACCCAACCAACCGTCCAGCCAAGCACCCAGCCAGGCAGCCTGCCAATCAAGCAACCAACCAGCCAACCAACCAGCCATGAACAACATAAAAATAGTCCAGCTTCTTTGTATCCAAAGGCAGGGAAAAGTTCGTTTCAATAGACTTCTGGGTCCATTTTTATCTTCCTGGACGTATTGGATTAAACCCGTTGCACAAACACCTTAAGAAAACCTGTATACCCAGGATGAACCTGATAACCTATATCAGTCGCACCAAGGTTTAACAAATAATGTAGCACTTAGGGGCTAGGTGGCTCAATACAGCCGAAGCTCAAACCGATCTCTGTAACATGACACAACTAGGAATATTACTGATCTTCCCTGGATTGGATGTAGTCCACTGCATGGTTTTATTTGTTTCTTTGTTTGTTTGCGTGCAGGTACTCGTTTATATACCTGGTTAGAGAGAGAAAAATTGGAATGAAGTCTCTTGTCTCAGAAAACAACGCACAGAGATCACCTTACTCTCGAACCACCTATCCTCCAATCTTCCATGGCTTCAACTCCCAATGGGGAGCGTAATTTGACTCGAGGAGGGAGCATATTCATTTAATTTATTCATAACGTACTTTATCAGTGTTGTTTTCCTGATACATCACCCAGTCGATCTTGTCATCACTCGATGAAATCTTGTAACTTGTCACCCACTGATAGTGTTCGGAAGTAAGATTCCTTCCTTGGGTGGCTATTTTCTTGACGGCCAGGGTCCGTCCCAGGTCAATTTGGAGCCACTGATATTCGTCTCTGTATCCTGCAACCCATGAGGAGAACGCATTGAGACGGGCGCGTCTGGGAAGCATGTCTTGATTGTGATAAGACGAGCCAGTAATAGCAGAGTCTGGAATCTTCCCATTTTGCATCCCTAGCGGCAAGATGCAATCTAGCAAAAAGTAAAGTAACGTTTCACTCACGGTTAGTCAGGTATTGTAGAACCCAAACATTCCCCTTGCTTTTACAAGGAAATCTTCCCTAAGCAGCTGAAAATTGATGTTACATATGAACACAACTATGGTTTATTAATTGCGTGGAAATACCAAGTGAACATAGTGTTAAGAAAAATAATGTAAAAACCTTTATCTGAAACTTTCTAAGAAATTTATGGGTATGGGTCGTACTGCCAAGAAAGCGAAGTTATCGTATTTTTCTTAATGCAATTTTTCTCAGTCTTATTGAAATCTATCGTTGCTTCTCGAAACGCTAGCCTCTAAACATGAAAAAACGTTAGGTCAGGCCAGTAACAAACAAAGCAGCCAGGCTAAGACAATAACCCTTTTCACATTTAACTTTTCTGATTTACATTACAATGCATTTGAACATGGATGTGAGGCAATTTCGGGCAGAAACTGCAAAGTTGCCCGAAATTGCCTCACATCCACGTTCAAATGCATTGTAATGTAAATCAGACAAGTTAACTGTGTAAAGGGCTATTAAAACGTGCCAATCTCTCGACTCAATCCCAGCCTACCTAGAGCCCCCGGGAAGTGCAGTCAAACAAACAGAAGCTCAAATCAGCGGAATATCTGCGCCAGGTGGACTTCAATGGCAAATAAGACGGCAAGACCGGGGCACAACAGAAGGGCGGGGAGAGGAGGGGCTAGCGAAGGCGCCTTTCTCTTCGATCCCCGATCAGGCACCATTACAAGTGAAATGGCTCGAGATAGAGAAAACACCCGACCTGAAACGATATTAATGGCCTAATGTTTGATAACTACAACGTGGTTTCACTACCTTTACACTGGGTGTCACGCAACTGACTAGCAGCCCCTTTATAAGGACAGATGACCCCTGGCCTCCCACATTCAGAGTCTTGTTTACTGCAGCCGGGGGGAAATCGTACCCCGTTCGTCATGTAGTTTGCATGTTCAACTTCCATCATGTCTTCTGGGTTAGAAATGTCAGTCTTGTCATTCAGTTCGCACATCTTTTTCTTCCTGTAGTAGTTGCTACTTTGACACGAAGGATGCTTTATGCAAGAGATCACACAATCTTCGATGCTTTGAGATGGTTTGGTCACAAAAGCGTGACCCTTCAAGACACGATTTTGAACGGAGTAGGTCGCACACTGCGAGGTAGAAGCCAAGGTGTCTTTTACTCGGCAAAAAATAGCCACAATCGTGAGTGCTATGATGGGAGACATGACACCTGACAAAGGAAACAAATCAGTTTACTATAAAAAAAAATTTTGAATGCCCTTTACAGCCCACGCTTAAAGGATGAGAAATGGTAGCCATGTCACAACAGCCTAACGAAAACAATCAACGCCATGCCTAAACCTAAACTCTAACACACTCAAAAAAACCACAAAACTAAACACTCAGAACTAAAAAGACCTAAGATTTCTCGCTGCCAAAGGAAGCAACACTCATAACTGAAATCTCAAAATTTGAAGGCCCGTAGAACAGGTTGGATACCAGGAAAGACTTGAAAAGCTTAGCGCCCATGAAATTATCAAAGCACCTAAATATTCGGCTAATGCTTACGGCTGCCGCCGTTGTGGCCATTAAACATAAAACTACAAAAACGGATATCGACGAAGACATGAGCAGCATACGGCAAGCGAAACGCAAACAACAAAAACTAAAACTTTTCTTTGGTATTTCATTATTTTATCACTTTTTTTAACCTAAATTACAACTTCACGACATTACAGCCAATAACATTATTAAACATTACGTTACATCACGCAAAATATCCAAATAGAAAAATAAAAAAACTACTAACGTAAATGTACCTGCGAGTATCTTAAATGAAACCATAGCTTTCAAAAGAGGAATTAAAACGTAACGGTACTTTAAAGAATTCGTTTGCCTAAAATATTAGGTGCACAAATTCTCACAATGTTGGGAGTAAAAGTAAAAACTTTCAAGTAAAACTGACGCAGTGCTGAACCAATAAAACATACAGAAAGGAGTAAGCAAATCAAATTTCCACTATAAAAATAAACCTGTTTTAGCGAAAAAGGGTTTCTGCTTAACTCCATTGGTGACTGCCTTAATGGGAAAGTATAAAATCGCAATTCGGAAGTGTTACAGCCAGGCCTCCAATGCCTCGTTGTAAGAATTTCAAACAGAACTTCGTTATTAACCAGAAAAACTGGCAGAATTCGGCCGGAAGACAATCACTTCCGGGACTGTTATTCATTATTTTCAATTTTCAGAGAATTCAGTCGTAGTTAATATACTTTAACATTTCCCTTCTTCTTGAGCATTTTACCTGCAGAGGTTTCATCCTAAATAACAAAACTTCGTTGACGTCACTATATGATGTACAATTTAGGTAGAAAAGTTACGCTTCCTCAAATTCTCAAATTCAATGAGGGTTAACTTCCATGGCTCAGCTGACATCGATACTAATAGGCTATTATTATTATTATTATTATTATTATTATTATTATTATTATTATTATTATTATTACTGTTACCGAAGTGCCTCTTCTGTAAAGTCATTAAGCATTTTCTCTTTCGTCACCTTCATTTACATACTATCGCGCCTTAAACCTTATAATCGAACCTTGGGTCGAATTTTTAAATTTCTAATCCATTTAAACATTTATTTTGGGCTTTCCGGCAGCAAATTTCCTTCTATTCTCCTTTGGAAGACAAAACGCAAAACTCGAAATCTTCTGCTATTTTCATACCTTTCTTTTCCCTTGCGCATGCAACTTGCGCATGCAAGTCAGTGAGATTGCTCTTATTTGCAATTTCCTCTAAACCATAAGAATCACAGCAACCTTAAGAATTAAAAGCCTTCCACGCAGGGCAAACACGAAGGCCAAATAAGCGCTTGTTGTGCGAGCAGCAACAGGCTGAAAGAGAAACATGGGCGATGGAAAACAAAAGCGTAGAAAATGAACATTGGCTGCCATCTCCCAGGCTCAAATAGGAGAAGAAGAGCCCCGATTATCATGAGCTTGCTTCAGAGCAGGACTCGCAAGGGACAAAACACAGAGATATCTGACAGATAGAATGCCGCTAACAAAACAAAGGAGCGGCTAGAGAAGGAAAAAGAAAATACCAGGGAGCCTGGGAGATGATAGCCTTGGTCCAGGTAGTCTGAGGAGGGATTTAGACTCCCTTCAAGACTGTCAACGTCAGGACAAAAGAGTAGGATAGGGATAAACGACACGCGCAGGAAAACGAAACTTTAAACTTAAAAATTAGGCTTTATCCTCAGAGCATAATTAACTTACACATGTTAAAGTGATGATCTTTCATTCATTAAATCTTTATTCCACAGATCACATCGAAAAAATAAATACAAATCCTTTATCATGTAGTTGTCTTGTACGGAAATATTGCGTTGGCAACAACAGCACGCCAAGCAAACTCAAAAATGACTGAAAAAAGCGCGCCCAATACCGCGACAGCAAGAGCAGCACACCAAGCCAACTGGCTCCCGCGAATGAAACAAGCGCCTGCAGAGCCCCAGTGGCAAGAGCCTCAAGCAAATAAACACAAACCTGTCATTACAAGCACCTGCAAAGCCCCGATGGCAAGAGCAGCGTGCACAAACAAATTCAAGCACCTGCAAAGCCCCGATAGCAAGAGAGCGTGTACAACACCTGCAAAGCCCTGATGGCGGCAACAGAAGCATGCAAATAAACACAAACATGTCACTAGAAGCATCTGCAGAACCCTGATGGCAAGAGCATCATGCGAATAAACCCCAACGTGTTGCTACAAGCATCTACAAAGCTCTGATGCAAGAGCAGCATGCACAACAAATTCAAGCAACTGCACACTAACTGAGCCCCGAAGGCAAGAGCAGCATGCAAAATAAACTGAAGCCCTAGTGGCATGGGTGGCATGCGAATAAAAAACAACATAACACCGACAATGAAGTTAAAATCGTCGATAACACACAACGTACTAAATAAACCAAAAAGTAAGCGACGCCCCAAGAACACCTCCCAACTAAACGGCTTCATACCAATAAACACAACACGAAACCTAGCAGTATAACTGAGTGAAGGGAAGAAAAATTTTTAAACTTAGAGCTGAATAAAGCGGTCAACAAAAAAACAGAAAACCCAGAGCCTACTGGCTAAAAAAAGGCCGTGAATTGTATTCTAAATACGACAGAAGTAGAAGAATTCAGTGCTTACCGAGTAAAAGCGAAGTTGCGAAGCGGCGAAGAGCTGAACGAACCACGTAATTTAAAACGTACAGATGCCCATAAAGCGAAAAACAACACAAAAAGGCCGAAGAAGAAGGGTCCAAGGTTCCCTGCACGGACAGCCAGAATAGATGCGCCCAGCAAACTTGCGAAACTCCGAAGAACCGAAACGGGTTAAAGAAACACAAGGTCGAATAGAGACAGAGAAAATACCGTCGACGATTCGTAAAGCCAACAACACCACCAAACGGCTGGAGAATAAAGGCCAAGAAAGCTGTCTACATCTGAAGGCAGGCGGAGTGCATGTGCTCGCGGAACTAGAGAAAGGTTTGCCAAAGCAAAAACCGTTGTGGTCGGAATGGCTGCCTGGCGCGAAGAGACAAGGAGTCATATATGCTCAACCTTATATACGCTTTGAGGGAGACCGCTGACAAATGGTGATCGAGAATGAAAATTGTCTTTCCCTCAATTCTGATAAGATAGAACAACTCAAATAAACATGTTTCATTTTTAAAGCTAAAAATGGGACCTGAAAATTTATGGCAACTGGCTTTCGGCTCAGCACATATAAAGACAACTGTATGAACTACATGAAATTATATCGTACAACACCAGGAGCCCATTACCTCCTGTCCTGAGAACGTTTAGATAAAAACAGCAATGATGTCATTACGTTGCTATAGTAACTCCGATTGCAATAATGGCCATGTCCGTTGTTTACGAACAATCATTTTGTTATTCAAATGTGCCAGCAATTAAAAAAAGAACTCTTTCTTTTAGCAGCCAATAGGACGCTGTTTGGCACATTAATAACAATTTATAGGTAACGTAACGAGAAACATCGCTGTACTCACTTCAGCTGAGACTTGAATTTTTGGCAAAAGAGCTAGTGTGGCTGTTTATCGCCCGCTTTCTTTCTTTCTTTCTTTCTTTCTTCGTGTTCAAACTTGGAAGGTAACACCACAAGGAAATATTCGAAAGCCGGCTAATACGCCAGTTCCTCGAACGCATGCGCACACTGTGTGTATGGCAGCTGTGAGGAGCTGTTTTGTTAGAACTTGCCAGCATGGTGCAGCCGGTACACTGCAGAGTGCTTCATTTTTATTCATTATCTAGCTTCGCCAAGTACAACACGCGTAGCTTATAAGGCTGTAAGCCCCAGCTTCACATAACACATATTGGAGCAATAAATTATTTTTATGACAATGAAAATTATATTCGGGTGAACTACCGAATTGTGTTTGAGCGATTCTGAATTACTAGTTATGTTCCTTCGTTGAATTTCGGTCGCCTCTTCTGGGCTTTTTGTATCTCTGAGACAAGTAAAACCCCGCCTTATATCATTAACGGCTGAGTCATCTCCCTTTCCATCCCTGTTTATGTTTTTTTGCGTTTTTTCAAACTTGACACGCGTACACGGCCGAGTCTAGTTGCCGAGCCACGTCCTTTTCACAGACCAAAACCATGTCATCCCAAAAGTGATCTGCTCACCTAATTTCCCATTGTAATATCAATACATAATCAAGCATAGAGGACAAGAGAATGGTGGATAATCAACAAAGGAAAAGTTCTCCCAACTAGCACCATAAAAAATGTAACACTAAGGAAACCAGCAATAAGATATAAATCTTCTTATTGATCGCGTTAATTAACTGTTTCCCGTAAACATCTTAGACACAAAATCAGGAAAATGTCTTTTTTTTGGTTTGAAGTGGTAGAAAATTGACTCTAACTAGGTTTCGTTTTCAGCTGTGTTGGCAATTGTTCAATATTCTCAAGATCTTTGATATCATTAGTAGGTGAATGGCAAAAATGAATTGAGTAAGTTTTTCATTTGGACGCTAGATGACTAAAACTTTTCTTCTTCTTTTTCTAGGCTTACCTTGGAGATATTCCCCTCACTAGTTAACTTGAGCTTGCAAAATAAAGAAACCTCTACGTACGAATTGAAGTACTAGGCGAAAACTAAGGAAATAACCCCCTGGTCTTGTTGTTAAATATTTCCAGATGTCGCGTTCTCAGAACATTCTCTCTGTTGTTTGTGTAAGTCGTGTAACTGCTGCATAGAATCAACAAAAGACAAATAGAAAATAAACAATTTATCCAGCTGAAGTAGTATGTACGCCATTAATTTTTTTGTACCGTTTGTTATGTTCCGCAAAACATCGATCACGCAATATTTTTCAAAATAGCCCACTTCAACAAAGAAACTAGCAAGTGAATATCACCAGTCACATTCCAGTTCCATGTCACCAGCTGGGGTCCGTTTCTCGAAACACCCGATAACTTTCTGGGCCTGAAAACTATTTTAGGTGCACAATATTTTCAAATAGCTATACAATTTTTATTGATTTTGAAATCTAAATTTTAACCTTTTTAATTTCGTGAAGCATGTTGCTAGGTTTGCGCCAATAATTATCATTAGCTGATAAATAGATGAGCTCGAAAAAATACTTACCTGGCCCGGAAAGTTATCGTGACTTTTGAGAAACGGGCCCCAGTTCAGTTAAAAAAAAAACGTTTATGTTGCTGCGGTTTTGAACTTCTTGTAATCCCAACAGTAAATTTACGGGAGTGGCCAGGGCACGTTACCCACCTCTCCCTCCCTCCCCCCAATCCTGTCTGTTTTTGTTAAAGAAAAAAGACGCGCAGGGAACTCTTCCCTGCACATCTCCGGGCCCTCTCAAATCTCCCGGCCCTGTTTTTTTGAGCAAGTCTATCTAGTCGTTGTTTTTCGATGGGGTTAACTGTCAACCTTCGCACGTCAACCAACATTTTACGTAACATAACTGTCAATCGACAACCGTGAATCCGGCCTGGTGTGAATTGTCAACAATTAAGGCTATACAACAATTGAGAATTAAGCTGTCGCCGTCTAACTGATTTTTTTAGGGGCAGCAGGGGTGGGGGGGGGGAACCGTTGTTCGTCAAAGCCATACCCACAGAGATCCTCGATCACCTGGAATCGCTTTTAAAAAATGAAATGCCCCCTATGAAATGCCAACCGTTCTAAATCGTCAAAATTAGATCCCGCAAAAAAATCGGTTTTGCTTTCCACGATTTAAGCTAATTCACCAATTCAGCTTATCCATTATCATAACTTCAGTTTCCTATGGTTGCTTTGTTACCTAAATTAGACTGAACCCTCGCTAAATTAGGGTCTAAACGGAGTGGCTATATATCTAAAGTACACTGAACAGTTTAATGTTGTAGATGATTCTCTTGTGTTGAAGAGCCAACCAGCGAACAAAAGAAAAAAACGAACCTTTTTGGTACCGTTCTCCATCAGAGCTTCACTAAAACATGAAATGTATACCTCAACAAATTATCAGTCTTTCTAAATCGCCAAAATTAGATCCCAAAAATATCTGTTTTGCTTTATAACATTTTTCTTCGTGTTATTCCATTCTCATAACTTCGGTATGATATGGTTACGGGGTTACCTCAATTTGACTGAACTATCGCTAAATAAAGGGCTAAAGATTGTAGAGTAGAAAGTTTATATGTCTTGGGAATAACAGGGTTTTTTCTAGCCTTTATGCTATTAAACTAAGTCATTTGAACTAAAAAGCACATTTCCATTTCCTAATCATTAAAAAATTTTCGTCGTGTTTTTCAGCAATTCAATAAACAGGCAGCCTCACTCTACTTTTTTTTCTAGCTGCACTGTAGCTTCACAGACCTTTTCACTCCGGGTTTGCAAACAATTGATCACATGAAATTTTTATTTTTCTATTTTGTATTTTTATTTCGTGGCGCACCAGTAAACTAGCTTTTTAGCTAAGCGTGCTGACCACGTTAATAAAGGATTGATTGATTGATTGATTGATTGATTGATTGATTGATTGATTGATTGATTGATTGATTGATTGATTGATTGATTGATGATCCGGAAAAGTTTGTTGTCCGCAGGCGGTCATCACAAATATTCTCAAATAACGCCGTTCCTGAAAGAAAAGGTCGTCCTAAACTAGACTACCGTGTGGCACTAAATTTTTGCAGGAGTTTAAGTTTGCAAACGGGCGATTTTTTTCGTGTTTTGCGGAAACTAATTTTTGCAACTGGGAGAAACTGGTTTTCTTGCTGAGAATTAATTTTTGCGATTTTCAGGAAGACGCCTTCCATTTGGAATGATAGCATTCTAAATTTCTGAGTACAAACAATCGAATACAGGTGAACAACATGCAGATGTATAAAACGTTAATCAGTTAATCAATGGGGTTCCCTCAGTCGATCCTTTTCTTTAAAGCTTAAACATTTACCTACTTGTAGTGTGCCAACTGCAATTTCATCGTTCTCAGTTTCTGAATGTTTTGTTTCTAATTTCGCTTTGTTTTTGAACGCGAAAGAGGCCGTTTAAGTAAATGGGCACCCAAATGGTTCTACATCGCGTATAATAGGCGATGTTTGTAAACAACTTCGACAGTGGAGTAAATTTTTGAGGAGAAAATTTATGCGGGGATTTTTTTCGCGCGAACTTTAATTGCGGATCGTGAAAAAACCGCAAAAATTAGAACCACCCTAAATTTTGTGCCACACGGTAAGTTATTTATAAACATTATCTTTAGAAAAAAGTGTTACTATCCGAGGACATTTAATAAGAGGCCGGACTGCAAGAAATCGAAACTTAAGCGTTGCCGAGCTTGGTTCCTCTTCTTACCTGGCCAACAAACTTGTGAAGAGGCATTAAACAGCTCTTTTGGTATAAGAATGCTTTTCCTTTGTAAATTACAAACTGGGCTTTCGCCATTGGGACATCACTTATTCATCACTTATTCAAAGTACATGCTTCATCACTTATTCAAAGTACATGCTTGTGCGATTTACTCTGTAATAGTGAAATTACCGCACGGTCTGAATCACACGGATAGTCGCTATTCTTAGTCCGTTACCGTATGCCAGTAAAAGTGCATGCCACTGATAACGTTTATTATAACGCGCAGTAGCTTTCCACTTCACTTGCTTATCGCTAGCTTACCGACGAGCAGCATTTGCATATTGGCTGATGCAGTTGGAAACCGCGGAGTGAACCTCAAATCCGCAACGTCTACGGACGATAGTACTTATCAGCCGTGTACAATTCTTACAGTGTCTTACCAAGGGCTCAGGTAAGTGAACTTCTAAGGTCAATAAGGGAAGAAAAGCTAACATTCAAAGAGACTCAACAGGAAATATCAAACGTTAATGCACCGCAACGCCAGCAAAAATCACATTTAATTATGTGATACGTTTTCATCTTCACTGAATATACAGACTATTAGGTCGAATTGACTCTATGACAGATTTGCAGTAGGTTTAGTTTTGACCATTTGATGTTTACAGTTTCATGAGCCACAAAAAACATAGGTTTACAAAATATGGTTGCTGTATAACAGAAATGGGACGAGACTATATCGCAGGCGATTCTAATCTTTTGCATTCAGTTGTACAACGATGAACCAACGAACGAAAAATTGGGAGAACTGTTCAGAGGGCTACAAACCACCTCAGAAATTCAAATTTAATTGTCACAAACGAAAGTTTTCTTTGGCGCAATATCACATCGTACTTTAGAAACATGGGATAATTAAATTAATTGTTTTTAGAGCGGCATATAGGTCGTTTAGAGTCCAAAATAATTAAACTTTAATAGAAATAGTATTTTCGTAAAGCCACTGACAGCTTTTCAGAGATTTGGAAAATAACATTTTGTGGCCAGACATTTTCTGTGACTTGGTTTTTCAAACAGGCAAAATCTTTTTAATAACTAGAATGGCAACTTTCTCCTCAATTATAAAATCAGACCAATTAATCTGTCACATTTTAGCTTACACAGATGTCTCTATAAAAGGCCCTGAAAGAATCTGGGAAAAAGACCTTTTGCACCTGAAGAATGAATTAGATAACATGTGCCCCTGGAGAATATAATAAAGAGGCGGACGGATGGACGGGCCAATGAACGACACAACGAACGAATATTGATGAGGAACGGACAGGTGAATGAACCAGGAACGCCGAATAAACGAACGAACCAACCAACCAACCAACCAACCAACCAACCAACCAACGTTTTGCACTTTTACGACGCAAAATAGTCAAGGCCATTTTCACTACGGCATAGTTACTAAAACTAACAGACTTCATTTTTTCTTCCTTTCTTATTCAAACTGTGTATAATCCGAATGAAGTATAAATAACAAAAGCACTAATTTGCATCAGAAAACAAGAAAGTCCAGGATTCTGGCAGCTGCAGTGAAATTACATCATCGTGAAAATGACCTATCCTTACCAAAAACTCTGTAAGTGATTTCTGTATCACCTTTTCAAAGATTTAGTAATTACAATATTTGTTTTATTTTGTCAACTTAACTTTTTGGCATTATACGGTAATTTGAATAACGTCGGTCATGTATCTTCACGCCAGGGGCTTTACGCTGTATTTGTCACGCCATTCCAAACAAGAGAAACCGCTGACTGTTTAAATCAAAGTTGAGTGATTGATTTGATGCAAGCATTTGGCATATCTTCCATGCATTTTTCCGAGTTTATACGGTGAAAAGGGTTTAGGTAAGTGAAGTGAAAGATATGATATAAAGAAAAGAATTTAAATATTCAACGGATTCAACAGAGAAAATCGAACATTCATTTACGACAGCGCTGGCCGAAATCGCACTAAATAATTTATGCGATACGTTTTCATCTTCACTGGATGGAAACTGAGTAGTAAGTCGAGTTGCTTCTTCTCCTTTCCTCCGATGTGTGTAGCAGTTTTAGTTGTAAAAGGCATTTGTTATTGATAGAGAGGTTCATGTAAGAGAGCCACTAAAAAGCCTTCAAAATCACTCAGTTGGCCCCCAGTTGTGTAGCTGCTTAAAAACACGCAAATTAAACTAAATAAATGTTGGCCTGGTCTGTCACAAAATTGAAAGCCCATTTAACCTAGAAGAACTCTCACATTGCAATGTGGTCTGGCTACGCTCGTGTGCTTGGAGGAGAAAATTTCTATCGCAGAAACTATTCGTAAGGTCTGCATAGGCTTTAAGAGCGATTTATTCTGAAAGGACCAATTCTGCCTTTCATTTTGTCTTCGGTAAAGACTTTGCACATTTATCAAGTTCGCGTACAAAATTTGGACCACATAGAAACACAAACAGATAAGTATTTCTCATGGCAAAGTATTTTAACCTAGCTGACAGAGGCGTTCACCCAGGCTAACGTAGCACGTATTTGACTATTGTAACATTACCGACATGCTTGATTGCGGATTCACAATTTGCCTAAAATCTACGACCCTAGCAATTGTGGGACGGTGAAAAATGCATAACAGCTGCTTTCCCAAAAACTGACAAGTACGTGCATATGGCAGAGTAACATTTTAATGTTTCAACATCAAAAAATCAAATCAAATTAAATCAAATTTCAACGTCATAGTGTGGGGAGTAGTCGCCTAATCTCCCGAGCCAGGGGCTCATGTGTAAACACTCGACTTCCAGGTCGAATTGGAATTTGGAAATGTTGGTTTTTATGGAGGGAGGAAAACCGGAGTACCCGGAGAAAAACCCTCGGAGCAAGGACGAGAACCAACAACAAACTCAACCCACATATGACACCGGGACCGGGAATCAAACCCGGGCCACATTTGTGGAAGGCGAATGCTCTCACCACTGCGCCATCCCCGCTCCCCCAAATATAATCCGCTCCCCCAATATATTGCCCACTTCTTAATTAAATATTCAAAGCTTCTGACTGCGATGTATTCATCCATAAACATCTGTGCAAAATATCGAACGTGCAGAGACGTGCACGGAGTCATGTGTAGAGAAACGCCGACGGAAAAAATAAACATTTAGATCGCGTACATAAATCCAACTGCAGCTTTTGTTTGTTCGCCAAATCGTTCCCGCAAATATTAGTAAGCTTGTACGAAATTCTGAACACGTTTATGGTTGATTTCACAATAAATCATTAAGTGTAGTATACTTTTAAAAATCATGACTTTGAATTTTAATCATCAACGAAGCGGAGTGGTCAAAGAATAGAATAGCATAGGCTTTCAAGACCTTGGTCTTGTGGTTCGGTAGGGTCTCACAAAAAATTCTCAGTAAGTTATATGGAAGCGCAAAAATACGTACCTAAACACTTTTTTCCTGTTTTCGCTACAGAGCCAACATTGTGACCAGTGAAGAAAACGAGGAAGGGAACGAACGCGATGGCACAGGGATCATTGTACAAGAGTATTGGCATAGACCTTATCCAAGCCGCAAGAAATGAGCTCGATTTTCTGAGGCAAATAGAGGAATATCCTTACCTTAACGCGAGTTCAAATCTCAAAAATGCTATCAGACGATATGAGCGTTACTGGTTACCACTGGTCTTCACGGAGCAGCCTGAGAAAGGTGATGAGAAAGGGAAGGGCTTTCTAGCAGCTCCACTTGACATCGCCTGGGTCTGGCATGTACACATGCTAGCACCGTACCACTATGAACAAGATTGCATGAGGATCGTGTCTAAGCTGATAGATCACACCCCTTTGAAGAACGACCAGAGAGAAGAAGGGATGACAAGAGCACAGAGACGATGGAAAAAGCTGTACCCGATGGAGGCCTTCGAGGTCGACCTTACTCAACCCCCTGCAGTGTTGGTAGAATACAAGTCTAAGATCAAGTACAATCTGGAAGATGCTTGTTACCGCCAATCCAAGTTCTATTACCAAGTGTCGTTACCTCACTATGATGATGGTGAATTTTTAAAGAAGGCCGTAGAGCGCTATGAGCATCATCTCCTGCTAAAGAAACAACACCCTGAAGTCTTCATGGTTCCGTGTTACGACGTTGACCTCGTCTGGCACGCGCATCAACTGCATCCTTTAAACTACAAGGAAACTACTTCAGAGCTGCTGGGTAGAACATTGCATCACGACGACGAAGCGACAGATCGAAATCCTGGATCTAAGCTGTACGATTCTGAAATGAAGACAAGAGCTGTGTGGGAGGCTGCAGGCTTGCGTTTTGCCAAACCAGGGGCCATGTACAGAGGTGATCCTCCTAGTCCAAAGCCACCAAGAGCCAAATGGCTGTACGCTCAACTTGCACGTTCAGAATACATGGTTGAAATTCAGAAGATCGAAGCAGACAATTTGGATCCGAAGAAACGCTTCGAAATGCGTCTCCAGAACATGAAGAATAAAACGATTTTCTCGCAAAATTTCAAAGGCAACAATCCCGTAAGAAGTCCACGGCCTAGAGAATTTAAGTTCGACAATGAAAGCAGATTCACCCTCAAAGTACTGCTTTTCAAGAAGAAGCTGTTCTTCAAAACGTTGGTGGCAGCTGCTGAAGTAAGTCTGCTGTCCTACCTCGAGGCGACTCCCTTTGATGATACAGTTCCTCAACAGCCGATCACAATAACTGTTCCTATAAATCAAGGACAGTACACAGCGAGGTTAACAGTTGAAATAAGTACCCCAACTATCACCAAATACAGCTTCTCTGTGGAGCCCGAAAAGACGTTAACAACTTACAATCACCCCTCGGAAATTTTAAGCGTCCCACAGTTAATGCTCTCTCCAGGCGATTTGGCAAAGCCTTCTCTCCCTTGCGAGTCGTCAACACATGCTGTGCTTGACTGGAAAGAAAACGAAGTGTTTAAGTGTCGAGTCGTCCACTCATCATCTGCCATGTTATCAGCTGTCGAGATAACCAGTCTTTACAATACCGTCGTCGCATCAGCCCATACGATAAACCCAAGCACCCTTCCTGAAAGAAGTGGCATTCGAGACGAGACAAAGAGCATTTGCGTAAACCAAATGGAGGGTGAAAGGGCCATGCTGGTTCGGGGTCAGAAGGACTGGGCCATCTGCATTGGAAAATGGCAGCAAGAAGTAGTGCAAGGTAAACGTCAAACCAAGAAGCACCATTTCGTAAAGATCAGGATTTATAAGCTGTTTGGTGAACGTGGCTGGTGTGCTGTACGTAAATCCAAAGGTGGGTTGTTCTTGATCAAATTCGACTCCGACACCATGGTTCGTTTAGATTTAAAGCAAAGCAAGATTGTCGTTTCCCCTGGTGCACAAGACATCCCAGAAATTCTCGCCTTGGCATTTTCTGTGTCGATCCTGTACCTCCTCTGCACGCCATACAAGCCAAAACGATCAAAGGAATCAGCCCCTGCTTCTCACTTGTCTTCCTCCGGCGATATTTCACCAATGATCTACGCGGCAGGTTATCTGAGCACCACTGTTCCAACCAATGTTTATCTCAATACCAGGCTCGGAAGTGATTTTTGTTATGTGGGTGGAGACGATGGTGATGATCCTTGTTACGATTTCAGCGACGACTTGGCATGCGATGTCAACCAAGGACCGGGATGTGAGGGAGATGATTGCAGTGCCTTTGACGGAGATGGTGGTATTGCTGGCGCTGATGGAGGAGGGTGTGTGGGAGGTGAAGATGGTGGTGCCTGCGTAGGAGGTGATGATGGTGGTGGTGCGTGTGTAGGTGGTGATGGAGGTGGAGGAGGCTGCGGTAGTGGTGGTGGTTGTGGTGGTGGTGGTGGTTGTGGTGGTGGTTGTGGTGGTGGTGGTGGTTGTGGTGGTGGTGGTGGTGGTGGTGGTGGTGGTTGTGGGGGTGGGGGTGGCTGCGGTGGAGGTGGAGGTGGAGGTGGAGGAGGGTGTGGTGGTGGTTGTGGGGGTGGTGGCTGTGGTGGTTGAGCTAGTTGTCTTGAACCACAGTTGCGGTTGCTTTATATTTCAAGTTCGAAAATTGTTGTTAAGTGTAACATGGTTAGTCTCATGCGTAGGATAGCCTGTAGGTTGACTGCCAAATATGAAAGTAGTTGATACCGTATCGAAGTATATAAAATCAAACTATTGAATGAACCATGTAAACAGTAGTCTCTAGAGACATCGTTTCCTATTTCTACTAAAAATAAAATTGGCTTTGTTAAGGAGAGTGACACAAAGCAGTTTTACGACTTATAAGCATGTGGCCTTCGGATTCCCGGATCGATGTGAAATTTGGAATGTTGGCTTTTGAAGGAGAAAGAGGAGAACTGAAGTATCCGGAGAAAACCCTCCAAGCAGGGACCAGAACTTACAACCAATGACTTGGTTAGTTGCAGTCAATTTTTGGCTTGACTATTCAGACAGCAGATTCATTTGACTTCAACGTGTTTCAGATGTTTTATTGTGACAACTAACAACAGCTCCGTATAACGTTGACATTGCTACACCGAATGGTCCACAATAACCCTTAATAAAATACACTGAAAATAACTTTAATTTGAGCCAAAACAGAACTCTGAGAACGTGAATGATCCGTGACTAGGTTGAACTCTAAGATGGTGGTTCTTAATAAGACCTTAACAAGACGGCGTTCAGAAACTGTTTGGGATTCCTGGAAACATTTCATCGTCACTGCAAACGTACCACATTGCTACCATAGTATTTCTTTCAGTTTCAGTGCAATTAATTTGAACATATCGAATATCAGGCATACGTTAGCTAGGTTTTCGTTTTTTATTGTAGGCATGTATGTGTGTATGATTTCTTTAATTAAAATTGTATCGTATTGCAGGTTTATTTGGTTTCATTTAACTTTTCCTTCTTTGTTACTCCCATTTGGCATAAATATGCTTGGAATTGTCTCATTTCAGTGTAATTAAAGGATAAAATGTATTTGGCAATGAAACCTCGTCTCATACTAGGAGTTTTCTCTAATTCGTCCTCAAGCAATGTAGAAGTTCTGACGAAGGGCTAACGCTCGTAACGTCAGCTTTCAATCTCTTTACGGAGGCCAATTTACCTTATCAACTCAGTTGATGAATCCGAAGTTTAGTGTTTCACTTCCCCACCGACGCAGCGCCACAGTTTATTTAAAAACTTCCCCACCCCCTTTTTTCATGGTAAACGTACCTGACTGAGGTGACTGAGGGTCTCAATGGGGCTAACCGTCAACCGTCAAACGGCATAAAATTTAGCAGTCAACCGTTACCGTCAACCGTCAACGGAAGCGGTCTTTGTTAGTCAACGGTTAGTCGTTTGTTAGTCAAACGGTTTAAAATCAGCGATTTCAGGTCGTTCAGGGGGTCCCTTAGATTTCAAAGAATGTTGTGAAGTTAGGCTAATTCACCGCTCTCCCATTTTTTAACTGTAGGGGTGGAATCATACAAGGAATTCATACGCTCTTGCAATCTAAACTTAATAGACTCCTTTTACCCAGGGTATATCGTATGCTAATTTGTCGACTCCCCTAAAAACGACTTTGTAACTAGTCACTTAGGTTACATTTCGAGTCTTAAAGACTCGAAATTTCGTTGTTCATTAACTTGTCGCGTTTGTGTCTTGGCGAATGCATTCGGCGAGCGCATGTATAGAATTGATAGGATTTTTTTTCCTTCTGCTTAAATCGCTTGTTCAAGTTCCTCCATGGTGTGGTTATTCTCAATAGCCGGACTTGTAATATTTTTTAGGTTCAACATTCTTTGAAGACGCAGTTTTTCAAGAAAGCTTTGTACCCATCGCTTTTTCTTAGTATGTATTTTAAGTTGTCTTTTTTAACCGATTATTCAGATTATTGCATGCACGAGTTATCGTATTTCCATGGACCTAGCACAATTACTAATTCAAATGTATATTTATTATTAGTTGGATTCCAGGGACTGGAAGTAATTCGTTCGTGGCTTTTAACAACCATAGAGTTCCCCCACGTTAGCTTTATTATCTTCACCTACAGTTTAATTTTTCTATAAGCTAAGCATTTTCAACTAAATTGCTTGAAAAAACGTAGACTAAGGTGGAGAGGGTGCCCCTAGGTAGTCGAGTTCCCTTCTCCTTTGTATTACGCAATTCGTTTTACATGCGAGAGAGGGTGCCCCTAGGGGTTACACGGTTCGGACAAGTTTCATTTACAGAAGCCTATGTAAAAACAAAAAGTAGGGTTGGCCCTCGCAGGTAGGGCTATGTTTCGTTGTTCTCAGATTACCGCTGGCCACGGGTCAAAGGCGCCAACTTAAAGCATGGCTTCGAAACTTTTTAAAATAGTTTTTAAAACAATTTTTTAAAACTCCCTGATGAAGTCCGCGAAACGCGTAGGAGAATAAACAAGTTATACAACTTAATTTCGCACAGTGCCGCTTACCAGTTTAGTTTTCAGAAAATTGTTTTTAAAAAATTGTTTTGGTTGGGTGCCCCTACCATATTCGAACTTTGCATGTAGAACGACGGTATCTTCAACTCTAGTAGATAGGATGCCCCTATCCCCTAGGGGAACCCTATTTCCATGTAAACGGGCCCTAAGCCACACGGATGGCTATAAAGTGTCCGCGAATTGGCGGGATGACGAGATGGAGCCAAACTGAAATAACCGCAGCAAGCTGGGTCAAAAGCATCCCTCCTTCTAAGGGATGAAAAAACTAGGAGCATCACTATTCCCCCTAGATGAAATGTTATTCCATCGCCCACTAGCATTTTTGTTGGGATTCCCTAACTGTTCGATGGAAGACTACGAGCAGTCGCTCTGGGGTAGTCAAGCGAAAAGAACATTTGAGCGAGCTCGAAAATCGCCTGCCGCATGGAAACGTGACGCGCAGGTGATGACCTGCTCACTGCACATGTACTCACGCGTCAGGTTTCCATGTGGCAAGCGATTTCGCACTTACTCGTACGTTCTTTTGCTCGAATAACCCTTAGTGGAAAGAGAGGACTGCTCGAAGTCAAATTCGCTGGTATGTGGAGTAACGTTCTTTGTCTAACCACTCACACTTTAAAGGGTGAACCTGCCTATTTTTCGGTTCCATTAATTTTTCAAATCCCCATCCCAATCAGCATCACTAAAATTTCAGACCCTCCACCAACAGCAAACACAATAACTAACTTCACCACGAAAAGCATCCTTTATCAGGTTATTATTCGCCCTCGTCATGCAGACTAACAAAAACCTTGAGTTCGTTTTTCCCAGAGTGAACGCGTTCGGAGAATGTTTAGAGCAAACCTATCAGTACAAAATTCAGTGTTTTAGCTAACAGAGCTGTCGCATGAATAAAAATTTATTTTTAATAAAAACACAATAGTTAATGGTAGATACTAAATTTAAAATCGTCGAAGAAATTTTCTTTTCATAAGCCATCTTGGCCGCCATTTGGGATTTTACCCAAAATTAGAAATTATTACAAAAAAAAACCTCGGAAATTGACATTTTTTATGCCAGACATGTAGAATATGACATTATTAAGCGCTTTGTGTCTTTTTGTCAACATTTTGTGCCCTTATCACCTAAAAAAGGTGAAAACACGCATTTTTATTCAAAAATGGCTTGACTACCTCCTACTTATGAGGTCATATCTCGTAACCATAATAACCGATTCTCACCAAACTTGTGTCGAAATGTTTTCAAGGGATATGCGTACAGTGCTGAAAACGGCAGGTGCTGATGACAAATCATCTTGGATCCCCCTATACGTCCGAGGTTTAAAGGTAAAAAAACAACAACACAGTATGTCCATGGTTGATATTTCATTGCCTGCGTTAGTTGAGACCGACACATTCCAGTGTAAATTAATTACATTTTGTGAAACAAAAAATTTTTCTTCAAAAGTACGTGGGGATGTTAGAATAAATCATCATACCGTAGTTTCCTGATTTAACGCCGGTGTTGTTTATTTCAGTAAAGCTAGACCTGTTAGGCCTGGCAACATAAATAAAACAGGAATAAAACGTTACCGTTTTTCCGAAGTCGATAGAATTCAACACAAGGCGGGAGAATTGGGTGCATAGCGTGTAGAGTACATTACTTCACTGGCTTCCTTTAGTTGGAATGGGCCCAATAAACTGAACTGAAGTACTGTAGTAGTTCTTAAACCTTTTTAAAATTGCTGTAACTAATTTGCGATGAGAATCACTAAGATAAAGGTTGAGTTTCAGAGAAACGCTGGACTTCAAATAAACACCGGCACCTCGAGTAAACGCCGGGGGCGTTTATTTTAAATTTGGCCATTTTGACTTGGCGTTTATTCGAGGCCCGCCGATTAATCGATAAATTACGGTATTTCAGTTCAAGTCATGAACGTTTCGATCTTCCCAATAGCTCCCCTTCCTTTTCTTTAACGCTGGTGCTTTGAGTGACAATCTCGCGTGACAAAAGTCGTTCAAAACAAACCAGTGAAAGAGTTCAAGCCAGGCAGGAGATAGAGGAGGGAAAAATAACTTCACCACCTTCGTCGCAACATCAGTGTCGATGTTTTTTGCTGTGGTGGCAAAACGCATTGAAGTCACTCAAATAAATTATAACTGAAATATCTCAAGCCAAATCATTTACAACACCAATATGGTGATAGGGTTTCAATATACACACTGATTATATAATGAATTATATAATTATTAAATGAATCAAAAGCTAAGATTGGGTAAAACAGTGCTATTTTTCTTTACCTTATTATAGGAAATAACGCGCCATGAAATTACCACGAATTCTCAAAATTCACGTTTAATTTAAGTCGGGTTAAATTTTGTGAGCGTTAATTTCCGCGACATTATTTAAGTGGAGCGTTAGTTTCCGAGACCTTGATTTCACCCCAAATTCTGGATACTGTCTGGAAACAATAACCTCTTTTCTGCACACAATGTTTCAATCGTTTACAATGTAAAAGCCTTGTTCTCAGAAGGGCGGTTCTCGACATCCGTTTTTTTTTTCTGTGCTACAGCCAAAATATCCTTAGAGACATCAATATATCGTGTTAATTTTCTTCGTTTGGAAAATTTGCCCCCTCTTTCGCGCGTTAATTTCATTTGTTCGAAAGAAATTTCCCTCCAATTCGCGTTAATTTAAGTCGCGTTAATTCCACGGTGTTTTCATTCATTTTTCTGATCTGACAAAATCATTTTTTTTATTGAAGGGAACCTCAAAATAATAGTTTTCTAAGGTAGAAAAATACCAAAGAGGTAATAATAAACCAAGACTAAAACACTTGAAAAACTTGCCAATTTTCTCAAGATGCGTTATCCGTGACGTAGCTCCATTAATTTACAGGAGCGTTAATTTCCTATAATAAGGTAAATCTGCCACAAGTTTCCTTTTGTCTTAAATAGCGGCACAGGAAAATTTAATAATTAACATGCAGGAACAGGTAAACAAAACGACTTGCTTAGATATTGAATAGATATACACATGATTATGTACACTTAGAAACAGCTAAAAGTGTAAAAGAGTGAAATCTAGGTAAGTCGCAAGAACAATATCGTGGAATTGTTAGACGAAACACTTCTTGTCCATCATCTGCATTAAACGGTCACCTAATAAATCGACTCGCCATTGAAACAAAACTTCTCACAATCATCCTTCTAAGGTTCTTAGAAATTGCTAGTCCGTTGCCATTTTGTCTGTTATTACACCAATCTACGCCCCCTTGGGAGGGGGGGGGGGCGCTGTCTAGGTTTACTATTTCGTGGATTTTCGTTCTGACACCTCAAAGTACTTCCTGTTCCGCGTGAAACATTGAATTCGATTATCTTTCTTTACACAACACTTCTTCTTCTTCTTCTTCTTTTTCTTCTTCTTCTTCTTCTTCTTCTTCTTCTTCTTTTTCTTCTTCTTCTTCTTCTTCTTCTTCTTCTTTTTCTTCTTCTTCTTCTTCTTCTTTTTCTTCTTCTTCTTCTTCTTCTTCTTCTTCTTCTTCTTCTTTTTCATCTTCTTCTCCTTCTTCTTCCTCTTCTTCTTCTTTCCACTTCTTTACTTAAACCAGATAAAAAGTCGTCGGGAAAGTCGTAGCAAAAATGTTGATTTTGTTCTGAGCAGAAATTGTCCCAACCCAACCATCACTTGCATGAGATATTCCTTGGCCGGTAAAGTGTTGCTGCGTAATTCTTGTCGTAAATACAGAGCTTTGTTTTCATAGTTTGCAGAGTATCTTAATTCTCAGCTCTACGGCGAATGTAAACGCATCTCATTACCGAACGTTCCCCTCTTTCAACAACCACCTCCGCCGTCGCCTCCGCCTCCTCCGCCTCCTCCGTCGCCTCCACCTCCGCCTCCGTCTCCACCTCCGCCTCCGTCTCCGTCTCCCCCTGCACCAAAAAAACCTCCACCAAATAAACCTCCAGAACTTCTCCGAGAGCTTCCAGAGCTTTCACGTTCTTTTTTGGTTGCAAGTTCGTAGGGAACGCCACTCATATGGTACCACAGGTATGCTTCCTGTTTCTTCAAGTAGAGTTCTCTGATCCAATCGGGACCAGACTCCGAATCGAGATTATAACTACCCGCACCATCGAGTGACGGACCGGATGCTGCTGAACCCAAACTGCTTCGCATCACGTAAACATTCGTTGGCACCATGGCGCTTCTGTATCCTGCAGCAAGAAGCATTGGGGTCACTTGATCATTTTTGGCCTTTTTGTGAAAGGATGGCGAAGACTCCTTCGCTGGCGTTGGATTGTAAGGTTTGCAAAGCAAGTAGAGAATAGACACAGAAAAAGCTAAAGCAATGATTTCTGGAACGTCGTGCGCAGTTGGAGACATTACGAACAAGCCTCTCTTCAAATCCACGTAAACGAAGACACCTGTGTCAAGACAGATCATGTATAATCCACCCTTGAACTTGCGAACTTCACACCATCGTCTTTCACCGTTCAGTTTAAAAAGTGTGATTTCCACTTGGCCGGCGGAGCGATTCAATATCTTCCCTCTCTGCCATTTGCCAATACAAATGCCCCAATCCTTTCGACTTCGAATGAGCATGGCTCTTTCGCCTTCCATGGGGTTAAGATGAACACATCTCTTCTGGTCTTCAATCAATCCTTTGTCTGGAAGGATTTTTGGATTGATCGTGTGAGCTGACGCCACAACAATACCGTGAAGGCTGATGATCTCGACAGCGGAGAGCAAACCTGCAGTAGAGTGGACTACACGACACCGGAATGCTTCCCGTCCTCTGCAGTCCAGCAATGTATGTGTTGCAGATTCGCAAGGAAGGTACGTCTTCGAATAATCACTTGGAGATAACATCACCTGTGCAAAACTGAGTACCAGGAAGGGATGGTCAACTTTGGCGAAGTACAGGTCAGGCTGAACTTTGAACCGGTAACCTTCGATGACGGGGGGGTTTAGATGAGTTGCCAGTCTCACGACGCTCCGTGCAGCACCGAAAGGAATATCAATAACCCATGGGAGCCCAGCAGCTGTTCCACCGTAAGGACATGAGTCAAGGTAAGAGAGGAGACTCGTTTTGGAAGTGCCAATAGCTCTTTCACCGAATAATATTTTCTGGTGTAGAGTTACTGTTATTGTGTGGCGCGTTTCATTGTCGATGACACACTGACCCATCATGTTAAAACGACATCCACCTTTTATTCCTTGTTGTAGGATCATCACGCCAGCTGGGTCATAGAGTCGGATGTAAAAGGTCTTGGTAGCATCTACATTCACTACCTCTGCTTGCAGGATGCTCATTGCATATTTAAGTCGCCCCAGGGAAGCGTAGAAGCCATCCGGCCTTGGAGGCCTCGGATTGGGAGGATCGCCCCTATATGCCGTCCCAGGTTTGTTCAAGTCAAACCCTGGCGCTGACCCTGTAGCTCCTCTGCCTGGGTCAGAAGGGTGCCCTATGGATTCCAGGCTGCGTCTTGATTCGTGGTGTTCGGGAAACAGATTCAGCATTGTACCGAAGCTCGCCATCATTTCCTGCTTGTAATTTAGTGGATGTTTTCGATGGGCATGCCATATTAGATCAACATCCATGCACGGTGCTAAGGGAACATGCGGATGTTGGGTCGTAAGCCGCAAACAGTGCTCATATCGCTCAATGGCGTTTGCAAGAAACTTCGTGTCAGAGAAGTGTGGTAGCGATACTTGATAATAGAACTTGGATTGGTAGTAGGAGGCTTTTTCTAAGTCGTAACTGATTTTCGAAAGATACGGCATGGACATCGGCATGGGCTGGCTCAAGTCGACTTCAAATCGTTCCAATGGATAAGCCCTTTCCCATAAATATCTAGCGTTTTGAAGGCCTTGTTGCCTTTGGTATCTGTTCATGGGTGCATGATCAACGACTTGAGAAACAATGTTCATGCAATCCTGCTCGTATTCCTGCGGTGCTAAAATGTGAAGATGCCAAACCCATGCGATATCTATTGGAGCTGCGAGAAGCCTGCTGTCCATATTTTGTTTAGCCACTAGTGGCAACCAGAACATTTCATACCTTCTAATAGCATTCTTGAGGACCGGGCCCGCATACAGACTGGGGTAATCATCGACCAGCGCAAGAAAGTCAAGTTCAGTGTTAGCTCCCTGGATTAAGTCTATCCGAATTCTTTGCCTTAATGCCATTCTGCTGTCTTAGTGCGGAGTGATGCACCTCTGGAAAATGAAAAACAACATCATTTGGTTTTGAGGTTCTCAGCTACAAGAAATTTGTCAAACGAGACGATACCGGTACACTCTAGACATCTAAATATTTTCATTGTTAACACTTTAATATCTAACCCCACCTCTCTTTCTCCCTTTTCATTATCATAAGAATTTCGGGATTGCATCTAAACCAAAATCATTTCAGGGCGAGTGAGGGTTAGAATACGTGAGCATATCATGCACAAAAGAGGAGCAATAAAGAGTTTGCTCAGAAATGACTGACGTACTCGGTGACGCTTTGGTGAGCTAAGGAACTCATCACTTAAATCGATGGTAGGTTGTATTAAGAAAAAGATATCCTCGGAGACCGTAAGTAGCATTCTAGACGGGACGAAGATTTCCCGGGCGCAATCAGTTCGTGTTTTGCTCGTGCCGACTTCGCTCGTAAGAACTTTGCCCCCCTGCCAAATGCTGCTTTGGGTCTCCGAGGAGGGAGGAACAATTTCTGCGATAAAAGGCGAATTACTAAAAGCTGGCGTTTTGTCACAGATTTGCCTACTTTATTTATTGTTACTTTTCTGTTTGGTGCTAAAAGAAATCGAGTAGTGATGTTTTACATATCTTCTCGACGATGAAAAGGACGTTTCTTTCGACAGATCACAAAAAATATTATTTGTTAGCGAACCCAGTCTAGACATCGTATAAGCCCCAGTTAACCCTTCAAGCCCCAATAGTGACGAGCATCTAATTTCTCCTTACATTATTACTACTTGATCAAACATACAGGTCATGAGAATAACGGAAATGATCACCAATGATCAAATGTCTTGTCACGAAATATAAGGAGATTAGTGAGGAGAATATGGATGTTAATATTGGGGGTTAAAGGGTAAACTCGGTAGAACATACTGGGGATATCTAAAGCTAATATTCACCCCAATGACATTTTGTAGATTTACATGAAGTGCTTTAGTAGTTATGTAATAGTGAGTGTTTTATTTTGCATTTGTGTGCATTATTTCTCATTTGCCGTTTCTTGTCTTATTGAAAACAAAAAGAAAAAACATCGTCAAACTGCACGTGTCGCAGTATACATGATGTCACGATATGATATTTCATCAATAGACGCTCTTGCTGTCTATGAGCATTGTATGACAATTTACTGCCATGTCACACGTGAAATCGGTCCTTTCTTATTAAGTGATGTTTACTCAGTATTCTTATGGCTTCAAACCAAATTTACTAAACATGTAAACTTTTCGTGTTATATTTAGCAGTTTTTTAACTACTTGTTTAAAAGTTTTATTCTGATCGAATGGTGGTTACCTTGAACGCTTTCTCCATGCAGATTTCGTCATTATCACTTGTTCAAATTGAGCCTGACATCAACAATATAAATGTACACCAAAACAACGTAATATTTTAAAAATAACCGACAAAAAAAACTAACAATAACACTGACTGCTTACATTCTCTGCCTTCACTTCGCAGCACCCAGGTTTGTGCCTACACCTGCTGTACTCGGCTGATCGACGTAACGGTTCCCGCATGGACTGGCGTAGTTTTACGCGTTGCTAAAGACATTTTTAAAACTGGTGTTAGAATCGTAATTAAAAACTGGCATCACAGCATGATAATTCTGACCTCGTGGAGTTAATGAACCAATATATTTGACAAGGTCCAATACTCATAATTTGAGAAGATTGTATGTGCGTGGTAGGTTGGTTAATTAATGCTTTATGCAAATGCAGCTTGGACGCCGCGTTATTATGTGTAATGAGTTATTTGCAATCTATCTTTTTTATGCTGTTCATTAACATATACAGTTTTCGTACAAACACATTAAACCTTCTCATGGAACCAGACTTATGTAATTTAACTTTACACACTCGAAGGAGCTAGATAAAGAGATAACGACAGTACATACAGTTTAGCATGTAATCAAGAAATGCTCGGCTTTTGAGACTGTAATGCTCTCCTTCAATTCCGAATCATTTTGTAAATAGACAGCGTCATTCTTTAGGTTTATCACGTGTCAATAAAGGTGTAGATTACGCACATTAAAACTTTTAAATATGTAATTAGCCCTTGCATCGTAGTTTTCAAGCAGTACAGGCTGGGGAGCATTGCCGACAAGCATCGCCATGTCTCTTGCCGTCTCACATAATAGCGAAATGAGATCCTAGAAGAGCCTTTTCTTTGATCCACAAAATCAAGAAAATTAATCTCACCAACGCATGTGCACTTCTTTAAGTACTTACTCTTAAAAACACTGACTTACGAGAGGTTTGGAGTGGTTACCTCGAGTTCCCTCGGTCTGGACTTTGATATAAATTTTTATTGTACTAACCCAGAGCTGTCAGAACTTGTGCTAAACAGCACCTTGTCAGTCAGTTTCGGTTAAACACTGGTCTCGTGCGAAAAACTTTTGTTGTTACAGTTCAACTAACAGCTACCGAACTAAGAAAATCACGAACATGAGAATTATTTCTGGAATGTTCATAGTGTTGGAAACGAAAACAAAGCAGATAAGAGATGAGCAATCTGCAAGCCGTAACAGTAATTATTTTTGTCGTTTGTGGTTTATTCTTGCGGTTCAGTTGATCTCGCGTCTGATTGGTCACTGGACAATGAACAGTTAAGAAATGTCTTACAACTAGTTTTTAGTTGACTGTAAATATGCAAAAATTGTTGAGAAAAAAAAAACTGTCACCGATAGGTACTCTTCCTCAGAGATACATGTAGTGACGCAAATAAACTCTTTAATATACCTACGGAGACATGTACTGTGACTCACGTGATGTAGTTTTTGTTTTCATATCGACACCGGTTGGAAGGCACATTCCTGTGGTTTTGTTTGTTATTCTCTTCGAGGTAGTTTGAGAAATTTTTTCTGAGTGTTGGGGTAAACTCCGTGAGTAACCTTTGAAATGAAAGAAACTAAGCAGCTCCTTTCCTGTGGTGCTGTTCATTATACTCTTTTATGGCACTAACTTTCGAGTCTGTGGATAAAGTTCCATGGTGTAACCATTCAAGTGTTGTACGCATTTTTTCCGCATTGTGCAATGTGGTTCTCGCTTAATAAAGTTGCTTATCGTATCTTACTTTTGAAGCCTTCGAAGAGGCTCCTATGTGGGGTGTAGGTCGCAAGAAAAATCCGCTACAAGAGCCCTATCACCCAACTTCCAGAGCCTGTCCACGGGCTACCGCTTTTGCATCTTGGGATGAAACTATGAGATAACAGTGAGGAGTATTCTGTGGAAGTTATTTTCACATGTGGATGCAAGGTTTACAAAATCTGTTAGATCGAGCTGTGCGTAACATTCAAATAATGTAACCCTCTCTCACTTTAATTTGACCTACCTTCGCTTTTATTAACTCTCGCAGTAAAAGTCTGTAGTTGTAGTCAGCTAAGTGATGTTGTTTTACAGCAAGTGTTTTTGTCGCCTTCCCGAATGCAACAGAAACTTAGTAATTTTACTACATGTAATCGATGATTTAAGAAGCATTTTTCAGGCTATGACGTCATTTAAACTGGTGACGCAGGCCTTAAAAATGAAAGCTATTTGCTAATGGCTCCTGTTATTGAATATTGCTGTGTGCAGCTTGCCGTGAATACATTTCAACCAAAACCAGTGTCACATTTATTCGTCAGCTTCCAGATTCGTTAGGCAATTCTTTATCGTGACCTCAAATGCAAATTACAAGACATATTATTATCAGTTAATTGTTAAGTTTTGGGGTGGATTCATTAAGAGCATACGCGTATAGCTGTCGCTTTAGCACGTGGGAATTTTCTTTTGTTTTTTAGCCAAAAAACAATAGAAAATTCGCACATGCTAAAGCGACAGCTATACGCGTATGTTGCAGATGAATCCACCCTTGATAATGTCAATATCAGCATGGCTTTTCTAGGTCGATTGTTAACCAACATTGACTTATCAACCAACCAGTTTCCGTTGAAAGCTTAAATCGATACCACCAAATATCAAAAAAGAGAATTTGATCGATGATTAACGGAGTACAGCTGTAGTCAATCTCTAATTGCAAAGGGACTGAAAACGTGTTCTTTAGAACGGGGATTCGTTATGTCGGGGTACTTTCCCATTCACTTCACTATAACTGGGCTGAAGAATTAATCGTTCGTTATACCGGAGTTCGTTTTTTAGAGGTTTGTTACATCCGGGTTTCACTGTAACCGTTTTCTTATTAGAGTTCAATTATAGTATACGTACATTTAGGGAGTCGTACATGTTCGAGTTGGACTTCGAGTTCGAGTTCGAGTTCGAATTCGAGTTAGACTTCAAGTTGGACTTCGAGTCGAAAAAAAATTTTTAAAAGTAACTAAGTAAAGTATACACTTAGCTTAGGGCACCGTAAGCCACGTGAGTTTGCCATTTTGAATTAGCCACAGAA
This sequence comes from Siderastrea radians, assembly GCA_964017195.1. Lineage (NCBI taxonomy): Eukaryota > Metazoa > Cnidaria > Anthozoa > Scleractinia > Rhizangiidae > Siderastrea > Siderastrea radians. The sequence goes on along the minus strand of OZ024890.1, from coordinate 61,561,916 downwards.
AGCTAACAAGTCAGTACTGCATTGCAGTTTTACAACAAGTCAAACTTGAATTCGTTTATTTGTTTCCTTGAGGAGTTAGTTCTACCATAGTTACTACAGTTTGTTCAGGTTGTTGAGGGTTTTCGGAAGCTACGGACAATTACTAATAAAAGTAGCACACTTTAGTGGAGTAGGGGGCAACAAGTCTCTACCAAATCAATTAATTAAATTAAATCGGTTGTAATTTCATAGCGAACGGTATATAAAATGGGGTTGGAAGGCCTGCGCGACTCCTACTTCAGGTCTTTGTTCGCCGCGCCTTATCTCGGTCGTTTGACCAATTTTGCTTCTTGTGTTTTTGTATTGGGTTTAGTTTGGAGGATTTTTACATAGTGACTGAACTGAGCCGTTACAACTAAGGCGTCGCATTTTTTAAGACTTTGATCTCGAGGTCATATCTCATCAATTTTCTGATAACCGGTGGATTCTTGTGGCTCGCACTGTTTGTTATTCTCATTTAAATTTGACCTCTGATCGTTTGTACGACTTAATGGCTGTGTTTTCACGAGCACGATTGTCTCGCTTAACATTCCTGGGGGTGTTTTGTTTACTGACTTCGTTAAGCGACTTAAAAATGATTGGTGTTTTCACGAGTAAGATTGTATTTCATTTAAGTAATTTGAGGAGAGCACGCGCGTGAATAAGTTAGTTTGAATAATGGCGGGAGATGCGGACGAAGCTCACATGTGCGTCCTTCTTTTTTTTATTACTGTATTTATGCGCTTGGTTTTCATCCAACGAAGGAACCGATTTCAGCAAAGGCTAAGGTTGCTCACAATCAGAGGCAGGAGAAGAAGAACGGAGGCGTATTTTTTGCATTCGCAAAGGAAGATCTGCCGCCGAAGAAAAGTCGCATGGATTCTAGAAAGGCCACAATTCTGGTTCGAACATATGCTTCTAAACCAATACGCAGGGTCATTAACAGATCTAGAAGGGTCATTGAACGGAAAATTATTCATCTTCGCAGAAAAAAAAAACTACGCCGTTGTCACAGAAGTTTAGCGAGACGCATAAAAATAGAACCGGCGTGTTATATTTCCGATTTCAAGTGCGATTTGACAGCTTTGTCAGATGAGCTGACCACAAGTTGCTTCTCATTGGAGGAAATTGATTGCTGACTCGCTTAAGCTACCTGGGTCGGTGGCTTAAATTTAATGAGAATTGCATTGAAGTTTGCCGACTCGAAGTTAAGCGAGTCGGAAAAACAAGTGTTTTTACGAGATTTCCGGTTGTCACTCGCTAAGCGACCTGAAAAATTGCTGGGGAAAACACGGCCAATGTGGTTTTATGCCGCTTGTGATGGTGTATTAGGTTCGTTGAATTTGGCTCGTTTAGGAACTTGATAGGGTTTTTCAGCCTCTCATCTTATTTTTGTGACAATAAAGGACTGAAATATTATTTACAACCGGGCCCGGCTTATTTGTTTAATTCTGTTGCAGGATGTTGTGTTTCGCATCACGGAGTGTGATCTATAGCCATATAAATGACAAATGTTGCGCTTGGAACCATCTTCAGCATTCCGTGATTTCAAGAGATATTTCGTGAAAAAAGAATCAAGATTCAGGTTATAGATGTGTCTAGATACCTTAAGGGGTCCATTTTGATTCTGCAAGGGAAGAGGTTGGAGCATGAGCTCCTTTCGCCTTCTTAGTCAGCAAGTATTTCTCGTGGGTTTTGGAGTGTTCGAATTTTTTTTTTCCTCCGTGTGCAGAATTTTTTGTGAAAATTGCGTACGCGTGACGATCTACGAAAAAATGAAACAAAGATGAAAGAAAGAAAAGTAAGTACAATTCAAAGATCAACTCGAAGTCCAACTCGGAAGTCTAACTCGAACTCGAACTCGATGTCCAACTCGAGGTTTCAGGAGTCCCGCCTAATTGCTACTTTAAAAAAAAACGGTACTGTCCGATTCCAAGCCAAAAAGTGGTCTTTCTTCCTAAAAGATAGTGAATAGTCCATCGTTATGGTACATCGTGTGGTAGCCTATTCTTTATAGAGCAACGTAGGAATAATTGCAAGCTCATTGAAACATAGTTTATTATTCTTCCAGTATTTCTAAAACTCCTGTTGTCTTTGACGCCGCCTGAAATCTTGGTTCTCACCGATAACCGCCATAATATTTCATAATCGGTCATAACCCTAGCACATCTTTGTTCTATATTTTGCACGGTTACTGTAATGCACTCAAATTGTATGTCTAATGGGTTTAGTTTGCATACGATAAGCTTACTGTAATTTATTTTCTAAAAAAGCTTTTATAATAATATACGTATAATATACCACTAATCCCTTCAAGTGTTTGTTTAGTAGCACCCGCCTTGAATAGCAATTGCCGTTCTTTCGTGGTTATAAATTGAATGATGTTTATACAATAGCTAGTAAAACTTAAAAAAGTGGTTGGCTTTATCTCGAATATTTGCTTTTTTCAACAAAGTTGTGCGAATTACTGACAAAGGTCGACCGTACAGCCAAGTTATTAAAAACGATAACATGAATTTATCGGGCGTTTTTCTTTTCTTCTTCCATGTCAAGCACTGCATGCATCCTCCTTCCAGCCCAGTTTCCCTAATGTCGTCTTTTAAATCTTGAAAATAGCCTCTGTCATAGAGATTGTTCCCCTCTTTGTCTTTAACTTGTCCTTGATCGAGAACGGGTGCCGCAGAAGACTTCGGGCTCCATTGTGAAGAAGAATCTGAACAATTTTCATAGCGCTTTTGCCTGTGCTTTGTATTGGTCTGGCATTAGATCATCGCATGCATCTCCCGTGTCATCAACAGCCACCACCGCCACCATCTCCCCCGCATCCTCCGCCACTATCGCCTCCTGAGCCGCCCCCATGCCCGTTTCCGTCGCCTCCAAAATGACCACCTCCCCCTCCCCCCCTCCAAAACCTCCCTAAGACCTTTCGGAAACACCACCGCCATGTTTTCTTCCAGAAACACCACCGCCATTTTTGCTTCCGTTCGTGAACACCACCGCCATTTTTGCTTCCAGCCGTGAACACCACCGCCATTTTTGCTTCCAAAAACACCACCCCCATTTCTGCTTCCCGAAACACCACCACCATTTCTGCTTCCAGGAATACCACTGCTATTTCTGCTTTCAAGCTGGTAGGGCATCTCGCTCAAAGAAAGCCATAAATATGCTTCCTCCTTTTCCAGCTGGAGTTCTCTGGTCCGGTCATTTCCGTATTCCAAATCGAGGTCATAACTACCCGCACCATCGATTGATGGACCAGATGCTGCGGGACCCAAGGTGCTTCGTAGTAGGTGAACATTCCTTGACACCATGGCCCTTTTATAACCTGCAGCAAGAAGCATCGGGGTCACTTTATCCTTTCCAGCTTTCTTATGAAAGGATGGCGAAGACTCGTTGGCTGGCGTTGGATTGTAGGGTTTGCAGAGCAAATGTAGAATGGACACTGCGAAGGCTAATGCAATGATCTCTGGAATATCGTACGCAGTTGGAGACATCACAAACAAACCTCTCTTCAAATCCACGTAAACGAAAACAGCTGTGTCAAGACAGATCAGGTAAAATCCACCCCTGTACTTACGTACTTCACACCATCCACTTGTTTTGTTCATCACGCTTGCATCGTCCAGCTTAAAAAGCGTGATTTCCACATGGCCGGCGGCTCGATTGAGCACCTTTCCCCTCTGCCATTTGCCAATACATATGCCCCAATCCTTTCGACTTCGGATTAGCATTGCTCTCTCGCCTTCCGTATGGTTGAAGTAAACGAAATTTTTGTGGTTCTCAATCGATCCTTTGTCTGGAAGAATGTTGGGATTGATCACGTGAGCTGACGCTACAACAATACCATGAAGGCTGATGATCTCGACTGCCGAGAGTAAGCCTGCTGTAGAGTGAACTACGCGACATTTGAATGCCTCTCACCCTCTGTAGTCCTGCAATGTATGGGTCGCAGATTCGCAAGGTACGTACGACTTCACAAAATCACTTGGAGAGCTCATCGATTGCGGAAAGCTGAGAACCAAATGTTGAGAAAATAAAAGAAATTTTTATCACGTATATCGTTACTTCTCAAAACGCTAGTCTCTAAACATGAAAATACGTTATGTCAGGCCAGTAACAAACAAAGCAGCCAGGGTAAGGTAATTAAAACGTACATGCCAATCTCCCAACTCAATTCCAGCCTACCTAGAGTCCCTGGGAAGCGCAGTCAAACGAACAGAAGCTAAAATCAGCGGAATATCTGCGCCAGGTAGACGTCAATGGCAGATGTGACGGCGAGACCGGAGCACAACAGAGGGGTGGGGAGAGGAGGGGCTAGCGAAGGCGCCTTTCTCTTCGATCCCCCTCAAGGCACTGTTACAAGCGAAATGGGCAGGCTCGAGATAGAGAAAACACTCGACTTGAAACAATATTAATGGCCTAACGTTTGATAACTACAACGTGGTTTTACTACCTTTACACTGGGTGTCACGCAACTGACTAGAAGCCTCTTTACAAGGACAGATGACCCCTGGCCTCCCACATTCAGAGTCCTGTTTACTGCAGCCGGGGGGAAATCGTACCCCGTTCGTCATGTAGTTTGCATTTTCAACTTCCATCATGTCTTCTGGGTTGGAAATGTCAGTCCTGTCATTCAGTTCGCACATCTTTTTCTTCCCGTAGTAATTGCTACTTTGACTCGAAGGATGCTTTATGCAAGAGATCACACAATCTTCGATGTTTTGAGTTGGTTTGGTCACAAACGCGTGACGCTTCAAGACGCGATTTTGGACAGAGTAGGTTGCACACTCCGAGGTAGCAGCCAAGGTGTCTTTTACTCCACAAAAAAATAGCGACAAACGTGAGTGCTATGATGGGAGACATGACACCTGACAAACGAAACAAATCATTTTACTATCAATAAATAATCCTTTGAATTCCCTTTACAAGTCAGGCCTACATAGAGTACATAGATTTGCAACGCTCTCCCTCACGCTTAAAGGATAAGGAATGGGAGCCATGACGCAACAGCGCAACGAAAACAATCAACGTTACGCCTAAACCCTAAACTCCAACACACTAAAAAAAAAACAAGACTAAACACTCAGAACTATAAAGACCTAAGATTTCTATCAAAGGAAGCAACACTCATAACTGAAATCTCGGTACACAAACCCAAATTTGAAGGCCCGTAGAATATGTTGGACACCAGGAAAGAGTTGAGAAGCTTAGCGCCCATGAAATTATCAAGGTACATAAATATTCGGCTAATGCTTACGGCTGCCGCCGATGCGGCTATTAACTGAAAAACTACTAAAACGGATATAGACGAGGGCATGAGTAGCATACGGCAAGCGAAAAGCAAACAACAAAAACTAAAACTCTCCTTTGGTATTTCATTTTATTTTTTTCTTAAGCATTTTTCCGGTCCGGAATCCGGAATCCTTGAATTTGATTGGCTGTTAACGCGCGTTCCGCCGGTCCAGTTTTTTCCTATCCGGACCGGTTTTGTCATGGACCATTGAATGAAAGTTGAAAAACAACATACCTTGAACTCGAGAATTTTTTTATTTACGGCTCAAAGATGCGACTTTTTTGGCAAGTCACAATTCTTGTGTGTGTTGTAAATCGAAAGTTCAACAAGGAGGGGAATTAAAGACCTTGAAATACCTTCAAAAGGCAAGTACTCGTTTTAATTTTGTGTAGCTTAGCATGGCGGTTGGTGAGTTTGTTGTTGAATTCACTTAACACAGCAGTTTTAGTTTTTAAATTGCGATCGCCACAATGCCTTTTGACTCCGATATTTACTTTAATGACTTCGTTTTTCAGTTTTTCTCTTAAATTAACGAGGTTCGGTATATTTTCATTCAAGAAATTGTGCAGGCTTAAACTGGAATTTTGCTTTTTCATCTGTCGTAAGCTTAAATGAAGATAAGCTTAAAAGCCAGCGCGCCGTTCGCTTTGGTTAAAACTGAGATCAAACCGAACGATTTCGCTAAATAATTAAATTGTTTATATCCAAAGAACCAGCACCTACGTTTACAGGTACGAAGCAAAACATAAAAAGAAAGTAATTAGGCTAAACAGAAATGTTTTTCGAAGTATTATTCTCTTTCATTTTTTACGCAAGGGCAATTAAACCTGTCCTAACGATTGAGTCCTTTGGTTTTGTTTTTAGTAAGCTTAAGCTTAATTATAAGTATTTAATTGGGTTGTTTATCCCTATGCCGGGCAGGATTTTCCATGTGCGTGTCTGTTCTTGAAAAACAACCTTTTCCGTGTTGATACGGTAGTTTCTAGTCGAAAATATTACACTTAAGCTTAAGTTTTAAAAAAGTTTGAAGTGTTTATGATTACATTCGCTCCACGGTTTCCTGCCATCTGACTCAGTGAAACTTACGCGCGTTCTGACAACCTTTCAAGATTGATCTGCAAACTCGCAAATGTTGGGAAAAAAATAAAAATGTTATTTACCTGCCTAGGTCGGTCCGTATAGGGAAAAACTGTGCCCTTGGTCTTGAGTACGGCCCGTACTCAAGACCGCGGGCACAGTTTTTCCCTATACGGACCTCCCGGCCGGTAAATAACATATATTTATTTATCACCTTTTTTTCATCTTCACTACAACTTCACGACATTACATCCATTAACATTATTAAGAGGCCCTGACTGTAAATATCGAGAATCGGTGGACAGGCTCGAAAAATCGAAAATCCTGATAACTTGCCAGAAGTACACTTTTGGGGAGCTATCTTCAAAAATATTACTTAAACTTCCTGGAACTCTATTGTTTTCCAGAAATGCACAAAAAACGAAAATACCGGTTTTTCCTAATTAATTATGCAAAAATTAGGCTCAAAGTTTAACAAATTGAGTTCGCTGGTTTTCAAACAATTTGCAACGCTAGAAAACAAATTAAACTTTAAATAATACCACTGCTCTTCTACGTTGTAACAATGGGATTTTCGTGGAGTTTTGCTTAATTTACGAGGATTGGTGTCTCTTTGAAACAAAGGCATTTTACGCACTTCGGGAAAAGGCAAAAATTGGGTAACTTCAAAGGCTTAAAGTGGGTCTTGGTATGTGTAATATCAAATTGAAATAAATACTGTGATAAAGTTTGGCCCTACTACTATTAAGATATGAAATAAAAAATCTGGGCAATTCAGGTTCCCGCTGATAAGAACAAAAATTCGCAGACCAGTGTTGCCAAAATTTGCATAATTTGCATAATAGGAAATATGAGGTACTTTAAATGTCATGGAAGGAGGACTTGAAATATTACAAATCGTTTACTGTAACTATTTTGGGGTGGTCTTTCTACTACATCGGCTTCGCTGGTATCTGAAGAAATAGGCCATATAGGAATGATTAGGAAACTTGGTGATGAAACTAGAATGCTGTGAGTGATGATATTTCGTCATATGTCTACAGCCTGGAGCAACAATTCCTCTCGTTGTTACACTTTTTTAGTACAATTTCTTTGGGGATATATTAATCCTCTCGAACATTCAAATGTTTTCTTATACAAGTCAGTTACGTTCACGGACGCATATTGATAAGAACCAAAAAAGTAGCCCACTTTGGCCGCGTTTGCAAGGAAAACTGAAGCACCACTCAAAATAACGTCACGCAACACCACTGGACTTTCATACAATGAACTTTTCGTCTATGGAAATACCTTATTGGCCCAAAATGTTAAAGAGGCTTTCAGCCTTTTGCAAAGTATGTCCAACCAAACCACCATCTTTGTTTATCTCTTAGATATACAGCCGCACACACAACTCATAAGTACATCTCCATACGTCCTGGACATCCTGTGGCCAGGACGTCCGTGTTTTGCGTTAAACCGGTAAAGGATACAAGTTACGTCCGATGGAAAAAGCATTTATTTTAACAAATAACGATAAATCACAATAAAACTCACCCTTGGTTTCTGGCCAAAACAGCGTCATTTCAAAACGTCGTTCAAAATCTAGCACTGAAAAGAGCGATGACCTCAGCAATCGAGTCACGTACACAGCAACATTTATTTCGAAATTTTGTTTTCTCGAACAGAAAAGTGTCATACGTTCTGAATGCAAAGGAATGAAAGATTAAGCTCAGCTTTATAAATAAGAATGTCTTTTTGTAGTTTTGCTTCTCTTGTTGGTGGAGCTTGTGGTCCAAGTACTGAAAATCCAAGGGACGTCAAAGCACACTTGAGGTCTTGTAACCTTGTAACCAACACCGAAAGCATCGACAACGAAAGAAAATTATTGTTAGCACGTGCAGGTGAGAAGTAGCACTGTGACATTTATTCTGTGATTACTGTGATACGGAAAATAATATAAACGTACCTATCGGATACCTAGGAATTTTCGTCCCAGAAAAATGTCAGCTGCACATGACCGTCTGCCCCAAACACAGGGATGCGTACGGTATTCGCTGGAGAACTGGCAAGACGAGATGCTCTGTTCCAACAGAAGTTGCAGGCCACAAAACAACGCCCAATGTGAGAGATCGTGGGATAGACAGCAAACAATCTTGCTTTATCTTTAAAGAAACTGGAATACTTCTTCCAGCCGGATCACGTAAGTAAAACTCATGTCTATCATCTGCGGCAAGTGACTAGTCACGCAATGACAAATAAACCTGCGTGAACTTATATGGAACTGTTTCGCGTTTATTGGCCTAAATTAAACCAGATGAATTGGAGGGCAATTATTGTGTTTCAAATTTTAAGTGGAACAAAATTCAACTTATCTGGACTGCGAGTAGACTTTAATTTTTGGCCATGGCGTTTGTGGGGCGGGCGAAATACACACGCGCGCGCGCACGAAATTTCAAGGAGACGCGACGCGAAGGGAGCGCCGAAAATTTTCGGCGCTAACTTCGCTTCGCGTCTCCTCGAAATTTCGCGCGCGCGTGTGTGTATTTCGCCCGCGCCCACAATCGCCATCGCCAAAATTAGAGACTACCCGTAGTCTACAACTTATCAAACTTCAACCATTCTTTACGACTGTTTAACTATACGTGGGGGGGACCCTTTGTATGGCGAAGGGGGTCTGTTTCATTGAAAAAGGACTCATAGTGAACAAGGGTGAGACGATAAGGTAATAAGTCTATGTTACAGTACATTCACTGAAAGTGTGCATTTGGTGGGATTGGTATGCATCGCTTTATTATGTACATGTAGACAAGAGTGTGTAAGTGGAAAATAGACCACTCTTAAAGTTCATACGAAACTACATCCGGGACTCGGGTGGCGTATTTGCCGTATCCTCAGCTCACTGGTGAGGACATCGATGACGTCATTTTCCACTGTTCTTTGTGCAAAAACACTCTTGTCTATATAATAAAAAGAAAATTATACGGAAGCTTGAAGATAGACTTTTATTTTCTCGTGGTAAACAAAAAACAAACTATTACCACTCGAAAAAAAAACATTTATATCTTCGCGCCGCCGTGTATTAAATAACCTCATAGATGTGTTAGTGTGTGGAACTAGGGTATACTCTACCCCTAGTTCTCTGTTATACTGAGGTAACAACATCAAGTGAAACATTTTTACCCAGATTTAAAACTGATACGCCCCATACAATTTCGTTCAGCTATTTGCAGGCAATGCAGAGAAAATATTGGGAAAATAATAGCCTCAAAAAGGGACTCTGACGAACCACCAGAGCAAAGTGCCACACCGTTAGCTCCTCAGTATCCTCCATCAGTCGTGGAACCAATGATGTCACAGGCAGAATCACCACTGGTAATTGTCATTTTATTTTGTTCATCTGATATTGCCCCCACTTTTACCCGAACCGTAAAACCATATACTTGTTTCCTCGTTTTATAATAGGGAACAGAAGGAAGCAGCACCGAGGACCTAGCTAAGGATATCAAACTCCTTTCGATTGACGAATCGTACCACTGTGGCTCCTCTGAAACAACAAGCACGTCCTCCTCTCGTGCTGGAGAAGTGGTTCTTGGTGGTAATAGACCGCTGAGACTGCTTAATGCTTTTCTCCAAGAGTGTGATGTAAAAACCATTGAATCCCCACAGAAAGAGTGGGAGCACTGTTCGGAGAGAACGCAGAGAAGGTACATCCAGCATACCCGAGATATCCTTGTTGCAGTGCTAAAAGTGGTAGCACCGGAAAACGCAGGATACCTTTGGACTGCTCTTCAGGCCGGAAAGTATGTTAATGACGAACTTGGTGTTGACGGAATTATGCATCCATCCCAGGGTGTGTACCTGGAGGCCATTGCACAAACTTACAAGAATGCTACCAGCTGGGACATGAGGCGCCAAATTTTGTCCATTATGACTGGCATTACAAGTTTGGCTGCTATGCGAGAGTTCATCCCCGGTCTTTCGCAGTACAGGTACACAGTGGCCAACTTGCATCGGCTACAACACGGAATAGGAACACCTGTAACAAGTCAGCAAACAGCAAGGATTCGGGTGGACGAGGCGCAACTTGATCATTTTTTGCACTTTGTCACCAGTCCCCATATTGTGCAAGACCTGCCTTTCGGTCACAAGTGTCTGCACTTGTCAAACGGCAACGTCCTGGAAGTGCCAAATGTCATTCGAGCTCTGATACCGGAGCGAATAGCTACCCAATGCGAACAGTACTGCAAAGAGGTTGGTTTCACTCCCTTTAGCCAAAGAACAATGTTGTATATATTGACTGCGTGTAGCACGACAGTGAGAAAGAGCCTTCAGGGATTAGATTATTTCGCAGCTGATGGCGCTTCTGCATTTGATGATCTAGCTACCCTCCATTTGCGTCACTCGAAAGATGGCAGGGAACACTAAAGAATGCCAAACTTTACCTAAAGGGAGACTTTAAGGTATGTTGTAAATTAAGAACCAGACTCCTTTCATCTCTCGACCATTTTGATCTCCTTTTTGACTACTGAGATTAAAAGTCACAGACTCGTTATGCTAATTTAATGTGTGGTTTAGTTGGCAAAAATGTCAGTAAGGGTAGATTTATGTTCTTCAGTGTAGTTTGCAGACTTAACTTTTTTAAAAACATTTCTGCATATGTGGAAGGTCCTTTTGCTTTATTTACTTGCTTCGATTGTAACAGTGGACGCATTACAGGTGCAGCACACAAAAAGCGTTGTACTTTGGTCAACGAGAAGAAGCTTGGAAAACTTAAACTTGGTGTCTTAGAAGTAATGTGTGAAAACTTGAGCATCCCAGTGACACCTGATCAGAGACGAAAATAATCCATTTGGTCTAATGTGTGGTTTATATTAATGGACAAAAGGTTAAATTGACAAAAAACGTCCGTCAAGGGTGGATTATATGTTCGTCAGTGTAGTTTGCAGACTTAACTTTTTAAAAACATTTCTGTATATGTAGAAGGTTGTTTTCTTTTTGTTTTACTTACTTTGTTTGATTACAACTGTGATATTTTGTTAGAAGGTGTTTCCCTAAATGTTTTTTTTTTAATTCTTCTCAGGTGCACGTAGCTGATGAATCCACAGTTGCAGATCACTGTATGACATATGCACTGAGTGACCCAAGTGACAGCTCCTTCAGACAGCGGTGACAGCACGTTCACAACGAACATTGCCGGGAATGTGCAAATCTTGACGCTGTGTTAGACGAGATTCACACATTCTTTGAGCGGGTCTCGTTACCATCAAAAGACGACTGCGACGAGGCCATTTATGTGACAAAACACAGCAAAGAAATGATTGAAGCCTGGAAGGCTCACCAGCTCAGAACAGTGAGGCAAGACCAGTCCAGGTTGCAGATTCTCGAGCAGCTTTCGTGCGAATCGGTGTTAATAACGCAAGACTGGGCAATGAAATCTCTCCCCAGGAAGTACCGTGAATCACAGTCCGACTGGTTTGGAAAAAGAGGGATTTCCTGGCACATATCTGTAGCCGTTCGCCGCCACGATGAACATTTGGAGTCTCAAGGGTTTGTGCACATAATCCAGAACTGCACACAGGAAAGCTCGGCTGTCGTCTCCATCATGGCCCATGTACTGGAAACCTTGAAGAATGAACATCCGGAGATACAGAAAGCGTTTTTTCGCCAAGACAACGCAGGTTGTTAACATAGTACAGCAACCATTGCGTCAGTACCAGCCATAGAGAAAGAGACAGGCGTACAAATTGCCCAGGTAGCATTTTCTGATCCGCAAGGGGGAAAGGGACCTGCTGATCGCATGGCTGCGACCATAAAAGGTCATATTTCAAGATACGTAAACGAGGGTAACAATGTTACTAACGCGAGAGAAATGGAGGAGGCAGTCCTCTTGCATGGGGGCCTCCCTGGAATTAGAGTTGTTACACTTGAACGCATCGGTGAACCAGAAACTGTCGGAGCGCAACAGAAGATTACTGGTGTTAGCAAACTTAACAACTTTAACTTTTCGTCTGGAGAAATGAAGGCGTGGCAAGCGTTTGGTATTGGTCCCGGAAAGAACATTACTCTGGAAGGAATAAAGGGTAACCGTTGCATTTTGTTAGTTTCTGATGCTATATTCAATTCATTTTAATGATTGAAAAATTATTAGTGACTAATGGTATTATTGTTATTTTTGCTGCAGAATTCTGGTACCAGAAAATTTCGGTTTGTTTCTCCCCCGGAGATTTCAAGGAGGTGGCTCCTAGATTAAGGAAAAAAGAGGCTATTCTGACAGCTCCAGTGGATCAAGAAGAAGGCGACGATGAAGCTGAAAGCGACAAACAAATATTTATGTGTCCCAAAGAAGGCTGCACTCGGGGTTTTCAAAGGCATTCGTCCTTAGAAAAACAGCTTACGTTTGGCAAATGCACCAAGTCAGTTGAGAGAGAAACACTGATCGACAGGGCAATGATAAAATATGCCGCAACGCTACAAGAAGGCGAAAGTGCACTGCCAACAATTTCTGCGACCATTTCCACTGCAGCTGACCGGTCAGTAGCACCACCTGAAGGATGGGCGTTACGGAAAACGAAGAAAGCATATCGTTTTAATGAAGAGCAACGGCGATATCTTGAAGCAAGGTTCAACATTGACCAGGAGAGCGGCATGAAACCTGATTCAGGAGTTGTTGCGAAGGAAATGCGGAGAACTCAAGGATCCAGTGGGGAACGCTTATTCAGGGTATCCGAGTTTTTGACTACTCAACAGGTGGCGTCTTTTTTCTCTCGGATGGCAGCCAAGGCAAAACAGCAAACCATTCCGGGAGCAACTACCAGCGACCCAGATATCAGTGCCATGGAGGAGGAAGAAAACTTTTCTAAAAAGAAGGAAGCTGTGATGGACGCTTTACAAGTGCAGCACCCAGTAAGCTACGACCAGTATGACATTTGTACTTTGGTCAAAGAGAAGAAGCTTGCAAAACTTAAACTTGGCATCTTAAAAGTAATGTGCGAAAATTTGAGCATCCCAGTGTCACCTGATCAGAGACGAGAAGCTCCCTACATCTCTCTTTTGGAAGATCTGGTGAAAAACTGCTCTTGCAGTACGGTCTAAGTCCCCTTGTGTACACAAAATACGACACAGTACTGCAAGTGACTAGCAAACAGTTTTAGGCAAATAGAGACTTGTATAGCGTCTTCTCGGCGCTAGTCAAAATTTGTGTACTGATTGGCCAGAATTTCTACCAATCACTATATGAACAACCCTGGTGACTTTGCGATTTAGGAGCAGTCTTGCTCTCGCTAATTTCTTAGGATCGCTACATTCGAATAGCAAAAAATGCAGATATTCTAAAAGTGTATGTGAGACTCCTGTTAAGTGAACGTGATGAATTTTTCACCGGTAAAATGACTCAAAGGGCCCAAAAAGAAAATCGGAGAGAGACACCAAGGTGCAAAGAAAATATTTTACCCCGGTGGGGTTCACTTTACAGCACTTTCACTCACACCATAAAAATAGTAAAATATATTTTCACATTATTGCTACAAACTCGAGCGGTTGATATTTTTGGAGCTTGACAACTGCGAAGTTTACTTTGAAGTTCCGACAAAAAAGTGCAATCTATCGTGTCATTTAACGGCAGTTAGCCCGTCAGTGTCTCCATATGAATGCGTGATTTTGTTACGTTCAAAAATTGACCGGCTACCAGAGGTTTTAGGCCTTTCAATGTTGCAAGGGGATAGTTAAAACAATAACCAAGGTTTTCCTTACCTTGGCCGGCGTATTAAATTACAGCTGTAGTAAATATTATTCTGAAAAGCGAACCTGTATATTTCAATGACACTTGCGTAAATTTTACTTTTGTTTCTTAGCATGTATGTATGCGATCTTTATCGCGATCTTTCCCAATGACAATTAAGCAAGGGACTATCAAAAGTAACGATCTTGTTTCAAGCTAAAGAATGAAAACCCTAAGTTAATTTACCTGCTAAGTTGACAAGAACGTTGACGTGACAGTGGTAACGCAACACTTTGTGTGGAACTTTTTCTCCATCGCGTCAGATTTACGTAGAAACAGTGTAAGCCCAAGTCAATGCAAGAATAGATTAAAAGAATTTTTTGGTTCATTCTTTGTGTGTCTTCAGTAAATAAAACCTTCTTACTTGAGCTCACCCAAACTAGATCACTTTCGAGAAGACCTACACCAAACTAACATTATGCAAATTTTGGTAACACCGGTCTGCGAATTTTTGTTCCTATCAGCTGGAACCTAAATTGCCCAGATTTTTTATTTCATATCTTAATAGTAGTAGGGCCAAACTTTATCACAGTATTTATTTCAATTTGATATTACACATACCAAGACCCATTTTAAGCCTTTGAAGTTACCCAATTTTTGCCTTTTCCCGAAGTGCGTAAAATGCCTTTGCTTCAAAGAGCCACCAATCCTCGTAAATTAAGCGAAACTCCACGAAAATCCCATTGTTACAAAGTAGAAGAGTAGTGATATTATTTAGAGTTTATCTTGTTTTCTAGCGTTGCAAATTGTTTGAAAACCAGCGAACTCAATTTGTTAAATTTTGAGCCTAATTTTTGCATAATTAATTAGGAAAAACCGGTATTTTCGCTTTTTGTGCATTTCTGGAAAACAATAGAGTTCCAGGAAGTTTAAGTAATATTTTCGAAGATAGCTCCCCAAGAGTGTACTTCTGGCAAGTTATCAGGATTTTCGATTTTTCGAGCCTGTCCGCCGATTCTCGATATTTACAGTCAGAGCCTCTTAAGAGGCTTTGACTGTAAATATCGAGAATCGGCGGACAAGCTCAGAAAATCGAAAATCCTGATAACTTGCCAGAAGAACACTTTTGGGGAGCTATCTTCGAAAATATTACTTAAACCTTCTGGAATTCTATTGTTTTCGGGAAATTCGGAAAAACGGTTTTGCTCAATTTATTACGCAATAATCAGGCTTAAAATTAAACAAATTGAAAGCGCTTGCTTTTAAACAATTTGCAACGCCAGAAAACAATTTTAATTTTAAATGATAGCAATACTCTTCTACTTTCTATCAATAGGAATTGCATGGAGTTTTGCTTTATTTCTATGGTTTGGTGGTTCTTTGAAACAAAGCCATTTTGCGCACTTCGGAAAAAGGCAAAAATTGGTAAACTTTAGAGGCTTAAAATGGGTCTTGGTATGTCTAATATCGCATTGAAATAAACACTGTGATAAAGTTTGGCCCTACTTCCATTACAATATGAAATAAAAAATCTGGGCAATTCAGGCTCGCGCTGACAAAAACACAAAATCGCGAACCAGTGTTGCCAAAAATTGAACAATGAAATGAATGAAATGAAAAGTAGTAGTTTGGGTGAGCTCAATTTAGAGGATTTTATTTACTGAAGACACACAAAGAATGAACTAAAACATTCCTTCAATCTATTCTTGCATTGTTTTGGGCTTATACTATTTCTACGTAAAACTAAAGAGAAGGAGAAAAAGTTTTAAAAGTTCTACACAGCTGTTGCGTGACCTGAGTCACGTGAATATTTTTTGTCAATTTGTCAACCTACTTATGGCAGTTTTTAAATGCGGTCTCTTACATTGGCCGCTGTTTTATGCATGGCTAGTTCTCCAGCGAATACCGTACGCATCCCTGTGTTTGGGGCATACTGTCATGTGTAGCTGATATTCCACTGGGCCGAAAATTGCGACAGGCAAGTCTAGAATTAGTTTCGTATACATATGACACCTTTCTCTTCGCGAGAAGAAAACTGCAAAATATAGTATGTTGTTGTGTACGTGATGCGATCGCTCTTTTCAAACGGCTACTAAGATTTTGGGCGACTTTTTGAAATGACGCTATTTTGGCCAGGAGCAAAAGTGCATCATTATTATTATGATTTATACGCATTTGTCAAAAATTGTGCTGTTCCTATCGATATTATTACACTTGTATAAATATGTTTAAAAAAACGCAAACCACGGACGTTCTGGCAGCGGGATCGGTATTTACGAGTTCTAAATGCTGCTGTACATCTAAGAGATATTAATACACAGCTTGTTTGGTTTTACTTTGTAAGATCGCTGAGAACTCTTTCAGGGTTTTAGAGGATAAGATTTTCATTGAAGAAGATTTTCACGCTTGTATGAACGTGCAGTGATCGGTTGCGTGACTGGATTATTTTGAGTGATACTTTTGTGTTCCTTACTTTACACAGCCAAACTGAGCTCTCAATTTATACGCGTACGTCAACTTTAATGATTTGTAAAAGGAACCGTTTGGATTTTCGAGAACAATAGTTTTTTCCCCCAAAAAAACTGCAAATAACAAAGAAAGGCCATTGGTGCTGCAGAGTATAGACATCTGACAAAAAATGATAACCCACTGCACTCTAGTTTCACCAACAATTTTCCAAATTTGTTTGTAGTTCTTCAGAAAGACAAATGAAGATATCAGCGAATGCATCATCTAGGAGAAAGACCATCCGAAAATAGTTACAGTAAACGATTTGTCATATTTCAAGTCGTCCTTCCATTACAGTTTTTTTCTATTATCCAAATTATGGACATTTTGGCAACGCTGGTTCGCGAATTTGTGTTTTTGTCAGCGCGAGCCTGAATTGCCCAGATTTTTTATTTCATATTATAATAGAAGTAGGGCCAAACTTTGTCACAGTGTTTATTTCAATTCGATATTAGACACCCCAAGACCCATTTTAAGCCTCTAAAGTTTACCAATTTTTGCCTTTTTCCGAAGTGCGCAAAATGGCTTTATTTCAAAGAACCACCAAACCACAGAAATAAAGCAAAACTCCATGCAATTCCTATTGATAGAAAGTAGAAGAGTATTGCTATCATTTAAAATTAAAATTGTTTTCTGGCGTTGCAAATTGTTTAAAAGCAAGCGCTTTCAATTTGTTTAATTTTAAGCCTGATTATTGCGTAATAAATTGAGCAAAACCGTTTTTCCGAATTTCCCGAAAACAATAGAATTCCAGAAGGTTTAAGTAATATTTTCGAAGATAGCTCCCCAAAAGTGTTCTTCTGGCAAGTTATCAGGATTTTCGATTTTCTGAGCTTGTCCGCCGATTCTCGATATTTACGGTCAGAGCCTCTTAAACATTACGTTACATCACGGAAAATAACCAAATAGAAAAATAAATAAACTACTTACGTACCGTATTTTCTCGATTAAACGCCAGACCCCGAATAAACGCCGGGTTCAAATAAACGCCGGGTATATAGGGCCTAGTTTAAAATAAACACACCCGGCGTTTATTCGGGGTCCCGGCGTTCATTTGAGGTCCCCTGCGTTTATCCGAGATGGTGATATTAAATCAGGATTATGTGACGCATGAGGTACGCCGTGTCAATCTATTTTCCAGCACTCCCTTAAACCGCTCCATAATTTTGCCTTTTTCAGAACTGACGGAGAAGGAACCTCACCACCACCTTGTTCAAAATTGTTTGCACAGTACATTTGCTGTCGAGCTGTTGCCGATACACTTCCTTCGTGTTTCAAGGAAAAATGTAACGTTGAGAAAAGTTCAATCACTGTTCCTGATTACCAGATTCACGGAGATGAGACAAAGTTGGTGAAATTGTTTCACTTTTTTTTAACGCTTTTGTTAAAATTTGGTTCTTAATTCAATAAATCTCCAGTACTGATGATAAAAAATGGATGGCTGAAAAATAAATTAAATAAATAAACGCCGGACCCCGAATAAGCGCCGGGTTCGAACAAACGCCGGATGTAAGAGGCCGAGTTTTAAATAAAAGCCCCCGGCGTTTAATCAAGAAAGTACGGTAAATTTACTTTATTTCTTACTTATTATAAAAACTGAGATTAAAACGGCCTGCGAGTCTCTTAAATGAGACCATAGCTTTCAAAGAGATGAATTAAACCTAACGGTACTTGTTTAAAGAATTTTTTTGCATAAAACATTAGGTTACAAATTCTCAGAATGCCGTGGGTGAAAGTACAAACTTTCAAGTAAAACTGTCGCAGTGCTGAACCGATAAAACATACAGAAAGGAGTAAGCAATCAAATTTTCCACTAAATAAACCTGTTTAGCAAAACAAAAGTTTTTGCTTAACTCCATTGGCGACTGCGCAAATCAGAAGCGTTACAGTACAGGCCTCCAATGACAAAAAAGAGAAAACAATCCTCAACTTTGTGATGCAGACAAGAAACCTTTGTCGTATGACTCATTGCAAGAATTTCAAAGAAAACTTCGTTACTGATTAACCAGAAAAACTGTCAGAATTCGGCCGGTAGACACTCACTTCCGGGACTGTTATTCATTCTTTCAAATTTTCAGAGAATTCAGTCCTACTTAATATACCTTAACATTTCTCTTCTTCTTGAACATTTTACCTGCAGCAAAACATCGATCACGCAATATTTTTCGAAATAGTCCACTCCAACAAAGAAACTAGCAAGTGAATGTCACCAGTCACATTCCAGTTCCATGTCACTAATGCCACTGCTAGTTCAGTTTTAAAAAAACCGTTTTTGTTGCTGCGGTTTTGAACTTCTAGACTGCTAGCAGTCCCTTTCTGGATAGTCGAGAGGGCGCGCCAAATGGCCGTGCGAAAAAACCGAAACCTGGAGCGAACGTGCGGAGGGGAGCCGGCCGCCTCTCTCCCAGTCTCTTCTCTTGTTTTTCTCCTCACTCTAATCTCGCACCGCTGTTAATAACATGCGCTCTTAGCTATTTTGCGTGCCCTCTCGACTATCCAGAAAGGGATTGCTAGCAGGCTATCAACTTTGCGTTATCCCAACAGTAAATTTACGGGAGTGGCCAAGGCACCTTACCCACCTCTCCCTCCCCCCCCCCCCAATCCTGTCTGTTTTTGTTGAAGAAAATAAGATGCGCAGGAAGTCTTCCTCGCACACCTCCAGGCCCTCTCAAATCTACCGTTGCCCCCTTTTTAAGCAAGTCTATCCAGTCTTTGTTTTTCGATGGGTTAACTGTCAACCGTCACGCGTCAACCAACAGATAAGGAGATGTTTTACCTTCAATACAACAGTCAAACATTCAAGCGTCAATTTACGTAAAATAACTGTCCATCGACAACTTTGAGCCCAGCTTGTCTGAATTGTCAATCATTAAGGCTATACAACAATTGCGAGTTTAGCTGTCTTCGTCTAACTGGTTTTTTTTGTTTGTTTGTTTGTTTTTTTGTTTTTTTGGTGAGGGAGGGGCGGGAACCGTTGTATTTTGTCAAAGCCATACCCACAGAGATCCTCGATCACCTCCCTGGAATCGCTTTTAAGAAATGAAAATGCCCCCAATGAAATGTCAAGCTTTCTAAAATCGCCAAATTAAGATCCCGCGAAAAAATCTTTTTTGCTTTCCAAAATTTACCAGTTTAGTTTAGCCATTATCATAACTTCAGTTTCACATGGTTGCTGCGTTACCTAAATTGGACTGAACTATCCCTAAATTAAGGTCTAAACGGATTCGATAAGTAAAAAGTGAATATCTAAAGTAAAACATTTCAGTGTTGTATATGAGTCTTTTCTGTAGAAGAATCAACCAGTGAACGAAGTAAAAAATCGGACCGTTTTGTGCCGTTCTCCATCAAAGCCTCACTAAAACATGAAATGCATGCCTCAACAAAATATCAGTCTTTCTAAATCGCCAAAATTAGATCCCGAAAAAATACCTGTTTTGCTTTGTAACATTTCCTCGATTCGCCGGGTGATGTTCCATTCTCATAACTTCGGTATGATATGGTTACCGTGTTACCTAGATTTGACTGAACTATCGCTAAATTAAGGTCTAAAGGTTGCTTGAGTAGAAAGTGTATATATCTTGGGAATAACAGTCTTTTCTCTAGCCTTTGTGCTATTGAACTACGCCGTCATTTATGTTAAAAAGTAAGTTTTCCATTTCCTAACCAGTAAAATAATTGCTCATCATGTTTTTCAGCAATTCGGTAGACAGGGCTTTTGACAGCTTCAGTCTACGGTTTTTTCCAGCTATACTGTAGCTTCACAGACCTTAATTTTACTCCGGGTTTGAAAGCAATTGGTCACATGATGCGGAAAAGTTTGTTGACCGCAGGCGGTCATCACAAATGTTCTCAAACGACGCCATCATCCTACACCAGTAGACTACCGAGTGACACTAAATTTTTGCGGCATTCTAATTTTGCGAGTGGGACATTTTTTGTGCTTTGGGGGAACTAATTTTTGCGACTGGGAGAAACTGGTTTTCTTGCTAAGAATTAATTTTTGCGATTTTCAGGAAGTCGCCTTCTATTTGAAATGATAGCATTCTCGATTTTTGAGTACAAACAATCGAATACAGGTGAACAAAATGCATATGCATAAAACGTTAATCAGTTATTCAATGGAGTTCCCTCAATCGATCCTTTTCTTTAAAGCTTTTAACATTTACATACTTGTAGGGTGCCAACTGCAATTTCATCGTTCTATTTCTGAATGTTTTGTTTCTAATTTCGTTTTGTTTCTGAACGAAAGAGGCGGTTTAAGTAAATGGGTACCAACGTGGTAATAAAACGTGTGAAAATAAAAGGAGATGTTTGTAAACAATTTCGACAGTGCAGTAAATTTGGGGGGGGGGGGAATTCATGAGGGAATTTTTTTTCGCGGGAACTTTAATCTGCGGATCGTGAAAAAACGGCAAACTTAGAACCCCCCCAAAATTTAGTGCCATACGGTAAGTTATTTATAAACATTATCTTTAGCAAAAAGTGGTACTATCCGAGGACATTAATAATAAGAGGCCGGACTGCAAGATATCGAACGTTAGGCGTTGCCGAGCTTGGGTCCTCTTCTGAGCCGGCCAACAAACTAGTGAACAGGCATTTTAAAAATAGCTCTTTTGGTAATGCTTTTCCTTTGTAAATTGCAAACTGGGCTTTCGCCACTGGGAAATCACTTATTCATCACTTATTCAATTTATTCAAAGTACATGATTGTGCGATTTACTCTGTAACTGTGAAATTACTGCACGGTCTGAATCACATGGATAGTCGCTATTCTGAGTTCGTTATTTACCGTTTGCTAGTAAAACTACATATGCACTCGTAACATATCTATAATGCACAGTAGCTTTCTGCTTCATTTACTTATCGCTAGTTTACCGACAAGCTGCATTTGCATATTGGCACTGTTTGAAACCACAGAGTGAACCAAAGTTAACTAATGCACCGCAACGCCAGCAAAAATCCCGTTTAATTATGTGATACGTTTTCATCTTCACCGAATATACAGACTACTAGGTCGAATTGACTCTATGAGAGATTTGCAGTAGGTTTTAGTTTTGACCGTTGATGTTTACCGTTTCATGAGCCACAGAAAACATAGTTTACAAAATATGGTTGCTGTATAACAGAAATGGGACGAAACTATATCCCTAAAAGAAATGTGTCAAACGTAACTACTGCACGCGATTCTAATCTTTTGCATTCAGTTGTACAACGATGAACCAACGAATGAAAAATTGGGAGAACTGTTCAGAGGCCTTCAAACCACCTCAGAGATTCAGATTTTATTGTCACAAACTAAAGTTTTCTTTGGCACAATGTCACATCGTACTTTAGAAACATGGGATAATTAAATTAATTGTATTTAGAGGGGCAAATAGTTCGTTCAGAGCCCAAAATAATAAAAGTTTAATAGAAATAGTATTTCCTAAAGCCACTGGCAGCGTTTCAGCGCTTCGGAAAATAACATTCTGTGGGCAGACATTTTCTGTGACTTGATTTGTCAAACCGACCAATCTGTTTTTAAAACTATAACTCTCTCTTCAAGTATGAAATCAGATCAATTAATCTGTCACATTTTAGCATACACGGATGTCTATTTAAAAGGCCCTGAAAGAATCTGGAAAAAAGACCGTTTGCACCTGGAGAATGCATTAGATAACATGTGCCTCTGAAGAATACAGTAAACTAAGCGGACGGATGAACGACACGACGAACGAATATTGATGCATGACGAACGGACAGGTGAACGAGTCAGAAACGCCGAATAAACGAACGAACCAACGTTTTGCCACTTTTACGATGCAAAATAGTGTAGCGGGCCATTTTCACGATGGCATAGATACTAAAACTAACAGACTTCATTTTTTCTTCCTTTCTTATTCAAACTGTGTATAATCCGAATGAAGTATAAATAACAAAAGCACTAATTTGCATCAGAAAACAACAAATTCAAGGATTCTGGTAGCTGCAGTAAAATTACATCATCGTGAAAATGACCTATTCTTTCTAACAACACTGTAAGTGATATCTGTAACACCTTTTCAACGATTTTAGTAGTTACAATATTTGTTTTATTTTGTCAACTTAATTTTTCGACATTATACAGTAATTTGAATAACGTCTGTCGTGTATCTTCACGCCAGGGGCTTCACGCTGTATTTGTCACGCCATCCCAAACAAGAGAAACCGCTGACTGTTTAAATCAAAATTGAGTGATAGATTTGATGCAAGCATTGACATTTCTTCCATGCATTTTTCCGAGTTTATACATGTACAGTGAAAAGGGTCTAGGTAAGTGAAGTGAAAGATATGATAACAAAAGAAGTTAATTATTCAACGGATTCAACAGAGAAAATCGAACTTTCATGTACGGCGACGCTGGCCGAAATCGCACTAAATAATTTATGCGATACGTTTTCATCTTCACTGGATAAAACTGAGTAATAAGTCGAGTTGCTTCTTTTCCTTTTCTCCGATGTGTGTAGCAGTTTTAGTTGTAAAAGGCATTTGTTATTGATAGAGGTTCATGTAACAGAGCCACTAAAAAGCCTTCAAAATCACTCAGTTGACCCCGAATTGTGTAGCTGCTTAAAAACACGCAAATTAAACTACGTAGATGTTGGCTTGGTCTGTCACAAAACTGAAAGCCCATTTAACGTAGAAGAACTCTCACATTGCAATGTGGTCTGGCTACGCTCGAGTGCTTGGAAGAGAAATTTTCTATCGCAGAAACTATTCGTAACATCTCTGCAGGCTTTGAACGATTTATTCTGAAAGGACCAATTCTGCCTTTCAGTTTGGCTTCGCTAAAGGCCGGACTTTGCACATTTATCAAGTTCGCCTACAAAATTTGGACCACATAGAAACACAAGCAGATAATTGTTTCTCATTGCAAAGTATTTAAACCTAGCTGACAGAGGCGTTCACCCGGGCCAACGTAGCACGTATTTGACAATTGTAACATTACCGACATGCTGGATTGCGGATTCACAATTTGCCTAAAATCTACGACCCTAGCAATTGTGGGACGGTGAAAAATGCATAACAGCCGCTTCCCCAAAAACTGACAAGCACGTTCATTGAAACAGTCGAATTGGTAAATACAGACTTCAAGTTTTTTGACTGTGAATTTTTATATGTAGTTGCTATGGAAGAGTAACATTTATATGTAGTTGCTATGGAAGAGTAACATTTTAATGTTTCAATATAATTGCGTACGTCTTAATTACATATTCAAAGCTTTTGACCACAATGTATTCATCCGCAAACATCTGTCCAAAATATCCAACGTGCAGAGACGTGCACGGAGTCATGTGTAGAGAAACGCCGACGGAAAAAATAAACATTTAGATCGCGTACATAAATCCAACTGCAGCTTTTGTTTGTTCGCCAAATCTTTCCTGCAAATATTAGTAAGCTTGTACGAAACTCTGAACACGTTTATGCTTGATTTCATAACAAATCGTTAAGTGTAGTATACTTTTAAAAATCATGACTTTGAATTTAAAACATCAACGAAGCGGAGTGGTCAAAGAATAGAATAGCATAGGCTTTCAAGACCTTGGTTAATGGAAAAAATACACATGCCCACTTGTGGTTCGGTAGGGACTCACAAAACGTTCTCAGTAAGTTATATGGGAGCGCAAAAAAATACGTACCTAAACACTTTTTTTCCTGTTTTCGCTACAGAGCCAATATTGTGACCGGTGAAGAAAACGAGGAAGGGAACGAACGCGATGGCACAGGGATCATTGTACAAGAGTATTGGCATAGACCTTATCCAAGCCGCAAGAAATGAGCTCGATTTTCTGAGGCAAGTAGAGGAATATCCTTACCTTAACGCGAGTCCAATTCTCAAAAATGCCATAAGACGGTATGAATGTTACTGGTTACCACTGGTCTCCACGGAGCAGCCTGGGAAAGGTGGTGAGAAAAGGAAAGGGTTTCTAGCAGCTCCACTTGACATCGCCTGGGTCTGGCATGTACATATGCTAGCACCATACCACTATGAACAAGATTGCATGAGGATCGCGTCCAAGCTGATAGATCACACCCCTTTGAAGAACGACCAGAGAGAAGAAGGGATGACAAGAGCACAGAGACGATGGAAAACGCTCTCCCCGATGGAACCCTTCGAGGTCGACCTTACTCAAACCCCTGCAGAGTTGGTAGAATACAAGTCTAAGATCAAGTACAATCTGGAAGATGCTTGCTACCGCCAATCCAAATTCTATTACCAAGTGTCGTTACCACACTATGATGATGACGAATTTTTAAAAAAGGCCGTAGAGCGCTATGAGCATCATCTCCTGCTGAAGAAAGAGCACCCTGAAGTCTTCATGGTTCCGTGTTACGACGTTGACCTCGTCTGGCACACACATCAACTGCATCCTACAAACTACAAGGAAACTACTACAAAGTTGCTTGGTAGAACACTGCATCACGACGACGAAGCGACAGATCGCAATCCTGGATCAAAGCTGTACGATTCTGAAATGAAGACAAGAGCTGTGTGGGAGGCTGCAGGCTTGCGTTTTGCCAAACCAGGGGCCATGTACAGAGGTGATCCTCCGGATCCAAAGCCACCAAAAGCCAAATGGCTGTACGCTCAACTTGCACGTTCAGAATACATGGTTGAAATTCAGAAGATCGAAGCAGATAATTTGTATCCGAAGAAACGCTTCCAAATGCGTCTCCAGAACATGAAGAAAAAAACGATTTTCTCCCAAAATTTCAAAGGCAACAATCCCATAAGAAGTCCACGCCCTAGAGAATTTAAGTTCGATAATGAAAGCCGATTCACCCTAAAAGTACTGCTCTTCAAGAAGAAGCTGTTCTTCAAAACGTTGGTAGCAGCTGCTGAAGTAAGTTTGCTGTCCTACCTCGAGGCCACTCCCTTTGATGATACAGTTCCTCAACAGCCAGTCACAATATCTGTTCCTATATTTCATGGACAGTACACAGCGAGGATAACAGTTGAAATAAGTACTCCAACTATCACCAAATACAGCTTCTCTGTGGAGCCCGAAAAGACCTTAACAGCGTACAATCACCCCTCGGAAATTTTAGGCGTCCCACAGTTAATGCTTTCTCCAGGCGATTTGGCAAAGCCTTCCCTACCTTGCGAGTCGTCAACACATGCTGTGCTTGACTGGAAAGAAAACAAAGTGTTTAAGTGCCGAGTCGTCCACTCGTCATCTGCCATGTTATCAGCTGTCGAGATAATCAGTCTTTACAATACCGTCGTCGCATCAGCCCATACGATAAACCCAAGCACCCTTCCTGAAAGAAGTGCCATTCGAGACGAAACGAAGAGCATTTGCTTAAACCAAATGGAGGGTGAAAGGGCCATGCTGGTCCGGGGACAGAAGGACTGGGCCATCTGCATTGGAAAATGGGAGCAAGAATTAGTGCAAGGTAAACGTCAAGCTAAGAAGCACCACTTCGTGAAGATCAGGATTTATAAGCTGTTTGGTGAACGTGGCTGGTGTGCTGTACGTAAATAATAATAATAATAATTTAGAACTTATATAGCGCATTTTCTATGTGAATATAATCAAATGCGCTTTACAAGCAGGTGAAATTGGAATTTGGAAATGTTGGTTTTTATGGAGGGAGGAAAACCGGAGAACCCGGAGAAAAACCCTCGGAGCAAGGACGAGAACCAACAACAAACTCAACCCACATATGACACCGGACCGGGAATCGAACCCGGGCCACATTGGTGGAAGGCGAGTGCTCTCACCACTGCGCCATCCCTACTCCCCTACGTAAATCCAAAGGTGGGTTGTTCTCGATCAAATTCGACTCGGATACCATGGTTCGTTTAGATTTGAAACAAAGCAAGATTGTCGTCTCCCCTGGTGCACAAGACATCCCAGAAATTCTCGCCTTGGCATTTTCTGTGTCCATCCTGTACCTCCTCTGCACGCCTTACAAGCCAAAACGATCAAAGGAATCAGCCCCTGCTTCTCACTTGTCTTCCTCCGGCGATATTTCACCAATGATCTTCGCGGCAGGTTTTCTGAGCACCACGGTTCCAACCAATGTTTATCTCAAAACCAGGCTCGGAAGTGATTTTTGTTATGTGGGTGGAGACGATGGTGATGATCCTTGCTACGATTTCAGCGACGACTTGGCATGCGATGTCAACCAAGGACCGGGATATGAGGGAAATGATTGCAGTGCCTTTGACGGAGATGGTGGTATTGCTGGCACTGATGGAGGAGGGTGTGTGGGAGGTGAAGATGGTGGTGCCTGCATAGGAGGTGACGATGGTGGTGGTGCGTGTGTAGGTGGTGATGATGGTGGAGGAGGCTGCGGTAGTGGTGGTGGTTGTGGTGGTGATGGTGGTGGTGGTGGTTGTGGGGGTGGGGGTGGAGGTCGCTGCGGTGGAGGTGGATGTGGAGGAGGGTGTCGTGGTGGTTGTGGGGGTGGTGGCTGTGGTGGTTGAGCTAATTGTCTTGAACCACTGTGGCGGTGGCTTAATATTTCGAGTACGAAAATTGTTCTTAAGGGTAACATGGTTAGTCTCATGCGTAGGATAGCCTGTAGGTTGACTGCCAAATA
Organism: Siderastrea radians; assembly: GCA_964017195.1. NCBI lineage: Eukaryota > Metazoa > Cnidaria > Anthozoa > Scleractinia > Rhizangiidae > Siderastrea > Siderastrea radians. The sequence continues at coordinate 61,534,752 of OZ024890.1, read as the reverse complement.
TGGAAGTAGTTGATACCGTATCGAAGTATATAAAATCAAACTATTGAATGAACCATGTAAACAGTAGTCTCCAGAGAAGATTGACACTAAGCAGTAGCACGACTTATATATAAGCATGTGGCCTTCGGATTCCGGATTGATGTGAAATTTGGAATGTTTTGCTTTTGAAGGGGGAGCGGGAAAACTGAAAAATCCGGAGAAAACCCTCCAAGCAAGGACCAGAACTTACAACCACTGACTTGGTTAATTGCAGTCAATTTTTGGCGTGACTATTAAGACGGCAGATTCATTTGACGTCAGCGTGTTTCAGATGTTTTAACAACATCTCCCCAAAAAGCTCACACTGCTGCACCGAATGATCCACAATAAATAAAATACGCTGAGCTAAAACAGAACTCTGAGAACGTGGATGATCCGTGAGTAGGTTGAACTGTGAGATGGCGGTTCTTAATAAGACCTCAATAAGACAACGTTTAGAAACTGTTTGGGATTCCCGGAAACATTTCCATCGTCACTGCGTACCACATTGCTACCATAGTATTTCTTTCAGTTTCAGTGCAGTTGATTTCAACATATCGAATATCAGGCATTAGTTAGCTAGGTTTTCGTTATCTTTTTTTTTTTTTTTTGTAGGCATGTATGTGTATATGATTCTTATAATTAATGGTATTGTATTAAGACGATTTCCGCTCAACGTTCAAGCAGTAAGTGCAAAAATTAAGTTACCAATAAAATACTTGCAGCACTGTCACATTTTGAGAACAGATAAGAAGAACTTATCGCTACTTTTGCTCCCAAGCTGACCCCGCGAGAGAAAATTGGATTTGAAGTTATCAATATTTCAATTAAAAAGACGCTACATGTCAGTTCAAAACAAAATGGCGCCCGTTTTTAGCATACTTTTACGAGATTTGAAAATAATTTTCTTGAGAATGCTTGAGAATTTCATCGCGGGGTCACTTGGCCAAGTGAACTAGAGTGAGATGTTTCAAATAGCATTTAAAATGTTACCGTGCTATGAGTAGTTTTTTGGTAAATAGTTTTTGCACTTATTGCTCGAACGTTGAGCGGAATCCGTCTTAATATGCTTGCAATTGTCTCATTTCAGTGTAATTAAAGGATAGAATGTATTTGGCAATAAAACCTCGTCTCATACTAGAAGTTTTCTCTAATTCGTCCTCCAAATTCACGGCTTACAAATTTTTCAGCTGTAGGGGGTGGAATCATACCGGGAATTCTTACGCTCTTGCGATCTAACTTTAATGTACGCCTTTTACCCAGGGTATATCATATGCTAATTCGTCGACTCCCCGAAAACGACTAAGTGGGAGGCTTTATGAGATGTACCATGGGTAAAAGAGAGGTGACAGCAATCAGATGGTCAGCATCTGACCTGTGTACATCGATCTCAATAGTATTATTCCCGACAAAGACAGCGACTCCTCCACTTTTCCACATGCCTCTTCCTCTGCAGTTCCTCTCCCGTCTGTATTGTGTCGGAAAAAATATAGGTGTTTACGAGACGAAAAGAACGTCCTTTTTTTATTTTTATTTCTTTTGAAAAGGAGGAATTTCCGGATAAGGGAACAACGGCTACTTCCTCTCCAGTTCCTTTCCGATCTTTACTGTGTCTGTATTGTGTATAGTAATTAATTAAGACAAAGAAGTCGTTCTTATACAAATCGGTTTCGAGAGCTATGGACGATCTGATAACCTTCCAGTATTAATTCAATGTCCTTTTAAGTAAGGCAGAGTGATTCCACGAAATCGCGCCTAGTTTTCAATGACGTAACTTATCTTCTAATATACCACGGCAAAGAACATAATATAAAAAGTCTATCGACCGGGAAAATATAGGAAGTCACGAGACCCAAAGAACGGTTTTTTTTACTTATTTCTTTTGAAAAGGTGGGATTTCTGGATAAAGCAGCAACGGTTACTTATTGCGTGATATCCTTTGGGTGAGTTTATGGGTGCATGGTGAGTTCATGGGTGCGTTCATGAATGTACTCATGAGCGCATTCATGAATGCGTACCAGAGTGCGTTCGTGCTTGTGTCCGTGCTTGCCATTAGTGTGAGATCATGAGTGATTTCCAGTGCGTTCATGGGTGGGTTCATGGGTGCCATCGTATGCTGAGTATAGTGATTAACTATCCAAACTATCCGGGTGGTGTCGGACTTATATAGCAAAAGAACAAAGGTCTGGCGACTGACCAATAACGAACGAGTGGCGTCACCGACAGAGGATCAATAGAAGCCAGGCACGTGAAGACTTGTGATACTTTTTATTATGCAAACACGTGACCGGAGCATAATTAATTTAGAATGCTTGTCAAATTATTAACTTGGCAAAGAAATTCTGCTGGCTGATGATTATTCTTCATAGCAAAAAAAGCCAACAACATTTTGTACCTTTCCACATTCTATTGCCGCTACAATGTAAACCGTTCATATGTGATATTCATTACAAAGCCATTAACTTGTATTGCAGTATATCTTAGTTCACTTAAAGCGAACTGTAATGAGCTAGTCATTGAGTCAACATTTCCTTTCTTCAAGAGTCGAAATTTCGTTGGTTATAAACTTGTTGCCTTTGTGTCTTTGCAAATACATTCGGTGAGTGCATGTATAAAATTGATGGGATTTCTTTTCTTTCTGCTTAAATCGCTTGTTCAAGTCACTCCACGGTGTGATTATTCTCAATAGCCGAACTTGTAGGACTGGACAACGTTCTTTGAAGACGCAGTTTTTCAAGGAAGATTTGTACCCATAGCTTTTCCTTGGTATGTCTTTAAGTTGTCTTTTTTTACTGGTTATTATTGCATGCACAGGTTATCATTTTGCGATAGACCTCAAGTAGCGGTCCATCGCAAAATGCAATTCCATGCAGGCCTCCGGAGTAATTCGTTCGTGGTTTCAGTAACAACCGTGGTGTTCCCCCACTTTAGCTTCATTATCTTCACCTACAGTTTAGTTTTTTCTCTGAGCCAAGCGTTTTGAACTAAATTGCGAAACTGCTTTTAAGAAACGCGGGATAAGCCAAGCGGGATCGCAATAACGTGTCTGGAGCGGAATTGGCCAAATAAAGGGTTGGAGACTTCTAAAACAACCGCGGCAAGAGAGATTGAAAAACATCCCTCTTTCAGTGGGATGAAGCTACGGTACTAGAAGCACCACTGCTCCCCCTAGATGAAATGTTATTCCATCGCCCACCAGTATTTTCGTTGGGATTCCCTAACTGTTCGATAGTAGTCTTCAAGCAGTCTCTCTTTGCGTCCCCGGGTAGTCAAGCGAAAAGAACATTTGAGCAAGCTTGAAAATCGCCTGCTGCGTGCAAACGTAGGTTACGCGCAGGTGATGACCTGCTCACTGCTCATGTACACACGCGTCACGTTTCCACGCGGCAAGCGTTTTTCGCGCTTTTGCTCGCGCGTTCTTTTTGCTTGACTATCCCTTAGAGGAAAGAAAGACTGCTCATCCCCATCGCTGGTACCTATTTATACACCTGAGTGGAGAAAGACCATGTGGATTAAACTTCTTTGTATACCCACTACAGCACTGTGCCTCCACACTTTAAAGGCCGGAACCTTGCCTATTTCGCGATTCCATTAAATTTTCAAATCCCCACTCCAATCAGCATCACTGAAGTTACAGCACACACAATTACTAACTTCACCACCAAAAGCATTCTTTAACAGGTTACTATTCCCCCTCGTCATGCAGATTAACAAAAACCTTGAGTTTGTCTTTCCCAGTGAACGCGTTCGGAGAATGTTCAGAGCAAACCTACCAGTACAAAATTCATTTTCTTAGCTAACACAGGTGTCGAATGAATAAAAGTTTTTTTTCTTATTTTATTTTATATATATATATAAAAACACCACAGCAGAAATTAAATTTAAAATCGTCGAAGCAATTTTCATTTCAGAACCGTCAACCATCACAAATCTCTATTTTAGCCGTTAACCTTCAAAGCTATGATTAAAGATTAAAAACATATTTTGTCCATGTCTGATATTTTATTACCTCTTTCCTGCATTTACACCGACACATTCCCGTGTGCTTTTATTCATTACATTTTATGATGTCCATCCGAATGGCATGACAGTTACAACAAAAAAATTGTTGTTTCCAAGCATAAATCTAATTTATTACTCAAAAATTATCGTCAAAAGTACGTGGGAAGGTTATGAGAATGAAACTTAAAGTTACGATTACGATTTTCCCTATTGCTCCCCTTCCTTTTTTTAACGTTGGTGCTTTGAATGGCAACCTTGTGTAACAAAAGTCGTTCAAAACCAACCAGTTAAAGGGGTCAAGGTAAGGCAGGAGATTGAGAAGGGGAAAATAACTTCCCAACGTTCGTCACAGCACCACATGTTTTTAGCTGTAGTGGCAAAACTCGTTGAAGTTACTCAAACAGATTATAACTGAAATATCTCAAACGAAAATTACATATAACTATTATGCTAATAAGGTTTCAATATACAAACTGATATATATAACGAATTGCTACGATTGGGTGAAACAGTGCTATTTTTCTTGAAATCTGCCACAGGTTTCCGCTCGTCTTAACGATACCTACACATATCGTTCAGTAAGACACTAAGTGGCACAGGAACATTAAATAATAAACATGCAGGAGCAGATCAACAAAACGACTTGCGTAGATATTGAAAAGATACAAACAAGATTCAACTTGGCTAGGAAATAGCCAGTGTAACAGAGTGAAATTTAAATGAGTCAAGAACAACATCTTCTGGTCCACCATCTATTTAAACGGTCATCTTATAAATCGACTCATCATTGGAACAAAACTTTTCATTCTATACTACAATCGCCCGTCTAAGATTCTTAGAAAGTGTCAGTCCACTGCAATTTTTTAACGTCTAGGGTTTTAAGCACAACTATCACTCCCATCTACTCATCCATCACCAATCTACACCAACTTGGAGGGAGGGGGATCTGTTGTCTAGGTTTTGGGTTTTTTCGTGGATTTTCGTTCTCACACTTAAAAGTCTTTGCACTTCCTGTTCCGTTTGAAACATTAAATTCGATTATCTTTATTTACAGCCCACCCCTTCTTCTTTATTATTAGATTTTTTACACACTTACTTTTAGTATACCCCACTTTTTCGCTTAAACTATATAAAAGGTCGTCGTGGAATTGAAGTCGTAGCAAGAATGTTCATTTCGTTCTGAACAGAAATTGCCCCAATCCAATCACAACTTGAGATATTCGTTACTCGGTGAAGCTTTCCTGCGTAAATCCGGTCGTCAATACAGAGCTTTGTTTTCATAGTTTGCAGAGTATCTTAATTGTCAGCTTTGATATCTAATATAAACGCGTCTCTGAATACTGAACGTTCCCTTCTTTCAACAACCGCCTCCGCCGTTTCCTCCGCCTCCTCCGTCGCCTCCGCCTCCGCCTCCACCACTTCCACCAAAAAAACCTCCAGAACTTCTCCGAGAGCTTCCAGAGCTTTCACGTTCTTTTTTTATTGCAAGTTCGTAGGGAACACCGCTCATATGGTACCACAGGTATGCTTCCTGTTTTTTCAAGTAGAGTTCTCTGATCCAATGGGGACCAGACTCCGAATCGAGATCATAACTTCCCGCACCATTGAGTGACGGACCGGATGCTGCTGAACCCAAACTGCTTCGCATCAGGTAAACATTCGTTGGCACCGTGGCGCTCCTGTATCCTGCAGCAAGAAGCATTGGGGTCACTTGATCATTTTTGGCCTTTTTGTGAAAGGATGGCGAAGACTCGTTTGCTGGTGTTGGATTGTAAGGTTTGCAGAGCAAGTAGAGAATAGCCACAGAAAAAGCCAAAGCAATGATTTCTGGAACGTCGTGCGCAGTTGGAGACATCACGAACAAACCTCTCTTCAAATCCACGTAAACGAAGACACCCGTTTCAATTGAGATCAGGTATAATCCACCCTTGAACTTGCGAACTTCACACCATCCTCTTCCACCGTTCAGTTTAAAAAGCGTGATTTCCACTTGGCCGGCGGAGCGATTCAATATCTTCCCTCTCTGCCATTTGCCAATACAAATGCCCCAATCCTTTCGACTTCGAATGAGCATGGCTCTTTCGCCTTCCATGGGATTGAGATAAACGCATCTCTTCTGGTCTTCGATCGATCCTTTGTCTGGAAGGATTTTTGGATTGATCGTGTGAGCTGACGCTACAACAATACCATGAAGGCTGATGATCTCGACAGCGGAGAGCAGGCCTGCAGTAGAGTGGACTACACGACACCGGAATGCCTCCCGTCCTCTACAGTCCAACAATGTATGTGTCGCAGATTCGCAAGGAAGGTACGTCTTCGAATAATCACTTGGAGATAACATCGCCTGTGGAAAACTGAGTACCAGTGAGGGATGGTCAACTTTGGCGAAGTACAGGTCAGGCTGAACTTTGAACCGGTAGCCTTCGATGACGGGAGGGTTTAAATGAGTTGCCAGCCTCACGACGCTCCGTGCAGCGCCGAAAGGAATATCAATAACCCATGGCAGCCCAGCAGCTGTTCCACCGTAAGGACATGAGTCAAGGTAAGAGAGGAGACTCGTTTTGGAAGTGCCAATAACTCTTTCACCGAATAATATTTTCTGGTGTAGAGTAACTGTTATTGTGTGGCGCGTTTCATTGTCGATGACACACTGACCCATCATGTTAAAACGAGAACCACCTTGTATTCCTTGCTCTAGGATCATCACGCCAGCTGGGTCATAGAGTCGGACGTAAAAGGTCTTGGTGGCATCTACATTCACTAGCTCTGCTTGCAGGATACTTATTACATATTTAAGTCGCCCCAGGGAAGCGTAGAAGCCATCGGGCCTTGGAGGCCTCGGATGGGGAGGATCGCCCCTATATGCCGTCCCAGGTTTGTTCAAGTCAAACCCGGGTGCTGACCCTGCAGCTCTTGTGCCTGTGTCAGAAGGATGCCCTATGGATTCCAGGCTGCGTCTTGACTCGTGGTTTTCGGGATTCAACATTGCCCCGAAGCTCTCCGTCATGTCCTGCTTGTAATTTAGCGGATGTTTTCGATGGGCTTGCCATATTAGATCAACATCCATGCAAGGAGCTGTAGGAACATGCAGATGTTGGGCTTTAAGCTGCAGATAGTGCTCATATCGCTCAATGGCGTTTGCAAGAAACTTCGTGTCAGAGAAGTGTGGTAGCGATACTTGATAATAGAACTTGGATTGGTAGTAGGAGGCTTTTTCTAAGTCGTAACCGATTTTTGAAAGATACGGCATCAGCATCGGTATGGGCTGGCTCAAGTCAACTTCAAATCGTTCCGAAGGATAAGCCTTTTCCCATAAATACCTAGCGTTTTGAAGGCCTTGTTGTCTTTGGTATCTGTTCATGGGTGCATGATCAACGACCTGAGAAACAGTGTTCAAGCAATCCTGCTCGTATTCCTGCGGTGCTAACATGTGAAGATGCCAAACCCATGCGATATCTAATGGAGCTGCAAGAAGCCTGCTGTCCATACCTTGTCTAGCCGCTAGTGGCAGCCACAACACTTCATACCTTCTAATGGCATTCTTGAGGACTGGGCCTGCATACAGAATGGGGTAATCATCGACCAGAGCAAGAAAGTCAAGTTCAGTATTAGCTTCCTGGATTAAGTCTATCCGAATTCTTTGCCTTAATGCCATTCTGCTATCTTAGTGCGGGATGATGCACCTCTGGAAAATGAAACAAAAATCATTTGGTTCTAAGGTTCTCAGCTACATGCAATTTGTAAAACGAGACAATACGCGCTAGACATTTAAACATTTTCAGTGTTAATACTTGTCTAACCCCACCTCTCTTCCTCCCTTTTCATTGTCAGGAATTTCGGAATTGCGTTTAAACCGAAATCATGTACACTTAGGGCGAGTGAGGGTCAAAATACGTGACAAGTGCTGTTGGAAAAATGCCAATTTTGTCGATAGCGTCCTAACCAGGTTTCAAACTGGTCGAATTTCCCCAATTCATGCGCAAATGGTGAGCAATAAAGTGTTTGCTCAGAAATGACTGACGTACTCCGTGACGTTTTGGTGAGCGGGAGAATTTATCACTAAGATCGATGGTAAGGATGGTAAGGTGTAGTAAGAAGAAAGATATCCTCGGACCCCAGAAGCAGCATTCGGGACAGGACAAACATTCCCCTGGCACAATCGGTTCATGTTTTGGTCGTGCCGACTTTGCTCGTAAAATCTTCGTCCCGTCCCAAATGCTGCTTCCGGGTCTCCGAGGAACAATTTCTGTGACAAAAGGTGAATTACTTAAAGCTGGCGTTTTTTCACAGATTTGCCTACTTTATTTATTATTGCGTTTCTATTTTGTGCTAAAAGAAATCAAGTAGTGATATATTTCAGGGGCGTTCCTGCCTTTACGCGAAATATGCAGTAGCGTACCAGAATTTTCTGCCGTTCACATTGATTTTCTTAATTTGACGGTTTATATTGCAGGAGAAATGGAAAATTCATATAGATGAAGTAAAAAGGTAATATTATGCAATTTCGATACTGACAGTTCCTTCATCACTGATGACGAATAATGCACCCGGGCGTGTTGCATTACCTCTTCCATTTAGTGCGCGACTTTTTGCATGGCTGTGGTCGCACTCAATTTTAGTTCAGTGTCTATCAAGAAGTTTGATTCCATTATTGCTCTTTGCGTCACAAGACATGTCTTGTCCAACACAATTGCCTTATCCAATATGCTCCGAGGAGAGAACGACAACCTCATACAAGAAAAAAGGAAGTAAGGCAGTGGTAACAGTGTAATGACGGAAGAAAGAAATGAACCCATGGTTTGGGACGAACTTTATTAGGGCGCAGAGGAGATAGCAGACGAATGTGGCATGGAACCTATCATGCTGCATTTATGTGTAGCGCAACGACACCGCATCAATGTGCCAGCAGATAGGAACCCCCAAGCAGTATTAGCGCAGATTAGCCCGATTGTTCTCGTTGGGTCGCGAATCATGACTCCGCCGTCAAATTGCTTGCGCGTATGAGTCAATAATTGAGCCTACTTGCAAGGTTGTAGTTGAATATTTGTTGCTCACTTATGTTTCATCCGCTAGCAAAGTAATACTTGATAAGATCTACAACACTTACAAGAGCGATCTTTCCGATGAAGTGACCTACGACAAAGAAGAAAAAAACTTAGTGGACTAGTGGAGACCATGGAAACTATCAACAGTTCTCACTATTCTTCTTACAATGCCTATGACATGTCTACTGTAACGCCAGGGTGTTCATTTAGTACCGTGCACAGAATCCAGACCTACAAGCGTTGAACCATGAGAACTGAGCAGCTCCCTTTTCTGGCGGATGCAAGCTTATAGACACACTCCGATGGGAACCAAAAGTGTAATATGAGAATTTTGCGCTAAGTAAAACAGAAACTTTTTCTTTATTAATTGTAAATACTTCGTGGCAGGAGTAATTGTGTCGAGCTACTTTTCAGTTACCAAGAATTAATTCTTGGTAACTGAAAAGTAAAATAAGAGAACTTATTTTGTAGTCCTATCAGAAGAACTATTTTTAAAAACGTGCGACTGCGTGCAGTTGTCTTACACAGGAAATCCAAATATTGCTGGAAAGCGTAATAAGCCTAAGTCGTTATGTAAGAACAAGAATGCCATAGAAATAATAAAATGGCTTTCTGACTGTAATTGTAATGATAAGGGTAATTACGTTTCCTTTCCCTTGACTAAGTGTCGGACTGGCTTTATGCGTACCGCCAAAAATGCCTAGGAACGCCCCTGTATTTATATATCTCCTCGACGATGAAAAGGACGTTTCTTTCGACAGATCAGAAAAGACATTATTTGTCAGCGAACCCATTCTAGACATCGTAAAAGCCCGAGTTGACCCTTTAAGCCCCAATAGTGACAAGCATCTAATTTCTCCTTACATTATTACTACTTGATCAAACATACAGGTCACGAGAATAACGGAAATGATCCCCAATGATGAAATGTCTTGATTTTTGATCACATTCTCCCAAAAAGTAACAAGAAATATGAGGAGAATAGTGTGGATAATATGAATGTTAATGTTGGAGGTTAAAGGGTTAACTCGGTAGAACATACTGGGGATATCTAAAGCTAATATTCATCACAATGGCATTTTATAGATTTCCCTGTTGTGCTTTCGTAGCGATGTGTGTGTTTTATTTTGTTTTTGGGTGCATTGTTTCTCAATTGCCATTTCTTGTCGTATTGAAATAAAAGGAAAAACATCATCAAACTGCACCTGTCGCAATATACATGATGTCACGATATGATGTTTCATCAATAGACGCTCTTGCTGTCTGTAAGCATTGTATGTCAATTTATTGCCATGTCACTCGTGAAATCGTTCCTTTCTTATTAACTGATATTGATCGACTCAGTATTCTCATAGCTCCAAACCAAATTTATGAAACATGTAAACTTTTAGTGTTATATTTAGTAGTTTTTAACTACTTGTTTAAAAGTTTTATTCTGATCAAATGGTGGTTACCTTGAAAGCTTTCTCCAGCTTTCGTCATTACTCGTTGAAATTTGGCCTGACATCAATAATATATATGAACACCAAAACAACGTAGTATTTCAAAAATAACCGACACAAAAATTAGCAATTACACTGACTGCTTAAATTTTCTACCTTCACTCCGCAGCACACAAGTTTGTGCCTACACTGTACTTGGCTGATCGACGTAACGGTTCCCACATGGACTGGCGTAGTTTCACTTGTTGCTAGAGATATTTAAACTGATGTTAGAATCGCAATTAAAAACTGACATCATGGCATAATAATTCTGACCATGTGGTGTTAATGAACCAATATATTTGACAAGGTCCAATACTTAGTAGTTCATAATTTGAAAGGATTGCATGTGCGTGGTAGGTTGGTTAATGCTTTACGCAAATGCAGCTTGGACGCCGCGTTATGTGTAATGTACTATTTGTGATGTCTTTTTTATGCTGTTCATTAACAGATACATTTTTCGTACAAAAATATTAAGCCGTCTATGCAACCATCTAACTCGAAGGAGTTAGATGAAGTGATAACGACAGTGCATACAGTTTTGCATTTAATCAAGAAAGGCTCGTCTTTTTTAGAAGGTAATGCCCTCCTTCATTTCCGAATCATTTTGTAAATGGAAAGCGTTATCCTTTAGGTTTATCACGTGCCAGCAAAGGTGTAGATTACGCACATTAAAACGTTTAAATATGTAATTAGCCCTTGCATCGTAGTGAATGATCGCTACTATGTTTTCAAGCAATACAGGCCAGGTAGCATTGCCGACAAGCATTACAACGTCTCTTGCCATCTCAAATAATAGCAAAATGGGATCCTAGAAGAGCCTTTTCTTTGATCGACAAAATCACGAAATCTTACCAACGCATGTACACTTCTTTAAGTGCTTACTCTTAGAAACACTGACTTACAAGAGGTTGGAGTGTTTACATCGAGTTCCCTCAGTCTGGACTTTGATATAAATTTTTATTGTACTAAACCAGTGCTGTCAGAACTTGTGCTAAACAACACCTTGTCAATCAGTTTCGGTTAAACACTGGTCTCGTGCGAAAAACGTTTGTTGTTACAATTCAACTAACAACTACTGACCTAGGAAAACCACGAACAGGAGAATTATTACTGGAATGTAATTCTTCATAGTGTTGGGAAAGAAAACAAAGCAGAATTATTTCTGGAATGTTCATAGTTTGGGAAAGAAAACAAAGCAGATAAGAGATGAACAATCTGCAAGCTGTAACAGTAATTATTTTTGTTGTTTGTGGTTTATTCTTGTTGTTTGATCGCGCGTCTGATTGGTCGCGGCACAATGAACATTTAAAAAAATTCTTGACGTTCATAGTTTTTAAGTTGACTATAAATATGCAAAAATTGTTGAGAAACAAAAAACTGTTACCGATATTTACTCTTCCTAAGTGATACAAGTAGTGACGCAAATAAACTCTTTAATATACCTACTAAGTCATGGCATTTACTATGACTCACGTGATGTAGGGTATTGTTTGTTATACTCTTCGAGGTAGTTTTAGAAATGTTTTTGAGTTTTGGGCTAAACTCCCTGAGTATAACCTTTCAAATGAAAGAAACTAAACAGCTCCTGTCCTGCGGTACTGTTTATTATACTCTTTTATGGCTCTAACTTTCGAGTTCCATAGTGTGACCATTCAAGTGTAGCCTTTTAGCATTTTTTTCCGCATTGTGCAATGTGGTTCTCGCTAAATAAAGTTGCTTATCGTGTCTTACGTTTGAAGCCTACGAAGAGGCTCCTAAGTGGGGTGTAGGACGCAAAAACAATCCGCTAGAAGAGCCCTATGACCCAACCTCCAGAGCCTGTCCACGGGCTACCGTTTTGCATCTTGGGATGAAACTATGAGATAACAGTAAGGAGTATTCGGTGGAAGTTATTTTCGCACGTGGATGTAAGGTTTACAAAATCTGTTCGATCGAGCTGTGCGTAACATTCAAATGATGTAATTCTCTCTCACTTTCATTTGACCTACCTTCGCTTTTCAACTCTCGCAGTAAGTCTGTGGTTGTAGTCAGCTAAGTGATGTTCTTTTACACCGAGTGTTTCTGACACCTTACCGAATGCAACAGAAACTCAGTAATTTTACTACATGTAATCGATGATTTAAGAAGCATTTTTACAGGCTATGACGTCATTTAAACTGGTGATGTAGAGTTTAAAAATGAAAGCTATTTGCTAATGGCTCCTGTTATTGAATATTGCCATGTGCAGCTTGCCGTGAATACATTTTCAACCAAAACCAGTATTACATTTATTCGCCAACTTCCAGATTCGTTAGGTAATTCTTTATCGTGACCTCAAATGCAAATTACAAGACATATTATTATTAGTTACTTATTTAGTATTGATAATGTCAATACCAGCTTGGCTTTTCTAGGTCGATTGTTAACCGATATTGACACATCAACCAACCAGTTTCCTTTGAAAGCTTAAATTGAAACCACAGAATATCAAAAAAGAGAATTTGATTGCTGATTAATGGAGTACAGCTGTAGATTCCCTAATTGCCAAAGGACTGAAAAACGTGTTCTTTATAACGGGGATTCGTTATGTCGGGGTACTTTTCCATACACCACTATAACTGGGCTGAGGAATATCGTTCGTTATAACGGGGTTCGTTATTTAGAGGTTTGTTACATCGAGGTTTCCTTGTAACCGTTCTCTAACCGAGTTCAATTATAGTATACGTACATTTAGGGCTGGCAATCTTCAGTCATAGATGATAGATGTAATTATTAAAAAAGGATTCCTTTATTTATTCAAATAAGTAAACTTTTTGAAGTATAATTAGTGATAAAAGCTAATGCTAAATGCGGACTTTAAGTTAGATTTCTGGAGCAGAAAATTGACATATCATAAAATATGAACTAACCTCACGTCTAGGAGGTTATCCTTTAAGGACGGTGGCTCCTTTTGTTACTGCGCATACGTTCTGCGCATCTCATCAGGTCTGGTCCGAGATATTCGGGTTTGCTTACTGGTACAACGGTATTTTTTACGCAATTTATGCAGTTAATGGGGATGTGGGAAAAGCAGATCTTAGCAAGAGCGCACATTTTTCACAGATAATTGAGCTTGAATTTGGAAGGAAAATGCCATACATTATTTGATTGCTCAATTATTTCTGAAAAATGCGTGGTTACCCACATTTTGCTTTTTAGATTCTAATAGGTCTTGCTAAGATCTGCTTTGTCCTCATAGTCAACACCTTTGCAAAAATACCTCTGTATTAGGACCCACCGTCCTTAATTACTTTAATAATTACAATTACAAAAAACAGACACAACCACAAACCTAAGGACAATAACTAAACAAGCTAACTTCTAATACCAAAACTAATAAGTAGCATGTCTTGTTTACAAGACCTTACAAGGATGGTCATCGGGATAAAATATGTATAAGCTAAATACATAATATAATTTAATAATCTCGTCTTGGAAGTTATCACAACCTGCAGGTTTCCTTTGCTTAATTTAACTCCCAACTAAAACGATTTCATAAAAATGGTTAGCAAAACTTCGTCTTATTGCTACTTGAAAAACAGTACTGTCCGATTCCAAACCAAAAAGTGGTCATTCTTCCTAAAAGATAATGAATAACCTATCTTTATGGTAACCAAGAGATTACCATCGTGTTCTCCTGTGGTAGCCTATTCTTATAGAGCAACGTAGGAATAATTACAAGCCCTTGGAAACATAGATCATTCTTCCAGTACTTCTAAAACTCCTGTTGTCTTGGTCGCCGCCTTCAATCTTGGTTCTCACGGATAACCGCCATAATATTTCCTAATCTCTCATAACCGTAGCACATCGTTGTTCTAAATTTTTCAAGGTTACTCATGCACTACAATGCACTCAATTTGTATGTCTAATGGGATTAGTTTGCATCCTATAAGCGTATTGTAATTTATTTTCCTAAAAAGCTATTATAATAATACACGTATAATATACATTAATCCCTTCGAGAGTTTGTTTGGTAGCACCCGCCTTGAATAGCAATTGCCGTTCTTTCGTGGTTGCATAGCTTAGTGTTATAAATTGAATGATGTTTATACAAAAGCTAGTAAAACTAAAAAACGTGGTTGGCTTTATCTCGAACATTTGCTTTTTTCAATAAATTTGTGCGAGTTAACAAAGGTCGACCGTACGGTCAAGTTATTAAAAGCGATAACATGAATTTATCGGGCGTTTTTCTTTTCTTCTTCTATGTCAAGCACTTCATGCATCCTTCACCCAGCCTGGTTTTCTTTAATGTCGTCGTTTAAATCTTGAAAATAACCTCTATTATAGAGTTTGTTCTCCTGCTTTGCCTTGTCCTTGATCGAACACGGGTGCCGCAGAAGACTTCGGGCTCCATTGTGAAGAGAAATCTGTACTAGTTTGACTCTTTCTCCAGGGCTTTGTAGCGTTCTGGCTTTAGATTATCGCATGCATCTCCCATGTCATCAGTAATCACAACCGCCACCTCCTCCCCCGCATCCTCCGCCACTATCATGATCGCCTCCTCCAAAATCAAAACTTCCACCTCCGAAACCTCCCCAAGACCCTCCAGAACTACCACCGCCTCTGTCTCCGTTTCTTTCACCTCCAAAATCACCACCTCTACCTCCAAAACCTCCCCGAGACCTTCCAGAGACGCCACTGCCATGTTTGCTTCCAGTAACACCACTGCCATGTTTGCTTCCAGTAACACCACCTCCATTTCTGCTTCCAGGAACACCACCTCCATTTCTGCTTCCAGGAATACCACCGCCATTTCTGCTTCCAGGAACACCACCGCCATTTCTGCTTCCAGGAGCACCACCATCATTTCTGCTTCCAGAAACACCACTGCCATTTTTGCTTTCAACCTGGAAGGGTATCTCGTTCATAGAAAGCCACAAATGCGCTTCCACCTTTTCCAGCTGGAGTTCTCTGGTCCAGTCATTTCCGTATTCCGAATCGAGGTCATAACTACCGGCACCATCGATTGACGGACCAGTTGCTGAGGGACCCAAGGTCCTTCGTAGTAGGTGAACATTCGTTGGCACCATGGAGCTTTTATATCCTGCAGCAAGAAGCATTGGGGTCACTTTGTCCTTTCCGGCTTTCTTATGAAAGGATGGCGAAGATTCGTTTGCGGGCGTTGGATTGTAAGGTTTGCAGAGCAAATATAGAATGGACACTGAGAAGGCTAATGCAATGATCTCTGGAATATCGTGCGCAGTTGGCGACATCACAAACAAACCTCTCTTCAAATCCACGTAAACGAAAACACCTGTGTCAAGACAGATCATGTATAATCCACCCCTGTACTTACGTACTTCACACCATCCACTTGTTTTGTTCATCACGCTTGCATCGTCCAGCTTAAAAAGCGTGATTTCCACATGGCCGGCGCCCCGATTGAGCACCTTTCCCCTCTGCCATTTGCCAATACATATGCCCCAATCCTTTCGACTTCGGATTAGCATTGCTCTCTCGCCTTCCGTATGGTTGAGATAAACGCAACTTTTGTGGTCCTCAATCGATCCTTTGTCTGGAAGAATGTTGGGGTTGATCACGTGAGCTGACGCTACAACAATACCATGAAGGCTGATGATCTCGACTGCCGAGAGTAAGCCTGCTGTAGAGTGAACTACGCGACATTTGAATGCCTCTCTCCCTCTGTAGTCCTGCAATGTATGGGTCGCAGATTCGCAAGGTAGGTACGACTTCACAACATCACTTGGAGAGATCATCGATTGCGGAAAGCTGAGAACCAAGGAGGGATTATCAACTCTGGTGAAGAATTCCTGGGGCAGAACTTTGAAGCGATAACCTTCAATGATCGGAGGGTCTAACTTGGTTAACAGCCTCACGACTCTTCGTGCAGCGGTGAGAGGAACATCAATAACCCAAGGTAGCTTAGGTATTGTTCCACCGTAAGGACATGAGTCAAGGTACGACAGCAGGCTCGTTTCAGCGGAACCAATGACTCTTTCACCAAACTGCAACTGCTGGTGTAGAGTAACTGTGATTGTGTGGAGCTTTTCATTGTCCAGGAAGCACTGTTTCTTCACATCAACACGAGTTCCACCTTTAATGGCTTGTTCAAGGATCAAAGTGCCAGCTGAGTTATAAAGGCGAACAAAGAAGATCTTCGTAACATCCACATTTATGACCTCAACTTTCAGGATATTCATCACATATTGAAGTCGTCCCAGGGAAGTATAGAAGCCATCCGCTCTCATAGGTCTAGGTTGAGGAGGCTCGCCTCTATACACGGTCCCAAGCTTATCAAACTGAAAGCCCGCCGCGGACCACACAGCTCTTGTTCCTGCCTCGGAATCAAGTCCCGTATAGCCCAGACTGCTGCTTCCCTCGTGATTTTCGGGATTCAGAATTGCCCCGAAGTTATCCGTTGTGTCTTGCTGGTAATTCAACGGATGGTGTAGATGGGCATGCCATATTAGCTCCACATCGATACACGGAACCAAGGGAACATCAGGATGTTGGGTTTTAAGCTGTAGATGGTGTTCGTACCGTTCAATAGCACTTGCAAGAAACTTTGTGTCATCGAAGTGAGGAAGCGATACTTGATAATAGAACTTGGATTGGTAATGAGACGCCTTTTCTATGTCACATCGGATTTTCGAGAGGTAGGGCGTGGAAAACGGCGTAGCTTCATTCAAGCTGACTTCAAATCTTTCCTTTGGATAAGCTTTTTCCCATAGATATCGTGCTTGTTGCAGGCCTTTTTGTCTTTGTTGCCTGTTCATGGGTGCATGATCAACGACTTTAGTTACAATGTTCAAACAATCCTGCTCGTATTCCTGCGGCGATAACATGTGAAGATGCCAAACCCATGCGATGTCCAGTGGAGCTGCGAGGAGCCTGCTGTCCATACCTTGCCTAGCAGCTAGCGGCAGCCAGAAAAACTCATACCTTCTAATGGCATTCTTGAGAACTGGACCAGCGTACAGACTGGGGTAATCATCGACCAGGGCAAGGAAGTCAAGTTCAGTCTTAGCTTCCTGGATCAGGTTAATTCGAATTCTCCGACTAAATGCCATTTCAACTCTTTTCTTCTGAAAAACAGAACTATAGGTCATTGGGAATGAAAGCACCTTAGTTAATTTCACAAAGCCGAGACAGGTCAAACAAGAACATTGTATATTTATAACGAAGAGGACGAGGGAGTGAGTGAATGAGTGAAAGAATGTATCACCAATTAATGCTAATCACATGGAAGACAAAATGTTTCACGGAGAAACCTTTCCACGATAATGACTGAGCTAAATTCAGATAAATGGCAGTACTCGGGCATTTGCTTTCTTAACTATCTGCGGGCCACAGCCCTGCTTTTAGCAAAACCCGCCTGTCTAGTACTTTACAACTGACATGTGTCATCCTTCATCTCATGGCTTGTCTGGATGAAGACAGGCGCAAGACGATTATGCGTTGGTGCGTCTTTCAAACCAAAAGACACAAAGTCTGTAATTCTCGTACACGCATATTAATCCATCTCGTGCCAGTCTTCACGCAGACGAGGCATGATGCATGCGTACATATCCTGTCAAAGTAGACGTTATTTGCCCAAAGTTCAAAGAAGGAAAACGCTTTGTTTAATTGCATCTTGATTAAACGATATTTTATGGGCTTTTTTTATGTTTTATGACTGACTAAAAAGGGTCAATGGGAATGTTTCGCTATAGTTTCCGCAGCTAAGCAACGTATTTACACGGTCGACGTTTTGTTCCTCTTTGCTAGTAACAGTGTTGAGGGAGACACTTGAGGGAGTCACGAGAACTGACATAATATCACCGTTATGCTGGCAATGCGGAGTGGGTAAGCGAATATTAACGAAGCGAAACACTATAAAGAAGAGCACATATTTTTCTTTCCGAGGCGCAAATACCTTAGTCACGACGGGGTTTTCGTACAGCTTTTCTCGAACAGTTGCTGGATATATAATTGCTGTACTCTGTTATTCCAGTTCATTGAAACTCCTCTGAGTTGAGAAAATTTTTCGCCTCCTGTGCAAACAAAATTATGATATGCAAATGTATACACATTTAATAGGCAGGAAGAGATAACGATCACAGTGTACACGAAGTTTTGCATAAAATGACAGAAGTCACGTCTGTTTTAGGATGCAATTAATTTGAGTTCCCTGCGTTTAAATGGCGTTTTAAAAATGAAGCTCCTTATCGAGATTTAGAGCTTTTACAGAGATAATATTTCCTGTGAAAATTTTAATATTACGTCAAAAAGACAACTAACTTGATGCACAGTATGGGTAATATTGGGTCGGTTGTTATCCTACGATGAATAGCCGTAAAATGGAAATCACTGATCGTATAAGCGCTGAGTAATATTTCTTTCGTGTTCTCTGAAGGTTCTGATTAACAATGATGGATTTTGAAGTCAATGGCTCTTATAAAAACTTTCTTGCTTTGTTTTATTAGAAACCGTATTCCAATTAACACGTGCCGGATGATGATGGGCTTTGCTGCATCATCGTTATCAAAATGCAGGGGAATCCAACGTTGTTTACATGGCTATTTCTACATTTATTAAGCCGAATAAACTTTCCCTCTCAAAGTCAAACTTTAAGTTGCATGATGTTCAATTTTTACTTTTATATGACAGTTAATTGAATATTGCTTTCCCAATTGTGGTTCTGTTTCATACAGGATTGAATCTTGTGGTAACTTTGAGTCAGTGAAAAAAAAAACAATTTTGTCACCATTCACATGAAAGTAGCACTTTCCTTTGGTGTTGCTTTTTCAAATTTTTCAAAGTGGAAATATCACAACATTTTTCGCATGAAATTTTTCTTTTGTAACCCCGTGAGATAAACTTCCTACACCGGTAACTTTTACTCACCTTCGCGATTACTGCTTTGCGTAGCAAGATTCTTGTAGCTGTAAACAGCTAAGTGGTGTTAACGCTTCTATTTAGTTTTAGTAATATACATTAAATATCCACGCGGAGTTTAACAGCCTATGACGTCACCGGAACTTGTGACGTAGGCAGCTGACCTCTAAAACTTCCGTGGAGGGAATCACGAAGGGTGATGAAGTTTTAGAATTCTTAGACTACGCCACGTGCCGGTGGTGAAATGTCTAGAGTAACCCTTGGACCAATAGTAATAATAATATTGTCTAATATTATATTTACATCGTTCTCTGTAATAGGGTAATTTTCTAGTCTTTAGTGTGAAAAGGGGACCTATTGTGAAGTACTTTGCAGTGCAACGTTAGTCATGCGGTTCAAAATTAAAGAAAAAGATTATTAAATAAACAAAATAAAAACGGACTGTGTGGCAATTCAAACGGCAGCTGTCGCTGCGTAGAAATTTCCCGGCTGTGGTGCTGGGCATATTTCTGTGATGCACACTAAAGAAAAATCGTGTGTATCGAATGCTGAAGTTTAGCGCTAAGAAGAAATGGCTTGCTGTGAAGTTGTCAGTTTTCATGCTATACAAGGTTGCTTTTACTTTTGAGGCTGCCGATGAAGTCCTCAAGTGTGACCGTTAAAAAAATAATTAGCGAAGTGCCGCCTTCACGTAGTGCTTGCTTTTTAATTACGAAATCAACTTGCATTCATTAAGCTATTTTTGAACGTGATATAGAATGCAAATAAATGCATATCATTGTTCCCAACTCATTTGTGTGAGAAGAACAATGTCATCATGGCTTCTCCAGATTGCTTGATAACCGATATATTAAATGAGAAATCAACATGTCTTCTTGATTTGAAAGCTAAAAGCCAAACCAAAAAATCCCACTTATAAGATCTCGACTTTCAGCAATAATTAGAGCAATAAGTTTTGCAGGAGAAAATTCCTTTTCGTGTACTGTGGTCTTAACACAACCATTAACATCCTTTTCACGCAAACCAATGCAAGACATGTAGGTTGGATTTGCGTTCATTTATTAAACTGTGAAACTGTTTCATGTGAGGAAGCAATCATTACTATATTTTTAATATCCCATCAGTTTGTTGAAGAATATTATAACTAATTCCGAGTCAGTAAAACTCCCGTTAGCTCGATAGCCAGCTATGACGAACTTCTGCGGCGCAGAAGGGCCTCGCACAGCGCCACTTTCATTTACAAAGCACTTTTAAAACCCTTTAAGCCCTGATATAAAAATACATATTCTCCTTACTGTTCTCCATACATTTCGTATGGAACAAGTAAGGAGAATTTGCCTGAATATCACGACATCTCATCCTTGGTGATCACTTTCTTTATTCTCATCGCTTGATTGTTTGAACATATAGTGATAATGTAAAGAGAAATTTCATTTCCGTCACTGTTAGGGCTTAAAGGGTTAACAATCACTTTCCTCATAGTTCTTCCTGATTCCCATACCTATAACGCAACAGCCTGTAACGCAAAAGCCTATAACGCAACAGCCTATAACGCAACAGCCTGTAACGTATTAACCCTATTCAGACCGGGGTGGGCAGATTCTGCTCGCACGGACTTTGGACGTTTATAACTTTTTTAATAAGCAAGCTAAAGCCACCGAACTTGGTGACTTTTCCTAAAATTTATCTGGAAACAATTTGGTGTAGTGAGTCCTTGTCTATTGGGATTGACATTACCATGGCAACCACTTTTTGACAAGCGGTTTTTCAGAATTTGAATTTCTAAACTTTTAAATAAAAAATCATTACTTTTGAAGCAAATTTTACAATTTTTGATCATTTCCATGTAAATTTATTGATTTTGATCACTGCCTGATCAATTTCGGTGGTTTTTGAAGGTTTTTGGAAAATTTAAGAAATCCAAGATGGTGGATCCAAGATGACCGCCGTTTGAGAACAAAACGTTATTGTGACGTCGTATGACGTCATCAGACGAGGTTGCGAACCTCAATGGAAACATTTTGGACATACTATCTGTCCTTTAAGTTTCGTTGTCATAGCTTTAATATTCTCGGAGTTAAGAGGGAGTTAGGGAGTTAAGGGCGGATTGCGCCCCCACCCCCCCGGTCCCACAAGACCAAAAAAAGCCCGGTCTGAATAGGGTTAAAAATTCTTTAGCAAATAGAAGAGGGGCCACTGGACTACTATCGATCTACTATGTAAATGACTGAAACGCTTAAGAAATTTCTTGCAGGGAGGCTCCTCCTTTTGTCAGTATTTATTTGTCAGTATTAAGGTATATTTGTAACTTTCGATTATTAGTAATTTGTATTCTTGTAGTTTTCCACTTATTCTCCGCTTTTTATTATTCCTAGTCGGATCGTTCCTACTGCTCGTTAATTTTCATTATTTTTGTATTTTTAGTTATTAGCATACCCATATGTAAACCACTCTGGGGTGGTTTGGTATCCTCAATAAAGATTATTAAATTTATATTATTTACCGGTTCGGCCCTTGAATGACTGTTGTGCATTCATTTTTTGCCGGTAGTTTCAAACTCTCGATTACTGCTATGACGGTTACACTATTTCGAACTAATAACTAATAATCGTTTCGCTGCCTCATGGGTAGGGCATGTCGCGCAGAAAAAGCCACAAATCCAATTCCTCCTACATCCACCAGCAATATTCAGTCCAATCGGCACCATATTCGGAATCCAGGTCATAACTACCCGCACCATCAAGTGACGGACCACTTGCTGCTGGGCCCAAGGTGCTTAGCAGCAGGTAGACATCCGTTGGAACCATGGCGCTTTTATATCCAGCAGCAACAAGCATCGGGGTCACTTTGTCCTTTCCAGCTTTTTTATGGAAGGATGGCGAAGACTCGTTCGCTGACGTTGGATTGTAAGGTTTGCAGAGCAGGTAGAGAATGGACACTGAGAAAGCTAATGCAATGATCTCTGGAATATCGCGCGCAAAACGAGACATTACGAACAAACCTCTTTTTAAATCCACAAAAGCAAAGACATCTGGTTGAAGATCGATCAGGTATAATCCACCCTTCAATTTACGTACTTCACACCATCCAGTTGCACCGTCCATCACTCTTGGTTCAGACAGCTTAAAAAAGGTGATTTTCACGTAGCCGGCGGAGCGAATGAGCATCTTTCGTCTCGGTCTCTGCCATTTGCCAATACATATGCCCCAATCCTTTCGACTTCTGATTAGCATTGCTCTCTCGCCTTCAGCATGATAAACGTATCTTCTGTGGTCCGCAATCGATCCTTGGTCTGGAAGGATGTTGGGATTGATCGTGTGAGATGACGCAACCACCACACCCTGTAGGTTGATGATCTCGACCGCGGAGAGTAAGCCTGCGGTAGAGTGCACTACAAGACATTTGAATGCCTCTTTCCCTCTGTAGTCGTGTAATGTATGGGTCACAGATTCGCAAGGTAAGAACGTCTTCACCAAATTACTTGGAGAGATCATCGATGGTGGAAAACTGAGTACCATAGAGAGGTGATCAACTCTGGTAAAGTTTTGGTCTGGAAGAACTTTGAAGCGATAACCTTTGATGACCGGAGGGTCTAACTTAGTTGTCAGCCTCACGATTCTCCGTTCAGCGCCAAGTGGAATATCTGTAACCCAAGGTAGCACAGGTATTGTTCCACCATAAGGACATGAGTCAAGATACGAGAGCAGACTCGCTTGCGCAGAGCCAATGATTCTATCACGAAACTTTGCCTGCTGGTAAAGAGTAACTGTGATTGTGTGGGACTTTTCATTGTCCAGGACGCACTGCTTATTCAAATCACCATGACTTCCACCCTTAATGGCTTGTTCAAGGATCAAAGAGCCAGCTACGTTGAACAGACGAACATAGAAGGTTTTGGTGACATCCGCATTAATGACCTCAACTTTCAGGATATTCACCACATATTTAAGTCGTCCCAGGTAAGCATAAAAGTCATCGGGTCTCGTAGATCTGGGTTGAGGAGGCTCGCCTCTGAACACGGCCCCAGGTTTATCAAACGGAAAGCCCGCCGCTGACCACACTGCTCTTGTCTCTGCCTCGGAATCATCTCCCGTGGAACCCACGCTGCGATTTGCGTCATGGTTTTCGGGATTCAGAATTGCCCCGAAGCTCTCCATAGTCTCTTGCTTGTAGTTCAGTGGATGTTGTAGATGGGCATGCCATATTAGCTCCACATCGATACACGGAACCAAGGGAACATCAGGATGTTGGGTTTTAAGCTGTAGATGGTGTTCGTACCGTTCAATAGCACTTGCAAGGAACTTTGTGTCATCGAAGTGAGGAAGCGATACTTGATAATAGAACTTGGATTGGCAATGAGACGCCTTTTCTATGTCACATCCGATTTTCGACAGGTAGGGCGTGGGAAACGGCCTAGTTTCATTCAAGCTGACTTCAAATTGTTCCGATGGGTAAGCTTTTTCCCATAAATATCTAGCGTGTTGAAGCCCTTGTTGTCTTTGGTATCTGTTCATGGGTGCATGATCAACGACTTGAGATACAATTTTCATGTAATCCTTCTCGTACTCCTGCGGCAATAACATGTGAAGATACCAAACCCATGCGATGTCCAGTGGAGCTGCAAGCAACCTACTGTCCATACCCTGTTTAACCGCTAATGGCAACCAGAACACTTCATACCTTCTAATGGCGTTCTTGAGGACTGGACCAGCATACAGGATGGGATAATCATCAACGAGCCCAAGGAAATCAAGCACTGTTTTAGCTTCCTGGATCAGATTTAACCGAATTCTGAGACTAAATGCCATTTCACCTCTTTTCTCCTGAAAAAGAGAATGATAGGTTTTTTTTGTAACGAAAGCATTTTATTTAGTTTCCCAAAGGATAGATCAAGCATGAACATTTATATATTGATGAGGAAGAAGATGAGTCAGGGTCTGGAAGGGTATTCTCGGGATCCGGGATTTGGCCAAAATACGGTGCGGGATTCGGGAAAACGCAAAATATCTTGACGGGGATTCGGGATTTGACTGCAACCAGGGGAGCGGGATTTGCCAAAATTTGGGCACGGGATGCGGGATTTTGTTGCCTGTCTGTCGGGAATTCGGGAAGTCGTCACGACCCAAATAGACGTTATAGCGGCAAACGCGAATCAACCAGGCGAGCGCAAAATATCAATCGAAAGGGCCAATCCACATCTTAAATTTATTAGCTTTTGCAGAAATTAGTCTTTTTTAATTATTTTTGGGAAAGACAAAATGGGATTCGGGATAGCGATGAAAAAGTGCGGGATGCGGGATTCTCGTGAAAAAGGAGCGGGAATGCGGGATCAGGACCCCCCCCCCCTTCCAGACCCTGATGAGTGAGTGAATGAGTGAGCGAGCGAGCGAGCGAGCGAGCGAGTGAGTGAGTGAGTGAGTGGGTGAAGAAGTAGGTCACTGGTACTAACTAATCACATGGACGACGTGGTTCTACGAAGAACCATTTCCGCGATAATGAGGTGAATTGGGAGAAGTGGCATACTCAGACATTTGTTTCCTTTCTTTACACCGACTAGTCAGTACTTGATACGTGGCCTAGGCCAAATTCGGTAAGTGAGAACATGCTAAGAAAAAGAATATTTTAAATGACACTACTCGTTACACCTTTATACTGGAAACAAGCTACAATCTCGGGCATGGGCCAAGAACAAAGCCAATTAATCAAAATCATGATTATAAAGTCGCCACAGCATTTGATTTTGAAATATTCTCGTTATTGTATTTTGAACACGTTTTTTGCTGGAAAGTCGTCTCTGTGTAGAATGTCTTTCCACGAGCCTCGGTATCGAATGAATACAAACCGACCTTAGCAAAGTTTTGACAACGTACTTTGACTACTTTCAAGAAAATAAACAAAAAACTGTTTTCTGGCAGTCTGTTCTTTGGGCGGCGTGGGGTTAAAGCGCCATTTTGAACGTCTCTCGTTACCGCTGTTACTCCCTTCACAATAAAATGGGTACGTTGAAATTTTGCTTTCTTTATAACGTTTTGAATCTACGATGCTTTACTTTCTATACATAGGGGATATTACACGGTGGGGCGATAATTTTATTTCGAGTGGTAAAATATTGTTTTATACCACGAGAAAATAAAATTCATATATCTTCAAGCCGTCGTGTAATTTACTTTTTATTATATAGACAAGGGTGTTTTGGCACAAACAGCAATGAAAAAGCGGGAAATGATGTCAACGATAAAAAAACAAAAAATAAAGTAACATTTTAAAAGTCATCGATACCCTCAGTAAACACGTTACTTGAGTCCTGGATGTAGTTTCGGTGCCTCCTTTTGTTACTGCGCATACTTTTTGCGCATCTCCGGATGGTCCGAGAAACACCGATTTCTCAAGGAAGTTTCCCTTTGCGGGAGTGAGCAGTTCTTGGCAAGGGCAGTTTGTTTCCCAAAAGAAAAATGGGATGCAACCGCGCAATTTCAGAGATAATCGAGCTCAAATTTGGAAAGAAAATGCCATACATTGCTATTTATTTTCGGCGGAGCTTTTTAGAATTATGTTTGCTTTATTATATCATCGGTGAAAAGCACGTGGTTACCCACAATTCTCTTTTTGCTGACTCTAATAGCCCTTACTAAGACCTGCTTTTCCTGCACAGTCCGAAACTGTGCAAAAATCCCTCTGTATAGGAGGCACCGTCCTTAAGAGTGGTCAATTTTCCACTAAAACACTCTTGTCTATGTAATTTCCGAGGCGCAAATACATTGGCCAAGAAGGGGTTTTCGTACAGCTTTTCGTGAACTGAGCTAAATAAACATGATGATTGCTGTATTTGATTGACCCTGTTCGGTGGAACTCCCTCTGTCTTGTGAATATATTTAGCGTCCTTAGCAAAGAAAGACAAGAAAACTATGTGTAAATGTCGACACTTTTAATAAGCAGGAAGATATAACGACAGTGTGCATGCAGATTTGCATTAATTTTAGTCACGTCTGTTTGAGGATGCAAACGAATTATTTGAGATCCCTGCGTTTAAATGGCATTAAAAGAATTGGTTCCAATTGGTGAACTCGTGGATTAAAAGTGCCAGAATCTCAAATGCGGTGAGAGTACATGTTGAAATGAACTACTCTTTTTCAGTGTCAAATAACTGAATAGACGAAGGTACTACTGCATAAATAGTTTATTACGGTTTTTAAACACGCAATACCCAAATAAGTTGAGTATTTTGCTACCTAGTTGTGGAACTGTTCCATAGCTGATAGCGATGGAAAACTGTGGTAACTTCGAGTCTGTGGAAAAATCCCGTTGTGTGACCATTTAAATGAAAGTAGTCTTCTTTCTCTAATATCAAAAAACTTGAGGAAATTTTTCTTCAGTACTCCTGGGAGATACCATTCCTACACCGGTAATTTTTACTTACCTTCCCGATTACTGCTTCGCGTAGCAAGATTCTTGTAGTTGTGAACAGCTAAGTGCTGTTGACGCTTTGTATTTAGCATAACCTAAGTAGCATGACTGCTTTAACGCGGAGCCTATGACGTCATGTAAAACTTATCACGTAGTTGACCAGTAAATTAAAACTCTCGTGGAGTAAATCACGAAGGGTGCTGAAGTTTTCGAATAAATGTTCAACTAATTGAAGAACATTGTCGGTCAAAAAGCAGAAACCATGAGCTGGATTAAACTCTTTTATTGCAATATTGAAAGCTGTATCTTAAATAACGGATGGGCGAGCAATTTCTTCAAACTTAGCCGAGGAGTTAGGCAAGGCTGCCCTTTGTCGCCATATCTATTTATTCTATCCGTAGAAGTACTTGCGGAAGCCATTCGAAAAAAACAGAAGATCAAAGGTATAGAAATAAACGGCAATGAATTCAAGTTAAGCCAATATGCAGATGACACGACACTCATCCTTGACGGTTCCAAAGAATCCTGTTTAGAATCTTTGGTTTTAATAGAAACTTTTGGTAATGTATCGGGCCTCAGACTCAACATTAAAAAGACAGAAGCTCTATGGATAGGCTCTAAAAAAGATTGTGACCTCAAACTTCTCCCAGAAAAAGATTTCAAATGGCCAAAGAAAAAAGTTAAGGCTTTAGGTGTTTGGCTCTCAACGGACCCCAATATAATAATATCTTTAAATTACAAAGAAAAAATTGAAAAAATTAGATCGATCTTAGGGTGCTGGAATTTTCGTAGACTTACCCTACTGGGGAAAATAACAGTTCTAAAGAGCCTGGTTACATCTCAATTAGTATACATATTTTCATCTTTGCAAACTAACCACGAAGCGATTAAAGAAATCAACACAATGTTCTACAAGTTTTTATGGAATGAGAAGGGAGACAAAATCAAACGAAAAGTGATGATTAATGATTATCCAGAAGGAGGGCTAAAAATGATCGATATTGCTTCCTTTAATAAATCTCTCAAAGCTACATGGATCCAAAAATATCTGGACCCTGAAAACCATAGTAAATGGAAGCGACTTTTTGACTCAGATCTTGTACGATATGGAGGCGAAGCAATATTAAAGGGAAACCTTAACAAAAAAGATATAAACAACTTAACAATATCAGACCCCTTTGTAAAAGAAATACTAGAAATCTGGTCAGAAGTTTTTTTTTGAGGAAACAATAGTATCTGACGAACACCTTTTGTCGTCACCTTTGTGGCAAAATTCCCTGATAAGAATTCAGGATAAGCCGGTTTTTTATTATGACTGGCTCCTCAAGGGCATTACACAAGTTAAGCATTTAATGGATGAATCCTCCAATTTCCTCTCCCTTACCGCTTTCCAGAATAAATATGGCTTGCAAACTCGACCTTTAACTTTCTTTGGAATAATCTCAGCAGTAAATCATTTACGAAGGCAAAACACCAGGACCCAACGTAAATATGAAAATTGCTTCTTAAAATTTCTAATGAGTCAAAAACCATCAAAATTTATCTATCGGGAAATAGTGTCAAAAAAAAGTGAAAGGCCAACTGCATGTCAAGAAAAGTGGCACAAAGATATCAACCTTCCTTTAAATGAAAGTATTAATTGGTAAGTCGCTTATCAAACGTCTTTTAAATGTACAAAGAGCACTAAACTTATCACGTTCAACTTCAAATTGTTACATCGCCAGTTACCAACTAACTCTTTTTTAAAAAAAGTTGGACTTCGAGATGATGATAAGTGCACTTTCTGTCATAAGGAAATAGAAAATTTGATACACCTTTTCTGGAGATGCAAAAAAACAAAACAATTTTGGGATAGTCTTTTCAAATGGTTAAAATCTTGTCAATTTTCTTTGAGCGAAAACAATTACTTGCACATAAACACGGCTTTGGGTCTGAGGCCAGACAGCTCTAAACACAAGCTCCAAATCAATTTCTGTTGTCTAACTGCCAAGTACTATATCTGGCTATGTCGATTAAAAGAGAACCCCCCTTTTTTGAATAATTTCTTGCTTTATTTTAAACACATTTATGAAATAGAAAACAATGCCTCTACTGTCCAAAAGAAATGGGAACCCTTTCTGCCCTATATAAATCTTTAGATTTGAGTCTCCAAACTTAATCAAATATACTATACTTCTCTACAGTTATGAAAACCTGTGTGCCTTTACCCAAGGAAAAAGAAAAAAAAATGACAATATGTATAGCCTTTGCTAGTTGCTTTTCGTCTGCTTTTTCCTCCTAATTGCTTGTTTTTGCTTGCTGTTTTTTTTCTCTTATTCTCACTTTTTGGTTAGAGTTAGTTTAAATTTTTTTCCCCCTTTATGTTACTTTTGTCACTTTGTAAATTTGTATTACCTTTGTTGTAACCCTTAATAAATTGTCAATAAAGCTAAAAAAAAAAAAAAAGAAACCATGAGCGATATGACCCGATGGTTTTCTAGTTAACGGAACAGGAAAACTTGTTTCTATTCTCAGACACGCTGAGTGCATTATAATGTTACAGAATGCCTCAATACACTCCAAAATATTTCCAGAAAAAAATATCTTGAATATCGGTAATTAGAAAGGAGTAACTGGCTTGCCAGTGCTGTTTTCCCAGAATCCCTTCGTGGTAGACAGCTTTTCACCCGAAGTTTTTTCAGTCGGGTGTATTTAACCGTTTAAGCCCCAATAGTGACAAGCATCTACATATTCTCTGGACCAACGAGTACCATAAGGAATGTATGGAGAACACTGAGGAGAGCATTCATGTTGATATTGGGATTAAAGGGTTAACCTAAACACGTGCCGGTGGTCAGATAAGGGACTGTTCATTTTTTATGAGGTAGTTGGGACTGGTGGGATTTGCGGGGGGGGGGGGCATGCCAAAAAATATAGCTTCAAAGGGGGGGGCAGCCGAAAAGATTTGGTGTGTAATATAAAGGGGGGGGAGGTCACCAAAAAAATTGCCTTTAAAGGTTTAGTAGTGACAGCGTCTGTAATAATGCAAACATCAGTGCCAGAAGGCCAAACATAGCGTTTCTAAGGTTCTGAAAATTCAAATTTTCCCGGGGGAGAATGCCCCCGGACCCCCCAACTTTATTATAAACCCAACGGCAACTCTACCCCACCAACTGTTTCATTACAAAATACAGCCAGGGGAATGTCAACTCTTTTTGGCCTCTGCTTGTCTGATACTAAAACAACTGAACAACTGATAACAGTGTCCAAAATAATGCTTTTAAACCGGCATTAATTGTCTGTTTATGTACATCAGAATGCAGCAAATTGCATCAGAGCATCTCTAGATTTACAAAGTTTTCAGAAAATTACCTCTTGTGCTTGTCAATAAAGTCATTTACTCCTGCAGGACTTGAGTGTTAAAATTGACTGTTTAATTTAAGCTTGGTAAGTTTTAGATTTACTTTATCACTGTTTCCTTTCTTGGGGGGGGGGGGTCATCTCAAGTATTTAGGACTACAGGGGAGGGGTAGGTAAAAATTTCTAATGTAGAGGGGTTCATTATATTTTACAGGTACTACCCATCAAATCCCACCAGCCCCCCACCCCCTCCCCCACCCCATAAAAAATGAACGGTCCCTAAGTAGACTAACCCTATATTTGGACTAGGGTTACATCGTTTGCTGTATGTGGTAATTTTTTAGTTTATGTCAGGCTATTTTAGTATCTTTTTACAAAGCTAAAAAGTGTCTTCGCATCAATTGAACTCCAAAAATAATGGTCTAGCTTTGTTATTAAAGACTATCTTAAGATACTGAAACTGTTTCCTGTCGTTTGTTGTTACCGATGGGAAGGATGGAAATGGATTGAAACTTGAAAAAATTGGGCCAATTTTTTCAGGTTTTGATGCTACGTTTTCAAAAATCACCAGAAGAATTCTTATGGTTAGCTCTCCCTGATAAAATTCATTTGATATCTTCCTCATAGTTTTACAGGAGCATTTTGTGTGTGAGTAAAGTCACTAGGTAATGATTTAAACACAGAATTGACCTAAAATAGCAAAATCCTCGTGACGTAGCCCCTTTAAAGGGTTAACCGCATCACCTGAGCAACAAACACAACACTGAATGGAAAATAAAGTCACATCAAAATATCGTCTTTCCTTTCCTATTTAAATTTTGTTACGATCTAAATGCCCGGAGGGGTTTAAGTTACGGTGGAAACACTGAACCGGACAATGAGTGCAACCGTGCCCTTTAACCGAGAAATCAATCAGTTTCTTTTATTTGAAACGTTTAAGCCAAACCGCAAAATTCCGCTTAACGATCTCGACTTTCAGAAATAATTAGAGCATGCAATTTGTTTTTCAGGAGTGGATTATTTTTCGTGCACTATTGTCACAACATACCCATTAACATCCTTTTCACGAAAACCACTACAAAACATAGTTTGGGTTTGCGTTGATTTATTAAACAGTGAAACTGCTCTTTTGAGGAAACAATCAAAATAAATTCATAGTTTTGATAATCTAGGATTGTGTTAACGTTTCCCATAATCATTGCGGGTGAGTAAAAACTACCGTTATCTCGAAAGTCGGTTAGACGAACCTCGTGGAAACTAGTTACCCTTGCGTGACTGTTATTGCTAGGCATTTCAAACTTTCGCTTTCTGCTTTGAGTGTTACACTAAATCAAATAAAAGAGCAGTTCGCTACCACAATAATCTGTGCTTACCAAAAATAAAACGACAACAACAACAACAACAAGAACCTTACGAGGTTGTATAAGTCCTGAACTTTTAACCGAGATTTTACAGTATGTGCCTCAAGGAATGGGCTGGATAGAAATGAACGCAACTTCAAAAACTTAGCCACAAAATGTGCAAGGATCTGCGCCGTGTGTACTCCGTTCTCTAAAGACATTGATTTCCTTCGATCACTGATTTGTTCATTATGCTAGTTGTATTTGATGTTATCAGAGAAAGGTGAACCTTCGGTGATAGTTTTATGACTGGCAAAAGAAAACTGGCCTTAAGCTGTGGATTTATGCATAGAACTCACAGTATAACTGCCAGAGATTTCAGTCAGGAAAACACCTTGGTCGCAATTCCGTCCGAACGAGCCCGTGTATTTCGTCAGAAGCGCTGCTAACCAACAGCATGGACGTCGCCATGGCATGGCAAATCCTGCGCACCCAGCTCGCTTCAGCGATTTTAGGCGAAACGCACTTGGAAGCCGCTGGCGTGCTTCGATGATTATCCTAAACTGGCGCTAGGGTCTCTGGACTGGACAGGGCTCTGTCATCCTGCGCTAGCTCTGAAGATGACATCCAGTGTTCCTTCTTGAGCGTTTGCGCTTGCAACAGTATCAGACGTCCGCCATTAGTAAAACATCTACACGGTGATCACGTCGTAGTTGTTGTCCACCAAGGGCTCTTCAATTTCGTCATAGCCATGAACGACGGGAGGCATTGCCTGCTACAAAAGGAAAAAAAAGGAATATGCATCACATAGAGTATCTTGGAGATTCTCGCGTGTCAACTTTGACTCCCACTGAGAGTTCCACAGATGGAACGAAAATAATTATTTACTAATGAAACGGAATGAAGAAACGTAAACGATTATCATCAGCCTCGTTTCCACAGTAAACGAGAAACAAATTATATAACAAAAACAGATACAAGATAAGTGTTTTGTCTCTCTTACCAGAACAGCTGCTAATTGCGGTCGCCTCTCTCCATTCTCGCGCCTATGACAAAACAAAAAAATGTTACTACAAGAAACAAAAAAAAAAAACGGCAAACGGTTTAGTTTGTCCTTAAACCTACAATAGAGTGAAGGGTTGATGCCAGAGTTTAGTCCTCTTGCAAATTAAGAAAATTCTTAATTTCAAGTTCACCATTCGTAACTCATCTGATATTACCCGACACAAATAGTTCCTATTTATGATTTTACAGCTTATTTTGACACTTCTCTCTTCGACTTGGTGAAAATCACTGTGTTTATTTGAAAAAAAAAAAAATGACTTCACCAAACATGTCAATACCCGTAGCATAAAAATTAATCTTCTTCCATTTCAGCCAACATTTCAGACTTCCACTTCTATCTGTAACTTTCCCACCCCTACAATATATTCAACCACCTGTCATCCTTTCCTGATATTATGGGATGGCTTACCTTGCTTTGACACACACGACAAGAACGATAATTAGTGCCAGGCCACCTAGACCCCCTGCCACGCTGATAACCACAGTCGCTAGAATATTTCCTTTAGAATAACTGGGCGGGTTATCTACATACAAAGGGAAAACAAGAAGAAAGACAAGAAAAACAAAGTTGAAACAAGGTAAAGTAATATAAATGATAAATGATACTTAACTACACCTACATGTATATCGTTTGCTGTTGCCTTTGGTAGGTATAATATTTACGGAGTACCAAGGGACGTTACCTTCAAGCTTCTAGGAAACCTGGGCTCATACCGTTGCAACCATTTTTATTTTTATTATGGTCACTGTTCATTGCAGACTGTAGTTGCGTACAAAGGAGATCTTTCTGAAGCAATATTGGCAGCTTGGTTTAAACAAAAAGCAACGTGTCGTTCCTGTCAATTTCTACAAACTAAATCACTACAATTGAAGCTCCACCCCAATGAACAAATTCTGATTGAACAGGCAACTCAAACACCACAAACAGTCCCACTACACTCACCTCGACGACCATATTTTGTAACAGACTTTACCAACTTATAGTAAATTTTTAACCACCCACAAGCAGACACCTCTCCTAAGTGGACACTCACACAGGGTCCCAGCCCAACACAAACAGTACATTTTCAACCTGCCAGAAGTAGACACCTCTCCTAAGTGGACACTCACACGGGGTTTCAGCCCAACACAAACAGTACATTTTCAACCTGCCAGAAGTAGACACCTCTCCTAAGTGGACACTCAAACAGGGTCCCAGCCCAACACAAACAATACATTTTCAACCTGCCAGAAGTAGACACCTCTCCTAAGTGGACACTCACACAGGGTCCCAGCCCAACACAAACAGTACATTTTTAACCTCCCACAAGCAGACACCTCTCCTAAGTGGACACTCAGACAGGGTCCCAGCCGAACACAAACAGCACATTTTTAACCTCCCACAAGCAGACACCTCTCCTAAGTGGACACACACAGGGTCCCAGCCCAACACAAACAGTACATTTTCAACCTGCCAGAAGTAGACATCTCTCCATGGACACTTGGATGTGGTACCAAAGGTGCCCAATCACATAAAGTTCAACAGTACTTAACCCTTGAAGCCCCAATAGTGATCAGCACCAGTTTTCTCCTCATCATATCTGTGCACTACAAAACATACAGGTCATGAAGAATTTAGGAAATGATCACCAGAGATATTGTCTTGATGTTTAAACAAGTTCTCCCAATTAGTAGTCAATGAGATGTATAGAGACCAGTAAGGAGAATTTGAATAAAGATGTCGGGGCTTAAAGGGTTAAATCCAGCAGCCCCTTTGCATGACAATGCAACTGATCAAGTACAATATACCTTGTGAGCGGCTTCCTGACACAACACAGGTATTGCTGATAGCACTGCAGAGTTGTGGCCCATTACATATCTTCATCCACACGTGGCACTTGTCAGATGGTAGAATGGCAGGAATGACAACTCTCCGAGCTGTTATATTAGTCACTGTTACTTTCCCAGCTATTTTGTGTGACCTTCTCTGGCAACCATAATTGATGATCGTGTTGTTCAAGGGGCCATTCAAATACATAGCTGAAGGAATCTGTGATTGGTGGACAAAACATCCTTGTCACTTAAGCAGTGCTTTTTTCAAGATAACATTGCAGGTCATGAATAGGAAAAATCATCTTATAACACCTTTACATAACCTAGATCCAAGGCCCAAGTCAGGCCCTTCCCTGCCCCAGATACAGTTGCACATGGTTCTTTTCATTTCACAAATCTCCCTACAATCTGAGTCCCCCCCCCTCCAAGGCAGTGAGATGAACTACTCCGTACTTCCCTGCTAGAATCATGAAACTTTAAGTCATGTTATAACATTATGTCTTAGTATCATTGTTCACAATTTAATGAACAATGTTGAGACTGAAGTACCTTGCATGGTGGCCTTCATTTCTCAACATTCCCCGAGTATTTATTCAAGAAGATGTGCGACTGTGGCGTGTTGTTTTTCTAAAAAGAGAGAAGTTAGAAATGGCTTTGAAGCTGACACATGTACAGAATACATTGTCTACAGTTTGATTCTAACTTTTTTTCCTTTATCTTTTATTTTTATTTTGTTAATGTGTTCTATGAGAATTAGTAATTACTAGCCAAAAAACAACTGAACTGCATCCACAGAAGTTGCAAAAAACTTAATGCCTGGGATAATTACTTTAAGTCAAATATAACAATAGTTGCAATTTTGACTACATCGTAGGTTGAACATCTGATGTCAGCAGTTAAAAGCACTCCTGGCATTAATATTATGCAACTTGCCTCTCAGGTTAATCTTGTACCATATGATACTGGCAACTTTAAGCAATGTCCCTGAGACTCGCAACTAAGGCGCCAATTACATGAGTTATTTCATCCCGGGATGAGTTTCAACCCAGGGTGACTTGGATCTCATCCCGGGATGACTATCATCTAGTTATCTGGTTATTTAGCTGTAAGTGTTTACGTGATTTGGAGCAAAAATGTGTTCACCCCAGGATGATTTCATCCCGGTCTTCAGCACCGGGATGAAATCATCCCAAGGTGAACACATTTTTGCTCCAAATCATGTAAACACTTACAGGTAAATGACCAGACACCGCGATGAAAGTCATCCCGGGATGAGATCCAAGTCATTCCGGGCTGAAATAACTCATGTAAACGGCGCCTAAATTTAAAGTACTCAGTCACTTGAACATGTACTTACCTCCCATGTGACAATCAGTCCTGAGGAATTGCTAAGGTGACCCCACTGAGTGCAGTTCAAAATTGTTGGAGGGCGATTTGGTGCTATACAATGTAAAATTCAGACTTGTAAATACATGCAGTGAACACATTAGTTCTCTGAACTAAATAATACATAAATTCAATGTGAAAGTTATCACATTACATGACTGTATGCTTCTAAGGTTCACTTTTCTATGATCACAATAAAAAATCTACACTTTCTTATTAAAATTGCCATTACTTGGGTGTGCTGCTCTAGTCAGAGTAATTCTCCTGTTAGAATTTGAACAAAAACAAAAACAAAAAATCATATGACCGCCTTTCATGACTGCCAATGATCCATCAGAAGTCACTTTGACTGAAGTGAATGGAATGCACTGTGTTGGGGCACAAGACTCAGATTGGTAGCCCAACAAAAATCTTCATTTTGGGGTAACAGTCTGATTGTTTTCATCCCCTGGGTGCACAGAAGGCCTGCTCAGTTTCAAGAAACCTTTTCTTACAATAATATTACATAGGTTTCAGTACCACAAATTATTCACATTCAATGTTTCCATGTATGTACAATTTTTCTACAATATATTTATTAAATAAACATCATTCTTTAGATTTCTTCAAGTTCCACTGCATTACTGTAAATTCTACTGTTTTTTAGCATTATCTTATTTATTTCCACCAAACATATAGATTTTTTCAACATATTAATTAAGAGAGCTACAATACACACTTCAGTGCTATGATTTTGCAATCAAAACCATTTTTTACAATAACTGAGCGAATTCTCGCGCGCTGATTGGCTAATTTTTATCGTCAATAAGAGTACAGACGGATGAAACACGTAAAGCTGACGCAATCAGGAAAAGTTTTGTCAAAGTTTAGTGCTGCGTTCTTGATGAGGCGAGAATTGTGCCACAAATCTAGTAGTCGTCAATGAGGAAATCATCTAAAATTGAAGAAACCATTGCAACCTTAGAACGAAAAGATGAGGATGTTTATTGTGGATTCACACCTGAAAATCGGCGGTGAGCGGGAATTTGAGCTGTCGATGAAATTAAGATGAACCGTGTTTTAACGGATTATTTTGTGAACAGTTTTCACTGGATTTAAGGTTAGTTGAGCAATTCAAATCTGTCCTTGTATTTCTGACCTATTCTTACCAAAGTTTTAATTTACGAGCCTGTTATTCTCCGAATTACAGCGATGAAATTCAGATTCTGCGGCAATCACATCTTCCATTGACTCTAGATAGCACTTCTTTCCTTCGTTTGAAAATCAGTTTGGACTTTTTGTTGTAGATCACTCGCCTGCGGCTCGTGAATCTACAACACTTTGACAATGTTATGAGGAAATTTATCATCAATAAGAGGACAGACGCATAAAAAACTGACGTCAATTTGTTAAAGGGAGCCTAACATCAGTATTCTGTGTACCTGAAACACTTGTCTTCACAGTACGCACAACTGCATCACTGTAGGTACCATGCATGGTTGTGTTACATTTATCCCACATCTCTCCATACTGTACCAATAAGAAGAAGTAATAAAGAGAAGATCCAGACAGGCCACGTATAAGGGTATTTATTAGTGGTGGACACACGATCAGACTCTGCAACATCAAAGAAAAAAACAGTCTCCCTATGAAATTTGCCCCTCTTCAGTAACTGTCAGTTTTCAAATGTAACTTCTTGCAATTAAGGTATCTTTAGTTTTAGTTTAAATTTTAAAGCATGCATTCAACTATTACATGTAACTTGTACTCCCACATATTTTATAGTCTTGTTGTTGCACAATTGTTTTTAATTAATGTTTGTAGGTTTATATTATAGCGGTATGTATATTGTATTTTTGGCATTGTATAAGGGTATTTATTAGTGGTGGACACAAGATCAGACTCTGCAACATTAAAGAAAAAAACAGTCTCCCTATGAAATTTGCCCCTCTTCAGTAACTGTCAGTTTTCAAATGTAACTTCTTGCAATTAAGGTATCTTTAGTTTTAGTTTAAATTTTAAAGCATGCATTCAACTATTACATGTAACTTGTACTCCCACATATTTTATAGTCTTGTTGTTGTACAATTGTTTTTAATTAATGTTTGTAGGTTTATATTATAGCGGTATGTATATTGTATTTTTGGCATTTTACATTTCATCTGCTTAATGTCCTTTTTGACAGTTGACAGTTTTCCTGATGATTGCCCCTGCATCTGTCAAGAAAATGAAACGGCGCTAATTGCCTTCTTGACACAAAAATCATGTCTTGACGATATTAGGACTGCATCTCGAGAAGGCAGTACATGTAACTTACACGTACCTTTGAGCTGTACTGTGGAATTTTGCAAACTACATTCACAGTTATACCTGTATGAATAACAACTGGACGTATGGATATAATAAAGTTTCTGACAAATTGACTGTTATTCAAAGCACCATCCCTTATTTACCTTGTTGTGGCTGTCCCCATCTCTATGGTACAGAATGGTATATTGAACTGACATTTGTCTCCCCTGCCAATTGGCGTCATCCCATGTCAACTTCACTGTTCCAGCAGGTGTCACTTCCTTGGCAGCAAACGAGAGAGCAGGTTGTGGAGTTGCTGCAAAAAACCTCTTTTTGTCACGACTGGATATCGACAAAATGAAGTGTTCTTATTTAGTTCCCTGAGCATTCTGGATTTTTAAATTTGGAATAGTATGGACTGCAAGCTATAACTTACATACTTATATTTCACGATTCCTCAACTGAAAGACTAATCCGAAGATTGCCAAACACAAAAGTGCACAATGCAGAGCTGGGCTCAACAAGTTCGATTTTCTCATTTTCAGTTGATGTTTGTCTTTTCTGAAATGGTTATTCTAAACTTGATTTAGATGCAGCCAACTGGGATGACTGAAACAGAATTCCAAACTTCTGGATTCTGTTCAGTAAATAATATTATATTGGTGCACAACTGGAACTGCTTGCCCCAGACTTTCTAGTTACTTGGTTTCAGAGCTCACAATATTTGTAGCTGCATCATTCAAAATTATTCAAAGAGAGCAGTAAAGCTTAATAACAAAACTTCACTCAGCTTTTTATGTTTGATACAGGTATGAACTGGCCTCCCTGTGGATTACCTGAAACTTTTTAAAATTTTACTCTAGGCAAATGACCGAAACATCACCCCTGCATTGCACCATATGTGTAGCTATACCGGTATATAGCATCTACCTTTCAAGGCTTAAATGGTTTGTATACTAAATATATTAAGTACTAAAAATGTACATTTGCTTATACCATAGTTTTCTTGTGTTGTAACAGTTATATTTTGTTATTATATTAGTAAATATTGCAAAATTATATCAGGAAATATGCAAGATATTGCATATCTCTTTGTATGAAAGATTTATTGTGACTATTAGTTAAATGTGAAGCCAGTAAAAGTTAGAAAAAGACTGACAGATAATCTTCAAATGAGAGTTACAAATGCAGTGTACATGTGGAAGTCAATTCTAAATACAATTCCAAAACAAGACAATGACAACTGGTAATCCTCAATAACATGCTTGAAAGCAATGACTGCTGTGAATCAAAATTCCAATAGAATTATACTCACTTAAAACCACGTGATTCAAGTTGGCTTTGAATTCAACAGGGTTGCTTCTACTTGACCCCAGTGCATTCGTAGCTTCAACAAAGGCATTATAGGTGACAACATCTTGGTGAAGAGGGTAAGAAACTTTGCAAAAAAATGAATCAGATTCTGGAAAAGAGAGAATAGGGGAACTTTCGCAAAGATTGAAAAACTCTGATTCACACTCAGGAAGACCTGGATAGGACGTATTCTTGCACTGTCCTTTGACAGCATAAATGAGAGGTAGTCCTCCTGAATGGCTGGGAGCTGTCCAGTGAATTCTTGTTCTGAATTCAAGATTGTTGGTCCACACAGCTTGAGGAGCACTTGGAATATCTAAAACAAAACAAAAAAATCTATGGGCAAATATATCTCATTTAAAAAACATAAGTCATACACTGTACTTAAGGTGATGTGTAGCTAGCATTATTAATAAATGTTATTATAAACCACTGTTAAAAACTAAGATTCTTTTTAAAATCACTTTTACTACATGCCCTTTCAATAACATTAAAACCCTGAATTTTAAAAATGACTCACAACCTTTCATTGACAACTGAGGGAAATTAAAACAACTGTTCTAAACTTCTTTGTACTTTTACACTTCACCTACAGTAATGTACAATGATTGTCAGCTAAAAATTTTTCCAAGGTCCATTTGTTGAGTCTTGAACTTCAGCATTAGCATGTAATTGAAAGGAGCACCAAGTCTGCAGGTGATTCAAAAATCCTTACCAAATTTACTTTTTTTAAATAAATCAATCTGAACTAGGACATTGTTTGAAAGCTTATTAGTGGTAATTAGCCAGAATTATTGTAATTTATTACTCCTGTATCTAAAGCAAAATAGTTCCAGACTTTTTTTTTGGGGGGGGGGGGGTCTTTTAATACCAATTCACAACTTGAGACTGGAAGAACTGAAAACTTACGAATGAAAGAAGCTACATGTATTGCTGATAACACAAAAACTAACAAAATTAAATTTAATGCTAATACACATCCTGAAGAAAACTCACCACCAACTGTCACCATGACATGTTTGGGTTGAACGTCATTGTAAGCAGTTTCTTTACAAACATAAGTTCCATTATTGTCCCAACTAACACGATGTATAATCAGCTGAATTGTTCCATTGCTGAGTGCCACTGTAATGTTTGTGAGTCGTTGTGTACCATGATACCATGATAACTGATATTTGGAAGAAATCTGTTTTCCAGCAACAGTACAGTTTAATTTGAGTTGCATCCCCACTCTGATTGTTACATCACTTGATGTAATCAGGTATGCTGTGAATAGAAGACAAAAGTACCATGATGATTCGATTTTAGTGCCCTCCTTCCAATAAGCGCACCCAAATGTGTCGCAAAATTGGATGCACTTCAAACCATAGCATTGAACATACCGGGGTATGCTGCTACTCTTGCCTTATAAATACTTATCACCCAACCATGCAATGATTTCTATAACTTTTCACCACTCAGTTATGATGGTAACATAACTTATAATAGTAGTGTTTGCTAAATTGAATGAAACTTGTGAGGTGGGGAAGGTAAAACACTAACACCTTGCCAACGTATATTAATGTACAGATAAAGTGTGCACATTGAAACTATTATGTTACAGACAGGATCAGTGTATGGAGATGTAGGTATAGAAGAGGAAACTGGTCATCGTACAAATCAAAACTATTAAATATGTTACAAACACGCTCAATGTAGAAAAATGAAACTAGATGTGAAATCTCGTGCCTTTGGTTCCATAGCTTTAACAGATGAAAATAAATCATAAATACAAGTAAAATTGATCGCAGGATTGTGCTCTCTTGCTCGCATGCTATGGAACGATGCTAGTGGGAAAAAACTATGAGATAAAAGGATGTAATGTAATTTAAATGCAATTACAAGTAATCCCTCTTGCTCACCTACTACCCTATGATGCTAGTGGAGAAACATGTGACATGTTCAATATTTGTTGTTGTAGTCGCTCTGTTCCATGGGGTTACAGGGCTACCACTCTATGCTACTATTATTTACTACGTAGATTAGTGAGTTTTGTTCGCCCTAGGGAGTTAGACTGTTTTGACACGACATGTGACACACTCTAATCCAATCGTAAAATGCATTTCAGTTGTGAGGTATAACAAATGAGTTTCACCTAGTTTAATAATAATAATAATAATAATAATAACAGTTTATTAGCAAATCCACTGGGTGGTTCTTCTTTGCTAAGTCTACATTACAAAGATAAAATGGTAAAATTAAATTTTTACATATACAAAATGCTAACTTCCTGACATACAAACAAAGCACCACAATTTCCTTTCATTTAGTGCTATGTGTCTATGGGTGAGTCATGACAGGCAAATCATAGCCAGTGAACCATGTTTGAAAAACACCGATCTGCATGCAATAGTGAAACTTAACTGTAGCTCTAAAGTAACAGATTGATGATTAACTTGCTGTGTTGTTGACAAACAAATCACATGACGTTCACAGTAACGTCAGTATTGGATGGCTTTTGAGCCAAAACA
This sequence comes from Siderastrea radians, assembly GCA_964017195.1. Classification (NCBI taxonomy): domain Eukaryota; kingdom Metazoa; phylum Cnidaria; class Anthozoa; order Scleractinia; family Rhizangiidae; genus Siderastrea; species Siderastrea radians. The sequence goes on along the minus strand of OZ024890.1, from coordinate 61,492,870 downwards.
CAGCTATATTGGATATTCCCAGCTTCCTCATTCACGTACATGTATGAAACAATAATGTAAGCAGTAACGTTTTCCTAAAGCACCACTGCACCAGTTAGGTCTTCGACCAGTGACATGTCCTTCAAGCATGAAACAAGAGTGGCAAACTGGATTTTATGCGATGAATTTCCTTTGGGACAAAACCTTCCCATGGCCACTAGAGTGTATCCCATTTTGTCGCATGACTGTTCACAATGTACTGTGCATTATGTGGTATGGTGTGAATAAACTAATTATTATAGACGATATCCCATTACCGGCCGCGTGCTTTTTGAGCGCTTCGCTAAATTAGCAGTTGGTAATAAACAACCCCATGTGCAGTACAAAACGACAATTTATAGGCTTGAAAAAACAACACTCACTTGATCTAGAATAGTTAAAATTTCTCACTTTCGAATAAAATACACCAGCTGTCAATTAAGAATTAGCCAAAAATACAATGTCAAAGTCAAAATTTTGAAAATTTATGCAAGAGATTTCGCATCTTGTCTCGCGCGTGAAATCAAACCATAGCAGAGGATTTGTGTCTGTTTAGGTCAGATTACTATTTTTCGAAATTTCATGAACGAAGATTCACAGAAGAGGAGACAGTAAGCTTTTCTGAATAATACATTTATTAATACACGCCTTTATTCGTTTCTGAAAACCAAACGCGTTCAATTCTTTCTTCGAGGGAAGCTACGCGCAAGCGATTTCGCTTGATGTGCAGGTTATTTTGAAGAGCATTTACTAGCCTGCGAGCAGGCTCTCTATTCGGGGGGGCAACGTGAATTATTTTCTTTGAGAGCGCCGAAGGCGCGAGTTTCGGCGAACGAAGTAAAGGCGAGCGAAGCGAGCCCGCGGTGAAAAACGAGAGCCTGCACATGAGTCATTGAATTTCAATTCCGGCCCCTCGAAATGTGACAACTTGTTGACAACTCGCCACGCTTCCGGTGTCAAATAACTAGCCAACAGGGAACGAGAAAAATATAAACAAACATGACAGAAAGATGCACGTGGAAGTTTTCCCGGGATTTCGTCTAGATCTTTGTGGCTCTTCATGGAAGGATCGGAAGAACGCGTTTTAACTCCGAAAAGAGTTGTCAACAAAGCAAGTGGACATTGCCGTATCTGCAGTTGTAGTTTTTTGGTGAAATATGGAACTGGAAAATCGGGTCGAATGTCCACGGAAAATCTATTTGAAGTTTCAAATCGCGATGGAAGTCGCGGACAAGTATTGGCGACGATGTGCGAAAACATTGGTATTTATTTCGTAAAATTGTCTTCTTTGTCGAGCCGTGTGTGTAATTCTTGCGCCCGAAAAATTAGGAACTTATGCATATTAATTGAGCCATATGCATATTAATTACTCATATTAATTGAGCCTGTCATTTTTGACCAATCAGAGTGCTGCGTTCGTGGACGAACGCGCCGGATTCAAAATTCAATGGGATACGTGCAGGCTCTCAATTTTCACCGCGGGCTCGCTTCGCTCGCCCAGCGGCTCCCTTCGCTCGCCGAAACTCGCGCCTTCGGCGCTCTCGAAGAAAATAATTCACGTAAGAAAATAATTCACGTTGCGTTGCCCCCCGAATAGAGAGCCTGCTCGCAGGCTAAGCATTTACTGATGCGAACTGTGCACGTTTTCCAAAAATTTTATGAAAACTTTAAGAAATACAAAGAATCCTTCAATTAAGAAGTTATCTCGGTAAAAACTTACAATCAAATGTGTAATTTACTCTACCGTGGACTCGTAGAAGTGCTTCAGCATTTCCCAGAAAGTCTGCAGCTCGAAAAATCTCTTGTGATGGAAGATTGTCCTTCGCTGTGACAAAACGGCAGTTTGTCGAGTGTTCCTTAGAGCTTCTTCTTTCGATTCTTAAGTTTCAAAAGGTAATCCTTCCTTCCGAGAGTGAGATATTGCCATCTTGAAAATTCACGCGTGAAGAGCACGGCAGCCATTTTGAGTGAAATGTGATCTTCTTAGAGAGTGACAAGAAGTCTTCCCTTCTAGGACCCCCTCAAGCCTTCAGATATATGCGCAGTAGGTGGATTCTGATTGGTTGAACATTCCCAAAGACAACTAGGACAAAAGGGGACCAAAAAAGCCTTTCTATGGGAGGCTGGGGCCAAAAGCGAACACGCGCAAAATCAAGGCCGGCTCAGGCCGGCACGGACGTTAATGGGATATAGTGAATAAACTAATTATTATAGACGATCGATGTATCACGTAATCAATTCATTTATTTCTACAAAGCTTTGGCTGGATATAATTTTGGTAATTTTGAAGGGTTAACCTTCACAACGAAGGAAAACTCTTTTACGCTCGCAACGAAATACAAACAAAGGAAACCAAGCTATGCATAACAATAACAGTGTTACCCCTCTTTGAAATTATAACCGCGTGGAAGTCAATAATTATCGCTCTCACCAACACCAATACCCCCAGAATTAGCTTACAAGAGGCAAGCATTAGTAAGGGGATACACTTGTAGTCTGTACTCAACGGAAGAATTAAAAAAGCATACCACGAACGCCTTGAAATTACTGGATCAACAGATGATGCCGCAAACACAGGTTTAACTGTGACATACCTGTTGAAATATTGTACTGTTGATCCTTTCTCGGATCTTCGGCGTTAGGGACATCCCGGGCGATACAATTGTCGATTTGGATATGGTGTAAAATGAACAGCGAACACAGGATCGCTCGTTTAGACGCCATGATTCTTCTTTGCAAAACACATGATAAACATCGTCCCCTCACATGCAAGCCGCAATATTTCCTGGAACTATACTGTTGCTTAGCTATGGCTGACTGAACAATTTGCATATCAGCACACGCATCACTTCATTCGATTCAACGGCGCGTGGAAAACGAGCACTTTTTCCTCCAGAATTAAATGTTTCTTCATCCTTGAGCAACCCCAGTTTACACACAGTACGCCTGTGTTGACCAAATTTTCTTTTCCCTTTTCCTAACTTTCAGTTTCGGTGATAATTTGTCATTCATGCAAATATTACACGGAAAAGTATGTTTACCTTGCATCACCATTTTGAAATTTTGCGCTGATAAGTGAGACTGGACTCCAGCCTCGTTCATAATCCTGGTGGAAGACTGGGACTGAAATATGAGCAATTGTGGCGGGAATGGCAGGGCGGAAAAACCGCTGATTGGCTGTTTATTTCGCGGGTATTAGCACTATCCGCTGACCAAAGTAAAGCGGCTCAAGTTAACTGAAAAAATCGGAGAGATTTAGCCTGAAATAATTACATTCACACGACAACAATAGTACAATGAAGTCGCTTTCCTAAAAGTCCAACTCCTTGAAAAGTCATGTATTAATTTTCATAACCTTTGGATCAGTTTTTGTACTTCATTTATTCCGTGAAACATGCGACTTTACGTAGCTAAATTCAAGCCATTGTGCGAGGGCGTGCGATCGACACTCGGCACAAAATTTGAAAAAATAAGAAAGTTTTCGGATATTTAAGGACAAAAATCCGACGATCTGAAAGATTAAAAGCAGAGAAACAAAATATCAAATACGCAAAAAAATCGTAAGATACGAACATCAAAATTTTTTCAAGTCTTTATGTTCCACTTGCGAAAACTATATTCGAAGTCATTCGCAAACACAAGCTTTTGCGATCGCAGCGGCTTATAAACTGATCCTACACACGTATTCGACTGAAAGCTCGGCAACAATAACCCACAGATAAGCAATCTTATTACCTTTTGCGTTACAGGCTCCAAACACCTCATGAAATTCTTTAAGACACTGTGCTCTCCTGATTACACACCGTTCAATTCGCCGCTTGGCGCTTGCCACCGGCTACTCTCTTGCGCGGGAAATTATAAATGACCTGGCGCCACCTTTCAAATTTACCGGCCGCTGTTTAAAGTTTTCGTTACGTAATAAAGGGCCCTTCAAAGTCCCCTTTAAAGAGTTATTTTTCTTTTTGCGCTTGCGACTTTTGTGGAGACCACATAAGATGGAAAATATCTGCTAATGCAGCTCTCACTTGCGAAGAGGGTCGGGATAGTGTTGGGAACTGTGGCTCTTTTTTCGGGCGAAGACGCAATTTTACGCGGATTTTCCAGTCCAGTTTGATTGTGGCGAAATCACGCTACTAAGGTCAAGTTAAAAATACGGAGCAAAGCAAACTGCTGCTTTCCCTCAGTTAACTATGTTTCCCTCTAAAGACAAGTGGTCAAACAGCTCCAACTTGGTGCCCTGTCCCCAGAGGGTTCTGAGGATACTAATGGCACTGAGTGAGCTTAAGATAACTGAATAAGTAAAAAGATATCTTTGGGAATGTGATGAAACCTTCACTTAAATTCACTTTATGAAAAAGCAGCAATAATCCCACTTAAGAATAAACAAAGGTACAAGTCATAGTATTTTTCTCAGGGCCAGCTCCCCCGTAGTGTTCACAGAAGAGGACAGGTTGCAGGCACTTCGAGCAAGTCTGTCAACTGAAGACAAGTCCCTTGAGTGTTTAGACAGGGTTCTTTTTTGCAGGGAGAATCCAATTTGCTCTTTGATTGGTTAATTGTGTGTCATTAGATGACAGGGACTAGGTTCGGCCTGCACAGCCCTCTCCCTCCTGTTTTGGCCACTGCCACACAGGGTAGGACTAGTACCATAAACAATACAAATGAAATGACAAGTCATGGGGGAGGTCAACAATTATGGGTGAGCCCTGCATTTAATTTTTGTTAAAATTTTGCTCTTATGCTAAGACCATCAATGAAAGAACTTGAGTGCATTGCAAAAGAAAACTGTTTAGCATTTATGTCCACCACAAGATAAAGAAGAGAAAAACGATAGGCCATTTTGTCTTTAAGCAATGATGTGATGACATCATGGTTTATTAATTATTGAACTATAAACAAGATTAAACAAATTTTATGGGAAAATCCAGAGCCATCTGACAATTACATGACTATGACTCTGTAATAGAGCCAAAATATTGTATCAATATCAATTATCTTGTAAAATAAGAATAAAAATAAATCAACTTTGTAGTAAACCAAAACTTGGTTTTGGCAATGATATCATTTCTTGGCCTTGCCTTCGTATGGCAAAACATTCCTCAAATCAAGCTGTTGGGATAAACTACATTAAACACACCAAACAAGCCCCCAAACAAAGCAATTTCATTTTTGAGCCTAAATATACCCCTTTTTGCACAATGAATTTAATTACCTTCCCTTCGAGAAAAAAATTTTTCAAAGTAACAGAGACATTGACAAAACAAACAAAGCAAGGCAAGATGAAAAATCCCCTCCATCTCTTCCCCACCCCCTAACTGCAAAAACAACAGTTTAAGGTTTTCAGAAAAAAAACAACAACAACAACAACAACAAAAAAACCCAAAAAAACCCAGAAAACAACCAACAACAACAGTCTGTTCGCCCTGTTAAAGATAAATAACATGCTATTTTCATCCACACAAATCCAGGCTCATCAAACTCTGGGTTCCTCATTGCTTCCTTCAGGATCTTTATCATCACCGAAGGCACAACCCACTGCAGCTAGCAGACATCCAAACATTCCACTAGCAATGACAAACATACAGTCGAACAGTACAGGGAAGGATTTGAAATCTGATCCATGAACTGAAAAATGTTTCTTTGTGTTGAATGTTAGTGACCTCTTTGTTTGCCACTGTTACAATATACACCCCTTCCGATTGATTTGCTGTCATTCTTAGTGATTGTGTAATACCGATATATCTGATTACAAGTGACTACAATAAAGCGCATTTCATCCTGATTGTGGTCGTGTACACAACTTGCATCATGGTGTCAGAAGGAAAACTACGCCACTAATCGCTACTACGCACTTCTCACAAGGGTTCAAAGTCGCTTCATAGCTTTACAGAATGTCTGATACCGAGAACCCGACCAGTGCCGCGCGCGCGCTTACATTTACGTCGAATTTCCCGATCCCTTCGCCGATGAATGTTAAGGGCGATCCAGTCAACAACTGGGAATTCTTTAGGCAACAGTGGACAGACTACGAAGTCGCCACAGGCCTCGACAAGCAAGAACAGAAGATTCGCTTGGCTACCTTTCGTTCCATAATGGGCAAGGAATGTCTGCAGATATTTCTCAACCTGAAACTCAGCGACGAGGAGCGCAACGACATAAACGAATGCGTTAAAGCGTTAGAGTCATACTTCAAACCGAAGAGAAATGTTGTCTACGAGCGCTACCAATTCAATTTGTGCACACAGAATCCCGAAGAACCCGTGGATAGTTACATTAATCGATTGCGAAAAGCCGCATCAACTTGTCAGTTCGGAACGCTGACAGAGGAACTGATAAGAGACAGACTGGTCATCGGCCTACAAGATCATTCAACCAAACTACGACTCCTGAAAGAAGAAAGTTTGGATCTAAACAAAGCGCTCAACATTTGTCGGTCAAGCGAAGTTGCAAGCCAACAACTGAAAGCCATGAAACTAGATGACAAGAAATCCCCGGAGGAGGTCCGCGTTGTCAGAGAACGACAACAAAATAGAAACAAGTCACGTAATCCACGTAACGCGCCGATGAAACCCACAAATTCAACAAGAGATCACAATAAAAGGCAAGATCAAGCGCCAAAGCGAAAACCCTGGCAGTGCTTTCATTGTGGAGGTAAACAGAGACACAGCCTCGAAAAGTGTCCCGCTTTTGGCCATGAATGTAAAGCGTGCAAGAAACCCAATCACTTCGCATCGGTATGCAGATCAGCTTCTAGATCGCAAGTTAAACAAATAGCCGAAGAAATTGACACCGATGACGAACAAGAAACAGACTCCGACGAATTCTTCTACAAAGTCGAAGAAGTTTCATCAGTGCAAGCCAAAGGCAAACAGCTTTTCGCCTCACTCGAATTTTCCGACGCTAAAGGTCGATACAGGACGAAATTGGAATGTCAGTTGGATACCGGAGCAACGTGCAATGTACTAACCCATCGAGACCTGTCAATCATCAGCCAGAACGGAAATCCGGCTCTCCAAACAAGCAAGGTCAAACTCCGATTGTTCAATGGTTCTGTTATGAAACCACTCGGAGAAGTAAAACTCAAAGTTCTCAAAGAAGACAAACAACACGAGCTCAATTTTCAAGTTGTAGAAGGAAACAGTAAGCCGTTGTTGTCAGCAGAGACCTGTGAAACCCTTGGATTGCTGAAGATCAACTGTGAGCCGACAGCACAAGTTAACACTATGCAAGAAACCAACTCACAGCTTACTAAAGAAAAGATCCTCGCTGATTTCAAAGACGTTTTTGAAGGACTCGGACACATTGGCAAAGCAAGTCTCACAGTCGATCCAGATGTCACGCCAGTACATCACGCACCCAGACGCATTGCAGTCACGCTACACCAAGAAGTCAAAGCCAAATTAGAAGAGCTCGAAAGGAAGAACATCCTAGTAAAAGAAACCGAACCTACCGATTGGATCAGCAGTATGGTCGTCGTTGCCAAACCAGGCAAGATCAGAATCTGCCTAGATCCCAAGGACCTCAATGAAGCAGTAAAACGGCCAAAATACCAGATGCCGACTCTAGAGGAAGTCCTCCCAAAGCTGAGCAAAGCCAAAGTTTTCACCACCTTAGACGCAAAGGACGGATTTTACCAGATCAGCTTGGACGAAGCAAGCAGCAAACTGACCACCTTTTGGACACCCTTTGGCCGGTACCGATACTTACGCATGCCATTTGGCATCAGCGCAGCACCGGAAGAATTTGAATGCAAACTACATGAGCACCTCAGCGATCTGGAGGGTGTGGCAGTGCTGCGAGACGACATTCTGGTGATAGGCTCTGGCGATACTCTGAAGGAAGCCACTGAAGACCATGACAAAAACTTGTTACAACTGCTGAAACGAGCGCGAAAAGTCCATCTGAAGTTTAACAGCAAGAAGCTCAACCTCCGAAAACCACAAGTCAAGTACATGGGCCATGTCCTCTCCAGTGAAGGTCTCAAACCAGACTCCGAAAAAGTGAAGGCGGTCGCCGAGATGCCCAAACCCACCTGCAAACAGGAAGCACTCAGTCTTCTTGGTTTCGTAAACTATCTCGCTAAGTTCCTCCCTCGGTTGTCAGAGATTGCACAACCAATCCGTGAACTAACCACGAAGGATGCGAAGTTCATTTGGTCCAGACAACACGATGAAGCCTTCGAGCAGATCAAGAAACTAGTGACAAGCTACCCAGTGCTGAGATACTACGACATGAATGCCGAAGTAACACTTCAATGCGATGCCAGCGAGAAAGGCCTTGGAGCTACCTTGTTACAGAACGGCCAACCAGTTGCATTCGCCTCCAGAACACTCTCAAAAGTAGAACAAAGGTACGCCCAAATCGAAAAAGAGTGCCTGGCCATTGTCTTTGGTTGCTCAAAGTTCAGCCAGTATATCACAAGAAGGGAGAAAATCACTGTCGAGACTGACCACAAGCCTCTGCAACCCATCTTTAAGAAGTCTCTCCTAGACGCACCGAGCAGACTACAAAGAATGCTACTACGACTTCAAAGGTACAACCTAGAAGTGAGGTACAAGCCGGGATCCCAGATGTATGTTGCAGACCACCTGTCAAGAGCTTATCTCAAGAATCTAGATGATCAACCACATGACGAGTTCCAGGTGTTCGCACTAGAGCTGGAAGAAATCAACCCATTAGAAGCAGTCAAGATCACCAGCGAAAGACTAGCACAACTGCAAAAAGCCACCGAACAAGATCCTGTAATGCAGACCCTCAAGAGCACCATACTTGTGGGATGGCCTGACACAAGAGAACAAGTTCCCATATCTATCAGAGAATACTGGAACTTCAAGGAAGATCTCACACTACACAACGGCATACTCTTCAAGAGTCAGCGCATTATCATTCCGCGTGCGCTAAGACCTGAGATGATATCACAACTACATTCCAGTCATCTTGGAATAGAGGCATGTCTGAGGAAAGCAAGAGATCGAGTCTACTGGCCTGCCATGAACAGCGACATCAAAGAGGCAGTAACAAAGTGTGAAGTGTGTGCCGAGTATCAAGCAAGCAACCCTCAACAGCCACTGCAGACCCACAAGATTCCAGACAGACCTTGGAGTCGACTAGCTGCAGATATGTTTACCCTTCGCACTAAGAACTACATAGTCCTTGTAGATTATTACTCCGACTTTGTTGAAGTCAGCCCTCTAAAGGAGATCACTGCGTCAGCCATAATCAAATTCATGAAAGTACAGTTTAGTCGACACGGTATTCCGGATGTCTTGGTTTCCGACAATGGGCCGCAGTTTGCCAACAGAGAGTTTGCTGAGTTCGCAAAAAATTGGGAGTTTCAACATGTCACCTCATCACCTTACCACCCAAAGTCCAACGGAAAGGCGGAATCAGCCGTAAAAGTCGTCAAACGTCTTTTCAAGAAAGCCCTGAAAGACAACAAAGACCCCTGGCTCAGTATGTTGGATTACAGAAATACCCCTACAGCTGGAATTCAGTCAAGCCCAGTCCAGCGACTGATGTCAAGAAGAACCAAGACGCTAGTTCCTATAGCAACCAACCTGCTGTATCCCAACGTCCCTGAAGGAGTGACAGACAAGATCCAGCTAAAACGTCAGAAAGCCAAGAGCTATCATGACAGAAATGTCAAAATATTACCAGACCTCGACATTGGCCAGGAAGTAAGCATAGCCCCACTCCACAGAGGCAAGTCTTGGGAAGTGGGAACTTGTCTACAGAAGCTTTCTGATAGATCATACCTGGTAGAAACCAAAGGAGAAGTGCTGCGGCGGAATCGACAAGCAATCAAGCCAGTTCCAGAAGTACCAGCAGTGACAGAGGAACCCAAACAAACAGCTGTGTCACCGCCCACCGACTCTGTGTCCAGCACAGCCGTTCCTGTGCTCAGCCCACCAGCATTGCGATCGAGTTCCAGAGCTGTCAAGCGACCCGTGAGATTCCGGGACTACGTGTGCTAAAGACATGGACTTTAGTTTGCATGCCGTTATGTTGCAGTTACAAATAGAGAACAATGAACGTTAAGACGCTATTTGAATGAAGTTTTTTTTTAAATATTTTTTTTAATAGAAGGGGAGATGTTACAATATACACCCCTTCCGATTGATTTGCTGTCATTCTTAGTGATTGTGTAATACCGATATATCTGATTACAAGTGACTACAATAAAGCACATTTCATTCTGATTGTGGTCGTGTACACAACTTGCATCAGCCACCTCTTGCTAATAACACTTAATAATGTAGGCTGCACAAAACAATGTTGTTGATGAAATGTGGATAACCTAGGATAAAGAAAGTGAAAATAATAATTGCAAACAATATTAAATTTTCTTTTAAACTTAAAATGCCTACCATGAAATACATCACAATGTTGCCATTCAATACATTTTTGCAAATATCACATATTCTTTTCACCCACACAACAGGTTTGGATAGGCAAGTCACGAAGGTTCAGTGCAACTTCACTTAAAAACAGTGGGGCCAACCCATTAAATAGTTAGATCACCTTTAATTTCACCCAAGCAAAAGCTCATGCAGTTGTTTTCATATTTGAAAACCCCTTAATATAAGGTAATTGGTTAGGCCTGTTGGTAGTTGTATTAACATGGCTCCATTGTAAAATCTGTAGAATGATAAAGTATACAAATAAATTGCCAGACAAGTAAATTTTGACAAAGAATTTGACATCTACACATAACTAAAAATTAACTCCAAAATAGCACATCATGAAGCCAAAACAAAAGCGAGTGATGCACAAGTCAATACTGTCTAACACTGTAAACAAATGTCATCAAATAAGTTGGTCAACAAATGCTGCACGGTGTGTCATGTGCTGTTGAAAACTGTTTGATGCAAATTAACATGTCCAACACAGTTGAAAAAGAAGCTTTGTGTAATCATGTTAACATCAGTTCAACAACATGTTGATTTGCAGTAGGACTTGACACACAACACCTAGGAACTTTTTTTGACCAACAGTGCTGACTTCTGCATCACTGGTTTACAGGAAAGTTTCTTAAAAATATAGGCAATGGCCATCAGAAGCCCTTCCCTCAGTAGCAATCAACACTCTTTTCCAACTGGTCACATCCTAGCTTGTGACAGAGAAACAAGTGAGTTAACCATGTTAACGCAGCCTTCAAGCATGCAAGTATCTGTCCCAGGTGTGCCCAGACAATGAATTGACAAAGGGTAATGCTACTATGGAAACATGGAAGCAGGAAAATACAGCCCGACAATACAATCCTTTCTTCACAACAAGGAATGAAAAAACAACCTATATCATTACACTGGCTGGAATTGTAGCATTTTTGTTGTTTTCATCTATAATTGTAAATCAAACACACTATTGCAGTACAACTTGAACTAAAAATATTACTATTTCACACGTTGATCACTAGAAAGAAAGTAAAATTACTGACCTGCACCTTAGCGATAGCATGTCTTGCTCGCCAAAAAATGTAGATATGTGACAACAGCTGATGACGAAAAAATCGCTGAAGACGTTTCAAAATATGAACTCGACGAGGAAACCAGAGACATTTGACAAGCCTGCAGTTGTTGCCAACAGAAAAACAAAACAATGAAACGAATTCTTAGCTCCATCAATCAAAGACCTGCCATGTGTTGAGATGCCGGATCGAGAAGGCGAATTGTTAGGAGTACAAGTGCTGGAATAAATATGTTCAAGCTGACAGTCATGATTCGAATAACATTTCTCCAGTGTACGAGGGCTAAAATAGTTCCTGTGAACACCAGTGAAGTCAATTATCGACCCACTCAACCTTCCATATAATGAAAAGATCTAAGGAAACGTGGATCATCAGTAAAGTCAAATATTATTGCGCTTTCTGCAGCAAAACAACTCGAGGACTGTCCGCCATTTTGAAAAATATTTATCTCGCGCATGAGCATCAACGATTTCATGACGCGTTTGACGTCATATCTCTCGGCCAATCAGCGGTTTTTCCGCCCTGCCGGCGGGAATGTTACATCACAAAGGAAAGAAGTGAAGTCATATATGGTATCAGAAACTCATAACTCCTGATGAGTTTCTGATGGTATATCGTTTATAATAAGCACGCTGCGTTTAAAGGCAAGTGGGGTAAGCATTTTTTCTAAAAAAGGTTTCAGTTCGATCTCAGGTTAACATAACCCTTTGGAATGTTTGGTGTTAATTTTGACCAATTCAAAGAGCCTGCGAACACAACCGCCTTTTATTGCTCACGTAAACAGCTGGAATACAAGTGAAAACAATTTCGTTTTCTCTTATTGGGTGATGAACAGTGCCCGTTGCAAACAAGAAGCAAAAAGACAGGCTCATCTTTGAACTACATGCAAATTGTGGGACGCTGTTTTAATATGTCCTAAAAACAAGAAACTATGAAGGTTCAAAAAACTCAAGGCAAGTGCGAGGAGAACCGTTGCGTCGAACGTTACTTTACAGTCAGAAAATTCGAATTAGTGCCGAACAATCATAATTAAACTCGAGAGTGCAAAGTTAGATAAACGCACTAGGCTGAGCAAATGGGTAGTGACTGACATCTTATTTCAATTCGCGCAAAACATTTCATTGTAATTTTATTTTCTAAGTCAAATGTAAGAATGGACGACGCTTCATCCCAGGAGGGAAGCGAAGATCACCCATCATATGACCAGAAAGATGAAGAAGAGGACTTGGAGCTGGAGGAGCTGGAAAAGGCCATCGCAGAGGATTTTAGCAATTACGAGTGTTTCATAAAACCTTTCCACTCTCCTGAAGACGAGGAAGAAAACGTGAAAAAACTGCAAAGTTCGTCTTTTGATCAAATAGAACGGCAACAGACTCGGTCAGGAGAGAAGTCCAGCGATGACTTTCACTTTCAAGTAGGAATTGCTATGTTTATGTTATTTGTTTCTTCAGTAGGACAGTAGCATGATAGCCGGCGTCATTGACTACGCCTTCCAATATATTTTTGCCAATTTACTTCCTTATTCACGTTTCTCGTATTTTTCTGAGCTATATTCCGGTCACAGAAGAATCCGCCCAAACAGTTCCGGTGTCTATATAGTTCATGACGACACCATCATGCAAAACTAGTGACACAAGCGTAGAGCGGAGCTTCTATCGAGAGTCGAATTCATGCTTTTTGGCAGACTCGGGACAGATACTCTAACAACTGAACTAACGGGAGAGTAGAGTTGAGCTTAGTCATTTAGTAAGAATGATATGTGATACACTTCCTTCATAATAACGTTGACACTTGCTTGCGTACATCAGCTGATTTTTTGCCTTGCAGGAAAGTGACCATGAAGAGAACAGAGACATACTCGACAATCAGACTCGAAGCATTATAGAAATGAATCTGGAGGCCAGGACAGAGGCATACCAACATGACATCATCAGATTACAGAGGATGGTAGCAGAGAAAGTGAAAGAAGTAGAAGAGATTACGGCAGAAAAAGAAGAACTTGAATCAAATGTTCAAACTGCTCTCAACAAACTGTGGGCTAAGGAAACGGAGCTTCACAACTATCGAGAGTCTTTTTTCGCACGAGAAAAACGCTTGCTTGACAGCTTGAGGATGGAGTCAGTTCATTCGAAAGAGTTGGAAAATCAGGTTCAGTCTTTGACAAACCAGAATGATACTTTGCAAGAACAGGTTTCTCAACTGGAACAACAGCTGTCGGTGATTAAAGGGGAAACTGAAAGGCGGAGGCAAGTGCTGGAGCGAAAATTACCAGAAATCGAGAATACTCAAGAATCTCTGAAGAAGTTGACCGTTGGACTAATGGATCAAATCGTGGATGTAATGTCAGTTCAAAATAAACACACGTCTAGATCTAGAGATATCGATCCGTCATCTACTACTAGCATGGATGAAACTTGTTCGGACGAAAGTAGTTCTGAACAATGCAACGATAGCGAAGAAACCACAGAGGACGATTTTAGCGCAGAAGTTAAGGCTGCAAATTTGAAAAAGCAGAACCACGATCTACGAATCGAGATGAGAGACTTGATTTCATGCATCGAAGACCTTTGGCACAAGATTAGTCTGGACTGTGCCACTCATAAGGAACCGGTAATAAGAAAAGAGCCCAGAATTCTTTTAAAAGACGTCTACCAGATTTACTGCCAAATGAAATCAAAGGTAATAGATTTGGAAGAGCAGAATACTCGCAACCTGAAGCACCTACAAGATGTACAAGAAGCTCTTTCCTTAACCGAGGGCAAGATTCAGCGCATTTGGATCAACGTTTCTCTCTGTGAGGAAAAGGATGACGAAATCCAAAGTGCATGGACAAACGTGCCTCCGATTACCGAGGAAACCGACGGTGCTCTTCAAAGGATTGAAAGTGTTCTTTCTAGGAATAAGTCAATTCTGACAGAAAACCAGGAGTTGAAGCGACTTAAAGCTTCACAGGAAAAGATGATCAACGACCTGAAAGAACTAGTTACGAAAACCAGAAAAGACGAAAGAGGACTTTCAAAGGAGCTGGAGATAAAGAGCGCAAGGTTTGAAGAATTGAAGCTCTCGACAAAGAAAATTATTGACGACAAGGATGTAGAGATTGAAATTATGAAAGAACAACTTCAAGAGAACGAGAAGAGAGAGGGGCAGCTGAAACGTGGTCTGGGACGGCCTGGGACGGGTCAAGAATGTACAGACGAGACCTTGAAGAAGCTTTTGCGAAGTAAAGAGTGTGATATCGAATCTTACAAGAAGAAGAACGAAAAGGAAGAATTGGCCCTACGAGATGAGATACAAGAGTTGCAAGAAGCCTTAGAAAGAGCGAGAAGTGACAAAAATGATCTAGACGAATATTGTAATATACTTAAAGAAGCATTGGGGAATTTCGAATTACGAGAAAACATCACGGAAGAAAAAGAAAAATGTTTGAAAGAATCGTTGGAGCAGGCAAAGAAGAAGGAAGAGAAGCTGTACGTTGTTGCTAGGGAGGTTTATGACGAACTTCAAATCAAAAAGAGAGAGGCTTTGTCACAAGAAACAACCATTGCAGCTTTACAAGAGAGGATCAAATGCTTAGAAATGGAAATTCAGACAATAGACCAAGAGCTTCAGGTTGACAAGAAGAATCTAAAAAATGCCAAGGAGACAGAACAGTACTTACAGTCGTCACTGCAACAAGCACTGGTAGAGCTGTTCGAGCTGAAAGCCAAAAAGGAAGAAGTTCCTGAAGGCATAAAGGTTCATGAAAAACAACAAGACGATCATCAGAGATCTTTACTACAACGTCTTCAGGAAGTTGAGACGATCATTCATTCTGCAATGGAAAAGAGTGTTCAAGACTTACAAGAAAATGCAGTTAAGATTGATGGCCTGTGCGAAGAGAACAGTTCACTCAAGAAAGAAGTCAACGAAAGTAAAAAGGAATCACGTATACTGAAGAAGACTAACCACAGGCTCAAAACGTTGTTACAAGCCATGAAGGATGATTTATTGGAAGAATTAAAGGCCAAGAACGAACTTGAAGTTTTATTGGCGAAATCAAATGAAAAGACAGAGCCCAACTTACCAGAATATAACCAAAGCTTTGATGAGCAATCCACCACGTCTCAATTGCCTAACGTAAAAGAAGCGGGCATGAGCAGTGATGAGTCATTTGTCTCTCCAAGCGTCTCTGCTTTACAGGGTGAAAAGAAAACCGGAAAGCACAAAGGATCCGGATCAGGAAAAAGAAAGCTTATTCCTAAGGCTATAACTAAACGTTTTAAGGCTCCTTCAGTCATGTCAGTAAATACCTCCTCAGCCACAAAAGAGAAAAATGATGAATTCATACCAGAAATAAGGGATCTGCAAACCAAGACCAAGATTATAGAGGACGATCTTAGAAACGAAAAGCTTGAGAAGCGGGAAGCTGTCGAACGAGAGCAGCGATTACGAAATGTATTAATGACAGTCCAACATGACAAAGAGGAACTTGAACGAGAAGTTGAATCATTGTCCGATGAGCTGCAAAAAACAAAAGCACAACTGCAGAATTATGAACAATTAAACGAAAGCTTCCGTGAAGAGGCTAGCAGGAACGTTCGCGAGACGTTGGAGATCAAGAAGGTCTTGGAGGTTATTTATGGAAGAACAAAACGGGCCCATAGTCTTATAAACAAGGATATTCGTAGCCTTTTGGAGGTTTCAAAGTCGAAAGATAAGCAGATGAAAAAGTTCGAGCAGTTGTCAGAACAATACGAGAAAGAAAACGCTGATTTACAAAAACAATCGGTTTCTCTGAAGAAACAATTAGAAGATGCAGCCATCCTTAAAGAGGCTGCCCTAGAAGAAGGAAGACAATTGAGACTCTCACTACAGAATATTCTTGAATCAAAGGAGAAGTGTTTGGTTCCGTCAACATCACCGTTGTTAATCAATAACTTAAACACCGATCTCATTCTGCCACAAATGGCAAAAGATGAAGTTCGAGATATTTTGAAAGAAATATTACAAGAGATTGATGGTCTTACTTCTGAAGAGGTCAGCCATCTGAAACAACAATCAGCCGAGCAAATGAAGGAGATAAATAGCATGAGGCAAGATAACGAATATCTCAGAAACTTGGTGGATGCCGGTCTGCTTGAAGAACTTCAAAGGGCGGAGGAGAGGATTACTTACTTGAATGGGCAGTTGAAAATTTTCCAGGAAAGGCAGAACCTGTTACGAGAAGCGTCTTTGAAAGATAAGATCAAAGCAAATGAGGAGACTGAGAGGATCTATGAACGATATGCTGAGCTCAAAATAGCTATGAAAAGCAAAGAGGAAGCATTGGAACGGTACAAAGAGGTGGAAGAGGCACTAATGGCTGAGAATATCCATCTCCAAGAAGAGATAGATGCCTTTAAAGAGCGATTTGGTGCGGACGGTTTATTACCATTAACAGAAAAGGCAGAAACAAAAAGAGAAATGGAAGGATGGAAGAGAAAATGCCAGAGGCTTCAAGAAAATTTCAATAAGGAGAAGAACCAGTTGAAAGAGGAAAACATGTGGTTACATAAGCAATTAGAAGAGGAAAGTTCTTTGTGTACGGACCTTCGACGTTGTAAAGCAGGACTCGAAGCTTCTCTTGAAAAAGCTGAGGAAAAATTAAAGTCGATGCATCGAAAACTTGAGGAACGCCAAGAAGCCCTAGCTGGTTTCGAAGAGAGGCGAGTGGTATTTGAAACTAAACTTTCATGCCTTCAGAAAGTGAACGAGGACTTGCAAACCGAGCTGAGCAAAGAAAGGTTGGAGGCTGATCAAAACCTAATAGCATTGCGGAACGAATTCGAGGGTACGGCCAAAGATTTGAAGAGGCACCAGCGGGAAGGCAACAACCTGGTCACCAAAGTGTTTCTGCTGGAAAACGCGAAAGAAAAACTAGAACAGGAGCTTCACGAAAGGGAACGCAAGATGGCAATCAGTTTGGAATCTTTCACTGAAGAAAGAAGCAGGCTCAGTGAAAAAGTCAGAGACTTGAGAATTTCTCTGGAGGAAGAAGTTAGACGAAGACTAGATCTCGAGGAAAAAATGCAGCAGATCATGAAAATTTCGGTCACGGAAAAGGAACAAGGACGACTGAAAGCTATGGCGGAAAGTGGGTATTTGGAACAGGATGCAGAGGTAATGCTCCATCTTACGCAATCTGCACGGGTCAATTTGGCACATCGTATACTACTTCAGTCATTTACACAGTTATTATCTTTTTTTTTTTGGTAGAGAACACAGAGGGGCGCCACCAAAACAGAAAGTTATAATTTACTTCCAAAGATTGCAACAGATGGGGACTTTACGACTTTGTCACTTAAATTTACTAACAAGGACAGTGAAGCTTCTGGACAAGAAATGCAAAAGGACAACAAATAAACGTCTTAGCTTTCAAGGTAAGAATAGCAAAATTTGACGACAGGTACACGTATTCATAAACGAGTATACCAAAATATAAATACAGTAAAAAGCCGCAAGTAAGAACCTAGTTTTTAAGAACCTGTTAGGCTAAAATTCGTCAGTTATACCACCTCCATACAAGAACCTGTTTAGCCTAAAATTTAAAACAGGTTCTTATTTTCTAAAATCAGACAGTACACGTATGCTATGTTCTGAAGGAGGACTTCAAAATTCATGTGATCAGCGCTTCAATTTTTCTTATTATAGTCATTTTGACAAAAATACTTATCTGGTAGGCAGATTTTATATGAGGAATGGGCTGAATACCACTAAATTCTATTAGCTGCAATGTAATTTTTTTTCTTCAGAAAATAAGAACCTATTTAAGAACCTAAATAGCCTAAATTTGTACTAATTACCTTTTTTAAAAGAATCTGCTTGGGCTAACTTGGGAAAATGCAGGTTCTTACTTGCGGGTTTTTACTGTATACGTTTTACGAATCTCATACTTGCAACGTCCGTCACCGGATCAGAAGGACAGGTTCTCCTTTTATTTCCACAAAGTTGAAAGTAAACTAAATGACATAAAACAATGTTTGTGTTCTAAATTGCGCTTGAGTATGTGTAATGTTAATTGTGCGAGCGATCTGTTCGATTTAAAATTGCTGCAATGACCACTGTAAAATTACTCTTTCGACTTAGTTCATTTAACTTATCGTATTTTTCTTAGAGTGTAGTTTTTATCCACTCCAGGTTATGAATTTCCTCTCGCGTAATTTTCTGCCCCTGAGTCGGCGATTATGCGTATCATAATCACGCAGCGCATATTTACACTGTAGAACTGATTCAATCAGATGGCGGCTGGTACATTTTACCCATAATTCTTAGCGCACAAACCCCCTAAAAACACTCAGAAAAAGGCAAAGAAAAGTTCTAAAAACTCTAAATTAAGCATAGGCAATGTTGCTAGCACATGGACAAATTTATGCAAAAAATATGGCTTTTTATGTTCCTATTGACTGTGTTAGGTTCGCAAGGCATTGTGGTAAAATGTACAGCTGCCAACTTTTTTGAGTGCCGCAAAACCACAGGTCCACCAAGCTCACTTTGAGAGGAGCGCATATATTAATCTCTTCCTTTTTGCATATATTATGAGTTGGCAAAAGATAAGAGTTTGTATGAAAAATGCCACAAATGGGAATAAATTCATAACATAAATGGTTCACCTTGTTTCTGTGTTGAATTAATTGCTATTTAATGGCCTTATAGGGTGATTTGAAGCGTTTTGAGAGAGAATAAGCGTCCTTGATTATTTGCACCTAACACGTTATAAGCGAAGCAAAAGGTAACACACTGTTGGCCGTCACGTGACCGATTCAAATTTATTTATTTGCTGTAAATCTCGAATTTTGGCACCTCTCTCCAAAATTCTCTAAGAGACCAATGGCTTTATATCGTAACAACAAATACATACCAAAAAAGTCCAACATTCGCGTTCTTTCCCTTATCAAAATCGCCATTTTCAATCTCCCCAACACATCGAACCATCCGTGTGACGACGAACTGTTCGCGAATGCAAATTTCTGATCTCTTTTCATTGGAAGACTTACACAATAGGCGCTCAGGACAACAATATCCCGTGTATGGGAGGTGCATTTGACAAATTACATGCGAAATTTAAAAATAGCACGTGAAGCATGCGAAATGCAGAACTTGTGATTTACGCCAGTTTTAGCACCTTGACCTTATGCACCAGTCAAATCGAAGCTTCAACATCCATCCCCCGGGCAACCCCCTGGCATTTGAACTTTTGAAGATTGGTTTGTTCAAATTCCCTCTCCTCGGGGCAAAAAAGCCGTTCAAATGCCCCACCAATAAGTTCTGAAATACCTCTCCTCAAAGACAAATTTCGTCTTCAATCAAACACTCTTCACACTTTTCAGAGAGAGATGTGCCGTGATGACACCTTCAGACTTCTTTTGAAGACCCTTTGAAAGAGTTATTCCCTAACAAAGGCGAAATTCTATCTTGTAAATCCATCAAACTCTACAAAAACCAAAATACTCACAGGCGTATGACACTAGAAAGAACGAGAGACAAATCCGGTTCAAATTCCCCACCCTTCCAAGGCAACGTTCCAATTCCCCCCTTCCCGGGCACGATGCACGGTCAAACGCCCGGGGTATGAATGTTTAAGCTTCAATTTGACCGGTACATTACCGGGAAAAACCACACGTGATTGAATAAATTAAACAAAAAAAAACACATTTACTTTTGTAATTTTATCTTGAACACTAAAAAGCTAAACGGGGGTCTTTTTTGACTCCCTCTGATTGTATTGAAGGTTGATATTCGAAATGTCATTATGTGTAGCTCGTAAATAAATTTCGATTTTTTTTTTAGTATTATCAGCGAGGGTTTTTAAACTTTTAAAAGTAAAAAGTTATCGGCCGTTTCGACCACGCTTCACGTGCGACTTTCAAAGCAATTACTCTGGCTAATCACAACAGAGGCAAACGACACAATAAACCAATCACGAGTCGCAGCAAATACATGTAACAAAATGGCGGAAAGCGCGGGAAACTAAGTGCAACAAAGACACAGTTGGTTTTGGTTTGAGTTCTTAATGTTAAGAAGGTGGCGCGAGTGGTTTTTTAACCAACAGCCCTATTCACAGTTAACTTTCATTTGCATTACAATGAACACGGATGTGAGACAATTTCGGGCAATTTTGCAGTTTCTGCTCCGGCGAAATTGCCTCACATCCTCGTTCAAATACATTGTTATGCGAAAATGAGAAAAGCTAACTGTGAAAAGGGCTACTACAGAGCGTAGTAGAGTAAAACAAAAGCAAACTTTCGACACTCAATTGAAGACCGCTCTACTAAGCAGCCGAAAGGCGTGACCAGTCCGACAGACTTACTCTCCATTTTTTATTTGAATTTCAGAACGTCCTAGACGACAAATCATCATTTCCAGTTACACGACAACTTAAAAAAGTTTTCTTTGGCCTCTACGCTTTTATATACAGTTTTATTACATATGTATGTTGAAAAGGAACACGTATTTTACATATATGGTGATAAAAATACTATAACTTATTAAATAGTCGTCACACTTCAATAAATACTACAGCTAACACAAAGAATTGTCATACTCTTTTTTTGCGTTGACACAACACAACCCCTCTCCATAGACTTCTGTACACCTCAGCAAACAGTCAAATGTTCGCTGCTTGTTAAACATTTTTGTTTAATCTGCTGTCTTCATTGCATCCATGCATATAGCAACAGAAGACAGCATGCTAATGGTTTAAATCCAGAAAGATCAGTACTTTGCCTTGTGAGATTGTACGGATGGAGAAGCTTTGAAACAGCTCTAACAGGCTAGCCGCCACAAATTTATAGCCAAAAACGGTCCCTGTAAGATACACCGGCATAGCTTTGACCTATCAAAATTCAGATTACTCGAGGGATTTTCAATGACAAATCAAATTTTAAAGCACCAAATTTAATCTAATACAGTGCTACTCAGTGGTTATTTTCTGGGCTTTTAACTCAGCCAACCTGGCCATTTCCGATTTCCAGTAAGGTCGAATCTTGGGAGGTAATTAATTAATAAAAACCGTTTGACCTAAATGTATCCAAAAAACAGTAAAAAAACAATAGAAAGCGTATTACAAACTTCAGAGCCCGGCCATATTCGAGAATTTTGCAGGACAGCTCTTACAATTCAAAAGCTTTTCAAGATTGTATGAACCACAGAAGATGACAGAAATCAGGTCAACCAAACGAATAAAACACTCTATTTTCCACAAGGCCTTTCCAACAATGAATTGTGGATTTATCAACTGAGTTGATAAGGTAAATTGGCCACCGTAGAAACTGAAAGCTTACGTTTCGAGCGTTAGCCCTTCGCTCTGACGAAGGGCTAACGCTCGAAACATCAGCTTTCAATCTCTTCACGGTGGCCAATTTACCTTATCATCTCAGTTGATAAATCCAAAATTTTGTGTTTCAGGTCCCCGCCGCCGCAGCACCACAGTTTCTTTAAATACTAACCCCCTTGTTTGTTTACTTATCAACAATCGCCTCAGTTCATAGTCTGTACATTAAAAAATGTCAGTCATGAAAACTGGGCCAAAGTGAAACGTCAGTTTTATAGGATAAACCAGCAAGGTTTCGACTATAGTTTAACACGATGGAGAACTCGTGTGACTAACAAAGGTCGGTTATAATCACACAGTCAACGAGTCAGCGAGAACATGGTAATGAGTTTGTTCTGAACCCTGTCTCGCAGAATTGAGCCTCTTGGTCAGCCTGTGGATGTTGCAAGGACACTGTTTTTATAGCAACGGCCAGTGATGCGTTCTTCTGGCGATAAGCTGACGTGACAATTCTGAGTGAATCAGAATCTCTTATATAAAGACTTTGAAGGGGGTGTGCCAAAACGACAATCACTCCTCTAACTACACGTCTTTGTCAAAGAAAAGGGAAGAAGAAATCTGATGCTGCTTTGGCTTCAAATGTTGGCCGAGGCTTGATCTGCGCCACGGGTTTGTCAGATACATCCACAAAGCCCACTGATGTAACGACTTCAACGTGCTGCTCAAGACTGGAGCTACCCGGTTGACATTGGATTCCCGTGCACTGAAAAACAATACAGTAAAACTCCACATATGAGAACCTTGTGGATTAAGAACCTGTAGGCTAAAATTTGTCACTTATGCCCCAACATGTAAGAACCTATCCTTGCGCAAAAATTGAAACAGGTTCCTATCTGGTTTTGAACAATGAGGACATGGAGCAAGTGCTTGTTAAGACACTAATCATGACTACATTATGTAGTCAAGATAGGTCTATTATACGTTTATGTTTATACGCCCATACTGACCAGCAACATGCACTCCCCCCCAAAAAAACAAACAAATAAACAAACAAAAGAACCTATTTAAGAACCATAAAAATTGTAAAAAATGGTTTGACACCGGCTGAAAAACGTTAAATAAACGAACGTTTAAAATGACAGACGTTTGGATCGAAAATCTTCGGTCTTCATCAGCGATCTTCATTCATCGCTGATGAAGCTATTTTTTACAATTTTTACTATGATTCCTGGCTGCAATTTTGGTATATTTTAATTTAAGAACCAAAATATCCTTATTTTTCCAGTAGATACCAAAGACATAAGCATCTTTTTTGGGGTAACTAGGAAAAATACTGGTTCTTGTGTGCGGGTTTTTACTGTATTGTACCCTGAGCTAGACTATGGGCAATCCTTCTCTTCTCTCAACGATAGCCTAAGAGACGCAAGACAAGTGCGTGTGCAAAAATTGCCTTCGTGAAAGGTGAAGATTGTCTCTCCTTATACATAAATATGCAGATACCTGAGATGGTTGTATGGACAGTTTGAAAGGTCACGGTTTGCAAATCATAGATTGGGTGATAAATGTTCGAACTTATAGTACAACGCTTAATTTTGGCGTGCTCCTATTGGTCGAAATCGATCACGTGACGTGATAGTCTCTCCTCAGCGGGAGCCTATCAGCGCATAGTGCTCGTTTTTGGGCAATTTTCGCTCAAAATTTAGTGTTGTACAATGAAAAAAATAGATTCCTTCTGTCTCAGGCCCTATGTGTGATACCTTCCCTCGGAAATTTGATGTTCAAACTTCATATAAGGGAAGGTACGTTTTTTCTTGGGGGGGGGGGAGGGCTGGGGCCTCAGAGGGGAGGGTCATCAGTGAAAGTGAGCACCAAAAGGGGAGGGCCATACCTCAGGTGAGATATTCAAGGGAGGGTCACAAATCTTTGCCAGAATTTTTTAATGGGAATTTTTGTGATGTTGCTTTCCATTTTTCTTACAGATTAAGTTTTTCTTTTCACCTACTTTGATTTAATTTGGTGTTTTATTATAGGTACTACGTTACATTTTTACATGTATATTATGCCATGGCACATAGTTTTTCTCGGAGGACTCGTGTCCTTTTCCGTCCGTATCGAGAAGTACTTGACTCCGGTATCATTTCTTCAGCTTCTTGCTGTTGGCTATGCTGTTGCCTGATCTCCTGAGTCATTTAGTTCTGAAGAGTTACTAGCAGATCCAACAATGCACTCTACCCTGTCAGAAATGTCGCAGATATTTGTTTTTGAGAGGCAGATTTCGCATGCTAAACAAATAAACCTTTCTGTTAAAATAACCAACAGCAATGCGGGCTACTCGGAGAAAGAAGCGCGTGTATTTTCCCTTAGATATTTTATGTTCAAAACTTTTATAATACTCAAATACTTCCATATTCAAACTTCAGCTATATATAAAACGTAAATACCCCACACTGATTGTTCGCATTTTCCTTGTTTCAGCACGCACACATTCAGTATCGAGACATATTCATATTCAAACAGTTTGCGTTCACAAGCGAAACGTTCTGAGGTTTCTACAGCATGGAACATACCATGTAGTAGTGAGGGGAGGGTCGCGCTTTTGTCAGTCACCTAAAGGTGGGGGGGGGGGTCAGGAGTTTTTTTATTAAAATGTAAGGGAGGGCCAACACTTTTTGGGGGAAAAAATACCAAAATTCCCCAGCCCTCCCCCCCCCCAAGAAAAAACGTACCTTCCCTAAGCTCTCGAACTACGTTCTCGGGCTAACATTTGTTGCGAACATCAAATTTCCTCGGGCAACCTATCACACGATAGTGCCTTCGACAGAACAACTCTATTGTTTAAATAGAGAACGCTACTCCAGCTGTAACAAGGCTGCGCTCTAGCAGTACCGAGGGGCCTCAGGCTACTAACTTGTATCTTTGGGCGACCAAAAAACATTTTTTTTTTTGCATAATGCTTAAGAGTGAGGCACCCCAGACTTCGTGGTTGAGAGCCTTTTGGCACCCTGTGATTCTTCTTAGAGTAAAGGCTAACCTGCGTAGCACGCGTTTCCGTAGGGCTTCCGTTTGGAGCATTTTCGCTTTTTGAATTTTCGCGCTGCGGAAAAGCGAAGAATGCTCGAACGGGCGGAAAAACCTACGGAAACGCTTGCTACGCAGGCTAAGTAAAGGCTTATGTTAGCCAATCTTAAGCATGAATTCACTTTTTTTTCGTTTGGAAGTAATATTAATAGAATACAACAAAAGTGGATACAACATATCTCTCACCTGATACTGTATATCCTTAGGATCGTCATACTTAAACATCACCCCAACAATCTGAAAAAGAAACAAAGTAAAAACAGAGTTATAGCTTTATGCATTATCTTTTCTGTTACATGTTCACCTCGCTCTGACCTATCGTTATTGGGGGAGGTGACTGAAAAAAAAAAATAAAAACAAAAACTAAAACAAAAAACAACAACAACAACACGAGAGGAAGGGGCTATTAGGTGCCTGTTAACAATTATTGAACCTTCCCTTCCGTGAACCGCGCCCTTCTCTCTTTGATTGCCAGTTTTACTTGTACACTCTTCCCACTAAGAAGCCTCTTCAGAGGTTAGGTTTATTGCATAAGCGTTCCAGGATAATAACATTAGTCCGGCCACCAATGGACTACGAAAATCTGGACCATATTAACAGCAGACGGCTAACTCCCTTAATCGATAGTCGATCGAATCACTCGCTAATCATCCAAGTAAAGGAGGGCGAGGACTGTAGAAAAGTGAAGGGGCTGAGAAAAGGCATCTTTGCTCCTCCACTCACTTGTATGAAAAAAAAAAAAGGACGGCCAGCAGTCTACATTAACCCTTTAAGCCCCAATACGCATATTCTCCTTAGTGCTCCCCATGTTACTTATGGTACTAGTTGGGAGAATTTGCACAAACATCAAGAAATTTCATGTTTGGCGATCATTTCCTTTATTCTCGTGAACTGTATGTTTAATCAAGTAGGGATATTGTATGGAGAAATTACATGTAGATGCTTGTCACTATTGGGACTTAATATAAAGGGTTAAGAGGAATAAGAATTGAAGTGAATCAGGTATCGCAAAGGTCATGGGTTCAATTTTGATTTAAGCGTTGTGTTAACTCAGGCAGCAGGATTTAAAATACCTGCCAAAAGTCAGACGTAGGGACCATCCCCCCACCCCTCCCCCCAGTCCTGGGGTAGTGCCCTGCACCCAGCAATGAGCAGGCACCAGGATGCTCCAGGGTTTTTGCATTAATTTTTAAAAATATTGCCTGTGCTGTACTGTTTAAGCATTAGAATTCTCAGGTGCTAATTAATGGTCTCAAGCAATACCTGTACATGTATTACACAAATCAATAGGAATGGAAGAGTCAAGACCAATCTTTAACAACCCAGTTCCAAATTTTTACAAAAGAAAATGTCTTTTTTTCCTCTTGAAAATTAGAATGTCCTGATTTAAACTACAAAAATCGGGACAATTCCGATTAAATTGGGGTGGTTGGCAGGTATGGGATTATCTAAATTGTTCTATTTCAGACCCAAAAAATTAATAGTTAGGGTAAAGTAAACCTAACAAAGAAAACATAATCAGGAATACAGTAGAAGGAGAGTACTTACCCTTGGTTGAGGTTTGGCCAAGAAACCAAAATTGGCAAAAAGAACTTCAATATGAAGCCCCAGTATCATATTGCGACACTCACCATCCCCTTGCCCAGCCTAACAAGGAAGGAAACAAAGTTTACTGGGTGCATTTCATCAGCCCTGCATTGACCATGAACAATTTTAATTGGAAAACATGCAAAACGTTCAAAGTTATAGGGGAGATAACAGGGATTAATTTTCTAGCTTAATGCTCTTACATGTAAACAGGATTCAGTAACTGAATTTTAGTTTGTTCTCGCTGGAAAATTGCAGCACTTAGCTTTTTCTCGGCAAAACTGCATGTAGAACCAGTAAAGTGTTTCAGTAATCCCTTTTCCCATTTCAGTGCATCGTCTAGTAAAACATTACTCTACGATCTACGATCTACAACTATACCTTTTTTTCCCATTTCAGTGTATTGTCTAGTAAAACATTACTCTACGATCTACGATCTACAACTATACGTTTTTGACAAAAATGTAACATAGACGGCCGTAGAAGCGTAGTGCTCTACGGGAATCTCTACGCACATTTGAGTGTCCTAAAACGTGACAGGTATATATGAGGTGGAGCAGATTTGGCAATGTTACACCTTGTTTGCACTCCAGAACTCGTCAACTGAATAAAGCTAAACACCCCTTTCTTTATTATCACAAGAGATGTTTCAAAAACTGATCCTGAAGGATGTATACATGTCACATGTAGAGAGATTAAGCACGTTGACGTCTACGGCAAACGCGAACAGCAAAACCACGTGATCACGAGTTTCCTGCCACTTTTCATGCTACCGTTTGCCGTTTTCAACACGAACAGACCTGTTTTCGCGTTCGTTAAGAACATGAGTATTTATTTGAAATTTTTGAACCGTTCTGCTACAATTATCAGCCTGTGTTTGAGCCCAGTGACTTTTTACTTATTTTTCTACGTAAATAAACCAGTTAGCTGTTAGCGTTTACCCAAAAAGGAGGAAAACATTACGAGAAATGGAGCTGATGTCTGGCTCTTACCTTTGCAAAGGCTGTCGACTCTTTTATGAAAAAGGCGCTTTAATTACGCGGTTACGTCGAAACGTCCCAAAGAAACCACACTCCACCGGTAAAAAAACATTTTACTTAACAGTTAGAAAGCTGCTTTTTTGTATATCCTAGCCTTTAAGGAGTCCACGCCAAACTTAGGAAGAAACGTTTCCCTTTAAAACGGCAGACGGCAAATGACAGGTTGACGTTTGCCGTCTGCCGTATACGTGATGCTTAATCTCTCTAATGACTGCACTTGCTCTCCCTGTGGTCAGCAGTTAGAGCACCCCACCAAAACAACTCTAAGGAGCAAATCCCACCATACCTCGTTTGCAGGTCTGTTGTTGATAATCTTGACCCAGTCTCCCACACTGTTTACATCTGAGTTACCAAAGGAGGCCACATAATCAGGCTGATCTTCTAACAATGTGTTTAACACTGTGTCTTGAATCAGCTTGCACTGGGATCCCTTCAAGGCCAGTGGCACACTGCATATGAAACAAACACTCAGTAATCCACCCACACATAAAGGACAGGCCCCTCTTTCCCCTTTTATTTTAGTGACAGAGGTGTCTTGTTGTTTTGGTAATTTGTCAAGATTTTCCCTTTTTTGGCTGATAAGTGTTTGATTTATCACCTCAATCAGCACAGATTTTCCCTCAGTGCTCGGAGAACACTTCGTTACAGAAAAGACACTATTTGAGCTCCCTTGGATCCTGCGCTTATGTTATCCAGAAGAAAGCTTTCACGTGAAGTTTTCCGCAGAATGAAAGCTTTAACGTGACTTTTTTCCGCAGTTCATGAACTTGTCAATTGTCTGAAAAGTCCTTTTGGGGATGTGCCGTTAAAGTATGTAACTTTAATTTGAGATGGAAAAAAGAAAATGACGAAACACGGACACTCTGCAACCGACTTGTTTACTTTATTTCTTTTTTCGAATATTCTGTACCTAGTACAACCAAGATGTGTCTATGTTGTAGTTCGATTTTATCCTTGGTTCAATTTTTGTTTTCTTTTGTTTCATATTCATTATCATATATTAACATAAAAAAGAACAAAGGAAAATAAAAATTTAACTAAGGATAAAACTGAGCTACAACATCTACCTCAAAAGAACACGTTTGAACAGCCAGTTTGTATAAGTTTTTTCCCTCTTAGACTTTCAGTGAACTTTTAGTGAATGTAAGAAATTCCACAAGACAAATCGTTTTTCATGAAATAGGTGCAAGCACAGCCACCCCAGCAATTAACAGAGCTTACCTGATAGTGCAGCCAGTGCGCATGTCAATGCCAAATGTTACGGAGGTCCGAACAGTAGAGTTAATGCATGCCCCACCTGCTGGTGGGCTGATGATGGTCAGCCATGTGTTACGATCACTGCTGAGAAAAATTGCATCTCTAACAAAAAGTCAAGGAGTGTCCAACAATGATCTTACAGTACGCAGCTTAACACAGATGTAGTTACCGTATTTACTCCAAAGAGTGCCTCCCTCGAAAAAGCGCCGCATTTAGGGGCAAAAATATTAATAGGCACCGCATCCTTCAAGCAAAAATAAGGCGCTTATTGATTTCTGACATGACTAATTACGGCTGACATTGCTATTGCTGTTATTGTTATTTATTTGGATGTGGAAAGGGATATAGACCCTTAAAGCTCACTTTTTATTGCGTCCTTCCTATGCTATTGTTTTGAACAAAACATGATGAGATCTGACTGTGTTATTAGCAAGTAGGCAGTTTCAAGTAAGCACCGCCCTTAAATAAGCGCCACACAGACAAGTCAAAAACTGAATTAAATAAGTGCCTCGGAGTTCTTTCGAGTAAATACGGTATTTCAAATGTTCACTAAACTGATGGGAGGAATGAAGAGCCAGTTTCTAAGACTGATCAGTGGAAGGCCACCATTTCTGCCTCTGACCTACAACTGGGCTGAGATGACCGTGATGACAACTCTCAAGGGAGAGAGAAAAAAATACTTCAAAATTCAAAATAAGGACAAATGGATTTTTGGGAGCATTTTTCTTTTAGCCAATCTTAATCTGTACACTGCAATTTAATTCATTTAGATTTTCCATTCCTTTTACCATAGGTCAAAAAATTTATACCAGTGGTAATAGGAACAAACCTCCTGCATGCTGCACAGAGTGACAAAAATAAACATATTAATGTAAAGAAGATCATCGCAGTTATAGACGCAACTTTTGCAGTTGTGAATAATAATAAATAATAATAATAATAATAACATTTCTAAAGCGCCCTTTCCCAACGGTCCAAAGGCGCTATTTACAATACAATTATCAATTTAAAAAAGCACGCTTATAAAGAACTGTTTTCAGGTGTCTTTTAAAAATGTCTAGCGATTCTGCATCCCTAACATGTTGTGGAAGACTGTTCCAAAGCAACGGCGTGGCAACAGAGAAAGCACAGCGGCCATAACTATTTAGTTTGAAACCAGGCACGGCGAGTAAATTTTTCTTTGCAGATCTTAGATAACGTCCCGGAATGTAGCTGACAAGGAGATCCTCAATGTAAGCAGGTGCTAAGCCATGGAGAGTCTTGTAGGTAATGATAAGTATCTTAAATTCAATTCGGAGATCAATTGGGAGCCAGTGGAGACTCATAAGAACAGGTGTAATATGACAGAACTTGGGTGAGAGAGAAACAATTCGAGCAGCTGCGTTCTGCACACGTTGGAGCTGTTTAGTCACGTGCTTGGGTAAACCATATAGTAACGAATTACAGTAGTCAAGCTTGAAAAAAAAAAGAAAAGCATGAAAAAAGTTCAGGCTTGTATGGGATTCGAATCCATGACCTCTGTGATACCGGTGCTGGGATGATCTTCTTAACATTTAATTCTTTATCCCACAGTTCTAATATATGATATTCATATATTCATCATTTCAAAAATAAACATGTTCAACTTGTTACTGGTTCTTATTGGTATAAGATTGTTTTCTAGTACAAAGATACTTATTGTTGACTGTGACAAGCTTTCCAGCAACAAGAGGTTCACCAACAATATAACCAGGGTTGCCCGATCTCCTGAATGTAGTGTCTGTACTACCAGCCTGTACACAAGATAACAGGAGAAATCAGACAGTATCAGTCTGTATTCCATCATAAAAAATGAGTACCCATATGTCTGTCACTCACATATAAAATATTCCATCTTCTTCATTTAATCATGAGGGGCCCGTTTCTCTAAAGTCCCACTAACTTTTCAGGCCTGGAGCTATATTTTAAAACCAAAATCTTAAGAATGGTGGTGTAGCTTTTAGCCCGCAAACAGGCTCAACTTGTTTTGTCAACTTAGAATTTTACTTCTCTGCTTTAAAAACGAACCAAATTTGAATCGTTGAGGTAAATTTTATGCTCATGAAATAGCTTTGCATGCCTGAAAAGTTATCAGGACTTCCGAGAAACGGGCCCCAGCCTTGGCTCAGACTGCACGCTGTTGGTGATCAATTTAAATGTGTTAACTTTAATTGCATCTCACTCAAAGAATACTGTATTCTAAGCAACAGACTTTGCCACAAAGTGTTACAGTAACTTGAATTTTCTCTCAGTTTAAGAAATTCGTCCTTTATGGACACAGCTTCCAAAGTACAGCACGAAATTAAAGATGCTCCAAAACATGCCATCACTTTCTTCCATCGTGCATATGCTACACTTCAACATTAAAATCAGTGTGCAGAATGTTTGTCACACAAATGTACATTTATGTATAGTTTACTGGCTTAGCTCCCACAAGTCTCCTGTAGCTCAGTGGTAGAGCATCTGGACTAGTAACCAGAA
Organism: Siderastrea radians; assembly: GCA_964017195.1. Taxonomy (NCBI): domain Eukaryota; kingdom Metazoa; phylum Cnidaria; class Anthozoa; order Scleractinia; family Rhizangiidae; genus Siderastrea; species Siderastrea radians. The sequence continues at coordinate 61,461,633 of OZ024890.1, read as the reverse complement.
GGTTATAGGTTCGCCCCCCATTGGGAGAACTCGGATTTCCTTTTTTTCTGAGTATGCCTGTGTCACTCACTGATAAATTTATCTTTCACGTTAGACTTCAGTGTTTTGAATCACCCACATTGTTATCTCAAACCCTGCTTTCTCAGACAAAGTAGGCATATCCTAAAAGCTGGACTGGACCCTGGACTCTGGACTCTGGACTCTGGACGCTGGACTCTGGTTTTTTTTCCTCTCAAAACTTTATCCCACTTTATCCCCCCGAAAAAAACCTCTATATCTCCCCCCCCGAAAAAAACCTCTATATCACCCCGGAAAAAACCTCTATATCTCCCCCATGAAACTCCCCCCTCCCCCCATAAACATTTCTTCCCCCAAACATAGTGTGCGAGTTTTCAAACAAACAAAGTTATTCCCCCCCACCCACCTCCCCGAAAAAACCTTTATGTCTCCTCCTTAAAACTGCCCGCTCCCAAAAAACCCCCCTCCCCTCCCCCAAATAAAAAATACAACTACATTGGAATCGATTGAACAAACACTTGCCGTCTCAATGTTCTTCCACAAATCGGCATTGAAATCGAACGATCCGACCCCAATCCTTTAAAAAGTTTTTTTCGGGGGGGGGGGGGGGGGAATAAAGTTTTGAGAGGAAAAAAACCAGAGTCCAGAGTCCAGAGTCCAGAGTCCAGGGTCCAGGGTCCAGGGTCCAGTCCAGCTTTTAGGATATGCCAACAAAGTATGACTTTGCATGCCCCAACGTAAACACCCCTTGTCTCATAAGGGGTGTAATCTTGAATTGGAAAAATGATGTTGAATGATTGTCAACAGGAAACAATTTTGTACAATAATATAAACAATGTTTATCTATGATTAAAAAAGGCTAAGCCCTACATGACAATGTTTGCCTACATGGGCATGTTACAACAAAGTGACAACCAACATGACATCACTTAAAAAAGGCTAAGCCCTACATGACAATGTTTGCCTACATGGGCATGTTACAACAAAGTGACAACCAACATGACATCACTTAAAAAAGGCTAAGCCCTACATGACAATGTTTGCCTACATGGGCATGTTACAACAAAGTGACAACCAACATGACATCACTTAAAAAAGGCTAAGCCCTACATGACAATGTTTGCCTACATGGGCATGTTACAACAAAGTGACAACCAACATGACATCACTTTAACTTGTTTACGGTGATTATTTTATTGGGGACTAAAAGAGCAGACTTTGAAAGCACTATCTTGGCTCATGGGCCAGTTTCTCGAAACTCTCGATAACTCTCCAGGCCTAGTAAGTATATTTCCGAGCTCATTTATTTATCAGCTAATGGTAATTATTGGTGCATTACTTGAGTTAGTGGCATGCTTCAAGAAATTATAAAGATTAAAATTTAGCTTTCAAAGTCAATAAATTTTGTATAGCTATTGGAGAAAAATGTGCACCTAAAATAGTTTTCAGGCCTGGAAAGTTATCAGGAGTTTCGAGAAATGGGCCTCAGGTTTGTTTAACAAAATATAAAAAAACAACTAACTTTCCATGTAGCTTAACCCTTTAAGCCACAATAGTGATCAGCATCAAATTTCTCCTCATCATATCAGTGTATTATAACACATACAGGTCATGAGAACTTGGCAAATGATCCCCAAAGATGAACTGCCTTGATGTTTAAACAGGTTCTCCCAACTGGTAATCAGTAATTTCATTGTTGGAGACCAGTACTAAGGAGAATTTGTATAATGATGTTGGGGATTAAAGGGTCAAGAGTTTGAGATAGTAGGATCTTACTCAAGATACTTTACAATTGTATGTCTTACCTTTGAGAAGCTAATGGACACTTTTTGCCTCAGATCCAACCCTTCATCTGCTGTGACGCTCCCCAGTAGAAACTTCACCATCACTGATACAATGTCAGTTGAGCTATTGGAATACTGTATTGTGTATGATACCTTGGAAAATGGTAAAGACAATGATAATAATTAGAGGTGAAGTGATGAAAGTGACAATGCAAGTCCATATCAAGTCAAACAGATTGAATGAGCCAGGAAGAGCAGTACTTAGGTCTGGATTATCTGGCATGAATACTCCCAGGATTTTAAGATTTCTAAACAGTGTACCATTGTATCTACTCTTACTCCTGGTGTGAACTAATTCAAGAAGATTATTAAAGGCTGAGAGAGGAGTACCAAATTGTTTCCTGACTACATCTCACCTCGAAAACAACATTATTACATGTCTTGTTCAGCACATCATAAGTGGGATTTGGTGGTACGTCAAATGAACATGTGCGAGGTATACCAAGGTTCGTTTTGCACAACAACGGCTTTCCAAGCTCCACAGATAGAAGATCAGGAGTAATGACAGATGAATTGGAGTTGTTGGCTGAATTAGAGGTATTACTGTTTAGAACTGTAGGATTCTATGGGCAAAAAGCAAAACAATTACTTTAAATTCATGATGAGGAGACTTAAGACATAGACATACATGTAAGAACTTTAGAACAGGTCGATGAGATGAAACTTGAATTCTTGTCAGCAAAAATATCTAGACTTGATCCTCTTTATGTTGATTAACAACCCTAGAAACTGACGTGCTATCATGTTTCCTTATAACTGAGGGCAATAAGTTAAGACACTGATTTAACCTCAGTGTGCATGAATCAGTGAGAAGGCTCAGAATTCAATAACTGCGATTGTGAATTTAATAACTGTTAAATAAACCCTGTTATGGGATTCCATGGCCAGTACGAAATGATTGTAAGGTAAGTGGCAAATGATTCACCATAGGTGACATAATCACCAACTGCCAACACTTTTCTGAGGGCTGCTACTAGATATGTAACAGTACCTTTGCCACCTTGAAGCCTGTATAGTAACTACTGGGACTAAGCACAGCAAGTGCATCACATGCAGAGGCAAGTGAGGGGATAGTTCTTGTACATTCTGTGCTACTGTCCTCACGATACCCTGAAAAAATCAATCAAATTTGACAGTTAAAACAAAGCACCAATGGCCGTTTTTATACTAGACATGCATAATCCGTCCAGACGAATTATCCATCTGTTAAGTTATTTGTCTAGTGTAAAGACAAGACGCACTACAAGACAAACTATGTTGACTTGCAGATTATTTGCATTAAATTTTCAAAGGATTTAGAATTTTCTTTCAGATTTTGCTCCGTGTGTTTCCCTTTGATTTTCTTCTTTAAGTTCTTTGGACAACATGATGGCTTCGAAAGCTTTTTTCACATCTTCAAAGACAATTTCATGACAGATAATCCATCTCTAGTATAAAAACGGCCCATGGGGTGACTATTCAACAATTTTCTATACACTGCAAAGTTCATTTCCTTAGTTGTTTCAATAATCTGTTAAAATTAATAGACGATCAGTTCAAAATTCAAAAGAGACCTGACCCAAAACATCAAATATTTTGATTGCACTCAAACAAGTTTGTAGTTTACTGTACAACATGTATAATATTTTATTTTCACGTACATATTGTTTGCAGGACACGTCAAGTCTGAAATGCAACCCTGATGTACCGGTATGTATGTAGGGTCATACATGACCCTTTTAACAGTCAGCAGTGACGTATTTGGCATCTACATTGTATGGCAGGGCTTTACTTTCTAGCCATGTCAAAATTTCATAGATTGTCATTACATGACTGTACATGTATAACTGTAAATGTACAGAGGATCCATCACAGTTATGTACACAACTTTTGCAGACTTTTTGTTATTAATAAGAGAGCATGAAAAAAGTTCAGGTTTGTATGGGATTAGAGCCCATGAACTCTGCGATACTGATGCAGTGCTCTAACCAATTGCACTAACAAGCCAAGTGGGAGCTGGTCATTTTGTCGGTTCATAATAAACCCATGGTGGATGAAGATGAAATGATGAATAGATGAAAAGATGATGTATCAAGTTTGGATATATGATGATGTATTGAGTCACCACAGATGCAATTATATTATGAATCATTTCAGCTTGTTCTTGCTTTGCCAAGTGCATGTACCTTTTTTTATTTCCCACACTATGTACAGTAGACCGCTAGCAGTCAGTCTCTTCTGGTTTTTTTTCTCCTCACTTCAGTCACCCCGTGCTGTTGATGGCTCACGCTCTTGGCTTTCGCGTACCCTCTTGACTATCCGGAAAGGGACTGCTAGCAGTCTATTATAACCATTCTTCACGAATGGCTTAGAACAACCTAAAGCAAAAATGGAGCATAAAACAGAAGGAATACCTGCAGCATTGTTATCATCACATTCACTTCCAAACAGTGGCCTTGGTAAAGATAGGAAACCTCTTGCACCATTATCAAAAGCAAGCAACACTGGATCGCCCACCTGAAAAATAAAGTGCATAATTTGTTTTTATAACTATTTCTTAATGTAAGGGCTGATTTAGGCAGTATGATTTTGTAAGATTTTGAAACATGTTTTATAAAACCTACGACATGTCGTGTAGCCACAATCAAAATGTTAGAATGACGAGTTGTTCACAATCTTTGCTTGACACAAGCAGCGTGCGCTACTAAAGTCGCATATGACAGTCATAAAAATCGTACCGTCTAAACCGGCCTTAAGGATTTAAAGAGACAGTGAGGCACCAGACACAGCAGTTTCAATGTTAACAAAGTGAAAACAATAGCACCATAGTGTAAGATTCTTGAAAAGTAAACTGACTTCAAAACTGATCTTTCTCCTGGTTCATCCTTCCTTATTCTTTAAGTACATAGGGCTACTGGCGAGCTAGCGAGTCACTATAAAATACACCTTCCTTGTTCTTTACACTATAACTTGACCGGACAGCTGGCAAGCCACTAAAACGTAACAGAATGAGAATGAGAGGTCTTGATTTTGTGCGATCAACTGAGTCAACACCTTTCTGTTTCTTTATCTTAAATATTGACTTCACTCTTAGACTTTAAGTTATGCTCCTTTTAGTTTCTTACACATGACTTAAAATATTTTTTCTTCAATGAAGAACCACCAAGCCACTGTAGGAAATCTTCTACCAAACTCAGCGTCTCGGCGAATCTTGAATTTTACAATTCGCCACCCCTAACATACACATGTATGTAGATGTAGCTGGCATCGAGGTGTAAATCTTCCCCAATTACTTTCTTTTTCTCCTTTCCAAAAGCTCTTTTGAATTTCATTATTTTGTGCTTGTTCCTTTTCCCCATCATTATTCTCTTTTGGTCAGTCTTTATGTTGGAGACAAAGCCCCTTTGAGCAATGTCTGGTCTATGTACATTTAGGCAACTTCCAGTGTATTCACTGTACCTTGTATGATAATGCTGCGGAAGTCTGCTCTGTTTTTCCCCTGTTGTAGTCAAAAACAACTGATGCTGACTGACTCTTAAGGTTGGAAAATTCCTCACTTGTGCTGGCTGTCTGGACATCATTGTAGAAATTACGGGATTCATCTGATGTAAAACAAAGAAATTCAGAACTCCTTGCAATAAAGCTTCCATGGTTTACACATGACTGCATTTTCCTTCAATGCATTGCAACTTTGTACATCGCCGTGACTCCACAAAGTGGTTCAAGGCAACTCAAAAAGTGACAATTGGAGTCAATGATGTTGTTTGTTTTGTGGCATTGTTTACGCATACTCACTTCGATAAGCTGCATGTGAAAATCACTAAATTATACAGTAAATTATGATGGTTTTGAGTCAAATACTTACAGTTATCTCTGATAATGCAGAAAAGACCAGAAGCGGTGGTCTGAGTTCTGAATTTTGTGTTTTCTCTGAATGTAAAGAGAATTGAACTGGAGATACAAACACGGTCGTCACGGCTGAAACAAAACACAACTATTGATAAGTTTCATTAAAGATTCCTTTGTTCGTTCATTTGTTTTATAATATTTTTACAGACTGAAGTAAACCAGCCCTGTAAGTATATTTTTGAATTAAAACTAATAACTTTAAATATCAAGGTATCTGCTTTGTATTAAACAGAAAAAGGAAAAAATTCTTAAATTATTTCTTCTTGAATATATTGTACAACGTTCCACTGAATAATAATTTATAGCTAATTTCTACGAAACTTACTCTGAATTGGAGGAAAGTGCAACTGAATGTGACTCTGCTCAATATACCAAGAAGGATTACGGTATGTATGTTTACGACCAAGATGCAAGCAGATTTCTCTTAAATTTGGTTACAAAGGAATAAAAAGGTATTTAATAATCAAGGAATTAAACCATACTTTATGTCTGTATCTCTGCATTGGGTAAATGCTTCTTGGTCTAAGCTGCTACAATCAGTATCACAACAGCAGTTCAAATCACACCCATTACCAGTCAAATCGCAGGTACAACCTATTATTCAAAAGTGAAAGACAATATTAGGATTATAGGATATGGGGCTTGGTATGTAAAAATACTAACAAACAAGCTTAAAATTGTCTAGGATATGGTTGCAACTTTAAAAAGATCGGGCCATTCCATTTAATGTCCGCACCCCCCCTATTGAGGGCCAGGAAAATCCTAGGGGGAGGGAGGGGGTTTCAAATGTCATTTCTGACAGGGTAGCTATGTCAGTACCTTTCATCTCTTGAAAAACATCTGCCTTTTTCTGAAAGGGGGAAATGTGTCATCCCTTTGATTTTTTTTCCTAAGGGGTAAAATTTATAGTTAACCCTCAATAGTAGGGGTGCGGACATTAAATGGAATGGGGCTTTAGTTTTTCTGTAAATTTTCGACAGCATGTAAATAGCCTCCATTTCAGCTGGTCAGTCAAATGCAAGAACTGTGGGGGGGGGGGGTGGGGGGACTCATAACCACTTAATTTGGTCTCAGGAAGTGACAACTCCACTGCTCATTTTGATTGGTTACTAGGCTACTTGTCAACCTTTTATTGTACTGAATCTAATACAAATTAACCAAAACAATAACTTTTCCTCATTTTGCATTAAATTCAGCATGTGAAAAGTTCAGCAATTTAAATGGGCTTAGTTGACATAAGTTTTCATGGGGTAAAATATTGTCAAAAGTTGGAAAAAAATGCCAACATGGCATACAGCACATTGAAGCACCACTGAAATAATAAAACTCCAAGGCATAATTTATTTAGAGCAGACAAGACAGCATATTGCTGAAGTTTTGAAAGTTTTGCAAATGCAAATAAAACCTAGATAAAGTTCCAACGGATTAATATTTTGATATTTGGTTTTATTTTCGATTCAGTATTTTTAATTTGATAAGCTAATATCTGAGCTAACTGGTCCTCAGTCACACACAGTCTACGTAATGAAGGTTTAAGAAAGGTTTCAAAGTTTAATAAAATTTGCGAGATTGCAAATGCACAATGAATTTTTTCATGCGTGTATAAGCTTAAATTACAAGCTTACATGTAAGCTTAATGCATGGTTCAATTCTACCTGTTACCATCCACCCCCCGGGCATATCCCCGGGGATTTGCAATTTTCTTCTCACTTGGCGGTTTATTCCCCGCCCCCGGGCACGCAGAAAGAGACAATTACCCACCCCCGGGACTCCTCATCGACCACAAATACGATATTGATTTCCGTACAATACCAAAACCAGACGTTTTGACAAGAACTTAAACTATTAATATATTTTCTACAGTTTATTGAAAGAAGGACATTACCTGTATAATATAATAAAAACATGAACACTATATTTGAAAAAGAAAACTGGAGAAAAACTCTAACCGCACTGGCATACGGCTGACGAGTAAAGAAACATTCTTTGACATGTGTTTTATTCTAAATATAGCACATACGCCCGTGACCAGATTGGTGGCAGCATTTTAAAGGAGTTTTTCTTAGCTTGTTTCCTAAGAACACTGGACTGAGATCTCTCTTTAATATAAAGCCGTGCATCCCTTTTTATACAGAGTCTATTTAAGTCGTCCTAATATATTTTTTGTATATAAATATGCTGAAGAATATTAATCTTTGTTTGTGACGAACGCCATCCATTCGTGTACGCATCAAACCCACATTCGTTTAACAATTTATAATAAATGTACCTTCGAATACAGATTTTAATTTTGAGAGATTATTCTTCACTAACCAGTCACCTACAAATTCTAGAGATTTTCCCTGGAAATAGGCAGTCATCATGAATGCGGTCCGGCGCGGCTTGTCAACCGAGAAGTGACGTATTTCACAAGAACAACAAGAAGTTATTTTCGATTTTTCCCGCCCCACTACCCCCGGGACAAGACGTCTTCAAACAATTCCCCACCCCCGGGCCCGAAGGGCTGGACTTGTCCCCGGGGTTGCCCGGGGAGGGGATGGTAACAGGTAAAATTGAACCATGCATAAGCTTAACCTTAAGGTAGCTCCTATTCGAATTAAAGTAACAGCTTGAGTTCTCTCCAGTTGTTTTGCTGTGCGTGATCTTTCCCACGAAAATTGTATATGAAGAAAGCAAAGTGAAATCAAAGATCAAAAGTGCCGACACGTGCCCCCCCCCCACCCCCTCTCAGAAATTGCCTAAATTCTCTTTTCCCCTCAGAAAAAAGCCAGTTTTTTTCCAAAGCCCCTCGGAAATATTCAAAAGATCAAAGGCGCCGACGCAGCGAACCCCTCAGAAATGACGATCAAGGGCCCCTCAGAAAATCTCTTCCACCGGGGGGGGGGGGGGGATATTAAATGGAATGGCCCCAGAAGATTAAAATATTGCCCTGCACAAGTGACTGGAGCACGTACATAAGGGCTTAAGCTTCCATGTAAGCGATCAAATCTGTCAAAAACTCATACAGTTTTTCAAACCCCTTCCCGAAAATTGTTACAGATGAATTACCTGAGGTTGAGGATGGTGAAAATACTGTTCTGTTACTTTGCCCCACTGTCAAGATTGGAAACGAACTTAGGAAAACATAAACTGTCACCAAAAACAAATCTGCCGCCATCTTGGCGGAAATAATGTATCCCATAAGCCTTTGGCAGCTCAAGAACTGCCAAACGCGAGGGAAGACTGGAGTCAAACATAATGACGTAATAAATGAGGCAAGAGGAAGTGATATTTACACGATTCTAAATCTCCTGACTTTTGTGGTTGAAAAGCTTCGACTTTGGAGTTTTCAGGTCGTCATGGCTGGGAACAGGGCTAGAGCAATCTTTCGACAGGTATTGTACAATCAATTAAGGCTAAGTTGGATCGCTTCATGGTGGTTTTGTTGGCTTTCACAGCTAGGTGTTCGTGTGAACTGTCTCGGTTTTCAACTCGAGGCTTACACGTTGTAGTCCTGGTATAATATAGCGTTGTTGAGTTTGATTGTCCTTTGAATGTTAGTTATTTCAAATCGTAGACTGTAGTAAAATGAGACTATTACTATTTAATCAAGAAAGTTTGGGGGTGTGTATATGGGATGTGGCTGTTAATCTGTTTACACAAGAGCACAAAAGGCTTAATTTTCATTCTTTCATCCATTTGTAGCTATTTGACTTGGAGACGTATACGTACACGTATTTGCTGGGATGCCCCAAAACCAGGGCTGCAGTAATTATTGATCCAGTTGATACACAGGTTTGTAAACAATTTTACACTGTGAGCTGACATATGCAAATGTATTAATTGATTTAATATTTATGTTTTTAACAGTCAATTTAATTTCGGCGTTCAATGGTGGTGTTGTGGTTATGAGAATTTCAATTTGCATCTGGTCTTCCAATTGGATTTTTCCTTGAAATTTTTTCAAGTTTTTCATTTGAAACTTTAAGATTTATATCCTTGAAAGTTTTTCATGTTTTTTATTTGGACCTTTTAAGAACTCTCTGCATTTGCATAACACCACAACACTTTCTTTTTTTAGGCCGAGAGGGATGCAAGGATTGCAAAAGAGCTAGACCTCAATCTTATTTATGCAAGTATGTAACATGATTTATATTATTATATAGACAAGAGTGTTTTAGTGGAAAATAGCCCACTCATAAAACTACATCCGGGACTCGAGTGGCATATTTTCCATATCCTTACTAGTGAAGATATCGATGATGTCATTTCCCTCTTTTACTCTGTTGTTTGTGTAAAAATGCTCTTGTCTGTACAATAAAAAGAAAATTACACGGTGGCCTGAAGATATGAATTTTATTTTCTCGTGGTAAAAAAAAATATTTTACTCACTCACTGCGCTCGTTCGTAAAGTATTGTTTTTACCACTCGAAAATAAAATTCATATCTTCGCGCCGCCGTGTAATATCCTCTATAGAGCAGAGGAAGCATCAGCAGAAAAGCTAAGGATAGAATAGCCTGGAAGGAGAAAATATGCGGTCCAATCCTCCACTTGGGGACAAATTGAAATTGATGGTGACGATGATGTAACGTATATTAAGTCCTGCCAAGGGTGGAGACTAGGGAGAATAACTTAGTAAAACAATAATAAAACAGTGCAACAGTACTTTTATGGGTCAATAATACAATACTTTTTTAAGGTCAGGTGATAAGCCTGCAGACATCCAACCTCCAGTCTGGGGGCTACGTGGCTGTCTTTTGTTGATTTGTACCCTTCATCCAAAATGATAGCCTGAGAAAACAGCGGACATTTCATGAGGTCGCCACTTGAGCCCTCGCAAAACGACGCCTGAGTAACAAGTGCAGAAATTCCATACTGATGACGTGTCTCTACCCAGATCGTGGTAGTGCTTCTGATTGGTTGGAATTTTCTTTGAACCAATCAGAAGCACTACCAAGAACTGGGTAGTATCACGTCATCAGTATGGAATTTCTGCGCTCGTTACTCAGACATCATTTTATGGCTCAAGTAGCGACTTCATGAAACATCGGCTGTTTTCTCAGGCTACCAAAATGACAAGGTTAGATGTGCCTGTGCAAATACCCCATCAGCAGCTCTTGGGGTCATTTAAGTGAGATATGCAAGCTTCACCACCACCTCAAGGTGACAAGCTCGAGCGTAGTGCGAAAAACAAAACAAAAACAAGTTAATATGTGAAGTAACTTTAATTTTTCTTTCATTTTTATCAGTGAACACACATGTCCATGCTGATCATGTGACTGGAACTGGGATTCTTAAAAATATCACTGGTTGCAAAAGCATGATCTCTAAGATAAGTGGAGCTAAAGCTGATGTGTATATAAAAGATGGAGATGCAATTAACTTTGGAGAGCAGGTAAGCTTCACTCAGATCAGTTATTAAGGGGGGGGACCCTGGCATTGTTGCTAAGCCGGGATTTTTGTGGATGGTTTTTTGTCATACCCTGTAAATAGTATTAAATTGTCAGGACAGGACGAGAACTATTTCCTTTCCCACACCCAGTCACCCTACAATAATTTTGCACTTCTTCTCAATATTATTGTTAATTATTTTTTATTCCAGTAATCCTCAACAAACAATAATTTTTTGCCAGTCCACCCAGTGGTGATATTACTGGTAATCACGTCAGTCACTCTTTTAAAACTTATTGAAATAAGCAAGAATGAGTTATACCTTGTGGTTTTGTTTCTTGTTTTCTGTTGCAATGGTTCACCATGTGGGGAAACTTAGAACCTGATTGAATGAAGCTGCAATTAGCTTAAGGTTGTGATTGAAGTGTCCGTTGCCTCCAAAATACTTATAGTTTTGTTTTGGCCTCTTCTCTACTCTTTTTTGAGTACATGCACCAGTAGCTTGTTATCTTTGAGGTGTGCTAGATAAAAATTAAAAAAAGAAGAAGTAAAATGTAAAAAAAAGGAATAATTAATTTCTTTTTTTAGGCTCTTGAGGTGCGTTCAACACCAGGACATACAAATGGTAGGATTTGTCCAAAGTTCTTTAATCTCACTCAACAGTACTTGTAGCTCATAGTTTCTCTAGGCTTTGACACCTATTAAAGTTCAAGCAGCTTCATTATTAGACTTAACAGTTCTTACAAAAGTTTGATTAGTTTCATCTTTTAGTTTAATAATTACAATTACTAAATGCCGGTTTGCAGGTTGTTTGACTTATGTGGATCATATCAACAGAGCAGCTTTCACTGGCGATGCTCTCCTCATCAGGGCGTGTGGGCGAACAGACTTTCAAGAGGGTAAGGGTGTTGCCTGATTCCTAGAAACTGGTTTTAGTTGCGAAAAGTTATAACCGTATGCTAATGCTGCGGTAATGCTACTGAAAAGTATTGCTCGTGGGCAACTTTTGTCCTTAGTGGGTGAGTTGGAGAGTTGGGGAAGCAGCAGCCATGAAAGGAAGCCCTTAAACACTGCTAAAAATCCATTTTGTAGACGTGATCCCGAAAGAACCTTATGATTTATATTTGCATTTTTCTGTAATTTACAGTAAAATCTCTTTTATATAACATGTTTGCAAAAACAGATTAGTATTTCGCTTCAAAGATAGTAAACAGCTGCAGGGACGAGCCAGAAATTTTATTTACAGGGAACTGAGAAAACGGTGTCAAAGGCAGCATTCAAGGACTTCATCCACAGATTCGCGGTTTAGTGGTTTCTTTTAGGACGTAGAGATTTTTTTCTGCAATTTCAATTAATTCAGAGAGGGTAAAGTGTGACCTTGAACAACCCGAAAGCAGGGTTCACTATGGGAAACTTGTAAAAGCGTAGGACTTTCTTTAATTTTCAACTCAGTTAAACTACTCTCGTGTCTTTCCAGCATACACTGTGGTTAAGTTGCCAATAAGCTATGCACTGCTTGTTCCTGAAAATGACGTTGTTTCTCAACTTTTAGGAAGCCCCGAAACACTGTATGATTCAGTGAGAAGCAAGATCCTTTCACTTCCAGAGGACTACCTGCTGTATCCAGCACACGACTATCATGGTTTGTGTGACAGTCATCTTCTTGATATTACAAAAAAACCACGTCTTTATTCTTTCTATCGTTTCGAACAAGAGTGATTCATGTATGAATGACTGTTCAACGATCCTTTGCACGGAAATTTCGGCGATAGCAAACTGCAGCGAGAATTTCCCGAAATTGAATGGAACTGTACAGTTTAATTTGTCATAAGGAAAAACTGAACGAAACTAAAAAGTTACGTATATCATTAGAAAAATATCAATTTTGGTAACACTGTTAACGGACCTCTTAACGGCGATATAAAGTGCCCTCGAAGTTCAGTCGACGTTTCGATCCTATTTTGTGTCTTTAGCCGGGGAGGAAAAATCACATTACCCGATAGGAAGCTCTTTTGGTCGACAAACGTCCGAGTAAAGTTTTGAAGAGACGTGGATCAATTAAAGCTCATGTTCTGAGCTTTCATAACACAGAGTTATTCTTTTGTTTTCGGAGAGACAAATTTTAAAACGTTTTTTAGAGTAGGCAGAGAGCGAGTTATATTAAGATTAGATTTTCGGTTGACCAAAGTGGCTTGCGATTCCCCGAATCTTTGAAGTCAAAAAGACCAAGAATCCGAACGGTTCATGACAAAAGGTCCAAATATGAAACGGAATACGTAACAACCAAACAGCGATCAATCCACTGCTAAACCTACCCCCAAATCGTGACCTTGGCACCGCTATTCTTTCAGTTAGGATCCCAGTCATTCAGTTACGTGTTTTTCTGCTTTTTTTTGGCATTGATCGGCTAGATGTAGTTCAATCGGTTTATGACGATGGAACCTTATATTTTACACCTGTTTGCTGTTTAACTTGAACGATCAGCATAGACTCTTAAAATAATGCAAAGCAGGGCCGTAGCCAGACTTTTCTGATAACTGAGGCAACTGGGAAAGCGCCAAAGGCGCGAGCTTTTAGGGGGGTCTGGGTGCATGCTCCCCCAGAAAATTTCGAAATCGCTCGGAAATGCAATTTTTAGCGTTTTCCTAGTGTTATTTTCCCCTAAACATAATGAAAATCCAAACTAACTATAACAGCATTTGTTTGTAATCAGTTCTTTTCTTAAAAATGTCCATATTTTCATTTAGAAATGAAATTTTAAAAGCTCTGAAATGTTATTTCAGCATTCGTGACGAAAAAATATCAATCTCGTTCAACTGCACCAGTTCATATGTACTGGTGCTGAAGTGCACTCTCTACTTAAGGCCTCGCTTTTATTTGGAGAGAGCAATATTTCCAATATTTGCAACGGCTCTGGAGCGATGTCGTGAACGCATGCAAGGGCAAGACCTCTCAGGCGGTCTGTGCCCATTATTGATTTTGACCACGTCTCAAATCGGTAACGAGGCTGGAGACTGCGGTGAACTGGTGGGCTCGCGACCAGCACATATCTGAAGTATCAACTGAGGTTATCACACTTTAGGGTACTGTTGTCGTGGTTTTCTGCCAGAAACATGTTCTATTATTAAATAATTTATTTTTTAACTGAAGGGAAAAGTTTTATCGAGGCAACTGCCTCGGTGGCCTCAATACTGGCTACGGGCCTGTAAAGGCAAAACCAAATCAAATCACGTTTGAAAGACGCGAAACTAAAAACGAAATTTTCAGAGGAAATTCTTTTGGACAAAAAATTTTGTGTGGGAAAATGTTTCAGAAAATTCTTAAACCTGTTGCGTTAACGAAATGCTACCCGTTCAATCGAAAACCCGGCAAATTCAAGGAGGAAAATACATTTATAAGTTACTATTATTATGTATGGTTCAATTCTACCTGTTACCATCCACCCCCCGGGCATACCCCTGGGGGTTTGCGATTTTTTCGTACTTGGCAGTTTATTCCCAGCCCCTGGGCACGAAGAAAGAGACAATTCCCCACCCCCGGAACCCCTCGTTGACACCTCAAATACGTTGTTTTGTGTACAAAATATAGATAACAACATTGATTTCCATACTTTTGACAAGAACTCAAGCGCTTTCCTGGAGTTTATTGAACGATGGATGCTACATGTATATAATAAAAACATTAACACTATATTTGAAAAAGAAAAGTCTAACCGCACTTCCTTGAAAGAAAGAAGCTTACGACCAGCGGACAGAACAGTATTACTACAGAACAGTCAAAAAAGGGAAAGCACAAACCGACTTTTCTATCAAATTATAACGCTTTAAAGTGCTTCTGAGCCAAATGAATATAATTAGATAATATTCTATTATTTGGCTCTTTACAGCTTAAATCAACTGCCAATTTTATGCGATGAGAGGACTGACCAAAATATATCACTCTTTAAGCTTATACAGGTTTCTTTGTTTGTGACGAACACCATCCATTCGTGTACGTACCAAACGCACAATCGTTTAACAATTTATAATAAACGTACCTTCGAATACACATTTTAATTTGGGAGATTATTCTTCTCTAACCAGTCTGCTACAAATTCTAAAGATTTTCCCTTGAAATACCTTATTGGTACTTAATTTCGCGGGTCTTTAATTTCGCGTTTTTCGCGATTGTAAAAAAATCGCGAAGTTAAAGACCCGCGGATAAAAATCCTCGCCTTTTTAACTACTTTCTTTGCCCTTTTTTCATATTTTCCTATTGAAATTGCGAAAATAAAACCCCGCGAGAATTATACTGTCTCGCCAAAATCGCGAAATTAAGTACCCGCGTAATTAAGCACCAATAAGGTAGCTAGGCAGTTTTTCTCCACGCAGTCTTCTCCACGCAGCTCTATCGTGTCAACGGAGAAGTAGTTCACGAGAACAATGAGAAGTTATTTTCGATTTGCCCCGCCACCCATTCCCGGGACAAGACCCCCTCAAACAATTCCCCACCCCCGGGTCCGAAGGACTGGATTTGTCCCGGGGTTGCCCGGGGAGGGGATGGTAACAGGTAAAATTGAACCATGCATTAGGGACAAATAAATTCTTACTGATAATATTGCGATCTCACATAAGCTAACTTAAGTGCTCATTGAAAATCGTCAAAAGGATGTAAGTCCTGTTTCTTATTTTCACTTTTTTCCCCAGTTTTCTCTGCGTAGAAAATTTTAAGAAAACAAAAGGTAAGGCTTCAATAACGCGGGACAGTTCCGTCGACATCAGTTAAATACGCGAATGAAAAAAAAATAGTGAGCGAGCAAATCAAACCGTTTTTAAAATATATTTCGTCGAAATTAAAAGCGCTTTTTTTTCGCGCTCTTTGAAATACCGTTTCAAATTAGCGGTTTTTTTTTTAACAGGTGTGAGTGTCACAACTGTTGGCGAGGAATTGAAGCACAACCCACGTTTGACGAAGTCAAAAGAAGAGTTCGTTCAAATTATGAAAAATCTTGGATTGGCAAAACCTAAGAAGATGGGTAAGTTTGGATGGTGTTGTACCATATATCGATATTCTATCCTGTTCGGGTTATGTTTTGTTTAGCAAACTGAAGAAACCATTGAGGATTGGCCGCGCAATTCATGTACAAGTTATTATTGTCAGTGGCCCTGCTGTAGGAGAATTTCACGTCTCCCTTTCTGTCACATATCATTATCATAGTTGTACCTTGTCACAGAAAATTTTGGCGACAACGTAACTCAACTTTGCGATTTTGCAGGGGCTACCAGTTTCGCGGCAAAAAATTTTCGCGAACTTTTATAGCGACATGAAATTTTCGCGACTTTAAATTAATCCCGGCGCAAGATTTCCTGAGGTCTTATTGAAATGGGTACCACAGTTTTAGTTGAGCGTAAATTCAGGGACGGCGGAATCTACCCGCCTAATCTCGAGCAAAATAAAAAATAAATAAATAAATAAATAAAATAAAAGCGGGGAAAGAGAACGAAAGTCGTGAAAGGAATTTCGGCAAATTAAGCACTGCTGACTTAGCCATTGAACCTACCGTTTCCCTTTATGTACATGTGTTGTTCTTCGAACTTGACTTCAACCTGTGAACTTGTACTTTTCCTTTAGTACCTGACCCGTGTCTTACGATAAAAAAGAGAGACGACTAGGGACGAGTCAGGCAAAACCTTTCCAGAACTGCTACATCGCCCTTGCTCGCAGGCGATTCAGTTTCATTAGCCCTTCACAGTTTCTTGAAACCTTGGTCATGTTCTGTCAAGAATTTTGCATCTCGATGTAAACATAAGCAATTTTACACCACTTAATTTTAACATTTCCTTAGCATGCTCTTTCTTCCCACACATGGCGAGCTTGTGTAAAAATGCGGGTCAGTGTACTAAGGCCGGGCCTATCATGTAAGACTGAGAAATATCTATTAAGTTCACAAAACCTCCAAAAAATTGCTGTAAGCACTAAAATTACCTGTCATTTTACACTTTATCCAGATTGATTTTTTTGAAGAAATATCTCATGGAGAATTCGGAAAATACCATTTCAGAGCCTCTAGATTTCACAATTTTCTGGGGGAGGATACCCCCAGACCCCCCTACAACCTCTCGCATCCGGCGCTCGTTTTCAAGCCCCCCCACCCCACCCCCAATTTGAAATACGCTCCGCCTTCCCTGAAATTACCTGCCTTGAATTTCACATTGAACGTGTGGTCACTTTCTAGTAAACAACTGCACTCGGTCTTTTTTAAACTAACGAAAGTAATGCCCGTTACAAAAATTCCGAGGCTTTGGTACTGTTTGTTAAATACAGAATGACTGGTTAATACAGATTTAAAAGAATTGCAAATGTTATATTCACAGATGAAGCTGTTCCAATAAACATCATGTGCGGCCCAAGCCAACTCGGTGAGTCCAAGCAGAGGATGGACCAATGAACGGGGAAATGGTACGGAGGACTTGAGGACAAGATGAAGATTAGACTGTGCACAGTCTCTTATTTCCTCTTGTGATTAGCCGACATCAGAGAGCGAAATCTGGGAAGGGTAGAGGTTGGGAATTAGGGAGTAGTATAGCGTGGGGTCCGTCGTCTCGGTAGATTTGTGCTTTCTCCAAATTTCACTCTTTCGTACTCAGCGCTCGGTCAACAAACGGAAAAAGTGGGAATTGTGAACCGTCTAAGTGAAGAGCGCTTCCCAAGGCGATAAATATTAGTAACATCGCGTTAAACTACAGTAAATAGTACGCATAATAAAAAAGACGTTTTTACCACCCCTTCTAAGACTGTGTCAATCTGCTAACGCTTGTTTACATTAAAAAGCCAACGATCCACATCTCGCTCTTAGCTGTTGCGAGAAAGCTTACTGCATAGTGATGGCTGATACGGTTATGACCCTGAGATACGGTGTAACATTGGGTACAATGGCTGTGGTCGCACTTGCGTTAGTTCAGTCTAGAATTGTAATTCAATCCACAAACATCATCAAAAAATTAAACAAGACTGAAGGAAGCACGATGATTGTATGCGACTTGCAGTTTTCATCAATTTATGTCCAGAACTTGTTACTTAGGTGGTGAGGCAAATTTAAAGGAATTTAACCACACGTAGTAGCATGGTTCATGGATGAGTGCAGCTGCAGTCACATTCTTGTGTTTCGTCAGTTTTTTTTCCTCATCTGGTGATTGCTTCGGAGTTACATTTCTCAACAATGCTACCAAGCGTGGTTTACACTATGGTCAAATCTCTTTGAATTTACCCCGTCACCGGAGCATCAAACACTGAACGTAAAATCAAACCACATTAAAATATCGTCTTTTTTTGTTTTATCTAAATTTTGTTACCATTTACCCCTTTAAGCCCCAATAGTGCCAAGCATCTAATTTCTCCTTACAGTTTCCTTACGAATCAAACATACAGGTCATGAGAATTAAGGAAGTGGTCACTAAAGATGAGGTGTGTTGATGTGTAAGCAAATTCTCCCAACTAGTAACATAAGAAATATATGGAGAACACTAAGGAGAATATGCATGTTGATACTGAGGCTTAAAGGGTTAAGTACCCGATGGCGCTTTTCCTTTCCCTTTCTGTTCCGCGTTCGCGTCCCGCGCCTGCTAATTTCCCACTCCTTCTCCTTTTAGCGTCTGGCACGTAGACGTTAGTTTTAACAAATGACAATCCTTCAGCGTGCGCAACCATCGAGTTTTGGATGCACGCGGGAGGTTGCTAAGCACGAGTGGCTTTTTGAGTGCTTATTATGCTAAACTGCACCGCGCAGGCATCGACACCTTTAACATTGTTGGGAGCGAGACTGCCGAAGTTTTACTAGCGCTTGTGGTTATTTCTGGAAGCTGTCACAAAAGCATAATTTTGAAATCCTCTACTGTATATCATCAAGATTTGTCACCGTTCCCGACTCCAGAGCCTTCGGTTTTTGGCCGCGCGCAGGACCGGTCATGCGCAAAATAGAACAGCTCTGGGGGCGAACCATTCTCGTTCCCAGAGCCTACGATCTGTTCTGTCAGCGGTGGGATCGTAGGGCTCTGGTATCAGCCATTACCGGATGTCGTGAAATTCACGACATCCGGTAGCGCATGTCTAATTCGTTAAGGTGCTATTGCGCCTGCTCCCTTCTCGTCCGTGGAGCTCTGGGCATGACAATTCTGACAACAACTGAGAAATTTGAATTCCTATCGATCGAGTCGTGGTGCTTATGGATCGACTAAAAGCTGTTCGGGGACCCTCTTAGTCTCCTGCAATTAGCGCAAAACCTGGAACTTTAAAAGGAACAAACTTAAGAAGCTGCCTTTCGTGCCGTAGTTGTTCAGAAGAACGATTGTCCCTGCATTTTGCTCACGGGTTTTGGATTTGTATCTTGCCTGATTAAAGGTATAATATTATTGCATTTGCGTTATATTGAATTGTACAGTTATTTTGTTACATTCGTCTGGTTTCTGTTGTATGAGAATGTCAACTGTGTACTTATCGTTTCGCCACCCCTAAACGCTATACTGTGTTACGTTTTACCCTATCGAAAATTTCCAGAAGCATTTGGCGCCCAAGTTCTTAAACATCGACATCAAGAGGTCATTACAAAAGTTGATGAGACAGTTACATGTAAGTTTATTTATGGACAAGCTGTAGTTTTGTAGAAAATGCTGTAGCGAGGAAAGAATCACTGGCATTTAGCGACAATCTCAACACTTTGAATTCAAAATTTGGTCGCTTAATCTACCCTAAGCAGCATTCTTTGCGTGGAAATTGATCAAGTCAATATATTAATTAATGCCCTGATATCTGATTAATTCAATCGGAAATAAAACGTTATGCGTAGAAGCCAAAAAAATTTTTACGTTATTGCGCATACAGTTTGAATCGGCCAATCAAAAAAAATAAATTTTTGGCCGTTACCAGAGCTACAAGAGACGTAATTTAAAAAAGCCGCGTAGCTCTGGGGACGAGAATGGGGGCGAACCAATTTGAAAGTACAACACTAAATTTTGGCCAGCTCTCATTGGTCAAAACAATCACGTGAAGCGATAGTGTCTCTCCTCAGCGGGCGCCTATCAGCGCATAGTGCCCGTTTTGGCAATTTTCGCTCAACATTTAGCGATGTACAATAAAAACAATAGAGTTCTTCTGTCTCAGGCCCTATGTCTGATAGGTTCACTCAGAAATATGATGTTCAAACTTCATATAAGCCCTCGAGCTATTTGTTGTGAACATCACATTTCCTCGGGCATCCTTGCATTCGACAGAAGAACTCTATTGTTTGAATATAGCTTCGATCAAGGAAGTATGCGAATTTTCAATAGATCCTATTGGAATTCAATCACCAATTGTATTGCTAATCTATGCGTGAGCTTTCCCACGAAAAATCAGTTGTATACGAAGAAAGCGAAGTCATGCTTACAACAGAAGGTCAAATACTTGCCTTGCGGAAGTGACTGTCACGTACATACGTGAAATCATGACAAAACTCACACAGTTACAAAAACCTTCCCGAAAATTGTTACACATCAATTACCGGAGGTTGAGGAAGGTAGAAATACTGTTCTGTTACTTTGCCCTTCCGTCAAGAATGGAAACGAACCGAAAAGAAAAACGGTATCCAACAATCCTTTGGCAGCTCAAAAACTGAAAGGCGAGGGAGGACTGGAGTCAAACATAATGACTACTAATATGAGGGAAGAGGAAGTAGTAGTTATTTACACGCAGATATCTCCTGGATTGTGGTCGAAAACCTTTGGCTTTGGAGTTTTCACGTCGTCATGGCTGGGAATAGAGCTAGAGTAATCTTTCGACAGGTATCGTACGATTCTTTGAAAGTAGAAGGGGAATTTAAGGCTAAGTTGGATTTCTTCGTGGTGGTTTTGTTAGCTTTCAAAACTAAGAATTCGTGCGATCTGTCACGCTTTTCAGCTCGAGAATGTTCACGTAGTGGTCCTGATATATTATATTATAGCGTTGTTGAGTTTGATTCATTTTTATTTATTTAGAGGTTTTTATTTAGAAACTGTATCATTTTGGGACGAAATCGTGGGGGTGTGTATGTGGGATGTGGCTGTTGTTATGTTTACACAAATTAAATTCAAATTTCATTTGAACTTTTCATGCTTTCGTTTATTTGTAGCTGTTTGATTTGGAGTCGTATACGTATACGTATTTGCTGGGATGCCCCAAAACAAGGGCTGCAGTAATTATTGATCCAGTTGATATCCAGGTTGGTAAACAATTTTACTCTGTGCTGACATATGCAAATTTATTATTATATTTGATTTACATGTAATATCATCTTTGAGTTGGCGGTGTTGTGGTTATGAGAACGTCAATTTGCATATTATCTTCCAACTGGCTTTTTCCTTGAAAGTTTTTCATTAAGACTTCTTTGCATTTGCATAACACCATAACACTTTCTTTTTTTAGGCTGAGAGGGATGTAAGGATTACAAAAGAGCTAGACCTCAATCTTATTTATGCAAGTACGTAATATAATTATATTAAGTCCTGCCAAGGGTGGAGACCTATAAAGAGAATAGCATCTGGTGTCACAAGTTTAATTAACTTTAGTAAAAAAGGTCATAAGTCACACACGAGCCACGGAGGCCCACACTGCTGGAGCTTAACTGGTTTCTGTAGCATGAAGCAACTGAGAGTACTGCTACTCCCCCCTGGATGGGATGCTAGTCCATTGCAGGGTTACCCTCAGCAGTATATCACCTGTACCCATTTTATACACCTGGGTAGATTAAGACAATGTGGGGTAAAGTTTCTTGTCTAAGGAAACAACACGATGGCAGGGTCTGGGCATGGAACCTTCACTCAGGTCTGAAGGTCAACGTGCGCTAGTAACTATGCCACTGTGCCCCTGACGTAGTAAAATAACAACAAAACAATGCAATAATACTTTTATGGGTCAATAATACAATACTTTTTAAGGTCAGGTGATAAGCCTGCAGACGTTCAACCTCCAGTCTGGAGGCTGGGCTAGTAGCTGTCTTTTGTTGGTTTCTACCCTTCATCCAAAATGACAAGGTTAGACCTGCCAGGTATTAAAGACCCCGCCAGCATAGCTCTTGGGGTCATTGCAAGTGAGATACTGGTGCAAGCTTCACCATCCCCTCAAGGTGACAAGCCTGAGTGTAGTACGAGAAACAAAACAAAAACAGATAATTATGTTAAGTTACTTTAATTTTTCTTTCACTTTTATCAGTGAACACACATTGTCATGCTGATCATGTTACTGGAACTGGGATTCTCAAGACACTCACTGGTTGCAAAAGTGTGATCTCTAAGCTAAGTGGAGCTAGAGCTGATGTCTTTATAAAAGATGGAGATACGATTGACTTTGGAGAACAGGTAAGTTTCACTCAGACCAATTATGAAGGGGAGAGACCTTTAACTACAAATCTTGTGATTTTTGCTAGGGAATATGTTTGTGGATAGTATTTTTTCATACAGGACAAGAACATGTTTCCTTAGATAACTCCTCTCCCATACCCAGTCACCCCAGACCAATAGATTATAGTTTTTATTTCAGTAATCCTCACAAACAATTTATTTCTCAGTCCATGCCAGGATAGTACCGGTAATCAGAACAGTCAGCCTTTTAAAACTGATTAAAATAAGCAAGAACGAGTCCTGGCTTGTGTTTTCATTTGTTGTTTCCTGCTGGAATGGTTCGTCACCACGTGGATGAAAGCTAGCTGGCCTGATTAAACTTGCAAGCTTAAGGTCATGTTTGAAGTGTCCAATGCCACAAAAATACTCTTTGACTTTTATAGTTGTTTTGTTTTGGCCCCCTCACTGCTCTTTTTACGTGTACGTGCACCTGTAGCTTGTCAATTTGTCTTTGAGTGTGGCAAATAAAAAAAAAACAAATAAAAAAGAAGATAACATTTAAAAAGTAATAATAAGTTTCTTTTTTAGGCTCTTGAGGTGCGTTCAACACCAGGACATACAAATGGTATGACTTCTCAAAACTTATCAAAACGTGCTCTAGATCTCAGCGGATAGTAGTAGTCCATTAACAGATAGTACAGTTTCTGTAGGCTTTAATACCTGCCAATTTTAAGTTCAAGCATTAAACGTAACAGTGTTAACAAAATTTTGATTCCTTTGATATTTTAGTTTAATTACAGTCTGTTACTAAATGCCGATTTGCAGGTTGTGTGACTTATGTGGATCATGTCAGCAGAGCAGCTTTCACTGGCGATGCTCTCCTCATCAGGGCGTGTGGGCGGACAGACTTTCCACAGGGTAAGGGCGTTGCCTAATTCCTAGAAACTAGTTTCACTTACAAAACGTTGCGAGCGAATCCGGCTAACTTCACGGGAACGTTACTGAAAAGTATTGCTCGTGAGCAACTTTTGTCGCAAAGGGGTGACTTGTAGAGTTGGGGAAGCAGCAACCATGAAAGGAAAGCCCTCCTACAGTACCAAAAATCCATGTTGTGGACTTGGCCCCGAAAGAACCTTGTGATTTACATTGGCATTTTCACAACTTTTTAAAAAATGTTTACAAAAACTGATTAGTATTTCGCTTCAAAGATAGCAATTGCAAACATGTACAGTTGCAGGAACGAGCCAAAAATTCAGTCTGTTAACAGGGAAATGAGAAAACGGTGTCAAAGGTGACACTCAAGGCCGATTTCATCCTCCGACTCAAAGTTTAGTGGTTTGACCCTCAACAACCCGAAAGCGGGGCTCATTATGAGAAACGTTTGAAAGCGTAGGCTAAAAGCGTAGAACTTTCTTAATTTCAACTTAGTTAAACTGTTCTTGCGTGGTTAAGTTACCAGTAAGCTATGCACTCAGCTTGTTGCTGAGATTGACGTTGTTTCTCAACTTTTAGGAAATCCCGAAACAATGTATGATTCAGTGAGAAGCAAGATCCTTTCACTTCCAGAGGACTACGTGCTGTATCCAGCACACGACTATCACGGTTTGTGTAACAGTCATTTTGCTGATAGTAAAAACAAAAACAAAAACAAAAACAAAACAAAAAACATTTACATCTTTATTCTTTCCGCTGACAGCCTGTTGTTTGGAACAAGAGTAATCCATGCATGAAAATTTGTTGAGCGCTTTTAAATCATTTGCATCGACATTTCGGCGAGAATTTCCCGACACTGAATGGAACTGTACAGTTTAATTTGTCACAAGAAAAACCTGAACGAAGAAATAACGTATGTCGTTGGAAAATATTCGTTTTAGTAACACTGTTATCGCGGCAAAAAGGTGCCTTCGACGTCCAGTCGACGTTTCGATTATATTTTGTGTCTTTTTGAAGCAAAGGAAAAGGTTTGGGGAAGAAAAATCACATTACCCGATAAGAGGCTCTTTGGTGGACAGTTTTGAAGCGACGTGGAATAATTGAAGCTCACATTCTAAACTTTCGTAACACAGCCACAGATTTTAAAATGTTTTTAGAGTGCGGTAAACGGCGAGCTAAGATTTTCGGGTGACCAAAGTGGGTTGCGACAAACTGTGTTACAGTGTGTGTTACTGCAAATATGCCTTGAAAAGTCCCAAATATAAAATGGAACTTAGAAGAATACATCTAAATCTTGCTAAGATTTCTTCACTGGATGCCCGTCTGATTTGCTTTGCGCTGTGGTTTCTCAGCGTTCATGGACAACCAAACAGCGAATCTTGAGCTATAAACGAAACACCCATGGCCAAACCGTACATTCCGTTACACGCGCAGGTATTTCTGCGCGTGGCACCGTTATTCTTCCATTAATGAAGAGAATTAGGTTCCCAGTCCCCCATTTAGGTTCGTTTGTTTTTACATTGTTCTAGAAAATTAGTCAATTCCTCTGAACAAACGACAAAGCTGACTAAAAAATTCATAATTGTTTTAAACATGTCGTGCAATCGGTTTGTAGAGCGCAGGAAAAAGGTCGCGAATTAAAGTCGAATGACGATTTTAATCTCTTAAAAACCTTATATATGTTGTGTACAACGATCAACATAGACTGTTAAAATAATTCAAAATAATAATACAAATAACTTTGAAAGATGCAAAACCAAAAAACGAAATTTTCAGAAGAAATTCCTTTGGACCAAAAATCTGTAAAAATTTCCGCGGGAAAACTTTTCAGAAATTCTGAAACCTTTTGCTAGACTTGCTACCCGTTCAGTCGAAAACCCCGCAATTTTATTATCAAATATAGCTAAATCGTCAAAAAGAATGTCCAAGACCCTGAGTTCTGTAAGAGATTTTTTTCTTATTTTCACTTTTTTTTTCAATTTTCTCTGTGTAAAAAAGAAAACGAAAGATAAGGCTTAGCGCAGGACAGGTCCGTCGACATCAATTAAATACGCGAATGAACGTAGTGAACAAGGAAATCTATCATGTAACGCGTTTCAAATTCTCATTATTTTGTTACAGGTTTGACTGTCACCACTGTTGGCGAGGAACTGAAGCACAACCCGCGTTTGACGAAATCAAAAGAAGAGTTTGTTGAAATTATGAAAAATCTTGGATTGGCAAAACCTAAGAGGATGGGTAAGTTTGGTTGGTGTTGAAGCACATACATGTATCGATTTTCTATCCTGTCCGGAGTATGTGTTGTATGCCAAACTGAAGAAGCCGTTTCACCTAGGCCGGGCATTTCATGTACAAATAATTGTGCGACTCCCTTTCTGTCGCATAATTATCATCATAATTGTACCTTATCAAAGGAAATTTTCGCGACAACTCAACTTAGCAACTTTTCAAGGATTACTAGTTTGGGGGCAAAAACATTTGCGAGCTTTTCCTCTAGTAAGACGACATTCTTTTATAGCGACATGAAGTTTTTGCGATTTAATTTACTTTAATCCCGGTGCAAGATTTCCTTACTGAGGTCTAAATGGGTATCACATTTTACTCGAGCGTAACTCACGTGTCTTGTATTTGACAGTGAAAGTGTGGTGAACTCAACTGCACTAGCTCTCTTTTATACTAACGAAAATAATACCAACATGACTCCCGTAACAAAAATTCCGAGACTTTGGCGTTGTTTGCTAATTACAGAATCTCTGGTTAATATAGATTTAAAAGAATTGTAAATGTTATATTTACAGATGAAGTCATCCCATTAAACATCATGTGCGGCCCAAGCCAACTCGGTGAGTCCAAGGAGAGGAAGGACAAATAAACGAGGGAATGGTCCGGAGTAGTAACGTCCAAACCAGGACAAGATTGGACTGTTCACAGTCTCTTATTTTCTCTTGTGATTGCCCGAGATCAGAGAGCGAAATCTGGGAAGGGTAGAATACTGCTGAGGGGGTTGGGAAGGAAGGGAGTACATATAACGTGCGGTCCGTCGCCTCGATAGATTTGTGCTTTCTTCAAATTTCACTCTTCCGTACTCATTGCTCGGACAACAAACGGAAAATTGGAAACTGTGAACTGTCTAGGTAAAGAGCGCTTCCCAAGGTGATAAAAATTAGTAACAAACGTTACATCGCGTAAAAATAACGGTTTAATAGTATGTTTTTCCCTCCCATCCTTAGATTGTGCCAATCTGCTAACGCTTTCTTACATTAAATGAAAGCCAACGATCCACACCTCGCTCTTAGCTGTTCCCAGAAAGCTTACGCATAGTCATGGCTGATAACGATAGTTAAACAGTTACGGCCCGGAGATACGAACATTGGGTACAATGGCTTAACCCTTTAAGCCCCAACAGTGACAAGCATCTAATTTCTCCTTACAATATCACTACTTGATCAAACAAACAGGTCATGAGAATTAAGGAAATGAACACCAGGCAGGAAATGCGTTGATGTTTAATCTAATTCTCCCAACTAGGAACATAAGAAATATATGGAGAACAGTGAGGAGAATGTGCGTGTGGATATTGGGGCTTTACGGGTTAAGGCTGGTTCACACGTGCAACGCAAAGCGCAAGCGACGTTCACGCGTCGAGCACAAACGCAAGATGGGGTACGCACGCGCATGTCAGTCACCCAGGATGGCGGCAATCTTGTTCCCACAGTCCGCGTTACCTTAGACCAGCACTTGGGAACGAGATTAAAGATGGCGAACGAAGGACGACATCTTGGTTTGAACTTAAACTGTGCATGTTGGAACGAGTATTTTTCATCTTGCGTTTGCGTTTGCCTTTGCGTTGGCCCGGTTCACACGTGAAATGCAAATGCAAGCGTAAGGAATTGAAAAATTTTCCATTTCTTGCCTTAGCGCTTGCATTTGCATTGCAGTAGTTCACAGCACGAGAGGATTAAGGAATAGAGCGAATCCCCCCTATATGGGCCTCTTCCCATGAAAATTATTTGAAATCTATTTTTGGTTCTGTGTCGTACTGCGTGGTTATTTTAAGGAGGACACCTCATTGGTCAGTTAGAATGACGTCACGTAATTTTAGATTGTTGACATGGGAACAAGAGATAAAAATAACCGCAGCAGCGTGGGCGCGAACTAATAAATTTCAAATAATTATCATGGGGCGCGGGGATTCACTCTCTTACTTCATCCTCTCTTGTTCACAGGTGTGTTTGCTTACATGTGCGTTTGCGTAGCTAGTGAACCAGCCTTTAGGTCGCACTTGTATTTGTTCAGTGTACTATTGTAATTCAATCCGCACTGGGATTTAACGTCATCAAAAAAAAAAAAAAAAGAAAAAACGTAAAATAACAGAAGACTGAAGGAAGCACGATGATTGTATGCGACTTGCGTTTTTCAACATTTTATGTTCAGTGTTTGTTACTCAGATGGTGACTCAAATTCAGAGATTTAACCACGCAGTAGCATGGTTCATCTGTGAGTGTAGCTGCAGTTACGTTCGCGTGTTTCTTCAGTTTTTTCACTCAACTGGTGATTGCTTCGGTGTCACACAAACGATGCTACCAAGCGTGGTTTACACTATAGTTAAATCTGTTTGAATATACCGCATCACCTGAGCAATAAAACTGAACGTAAAATAAAACGTTCACGTTTAAAATATTGTCTTTCCCTTTTTACCTAAATGTTGTTATGATTTATATACCCGATGGGGCTTTAATTGGCAATGGTAACCCTGAACCGAACACTGAGTGAGAGCATACCCACTGTTGTACACAATTGCTAAATTGCACCCTGCTTTGACACCCTGACATTGTTGCGTTCCACATTTATTGAAAATATGTCGCCATATGTGGTTAAACAAAAGCATAAATTAAAAAATCATGTACAGTATTTCGTTAAGATTTGTCGAAAAAAGACAATAAATAAAGCTTATAGGTGTTTGATTCATTTTTCCTTCTACAGTACCGCTCAGAAGTAAGGGAACCATCAAACACTTTCTTCTGCTTTGTTGACACCATTCTCGTCCTCAGAGACCACGATCGTTTTGGTCTGCAACAAGGATGGCGGAGACCGAAAGGATTGTGGGCTATGGGGACGAGAATGGGTTGACACCACTTAAACACTTGGTCCACACATGCGTATTATCGTGGATTCCCTGCAAGTCAACCCGGCAGTTTGAGTTGTGTCCGCAGTATATGGCGAATAAGATACAAGTTTACCAGCTATATTTCCAAATTCCTGTACCATCACCACAAGCAAATTTGTAAAATGCTGTATTTTGTTGTCTATATTCGGAACATATAATATGGTGAATATATGGAGAAAAGCTGGTTTTCATCTGTGTGTTGAAAGTATCACGGCTATATGAGATTAACTTTGGGTAATTTGAATTTCGTTTTGGATAAAAAGTTCGTCTAATAAATCCATTCAAATGAGCAAGACGAGATATCGTATGGAAAAGTTTCACTAGGCTCATTTTAAAAGCTGAGGTTTTATCTTCTAAACGTAATTATTTCAGTCCCGCTTTCTGATTCCTCAGTGAGATGCCCGGCAACACAATTGACATTTCATTGGTCGAGATTCGAATTCTGGAATTGCCATGTTATTGCAGGGAGATCTAATAATGTTGACGTTTATTGGGTTAAAAAGTACAAGCTAGTAGTTGCAAAAATGGTTATAGTTGTTTCTAAACATAGTATTTCTAAATATGGAGGAGATCACTGTTTTCGGCTTCTAAGAACATTGTGACGAATCTGATCATTTAGCAAACTAGCTGCCCACATCCATAGCCACTCAGGACAAAATCCAAGGAACCAGCCCTGAGGAGAGAACAAAAATAATTCACAAGAATATTACTTGTATTGGTATTCATTTTATTTTTGGAGTGTTTTTGAGTGTCAAAAAGTAACACCCGTTTGCTTTGGTTTTACTTCTGCATGGATTTCTGATTGATTCATTGTGTTTGCCCATGCTCGCCAATGTTATGATTGGTCAGGGTAATTCCGTTGGTGTCGGTTTTAAGGCGTGAGTATTCCTCGTCCCAGGCCTTCATGCGCTATCGAGTGACTGAGCTCGGCGGGTGACGTCACATTTGATTACGCGCCGAGGACGACCGGGAACGAGGCTGGACGCAAGGTTTTTCTACTGACAAGGTGTCCTTATAAGTTGAAAAAATCGCGAGAAGGTTAAAGATTATATGGATCTGTTAGATGTTTTACATTGCCATGGGCCGTTTTGGTGTCGTAACGACCCTCACTTCGTACTCCAACTCTAAGCCATTCAATGTCGAAACAAAAAAGAAGACTCTTCCAAAGTCAACTTTAAATATCGCGAGCAGGCTTCCTACTTTCCTCAGATCCTACGCGCCAGCGGAAATGAATAAATTATGAAAATAAACGGTAAAATCGAGAAAGGATTGGGTTGTTAGAGGGAGGAAGTTGCGAATTCCCCCAACTAAAATCCGAATGTACATAACTACGTAAATTAGAATGACTAATAGTTTTAGTACCTGTATTGCATGGCTCCAATACCCTGTATTTCGTCGCGACACACCTAGTGTTTGGAGAGCGTTTTTCACGTACGTCTTCGGTGATGGAACAGCAAGATTTGGCCTGGTACCATACGTCATGGCTGTGGCCACGTAAAATGGCCTCAGGGACTATTATGGAAAATAAAAATATAAAAAGCCAGCACTTTCATACAAGGTCCCCAACCATCACTCAATGCAGCCTTCAAAACTGGGCTGAAACGCAAACTTAATTAGAAATACTAGACTTAACTAGAAATACGTTTCCTTGACAAAATGATTTTAAGGAAGCAGTTTATAGGTATTAAGAGTACTTCTTAACAAACAACCGAAAAAGCTATGTTGCCACTGTGAAGCACCAAAAATGTTCAAGGGGCGGATGTTCAAGTAACCCGTTTTCAATTTTTTTCTTTTTTTGGGGGGGGGGGCACTACATTGGAAAATTGCGAACCGACAACTTTCATTGCCATTTCTGAGGGTCACTATTTTGTTATCTCCGACAAACAAGCAAGACGGTTAGTTTCTGAAGAAACTGTGGTACTGCGTCGGTGGGGACGTTAAACACAAAATTTTGGATTTATCAACTGAGTTGATAACGTAAATTTGCCACCGTAACTAGATTGAATTTACCTTATCAACTCAGTTGATAAATCCAAAATTTTGTGACATCATCATAATTTGTCGTATTTTAACGCCTGACTCTGTCGTTAGCAGTTACGCCCGGCGCTAAGTTCCATGCAATCGCGCGCCTACACGGAAAACACTGAACAGTCGGCTATCTTAGAACCAGACCTGAACTTCAATTCCATGCGAAGAATACTCATAAGCCAGAGCACGAGAAAAACTGTCAACAAATTCCTGTTGAAACAATTAAAGCAAAGAAAGAACACTGATGTCAAACGAGATAGGTAAAATAGGGTTTGGTGGGTTTATGGGAGGGAGGGGTGGTGGGTTTTATGGAAGGGAGGGGTGCTTTTCCCCACACGGTTTTGGTCTTCAGCATGACACAGAAACTTCAAGAAAATTTCATGACTTTACCATGACGTTTCATCCAATTCCGTGGCCTCAAAATTGACAAGACTGGCGAAAACAATGAGTGAAATGCCCCACTGGCTGAACGTTTAAATGCTTGACACAACGTTCCCTAAACTTCTTTTCTTTTCACCCACCAGCTAAAAACAATTTTGGGAAAAATCTGAAATTCCATGACTTTTCCATGACCCGAACAAATTTGTCTATCAATTCCCATGACTTTTTCCACGCCTGGAATTCATGTCCTTTCCGTGACCGTGTGAACCATGCATAGGCACAAGTTGATCGACATGTATTCCCTCATAAAACAAACAAACAAACAAACAAACAAACAAAAAAACAGCAACAACTATAAGTGACAAATTTATTTTTAAGGGAGGGGGGATTGGGCAATTTTTTTCTGCAGGAATTTTTTTTCCGTGATTAAAAAGCTTTGTATGAATTTATTTCACTAGCTTGCAATAAATTTCCTTGCTTTGTGCCGGCCGCTATGCACGATTTTATTTCTTCTGCAAAAGCTATGCAGGAATTTGTTCGTATTGGCCTAGCCCCTCCCCCCATCAAAAATAAAATGGCCCGTCCCTATCAACCTTAGTGGCGGCATAAACCGTCATCTGAGGCGTCGGAAGCTGGCCAGCGCTGGAGGACATGTTAATAATTGCGCCACATTTACTGTAGAGAGAGAAATCAACAACAAGAAAGAGAATCAGTTAAGATTAACAAGCCTTTGCAAAACAATCATTTCGACAGTAATTACAGAATATAGTCTAGGCTATCTTAAAAAGCGCTAAGAAGTTGATGAGCAATTCCAAAATATGAACATTTTTAACCTGAATCAGGTTCTCAGATCGTAGAGACGGAACGAAAGTTAGCACGCGTTTTTCGCGCTCGTTGTCTCAATTCGCGCTTTCCCCACTATCTCGGAGCCTGGAACGGGGTAAAGAAAAAGCAAACAAACAAGGGGGTGGAAGTGGGGGGAGGGGGCGGTGGGGGTTGGTGTGGAAGTGAAACGCAAAAATTTGGATTTATCAACTGACTTGATAAGGTAAATTGGCGACCGTAAAGAAATTGAAAGCTGACGTTTCAGGCGTTAGCCCTTCGTTAGAGGGAATCCAGGAATTGTGGGTTAGATTTCATGATTCGCTTGTGTAATCGTGAACGTAAAATAATGTCTTTATTTTTAATTGAGAGAAGCAAGAATTACCAGGACTATACGATCTCGACTTCAACTTACCGTTTGCACATCTGAGGCAAAACAATTCGGGTCATCTGAAATTCAACATTTTGTTGATATTAATTGTACTGAAGGGGCTATGGACGGAGATGCCGTTGCTCATAAAATACTACACGTAAGAGAACACCAAAAGGAAACTACGGTAAAATCCCGTTTCTAAGCCCTGGCAAGACCGCAATCAACCACTCATTTAGTCAATTGAGTGTAACTTTACTTAAATTTTACCATAAGGAGGCGGTATGCAAGGAGTGGGCATAACTGTAATATAGCTTTGTTACCTAAGAAATGGATCAGAAACTAGGTGGCAATATAACGGAAATTTAACGTTGCTAACGAGGCAATCCATAACGGGTGTACAAATCATATTAAGCCCTAAGAATTTTTTTAGGTCACCCTTTTCAAGTCCACGGTTTTTCTTTAAGTTCTTCTTACGTTTTCAAGTAGACATGCTCCAAGTCGCTCGTTCCGCTTGGGAAAGCGCGCAGTGCGCGCATCTGAAACAAAATGACGACTGGTTCGTTTCTCCGACACTTCATTTGCAACACGCACCAAACAAGCACATACACTGTATTCTGTGCATGTTTTACAGTCATCTGAACATCTTTTTGCACTGGCCGGCCCTCTATAGTTGTACCTATATGCACCTCTGTAAACATCTATAAACATCTCTTTTGTACCCAAGAAAAATGAGCGACTTGGTGCGAGTCCAGGGAAGAACTTAAAAAATAAGTTGCAATCCTTTTCCATCCAGGCCCTCCTTTAAAAAAAGTTATATCATATGTGAGGCAACTGCTGCTTCAGCTTGCTCGGAGATGACTGGCAAATGTTATCTCGAGTCTGAACATACAATCTGAGAGCACAAAAAAACAATCTTCATTTGTGTGGTATACACAAAGCACTTGCAAGATCTGCATCCTGCCGATGATAGGGTGCGACCTACCTTACTTAATTCTTTAAGCCCCAATATTTAAATGCATATTCTCCTTACTGTTTTCTCTATATTTTTTATGTTACCAGTTGGAAGAATTTAATTAAACATCAAGACATTTCATCTTTGGTGATCATTTCCTCTATTCTCATTAGCTGCAGGTTTGATCAAGTTGTGATACTGTAATTATAAGGAGAAATTAGATGCTTGTCAATATTGGGGCTTAAAAGATAATTAAGTTAAGAGTGTGATATGCATGGATACTTACCATAATCACTGACATCATGTTGACATTAATCAGGTCATAAAGTTTCTGCCACAGAAATGGGACATAAATTGTAAAAATTGTAAGTGTCAACTCACTGATGCACCTACTAAATTCTTGTTAAAGAAAGTAGCACCTTAAGTACCTTATCAGGGACATCAAGAAAATATTGTGGATAGTCATACATTACACCAACATTGTTAACTGCAAAAAATTAAAATAAAACAAAATAAATAAGAATTCATAACTACAGCCAAATCTACAAGAATATTTTTTTGCTCTGAAAGCTAATAGGCATCTTGGGGCAAATTGAAAATATTGTGCAAATCTACTAATTACAATCGAGAGCCAAGGGTTGTTCTCCAGTGTTATTATACCTAATCTAATCGTACCTTTTTGGTACACTTCGGCAGCATATCAGGCGAGTTTGGTCGAGCCACGGTTCGTATTTTGGCGAGATGCAGTCAAGCCAAAATACCCATGGCGAGACCAAATGAGCCTGATATGCTGCCGAAGCGAACCAAAAAAGGTGCAATTAGATATTTACCTACCCAAATTCATCCTAAAACCTGGCGTTAATTTTTCGCACACTCGAGTGCCCGCCAGTATAGCCGCATCCAATTTTGGCATGAAATTGTATTTTTTTCTCTGTTAGCATTAAACAAATTACTTTTTGGTTTAACAAATGTAATAGTTTTACATTTCGTTGTATTTCTGTTATAATTTTCATCTCTATAAAAGTCTGCAAAAAAGTGCGAGTTTTAGAAACTGTCCATGATGTCGTAGGATATCAGGTCAGTGACTTTATATCGTAGAAAATCATGACAGTAAACAAGACTTCTGACTGGCTAATTGACCATTTGGGTACAGTAATTTTTCCAAACCAGGCCCCTTACATTCTCCCTATTTTAACATGTAATCTCACTCTTAAATGCCATCAGTCAGGAGGGAGGTCACATGATCACAATATGTAATGTTCAATTATAAAATGGACCCATTACAATGTTACAACACTATTTAATGCAAACTTCACACAAGAATTTTATGCTTGGCTAGAAATTGTAAACAATTATTAAACTAAAAAAGGTATTTTCTATTATGCAAGATACCTAAAATTCCAATTTCCAGCCCTTCTAGAGATGCAGTAATTTTTGGATAAACATCCTGACTACCAAAGTCAACTGCAATGATGCGCGTCTGGACTTTGAATTGTTTCTCTGCAGCAGGAGACCAAAATGGAAAACATCACCTGATAAAATTAAAATACTCCCATGTGGGCATTATAATAAATATAATGTCAAGGGGGAGTGTCTAAAGGATCCAGACAAAAGTAAATTCCCCCTCCTTCAAACCTTACTCTATGTTATGGTTTTGATGTAATAGTCAAATGCTTTCGAAAAATAATTATAATAAGTTATAACTAAATGAATTTAAATTAAAAAAATGTAAACAGCATCAACCTATGAAATGAGATCATTAACAAATTTTATCAATGCTTTATATATTTCCTAAATGTGAGTTACCGTGCACATGTATATTTTTGAAGGGGTTTTGAAGTTAATCAAGTACTGTTGCTGCTTGGACCCCTCATATCAACCCTGGAGCTGCCCCTGGGAATCTATCAAGATTCTGCATAGAATCCAACTCAGGATCCTGTAAAACAACGATTTTATTCAGATCCCTGGGTATGATCACACAGATCCTAGGATATTGTACCAGGATTACTGCAATACTAACCAATAGCTTCTGCAACTTTTTCCAACTTTTGTGTTGATCTACTCATTAGAACAATATTCATCCCACCGCTGGCCAACTGGAAGAAAATCTTTTCAGTTACTTTCAATAGTTGTTATTTAAAATAAGGGGAGTGGGGAGGCCGGGAGGTTAACCAATGAGTTTTACCATGTTTCTTCATGTGTACTCCGTTATCCTACAATTTTTGCAAGGAACGTCACCCCGTATATATTTTTCTGGGTCCGTAATTTCACTCAAAAAATGACCTAAACTTTGACGTAAGGTTGTTATATGCCCCATCCCTTCAACTAGAATGTTTATCGAATCCTCAGTGTATTAAAATGTTGAAATGTTTACTTTTTAATGTTGTAATGTTTCAATGTCATTTACAGTATAGTGTAACTGGAGTTCACTTATGTTTTCAACTGCTGCATTTCTATTTCACCCAGGCCCCAGGGGGGGGGGGGGGGAGGAGTAGTCCCTATAGTGGGCTAGATGGGGAGGCTAACATGACTATGCAACTGAATCAAAACAACTGAAAACCCTCGAAAAACATGGCAATTTTAGGAAATTCTATTGTTTTGGCTAATCCTTGAGGTACAATTAAGAAAGGGGTGCAATTTTTCTCCAGGTATAGGAAAGGGGTACCATTTTGGTAAAAAATTAGTATATTAAAGGGTAAGGGGTTGAACCTCTGGGCGGAGCCTCCCCGTACAAAACTTTATTGAGTAGTCTCCCCCCCGGGACCTAGGAATACAATCAAAGGTTACTCATATTTTTCAACAAGCCCACCTCAAGGTCATAGCTAAACCATAATTTTTGGAACTCAGGGTTACAAATTTGTTTTTTCCTATAATGGGTAACTTAGTGGCCAATAGCTGCTATCTACAAAATCAAGCTGGAAACTGCTGACTTCAATGGTCTGCATACTGGCATCCCAGTTGACTACAGCCTTGAAAATACAGTTCAAACAGTTTGAAATGAAGGGACATCTTTAATTTTATTATCATTACCTCACAGGCAAATGCTTTTCCAATGCCCTCTGATGCACCAGTAACAACTAGAAAAAACAACACAGGCGTCAACATATACAACATCACTAAAACTTATTTCAACAAGAAAAGCCCCAGGGGCATTAGACCCAGCCGTTGTTGTCCCTCCCCTAGGGTGCAAAATATTTTACAGTCACTCAAGAAACGAGCCCTAACCTGTGCAGCGACAGAAGCGACGAGTATTTGTTTGGCCGAGCAAAAACCGAAGGTCTGGGGCAAGAGACCACCCAAAAAAAAATCACCGGGTATTACTAGTTAAGACCCCGTCCTGATGGCGGGGGTAATTAAAACATTTTGAAAAATGCATCCTTTCTGAGATAGCAATTTACAGAATGCTCCTAGAAACAGCCTGAAGGAGGAACTTAATATCATCCCCATTCAAGAAACACACACTTTCATAAGAGACCAGACCATGACACTGGAAATCTCACTATTAAGTTTAAATACCCCAAGGAGGGGAGGGGGGGGGGGGTAATCCCAATAGTAAGTCAAATGCATGAGACTTTCATATTTATCTTACCGAATTTCCAAAAAATTTCAGATGACTTCTGAACATTACTGAAGACCTCCCGACATCTTCCAAATGTTGCCAAAGATTCCGAAGATGTTCCAATGACTTCTGAAGGTTGTCGAATGTGGCGATGCAAACCTCAAATTCTGGGGTGATCTTTTAGCTTGATATTTACAGTGTAGGACTCAGACGTGACATTTAGTGCCGTTCACTGGACTATTTTGGGTGGACACTGAATTTTTTTTCACGTTAATGGTTAATGAACAAGTAGTCCGAGTGAGAAATTGTCCTGTATGCACGAGATCATTGTTTTCGTTCTGCAGGCATGTGATTCATGCACAATGCGTGAGAGTTGGCAGGTACACTATAGTGGGTTAAGTGGGGAGGCTCCACCCAAAAGGGGTGACTTTTTGAACTTGTCTTGTAGTATACTAAAGGGTAGAGAAATTTACTGTTTTAGTAAGTTAAAGGCTCACCAAAATACACCTCAAACTGAAATAGATAGCAGCTGAGCCCAAGTACCAAGAATGGTTG
Source organism: Siderastrea radians (assembly GCA_964017195.1). Classification (NCBI taxonomy): domain Eukaryota; kingdom Metazoa; phylum Cnidaria; class Anthozoa; order Scleractinia; family Rhizangiidae; genus Siderastrea; species Siderastrea radians. Next base: position 61,424,415 of record OZ024890.1, on the reverse strand, counting down.
CAAACTTTTCGCAGAAATCCCAACCCAAAAAATTTTAAGGCCAATACACACAAAGGGTTTTGCTCCCTGAGCAGCCCTGCCAATTTGGTAAGGGCAGAGCATGCTCCAGGATCAATTTGCATGACCAGTACACACGAGGGTGCATACTGCGGGAGCTTGTTCCATATTAGAACACACATGAGGGAGCAAACGAAAGAAACTTGCTTTGGGATAGCTGATATTCACCAGACGAGGGCTTGGAAACTAGTTCAAAAATTTGAAATGGCGACTTACTTGAGGTCTCAGAAAAAGCCAGTATTGGTGCAAACACTTTCTTCGTTACGGCTTTATTTCCATAGTCTTTATGATTTTTATTGTGTAACACTGGGTTGTCTCTCCAAGCAGGTTCCTTGTTTTTTTGACCATCCACTTGCTGTATCTCAAACTCAACACTTTCTGGTGCCATTTTGAATTTTAAGCACGAGTTCAGTAGTTCCAAAGGAATTGTGGTTGAAAAAATTGGCTAATTTGATTGGTTAATGTTGTGCATTTGCCATCTAATTCACGCGCAACAAAAAAGTGTCAGTACACACGAGGGAGCATTTTCAAGTTTGCTCAATTTGCCCCCGTGTCTTGCTCCCGAATATTTAACTACAGTAGTTTAATATCATGGAGCATTTTGCAGGGTGGAAATTCTGTTCCCAAGGATCGATTATACCCATGAACTCATTAATACACAAGGAGCTTTGCTCCAGGAGCATGCCCCTGGAGCATGCTCCAGGAGCGAAACCCTTCGTGTGTAATGGCCTTTATGCTGGAAAGCTTGGAGCCCTCTAGCAATTAAAAGCCCACAATGATCTACTGTTTTGGGCTTATTTTGAGCTACCAGGGGTGCAATTGTTGTTCTAGCTACGTGGAAGGGGTACCATTTTGATTGAGATTTCGTGAACCTCAGGGTGGAACCTCCCTGTATGAAACTGGAATGATTACCCCAATCTCTCCCTCCCCTGGGTAAAGCATTATTAGGAAAAGTCTTGCATCAAATCCTCTGTAGTGATAGGCAAAGTGGCTCATCAGCATTTCTCCTTCCCATTGGATGGGATTCTTGTCTATCACAGGGTTACCCCTGCCATTCTTCTATGATTCCCTAACAGCTCACTGGTTTATTTTGTACCCGCCTATACATGCAAGGGAGAGTGTGTGGAGTAAACGTTCTGAGGAAACAGCACAAGATGATGAATAAACCAAACCTTGAAACACAGCCCTCCAATGCCCCGAACAAAATTAATGTCCAGTGACTGTGATGATCACTGCATCAAATGTGCCTCCAAAAACAATACTCAGGATTCTTTTTACAGTACGGTGTAACTTAATAGCTTTATAAATCATTCTGATTCTAGGTTATCTAAACAAGTCATCACAATGCACGACTAGGCTGGTGTAAATATTTACAGTCATGCATTTTCATGCCTTACATTAAACATTATTCTAACCTGCCCACTTGCCACCATACTTAGAAGCAAAATACGCCTTTTTCCTTGCTACCTGAGCTAAAACATAAATTCTCACACCCTTTAGGAAGTTAAGTATAAAACTGATGGACACTTTGGCTGCCCACAAAAGTCCTGAAAAGAAGAAAAGGGGAAAATTAAACACAGTCATACAGTAATGGCGCAAAACCCTCACTTGATTCCAGACGAAAACGTACAACATTAATAATCTTTGCCTAGAAAAACAGAATAATTATTATTTTATTTCAGACCAAAATGTAGAACATTATGTTTTTCCCAGAAATACAGAACAGTAAACATGGCCCAATTTTATTACCTGAGATGTGTAATTTTCCAACACAAACCTACATGTATCATATAATTATAAACCTAAATCCCTCACTGGTGCTGCAGTATTCATTTTCATGAGTCTGAGGTTCCAAATCTCTAAATACTAAAATAGACTAATCTGAGATGGGGTAGGAAGACTTTTCAGGCAAAGTGTAAGCATGCCAACCCAAAACCTTGTGAAGTAGAACCCATCTTCTCTCAAAAGAATTAAGCTCCCCCCTCACCCCTCCTCTTTCCTAGAAGGACCTTCAATTGACCAGTTCACGCTCTAAGTTGTATCATGGGTACTCAGGGCAAGATGGCAGGAAATTCAAAGGTTTGTATGGGATTTCAATGCCAACGAATTCTTCCTGAATTAATATATTTTTTATTTTGACACTTTCTCTTTGAAAAGTGTAACTTATGAATTCAAAGAAACAATACACTGAATTTGGAGTGCCTAGAAGTCCATGATCAGTTTTTCGAAAACTTGATTTCTCCCATACATTTTCTGTAATGATTTCGAGAGTACAAAAAATTACAGAAAATATATGGGAGAAATCAAGTTTTCGAAAAACTGATCATGGACTTCTATGCACTCCAGATTCAGTGTATTATAATTTCTTTGAATTCATAAGTTACACTTTTCAAAGAGAAAGTGTCAAAATAATTATAATATTAATTCAGGAAGAATTTGTTGGTTTTGAAATCCCATACAAACATTTGAATTTCCTGCCATCTTGCCCTGATTACCCATCACGCAACTAAGAGCGTGAACTGGTCTATTCACTAGCTTGTAAATTAAAGGGTTCTAAGACGGAAAAAACGAGGCTTCAGCGAACCATGGCAATACTCCAAGGTTCTAAAAAGGGAGAATCGGCATTTTTGTCCAAAAACAGAATATTATTATTTTTGAGCTCAAGAATCACTTCACCCTTTGGGACCTCTTTGGGACCCTATTAATTGCGCTAAAACCGTGCAGCAAATGATCTCTCAGCTTCCACAACACGAAAAACGGGCTTTTTGTGACCAGGTTCACAAAAACATGTCATTGCATTTTTAGAACAAATTTAGAATTACATTATGGTAGAAAAATTTCCTTTCTTTAATCAAATCAACCCACATAATCCACCACACAGGATTTACATCATGAATTTCCCTTATGTCACACCACCACACTTTGGATAGAATCATAAGAATTTCCTTCTATATATTGTTTGTTTCCTTATAAAAGAAGTGCAGTTGGTTAATTAGTTTAATTCAGTAGTTCAAAGTGTTCAAGACCTGCACTTACAAGCTGAGAACCCCCCGGCCAAGTAAAGCCCTCCTTGCGACCTAAGTTGGTGATTCTTTTACTCAGGATTTGTTTGCAATCACCCTTTTTTGTAACCCTTTCGTTTTTGTATTTCTGCACAAATAAATTTTATTGTGGCTATAATGCGCCGATCAATTCGAAACTTCAACATCCCCCCCCCCCCCCCCCCCCGGGCAAACCCCGGGCATTTGACTGAGCATCATGCCTGGCCATGGGGAGGGGGGAATTTGAACGTTGCCTTGGAAGGGTGGGGAATTTGAACCAGATTTATCTCTTGTTCTGACGTAATACGCCCATGATTTTTTTTCGGTTTTTGCAGGGTTTGACAGATTTACAAGATAGAATTTCGCCTTTGTTAGTGAATTACTCTTTCAAAAGGGTCTTTAAAGAAGTTTGAAGGTGTCATTCAGCATTTCTCTCTCTGAAAGGCATTAAAGTGTTTGATTGAAGACGAAATTTGTCTTTGAGGAGAGGTAGTTCAGTACTAATTGGTGGGGCATTTGAACGGCTTTTTTGCCCCGAGGGGAGGGAATTTGAACAAGCCAATCTTCAAAAGTTCAAATGCCCGGGGGGTTGCCCGGGGGGGGATGTTGAACTATCGAATTGATCGGCGCATATTAGTCTGTTTCGTTGTTCACCAACAACACCAGAACCTGCCTTAGTCACATTTTGGTCGTGTGAGAAAACACTCAATTTCAGTTCAACATAATTAGATCTTACCTATGACGGCTAGCCCATTCTTGAAGCCTGATTTATCCAAGGAAGATATAAGCCACGACGTCGACACCGAAAACTCAGTATGTGCTGCCATTTTGACTTGTGAGACCGCACAGGGTCTGGGTATAATCTTCCGCTGCGCGAGTTCATCTCACGGGTTCCCGCTGTTTTCCGGTTATGACCGAAGTGCGACGGCTAACAAAATTTAGGGGAAGAGAGGGTAGGGGTATTCATTGGTAAGTTTGCCTGTTCTCTTTTTAATTCATAAAAAGAGGATCTTAAACAAATCTAGCAGATCATTAGCGATATTTTTAGCTCCACAAGATTGAAAAAGTGAAATTCTAGCTGGCTTTTCGTTTTCTGTTAGCGTTTGTTCTATCATGCCTCAACGCATGGAGGAGGGGGGAAAATTTGACATCTTGTGACAGGATAGGAAATCGATAGCTTAGTCGCGCTTACACTATGTGAACAACACAGGATATCGTTTGACGAACTTCCACAGCGGCGTCTACGTGTAACTTCTATAAGCTCTCCAATTTCCTGGTGATTTCGTGCCCGAGAAAGAGGCAACGCTAGAACGAAGATTTCCTCACCTAAATGGCTGGATTGTCCACCTCGACCGTACAACGAGGTGGCAGAACTTTGCGTCAGCAAGCCAGCTCAGACGAAATGGCCGAGATTCTCCAAGCTTGGGATGACGAGGACGATGAAATGGTTGAATTTATGCAGAATTCTAAAGCTGGCGGCAAAAATCTTTCAAGAGATGCGAATGGTTCTGTGGCCGTTTCTGCTGTTGGCGCGAGCGGACCTTTGCCTAAGTATTCTGCTTCAACTGTGAGATTCGCCAAGACAGTTTGTCTGTTTGTTTGCTTCTTTGGCTTGGTGAGTTGAATTTAAACTTATTACATCCTTGTTAGAACGGTTTTTCTTATCTTTTTTTTTTAACGACTGACGTGACTGTATATGACGGAGATGATCCGCAAGGAGCTCTGGCACCCTTAAATTCACAGCCATGACATGTTTTCTCAGCTCTGTGTTTCAATCAAAGGCCCAATCTCAGTCTTCATGGATGTTCACACGGGATCAGTCCCAGTTTGACACTGTGCAGACTATTTACAGTACATGGGAACATTCCTTATATGAGCATCTGTTTACACAGGACCAGCTAGTCCGGCAACAAAAGGGGCGGGCTAGACCAACAGCGTGACAGTCTTATGCACCTTCTAGTGCAAAGAAAGGTTATGATGAGTCAGGTACTATCCCAGTAGTGGACCAACAGGAGAAAATCAGCTGTGTCTACCAATAAGTCATGTATAGAATGCCTAAGTGGCACAGGAAACAATCAAAGAAGGCTGAATCCATGGAGAAGTCAAAGGCTTCAGCTGACCTAAATTGTGCTGTTGATACTAAAACTAAAACGAACCGGTAGACCTAAGTATGGTGCCAGTTCAGTCGTTTTTCACTAGTACAGTCGAACCTCGATTATCCGGATATCGATTATCCGGACTTTTCGATTATCCAGACTTTTTCTCTGGTCCCGTTTTTTTCCTGAATATTAATGACCTTAGATGTTAAAAACTTTAGGAGGTAAAAGAATTCAGAAATTATGTTAAAAGTCAGGAAAATTGCGTTTAAAACAGCGCATTACACGCTCTGCTTTCGAAAGATCGAGCGCTCGGAGACAAAGAGAGACAAGAAGCATTCTAATGCGTTCAGCTGAATTTTGATTGGTTCAGTATTGTTTTGTTGCTAAGGGAATGTCATGCTTGATCAGTTTGATGAGCGTGGGTTATGTAAACACACGAGACGATCATAACTCAAAACGACAACATGTCTACGAAGCGAAAGCGATCTGTTCTCTCGATGAAAGATAAACAAATAATTATTTCACGTTTAGATAAAGGAGAAAAAGAAACAAATTTAGCGCCTGAATTTGGTATCAGCAAGCAACAGATCTCTGATATACGCAAGAACAAGGACAAGATCCTGAAATTCACCGACAACATCGAGACAAGCGAAGGATTGAAGCGAAAGTTGCTGAAGCTTGCAAATGACGAGTGGTTGGATCAGGCCTTGTACACCTGGTTTATTCAGCAGAGGTCAACTGGAACACCAATTTCAGGACCGCTTCTTCAAGAGAAAGCGAAACATTTCTCTATGCAGTTAAATGGCGAGTCGGCTGATCATGTCTCATTAATATTCATATTTTCGATTATCCGGACTCTCGATTATCCGGACTATTTACCCTAGTCCCACTGAGTCCGGATAATCAAGGTTCGACTGTAATTCTTATAAGCTGCAATGAGCAATGAAAAGAAGGGTGGATTCATTTGCAGCATACGCGTATACTCGGCGCATTTTTAACGCATACCCTTCGCAAAGTAACAAATGTGTCTAAGGTAAACCCCAGAAAAACTACTAAAGGGTGGAAAATTCGACATCGCATTCAGGACATCGCATTCAGGGTAGGCATTTAGGCTATGCAATTAATCAATGGCACATTGATTTATTGCATCATTGTTCGATAAATTTGCATTACAGCACCATAGGAAATTGTAAACATTTCGCAAGTATTTGAGCAGACATTTCCCTTTTTTGGGAGAAGTAGTCAGAGTCAACAGCGTCAAAATGGCCAATGAAGTACGATTTCACACTGGAAGTCTGGTACGCGTCATTGATTTATTGCTTACCCATACGCATAACCTAAATGCAATGCAAACAAACAGGTTCTCGCATTTTTTGCTATACGCGTACATGTATGCTGCAAATGAATCCACCTGATATCAGCCAATAATTTTGCTGTTGATTCCATGGCAATTGCTGGCAGTTAGTGGTGTAGTGTGTAAGCTCCATGATTACTTTTAACCCTTTAAGCCCCAAATATCAATGTGCATATTCTTCTTAGTGTTCTCTGTATATTTCTTATGGTACTTGTTAGGAGAATTTGCACAAACATCAAGACATTTCATGTTTGGCAATCATTTCCTTTATTCTCGTGACCTGTGTGTTTGATCAAGTAGGGATATTGTAAGGAGAAATTAGATGCTTGTCACTATTGGGGCTTGAGCGGTTAAAAGCGCTAAAGAAGCTTGCCTTGCATGGAAGGTAGCTGGCCATAAACTAAAGAACTTTGACTCAGCCACTTTCAAACTCTGAGTAGCTGACCACAAACAACATTTTATTCTGTTTCCAGGGAGCATGTGTAGCTATCCTAGGACCCACCTTGTTGGAACTGGCCTGCCACACGAACACGAAGCTGGAGCATATGTCATACACATTCACAGCTCGCTCTATTGGCTACCTCCTGGGAAGTATTGTTGGTGGCTGGTTGTTTGACAAGTACAATGGCCATGTGGTGTTATCACTTTCGTGTTTCTGGGGCACTCTTATGATGTTGGTTTTGCCATATGTTACTTCTGTTTATGGACTGATAATTGTGATCTCACTGTTAGGAATAGGCCTTGGATCACTCGATACAGGTAAGGGAGGCTTAACTCATTAAGTGATTTTTCCTGTTTTGAACTAGGAAGAATTCTCGGCCAGTATCTGACAGTGCTGTATTTCAAAACAATATACAGTTGACCATACCAATGATAGTGTTAGTCTGCAGCAAAAACCTGGGGAAAGGAGGTTAAGGATTACTGAACCTGGGGTTGCCAACCAGTAGGAGGCACTAGTGGTAACTTGACACACAGCATTGGTGGAAAGAAAAAATGGGGTGGGGAGCAGATAGGCATTGGAAGAAAGAAAAGAGGAGAGGGGGTAATCGGTGATACGATTTTGTTACTCAGTTCTGTGATTACATACTGAATTGGACTCCAATACTAACACTACAATACTTTAAACATTACCAATAAACATAATTACACTATCTGCAGATGGTTTCTACTGGTGTGCCTATGTATTGTGCTCAATAGTTTTTTTTTTCATTTCAGGTGGAAATGTACTTCTGCTTAATGCCTGGGGCAAGAAGTCACAACCATACATGCAAGCTCTACACTTCCTGTTTGCCTTTGGTGCTTTTGTAGCACCTCTCATTGTACAACCATTCCTTCAAGAAAGCAGCGGCATTCCACCTAACTCTACTGTCAGCTATGAGACTATAAACGGCACAAATTCCACCAATTTGCCTGGTACATTAAACAGCACAAACAGTACTGTCAACAAAATATGCAATGGTAACACCAGCGGTCATACCCTGCCTGTTACATGGGCCTATTGGATCAGTTCACTTCCTCTTGCTGTCACTGGTGTTGGATTTCTTACATTTGTTTTTGTCAAAGCATGCAGCCTTAAGGACACCCAAACCCAGAAGGAGGAAGCTCCTACTACCAAACAAGGTAGCTTAATGTACAGGGTTGTCATTCTGTCCCTTTTCTCTGTGTTCCTGCTGCTTTATGTCGGTCTGGAGGTCGCATATGGAGGATACATCTTTACTTTTGGTAGAACAATCGAGGACAAGATGAGCAAGGACAATGCAGCATTCTTAACTTCTGCATTCTGGGGTAGCTTTGCATTAGCGCGGCTGGCATCTGTTCCCATATCAAGATACCTCAGACCAACAAAGATGTTGTGGTTGGACATGGGTGGCTGTCTGTTAGGATCAATAGTGCTTATCTCACAGTTTAAAGATGGCAACTGTGAAGCATCCAACCAAACAAAATTGTGGGTTGGAACTGTTCTTTTAGGAATCTCAATGGCATCAGTCTTTCCATCTGCCTTAAACTGGGCAGAGTACTTTGTGACTGTGTCTGGAAGGATAGCATCTATTCTTGTAGTGGCTGCAAGCTGTGGTGAGATGCTTATTCCTCTTGCTGTAGGAAACACGATAGGGGAGACTGTAGTAGGACCGTGCTCTTTAATGGCCTGTGCTTTTGTAATCAGTGTATTGACACTTGTGACATTTTTGTTGATCTTGGCAACTGGTCGGTACTTTAAGCGGAACAGTGCCTTTGCTGGAATGCTATACCAAAGAAGCCAAAAGCAACAAGAAGGGCGTAGGGAACGTCAGCCTGATGAAGTCCTTGAACTTTTGGAGCAGAACAATGACGAATTCTTTAATAAAGGTGATCATCAGGTGACAATTTGAAGCTGACATTTATTTATAAGTGCATAAACTTCTAATCTGGTGTTGGAATCAAAATGCTGTATTTTGCTTACTTCTTTATTAGCCTGCAAGCACATTCCCTTGTTGGGTTTTGCACAAGAGTCTTGTGTGGGTGGTAAAGCTGCAGGTTATGAGCAAGTTTGTGAATTCATAGCTTTACTGCTCACACAAGACACCTTCAAAATTCATACAAGGAATCTACTCGCAGGATTGTCATTCCGCTAGGGAATAACGAGAAATAATGACTTTATTTAACGAAGGTGAAAAACACATACAGTTGACTCCCGATAACTCAAAGGAAAAGGTTTGAGTTATCGAGAGGTCGAGTTATGGAAGGTAGAATTATAAAGAAAATGACCTGAAGGGAAAAAGCATGCACTTCGATTTAGCAGGAGGTTCGAGTTACTGAGGGTTTGAGTGACCGAAAGTCAACTGTAATTATATAATAATTGCAAGAAGTGCCTATTCAAGTATTCTGATCATTTTTGAAAGGGTGGTTTAGATAAAAAGGACAAGTACTGTAGCTGATAGTGATTATTATTACATGTAGCTAGAGTCAGCTCTCTCCAGTTAAACATGGCTGACATTATGGTGCTTGCATTTACTTAGTGTTTTATAGTGTCAAAGTATTTATAAATCGAAATAATTGATAGAAATGTCTACAATAAGCGTTAGTTCAATAATTGAATTCTCTTTATTTTGAAATAAATAGTAATACAGGAACAATATTGCCTTACCAATTAATGTCTCAAAGATATTTACAGTAGTTACGGACTCTACACATATGTTCTCTCAAGGCCCCTCAGTGTGTATCACATGAAAGTAGGAAACGGGTTAAAATTTTTATATATCAAGCATGATATATTGATTTTAATTTTTTGCAGTCACTTAGTTTTGGTAATGCAACATTAGCACAAACGTTTTGTGACCACTCCCTCTTTATCAGTGAAAAAGTAGCCTCAAGTCATCTGTGAAAAGTTTTCTGCTTTCTTTGTTGGTTGCTAATTGGAAAATTTCGGGGGCAAGGGGGATTGCACATTCACCTTTCCCTTCCATTAACGTCCAGCACGGACAGCCTTATAATTGTATCCAATCTCCTCTCATCCCCAAAGAGTAGCAAGAGGGCGGAGCCTGGTAACATGTATCTACTGCCAGCGTTGTACACCATTAGGTTTTCTCAACATTTCCTGTGCAGGACGTTTTTAAGATAATTACCCGTCCTTCCACCCCATGAAAAAACGGCCTGTCCCTAAATAATCACTAGCGACCTCCAGATCAGCGGGCGAATACCAGATTGAGTACGTGTGCAAAGTTTCAAACCCATTGGAAAGCTATTTGATTTTTTGACCCATTGCAAGCTATTTGATTCTAAAGTGTCCAGGGTTGGCATTATTTTTTAAGTGACTGGCGAAATGGAAAAACTAGACTAAGGTAAAACGCTCTGCTAGAAGTATGCCTTATTTGCCCATCGAAGTGACCAGGGATCAAATCGTTATAACCGAGGAAAATACCCTTAGTAGCGCCCGCTGTAGAGAGCCCTGTGTGACACACCAACCTCGTTCCTAGAATTCTCGAATGGTACGGTAGAGCTCTGAGAAAGTCACTGGTTTGAAATTTGAAAGATGTACTTGAACTCAATCTCGTACTCTATGTACTACGATCGAAGGTCGCTAAATACTATGTACAAATACTCCCCTACCGTACACCAGTGGGAAGTCCTTACCACTGACTGGCGAGGAGCAAAAACGCACAGCAAAGGAAACAATTGACTTATAGTATTTTTTCTCAGTTTTGAAGCTAAGGTCTGTAATAGCGTTTCCGAGAATTTCCAGTTAAAATCAATTTAAAAGTTCCTCAGATTAGGTCTGTACAATGCTTTACACAGAATATCGATAATTTAACATTTGATGATGTTACTGTGGCAACACTCTTCTCTGCTGTGCCACTAGACCTCTGGCAGTTGGATACTGCGCAGACTCCGATGATCCCTGCTGCTGACCAGACACCTGAGGGCCTCGGCTCTTGCGCCTGAAAAAAAAAACAGTCAATAAATAATTAAAAATTAAGATCTTTGATCCATCTGCGGTATTTACACATAAAAACGTGACTGAGAAAGCTTGGGAGGAATATCATCAAACAGCTTCATTTCCATGTCTTCACTGTCGACCACCGGTTAATACAGTTTAAGGCAATTAATTCCCTGCACAACAAATAAGGAAGTCTCCAAACCTACCCCGTTTTTGGTCGCTCACTTTGGTCAGGTCTGTCTCGTCGTTTTGATTTCACTTTCGTTTTGCTAAGAAGAACACTGGAGAAGAAAGGAGCGTTTAACAGGGGTCAGTAGAAACGCAATGCTGACTTAATTGTGTATAAATTATGTACAACCATGGAAAACCTACGAGAAGGTTCTTGTCTATTCAATCCAAACCAGTTATAATCATTGGGGATGACTGTATTTTTTTAATTTTATTTTTTTTCATGAAAATGGGGTACTGCATACCCACGAAGAGACTTCTATCCGAGACTCCTGAGACCCAGAGACTACTCCAAGAAACAACTCTGCTCGTGCGTTAAGGACCTAATCGGTTTCTTCTACGAAAACTTGACGAATACTTCAACGTAACGAGAACTCACGTGGGCTTCCTGTAGAGTAGCTTTTAGCTACTTGGAGTTTCACGTTAAATCAAGCATTCTGTTCCACTCTAAGAAACTTCACAAATACTAAGGCGACCGCATACTCACTCCGCATCCAGTGTTAGATCCTCTTCGTCCTGTAAGGCCGCATCCAGCGCTGCCTGTACTTTAGGTGCCACAGCAGGCCCCTCATAATCCCTGGTCGTCCTGTTCGGCATGTCTAGCTCGATCATGATAATGTTCTCAGCCTTGAAAAGTGCAAACAACGAAAACGTAAACATTTCCACGACCTTATTGACTCCTTATTTTAAAAAACGCTGTCAGCTCTTATCATAATAGCAGAGGAAGAACGCAAAATGGATGACAAACTAAAAAAACTTCTCATACTGGAAAATGGTGTTATCGAACATCACGTTATAGCTAACCTGGCCCTGTGCGCTGTTGCGCGACTCGGTTTCGTGGAAGTGAATAAACATATCATATATCTCAGAGAAAAGACAAACTTCATTAGACAAAGCTAGAATGGTTTCTGAGGTGCCAATACTCTCAATACATCGAGCAACGTCCCAAAATTTCCCCTTAAACACGTTGTATATGCGGTTTGGAAGCAATCCCTTGAGATTCAAAAGACAACTACATGACGGCGGCCATGTTGCATGACATAAATGAAAGGAGCTAAAGAGAAACCTGTTGTTTACGTTATCCAGCATAGCGGCGATGACGTCAAGTGAAAACCAAGAAAAACACACTTTGATTTTTATTATTATCATTTTTTACGAGCAGTATTGCAAAAGTGCAAAACTGCGAGCTACCATTCACAAAACACTGTGAAACGCAACGCCGTTCGAGCACCTGGAAAGCTTCAGGCCACTAAGTCGAATAGTTAACTAGTGAAAACATTTTCGAAACGCTGAATCTCAAAGCATCGTTAATTTGATTTGTTTTTCTTTTTTTTTCCGATTAAAAATGTGCCGCCCTTCCACATAAGTGCTTTAATTTAAGTTACATTTAAATAATGTTTAAATTCGGCTGATTCTTGTACCTTGTATCTCATGTGTCCTCCCATGGCTGCAGCCATTTTAGCGTACTCTGTGATGGGTCGTCTGTTACCAACAGCTGACACGGGTCTTTTGGCCATGGCTTGCTGGCTGTAGAGTACACACAACAACAAACAGGCCATAAAACTTGGGCGGATTAACGGGGAATTTGAATAAGAAATTGACTGCATTTGATTACATTTGAATATAACAACGAAGTGAGGGTTAACACAACCATCTACAGGCCTTTAGCAGAGGGGGGTTAGTTTCTTAAGACATTGTGGTGCTGCGTCGGTGGGGAATTAAGGTGAAACACAAAAATTTGTACTTATCAACTGAGTTGTTAAGATAAGTTGGCCACCGTGCAGAAATTGAAAGCTGACGTTTCGAGCGTTAGCCCTTCGTTTTCAACCAACCAAAACCGTTTGTTAAGCGATAAAAGTTAATAACTCCATATACATTTGTAAGAAGATACAGAATTTGCATCACCTGGAATTCTGGGAGGAAGGTTTTAATTTCCATTCTTCGTTTTCTTCGTCGTAAGACGCTCGGTTTGTCAGTTTGATTCTCTCGTCTGGAGGAACGAAGTTCTCTATTATTAACGTCCTAAAATGGCAAAAGACAGCACTTTTTAAAACTACAGTCAGACAAGTAGGACACGGTGAACAACACGTCAAAGAATAAGTATCCCAGCTGATTTATCGGCACGTTAATGACACTGGCTGTATGCAGATGAAAGCGGGGAAATAAAAACTTTACAGACAAAATAACGGCCTCAAAACTCAAAAGTCCCATCAATAGCGCAATTGTGATTTCTGGAAATCCTGTCATGACACCATTTGCAATCTTCTACCATCCTTGTTCCCTCCTTGTAATGCTGCACTTCAATCCCAAACTACTTGTAATTGAATCCTTTTTTTTATCCAGTTTAGTTACATATATTTTGTGAGGGTGCGGTGGTGTAGTGGTTTGGTTCGAGGCACGGCCCCTGCCATCGTGTTTTTTCCTTAGACAAGAAACTTTACTCCGGCCCACATCGTCTCTCTCCACCCAGGTGTATGAAATGAGTACCGGTGACATACTGCTGGGGTACTCCTGTGGTGGACTATTATCCCATCCAGGGGTGAGTAGGAATACTCTCAGGCGCTTCATGCTACAGAAACCGGATTACGTTCCGGCCGTAGAGGCCTCCTTGGCTCATGTGCGACTTTACCTTCATTAGTTGTATATTTGGACGCATTTGGCAATATACTGTAAGAAGCAAATTTGGGAAAGAAAAAGTTCGATTTTTTGGCCGAATACGTCCCCATCAAATGACACTCACTCAGAAACGTGCTCACGTTCAAAACTAAAACAAGAAAATTTAAGAAGACCAAGAAACATCTTATGCATCCAGAAAAACGTTTAGGTCAAAATTTGTTGAATAATTTGCTGAGATGGTCCGAAATCATCTGCATCGCTCTTTCCAGACCTGAATCCGGACCAAACGAAAACAAAAGCTGACGACAGTTCAAACTCTCATTCTTGTTTGCTTTAAAACTTTGTGTACTTTCGCTGACTCTCGAAGAGTTTGAATCTGCTCATATTTTTGTTGTACTAAATCCAAGCAAGTTCAAGCTCTCTCTGTCGTTTGGCCTAAGACCCTCAGAGGCTCAAGACGACTCTCAGGGACTCCAGATGACTTTCGTACGCTCCAGGTGACTCTCGTACGCTCTCGGCAGCTCCCGTTCACCCTCGGCAACTCTCCTGCGCTCCGACGAGTTTGAATCTGATCAAATATTCAAGGCCAAATTTTTGGGCCGTGATGGGCGTAATGCTAGCAGTCTAACTCTCGCTCTCATTTGGCTTGGGCTTAGTAACCAACTGCGATTTCTTAGAAGACATCAAAGAGACGTTGGCAAAGGTTCAACTCACTTTAGTTTCAACTCTCTTGTGAGATCCTCCTGCGCCTGCTCCAACTCTTGTCTTTCCCGAATATGAGCTTCCTGCTGGTCAGCGATCTCCGACCGAATGGTTTGCAATTTTATAAACAGCTGCGGAGAGGTTTGTTTAAACAACAATCAGCTTGAGGATGATTTTAAACAGAAAGGGTTTAACCTACTGCCTCGCCTAATGGAGGTTGGGTGCCTGGGATATCCAGGGGCCTCCACTGTCGTCAGCCGGCCCCCAGATGGAATACTCCATTACTGGCAAATCCCCGGACCCCAGCCATGAGCCCCACACGCCCCAGCACCCGTCACACTGACTTAGTCAGTGGAGAGAAAAACAAAAAGTAAATAAAACAAATAAGAGGGAGGGAGGGCTGGGGTAGAAAAAACAAGCAGAACGCTGCAAAATACCTAGACAAAACATGTGCAAGCAGTCACAGCCCGCCATTGCAGTAAACTACGCAAACTGAGCCTGACAGCACCTGAACAACCGCTGACCACCACCGCTTGATAACTACATGCTCGTTGTAGGTTAACTCGGTTAAATACATTTAACGTCATATAATCATTTGGCTTTGAGGATTCGGTCTCTGGGTCACAAACTTAATTTTTCCTCTCGATGATTTATCCTAACCATGCCTATGGGGTTACGCCTAAACAAGCCTTCAGTAATTACCCACAGCCATCCTCCCAGCTCTTGCAACCTTGCCCTTCAGTTTTTTTCATTCTACGCCAGGCGGATTTGGGTCTTCCAACAATTCTCCATTAGATTTGAACTGGAAGCCAAGATTCATTTTAATTTTCCGTGCTTTAATAACGTTACTTCTTGACATTGAAGACAAGATTTCGTATTTCCCTATGAGAAGCAAGAAAACGCAAGATGGAAACTTGCCAAAAATGCTAAGACATTAAACAAATTAACGCTGTTGGTTTCCATAACGGCTTCGTATT
Organism: Siderastrea radians; assembly: GCA_964017195.1. NCBI lineage: Eukaryota > Metazoa > Cnidaria > Anthozoa > Scleractinia > Rhizangiidae > Siderastrea > Siderastrea radians. The sequence goes on along the minus strand of OZ024890.1, from coordinate 61,408,927 downwards.
AACAGCACTTTGTTAGTGCTCAAATTTGAATGAATATCGACAAGTTGAGGTTGTTGTTGGTTTGTTTGTTTGGTTTTTTACAATTTGGTAAGACACTCTCAGCGTTTTCTAATCCAAATAGGCTTACCTTTTTAAGTTTCTTGGTTTTGCTATCTACTTCTTGTTGCAGAGATGAAAACGTTTCTTTTATTTCCAACGTATTTTCGTCCTTCTCCTCAAGCTTTTGCTGCATCTCTCTTTCACGGCGCTAAAAATGAAATTGAAGACAAGACCAATCATCATCATCATCCTTTATTTAAACACGATAAAAATTTTAAAGCAAAATGCTTTGAACTTGGTGTTTGTGCCGACCGTTGGCCTCGCAATCAATATTTTTGTCGGAGTTTACCAGAAAACGTACAAATCATTAAACTACCTTTAAGCTCCGGGCTAAAGGATGAAACATATTCGACCAACATCGTGTTTGTCACAGAAAACGTTTGGTGGCTAAACAGGAAAACAATGTTTGACCAAACATTGATCAAAGTGAGCCCATATAACGCTTTCTGTGTATTTCTGCTGAAAATTAACGTCCACGTCACCCAATTTCCGTTTCTGAATTGTTGCTTTTCCCGCTCGAGCAAAGCCTCCTACGCTGTTGTTTGAGGGCGACACGACTCCCCTAAAAACGGCTGCGTGGGAGGCCAGCTCGCCCAGGCCTTGTTGGCAGAAGTGGCTAGACGCTCAAACATCAGCTTGTAAGGCAAAATGTTTGATCTAGATCAAACATGGAAAACCATTTAAATACAAAGTTGAGAGAGGCAGCGTAACAGTGAAACATGTTCTTGCAGCGCGATGTTGGACGAAAAAGTTTGATCGTTTAGCTGGGGCTTTTAAGGTCGTTCTTTCAAGGGGGTCGCTACTTTCGGGTTTTGCAAACAACATAGGGTAACATGGATGACGGGTTAACATTTTAACCTTCAGTTTAGTTTAGAGGACCAAGTGTGCAGTGCCGTATTTCACGTTGTACCTGTTGTTCGGCGATCTGTTGCCTTCGCTCCTCCAGCGCTCGTTCTTGTTCAGTGGTTTTGTCGATGATGCTCTTTCCTCCAACCAGCAATTTGCTTTCCATCATCTGAAAAAGAAAGCGAATATTTTTAAGATAGGGCCTGCTAAATTGGACGAAACGCATTCAAACTGCCCTGGGCAAACAAAGGAGCAATTTAACGTTCGTTTAGAAATGTTATCTTGTCAGGTTTCCGTTTAACTGGTTGGCAACAAGTTGCACACAAGTTGCACACAAGTTGAAAAAAAAGGTCATTTCAATGCAGGTCTAACACGAGCGGCGTTACCAAAGAAAATAATACAGTCAACTCTCGTTATAACGGACACCATCGGGACCATTTGATGTCCGCAGAAGAAAGATTCTGAATTTTTATCCTCCAGGACTTCAGCTCCTCTCTGTTATAACGTGGTGTCCGTAGATGTTCGCAAGACAAGCCGGGTTGACTTCAATAAGGTCAACTTGTGACGACTTGCTTCGTTTCGGTCACACAGTAAAAATGCTTGCGTCATCTTGCGAGCGAATTTGAACCACACTAAAGTAAACGGAGCACGTGTAGCTAGTGCGTGTAAGAAGCGAGAGACGAGTCATCCTAAGATTCCACTTTACATTATTAAATAATCAGTGATTAACTTGCGTATCTGCTTTAAAAGAGCTTAACAAAGTTCGAATCAAACCTTGCAAAGAATGAGCCAACAACAAACACAATAGTACATCCCATTTAATCATATTTGATAACCCACCTTGATTTTTGCCTTTAAAGCTGATTGTGCTTCTTGTTGTTTTTTCAACAAGTGTGCCCTCTTCTGGATTTCACCCATAAGCTTTTCTTTTTCCTAAAAAAAGAGAGGAAAAAACAAAAAAAACACTTAAGGTGATTCCATTCAATTGCATTGCGCATCCTTTCTGCGCATCATTTTTTGCGTGATTAGCGCGCGCACGAGCGCGCGCGCGTTCGGAGCTTGATAGGTTTCCTATGGAAGCTGAGCTGTTCAGAGAAATAAATGGTCGTTTTCTCCCAAACGAACTCGGTGACCCCACTTTTTTATTCCATTTATTTAAGGAAAATACGACTTTACATGATATATTCAAATTTGAAGAATTTTTCATTATTCAATTTTGAAATATTCTGGTTGATTCACTGTTACAGTCAGATTTTAGGCGTTTCACTGCAACCGCGTAGACGCTCGATTTGCCTATTATTTCAAAGTAGTTTAGTTGTTACGGCAATTTTCAGACGTTTTACTGTAACGTTGTTCTTCTATCATAAGAATAATGCTTATATTTCATTGCTAGTAATAACTTTGTTGAAGTAACGGGTGTCTCTAGTACAAGGATAGGTTTTTTTAATATTGCTGTCTAAAGATAGCAAAGTACCTATATACTACAGCCCCGTAGCGTGAAATCGGACACGGTGACCCCCTCTTTTTATTTTATTTTTTTAATGTACTAGGTGTAATTAGTAACTGTGCAAAGTTTCAGCAAATTCTCATTACAACTTCTTTTTCGATGGAATCACCTTAAGGGAGTTATGTCATCTATATCTGATGAAACGAGGTTTGCTTCGGCTGATAATTGGCAAAGACGAAGCCCGGAGTGAGCCCGGAGTGAGCTATCAAAGTTGACGGAAACCGAGAGCTTTAAACGCTAGGACTTTTAACGCAGTCTGTGGAAAAATAAACCACCCCTACAAAGCCAATCACATTCCGCACTTGCCCAACAATCAGACACTGGGTTACGCTAAAAGCCAATATTAACTGAACTCGTCTAAGACTGGTGTACTAATTACTTCCACAAAAGCACACCGATTTTAGTTTTTTTTTTTTTTTTTTTGATGTTTTTTGCACCCAGCGACAGGTGTCTTTAACATTCAATTGTGAGGGGATACCAGAGGGTACCCAGTGGATACAGACCTCGTCCATCATGGTGTGATTATCCTGCAGTGCTTTCTTGTCCTCTTCAAGCTTGGCCTGTTCAGCTTTGATTTTATCATCCGCACTCTGAACTCCCTCTTCACCTTCTTCTTCGATTTCTTCTTCTTCAATTGAACCTAACAGAAAAACAAAACCAAATCAAAAGTGAGTAATGCTATTTATTGAGTTACAAACACAGCTCCAACAAACAGTCCATCATAATGGGCGGTGGGTGACCATAACTTGCCATTATCCTACGAAACCCCAACAATGGCCAGACTCAATGTACAGACAAATTATTTCAATGCCATTGACTATCATTTTGTAGATGAATGAAAATCTACCATGGGCACTGTTTTGCCTAAAGTGATGACTTGGTCGGATATTTAATATATTTTTTACAGCTCTGTACAAGGCTTCAGGTTAGTGACTGTTCCTTTCTGTAAAAGGCATTTACGAAATCACTACAGAGTAAGTGCTGTTTGTAGCAACTCCTCGCTAGCATACACAAAGGATTTTTCATTCTTTTTGTCCAAACAGAACACACCAAGGCACCGTGGGCCTGCACTCTGCCAATGTTTACTTTTCGTTATTTACAATTACAGCTATAACGGACACCACCGGGACCACAATTTGCTATCTGTGGTAGAACTGAAAGGGTAAATGTAATAGCGGGCGCTATTTTCAGTGAGTCTTCTTCGCTGGTACTCTATCTCCTCTCCGTAATAACTGGGTATCCGTAAGGCTAGAGTTGACTGTATTAACTTTTAAAGACTGTTCTCACCATTTTCTCGTTGCCTTCTCCTCTTGACCTTCTTTCCTCCGCCTCCACGCCTTTCCAGTTCTCGTTTTAATCTGTAAAAATAAAAAATATATATATATATATTAAAAAAAAAAACAGTTCTTCCACGTGAAAACAGACCAACAGACAAACAATTCAGAATCTAGGTAAGCGGTAAAAAGCGTCATGGAAGTCCCTTTTACCTATCAGAAATTGGCCAATGATATCTCTATCAAGTTGTAATCACCTCTTAGCCTCCCCTTCCTCACCCCCGCCCCCCACCCCCCCCCCTTCTCCCTTCTTCCGCCTCTGTAAGTAGAGCGTTCAAAACAGGCTTTACCAATACACTTCCCGCCGCTAAATTTTGACCGATACTCCACCATGCAGAATAGTAATTCAAATCTCACTTTCGGTGGTTCAAAGCGACTGAAGTCGCCTGATTTGCTGTTTTTCACCCCGCTTTGGTAGGGTGCGCAGTGACCGATCATCCATTCCACTTTGGGATAGAACAAAGTTATTGGGTTTGCCTGATTCGATGTTTCACATCAGTTCCGCTTTGGGATGGAGCGAAGTGACTGGACTGGCCTTTTTTGTTATTTTTCATCATACTTTGTTTGGCATGGTGTGAAGTGACTAGAGTCGCCTAATTGGCTGTTTTTAGTCTCGCTTCCCAATAAAGACTTCAGCGCTTTCCGCCCACTTTCCGCCTGCAAAATACTTATACAGTACAAACGCTTCCCGCCCCGCTTAGTCCATCCTGTATTCAGCCCTCACAATGTACACTACACCGCATCTAACCTCTATTTTACAGTGCAGGTATCCTCCGGCTTCCCACCAGACCTATTTTGGACCTCACTACGTTCTTTACTCAAAGATCACACTTACTTAGCGATCTCCTCTTGAAATTCCCTTAGCAAGGCATCTTTGGGATCTTCGTTAATTTTTGGTTTGTTTTTGATATTCTTCGCACGGTTTGCATATCTGTGGTAACAAACAACATGCATATAACCTTCACTTCAATTTGTTTCTAAGAACATAACTGGTCTGATTATGCGGTACAGTGCTTATAAAGTAATAAACACTCGTAGGGAAGGAGGATGGTTAAGGACGACGATGCTATTTTAAGGACAAACGACATAAGTAGTGCGGTTTTGATTAACACATACCGTACTCCGAGAAAAAGACAGAGTCGGTCGGTTGGACCCAACCGACCCTATTTTGTGTAACAGAAGAAAGCACACTCCTAGACTTCATACAGCAACAGTAATATACTAATATACAGGTGCTTGGAGTGCTCAGTTTTAGATCAGATGGTAACATTAAAAAATAACACGAGAAGACTTGTCAAGGTTACCACTGTCTTTTTGTTTGCTTTATTTAACTTAACACAAGCGCTAGCTGATGGGGTGGAAGGGGGGATCGCGACAAATGTTTGGGCATTTTTAGTTCACTAAAGTACTAATATAGTGAGTTTAGGAAATATATTGATGAAGCATCTCACCTTAATGTTGTAATTGTTTCTTCAAAATTATAGCTCGCGGGGCCCTGGATGAAGATTGTGAAGAAATGGTTTAAATAGAACCACGAACTTCAGGAATCCTCGAAAATGTCATGAAAATATCGAGTTGTGTGTCTGGCGCTCGATTACAGGCAAGACAAGAATTGTAGAAATCATAATTAAAGTGCAGAAAGTCATTGCAATAATAAACGCTAAATAAATTAATAAAATACATTGCATTACTTGCATTTTTTAATGTATGACTATTACTACTTACTATGTTAGCAACCATGACCGTTTTTGCATTTCCTCCTAAAGAATCTAAAAAAAACAGAGAAAAAGAGAAAGAATTAATTCAGGTGAACGAGATCATTTCAGACACAAATCTTCGTTCAACACCACAGTTTCTCAGACGTTGTACCTTGCAACAATCTCGTTAACTTGGAGTCTCTGTAAGGAATATGTGTGCTTTTGCCGTCCACCTGAAAAAAGGAAGAACAAGAAATAAAACAACTATTCCATAACACATGCAGACTACTCAAAAACTGTGACGAACGCTGTATTGATAAAATCTTTAGTATTGGCTAGGGTTACAAGATTCATCACAACAGAGCCATTACGTTTCGTTTCATGAGTGCCTGTAACCTGACCAGTCATTTCGCTACAATTTATGATTTTTTGCTGCAACCATTTCTTTAGAGTCAGGGTTTATTAGAGGGCAGCATTCTGGCCTACTAGAGCTACATAAAATGTCGAGTCAACTTTAGAGGAAGTGTAAAGGTTTCGGGATTTCGGTTGAAGTTAAAAGCAAATACAGTTGTCATGTGCGAAAAGAAGCAAAACAAGTAACAACCGTTATATCGGGAAATTTGAAATGCCGGAGTTGTTTTCTTTCAATAGCCCCTCTTGATTCTCAAAAGACCTTAATTCTCACAGCTGTTACTTACCAGTGCTGATATAACATTGCCAAGTGCAGATAGTGACAGATTGATTTTAGTGGCCTCCTTGAGTCTCTCCCCCTGAAAGCACAAACATATAATCATTTAACTTTCGGGGCTTGTCGGGCCTGAGATCCTGTCTCCTTAAAATGACTGAACATGTTATGAATGTCGGCAATCAGGGGATTGCGTATCGGGGATCAAAAGTAACGAGGCAATCCAAGGGCAGGTGTGTAGATTTACAAGACTCTGGGCAGTAAAGACCAGAAACTGGCCGGGAATCAATCTGGCCCTGGTTTAATGAGGTAGCTTTTCCAAAAACTAACTTAAATTTACATCATTCCTGTCAACGCAGGCTGGTGAAAAAAATAATTATAAATAAAATATGTGCATACTGTAGCTCCAGTCTTGGACTGTCTTTCACTGCCTGCCAAGTCCACCATGTTTAGTTTACCAACACGAATATGGCTCTCACCATCTGCGCTAGGCTGCAACACAAGTTTGAAACTTGAATATTTGTTAATAAACCAGCTACAATGTAAGTCTAGAGCATCAACTTATGAAGGTATGATTTTGCAAAAGGCCCACTCTCTGCTAAGCACCCTCCCCACCCCCACCCCCCCACCCCACCCCACCCTACTTAACTGCTGAGAATTACAGGTATGGTAATGTTTGAACTTCACTGCAGTTTTATTTTGGGAAACAATAGAAGTACAATACTGTAGTGCAGTTTACTAGACAAGCCTATTTTTGTCACAACATTGATCAAAATTTGATTCCTGTCGGGCTGTTAGAAATTAAATTTCTTGGTCTTCAATTTTTTCTAGGATTATTCAGTTCGAGTAAGCATTACAGTGTATTTGTAAATTAAAACGGTGATTAGAACAAATAAACCACATTCTAAATTCAGCTGTAGAGAGTTTGGAATATTACAAAACTGATTAATTCATAATTTCGAAATAGCACCCCCAACTTCACTTCCTCATAGCCTCCATATTAAGCCCCCTTCTTCAGACCTGAAATTTAAAAGGCCCTCCAGGGGCTTTAAAGCATGTATGTATGTTCTGTCGTTAAACCAATAATTCTAATTACCTCGCTGCATTCAATGGTGATAATGAAGATTGCATGAGACCTTGATGAATGTTCATTCATGTTAGTTGCCCTTTGAAAAAAGAACATCATTCAAGGAATAATTATACAATGGCGTGCTTGCTTACATGATTGTACATAACTTATGGCAAACACAAAAGGAAATTGGAAGAATTTGAATGTTTATGTAAACCCAAGCCACAAGTGAGATGACACCATGGCTGTGTTTACCTTACCTCATCTAAAATGGCTACAAAACCAATCAGAGTGTGGGTTATATGAGTAACATTTTAATTTTTTTCTCTACTAATTGAGGATGCTCAATTAGTAGAGAAAAGATTTTTCAGTCTGTTGCTTGTGGTTCTTCATTAATGTTCAATAGGAATTTAAAAGCCACTGTAATGTGTCAGTTTTGAGCAGAGAATTTGCATGTTCCTCACCAATAGAATTATTCAGAGTTTCAGTTAGCTTAGATCATGAGCAGATCCTGAGGGCAAACAACAGTGGGTCCTATGACAACTTGTACTTGGACTGTACTTTAATTAAAGAATGATAGCTCAGCTTTAGCCAATTTAAAACAGTCCATAGCATTTCCTGGTTAAATTTAGTCCAATAGTCTATACTGTTTCTTCGCTGACTTTTAATTCTGTAGATGACCATTATTATACTTACCCCACAGCTCGGTTCTGATTGCCGACATTCATAACATGTTCAATCTCTTTCACACTTTTACACACAAAGGACTGGAGATCCTGTGAAAAGTACATGTACATACCAGTATACAGATGTTTTTTTCTGGTGTCAACTTAAAAGAATGATGATGTGCAACTGAGGGGCCTTCTTAGTCTGTGAGCCATTATGAAATGATGATTGTTGAATTTATATAATTATTTATTTCTATTTAGCTTTGCCAAGTACAGCACGAACAGAAAAAAACAGATAATTAAAAACAAAAGAGAGCAAATAATGGCAGGGGAGTCACTACAGCAAAGGCCACTGTAATTATTACAGTGGTCCCCTTACACCTAGAAAAACAGTAAGCACAATTTAATTAGAAGCAGCAAGATGGAAAGCATGCTAGCCCACGGGTGCTGTTACAAGGCTACATACAAGGCCCCACTTGTAGATTATCAGGGCTACTTTTTTTTCTTTTTTCGTTCTTAGGTCATCCAGTTTTGGCTCAACCTACATAGCAGTCACCATAATTCCAGTTTCCTGCAGACATGTATCTTCAGCTCCCTACCCTATTCTGCTGGCTTCCACTGGATGTCACCATATTTATATAATTATGTCTAAAAAGAAATGCTTCTTAACACATTGACCCCTGAACCGCCCGTAACCGCCCTTCTTTAACCACGTCCCTTGTACCACTTGTGACGTTATCAGTTTTAATGGTCGTAGACAACTTTGACAACAACCACCTTGTGCAGGGAGATGAGATCTTTCAAGCCATACCCAAATGAGTGCGATTCAGTCAAACAGACCAGAGAAAGAAGCAAAAAACCGTGTAACTTTGACCAGAAAATTCCAATGAAAATCTTGTCCCACTACCACTGGTACTTCCTTCCAAAAAAAATTCACGAACCTCAAACATTTTGCAAAATCTTTTCCCACCAAAAGGAAGCCTAGTAAATGCCCCACAAAAGAAAAAAAAAGGGGGAAAGAAAAGCAAAAGAAGTGGGGAGGAGAGAAAGCAAAAGGTAAAAGACGAAAGGGCAGCGAAACTTTCTCGGAAGAAAAACTATCTCTAAATTTTGCTTTCTGTGCATGCCCGAACTTTGAAAGCTGTAATTTGGCATCACGAACAAAAGCTAGTCCAGCGCTTGACTTGTGAACAACGTTTTGGACAGTTTGGATTCTTTTTGGCTAGACAGCGACCTAAAAATGGCTTGACTCGCTTCAAAAGGCATTTTTTGGCAAAATGTCCAGGAGTCAATGGGTTAACCAGTTACTGTGGGTCTTTTTTAAAGTCTTAACTCAATGCATGTGCAATGGCCTGGTTGCAATGCCTCACGGGCTCTCTTATTTTTCTTGCACAGAAGAGCATGTGTCCTTGCCAAACACTCATTTTGATCGAACATAGAAACAGTTTGGTTAGATGTCCACGATCTTGGACTTAAATTAAGACGTATCATGCGGGACAAATAATAATAATAATAATAATAATAATAATAACAAGGTGCTTAAAAACGTATTTTACAACGTATGGAAGTCTCAATGCTTTTAAATAAACAATAAATTATTAAGAGATTTCAGATCAAATGACGATTTCCAAGTTGACACACCCTTTATATTGCATAATTTGTGAGCCTGATTTTTGGGATAACAAACTAACCTTCACATAAACTCCAGTATCAGGTCTTTCCTTGAGTTCCAGCCTTTTGCCTTGATCTTTAGAGAGTAAATCCCTGATGTCCTCCTGAACAAAAAAAGCACATGCATAGTGTGTTGTGTAACTACCGGTAATAATTAGAAACTATTTAATCTAATTCCTGTGATCTTAATTACTAGTGGTGGTAACAACACCACAAAATAATAACTATTGATTAAATATAAAGCCCTGTATTGTTATTATAACAATACAGAAATAATAATTGTAATTATTATAATTATTATTATTGATACCAGATAGCCCGCACAAAATTAGAAATGTTTTTAAGAACATTGGCAATGATGATTTCTGCACATACGGTGTAGTACTTTGTAGCTTATTAGGTCATTTGTGTGTCTGAACTTTAATCACAAACTCCCCAATCACAATGTGTTTACTCTGTCCATTGTACATGTATAATGGCCTGTAATTACTGTCCAGTGCTACAATGCATTACAAAAAAATTAATCATGTAGTGGACAATCGGTGGATAATTTGTTAATTCACAGAATCATTCATCAAATTATTAATTATAGTTTCTTATTTTAGTGATTGTACCTGGTATATTTCAAGGTATGATGCTCTGACCAGATACTGTTGGTTTTGTGTCCTTGCAATGTGAGTAAAAATGTGTTCAAAGGAGTTTGGTATCACTCCTCTTAACACAGGATCTGACCGCACACCTAAAAACAAAATTAATGCAGTTTTCACCTGTATATTCAACATAATCAAAATTAAGTTAATTATAAAGAGACAAGACTGTCACTCATGCAGAAATTTTAAAATCATTTTTTTAAAGGGGGAAAAATTAGAGAAGGCTATTAGACTTACCTTCATGAAAGGGTAAAAGAAGAGACAATCTGAGTGAATGCAGACCGTACATGTTGTTATTAACCTTTTACCTTGCGTATGAAAAGTTCTGACTTTTATTTACATAGTGTGCCATATGCATAGTGTGCACACATTCACCGCGGTCAAATGAGAATAATACAAAAAGTAAGTCAAAGATAAGAGAATTGTTTTCACTGTTCAAAGTGTGATACTTTACCACAGTATCCTGTTGATTTAAGTTAAAATGTTTTGAACTAATTACTTAAAAGTTCTAATTAAGTGTTTGAAAACGGAAAAAGGACTTGTCAGGGCATTATTTATTTGTTCAGGTGCAGAACATTTTAAATATGTAGCAAAGAAACTTGTTCATTTGAGAGGAATGAAAATATATTTAAACTCACCCACTATTTTATAAAATATACATGTATATCCTTGTATATATCCTCTCTCATACGTTTTGACTGCATCGTGAATAAAAGTTACAAATTAAAAATTTGAAAAACTGCCTCAGACATTTGACTGCGGTGGAGTGCACACATGTGCCAAATAACATTTAAATTAAAGTTAAGGTCACAGAGGGCATGGTACAGTCAGTAAGACAGTTGGAACATGCTATACAATCATGTAAAACTGTTCAGTACCTTCCATAGTAAATGTTTTTCCTGTCCCTGTTTGTCCATAAGCAAATATTGTACCTGGGAAAGAAAAATATTTCATAGATTGATGAATTCAAAATTAATCACATTCATTCATCTCTTGGTTGAATGTTAAACTATGATCTTGGTTGAATGTATGACTTGTGACAGGGCAGTCTAGGTGCATGTACAAATAACTGTTGGTCAGATGGACATTTTTGGCACAATATCTGGTCAAATAATTCACTGAGGACCAACAACTACATGTACACTGTACATGTATCATTTTGTAAATGACTTAAATCTACTTTGAATGCAGGGTAATTGTGGTACAATGTAATGATATTGTTTTTGTGAATTATCACTCTTACTACACATCTGCCTGGTTACATGGAGTATAATAGGAAATAATTTTCAACAGTGTCTTGTCTGATCACATTTTTGCTGAGTCTGACCAAAATGCTTAAGTGGTCATTATAAGTGGTACCTTTAAACAGTGAGTAGACAGGAGGAGGGGATGGTAAGTCCTTGCGGAGCAGAAAATAAGGAAGAAGCAGAAGATAAAAACAACTAGGTATTCAACATTGCATTACAGTGTAGATTTTGCAAATCAAAAGGATGAAGAGGGTGGGGACCAAACAAAAAAGGGCAGGGACTAGAATCCAAGGCTAGCGTAGTGGAAGGTTTGAATGCCTCTATCCCCCTTCCTCCTCCCTCCCCCCCCCCCCATGAATTAGTCATGTACATGTGGCAATTATCAACAGTAGAAAGCCACATCATTCTAAATAAAATGTACTTATTATTGCCATTTTAAAACAATAACTTAAAAAATAAATACCATTAGTGAAAATAAAATAAATAGAGACAAACTCACCATTATAGCCTTCGAGGACAGAATCCACTAACTGTCTAAATGTTTCATCATAGAGATCTAACTGTTTTGAGCTATGAATCAATTTAAAAGGAGAAGTCTCAGTTACCAAAAATATACAGTGTTTCACATTTATAATTATGCACTAGTATGACAGTACCAAGAAGAATTCAGATTGCTTTAAATTAAGATTGTATGTTGACTGAGGCACCAGTAAGACTTAAATAATCAATAAAGACAAAATAATTGTTTATATTAACATAGTCTTTTTAAATTTAATTGTTTATAACAGGTGTTATTCAGCTCATGACAATCAATGATTATTATAAACAATAATAATAAGAACATATTTATCCAGGATAACTGCATCAGTATTACAAAAAAAACTGCTATCAATGCAGGTCCTGCTGTTAAAAACTAAAAAGGATAAAAAGACTGACAATAATGCTATTTACAAGTAGGATCTAAGAGCGCCACTCTCCTAAGCACATAATTCAATTCAACAAGCACTTAATTTACAATTTTCATATATAGTGGACTTAAAAAAACATCATCAGGAAATCTTCAGTTGTTAATATTTGTCAGTTCTCCAGTCAGACACCATATTTTAGAAAGTCTCACAAAAGACTATCTTCCACAGGCAACCACCTTTCAGGCTTATGATGACCTCAATGGTCACCACATTCAAACAATAATTACTTATCTGTAAGATAAGAAAGATAAAATTAAGATAAGAAAGATAAAATTACTATGGTTCAAAGAATACTTCAAGCAAGGTGCTGCACCTGATGTAAGCATGTAGTTTGCAGCCATTACATTAGGTTAATGAGAAATCTGTTATCAATGATAGACTCACTTCCAATCATATACTGAATCATAGGTGAACATGCGTGGCACTTCCTCCTTCTTGGCTGGGTTGGTTATTTCAATTGTTCCTTTCTTCACATTCATTTCTATTATTCTTAAAAATAAAAGACACACAAATAAATTAAAAGAATTTGTGGAATAGTCATACTGAGTTTTGTCCCTGGCCCTGACCTTGTTTAGGTCTTGCAGGACAATGAAGAAGACAACACAAACAAAAAATATCCCAGGTCCTTTTTTCTCACTCTGGGGAACTTGGTTGTTCCTGTTGACCAAGTAAAAGTTTTGGCCAACATTGAAGACAGGTTGAACCTATTTGAAAATCCATTTATAAGCAATATAATGTTGGCAACAGTTTTTGAAATGCAAGAGTCCAATTTACAGTAGGACATACATTTATTTATCAAAATCTCAGTTGTGATTCTGCACAACACTGTAATGTAAGAAAATTAATGTTATTTACGGATTCACCTAAGTTTGTATGTTTATACAGCTGTAAATGTACCTTTCTCTCCACCTCAAAGGACAACTTTTTCTGATATAGACAGGGTCTAAGGGACCATTCAATGACATAACACAGCTTACCTTTGATGTCCTTGTCCTATTTCTTTTTCATTCATTGGCCGACACCTTACAACCACCTTCACTGACTCCCCTGATTTTTTACTGGACTGAAATCAACAAAACACATGGAATAAGAATGTGAACTACATCCCTGGTAGAAATCCTATACAGGATCCTACAGGATTTTCTAGGATCCTATAGGATCCTACAGGATCCTACAGGATCCTGTAAGTTCACACAGGATCCTACCCAGGATCCTAAATGGCACCATGTTGTTTAGGATCCTACGCAGGATCCTGCTTAAGATTGTCTAGGATCCTGCTTAGGATCCTGTAGACCTGTAGGATCTTGTTTAGGATCCTGTAGGATCCTATAGGATCCTGCTTAGGATCCTGTAGGATCCTATAGGAGCCTGTTAGGATCCTATAGGATCCTATAGGATCGGATCCTACAGGATCTTACAGGATCTTAAATAGGATCTTATCAGGATCCTGGTTAAGATCCTACAGGATCCTGTTAGGATCCTATTAGGATCTTATTAGGATCCTGGGCAGAATTTTTACCAGGGATACCGTGTAAAAAAAAGTAATATGACGTTTACAGCATAGCCACTTCATACAAAAAAGTGCAGTAAGGTGTGGGATTGCAAAAAATGCCACACACTCATTTGCATCTCATTGAACAACAAAAGAATAACAAAACAGCACATTTGTTATATGCCTCGTTCTTTTCAACTTTAATTTTCCGCAATCCCGCACCTCAGTGTGACATTTGTGAAATTTGCTAATTTACAATTCAAACATTATCATTATCATTTTAATTTGTGGCCTTGAAAGTGTGGAAGCTATTCTCAACATAAAAATGGCTAGTACATGTTGTGTACATATCAAGAACTTTGGGATTTCCCTGGATGCAGTAAATTTTTTGTTGCCCAGGCGTTGTCTAATGATCATCCAATAGTTTGCAGCTCTAATTAATATCTGGAAAGAAGTGTTTCACTTTAAAGACGAAGCGAGCCTGCATAACCAAGGCTGAGGTGTTCAGCCTGTCTGTCACAAATCCCAATGAGACAATTTCATTGGTTGGGAACTGAAATCAACTGGCTTACTTTGGTGCGGCATGATTTGAACTCTCATTTTCTAAACTAAATTCACGCAAGATAAATTATAAAGTTATTATTATTATTATTATTATTATTATTATTATTATTATAATTATAATTTCCCATTTCCCATTTTGCCATCAGAATGCAAACAATTGAAAACAATAATAACTTTATTTATGTGTCCAAAGTGATCTAGCACCCTGTAAAGACAGGGTGCTAATAGGGGACACACGATATAAAGGGCTTCTGATATTATGCGATGGTGCAATTTCGCACAATTGATCTCAAATCACATCCAATAGCATAATCCATAAGAAATCTTATAAATGATAAAATAATGCATAAGCTGGACAAAATAACAAACATGAAATGCTAATTTAAGGCTATTTAGCAATGGAAACATCATGCAGAGCCTCTGAAATCTTCAGTGTTGTTATGGATCTAATGACAGTACGTGGTTCTATGTGAAATCTTTGCCAGAGAAATCACATAATTTGCCGCATTATAGACCTTTTCTGTTGCATAATGTGACCTCCTGGAAATTCCACATAATTTCCCAAATTATACTTTTCGCCCACTATCAGAAGGCCTGTATAAAAATTAATTACAAATTGTTAAAAATGCACTAATGGGTAAAAAAGAAACAGTGGAAGCCAGAATCCTATATATGAGCATTTCTAAACTCTGCTGTTCAAAATGGCTCATTTATTCTTTATCAGTCAATGGCCATGGCAACAGCCTGCAGTTTTTACACGTAGTACATTCCCTTATACTGGCTATTTTCACAACAATTGCTCAAAAATCAAAATACAAATTTTTACGCAAAATAAAACTGTGCAGTGTTGGTTGACGTACAAAATACAGTGTACAGGTTTAAAAAGCTTTAATTTTATAGTGTTCGCATTTCATCCTTAGAATTGCTAGCGAGGCACAATGTGTGCACTCTTGGCTGTAAGTGTACCTATATAACTATTGCACTGTACAGTTTACCTACATTAGCTACCTCCTTAAACGTTAAACACGAAAACAGTTAAATTGGGATGTAATCTTTGGATAACACTGTGGACGTTAAGTATATTTTATTAAAAGAAGTGAATTGAGTTTGGATCGCATCTGAAGTAAGCTACTTAGGCCATGAATCCTCATAGAATTTCCACACTGTGATAAACTATACGCAATTCATCATAACTCCTCACAGAAAAAGTAACAGCAGCAAGGCAATTGAAGAAAATAACGTTCATGAAATGCTAATCAGTTAAGCTTAATTCATACAGAAATATGTCGACAGGTTAGAAACAGTTTACGTTCAGACTCACCATGGCGACTGATTTGAAGTCCTTGACACCGTCTTGTCGTCAAACCAAGCCTATAATCATCTACTTCATCGCCAGGAAAAAAACCTTTGCTGCCTACTGACCATATTGGCATTAACGCTCAATTAAACAAAAGAGGTCTTTGCTATCATTCCGGTAAAAACTTGACGACCAAGAGCAAAGGGCAAGCCGCCATTTTTACACTTCGTAGTACCCAGTACCTCTCGACCGGGGGCACCGCCGTTCCCAGTCCATCGCGGGTTAGTTTTCCAGCAGTTCAGTCGGCCCGAGAAAGAGGGTCTCAATGGTCTCAATGGAGTTAATCCCCCAAAAAAGTATTTTTTGCTGTTAACCGTCAACAGAAGTAGTCAAACAGTTTCAAATCAGAGAGTTCACTGCTCACCCAATTATTAGGTGTTTCGGTGGAATCATACGAGAAATTCTTGCACTCTTCTAATCTTATCTGCCTTCCTGTTAGACGGCTTAGACAACAACTGAGAGATAACTTCAGCCCTTCTTTTATCTACTAGTAAGAGTTGATCTCAGTTGGAACAACATGTTCAAAGGTAATCTTGTGATTAAGATACTTTTCTTTTAGAAAACATTTGTTCATGCGACAGCTGCCTTAGGGCTAAAACAAGGATGAACTTTGTTACTAACAGGTTTGCTTTGAACGTTTTCAGAACGAGTTTACTCTGGGAAAAACGACGTTTTCTCTTAATCTGCATGATGAGGGCGAATAATAATCGCTGCTAGAATGCTTTTGGTGGTCAGTACAGTCAGAGAGTGTGTGTGCTGTTGGTAGAGGGGGAGGGGGGTCTAAACACTGAAATTTCAGCGATGCATGCTGATTGGGTGGAAGGAACTTCGAAAATTTAATGGTATTGTGGTTTAGCAAGCGCGCTTACCGGCTTCTGAGATTATCTAGTCTATTCTGAGAAAGAAGGGGAGGCAATGAAAGCTCCATGTCTTCTCGGAAGCACATAGGTAAAAGGAACGACTTCTTTCAACATTCAAAGCAGGGATATTTACAAAGTTGTTCCATGTACAAAGATGAAGCGTACAGTATATCAAGTTTGATATCTAACAGGCAGGCGTAAGCAGTTGAATGGAGAGTGGTTTAATTTTAGCCTTTAAACTGAGATACGTTCAGGCAAGAGAAAATGGTTCAGGCAATTTGAACCCAGTCACACTGTAAATAAGCGTTTATTTGAATTTAAGTCGTATTCTGTATCACTGAAGAGTCATTTATAAATTGACGATGTACGTTAAAATAAATTCGCGCGTTGAGAAACCAACAAGAGTAGTTTTGACGACGTATTAACAAGTCTTACAGCAACAAGAGTAACAAGGACAACAAAAACAACTGGACGATAAAAAAGCCGAAAATAGGCGGATCCCCCCTTTAAAGTGTAGAGGCACATTGCTGCAGTCATTTGATACAACGAACCGTAGCAAAAATACTACTGATGGAATCTGACATCTCATCTAGGGGGAGTAGTGACGATGCTCCTAGTCGCCTCATCCCTCAACAAAGAGGGATACTTTAAATCCCTCAAAATGCGGCCATTAGCCTCTTCACGCCATCCCGCTACTTGCAGATGTGATCCTCATGAATTTTCGAGTTTAAAACTTAGGAATCATGAATTACGAGAGATAGTTAAAAGAATCAAGAATAACGAAATGAGTTTTTCCCACGATATTCGAGACTGGTGACTACAGAATGCTCACAGTACACCCACATTTTATTAAACTTGTGCGTATTTGACTTTCTGGACCTAATCTCGTTCCCAGATCTTTTCGACTAACGTGGAATCTTTCCTAGGATCAAATTATATGCTGTTAGTATTTCATGACAGCGCTAAAATAGGAGAGCGTGTCACAACACGTTATACGATACTGCATTGCGCGATACTGCATTTCACATTATATGATACTAAATTGCGCGGCGACCTCACGCGATCACAGACCGGTAATTTTCGAAGGCCTGCTCTGCATTCAAATATTGACCTTTTCGAGAGCTTTGATCGTGGGGAAATACATGAAGGAGAAGAAAGAGAAAAAAGAAAAACACAAGCACAAAAGCAGGCACGAAAGGTAAAACTTGCTGATTTATATAATTATAATACTCATGTTTCGATGGATGCGTGCAGTCATGTGGCTACAGATTTTGTGTCTGATGTTTTGTTGTCTTTAAACGTATTGGTATTCGTTCGTGACGATACGTCGTACGTTCGATCTGACCCTATTTGTGCCTCTTTCATTCTATCTGGGTCCTGTTCAGCCACAAGAGGAGGCGAACAGATAGTTCTTCCGACGAGGATGTTTTTGTTCAAAGCAGCAAAAGGTACGATGACTGTATAATATCGACCTAGACGGTTACAATATATGTATCAACCAGTCATATTTCATCTTTTTTATGAGCTTCATTTTATTTCTTGGGGGGATCATACTAGCTTAGTAGGTAGACCTTAAGTCCCGAAAGTATACTTTCGAGTCGAGTTCAACCATCCTTACCAGCGAATTTACCGCCTATCATAATAATTTCAGGAAATTGAATGTCAATCAAATGCGTTTTACGACGCCAAAAGAAAAGCTGTGACAATTAAGGCACTGACAAACAAGGACAGAATATCTGTCGAAACAGCAGTAGAGGTTTTGTCACCTGAGGTTTAGCGGGCCATACCAACGGAAGATGTCGTTACCACAGTTGTACCTGAAAGCTATACTTTCTGGTTGCAAAATAGACCAGGGATTCTGACATGCCCTGTAGACGTTGCTGTTCATCAACCAACCGGGACTATTTTCTTCAGCGACCAATTTACTCATCAAATCATGATGTCTGATTTACACTGCCCAGCCAACCTTTCATCCATTGCTGGTGAAAGCAATTCAGGTTTACGTGATGGTAGAAAGAGTTTGTTTCAGAATCCCTCATTACTCTGTATCTACGCCAACCTCATTTTCGACTGTGATAGCGGTAATGCATCAATCAGGGTCATTGACATTTCTAGATTGGTGTCAAGGAAGAAAAATGACACTCTTTTCGATGAAGCAAATGAGTCTGAAGACCAAGACGACACTATTCCCATCGCCAGAAAGTATACCATCACTTGCATACTTTCTTTAATTTCAACTACTAGATTGCCGCTGCTGAGACCGTTTTCAATTTGTATCGGACGCAAACTCCTGCAAGATTATCCGACTTCTATGTTGGTGACACCACCAACATTTTTAAGCTTACAGATGTAACGATCAACAGTTCATGCAAAGGAAGACTGCAAAAACTGTACCCAGGACCAAACAGCGATGACAGGATTCTACCAGTAGCTCTTACTTGTTATCAAGAAAAACTTGTCGTCGCTAATGGGCACGCCGAGCAGCCATGTATTCTTGTTTTGGACAATAACAGAGGCGTTCTGTTACGCCATATTGCTTCCCCTCTCCTCCCGTCTCCCTCTGGATTGTGTCTTGCTGACACGCATCTCTTTGTTTCAAGTAGCAGCCACTGCATCTTGAAACTACCCATTATGAATGACAATGAGGATGTGGAGCTATATTGTGGAAAACCCAACGAGCCGGGAAGTCAGGATGGTGTCGTTATGTCTGCATGGTTTCACTCCCCCCATGGCATTGTGAACATGGGGTCAACTTTGATTGTTTGCGACACTGGAAATAAGCCTAGCCGACTTATTAGTAACGCTGGCCTTCTAAGAAAGCTGTCATCTATTGTGTTTCCCTATGCACAGTTGATTCACCTCGATCACTACAGAGGGGAACCAAGAAAAACATTTCATCAAGCATTAACAGTAGTTGAAAAGCTCGTCGAGTTTTTCATGACGTGGGGAGAGCAAACTAGACAAAGGACTGGCCGTGTTTCTACACAAGGCCCCGATCAAATTATTCCATACTGCAGTCGTAGGTCATTTATGTTGATGCATGAGAGCCTGGTTCGCCTGGAAAACACGCTGACGGAGTTAGGTGCTACCGATCTTCTTTCACAGATCCGTCTGAAAGCAATGGTCACGCTGATGGTTGAAAACTTCTTTTCCCTTATGAGGAAGGATGACCCGATGCCAACGCAGCTGGAATACGGGATTCGACGTGCATCTTGTGTCAGAGAGATTCAAAAGAAAATGTATCGTGGCCAATTTCACTACTATACAGGCCCTAAAAGCTATTACCCTAACAAAGTGATAGATGCTACCCCCCCCCCCCCCACCAATTTCCCACGTGCTGCAGCTTGAGACAGCAATGGAGAAATTGTCCTTGGAAGACAAGCAACAGCTCCGCGAGTTTGCTACCACCTTTGGAAAAGGTGTGAGGCAGCACACCGTACGGGACAAAAGCAAAGAGCATACTGGCCATATGCATTTACCGTACCAAATATCGTTTTGCATACAGCCACGAGAGCCAGGCTCCACAGTTACAACCGCCTCCTTGCTTGGTGAACCCAATCCTGAGGAAAACAACGGGCCGTGTAATCAACAAACTCACCTTCAGTACGAAGTATTGTTCTACGCGAATGAGGCACTTGCTGTAAAACATGCTCGACGCAGAGAACAATTTAGCTTTTTCCTGGCAGTACTGTTAAAAGACCTACTCGTTAAGAGTCGAACGGGAGTGGAATTGGACTTTGCAGAAGACACGGTTGACCTTCTTTGGCTAGACCATAGCAACCCTAAGGACTCCCTAGTGTTTAAAGAGGCTTACAGGGACAACAAAAATTCGCCTTTTGCCATTGTTGACCGAGTGAACACTAACATCACCACGGATGCGTCTGGTGCAAAATTTTACAATCTTCCTCAAACGGAGGTAGACAGAATTGAGCGAATGTTGCAAGGAGGATGTGACACTGACGTAGAAAGCGACAACGAGAGCTCCTCTGATGATGAGGACAGCGACGGTCTTCCCCAACGCACGCCTTACAGCACAAGGACGGGACGATCTGCTGCACGAATCAGGCTGTATAAGTGACATTGATGGAACCTTGAAACGCGTATTTATCAAAGAGATAAGTAGCTGCCATGTGGTATGTTTATGAATCCATGCTTTAATCTCCAGACACATAGGCAACTGTGAACGTTTATACTATGACCCTCATTTTTTATCATTTTGCAAGCTTTCGCGAGTGTCAATGACGTGTTTGAATTTCGTTTAAGGTGATTCCATTCAATTACATTGCGCATCCTTTCTGCGCATCATTTATTGCGTGATTACCGCGCACACAAGCGCGCGCGCGTTCGGAACTTGATAGGTTTTCTATGGAAGCTGAGCTGTTCAGAGAAATAAATGGTCTTAAGAATACCATAATCGTAGTCAGGCATGATTTAAAATAGTAAAAAAGGTTGTTGTCACTGACTAAAATTTAAAAGCGGACGTTTCGGTTAAAAATTACTATAACCTTCTTCAGCGTAAGCTTCAAATGGCGTCCAGATGTAAATTAGGTGTTTTTTTAGAAAGGCGAGAATCCACTAGGGATTGGCCAGGATTTTGTACATCTCAGGAATGTGCACGTGTTCACTGATCGAGTTCGGTTCACGGATGGAATGCCATGCTTCTAAAAACAGTCTGCGTGACCACTGAGAACAGCGGTCCACAATCTCGACATCGTCGAAATTAAAATCGTGATTAGTTTGCGCGCAATGCAAGAAGTTCTTGTCACCTGTGAAAACAGCTCTTTTGTGTTCTCTTGTTCTGGACTTTAGTGCGCGTGATGTTTGTCCGATATAAACTTTCTCACAGTCTTTGCAGCTGATTTTATAAACAACTCCTGTCGATAGATCTTGATCAAACTTGTCTTTAGACTTTTTTAGGATTGAGCCAACAGTCTTTACGGGTTTGTGGGCGGCATTGACGTTGAACTGATTCAAAGTTCTTGCAATTTTTTCAGAAATTCCTTTAATGTATGGCAAAGTGACAAAACCTTTGCGTGTTTGAGACTGTGGTTGAACTTCAGGTGTTGGCGTTGTTGTATTTTGGCAGCTTCTTATGAAGGAGTCGGTGTAACCATTGATCTTAAGCGCATCAACTACATGTTGTACTTCAAATAGTTTGTCGTTCTCAGTTGACGGGATCTTCCTTGCTCTGTCGAGAAGGGTTCTAGCAACCGAGCGTTTGTGTTGTGAAGGGTGGTGAGAGCTGAAGTGAAGGTACTTGTCAGTATGTGTGGCCTTCCTGTAAACGCTGGTCTTAATTGTTCTATCGGGATTCCTGGTTGTCTTCGTGTCGGGAAATGCGATAGATCCGTCTTTTTCCTCTTCTATAGTAAATTTGATGTGTTGGTTGATGGAATTGAGATGGTTGTGGAATTCTGTAAGGTGTTCTCGGGAGAGACAGACGTGACTGTCGTCAACATATCTATACCGCCACTTTGGGGGCTGGGGTGTGGTATCTAACGCTCTTTCTTCGACGAGTTCCATCACCAAGTTTGCTAAGATAGCACTAACTGGTGAGCCCATGGGGCAGCCAAATATTTGTTTGTAGAATGCGCCATTGAAGACAAAGAAGTTGTTGTCAAGCACCATTTCAAGCAACTTCATGATGTTGTCGACAGACAAATTGGTTCTCTCAGAGATGGTCAGGTCGCATTCAAGCCTGTTCTTTGTCACCTGGAGTGCCACAGCTGTGGGAATAGATGTAAAAAGTGACACGACATCAAAAGAAACCATGATCTCCTGTGGATCGATGGTGTTAGCAGAAATTTTTTCCACAAAGTCGCTGCTGTTCTTAACAGTGTACTTGTTGTTTTGTAACGGAGACAAGATAGAAGCTAGATACCTGGAAACCTGATAGGTGGGGCAATTGATGGAACTGGTAATGGGTCTCAACGGAACATCAGGTTTATGAATTTTCGGTAACCCATAGAAGGTGGCAGGTGTGGCATCAGAGCTCCGGAGTGTGTGGTAGAGTTTGTCACCAAGTTGTGGTCGGCTGGGATCATGAATTGATTTTTGGTCTTTGATTTGTCTGAGCATGGCATTCAGTGATTTTTCTGTGTTGGACATTGGATTTCTTCGTTGGTCTGAAATCTTTATATAGGTGTCCCGATCTTGTAGCAGGCCATCTATTTTTTGAAGATAGTCACTGCTGTCCTAAAGACAAGTTTGATCAAGATCTATCGACAGGAGTTGTTTATAAAATCAGCTGCAAAGATTGTGAGAAAGTTTATATCGGACAAACATCACGCGCACTAAAGTCCAGAACAAGAGAACACAAAAGAGCTGTTTTCACAGGTGACAAGAACTTCTTGCATTGCGCGCAAACTAATCACGATTTCAATTTCGACGATGTCGAGATTGTGGACCGCTGTTCTCAGTGGTCACACAGAATGTTTTTAGAAGCATGGCATTCCATCCGTGAACCGAACTCGATCAATGAACACGTGCACGTTCCTGAGATGTACAAAATCCTGGCCAATCCCTAGTGGATTCTCGCCTTTCTAAAAAAACACCTAATCTACAACTGGACGCCATTTGAAGCTTGCGCTGAAGAAAGTTATAGTAATTTTTAACTGAAACGTCTGCTTTTAAATTTTAGCCAGTGACAACAACCTTTTTTACTATTTTAAATAAATGGTCGTTTTCTCCCAAACGAACTCGGTGACCCCACTTTTTTATTCCATTTATTTAAGGAAAATACGACTTTACATGATATATTCAAATTTGAAGAATTTTCATTATTCAGTTTTGAAATATTCCGGTTGATTCACCGTTACAGTCAGATTTTAGGCGTTTCACTGGAACCATGCAGACGCTCGAGTTGCCTATTATTTCAAATTAGTTTCATTGTTATGGCAATTTTAAGACGTTTTACTGTAACATTGTACCTCTATCATAAGAATAATGCTTATATTTCATTGCCAGTTATAACTTTGTTGAAGTAATGGGTGGCTCTAGTACAAGGATAGGTTTTTTTTTAATATTGCTGTCTAAAGATAGCAAAGTACCTATATACTACAGCCCAGTAGCGTGAGATCAGACACGGTGACCCCCTCTTTTTATTTTATTTTTTTTAATGTACTAGGTGTAATTAGTAACTCTGCAAAGTTTCAACAAATTCTCATTACAACTTCTTTTTCGATGGAATCACCTTAAATTCCAATGCCAACTAATTCAATCCACAGACACAATAGAGCATAAAGTGAAATACAAAGTGTATAAGGCTCCTTCCGTACACAGCCCTATTCAATCTTTTTTCTTTCTAAACGAATATTATTTATTCGGTTCGCTTTCCAGTCCGTAGGTATGGCGGACGTATAAGATCGAAAGTGATTGAAAACACACGGACATTTTCAAAAGCGCTGTCCTAGTTCAAGTTGTGTGTTGCTTTTAGAACAATGTGGACGGCGAGAATGATCAAACACGGACCGATTCTTACGGTTCAAGTTGGCCTTTCGTCCACACCTAAGTGATCGGAAACGGACGTTTAATTTTTGGGAATCGTTTTCCTTTTGAACAAGTCCCCACAAAGTGGCGTTTTCGATCGTTTTTAACCGTACACGTGTGCAAAACGAAAACGATCACTTCAAGAATACTTATACGAAGGGACTGACAACGTTTTGCTCTGAACACATATACAAATTTTTTTGTTGTCACCATGACAACAGATACGTGTGGACTGGAGCAAAGTCAAGAGAGAGTACTTCTTCGGTATCTCTTCTCTTGGGATTTTAATTTCGGTGATTTCCCAATACAATTCGTTAAGTTGAGGATATTTTGAGGATATTTTATATGTGTGCTTGTCCTGATTTGACTATGTGACTGCGTGATACGGTTCTAGTCAAGACCCACATTTCACCCTTGCTCACCATAGAGTCTCCAGTAGCTCAGTGGTAGAGCATCCGACTAGATCACGGAGGGTCGTGGGTTCAAATCCCAACTGGAACTCGGAATTTCTTTTTCCGAGTTTTTCAGTTAATGCAAAATTTATCATGCGATATTTTATAAAATGAGAAAATGAGTTTGACACATTTAAACAAAGTGTATCATGTACAAATGAATCATGAATATCGAAATAAAATTGTAAATGAATCATGAATCACTGGGGAAAAAAGGCAGGAATCATGAATCTCGAAGGTCGAATGATTCCGCTTCCACCCCCGATAGCCCGCGTTTTTTTTTTTTTTTTCAACAACAAAATGATTTTGTTAAGAATTCTTAGCCTCAGTATCGAAAAATTACACTTCAGGTAGACAAAACAAAGTTAAAGTGGAGGTATTCCAAAGTTGTTAAAACCACACAAACGCAACCTCTGTCAGAGCATTACTCCGAGTGCGTTGAATCGAACTAATATAAATATAAATTTGAACTAATCAGTTGTGCTGGGTCCAGTAAAATATGATCACCCGTGCATGCAATAGCAGCCCAACCAATAACTAGTAACACAGACAACTTAAAAAAACATATTTAAAAAAAATATGGTGAGTATAAAGCTTGCATGAAAAACTGCATCCTCGGAGACCCAGGGGCAGCTAGTCGGGACGACGAGATTTTCATGGGCGAGAGTTTACAGCAAGAGCGGGAGAGCCTCTGGGCACTTACTCTTACCGAACGAGTTCCAGAAGAGTTTGAAATCCCGCCTTCTGATTGGCCAGAAAAATATTTTTCTGGCCAATCAGCGAAGAGGAACAGCCGGGCGACTCTCATGTCTTCTTACACGAGGTTGTTTTCCTCATCGAACGCCGTAGTAGCGTGGCCCGTTCAACGGGAACATTTTTGAGGAGAGCTTCAAAAAAATAAATAAATAATAAATAAACGAAGTCGAGGAAATTGCAAACTATAACGGGGTCGCAAGAAAACAAACACTCACAGAGAATTTTTCACGGCGGACTTATCGAAGGTATCGCAAATTTTTAGAGCTAGCGACTTCCCCTTTCTCCAATGTAACTAATTATTTCTCCTTCTTCGTTGATCTTCGTCTGAAACTTTCCATCTCTGATGCTCGGGCCACGCAACTATGTTGATCGAGCGTGTCATGTCAGGTACTTGACGTCGCTTCGACCGTTAAGCAGAAAGTCGCCCAGATCGGCCTCCAGAAGCTTGGAAAAGCAATAAAAACGCAGCAAACACATAGCAGGTAATGTGACATAGTTGCGTGGCCCGTGCATCGGAGATTCCCGTGGAAAGTTTCAGACGTAGTTCAACGAACAAGGAGAAATAATTAGTAACATCGTTTACTCGAGTAGCTATTAGCCTCACGTAACACTTGAGAAAGGGGAAGTCGCTAGCTCTAAAAATTTACGATACCTTCGATAAGTCCGCCGTGAAAAATCCCGGTGAGTGTTTGTTTTCTTGCGGCCACGTTATAGTTTGCGATTTCCTCGACTTCGTTTATTTATTATTTATTTATTTTTTCTGAAGCTCTCCTCAAAAATGTTCCCGTTGAACGGGCCACGCTACTATGGCGTTCGATGAGGAAAACAACCTCGTGTAAGAAGACATGAGAGTCGCCCGGCTGTTCCTCTTCGCTGATTGGCCAGAAAAATATTTTTCTGGCCAATCAGAAGGCGGGATTTCAAACGCTTCTGGAACTCGTTCGGTAAGAGTAAGTGCCCAGGGGCTCTCCCGCTCTTGTTGTAAACTTTCGCCCATGAAAATCCCGTCGTCCCGACTAGCTGCCCCTGGGTCTCCGAGGATGGAAAAACTGTGTCTCCAAGGAATGTTAAAACTACCTAATTTTCGAGCGTACCAAATTTCACGACTGATGTTTGCCATTTGGAAAAAATCGCGAAAGGTAGAGAGAGCGAAAATTAAGCACGCGAAATTTAATAGCATATTATGTGAGAAAAGGATACATGAATTTTAAATGTTGTGAGTCACGGACTTTTTTTGGAAATTGCTCTAAAATAAAACGTAAAACTTAAATGAAAATTCTGCGTTTAACTGGTCTGGTCTGGTTTTCGGCTAGCACTCTTGCTCCATTTCACTGTTTTCAGGGACTTTTAAACCTTTTTGTAATTTCCTGAAGCTAGTACGCTCAAAATATCATTTCGTAGATAACTTGTGGAAATTCCCGGTGAAACGGGGCCCTCATGCCCAGGTCAGGGTTTGGGAAATTAAAGCAATGGCAAAACCGCGAGATTAAATACACTTTTGTTCACTTTGTTCCTGGACTCGCGAAAATGAATACTCGCGAAATACAGCTCTTGAATTTTTCGCGAAATTAAGCATGCGTGAAAATTTGATAAGGTAGATAGTTCAATAAGTTCGACCATAGAGAATATTAGCAGTAATGGACATGAGCAAGCGGCCTAAGCACAAAGAACAAAATCCCATCAATTTTAATACATTGGCTCACAGAATGCATTTGTAGACACAGGCGCAAAAAGTTAATGAACAACGAAACTGTATTTATCAAGATTCGAAATGTAAACTGAGCGACCAGCTCATAACAAATGGGAACAAATGAGTGCTACGGACGAGTATTTTGGTAAACATGTCGTTTTAGAAATGAACTAAGAATTACTGCAATACACGCAAGTTGACAGGCTTTGTAACGAATATCACATGCGAGCATTTGACATTTGAAAGTAGCGGCAACAGAATGTAGAAAGTTAGAAAATGTTGTTGACTTTTTTCGCTTCAAAGGCCAATCGTCAACTAGCAACTAATTTCTTGTGTCAAGTTAAAAATTTCACAAGTGTTCCAAATTAATTATGCTTCAGTTACGTATTTTACATAATCAAAGTCTTCACGTGCTTAGCTTCTATTGGTCCTCTGTCTAGATCTGTGACGCCATTCGTTTGTTATTGGTCAGTCGCCAGGCCTTTGTTCTTTTGTTATATAAGTCCGACACCACCCGGATGGTTTGGGCGGAATCAATAAACTCAGTTATACTCAGCATTTCAAATCACTTTTTATCTCACCCACGATTTCCCGATGACTGCACCCATGACTGCCCCCGATGACTGCACCCATGACTGCCCCCGATGACTGCCCCCGATGACTGCCCCCGATGACTGCCCCCGATGACTGCCCCCGATGACTGCACCCATGACTGCACCCATGACTGCACCCATGACTGCACCCATGACTGCACCCATGACTGCACCCATGACTGCACCCATGACTGCACCATGACCGCACCCATATTCGAACCCATGTTCGCACACATGTTTGCCTCCATGCACGCATCTATTTACTCACCCTACTCACCCACGAACTCACCCATCAACTCACCCACGAACGCACCCGTGTACGTACCCGTGTACGTACCCATGTACTCACCCATGAACTCACACAAAACCTCACCCACGAGCCCATTCAAGAACAGGCCCATCTACTCACCCATGAGCACACCCATGAACTCACCATGAACTCACCCATGTTAGAACATGGTCACACCCACTCAGCCAATCAGTGTCCAGCATTTCGATGCTCTATATTCCATAAACTGTCTTAAATTATGTAAAGTGTTTGCCAGACTACGAGTGTTGTACTTGAACTTGACTTAATTTGGCCTCTTGGAGTTTCCTGCGGGTTCCCCACTTGCTGGTGTCGGTGGTTGT
Source organism: Siderastrea radians (assembly GCA_964017195.1). Taxonomy (NCBI): domain Eukaryota; kingdom Metazoa; phylum Cnidaria; class Anthozoa; order Scleractinia; family Rhizangiidae; genus Siderastrea; species Siderastrea radians. The sequence goes on along the minus strand of OZ024890.1, from coordinate 61,380,604 downwards.
AGCGCCTCGAAGACTGCTTTCACCAATGTAAATCTAGAAAATCTTTAGCGGCGATCACTGCCTCGAGTTCCAAATTTCCGTGTATTGGCTCATGGCTGTTTACACACCAACTGCAATAAGCCGCGCAGTGAAGCACTCTAAAACATTGCACCTCAAAGGCATGCGCACAATAGCGAAAATATCGTAAACAAAATAGCAACGTGATTTCAAGGTGAGAACTAAAAAATTAAAATGCAAAAATACAATCTGTACGCAAAAACGAAATTCTTCGTGGCGTGTGACCATGTTCTAAGACGGTTAGACAATGAACGCTCGTGTCCTATGGGATATAGCGTCCCTCGCAAGATAGAATTCTATCTTTGCGCAGGACAGTCTTCGAGGCGCTACAACCGCCGACACCAGCAAGTGGGGAACCCGCTGGAAACTCCAAGAGGCCAAATTAAGTCAAGTTCAAGTACAGCACTCGTAGTCTGGCAAACACGGAGAAACAAGTCTGTCCTTCTGTTTCAATTAAGGTCTGAACAGTTCGTATTTCATGTAAAATAATGGTTTTTCTTTCGATTTGCTTTTTGCTATGCTATTATACCGTAAGATTGCATTTTTTTGTTAAAACGCAAAAAATAATGAGTGTTTCTAGCCGTTGAAGCTGTTGATTTTATCGAATTAGTTATAAATATTCACAGAGAATTTGTGCATTCATTAGTAGTTTCTACTTAGTCATTAGTATGCTCTATATAGATCATACTAATGAGGCTTCCAAACAAAGGAAAACAATGCCTCATTAGTATGCTCTATATAGAACCACTAATGAATGCAGAAATTCTCTGTAATTTTACTCCGCAATTTCCCTGTGCTTCAAAGCCCCCGCCACTTTACATAATTTAAGACAGTTTATGGAATATAGAGCATGGAAATGCTGGACACTGATTGGCTGAGTGGGTGTGACCATGTTCTAAGTAAGGGTTAGACAATGAACGCGAGTGTTCTATTGGATATAGTGTCCCGAGCAAAGATAGAATGCCACGAGGCCGCAGGCCGAGTGGCATTCTATCTTGCGAGGGACGCTATCTCATAGAACACTCGCGTTCATTGTCTAACCCTTACTACTTACCTGCGAACTTACCCTCGAACTTACATACGAACTCACCCCTTAACGCCCCCATGAACACAACCATGCACGCACCCATGTAATCACCCAAAAACTCATCGATGAACGCACCCACGCATTCACCCATGAATCCAACCAGTTCTGTGAATCCAATCTAGTTCTGTGAACTAGACAATGATCTAAATCGTAAAATAACCAAAAAACCCTTAGAACTCACTATCAACTTACACTTAAACTTTTTCTTTCTTCTCCGTTTTATTATCTTCAACTTTTGATAGATAGTTTGTAATTGCAATAGTTTAATTTTCCGGGGCTCATTGTGATAGCAGAAACAGTTTTGACTCTGCGGACTGGATCACCCTTGCGTAAATAAATAGTGTTATAACTACGTACTGATGTAAATAGTTACTTACTCTCTTTTGAGCCCAAGTATATGTCATGAAACTTCGATTTCGAATGATGACTGTATTCTTACTTTGAAAAATTAGCAGGATAATTTTATGATTTTTATTATTTTGCGACTCCCCCACTCAATTAAAACTGGATTGTGTTCGTTATAGTTGTCTACACTAATGTCCTGCCACCCGCGGCAAGTAGTTAAAATATTCAATTTTAATCACGTTTGCCAGTGTAAACTTTAGCAATCATTCTTACGTACGTTCTTAAATATGTATCTATATACTTTTCGCCTTACTTCAAGTACATTTATATAATTTGTTTTTCTCTTCTTTTCTTTTTCCTTGGAAGTTAGGTGTGAAGTGACACGAAAGTTCTGTTCCTTTCCTCCGTCACTGTACTCTCGTGTTAACTGTGATTTTCATACCATTTATTTATTTATTTATTTATTTTAAGTCACATCAAGCTTCAGGTGTTCTCATGTAGGATTCAGCAAAGACTTGTGCACCATTTTTTTGCCACGATGGTTGCTGTATAGAGGTACTGACTGTGTACCTAAATCACACAATATTAGTACTACAGCTAACGGGTTTGGTAGCTAAAGCTACATTTTGACGCCAAATAAATAAAGAAATAATTAAATTGTGTTGATAACCCCCTTGCCATCAAAATATGATATTATTCCAAGTAAAAATATTTGCACTATTTAGATAAACTATCAGAGTAGTAAACAGTCATTGTTCAGTGACGGCGGAACCTAGCTATATACGAGCGCCGGAGGCGCGAGTTTAATTTGTAGGGGGCTCTGGGAGCATCCTCCCCCAGCTAATTTTGAAATGTAGAGGCTCGGAAATGGTATTTTCAGCATTCTCCATGAGATATTTCTTCAAAAACATTTATCTGGATAAAGTGCAAAATGAGAGGTACTTTTAGTGCTTACAGCAATATTCTGAAAGTTTTGTGAACTTGATACATATTTCTGAGCCTTACATGATACATACCGTCCTTAGTACACTGACCCACATTTAAACACAGGCTCCCTGTGTGTGGGAATGAAGTGCACGCTGGGAAAATGTCAAAAAGAGGTAAACTGACGAAAAGTCTCCAACAGGTTTTTTCCAAGGTTATAGCTTGGTAAATTCGCGTCACTAAATAAAGCAAGTACGATTCAAACACTAGTGAAACACTTTCTCAAATAACTAGCAGGCGTAAACGGGGAAGGTAGGGGAAAGGAATTGGGAACGCGGGAGAAAAATGGGGGTCTGGGGGGCTCTACTGCGTTCTCGCTCCCCTTCCCCCTTCCCCGTTTACGCCTGCTACGCAGGCTATCAAATAACTAGAAAAAAGCTTTGATTTTATTTGAAAACATGTACATAAATTACAGAAAATATTTGAAATAAAAATTAAGCAATATATAACCTAACTACTATACCACGAATCATAAAAATTGGCAATGACCTATAACAATTTCCCAAATACATTCTTGGCTGCTCAGATGCGATCACTTCTAAATCAAATATTGTCTACTAAAACTACTCTAAGAAAAACATACTAAAAACCAATTTAAAAATGTCCGCGCTCCTTGCATTAACACTAAAATCATCTGAAAAATCAGCATTCTTGTGAAAAGGAGTTCTGACCCACGAACATGTGTGGACTGATCTTAGAATTTCAAAAGATATGCGTGTTCTAAGCCAAGATATGGCACTGGCATAAGACTCGCCGTTCTTTCGGGAAAGTTTGTCCGCTAGGTTGCTCAGGAAAAGTTTGCATTCTTTCCCCATTCCTCCGTTCGTGCCAAAAACCAGGAGGGGGGGGGGGTAAACGATCCCATTTCCACGTCAATAACTCTTTGTTGGTATTTCCCTTTCTTCTCTTTCTCGTGCTCCATGAAGATCGATTCTCTGGATTTGTTCTGGTTACACGTTGAGTTCACATGCGTTTGCTGTTTCTCCCCGTGACCAGAAGCTTCCTGCCTTTATGTCTAGTCTAGCCTCATGGCTTGTGACTGTGGACTGTCGATCGGTAGGAGGTGGGGCTCTCCCTCGACATTCTTGCAGACTTTGTTGAGCAGAGACGTGAGGAGGTTCCGGATGCCATCATGTCTCTTTGCAACAAAACCCCTTTTTACACGACAGGGCGTGGCTGACTGTGAATCGATCTCCACACGCGCAATGGCTCGACAGGTCCGCTAGCTGCAGATTGTAACGCAAGCAAAGTGAGTCCCTGAATTGTTGCTTATTCAAAGTCAAGCCCTGCTCCTCAAGGGGTACAGCGTTGAGCCACGAGCTCGCACCCTTGTCTCTAGCCAGCATTGTTGACCTTAGCAAGCTCGGTGAGAGAGAGGCATCAGTGGCCTTTCTTCTCAAATTTGCTGCCATTGTCTTGCATGAGTGCCAAATAACTAGTGAGCATGAGTGGCCAATAACTAATGAGCATGAATCGAATTAACGTTAACGTAAGTGTCTTTATTTCTTCATAGGTACCTCATAGTAAAACAAAATAAAATGACATCCTCGGAAAAAGTGGGTGGAGGGGGGCTAAGCCCCCCACCACCTCGGCTCCGCCGCACGTGTTGCCTATTACATATGCGTGCAAATAGCGCCAGTTTATGAGAAGGAAGTTTCACAAACGTTAGAACAGAAAAAAAAAGAAGTTTCAAAATTGCAGAAAACGATGCAAATTTGTTGGTTCAAGTAATCACTTCTACGTTTGTACTAATGACTACATCAGGCTATCCTTGCCAAAGCTGCTTTTTACGACGAAGTGAGAGGTAAATTGTGTTGATATGCTCCTTGCCATTGAAAACTGAAATTATTCCTAGTAAAAACATCTGCGCAACTTAGATAACCTATCAGACTAGTAAACTTGTCATTGCTTATTTACATATGCATGTGCATAACGCCAGTTAATTATGAGAGGAGGGTTTCACAAACGCCAGGAAAGAAAAAAAGCAATTACAGTTCATGAAATGTGATCAAAATAAGTCTGCCTTAACGTAAAGGTTATTAATTAGAGTTTTGCTAATCAGACTTGAAGCTTTTTAAAAGTTGACCAGCTGTTTCAAAACAAATCGAAAGAAGCGGGGGAAGCAGCTTATTAATTTTTTGGAAAAAGTGAAAAAGGTTATATTCTTATTCTGGTGTTTAATTGGATCGATAGAAAACGGTGAGTATTGCATTTTAAATATAGCATGAAACGAAAGAAAACAGACAGATATTTTTCCATTGAAAAAGTGAGGCATTCGGAAGATTATTTTGGAAGATTATTTTGTTTATAACTGAGAAGCAGTTTTGCCTGGTATTGTGATTTCGTTCTCTTTCGATTCGAAAAACTAAAATGTGTACACAAGCTTGGTATAAAATGTACGTTTTTAGCTCCTCTATTGATACTTCAGCGAGGTTTTGATATTTCAGCTAGAGCCGGCATCGGTTGGTCTTAGTAAAGTGGACAATATTTATTGTTGGCAGTTAATAGATGGACATCTTACTAAGAATCCTAAGAATATCCAAACATTGAATAAAAAATGAAGTAAAATGGACTATATTTATCAAAAACCTGACGGAAAATTGTGAAAACAAGACAGGGAAGATAATTTCGTTGTAAATATAGTGTATTTAAGTACGGTGTGTTTTCAAGTAGAGAGATACACTCTCGCTTTGCGCTAAAATTTCGAAACATGACCCGTTTTATCAAAACGTTTGCTCCCCATATTTTAAGATGTGCTAGCTATCCACAAAAATGAAAAAGGAAAGATTTTTCAATAGGACCATAGTACTGGTGGTTATAACTACTAAGCGGTGAACGTTTGTATTTCCCATTGATATTTTGACCACCTGTAGAAAATAGTTATCCATTTCAGGGACTATACTATATTTTCAGTTGAACTAACCTTCCAACTGATGACTTTCTAGGAGACAACGGGGTGAAAAGCGTCCTTTTAAGCTACAGCTTTCACAATGTATAGGCTACGAGTAGTCTCTCTTTCCGCTCAGGGATATTCGAGCGAAACGAACAACGAGGCGATTTTCGCGCGCGCCACGTAACAATTCGCGCTCGCTCGCTTGCTCGTTTCGCTCGACTATCCCTGAGCAGAAAGAGAGACTGCTCGTAGTCTAACAATGTAAGCCAACTCTCATAAAATGCATTTTTATTATATCCGAAAAACGTATGAAAATATGTCACAGAATGGTTAAATAAGACGCGGGAATAAGAGCGGACAAACACTCGACTTGTAATTTTTGCTTCTCACTTCAGCAATCTCTTTCAAGTCGAATTTTTTGGCAAACCGCTTTGTATCTGTCTCAAACTTTGATTTCCTTCAAATATTTTGAACAACGAGAGTAATTATTTTCCCCGAAAATTCCACCTGCCGTTGCCTCATAATATTTAAAAAATAATAATAATATTTAAAACTTATATAGCCCAAATTAACATATAAATATGATCAAATGAGCTTTACAACTGAGATATTAAAATGAAAACGGTAAAAAAATAAAAGTTATGTTATAAAAATTACAATAAAAAAGTACAGTCAAAAGATAAAAATAATATCACCAATAATCTTATCTTGATAAAAACTACTAAATCTTATCCTCCATTAAAACAATTCTAACAAGCAATTCTAAAAAGATGAGTTTTAAGGCTAGATTTAAAATTTATAAAATTTTTGGCCACGTTCCGTAAACGTAAAAGGAGCTTGTTCTAAAGGGTAGGAGCAGCAGATGTAAACGATCTATCCCCTAGTGTCTTTCGAAGTCTGGCGCTAGGTTGATGGAGCAGCAAGCCACCGTTGGATCTAAGACTGTATTTCGATACATCTTTAGCACTTATCAGATCACTTATGTATTCAGGCGCGAGGCCATGAATCGCCTTGAAAGTAAGAATAAGTATTTTAAAACAAATACGATATTGAACGGGAAGCCAGTGTAAAGAATACAGCACTGGCGTTACATGGTCATATCTTGATATATTGCAGACTAATCTGGCAGCTGAATTCTGTACACGTTGCAATTTACTCATATACCAAAAATGGAGAGAGTGATGATATGATTCATAAGAATCATAGAATCTTGTGTCATCTTTCCCAGTAAGACACGTATTAGAGGAAAAACAGAAACACGTATAAGGTGGAGTGTCGTCATCTCGAACCTCCTGGGGACCAGGGAAAAGGCTCGATCACCCTCTCCTCCGCAGAGGCCTCCTACAGTAGCGCCATGACTGCGCGCTGGGGAATTAAAACGCGAAGAGGCTGACGAGACTGACGAGACGAGAGCGACTTACAAATTGAAGGAAAAGAATTTTTAGTTTATGCATCTCGTCTGATATCAATTGTTCAGTCTTGAGAAGTGTTCCTGTCTTCGATATTGATTCGAGATATCGGGGATTTAAATATGGGAAGATTTTCTCGTAGGAAAGCAGATTTTATTTGGAGATATCCGGGGTATGATAGCAGTGTTACACTGAAGCAAATGCTCGGGACCTGGCCTCAAATTCATGATAACGGGAATCTCGAGACATCCAGGGCTAGAGATAACGGGGCTCAAACGTAATACAATTCGTCGTTGTTTGTACTGGCTGAAAATTTTAATCATGTCGCAATGTTTTTTAACCTTAGTTGCATGAAATGAACGCAAGAAACTCAAGAAGTGTATACCGAGTGGAAGCTACGTTAACATTTATTTAAGGATGGCTAAGGAGACTGCTGACGATACGCTCAGACAAGAGGAAATAGTGTGGTTTGCTGTTTGCGTCACTGAGTTTATTGTGATATTTGTGATCAATGCTGTGACCATCACCGCCTTTGTAAGAAACCGTCACTTACGCAAGCGCAGTACATACCTGATAATAAACCTGACTGTGGCTGATTTAATGATGGGGGCGGTGACAGGACCTTTGGAATTATACTTGGCTAAGATCGATCCTGGACCTGGCTTCAGTTGGCAAAAAATTAGTATTTTCATCTGTTTCAACGTTTTTCCAGTCTGTTCGCTTACTAATCTTTCCTTAATTGCTTTAGAGCGCCTACACGCAACACTTTATCCTTTTAAGCACTGTTTAATTGGGGAATGGGTTTATTTTAAAATCATCATTTGCAGTTGGTTGTTAGCTTTGACGCTTTCATCTCTTTTAGCTGTTGTTGATGTGTATGAACCAATCGCATATTGGTACGTATGGACATCACACATTGTCCTCTCCCTCCTGCATGGTACTAACAATCTCCTATGCTATTATTACGTTAAATGTGAAAAACAACCCTCCTCCTCACCATTTTGCTCCAGTTGCCTCAGACAGAAAACTGTCAGTAACTTTATTCATAGTTACTATTGTCTCTATTTTGACTGTTTTCCCCTTTGCTATTTACGCGGTCGTTAAAGCCGCCAAATGGAATCAATTGTTGTCGAAGACGGCACAATGTCACATTTTTTATACATCTTATGTGCTTTATTACGCCAATTCGTTAGTCAATCCACTGATATATGCCATAAGAATGAAAGAGTTTAGGAAAGCGGTGAAGGACCTTATCTGTAAGAGAGGTCCGGAGTCAAGTCGCGTGTTAGCAGTTGAACTTCGTGCAATGCAAGGCATGCGCACAACAAGAAGGTAATTGTTCTGAAAGCTCTCCTTCAATGATTTTTTCAATTCGAAATTTAGTCAGGCGAAATTGCTTTGTACCTATTGAGATATGCTTGTCTAGACCACAATGGGGCAAAAGTAGCTTTAACGGTTGACAGTTAAAACTATCTCTTTTTGACAGTTTAGAGTTAATTGTTCGGTGTTTTGACGGTCAAAGGTTGTTAAATAAAAATCCCTTGACTATTTAAATTTGTTTGCTATCGTGTTTTAGTTTTTGCTGTTGTTGTTTTCACCGATTATTACACTTTTTTGAAGGAAGTCAAATTTTGGTTACACGCTCAGAAAGATAGCCGTAAAGTTTTTGGCTAGTCGTCAAATTGCTCCAGATTCACCCACGTACCTCATACTAAAACAAAATAAAATCCTCGTAAAACGTGAAGGGGGGGGGGGGGAGGGGCTATGACCTGCAGCCCCTCCCTGCCTAAGCCGTACGTGTTGCTTATTACACATGCATGCAGGTAACGCCAGATTATGAAAGCAAAGTTTCACAAAGGTCAGAACAGAGAAAAAAGCAGTTTCAAAATTGCAGAAAATGGCGCAAATTTGTTGGTTAAAGATTATTAAAGGTTATCTTCGCCAAAGCTGCTTTTTACGACGAAGTGAGAGGTAAATAGTGTTGATGTCCTTCTTGCCATTGAAAACTGAAATTATCCCAAGTAAAAACATCTGCACTACTCAGATAACCTATCACTGCTTATTACATATGCATGTGGAAAGCGCCAGTTTATTAGAGCCGGAAAGTTTCACAAACGCCAGAACAGAAAAAAGACAATTACTAAATTGCGGGAACAGAGTTCATAAAATGAGACCAAAAAAAGTCTGCATTAACGTAAAGGTTATTAATTAGAGTTTATGCTAATCAGACTTGAAGCTTTTTAAGAGTTGACTAGCTGTCTAATAACAAATCGAAAGAAGTGGGGCTAGGTTGATGCAAACGGAAGCACTGAGGTTAATTTTGTGGAAAAAGTGAAAAAAGTTGATATTCTTATTCTGGTGTTTAATTGGATCGATAGAAAAATGGTGAGTATTGCATTTTAAATATAGCATGAAACAAAAGAAAACAGACAGATTTTTCCATTGAAAAAGTGAAGCATTCGGAAGATTATTTTGGAAGATTATTTTGTTTATAACTGAGAAGCAGTTTTGCCTGGTGTTGTGATTTCGTTCTCTTTCGATTCAAAAAACTAAAATGTTTACACAAACTTGGTGTAAAGTGTACGTTTTTAGCTCCCTCTATTGATACTTCAGCGAGTTTTTGATATTTCAGCTAGTAGCCCGCATCGGTTGGTCTTAGTAAAATGGACAATATTTATTCTTGGCAGTTAATAGTTGGACACCTTACTAAGAATCCTAAGAATATCCAAACATTGAATAAAAAAATGATGTAAAATGGACTATATTTATCAAATACCTGACGGAAAATTGTGAAAACAAGACAGGGAAGATATTTTTGTTGTAAATATAGTGTATTTAAGTACGGTGTTTTCTCAAGCAGAGAGATACGCTCTCACTTTGTGCTAAAATTTCGAAACATGACCCGTTTTATCAGAACGTTTGCTCCCCATATTTTAAGATGTGCTAGCTATCCACAAAAATAAAAAAGGAAAGATTTTTCAATAGGACCATGGTACTGGTGGTTATAACAAATTAGCGGTAAACGTTTGTATTTCTCATTGATATTTTGACCAGCTGCGGAAAATAATTATTCATTTCAGGGATTATACTATATATTCAGTTGAACTAACCTTCCAACTGATGACTTTCTAGGAGACAACGGGGTGAAAAGCGTCCTTTTAAGCTACAGCTTTCACAATGTATAGGCTACGAGTAGTCTCTCTTTCCGCTCAGGGATATTCGAGCGAAACGAACAAGCGAGGCGATTTTCGCGCGCGCCACGTAAAAATTCGCGCTCGCTCGTTTCGCTCGACTATCCCTGAGCAGAAAGAGAGACTGCTCGTAGTCTAACAATGTAAGCCAACTCTCATAAAATGCATTTTTATTATATCCGAAAAACTTATGAAAATATGTCACAGAATGGTTAAATAAGACGCGGGAATAAGAGCGGACAAACACTCGACTTGTAATTTTTGCTTCTCACTTCAGCAATCTCTTTCAAGTCGAATTTTTTGGCAAACTGCTTTGTATTTGTCTCAAACTTTGATTTCCTTCAAATATTCTGAACAACGAGAGTTATTGTTTTCCCCGAAAATTCCACCTGCCGTTGCCTCATAATATTTAAAAAATAATAATAATATTTAAAACTTATATAGCCCAAATTAACATATAAATATGATCAAATGAGCTTTACAACTGAGACATTAAAATGAAAATGGTAAAAAAAAAAAAGTTATGTTATAAAAATTACAATAAAAAAGTACAATTAAAAGATAAAAATAATATCACCAATAATCTTATCTTGATAAAAACTACTAAATCTTATCCTCCATTAAAACAATTCTAAAAAGCAATTCTAAAAAGATGAGTTTTAAGGCTAGATTTAAAATTTATAAAATTTTCGGCCATGTTCCGTAAACGTACAGGGAGCTTGTTCTAAAGGGTAGGAGCAGCAGATGTAAACGATCTATCCCCTAGTGTCTTTCGAAGTCTGGCGCTAGGTTGATGGAGCACAAAGCCACCGTTGTATTTCGATACGTCTTTAACACTTATCAGATCACTTATGTATTCCTCCGCGAGGCCATGAATCGCCTTGAAAGTAAGAATAAGTATTTTAAAAGAAATACGATATTGAACGGGAAGCCAGTGTAAAGAATACAGCACTGGCGTTACAGGTCATATCTTGATATATTGCAGACTAGTCTGGCAGCTGAATTCTGTACACGTTGCAGTTTACTCATATACCAAAAATGGAGAGAGTGATGATATGATTCATAAGAATCATAGAGTCTTGTGTCATCATTCCCAGTAAGACACGTATTAGAGGAAAAACAGAAACACGTATAAGGTGGAGTGTCGTCATCTCGAACCTCCTGGGGACCAGGGAAAAGGCTCGATCACCCTCTCCTCCGCAGAGGCCTCCTACAGTAGCGCCATGACTGCGCGCTGGGGAATTAAAACGCGAAGAGGCTGACGAGACTGACGAGACGAGAGCGACTTACAAACTGAAGGAAAAGAAATTTTAGTTTATGCATCTCGTCTGATATCAATTGTTCAGTCTTGAGATGTGTTCCTCTCTTCGATATTTATTCGAGATATCGGGGATTTAAATATGGGAAGATTTTCTCGCAGGAAAGCAGATTTTATTTGGAGATATCCCTGGTATAATAGCACTGTTACACTGAAGCAAATGCTCGGGACCTGGCCTCAAATTCATGATAACGGGAATCTCGAGACATCCAGGGCTCAAACGTAATACAATTCGTCGTTGTTTGTACTGGCTGAAAATTTTAATCATGTCGCAATGTTTTTTAACCTTAGTTGCATGAAATGAACACAAGAAACTCAAGAAGTTTATACCGAGTGGAAGCTACGTTAACATTTATTTAAGGATGACAAAGGAGACTGCTGAGGATACGCCCAGACAAGAGGAAATAGTGTGGTTTGCTGTTTGCGTCACTGAGTTTATTGCGATATTTGTGATCAATGCTGTGACCATCACCGCCTTTGTAAGAAACCGTCACTTACGCAAGCGCAGTACATACCTGATAATAAACCTGACTGTGGCTGATTTGCTGATGGGGGCGGTGACAGGACCTTTGGAATTATACTTGGCTAAGATCGATCCTGGACCTGGCTTCAGTTGGCAAAAAATTAGTATTTTCATCTGTTTCAACATTTTCCCAGTCTGTTCGCTAACTAATCTTTCCTTAATTGCTTTAGAGCGCCTACATGCAACACTTTATCCTTTTAAGCACTGTTTAATTGGGGAATGGGTTTATTTTAAAATCATCATTTGCAGTTGGTTGTTAGCTTTGACGCTTTCATCTCTTTTAGCTGTTGTTGATGTGTATGAACCAATCGCATATTGGTACGTATGGACATCACACATTGTCCTCTCCCTCCTGGTACTAACAATCTCCTATGTTATTATTACGTTAAATGTGAAAAACAACCCTCCTCCTCACTATTTTGCTCCAGTTGCCTCAGACAGAAAACTGTCAGTAACTTTATTCATAGTTACTATTGTCTCTATTTTGACTGTTTTCCCCTTTGCTATTTACGCGGTCGTTAAAGCCGGCAAATGGAATCAATTACTGTCGAAGACGGCACAATGTCACATTTTTTATGCAGTTTGTTTGCTTTATTACGCCAATTCTTTAGTCAATCCATTGATATATGCCATAAGAATGAAAGAGTTTAGGAAAGCGGTGAAGGACCTCATCTGTAAGAAAGGCCCGGAGTCAAGTCGCGTGTTACCAGTTGAACTTCGTGCCATGTAAGGCATGCGCACAACAAGAAGGTAATTGTTCTGAAAGCTCTCCTTCAATGACTTTTTAAATTCGAAATCCAGTCCTGCGAAAATCGCTTTGTACCTAATGAGATATGCTGGTCTAGACCACAATGGGGGGAAAGTAGCTTTAACGGTTGACAGTTAAAACTATTTCTTTTTGATAGTTGAGAGTTAAATTTTTGATATTTTGACGGTTAAAGGTCATTAAATAAAAATCCATCGTCTATTTAAATTTCATGTTCGCTGTCGTGTTTTAGTTTTTACTGTTGTTGTTTTCACGGGTTGTTATACTTCTTTGAAGGAAGTCAAATTTGGTTACACGCTCAAAACGATAGCCGTTAATAAGTTTTTGGATAGTCGTCAACTTGCTCGAGATTCACCCAGTTTTAATTGTTGTTTGTTTTTTTCTTTGTTGACAGAATCCTCGTTGGTAAACGACCGAATGAATTCTCTTTGCAACGTCGCGAGCTATCGAAATTTCACGAACAAGCGATCCAAGCACTTTATAGAACAAAAATCCCACCAATTTTCATACATGGGCTCAATGAATGCATCTGCAAGGAACACAGGCGCGACAAGTTAATGAACAAGGAAGTTTTTTTTGTCAAGAGTCAAAATGTAAACTTTGCGCGATTATTCTAATAAACATTTTGCTTTTTAAGTGAACTAAAAATCATTGCAATAACAAGTAACAAATATCACATACGAACATATCACTTTGCAACGACCAAGAATCTATAAAAGTAGATTCTAGCTAGATACTCTAGCTATTTGTTTATTAATTACTTAGTTTATTTTTCTAGTTACTAATTAATTAAGTTATGTACTTATTTGTTATATATATTTAGGTACAGACTTATTCATTCTCTTAATTTACTTTATTGTACTTAGTAGATGTCATTGTAAATTTTGATGTTAACAAAATGTTAATAGTAATAAAAATATTTAAAAAATAGATGCTAGCTATCAAAGTTTCTTTTGTCAAGTTAAAAATTAAATTTGACAAATATTTTAAATTAATTAAGCTCCAGTTACGAATTTTGCATACTAAAAAATATCACAAGTTTTCACGTGCTAAGCTTCCATTGGTCGTCGGTCTGTGACGCCACTCGTTTGTATAAGTCCGACACCACCCGGATGGTTTGGGTGGAATCACTACAGTCAGTTAAACACTACACTTAGCATTTCAAATCACTCTTGTTCTCAACTATGATGTCACTCATGATACACCAATGAACGCCTTCATTCACAAACTCACCCACAACCTCACCCACAAACGCAACGACAAAGGCAAACCCAACTACTCCTCATGGACTGAACGCACCGATCAACCACCCTGTGAACGCACCCATACTCACCCAGGAACATACCCATGAACCCAACCCTAAACAATCCCATGTAATGAACCATGTACTCACCCGGGTAGGAAGGAACTTTAATCTTAACGAATTTATTACGAAAGTTTTTATGCAATGGCCACTAGAACATTGTGGCGTTATTGAACTTCGTTTGTATTCTGAGCATTATAAATAAACTACAAAATTCATTGTGTAATTTCACTCTCTATTTTTTATTCTTCTTCTGTGATGTAGGCAAAAATAACGACCTCAAAAAGAAATTATGATTGAACTAGAAATTTAAATTAGCTCTAGCATTTTAATTCGTTTTTTTAGTAGCATTTTAGCCATGTAACCATTGCTCACATTTGTAAATTAAGTTTCAGTTCAAAATAAGAAAACTAGTTTTGGTTTCCTTTTTTTTTATTTTCAGTTTCTTTGGCTGTACTTATTTTTTTGTGCGTGTGTGTTGTCTCAATAAAAAAAAATACATAAAAAATTGCCGAATGACTCACAAGGTCACTGATCTTCTAGATTGAAAAATCAATAAAATGGAATTTTGTTTGTTACAGTATAATGCTCACTGCCCGTGGCAGTGGTTTATTGTAAAGAGATTCTCCCGCGAACTTAAACAACGTGCTTGTATGTAAGAGCCGATTCAGTTTTCGCTATTGCCTTGTTTTGCTGTTGTACTTCTCTCTAAACGAAGCTTGCCATTTTGTTTGGTAAATCGCCTCCGCCACTCAATGATTTACATGACTGGCTACAATTGGGTTACTGTGGGAACGGGGTTGCCCACGGCGATTATCGTTTGGCGTCGCCCAAACTATTGCAGAGTTGTTGCCTGGCACCTTGTCACGTCATACACGTTCAGACCGTCACTTCAAAGGCTGAAACGGTCGTTTTGATCCGCTGAAGACTTTATTGCCAGGGTGGTTGTCTGGAGGTACTACTGTATACAACTATTACTACAACTAACTGGTTTGCTAGCTAAAGCTACATTTTGACGCCAAAAAAATTGTTGATTGTTGATGTCCTTCTTGCCATCGAAAAATGAAATTGTTCCAAGTAGAAACATTTGCACTACTTAGATGATCTATCAGAGCAGTAAACTTGTCATTGCTTATTACATATGCATGCGGATGACGCCAGCTTATGAACCAGAACAGTAAAAGAGCAGTTTCCAAATTGCGAGAAATAACACAGCTTTGCTGGTTGACAGGTAATATTCTACGTGTGTCGCCGGTGATGATTATAACAGACTTTCTTCGCAAAAGCTACTTTTTACATAAGACAAAGTGAGAGATAAACCCGTGTTGATGCCCTCCTTGCCATTCAAAACTGAAATTATCCCAAGTAAAAACATCTGCACTACTTAGACAACCTACCAGAGTAGTAAACTTGTCGCTGCTTATTATATATGCATGTGGATACGCCAGTTTATGAGAAGCAAATTTTAGAAACGCCAAAACAGAATACGGCAATTACCAAATTGCGGAAAATGACGCAGATGTGTTGGCTGAAAGGTAATATTCTTCTTGTGTAGTGACGATTATATCAGACTATTCAGTCGTTTAGCTAAAGGTACATTTTCTTGCCATCGAAAACTGAATTAGAACAGTGACAAAGCAATTTCTAAAATGCGGGAAAATAACACAGTCACGAAATGTGATCAAAATAAGTCTGCCTTAGCGTAAAGGTTATTAATTAGAATTTATGTTGATAAGACTTGAAACTTTATGAAACTTGACCGGGTGTTTAATAACATATCGAAAGAAGCGGGCCCGTAATTTGATGCAAAGGGAAGCAGCTTAACTTTGTGAAAAAAGTGAAAAAAAGTTTACATTCTTATTCTGGAACGATAGAAAAACAGTAAGTATTACATTTTGGTTATAACATGAAAAGAAAGAAAAAAGAAAGATATTTTTCCTTTTGAACAAGGGGGGCACTCAGATGTTAATTACCAGGGGCACCCAACGAGAAAGTTTTAGCAAAATACTTGAAATATCACTTTCTACTTTTTTAGATTAATTCAGAGCCTTTAAAGGCATATTTGTGCGAACTAATACAGGTTGAGCTGTTCGGAGTTTTTGGCTGAAAATTTAGGTTGCAGAGAATTTTAGGAAACAGAATCACATCAGCCGAATTTCCGAGCTGCTGATGGCTCTCCAAAAATGTTAGCTGGCCTTATTTTAAGCTCTAAACGACATATTTGTCCCTCCGATAACAATAGGAATTAATCAGCCACCTAGTTACGAAAGACTGAGGTGGTGTTTTGCGAAAGAAGTTTCTTTGCTTTTACTGCAATTAAATACGAAAATCTCAGGCCATTCTGGCCTTCTGAACAGATATTCTTCTAAACGAACTGCTGGATACCCCTGAACTATGGTAGATCGTTTTATATATTACAGGTGTAAACTGAGAAGCAAATTTGTCGCCTGTGTTGTAACGATCTTTTTCCATTCGAAAAACTAAAATGTTCACTCGACAAATTTGGTGTAAAATATATTAGGATTTTAATTCTCTCTATTGATATTTCAGCGAGTTCAGAGAAGTCGGCATCGGTTGCTATTAGTAAAAGGATGATATTTATTCTTAGCAGTTAATAGATGGACACCAAATAATTACTGAGAATTCAAACAATGAAGAAAAAAGCTACGTAAAAAGCAAGATTTTTGTCAAAAACACAGAAAATCATGTGCGAAAATAAGACAGGGAATTTTTCTTTGCAATAAATGAAGTGTAGAAGTACTTTGTTTTCTCTAGTGGACGAAATAGTAGTTCGCATTAATATGTCGTGTACATACGCTCTCGTCGACAACTTTTTACTAATTCCTTTTCCACAAACGTTCTTCGCCACTTTCGATTTCAGTCGGGGTGAAGACACGACCCATTTTATCAAAACGTTTTGCTTCCCCACGTTTTAAGATATGCCAGCCATCCACAAAAATAAAAAAGGATTTTTCAGTGGGACATTGGTGCTACTTAGCATTGGCACTACTTAGCATTGGCGCTACTTAGCATTAAACGTTTGTATTTCCCATTGATATTATGACCATCTGCGGGATATAGTTATCCATTTCAGGGACTATACTATATTTTCAGTTGAACTGACTTTTCAACTGATGATTTTCTAGTAGAAATGAGGTGAAAAGCATCCTCAAGCCAACTCTCATAAAAAATTAATTCGTATTATATTCCAAAAAACGTATGGAAAAAAAGATTACACAGCGGATAAATATGAATATGACAAACACTTGACGAAACTTTACTTCTAACCACAACAGCTAATTTCAAGTCGAAGTGTTTGGGAAACCGTTTAGTAACTGTCTTCAACTTTGATCTCCTTCAAATACTTTGAACAACGAGAGTTAATCAATATTGCTTCGCCGTCTTATTTTCCCTTTTTCCCGAACATTTCCACCTGCCGTTGCAGAGATGTCTGTAGGCTAACGTCTCAAGCAACAACCTATATTAAAGGCAAGTTTTGTTAATTAGAAGTTTGTGTGGACTGTAACCTTTGAGCTACTTGTTGGCTGTCCATTAAAAATTTTCATTTAAAACATGAAAAAAATCATCACGTATAAATGTTTTAAAAACTTCTGAAACTCGGGATTTATTTTTCATCAACTACCTTCTGAATCCAGTAACCGATGTATTGAAACACACCCTGTTTGCTTGTTATCAGCGTAAAAACTAGATTCTTTTAGGTTTGAATATGATTGAGAATCAAATGTGTGTTTTTAATCGTTAATATTATAGTTATTGAGCTGTCAATTATTTTTCACAAGTCATCGTTATTCAACAACGCAGAAAAACACTTTTTTATCCTGTTAAGTGATCGACGCAGATGGTTTGTTCCCTCGTTTGATCAGGAGCCACTGCAAAGCTATTGTCATTAAGGTACGTTACGGAAAGAAATACAATCGCAAACAAAAGAAGGATGGCAAAGTCCTGAATAAGTTTTTATGATCCCTTTGGTCCAGTTAAGTACTATTATTAAATTCTAGCCGATACGTACCGTGAGGGCGGTATTAATTCTGAAATTAATATGTTTTTTTCTTCCCGAATCGAAGGTTTGTCGCTAACCTATTTGGCCCTATTTTGGTGGCTAACTAATGTCACGTTTCCCAAAAATATTACTTTAAGGTTATTATAAGATGTTTAATTGTCAGATGTTTAGATCAGTGAAACCGTTTTTGCTTGAAAAGAAGGAGACCTCATACAGGCTGTTCGACTTATGGTGGTAAAAAAAATGAAATGTTACTTGAAATTTTACGTGCAGGGCGTCGCGCCTAATGTCATATTTGTGGTTATTATTGCTTAGTTTTAACATTTTTGGCTCAGATATTAGTGGGAAAACCTGCATGTATACTGATGTTAAGCCGGGGAAACTTTGGCTTAAGCAGAAGCTTTCTCTGCAGAAATTTGTAACAGCCAATTGTTGTTAAAGAAATCACTGGAGAAATTAGTTGCAATGTACCTTCCGTGAGAACTACTAAAGTTAAAATGGAAAATTGAATGGAATCCAAATATTAGTTGAATTTTTCATTTTCCTAGCTGGTAGCATAAGACAATGAAAATTTTTCAGTTGCAATGGCACGACTTGGCGCTTTTAAAGACGAATTAATTAGCTGTGAGCTGCAGACATCTAAGCTGGGCCCTTTTCGAGAATAACTCAAAATGACACTTCGAGTAATGCCTTGTTCAGAATATATTTCTTATTTAATCAAGCAAACGGCACAAAAACGTTTCTAAATTTTTACAAAAAGCTGCAATCAATTACCTACAATAAAGTCAGTATTGCTCTACCGAAATGCCAAAACTGTTTAACACTATCGCCTTTTATAAGTAGCAGACAGAGACTGCTCTAGAATTTTGTTTCCTTTTGTCTCAGTGTTTAAAAACAATACGCAAGTTTTTTGAGAATAACTCAAAACGACAATTTGACTCATGCCTCGTTCAGACGATATTCCATATTTAGTCAAGCAAACGGCACATAAACGTTTCTAAATTTTTTACAAAAAGCTGCAATCAATTATCTACAATTCAGTCAGTATTGCTCTACCGAAACGCCAAAACTGTTTAACACTGTCGCCTTTTATAAGTAGCAGACTGCTTTAAAATTTTAGTTCGCTTTCGTCTCAGTGTTTTTTAAAAAAAGTTATCCTTTTCTCTCCTTTTTCTAAAGAAAAAAAAATGGAAACGCCAAATTCTCCCCTCTGTTTTAAGATTGTGCTTAATCCAACGTCAAAGACAAGAAATTAAATATGTAGATGAAAGTCTGGCAATTAAAACATTCGTATTTTCTGATGGTGAGCAAAAGTTTGAAATTAAATTTCCCCCTCTGCACTGCATTGCTTTCACCCGTCAATACTTTGTTTAAACTAGCACTAATTTTCGCGGTTTTGAAAACAAACAAACAAAAAAAATTATTTTTTCATTTCATTAAGAGTACTGTGCTTTTCCAGGGTCCACACAGGGGGCATGGGACGGGAAGGAGTTATATTGGGTTATACCTACGTGTGGCGATATGACCTTATTTTTTTTCTTTAAGACTCCGCATTTTCTACACTCCGCATTTTCTACACTCCGCATTTTCCACACTCCACATTTTCCACACTCCGCATTTTCTACACTCCGCATTTTCCACACTCCTCATTTTCTACACTCCGCATTTTCCACACTCCGCATTTTCTACACTCCGCGTTTTCCACACTCCGCACTCCGCACCCCGCACTCCGCACTCCACGTTTTCCACTTAACCTTTATACAGCAACAGTCCTTGAAATGTGACGCCTTAATTTTAACGATTCTATTCAGTCGCAATTTAAAAATCGTCCAGACTTAACCCACTACAAAAATACAAGAAGCTAAATTGGTCGAAAGACCAAGTGATCTAAGGCGGGGCTTACAAAGACGTGAAGTAGGAGTCGTGCAGGCCTTCCCACACCCTTTTATATCAAGCCAGAAAAGAAAACAATAGGTCTTTTACTCACTAACAGGCTCCACGCACATCGAAAATTATATCGCGCGAGCTGCGCGCTATCGTGGAGGAGCGTGGGTTTTCTGGTAAATTGTTAAAATGTTTCTAAAAACTGGTTCATAATTAAATTGAGCTGTTTCTATTTAAGGGATGGACCATTTTGTTTTATTTTTTTTTTTCGGAAGAGGGGGGTGGGGGCAAATACGAAAAAAAATTCCTGCACAACTTTTACAGAAGAAATATAAATCGTGCATAAGGGCACAAAGCAAAAAAATATATATTGCAAATTAGTCCCGAAAAAATATTCATGCAGAAAAAAAATTTCACTTTATTTTTAATTATTAACTACTTAGTAAAATATTAAGTTCATTTCAAGTCAATAAAAGTCAGTCCAAAGTCCAGTCCAGAGTCCAGTCCAAAGTCCAGTCCAGAGTACAGTCCAAAGTCCAGTCCAGCTTTTCTATCTGGCCCATGGGGAGTGCTCAATTAAGCAATTATTATTATTATTATTATTATTATTATTATTATTGCTTTTATTTTACCTCGAGATAGAAGACTATTTGTTAATCAAAATAGGTTGTCAAGAAAGAAAAATTTTTCTCATTTTCGACTTAAAAACAAGAATTAAATTTATTTCTATAGCCACACATCATTTGATCCTAACAGTCACAACTGGAAACTAGAATCGATAACACGTTAGCTGGTGTATAAACTCTCTTTTTGACTCAAAATAATCTTACCAGGGACTAATTTAGTGATAAAACAAACAAGCAGACAATCACATTTCTTATTTAAAACAAACACTGTGTGCATGCAAGAACCTAGCCTAGCCCTAATTTTTTCTTAGCCATATTCATTCATTATGTATCTTTTACTGCAAACATAATTAAGATAATCTAACCCCAGGTGTACAGTCAGCCTTCCTTTGTTTATTTGTTAAACATGAGTACCTTTTATGCCTCTTGATAATTTTAAGGGAACAGTAGGTTTAAATTCAACATTAAATGGTAAACAAATGGATCACAAGTTGTCAGCACTGAAAGGTTATATATGGAACAAAGAGCATTTCATGAACACAATAAGGTCAATCAACGGTAAGATAACAAAAGAGAAACAAGGTCCGTACCGTATTGCTCGGTCACTCTGGCTATTTCGTCAAATGCCGCTTGGTGTTTTGTCGGTACAGGGCCAGAGATCAAAGAAAAGGATATTTTGTTTCAAATTGGCTTTTTTTTTCATTAAATCTGATTAATCTACCAAAGTCTACCAAAATCAGTCTCAAACGAGTAAAATTTGCCGTGATAAGCGATTTTAGTTTAAGGTCTGATTATCAAACTTGCCGTTAAAACGAAGCACAGTACACAGCTTCGTGTCCGTTTCATTGCGTTGTTAGGCTAAATGTGTTCGGTCAAGAAATGCGTGCCCTGAATTCTCTACTTCATCAAAACCCTCCGGAATACGTCACGGGAAATGAAGCCTGTTCCAGGCGTTCAGATAGTGGATATTTTTCGCTCGCGCTCCACTATCTGAACGCCTGGAATAGGCTACGGGAAATGCGATGTCAGGTTAACAACCTAAAACAGGAAACTGTAACTCTCCGGCATATGAAATGACTGCAGTATTCTTGCCGCGCCACATGACCGTGTTTTTTTTTTTTTTGAAGACAACAAAGTCGATATTAAAATGTCTCTTTTCAACTCGTCTTCTTCGCTTGTTAAAATAATCCTTTCAATGTATCCCTCGAATAGCAATACCTGTTGGACAAAAAAGACAGCAGAACTAGAAACACACTTTGGGATTTCGCGTTTTAAAAAACGCGAAATTCCATTCAGTTCACTCACGCCAGCAAGTGCAAAAATTGTACCAAACACGAATATTATGAAATCAAAACGGGAAATCGAACCACGTATCTCATACATCACCGCCTGAAAATGACGAAAATATCTCCAACAACCACGAGAACACAGCAAAGATACTCTCTTGGGAAAACCGAAAGTCACACGAACAACCCGAATTCACCCGACTCAATGACAGAAATAACGTCAGGAATGTGCCTATGTCTTCCCATAATCTCTTTGGTTGCTATCAGCTAACGGTGATGACGAAGTTATGACACAACAACAGTAACAACAACAATGACCACGACGACGATGAGATGATGATGATAATAAAGTTCAATACATGACAGCGGAGCCCGCGCGCAAAGCGCTCCAGGGGAGCACCATTGCTAAGCAAATTTGGTAACCTATCGATCCGAGAAATTTTGGTTGTGACGTCAGCATACGCGCCCACTAGCCCATAGAGACTCTGGGGGAGGAGAAGGCGGATTTCCAAGACAACCCGACGGGGGATGGAGAATGCCATCTTTTCTCGGCGGGAAATCGCGCGGTGCTTTTGGGCAACCGACGTTTTTCTTGGCGGGAATCACAAGACCACCGTCGCTTTTGAAAAAAAGGTTTTTTAAAAGCTTAGTTTGTTCAGCAAAACGATTCAGTTCGACAGAAGTGAAGTTTAGAACTTGGGAAAATGGAAAGAAAAAGTTCAAAAGAATACTCAGTTGTCTTTTTGATGAAAGGCGAAAAGTTCAAGTTACGCTGAATTTGCCTTCGTGGATCATCTTTCTTGTCGGTTCTGCTGCGAACTCGGACGGGACAACCCTTGAGTTCGCAGCATTTGGTGGCGGTCCCGACGCCAAACCTAGCAGAGCTGGTGCCTTCTGGATTCCTCTGTCCATAACCATGGTTTTTGGGGCGGTCCGAACACTTTTTCACAGGAAAAACACCCGTGTTTATTGTATCTCAACAACTTGCGTAACATCGAATCGAGTCGAAGTAGTACGTATCGCTTGAATTTGCAGCATTTGGCAATTGTCCGGACGTCAAACATAGCAGAGCTAGTGCATTCCGTTTTTTTTTTCTGTCTACAACCACGGTTTTTGCAGTGGTCCGAACACATTTTCCCAAGAAAAACAACCGTGTTTATGTCAATCGAGCTCCGATCAGTAAACAGCTGTTAAGTATCAAAACGAAAACTTTATTTGACGACATAGGAGAAGTTGTCAAGTACATGACGTGATTCCTTTGAATTTAGCTGCTCGGCGGCCCGGCGGCTCGGCGGTTCGACTACCAGAGGGAGGAAATTTTTTCCTTTTTTTTGGTCATTAATTTAAAAAATGAATATGTTCCAGCAATTAAAAAAAACAGTGGATCTCCGCTTTTAAGCTTGGCTAAATCTATATATTATAATTTTAAAGTGTCCAAAACTATTCGATGTTTTAATTATATTAAATATAATCGAATTTTCTTTTTAACCTTAGATGACCTAGAATGAATACGATATCAAGCCCACGGCAGAAGGAACGTTAAGTTTTATTCAGTGATGACTAATGAAACTGCTGGGGATATTTCTTCGCAAGAGCATAGAATTTGGTTTGCAGTTCTCGTCACAGAGAGTTTTGTGATATTTATAATTAACGCCTACACGCTCATCGTCTTTGCAAGAAACCCCCACTTACGCAAGCGCAGTACGTACCTGATAATAAACCTGACAGTGGCTGATTTACTGGTGGGAGCAGTGTCGGAACCTTTGGAGTTATACTGGGCTGAGCCGATCGACTTTGGGCCAGGTTTTAGTTGGCAAAGATTCAGTATTGTATAAACCCTTTACAACATATTTCCAACATCATCCCTTACTAATCTTTCTTTAATTTCGTTAGAGCGCCTGCACGCAACACTTTATCCTTTACGGCACTATGTCATTGGGAAATGGGTTTACTTTGGCGCTGTCATTTGCTGCTGGTTGTCAGCTTTGGTGCTGTCATCTGTGATTGCCGTTTTTCGTCATTACGTACCAGGTACAAATTGGTACGCAGGGGCATCATGCATTATCCTCACCTTATTGATACTCACAATCTCTTATGCTATTATTATTGTAAATATCAAAAGCAACCCTCGTCCTCGGCATTCTGGTCCAGTTGTCTCTGACAGGAAACTATCAATAACTCTATTTATTGTTACTGTTGTCTCTATGCTTACCATTCTGCCCTGGGCTATTTACGCTGTCATTCCAATCGGAATTTGGAACCGATTGTCGAAGACAATACAATTTCACATGACTTATGCGTTTTTCGTGCTCTTTTACATCAGCTCTTTAGTTAATCCACTGATATATGCTTTAAGACTGGAAAAGATTAGGAAGGCAGTAAAAGAGCTCATTTGTAAAACAGCTCCAGCGTCAAGTCGCGTTCAACCAACTGAACTTCACGCAATGTAATGCATGCTCACAGCAAGAAACCACCAGCTATTGTTTCAAATCGTTTACCTTTGTGAAACCTAGAGTTCAGATTGGACCGCGAGAAATGCTGTGTGAGTTAGTTCTTGTTTGTGAAGGTTACAAAGCTTGGGTATTTTCATTATTTTGTCACTCTACATCGATATGTGTCTATGATAACTGGTTTTAAAATAAGAACTGCTGTATTGGTGCTTTATGCACTCCTGGTTATCTGCCAACGTTGTAACATCACCGTTAATAAATAAGCTTTAGTAGTTGTTATCTCTTGCCGCTGAATTCGTTTGTGACTGTGCAAATACCACTATTCCTCCTTAGTATTTTCCTGGCCTTTCTAGAAGTTCTGTCTCCGTACTAGTATCCTTTGTGATATCAAAATCCTATAATAACGGCCAGGATTAAGCTGTCGACCTCTGTTTCTTGACAGAGAAAATGAACGGTCGACCGTAAGAGAGGTGTCAATGTTGTCCTAAGAGGCAGAGTGTAAGTCAGTGGCAAAACTAGCGGTTGAACAGTTTTTGTAGCTCCGGCAATTGATGGTTTTTATAGAGTCTCTGGGAGCTAGCTCTAGCTTTCCTAATGATATAAATAATCGAATGATCGCTGATGGAGCATTCTAAGACACCGGAGTCTAAGATCTATGCATGGTCCGTTGTGAAGACTTAGTCTATAAATGTAGACGACCGTTCATTGATAAGTTGAATAAATTGATAAATTTTAAACAGCTTACATAGTTCTTTGGTGTCAGCAGATTTTTTCTTTGCGGCTAGCCGGGTCACAGTTTAGATCTCCAAGTATGATTGTTTCTTTCTCCTAACTGCAGATGCAGTCAAGTAGGCGTTCAAATTTGTGATTAAAATCGTTCACCTCAACATACCGGGATACCAGAATTTTACTCTTGAACGCCATCTTAAGCAATAATACCTACTATCATTGTTATTTTATTTGTAGTCATAACCCGTACGTTTAGTTTAGTTTAATATTATCTCTAGTACATTTATGTTGCTTGTAAATTTGTGTTATATCAGGACTCCATTAACTATAGCCAACTAGCTATGCTAAACTGGATGCTCCTGTATAAATATTGATTGAAATAAAAAAAAAAATAAAAATAAATAATTCACGCCCTAACGTATTTCAGCATCAAGTTTCAAATTTCACCGTCACCGTCCCCCACCCCGCCTTCTAGAAAAAAATATTTCATTAATTTAATGTTATGTGAGCCCGGAGGTTATCGTAAGGCTTCAGTTTAAAGTTTGGAAGTGTTTCACACAGTCAAGTCTCTTTGCCTTCTTTTTGGCTCGTTCAAAGGCCTGGATGCTACTTTCTCGCGATGACGTCATCGAATAACACTCTCAGACTCCCACCCAAGGCTACGTTATCAGATTATGGCTATTGTTAGCGTTTTTATGTTTGAGCTAAATTGATGTTATTAAACTGACAAAATCTCTTTGCAAATTTGCTTACTTGCACGTGGATTACTACTACGTGTGTTCATTCTGTATAATAATAAGTCAAAAAAAGATGGGGCAAAATTATTCATTTTATTTATTATTAACTTTATTACACTAGGGTTAAAGCAATATACAAATCAGTCACTTCATCTACCATGAGCCTTCTAAGTGAAACACTGGAAAGGTTTTCTAGCGCTTTGAAAAGTAATCACTTGTTTGTAGCTGTTTCTTCATAAGCACAAAAATTAGTTCAAAATAAGAAAACGAAAATCCTAGTTACATTCTCTGACCGATCCTGACAAACTCTAAATTTTAATTACCCATTCAGCTGCAGCAAAACCAACGGTAATTCACCACCTTAAAAACGAGCAGTAAAGGTCCTAAACAAAATCGTCGCGGAAGTGATTAAATTAAAAGGAAATGTTCTTTGTAGCCTGTTCCAGGCGTTCAGATAGTGGAGCGCGAGCGAAAAATATAGATATGGCGAGCGAAAGAGCGGGGAAAAAAACGAGGGGAGACTGGAGAAAAGGGCGAAGAGACCTCTTCCCAGAAACACGTTTTGAAGACAATCTTTTTATTCCATATGTAAAGCATCCTGCTTTTGGGAAATCTTTAAGCGCTTGCTGTAACACCTATTCTACCGTGCGTGACTCGATGGAGTATGACCTTCGCATGGGCACGCCATATCCCATTTCTTGTTTGCGTCAACAACCCTCTGGTGTTGACAGGAGGCGTCAAATTTGGCCAATCAGAGGGTATACCAGATTCTGGTATACCACAATGAGCTTTTTAAAATTAATTTCACAGGCGTTCCCTCACCCTCTTCCCCAGTCTCCCCTCGTTTATTCCCGCACTTTTGCTCGCTATATTTTTCGCTCCCGCTCCACTATCTGAACGCCTGGAACAGGCTATGTTCTTTGACATGAAAGAGCGTGTCAGACATAATGACTACAGTCGAAGCTGTCCATACGTCCACTCTGGTAAGCGACTGGCTCTAGTTACGACTAGCATCGTGAAACTCATTGCAAAAGCTCTCATAAGCGACCGTTCCCGTACGCGACTATAACCATTGTTGTGATTTACCGACTGGTCTTTTCCTTTATTTTTTATTTCTCGTAAGCGACCACCAAGTCAACTATTAAATAAAAGTATTCACTTCTTGACAAAATGTAGAGTAATAAATAAGCGCTAATGGTTTGTTGACTTGTACATTCGCTAACCTCTTCTGTGGTAGGCAATAATACACTGCTATAAGTAACCTTTAACATAACCCAAGCTCTCGTAAGCGACATAACCATAAGCTCTCGTAAGCGACCACTCAGTATTATTTCATCACGTGGTCGCTTACGATAGCCCATTCTCGTCATCGAACAGCTCTAGTTGCGATCACTTTTCTGCATTCCCGAGGTGGTCGCTTACGAGAGCTTCGACTGTACTTAATTACAGCGGTTTCAATTGAGCGTCGAAATTTATTCGCAATGCCTTTGGTTTTGCTTTAGGCCTTGTTCAAATGGATCAGTGAACATCATCCAGTATCTTTAAATACAATTTATTGTTTGAATGCTGTATGGCAACCAAACGTATGCAACATCATTTGACACTGATTGAGGATCCTTTAGAATTATTTAACAGCATTCAA
Source organism: Siderastrea radians (assembly GCA_964017195.1). Lineage (NCBI taxonomy): Eukaryota > Metazoa > Cnidaria > Anthozoa > Scleractinia > Rhizangiidae > Siderastrea > Siderastrea radians. Next base: position 61,353,353 of record OZ024890.1, on the reverse strand, counting down.
CCGGGTTCCCAAACATATGTAACCTGCAGATTTCAACAACGCTTAAGGTGCGGACGGAAACACGATGCGTAACCATTGCGCGCAACTTTTGGGACTGGGGTAGCCACAACGAGCAACACTGTGCGCAACTTCTGATGCAACATGTCACGCAACCTTGCAAACACGAGTTTTTTTGCAACCAAAACAAAGATGGCGTCGTAGCCACGAAGCTGCCGCAATTATCGTTTTCTTGCTCTGGGATGAAAAAAAAAACGCAAAAAATAGAAATCATCGTGTTTGGGTGAGGAAGTGGGTTGCAAGGAGGCAACAAAGGGGTGCATTCAGGGGGATTTCAACAGCTTGCGAGGTTCATTTCTGCCTCAGCAGACCAAGGCATTTTGCTATGCATGCATGAACAGGCGTCTGTTCACTGTCATCACCGCCAGCACTATCCTCATCACTAGATGTATCGCTATCGTTGAGTCCTTCCAGAATGAGGCTCACACTGTATTTGAGTAAAGTAATAATATTATATTACATAAATTAAGCATTTTATTTAAACAGTGATGGATGATTAAATGTCACAGTCATTTATACACCAGATGAGAGGAAAATCAACTTACCTATGCATGTATTAAAATTAATCACATACACAGGACAGATTTCTACCATAGACTATCAAAAGTAACCTAGAACTTTTAATTGCTTACAAAACAACACTTCCACAGGGATTCTAGAAATAAAATGATCGCGATTCATTAGACCGTGTTATGTGACCCGATGAAGCTAACGTTTAGCTCCTGGTGTAGAGTTGGAAAATAGTATAGTTGTTGAATACCTTTCTTTCACATATTCAAAATGGTGATCGTCATAGATGGGCTCAATATAAACATCACCATGTTGTTCCTCGGGCATGCCTTCGGACTCGCTGTCACCAATTTCCATGACAGAGAATGGGTTGCCCCTAATTAAAGCTGCCATTGTTTTGGTCAAACAACTGACTCCTGGTCCGCACAACCTCAGATTCTCCCGTGACATCAACAAAACTTGATTGTGATTTGTTTCCATGGTCCCCACGCACTGGGGTGGAATATAATGGAATGCACCCGAAATGTGTAAGCAAATAAAATTGATATATAAGTAATCTATACAAGGAGAAATAAACGAATAAGATAAACTATTTTACAAAAAATAAAAGAAAAAGAATAAGCTTATAACAAATATGAGAAAACTGCCAAAACAGTTTGTAAACACAAAGTAAAAATATTCACACACAGGTTTCCAGGTTTACAAGATACTTTACAAGATGCAAACTGATAAGCTAAAAAATAATGACATGTACGAGGTGTATTCTGTAAACTCATTCAACTGCATAAAACCCCGCCTCTTATTTGCACTTCAATAGCATGTATTGTTGTCTACCTCGTTCTACGAAAAATGCCAAAACAAAAAGACAAACTGAAGGATTCTATATTTATGAGAGTCACAAATATACACGAAGTTAGCTTACTGGTATTATCATCTTCAAAAGACAGGGATAAATTTACTTCTGGGGAACCACCATTGGCGTTTGTTCTGCAGAAGACATGGTAACAATGAATTTCAAATTCTGTCCACTGACTGTTCCTACTAAAAGATCGCGAATACACGAGATAAACATTACGATGAAGCTGAAAACCTCACCTTCGGTGTAACAAGAATTCCACAAATTCGCTGTCCGTGCTTCCTTCAAACCCAAGAGCTTGTTTCTCGTCCTCCAGAGGTTGAATACTGATTCTCTAAGGCGAATCAACTTTAAAGAGCCAGGTAACTCAGTTGGGTCTTCCATCACGACGGCGTGAAGCGGCCGCTATGTTGACAGATACTCCTTGACTTCAAAGAGCAATATTTACAAATATATACAAAATATATACAAAATACTACAAGAAAAATATACAAATATAAACAGGAAACGTATTTACAATGAGAGAGTTTACGATGTATACAGGATTGCTTTGGATGGACACGATAAAAAAAGCCTTTCGAAGATTTCCGAGATTTTAGCAATTTCGTGAGACACGAAATTCAGGCACGGTGCGCAATGCATTTAGGGTGGAAATGGGCCGTTAAATGAAGTCCACTCCCATAAAAAAAATTTCCCGGGGCGGAGTATAGGTGTAGTGCCTATGAACAGGAGTAACCAATAATACAGGTAGAAATTCATTGGTCGAAAGTCGGAAACTGCGTCACGAAGTTGAACCCAATTTTGCAGATGATGGACACACGGTGAAACAGTTGCTCGTGAAGTTGCAGAAGTAAGAACCGATTCTACTTCTGCAGCAGTTGCACGCAACGTTGCGCGCAACAATTTCAAGGGTGGACACCCAGTGCAACTTTCAAGTTGCGTGCAATATTGCACAGTGTGTCCGGGCCTTAAGCGGTGTTGAATCAACACGTTGAAGCTGTTTGGCAGAGGCCATACGTTGCTCTGTTATTGGTTCATAAAATTCCCGCCACTTTTTCAACCAGTTGGAGGCACAACCAAAAAGGTACGACCAAAACTAATTGTGCTTTTTTCGCCACCGTTTCCCGTGCTTGATGCACCTGGCATGCATTTGCTTCGAGTTCCGATAGGTTCATTGGGTGATTTACTCTTTGTGTTCTCTAAAATTCTGGTCGGATTAGCTGCATCGCCTTTTGCCGGCTTGTACAAGTTACCAACATTGTTGTATGAACGCGCCACCGAACAGGGTCCCATTTTATTGACCTCTAATACCACTTACGTTATACGCGGTGCCTTCTTTTGCGGTCGTCACTGACAGGTTACGATCTCCAAGGGATATTTTTCAAAGCAAAATTGTGTAGATTTCTAACATCTCCATACAAAAACTAATTTGCTGCGGAATATCCACAGAGTAGCTTTTCATGAGCTGTTTTCATATCGAATTGGAATTTTGCAATGTTGATTTTTATGAAGAGAGAAATGCCGGAGAAAAAAACCTCGGAACAAGAACGAACAAAACAACAACAACAAAAAATAACAACAACAACAAACTCAACCCACATATGAATCCGAGTCCGGGATTCAATATCGCTGGCCACATTGAAAAAAGAAGCGAATGGTTTCACTACTGCGCTATCTCTACTGAACTAAACAGGGTAACTCAATAGTTTAGGTGTCGCTTACTGTTTTCTCAAATCGTTTCAGGGAATTTTAAAGTTCACTAGCTATTAGTAGTAGCTATTCACTATACTAACCACGAGATAAAAGGTATCTTAGCTTTCTATAAGTACCTTAACTTTCTATAAGTTAAACATTTCTAATATCAAGAACATATTGAAACAAGAAAACCGGTGGTCTATCAAAGACCTTACAAGCTGGAGTTATAGAGTTGTGGGCACGTAGATTCACTCTCTGTCCACCCAGGTGGACAAACAGGAACCAGCGAACTGTAAGGGAATCCTAACAAAAATACTACAATGGAATAACATCTCTTCTAGGGGGAGTAGAGATGTTCCTAGTCGCTTTTTCCTTCAGAGAAAGAGGGATACTTTCAATCCCTCAAACCGCGGCAACTGTTTTAGCCCCATCAAACGATCCCACTACTTCCAGATACTTGATCACGATTCCTGCGTGGTTTTGCCGCGTTTTTTCAAGCAGTTTTGCAATTTTGTTAAAAATTCGTAGCCCATCGAAAAATGCAGCCAGAGATAATAAAATTAAAGCGGGGGTACTCCATGGTTGTTAAAACCACGAACGCAACCTCTATCAGAGAATTAGTCCGAGAATCGAACTAATTGTTAGTATATCATGAGGCCAGACCAGTGGATAGCGTTTTTCGCGCACTCTGATTGGCTACTCAAACTCGAGATAGTGTTTTCGCGCACTCTGATTGGCTACTCAAACTCGAGATAGTGTTTTCGCGCACTCTGATTGGCTACTCAAACTCGAGATAGTGTTTTCGCGCACTCTGATTGGCTACTCAAACTCGGGATAGTATCTGCTATTCACCTCCACTTCGGTGAATATGCATTTAAACTCATAATTGTGCTGGGTCCATAGAAATATCATTACCTATGCATGCAATAATAACCCAATAAGAACTATAAAAAGACAACTTAAAAAACCAATAAGAAAAAGCGGAGAGTACGAAGCTTTCTTGAAAAAAAGCGTCTCCAGAGAACATTTAAACTAGACAGTCCTACAAGTTCGAATATGGAGAATATTTACACTAACAAGCGATCCAAGCACAAAGAACAAAATCCCATCAATTTTAATAAATCGGCTCAAAGACAAGTGAATGAACAACGAAGTTGTTTTTTTTTTGTCGAGAGTTGAATGTAAACTCAGTGATCACGACAAGCCCATTCCAGTGTGCGCAACTAAGCGGATATTAAGTGCTTTACGTGATTATTCTGATGAACATTTCGCTTTTTAAGTGAACTAAAAATCCCTGCAATACAATGTGAAGGCTTTGTAACAAATATAACATACGAACATTACATTACTTTGCAACGACAACAGAATGTACAAAGTTAAAAAATGTTGTTGGGATAATCGTTAACTTTCAAAATTTGTTTTGTCAAGTTAAAAATTTGACAAATGTGCTACATTAATTATGCTCCAGTTACGAATTTTGCATAATAAAAAAATCACAAGTTTTCACGTGATAAGCTGCTATGGATCCTCAGTCTGTGACGCCACTCGTTTGTTACAGTCGCCAGGCCTTTGTTCTCTTGCTATGTAAGTCCGACACCACACGGATGGTTTGGGCGGAATCAGTATACTCAGTTTATCACCATACCCAGCACTTGAAAACACTCATGTTTTCACACATGATGTCACCCGTGATGTTCCACATGAACGCACCCATGATGTCATCCATGATGTCCGCCATGAACGCGACCATAAACTCACCCACGAAATCAACCAGGAACGCACCCACAAAGACAAACCCACCCATGAACTCCCTCATGACCTCACCCATGAACCCATTCATAAACAAGTCCATCTACTCATCCTTGAACACAGCCATAAACTCATCCATCAACGCACCATCAATCACCCCCATTAACCACCCCCATGAACGCACCCACGACCCACCCATACTCACCCAGAAACGCACCCAGGAACCCACCATGTACGCACAAACGAACCCACCCCTAAACACATCCATGTAATCACCCATGTACTCACCCATAAACTCATCGATGAATGTATTCACCCATGAAATCATGATTCCGGCCATAAACTCACCTATGAACTGGACAATGAACTCAATCACAAATTAACTCATAAAATAACCTATGTAGTCACCCATTAACTTGCACTTGAAGCTAAATGTGAACTTGCCCATGATGACCCATGTGCCGGACCAGTGTCCCATCATATGGCAGACCATGTCCAACCTAAGATCCTACCTCTCCTTGGGACAGTTGTGTCAGACCTCTGTCCATATATATATATCGCATTCTATTGGATTGTGTTATCGCCTGTATACTTAGGAAAGATTAATCTGGGAAGGCGCCTCATGGCCCGCGAAAAATTATCACTTTAGATTTAGCTCTTTTCGACAGTTAAATCTAAATCTATACGCAGGTTAACCGACACAAGATTAACCCTAGTGCGGAAGACTCAAACGGTTTGCACTACGGCTCGTGACCTAACAGTGACAGGCTGGGTGGCACCAATCCCGTGCGGATTGCTACCACTACGGGCAGCTGATCTAAAGGATCATGGCTTACAAAAGACAAACTTTTAAGAGAATCAGCATCCCACATTTTCTTGAGCTTCTTTGAAACGCTTTTTGGCATACATTGTCTAAAAAAAAGGTTAAATCAGTTATAATTTCGCCTCGCTACTCTGTCTTGGAATAAACACCAATCGACAGGGACAAAGTCTGCATAAATCATCAATTCAAAATCTTTTGGCTGGCTCAGTAGAGCCATTTTAAAGATTTTCAATGAGTTTCCGTAAAAGGTCTTTCTCTAGAACATCCATGCTGTTTACTAGTGAGATGACGTTGTCTCTCAGGCCACAGTGGAGTTCTAAAGTTCGCAGATGCAAATGAATTTGATAAAGTTGCAGCGGCACGGTTTTGCATAAGTTAACAAGGGAGCAGAAGGCGGGGGTGGGGGTGGGGTGTATATGAGCAATGCAAAATTCGCGATAGCAATCTACTACTTGGTGCCAGTATTACACGCCCTAGTAGTGGGTATAAAAGGTGTTAAAAGGACTGAAAAAAAACTGCCGTTTTACAGTTGTACGAGTTTGAATTTTGAAGAAAAATCTCACGAAAAGTGCTGAAAACAACATTTCAAGGGAGAAGATTTAAAACTTTCCTGGGGGACATACCCCCCGAACCCCCTAGAAGCTCGTGCCGTCAGCACTCGCGACACTTGCCTCGTCTGTTGTGAAAGTCTGGCTACGGCCCTGTTATGCCCACGATTCCAAGCTGTATACCGAAAGATATAAGGACAATAACCTCCTCCCGTACTCTTATAGGTGGTTTAATGACATTCACAATACAAAGAAAGACCTGTGACGTAATCAGCTTTCCGGCTTAACAGGTTCGTGAACACTTCACACTTAACTGCACTCCAAAAACGCAGAGTAGAAATATTTATTGCTGTAAAGTCCTAGGAAGAAACTTTAATCTTAACGAATTCATTAAGAAAGTTTCCAGGCAATGGCAACTAGAACATTGTGGCCTCATGGAACTCCGTTTTGCATTAGCGTTATAAATGAACTGGAAAATATATTATGTCATTTCTTTCTTTATTCATTATTCTTCTTCTGTGATGTAGGTGACAATAACGAACTCAAAATATTGAGTGAACTAGAAATTTAAGTCATTGTAACCATGTAACCATTGCTCACATTTGTAAATTTAGTTTAAGTTTAAAATAAGTCATTTCTTTTGAAAATTACTTTTCTGTGTAATTCTTTTGCTGTACTTAATTTTGTGTGTGTGTTCTCTAAAAAAAAAATAGCATACCAAAAAAATCAAAGGTTTGAGAAAGTGTGCCAAATGACTCACAAGCTCAGCTTTAGGTCGGTTCAAAAGATCTTGAGATTGAAAAAACAATAAAATGGAATTTGTTTGTTACAGTACGCTGCTCACAGCTCTTGGCAGTGGTTTACTGCAAAGAGACCCCCTGTGAACTTAAACAATGTGCTTGTATGTAAGAGTCGGTTTTCGTTTTCGCCTTTGCCGTTTTCTTTGCTGTTGCAATTCTCTCTAATTGATGCTTGCCATCTTGTTTGGTAAATCACCTCCGCTGCTCATTGATTTACATAACTGGTTACAATTGGGCTACTGTGGAAACGAGGCTGCCACCGGCGATTATCGTTTGGCGTCGCCTAACTGTTGCCGAGATGCTGCCTGGCACCTTGTTACGTCATACACGTTCAAACTGTCACTTCAAAGGTCGAAACACTCAGTAGTCTTGATCACTTAAGACCTGATTGCCAGGATAGTTGTATGGAGGTACTTCTGCATGGTACTACTGTATGATTTGGTAACTGAAGCTTCATTTTGACGCGAAAAAAAAAATGTTGATTGTTGATGTTCTCCTTGCCATCGAAAACATTTGCACTATTTAGATAACCTATCAGAGTAGTAAACTTGTCATTGATTATTACGTATGCTTGCAGATAACGCTAGCTTATGAGAAGGGACTCTTAACCCTACTTTGCCTGGGCTTTTTTTGAGTTTCTGAGCCTAAGGGGGGGCACAAAGTGCTCCCCCCCCTATAGATCTCGAAAAGTATTCACACTCTTGTTATGAAACTTGGCTCGTTTTTAGCACGTCATTAGCTTAAAAGATTGGGTTTATTGTCTATTATGACGTTTAATGACGTCACAATGACATCACAAACCAGCCATTTTGAATTTTGAGCCGCGATCTTGAATCCCGAGCATGCAGTCATACAGTTGACAATGACGACATCGAAAAATATATGAATTTGTTCTAAGACAAGCACAAAAAAGTAAAGGATTATCTTCTTCTTACAAACGAACGGGAAAAAACTGAAAAAAAGACTGATAAAAGACAGAATATAGTCAAAACACCTCCTGAATAGATGGTTGCTATGGAAACGTCAATCATCATAGACACGTAATTCACACAGCAAAATTTTTCCTGAACAATTTCAGGAAAAGTCACGAGATTTGGTGATTATTCGTTTAGCCGTTTAAAAGTTATAATACGTTTAAGTCTTCGTGGGCACAATGTGCCCCCCCCCCCCCTCCCCAGGCTAAACAGGGTTAAAGCCACAGAACAGTAAAAAAGCAGTTTCCAAATTGCGAGAAATAATACAGCTTTGTTGATTGACAGGTAATATTCTACTTGTGTAGAATTGATTATATCAGACTATCTTTGCCAAAGCTACTTTATACGTCAAAGGGAGAGGTAATTTGGGTTGATGCTCTCCTTGCCATTCAAAACTGAAATTATCCAAAGTAAAAACGTCGGCACCACTTAGACAACCTATCAGAGTAGAAGACTTGTCGCTGCTTATTACATATACATGTGGATTAGGCCAGTTTATAAGCAGAAAGTTTTATAAACGCCGAACAGAATAAGGCAATTATCAAATTGCGGAAAATGACGCAAATGTGTCGGCTGAAAGGTAATATTCCTTTTGTGTCATGATAATTAAATCAGACTATTCAGTCGTTTAACTAAGGTACATTTTGACGCCAAATGTCGATTTTCTCGCCATCGAAAACTGAAATTAGAACAGTGAAAAAGCAATTTCTAAAATGCAGGAAATTAACACAGCCATGAAATGTGATCAAAATAAGCCTGCCTTAGCGTAAAGGTTATTAATTATTTATGTTGATAAGACTTGAACCCTTATGAAACTTGACCAGGTGTTTTTAAAATAACATCGAAAGAAGCGGGGCTAATTTAATGCATAGGAAAACAGCTTGACTTTGTGGAAAAAGTGAAAAAAGTTTATATTCTTATTCTGGATCGATAAAGAGACGGTGAGTGTTGCATTTTGATTATAGCATGAAAAGAAAGAAAACAGAAAGTTATTTTTCTTTTTAAAAACGTGAGCGAAATATTTTTAGCTGTTAATGTAGTGTAGTAGTACTTTGTTTTCTCAAGTAGAGGAAGTAGTAGTTCACATTAATATGTAATGCGCATACGCTCTCGTCAACAACCTTTTGCTAATTTCTTTTCCAGAAACGTTCTTTGCGACTTTCGATTTCAGTTGGGCTCGAGACATGACCCATTTTATCAAAACGTTTTGCTCCCCCTGTTTGTAGATGTGCTAGCCATCCACAAAGATAAAAGAATTTTTCAGTAGCTAGGACCATGGTTCTGGTGGTTGTAACTAATTATAGCGTGAAACGTTTGTATTTACCATTGATATTTTGACCACCTGTAGAATAATTTATAGTTATCCATTTCAGGGGCGCCCTATACTATATTATTAGTTGAACTAACTTTCCAACTGATGATTTTCTAGAAGAAAAGAGGTGAAAAGCGTCCTGGTAAGCTATATTTTTCGCAATGTAAGCCAACCCTCATAAAATTCATTTGTATTATATCTAAAAAACGTGTGAAGATATGTCACAGAATGGCTGCATATGAGCGGACAAACACTCGATGTGCAAATTTTACTTCTATCCTCTATCAGCAATCACTTTCAGGTTGAAGTACTTGGCAAACCGTTTAGTAACTGTCTCAAACTTTGTTCACCCTCAAATATTTTTATCAACGAGAGTTTCTGAGTTGCTGTCTTATTTTCTGAAATTAGTACAGAGAAAAAACAATAGCAACATAGCTCAGGAAATGTGTTCAAAAAAAAGTCTGCCTTAACGTAAAAGTTATTAATTAGAGTTTATTTTAATAAGACTTCAAGTAAAGCTTTATAAAAGTTGACAAGCTGTTTAATAATATATCGAAAGAAGCGGGGTTAATTTGATGCAAAGGGAAGTAGCTTAATTTTGCGGAAAAAGTGAAAAAAGTTTATATTCTTATTCAGGTGATTGACTGAATCGATAGAAAAACGGTGAGTTTTGCATTTTGATTATAGCATGAAACGAAAGAAAACAGAAAGATATTTTCCTATTGAAAAAGTGAGGCAGTCGGAAGATAATTATGGAAGATAGTTGTTTGTAACTGAGAAGCAATTTTGTCGCCTGTGTTGTGAAGTTCTTTTTCTGTTCGAAAAACTAAAATGTTCACAGGAACTTGGTGTAAAATATATTGCGATTTCAATTCTCTCTATTGATATTTCAGCGAGTTCAGAGTAGTCGGCATCGGTTGCTAAGAATTCAAACAATGAATAAAAACCAACGTAAAAAGCACGATTTTTGTCAAAAACAGAAATTATTTGTGAAAATAAGACAAGGAACATTTTTTTTACCGTTAATGTAGTGTAGTAGTACTTTGTTTTCTCAAGTAGAGGAAGAAGTAGTTCACATTAATATGTAGTCATGCACCCATGCTCTCGTCGACAACCTTTACTAATGACACTAATTTCTTTTCCAGAAACGGTCTGTGCGACTTTCGATTTCAGTCTGTGTTTCTCGCTTTGTGCAAAAATTTCGATACACGCCCCGTTTTATCAAAACGTTCTGCTCCCCCACGTTTTAAGATGTGCTAGCCATCCACAAAAATAAAAGGATTTATCAGTGGGCTGGCACTGGTGGTCTTTTAAAAGGTGATTGTTTTCATAGACTCCTACAACGATTTTTTTAACATCTGAATCCAAAAAATCGCTGTGTTCATAATTTTCCCTGTTTTGGATGTTTTTTTTCTTATTTTTTTGGCAAGTGTAGTGGGAAAGTTGCTAAGATAAGTTTCCGTACGTTGAGGTGTACTCACCGCGTGAATCAAATAACCATGAACACATTTATTCTGCGTTGATATGTATAATAAGCATTATTAGCTCGAAATAAAATATTTTGAAGAGGTAGCGTCTCCATCCTGTAAGGTAGAGAGAATATTGTAACATAAAGCATAATTTTGTGATTTTTTCCCCAAATACACCAATTGTCGCTGACGTAGTCTCGTTAACGACATCTCATGAAAACAAAAACTGTCATTTGTATGGTATGGCTGATTTACGTGGTCCACTTCTCATAATTTTGGCTATGCAAGTTTTTAGCTTTGCTGGCTATGCAGAAGTCTTAAAGCTTTGTTTACTGATGGTTGTTTTCAAACAGTTGAATCCATATTATCGTAATCAAAAATAAATCGTGCGAAAGGAACGTCTTTTATCATTTCGTAAGGCGCACAATTCATTTCTTCCACATATCAAAATACCCGTGTGCACAATTTAAAGTTCCGGTTCACCTGCCGTGACAATAAATGACATAAATTAATGGCGGCACGAAACCCTTTTTTTTAAGTCGATCGGATAAGAGTAGGATATTTACCAATATTTCGCTTTTCTCAATATTCGATATTGATATCGATATTATGACTTCACAGTCAAGATTCCTAATGTGGAATCCAGGGTCGAAAGCTTGCAAGGTACAAGACGAATTGCAAAGCTTGATTGTGAAATCAAGGGCGCACGAACAAACAGCTTAAAAATTAGATTTTTTGCAAGAACGTCATTCAGTGCTTGTGCTTGAAGGACTTCTGCTTCATTGAAAGAGGAATCATTAGGAGGAGATCGTGGAATATTCACAAAACTGTTTTTCCAAAACGTCACGTGAATAGTATCGATATTTCAAGCGACAATCTGCACTTCTTTTTCCAGTTGAAAAACTTTTCCATATTCGCACTACGAAATGAGCAAAAAATGATCATTTTTGCGCCTTTCCAGTGAACTGAATTTAATCGAGTTATTAGACGACAACGGTTGATCTCCGTAAAACAGCGAACTTAGCAGTGAACAGATCGACAATAGGCGAGTAAAATAATCATGTATATGAACTGCGGATGAAATAAGAAATTATGACGACCTTCGCAGTAAGGTATTTTTAACTTAGAGGGGAAGCTGCACCGGTATCGCACAGGTCATGAGCACTGTTCAAGCCTGATTTTTTTCCAGGTTCTTCTCAAGTTGAAAATACCTAACTGCGATGGACGTCATCATTTTTTAGAAGGACATATCTAGTCGAAGCTCTCCTTTGCCAAACTTTATGCTTAAAGCTCTCGTAAGCGACCGCCCTCTATTGTTTCATCAGATGGTCGCTTACGAGGGCCCATTATCATAGGGAACCAACTCTAGTCGCGACCAATTTTCTTAATTTCTGAGGTGGTCGCCTACGAGAGCATCGACTGTAACCAAAGAATGAATACCGTGCGAATTAAAACGACAAATTCAAACAGAGATTTAAATCGATACAGCAAGGAAGGACGATTTCGATCATTACCGTACCCAAATTGTGAATTAGCCAATCAGAAGCCTTGTTTACTGTCATGATTTTCTACGATATCAAGTCACTGACCTGATATCCTAGGATATCATGGACAGTTTGTGAAACTCGCATTTCTTTTGCAGACTTAAGAGGCGAAAATTACAACAGAAATACAACGAAACGTAAAACTATTACATTTGTTAAACGAGAAAGTAATTTGTTTAACGGTAAGAGAAGGGAAAAAAATACAATTTCGGGCCAAAATTGGAAGCGGCTACACTGGCGGGCGCTCGCGTGAACTTAACGGACAGCGCTGAAACGTTTTTGGTTTCAAAATGGAGCCGGATTTTCCAAATTTCTTTCTTAACTTGGACTTCCAAGTTTCAGAAAATGAAACTCCAAACAAAAGAATTAAATAAAATGGCAGATGAGGAGTTGGAGAAGAGTATTGACGACCAGAAAAGTGTAAATACGTGTCGCTCTACAACGCCTGACTGATCACGGTAACTGAAAAAAAAAGCCGGGTTTTAGGACGAATTTGGGTACGGTAAATACCTAATCGCACCTTTTTTGGTACGCTTCAGCAGCATATCAAGCTCGTTTGGTCTCACCATGGGTATTTTGGCTCGACTGCGTCTCGCCAAAATACGAACCATGGCTCGACCAAACTCGCCCGATATGCCGCCGAAGCGTACCAAAAAGGTACGATTAGGTATAAGAACGCGGAAAATTGTGGAATTAACAAGCATGGAAAATATTTTCGCTTCAAATAGTCATTCAGACAGAAAATGTTAAGTTGGTGAAAAGAGACAACCCTTTTGGTATATCTAGCAACACTGAGTACTAGTTGTTCAAAAAATAGAGAGTATTATAACTTAACAGTATAATTCTCTGAAAGTGTTGCTTTTTCTATCTATGGACGCAAGCCTGTCTGGTTGACAATATCTTGAGAAAATGTGCGTGTTTGTGGTAAGGCCAAGTAATACTGTGCTTTGTAGTCTGGAATGTGGATACAGGGTCCATTTTTCAGAATTTTTGGCTATATACAATTCTTATATTTGCTGCATGCTGGCCATGTACAAAAATAAAAGTTAGTGGGCCATATATAAGGAACATCTTATGCATGTTACGCGCACTTTTCATCTATTTCTATCAAGGAGGATTACTGCTTACACGTTTTGCTTTTTCCACAGATCAAAACAGTCAGCCGTACAGAGGTTCGTTCACCTCGCGTACCCATCCAAATCGCCTGTCATATCTCGGTAAGACACATCTACTAGAGGAAAAATAGGCACATGCAGTCCGTGCAAAGACAATGACGCTACATTAGGCCGATTACACTAAGCCGATTTCACAGCTATATATATGTAGAACCCGGTGTTTTTTAGCATGATTCGCCGGCTATGATTCCGTTTTGCCCGTCTTGATCTCTCATTATTACAAAGCGAAAGGAACGTAATTATTTCTTCTGTAAACTCGTGACTGTACACGGGGAGTGGTCAATTAAGCAATTATTACTTTTATTTCACTTTGAGATAGAAGTCTTTTTCTTGATTAAAATAGGTTATCAGGAAAGAAAGACTTTTCTCATTTTTGAATTGAAAGCAAGAATTGAATTTTAATATTTCTGTAGCAGCCCTAGTTCCCTATTTTAAACGGAGGACGTCACCTTATCTCCTTAGTTAGTTCCTAGGTCAGTTTTCTCGGATGTAATCGCGACCTCCCGAAGACTTCCGACGCCGGGACGTCGCGACATCACCGATCGATGACAATAACAGCATGACTTCATCGCTTTGAAAAGAAAACAAAAGAAAAGAGAAAGACGAGAATTAAACATAGGATCTGAATACAAATCAGCTAATGGTGAATGACTAAGTTATGACACAACAACAACAACGACAGATGAGATGATGATGATGATGATGATGATGATAATAAATTTCAATACATGATATTTTAGTGTTAAAAAACTATTCGATGTTTTAATAATTAAATATAATAGAATTTTTTTTAACCTTAGATGACAAAGAACGAAAACGATATCAAGCCTATGACAGAAGGAACGTTAAGTTTTATTCAAGGATGATTAACGAAACTGCTGGGGATATTTCTCCACAAGAGGATAGAATTTGGTTTGGAGTTATCGTCACAGAGAGTATTGTGATATTTATAATTAACGCCTACACTCTCATTGTCTTCGCAAGAAACCACCACTTACGCAGGCGCAGTACGTACTTGATAATAAACCTGACAGTGGCTGATTTACTGGTGGGAGCAGTGTCGGGACCTTTGGAAATATACTATTATCTTGTGATCGATCCTGGAAGTGGTTTCAGTTGGAAAGCTCTCAGTTTGGAAATCTTTTACGGCATCTTTCCAATTTCTTCCCTTACTAATCTCTCTTTTATTTCGTTAGAGCGCCTGCACGCAACACTTTATCCAATAAGGCACTTTGTCACTGGGAAATGGGTTTACTTTGGCGCTGTCATCTGCAGTTGGCTGTTAGCTTTGCTTCTGTCATCTGTGATGGCCGTGATTGATCATATATACGTACCAATTGCAAATGGGTACGCATGGGTATCATGCATTGTCCTCACCTTATTGATACCCACAATCTCTTATGCTATTATTATTGCAAATATCAAAAGCAAACGTCCTCCTCGGTATTCTGGTCCAGTTATCTCTGACAGAAAACTATCAATAACTCTATTTATTGTTACTGTTGTCTCTATGCTTACCATTCTGCCCTGGGCTATTTACGCTGTCATTCCAATGGGAATTTGGAATCGATTATCGAAGACAACACAATTTCACCTGGATTATGTAGTTATCGTGCTATATTACGTCAGCTCTTTGGTTAATCCACTAATATATGCTTTAAGACTTGAAGAGTTTAAGAAAGCAGTAAAAGACCTCATTTGTAAAACAGCTCCAGCGTCAAATCACGTTCAACCAATCGAACTTCATGCGATGTAATGGATGCCCACAGCAGGAGAAACCATCAGTTATTGTTTTAAATCGTTTACCTTTGTGAAACCCAGAGCTCAGTTTGGAGCGGAAGAAACGCTGTGTGCGTAAATTCTTGTTTATGAAGGTTATAAAGCCTGAGTATTTTCATGATTTTGTCATTCTTCATCGATATGTGTCTATGATAATTGGTTAATAAGAACTGCTGTATTGGTGCTTTATGTACTCTTGGTTATCTACCAACGATGTAACATCACCGTTAATAAACTAGCTTTAGTAGTTGTTATCTGAATTCATTTGTGACTGGGCAAATACTACTATTTTTCCTTAGTATTTTCCAGGCCCTTCAAGTTCAGTTCTGTTTCCGTACTATTGAATATCCTGTCCCCCCCCCCCCACCCCACCACCTAGAAAAATATTTCACTGATCTAATGTTACGTGAGAAGAGGTTATCCTAAGACTTCAATTTAAACTTTGGGAAGTCTTCCATGCAGTCAAGTCTCTGAGTTTTTGGCTCTTTCAAAGACCTGGGTGCTACTTTCTCACGGGGACTTCACCGAATAACACTCTTAGAATCCCACCCCAGGCCACATTATCAGATGTTGGCTCTCGTTAGCGTTTTTTATGTTTGAGCTAAATCGATGTTGTTAAACTGATAATATCTCTATGCGCATTTGCTTACTTGTACGTGAATAAAGCTTATTCCTTATTTATTTTTTTATTTTTTTTAGTACACTAGGGTTAAAGCTAGTAAGACACAAACCAGTCACTTCACCTGTTATACGTCATCTAATAATGGAAAGGTTTCCTACTTCTTCATAGCGGAGCCTGCGAGCAAAGCCCGCCAGCGGAGCTCCATTGCTAAGGAAATTTGGTAACCAATCGATCCGAGAAATTTTGGTTGTGACGTAATAGTCACGTGACTGTCCGTCCGTACGTCCGTATATCCGTACGTCCGTACGTCCGTCCGTCCGCACAGACTCTGCGGGGGGGGGGGAGGGGAGTCCCAAGACAAACCGACGGTGGGTAGAGAATGCCATCTTTTCTTGGCGGGAAATCGCACGATGCTTCTGGGCAACCGGCGTTTTTCTTGGCGGGAAATCGCGTGACCATTGTCGCTTTTGAAAAAGAGGTTTCTTTAAAAGCTTAAGCTTCTTTAGCAAAACGATTGTTCGAGAGTACTGAAGTTTTATAATTGACAAAAAAAAAACATCTTAAATCTATAAATGGAAAGAAAAAGTTCAAAAGAATACTGGTAGAAGGCGAAAAGTTCAAGTTACGAAAGCTGCCTTCAAAGGACTTCATCGCTTTGTTTTCTTCACGGCGGAGAGTTTGCCCTGTTCTGAAACACAAACGAGTAAGTGAAGTTTCTAAAGGGTCTAAGGAATACGATTTTGAGTATTACGGTGAAAGAAATTATGTTTTGAAATGGAAATTTCATTTGTCATTAGAAATGTGTCATTTACTTTTGACTTTAAAAAATTATTAGAAAACGCGCTCAGATTTGTGACAGATTCTTGAATAGCCGATTTCACTCGCGTGGACCGACCCACGATTTTGGAAGTGTAACGCGAATTGCATTTAAGTATAAACTTACGGGTTTTCGAATAAACGATTTCTCTGTCCATTGTTCTGTGTTTGTTTTTTCATAACAGTAGGTCTAAGCACAGTCGCAGGAAAACTGCACAAGCTTTGCTTTCAATTTTGACCGCCCGGTCCATCTCTTTGTGCGACTGTCGATTTTCTTGTCCTAGAAGTTTTCAATAGTAATAATCTGTTAAACGAAGCAGTTGTCGGTTTAAAGCTTTTTATCCCAAAAGCTTCCGAAAACAGTTTTGTGCGTTCCTCAAAGCGCCTAACTTTATAGGCTTACTTCGCATCCGCAAAACTTATGCCGGCATAAATTAAAGCGTGTTTGGTGTTTGTTTGTTTTGGATCTTGATGGTCTCTAGTTAGAGAACGAAATATAACAGTTATTTGAAAAACTATAAGCGAGGCAGTTGTCGGTTTAAACCTATTATACCCGAAAAGCCTCCAAAAACAGTTCTGTGCATTTCTAAAAGCGCTCGAATTTCAGACAATTTGCAGCCGCAAAACTTATGCCATAGAGTTAAGCATGTTTGGTGTTGGTTTGTTTTCAATCTCGATGGTCTCAAGTTAGAGAACGAAATATAAGGGTTACTTAAGTAACTATAAGCGAAGCAGTTTTGAGTTTAAAGCTATTTTATCCGATAACTAATTAACGTGTTCCTCAAAGTGCTCGAGTTTTTCGGCGGCTGCTAAAACCTACGCGACATTTCTTCGATAAGTTTATTACAAGTGCTTCGAAGCTCCCCGAACCCTTTCTTTCGGGTAATCCCAGTAAAATGCCGGTGAAATGTCAGTATAAATTTTTGACCAGACTAAAAGTGACAGTTCATGTTATTTGTTAACATCCGAACGCGATGAAGATAACCCATTTAAACAGTCGAATAATTTTTATTTTGTTTTTGTAAATGAGCGCCGTTTCAAGTTCATTCAAGCGAACAGCCAATAATCCAAGGAGATTTGACAAGCCTTGACAGTTAATGACAGGATATGGAAACATTGTAAACACCAAGCAAGACGGCTTGTGAGTAAAATGTGTTCAGTTTGATGCCCGAAAAAAAGATAATCAAGCTGTGCGCAACCTCTAAAATGACCTTTCGAGCTTGGTTTTACAGAACAGATCCCCAAAATATTGAAGGACAATTCGGAACACTTTCAGGCTTTTTGAGAAACACTCTTCGAAAGCGAACGAGCCAAAAAAAGCCCCGAAATATATTTGAGACCGAAAAGTTTCAGGACTATTTTTGAGAAACGAACACCAGTTTATTCCTTCGCGGCTCCGCTTTTAGGCTTGGCTAAATCTATATATTAAGCACGAAAATCAGTTGAAAATATAACGAAAACCTCGTTACATTCTCTGACCGATCCTGACAATCTCTAAATTTTAATTACCAAATCAGCTGCGCAAAACTAACGGTAATTCACCACCTTGAACACGAGCATCAAAGGAGCTAAACAAGATTGTCGCGGAAATGGATAAATTAAAAAGAAATGTTCTTTGACATGAAAGAGCTTATCAGACTCAATGACTACAGCTGAAACTCTCCTTGCGCCCACTCTGGTAAGCGACCGCCCCTAGTGACAACTAGGATCGTGAAACCCGTTTTAATTGTCACTTAAAAATTAAAAGCTCTCGTAAGCGACCGTTCCCGCAGGCGACGGCGACCACTTTTGTGTAAGTACTGACTGGTCTTTTCCTTTATTTTTAATTTCTCGTAAGCGACCGCTAAGTCAACTACTTAATAAAAGCATTCACTTCTTCACGAAATTTGGAGTAATAAATAGGCGCCAATGGTTCGTTGACTTGTACATTCGCTAACCCCTTGAAACAAAATCAACTTCACGTTGCTCACAAAATCATTGCACTGTTTGTTATCAGTGAACTAAGGTGTTCCTAAGGGGATAAGTATGCTAGTTTGTATGAGATGTGATTTAATCAAACCAATATTTTTATAGGGTATGATTTTTGGTATCCCCTGGAGTGAGAATAGTTGGTCAAAAGTGTTTCTCTTTTTAAAAAGTCAATGACAACAATATGAGAAGAAGATTGATAAATTAAATTTAAAACAAAGAAAAGAATAATAATATTAAAAAGCTGTCAGGAAATTTTAAGATTGCATTTGCTGTAGATGGACGTCAAAGCTGGTTGAGAGAATGTAACCTGCCAAAAAAAGTTCAAAAGGCAATAAACGAACAAAAAAATTATGTACAACCAATCAAGAGTCAAACTTGAAGAAATGTTCTTTGACATGAAAGAGCGAAACAGACCTAATGACTATGTAGTCGAAGCTCTCCATGCGTCCACTCTGGTAAGCGACCGCCCCTAGTGACGACTAGTATCGTGAAACCCCGTTTGAATTGTCACTTATCAGTAAACATTGTGATTAAAAGCTCTCGTAAGGGACCGTTTCCACAAGCGACGGCGTCCACTTTTGTGTAATTACCGACTGGTCTTTTCCTTTCTCGTAAGGGACCACTAAGTCAGCTATTTAATAGAAGTATTCACCTCTTGACGAAATTTAGAGTAATAAATAAGCGCTAATGGTGCGTTGACTTGTACATTCGCTAACCTCTTTTGTGGTAGGCAATACTGATACAATGCTGATACAATCGGTCGCCTCGATGACTTATTTAAAGACTTGATTGCCAGGATGGTGGCTGTATAGAGGTACTACTGTATAGCTAAACCACAAAATTATTACTGCTAATAACGGTTTGGTGGCTAAAGCTACGTTTTAACGCCGAAAAAAAGGACACATTGTCTTCATGTCTTTCTTACCATCGAAAAATAAAATTATTCCAAGTAAAAACATTTGCACTACTTAGATAACCTATTAGAGTAATAAACTTGTCAATGCTTATTACATATGGATGCGGATAACGCCAGTTTATGCGAAGAAAGTTTCACAAACGTTAGAACAGATTAACAAAGCAGTTTCCAAATTGCTAGAAATAACCGTGACAGCTTTGTTGGTTGAAAGATAACATTCTACGTGTGTAGAGATGATTATATCAAACTATCTTCGCCAAAGTTGCATTATTTTACGACGAAGAGAGAGATAAATTTGTGCTGAGGTCGGTCTCTTTGCCACCGAAAACTGAAATTATCCCAAGTGAAAACATCTGTACTACTTAGATAACCTATCAGAGTAGTTAACTTGTCGTTGCTTAGTACATATGCGTGCGGATAACGCCAGCTTTATGAGAGGGAAGTTTCATAAACGTCAGAACAGAAAAAAAGGCAGTTACTGCGAGGAATGACCCAAATTTGTTGGTTAAAAGATAATATTCTACGTGTGTAGCGATGATCATATCAAACTATTTTAGCTATAAACATGGGTACATGTTAACGCCACAGTGAGAGAAGGTTGTTTTGACGTCACCTTTCATGCCATCGAAAACTGAAATTAGAACAGAAAAAAAGCAATTTCTAAATTGCGGGAAAATTATGAACACAGTTCATGAAATGTGATCAAAATAAGTCTGCCTTAACGTAAAGGTTATTAATTAGAAAAAGTTGACCAGTTGTTTAATAACATATCGAAAGAAGCGAGCTAATTTGATGCAAAGGGAAGCAGCTTAATTTTGAGGAAAAAGTGAAAAAGGTTTACTGATATTCTTATTCTGGTGATTAACTGAATCGATAAAAATAGGTAAGTATTCCATTTTAATTATAGCATGAAACGAAAGAAATCAGAAAGATGTTTTTCCTATTGAAAAAGTGAGGCATTCGGAAGATAGTTTTGGAAGTTCGTTGTATATGTTAAACTGAGAAGCAAATTTGTCGCCTGTGCTTTGACGTTCTTTTTCCATTCGAAAAACTAAAATGTTCACTGAAACTAGGTGTAAATGTACATTTTTAGTCCTCTCTGTTGAAATTTCAGCGAGCCAGAGTAGTCGGCAACGGTTGGTATTAGTGAAAGGATGATATTTATATTCTTAGCAGTTAATAGTAGGTCATCTTTTGACAATGACAATGAATAAAAAAACTATGTAAAAAGCACGATTTTTGTCAAAAACAAAGAAAAGCATGCATGAAAATAAGACAGCGGTTATAACTACTTAGCGGTAAGCGTTTCGTTTGTATTTCCCACTGATATTTTGACCACCTGTAGAATGTAGTTATCAGTTGAACTTACCTTCCAACTGATGATTTTCTAGAAGAAAAGAGGTGAAACACGTCCTGCTAAGCCAACTCTCATAAAGTTCATTTGTATTATATCCCAAAAAAAAAACGTATGAAAATACGTCACAGAATGGCTGAATAAGAGCACACAAACACTCGACTTGTAATTTTTGCTTCTAACTTCAGCTATCACTTTTAAGTCGAAGTTTTTGGCAAACCGCTTTGTACTTGTCTCAAATTTTGATTTGATCTCCTTCAAATGTTTTGAACGAGAGTTATTGCTTTGCTGGCTTATTTTCTCAGTTTTTTTCCCGAAAATTCCACTTGTCGTTGCCTCATATACCAAAAAAGGAGAGAGTGATGATAATATATAGATTTAGCCAAGCCTAAAAGCGGAGCTCCACATCTCTCTTTCATGCTTATTGGCCCGTAAAATACAGTGAATTTTAGTTGTGCAGTTATTCCCCAAGAGGTGAAAAACAGCAAGAGAAGACTTCAGCACGACTTTCACCGACAGCTCTTCTTGTAGCATTCTTTCGAAAGCTAGCTTATTAAGTTCGAGAAGAGTACTTGTAAAACTACAATTGCTAAAAAAACCCCACTTAAGTTGCTCCCGGTAGCGACTCGACAGACTTTTCCATGCAAGTACACATTTCTCACTGATTCCAATGCATCCCTCTGGCTGTTTAGTTCTTTTAACCATGAAACAAACGGCATCAAAGCGTTTACTGACAAAACTTACCCAAAAAATGTTTTAGGAAACTTTCAAGCACACGTATAATTATCAAGAGAAAATGGCACAAGTTTTTCAACCGCGAAGTAAGTCCCTTATTAATCGGGCGCTTTCAAGAACACATCCTGAACTAATTTTAGGAAGCTTTTAGAGTCTCGTTTTAGACAACATAGACTTAAACCGAGAAATGCTTTGCTTATAGTTACTTAAATAAAGATTTCATTTCGATCTGTAACTAAAGACACACTGAAATGGCTTAGCGTTTAAAAACAAAACGAACACCAAAACATGGCACACTTGACTCACTCACTGAAACGGCGATGCTAAGTTTAGTCGCTAAATTGGGACAGAAATGTCATTCACTTCAAATGAAGAAACCAAAAAATATAACAATATAAGGAAGATAAAATATTCCACAACTGAACAAAAAACATAAGGCGCTTTACACTAAGACTATAAACTTAAAAATGACGACAGAGCGACTCTTCAGGTGTTGAATACTAAATTACGAA
The DNA here is from genome assembly GCA_964017195.1 of Siderastrea radians. Taxonomy (NCBI): domain Eukaryota; kingdom Metazoa; phylum Cnidaria; class Anthozoa; order Scleractinia; family Rhizangiidae; genus Siderastrea; species Siderastrea radians. The sequence goes on along the minus strand of OZ024890.1, from coordinate 61,331,136 downwards.
TTAGTAAAAACAACCCAATATGCGTTGCCGAAGAAAAACAACCTACATTGAAAAAAACAACACAGACCCAGTCTCGAATAGTCATGATTTCCACTTTTCTAATAAAATACACTAGAATTGTCCAAGAAAAATATTGAAAATTATGCACTAAAGTTCAAAAGGAAATTGAGCTTAATTAAGTTAAGCCTAAATATCAGATTGCTCACTAATGAAAACTCCTTTAATGAATTAACACAGAAAAAAAGGACAAGAAACCTTCAAAAACATGAAATGTCATTCACATACGAAGCACTTGTTTGCCTAGGAAAGCAAACTGCATTCAATTTTCCCCTGGAGTGAAGTTACTCGAAAGCCGGCAAACGGGAACTACAAGGTATAAATTTCACAGCTCTTTTGAACAAGTTCTTAAAACATTTCAAGAAAATTACCTTAATTTACTAAACATGTGAAGTAGCTCAATTAAACAATTTTTACAATGTAAAGCCACAATCAAATCTGTAATTTACTTTACCACTGAACTGAAAGAAGGACTTGAAAATCTAAACGAAAGTCGTCGGGTTCTTTCCAGATCTCCTTAGCTTTGAAAAAAACAAGTATGTCCTCGAACAAGGATTTCTTGCCTTCAAGCTCTCCAATATCTTCTATATGCGCCATTGAGATTGAAGCAATCCTTTTCCTTTTCATGATGAACTGTTACAAGTCTTCATTCCAAGAATATATCACAATTATCGTATTGAAAATCGAACGTACGAGGAACCAGCCGCCATATTGTTTACTTCGGCTACAAGTAAAGACGGCATTCCACCTCTCCCGGTCGGGTTGTCTTGGGACTCCCCTCACCCTCCCTCAGAGTCTGTACGGACGGACGGACGGACGTACGCTGACTTCAGAACCAAAATTTTTCGGATCAACAGGTTACCAAATTTGCTTACCCATGGTGCTCCGCGAGCTCCGCTATGATTTATAAGAATTATAGGGTCGCCTGTCATCGTTCTTAATGAGACACGTGACACAGGATAAGCAGAAAAAGATGGGTTAAAGATACATTTAGCAAGAATACTAATCAGCTTATACAGTGGAGTCTCGTTATCTCGAACATCCTGGGGACCAGGGAAAGGGTTCGATTGCTCTCTCCTCGGCAGAGGCCTCCTAAAGTCGCTCCTTGACTGCACGCTTGGGAAAAAACGCGTGGAAACTGGGTAGAGGGAAAAAGTAACGCTTTCCCCGCGCTCTAGTTTTCTCTGTTTACTAATATACAGGGGCCCGTGTTACCGTTTTCTCTCCCCCGCGTTTCACGTTTTCTCTGTTTACTAATATATTGGAGCCTTTACGGAGGAGAAAAGGGTTCGATCGAGATAGCAAAGTTGTTGTCCAATTTCACTCTTTTCAAACTTTACTAACATATATAATGCCTATACACTGCATCTAAAATTAACCTTAATTGACATATTTTGTCTTTGCATTTATGGGCAGCAAACATTTTATTCAACGATATACATACCACCAGGCCCCAGTTGTTCAAAGGTTGGATATCTTTATCCACCGGATAAATCACTATCCAGCGGATAAAATACACTCCAACCAATACATTTTATCTGCTGGATAGTGATTTATCCAGTGGATAAAGTTATCCAGCCTTTGAACAACTGGGGCCAGAAGTCTTATGTACCTCTGACACAACTCCGTTGTCGGCTTTCATTAAAAATGACGAAAACTAAAATGTGACGCAGTAAAACATTTCACAAGTTCACGAGTTATCTGACAGTTTCGAAAACAAAGCATCTCTTGGTTGCCATACTATAAAGATTATTGAAAGGAACGACTTACAAAGAAAAAGAAATTTTAGTTTCATGCATCTCGTCTGATATAAATTCTTCAGTTTTGACATGTGTTCCTCTCTTCGATACTGATACGAGATAACGGGGGTGTAACTATGGGAAGATTTTCTGGGAGGGAAGCAGATTTGATTAGAATTAATGGGGTTTTCGAGTTATCTGAGGTTCGAGATATCCGGGGTTGAATAACAGTGCTACACTGAAGCAAATGCTCGAGACCTGGCCCCAAATTCGAGATAACGGGAATTTCTAGATATATTCGGGGTTTGAGTTAACGGGATCCAACCGTAATACAGTATGTCGTTGTTTGTACTAGCTGAAAATTTTAATCATCTCGCTTAACCTTACTTGCCCGAATATACACGAGAAGCACAAGAAGAAGGTTATACCGAGTGAAAGCTACATTACCATTTATTTAAGGATGACTAACGAGACTGCTGAGGATATACGTTCAGACAAGAGGAAACAGTCTGGTTTGCTGTTTGTGTCGCTGAGTGTATTGTGATATTTGTGATCAATGCTGTCACCATCACCGCCTTTGCAAGAAACCACCACTTACGCAAGCGCACTACGTACCTGATAATAAACGTGACAGTGGCCGATTTGCTGGTGGGGGCGGTGACAGGACCTTTGGGATTAAAGTGGATTAAGAAAGACTACGGACCTGGCTTTAGCTGGCAAAAGTTTAGTATTTTAATATTTTACAACATATTTCCATTTTCTTCCCTCTACAATCTTTCCTTAATTGGTTTGGAGCGCCTTCATGCAACTCTGTGTCCCTTTACCCACTGTTTAATTCGGGAATGGGTTTATTTTAAAATCATCATTTGCAGTTGGTTGTCAGCTTTGCTGTTGTCACCTGTGATGGCTGTTCTTGAAATGTACGAACAAGTTGCAGGTTGGTACGCATGGGCGTCATTCATGGTCCTCGCTCTCCTGATACTCACAATCTCCTATGTTGCTATTACTGTAAATGTGAAAAGCAACCCTCCTCCTCACCAATTTGGAGCAGTTCCCTCAGACAGGAAACTGTCAGTAACTTTATTCATAGTTACTGTTATCTCTATACTGACTGTTTTGCCCTTTGTTATTTACGCCGTGATTCCAGACGATAAAATCTCGAAGACAACAGAATTTCATATTCAATATACAGTTTTTGTTCTATATTTAGCCAGCTCTTTAGTCAATCCACTGATATATGCCATAAGAATGAAAGAGTTTAGGAAAGCAGTAAAGGACCTCATCTGTAAGAGAGGTCCGGAGTCAAGTCGCATTTAACCAATTGAACTTCATGCAATGTAATGAACGCGCACAAAAAAATTAACCTCAAACCATGTAAAGGTAATTGTTTTGAAAGTCTTCTTCAACGATTTTTGAAATCGCATATGATTTGTTTTGGAGCTATAGAAGCCACTGAATGACCTAAGACCGTAGACATGAGACCGTTTGATGAGTAGTTCATGATGTACAGATATTCTGTATAACAGATACATTGTACTTACGATATGTAATCATTATATTGGTACAGTATCCGATTAATAATTTCTGCTGTATTGCCATATTGCACTTTAAGCTATCATTACCATTTATTGTGTGTAGTGAAATAAAATCGATAGCAAAATAAATCATTTCAATAAAATCCGAATTATCGCATGCCTCAGTTATTGAATTTCTAGCTTTTTCGCTGCTTCACCAGTCACAGGTTATCAGCAAATTACCCTGTTTTATCCCTATAGGGAAGGGCCGCGGTATTTAAAAGATTTTCCCACAAAGGAACATTTTTCTTTAAAAATATGGCAAAGATATTCCATGTGTTTTCAAAATCCACTCTCTTGAATTCTGAAGTATTTAACCTTCGAGCAAAGCTCTCAGGGGGGGTCTTGCTTTTTTCCTCTCCATCCCCCTGCCCCCCGAGAGCTTACTCGCAGGCTATGAAGTATTCGCTGCTGTGGTCTTTGCTGTTGTAGTTCTCTCTTAATTACGCTTGCCATGTTTTCTGGTAAATTACCTGCGCCCCTTAATGTCTTACGTCACCGGGAGAGAGGTTTTCCCCCTTCGAAAGTCGTTTGGCGTCCCCTTAGCTGTTGCCAAGTTGTTGCTTAGCGCATTTTTATATCATAAACGTACAAACGGTCATCTCGATCACGTAAAACTTGACTGAGTAGGTTGTTGTTGTTTAGATATTCTACTTTATATATACCTAAGCCACACAGTTATCCCTACCAACGGGTTTAGTAATATTCTATGGTATAGTGATGATCGTATCAGACTATGTTAGCTAAAGCTACATTTTGACGCCAAAAAGAGAGAAAAAAATTGTGTTGATGTCCTTCTCCTTGCATGGAAAACTAAAATCATCCTAAGTAAAAACATTTGCACAACTTTTGCTTAGATAAGCTATCAGAGGAATAAACTTGTCACTGCTTGTTAATGTATGCGAATAATGCCAGTTTATGAGAAGAAAGTTTTACAAAAGCCAGAACAGAAAAAACGGGCGACGCCAATTTATTGTGAGAAATGACGCAAATGTTTTTGTTGAAAGCAATATTCTACGTGTATACGTGTATAGTGATGATTATATCACACTTTTTTAAGTTAAAGCTACATTTTGACACCAAAAAGAAAGATAAACTGAGTTAATGTCGTTTTGCTTGTCACCAAAAACTGAAATTATATATTCCAAGTATAAACATCTGCACTACTTAGATAACTGTCAGAGTAGTAAACCTGTCACTCTTTATTCCATATACTTGCCGATAACGCCAGTTTATGAGAAGGAAGTTTTATAAACGTCAGAACAGAAAAAAAGGCGATTGCCAAATTGCAGGAAAATAACACACATTTGTTGGTTAAAAGGTACTATTTTATGGGTGTAGTGGAAATTATATCAGAGTATTTTAGCTAAAAGTACACTTTGACGCAGAAAAGAGAGATAAATTGTGTCGATGTCGTTTCCCTTGCCATCAAAAACTGAAATTATCCCAAGTAAAAGCATCTGTACTACTTAGATCACTTACCAGAATAGTTAACCTGTCACCGGTTGTTTATACAAATACATGCGACTATTCCAGTTTATGAGAAGGAAATTTCGTAAACGTCATAAGGGAAAAAAGCAATTTCCAAATTGCGGAAAAGAAACACATTTTTGTTGGTTGAATTTGGTTGTTCTGATGCAAAAGGACTCCATTTTTTTTGGAAACAACAAAGTTGACAGAAGCAGCTTAACTTTGGGAAGAAACGTCGACATTCTTTTCCTGGTGATAACCTGGGTGAAAAGAAAAACGGTGAGTATTGCACTTTGGTGATAACATGAAACGAAATTAAAAGCAGAAATACACTTTTTTTCTATCAAAAAAGTGACGCGTTTAGATGATGAAGTTGGGAGATGTTTATCGCAAATGAGAGTAAATTTGTCGCCTGTGTCACAACCTAGTGAATATGTTTACACCTTTTTTTTGCCAGTCGAAAACTAATTGACACAGACTTGGCATAAAATGAACATTAATCCTCTCCGAAATTTAGGCAGGTTTAGCCGAGTAGTAAGGATCGATTGCTTTTAGTAAAACGACGATCTCTATTCTCAGCAGTTAACGACTTTAAAAATTGAATTCGAGGAATGAATAAAAAACTGATTCAAAAAGAGCGATTTGATCAAAAATCGAAAAATTGCGAAAATAAGATACGGAAAACATTTTTGCGCTAAATAATTTCTGAGAAAAATTGCTGACCTGGTGAAGATAGACAACTTCGTCTTCTAGAATAACAAGTTAAAAATAAAATTCCTTGATAAAACAGTGTCTCTTTCCTGTAAGGTACAGGGAGTATTGTTGTATTAAGCATAATTTAAGAAAGTTTTTCCCATACACAACCGCAGTCGCTGGCAGCGTCTTGTGAGAAAAATACTGGCATTTGTGTGGTTATTGCTGTTTTACACGGACCACTTCTCCGACAATAGTTGGCTGTGCAAGTTTCTAGCTTTGCTGGTTATGCGGAAATCTTAAAAACTTTTATACCGAATTTTATAATTTGCTGTTGTATTTAGAAACATTGTTCATAGAAGGTTGCCTTTTAACGGCTGATTCAATGTTATCATAATCAAAATAAGTCGAACGAAAGAGATCGAGTATTTTTTATCATTTGAAGTATGTACAGCAGCGAACTATTTCAGAGGCCGCAGTTTTTACGTATCTCTAGCCAGAAACTGAAATTCGTTTTTCATATATCAAAACACCTGTGCTCAATTTCCGCTTCACCTGCCGTGATCATAAAGGGCAGCACACCATATTTTTTGAATCGATCTGACACGAGTGCGATATTTACCGATAATTTGCTTTCTTGAATATTCAATATCGATCGTCACAATCAAGATTCCTAATGAGACGTTGTCACCCGAGTTGGAGTTCAAGCTTGAAAGAGTCGAAAACTTACAAGGTACTAGGTAATGGATCAAAAACGAGTGCGATTTTTTCATCAGGGGTTCCAAACGCCGAGAAAGAGATGAAAGCACGACGCCGTAGGCGGAGTGCTTTTATCGTTTCGAGGTGTTTGGAACCACTGATGAAAAACGAGGCACGAGTTTTTGATATGGCTTCTCAAACTTGTGTGGGTATTAAGTAGAACTGTTTGAGAACAATAGTAGGTTATAAAGGCGCGCTCAGTGGGCGATTGTTTGTTTGGTATTCAATTGGTAAATGAAATGAATATTTAAGTGGCTGTCTCCCTAAGATCCTCATAACCCAAATTGGTCACAAAATAGATTTCCTTCAAATCTTGTATGTGAATTGCACTTTGTCTGGGTACTTTAAAAACACTTTTCGTTTGGACTCTAAATGCTTTCTTCAACAGTTTACAAGGGGGGTCCCCTGGTGGACAAAAATACACATTTTACTGGTACAAAAATGCCAATTTTCAATAACTTTGGTAACTCCTCACAACACTTAAAATTTGATGCAGGACAAAATTCTACTGTTGGTTGATAAGTACAACTCTTCCTTATCCTACATTGTTACTGACATTTCCATGAGTTGTTTTGAGTAGTTAAAACAGTTCCTTTTAACAACCCAGTTTAACAGCTTTTAAAAAAGTAGGAAAAATGGGTAAACAAAAATACATGTTAACAAAAAGTGAGACCTCGTCTAGCAAATTCCTTGCAGTCATGGAAAGTCAAAGACTTGGTCTTAATTATAATAAAATAAAATCGTGCGGCCAGACGGATTAAAGAACGTGGCGCCGCTTTGAAACACCAGTACTTCTTCATTATGCAAATTACGAATCACAACCTATGCGTGGAATTTAAGAGCAACTGTGATGCGAACAATGCTCCCTTACATCAGGAAAACACGAAAATAGTTTCAAACTACAGCGGGACACAAATGTAAACTGGTAACATTTCGCATATAGCTTTAATTAAAATGTACAGCATTCAAATAGCTCATTAACTATGTTCAATTCACAAGATAAACAAGTTATGAAGTACATGCCACTCGATGATTGCTAATTGCGCTTTACAAAACAACCTTGATCTAGAACTATTAATCTGAGAATAAATCAATAAAAGCAAGTCATATTGCCTATATCACAGCCTGTGCTTTGCAAACTTATTTAGCGAACACTTAGTGCCTTGCAAAACAATGAAATCAACGAAGGGCATCGGATGTTACTAAAACGGGGAATGGGGAATGGGGAATGGGGAATGGGGAATGGGGAATGGGAAATAGTGGTCAGCGGTAATACTTAAAAAATTAAGTTGGAGTCTGCGCAGTACGGCAAAGAAACGAGGATTGCACGTGGAGAGCGAAAGATGGAAGGTAAGAATATTTATCTGTCAGTTTTTCCCGAGTTTTTGGGATTATTGAGTTTCTGTTTATTAAAATTAACCAAAAATATTGATTTGCAGGTAATGAGAGAAACGATGATGTTTAGGATCACGAGGTTATCGTTATCGACAGGTTGGAATAAAAAGATTCGTATCACTTTGAGTACAGTCGCTTCGAGTGTTACAGTGAAACCCATTAAACCATGAACGCCTAAATTATTTCTGGAATGTTTATTGTTCTGCGACTAATCAGATTCGAGACGTAACCGCAACAAACCGCAAGAGTAATTAGCTGAAAGGTTTCGATCACGAAACGAGTCGGTGGCTTTTGCGTCCACGATAAATTCTCAGTTTCACCGCCGATTAACAAACACTCTGAAATTGTTATTTTGTTTTCTATTTCAGAGTTTATGCATAAACAAAGAATAACTATAAACGATATTTTACTGAAAAGAGATAAATAATCGAACAGACACGGCTAGGAGCGCGTCTGGGAGCAGAATTGAGAGCAGAATAATTGTATTCAGTTTTTGATTTTTTTAAAAAACGGCCTCTCCGGTGGTGTCAGTCATAATCATTTGTAGGTTTCAGCCTTTCCCTGTTTGACCAAAACAGTTAACTAAATAACTTTGCAAAAGTTTTTCTTTACGCTACTATGGTGAGGAGAACAGTGTATCAAGCTCATTCACGGCAAAACTCTTCCGTCCAAGATGTCACGCAAGCCGTTAGCCGAACATTTTACGTTATGGACATGAAACAACGAGCTGGATTTTTCTTCCACGATTCTCAATTTTTTTATACCCTTTGGAAATACTGCAGTTGTTATTCTTTTCAATTTCAGATAGCTTCTGTATGAGCGAAGGATAGACGGCACAAGTGAACAAATGTCCAGTTCTAGTAAAAGCGATTCGTGCGTTTAGTATATTTTAAAAAAGATACGTTTCCTTCGGTGTTTGCATAAACATCCCATTTATCACTTCTTTGGTTTTGCCTCAAAACGTGCTTGTTTTTGGCCCTCATTTGATGTTTTCGATTCCGTCGGTCCAAAGTAACACAACTACCGAACTGAGACCTAAATAGCCATCAAAAGCGAGTGTAATTATTTTTCATTGTGCTTTAACTTTCTATCGGGTTATTCATTCATTCATTCATTCAACGGTACGCAAGTTGCACGCATGTTTGTATCTGCAACGGCAGGCGTGTTTGTGTTTGCCGTGAAAACTCGGGTCTAACAGAAACTACAGTAATTATTTGCTCTACTGCAATAATCGGCGGTGAAACTGCGTGACATCTTGGACGGAAGAGTTTTGCCGTGAATGAGCTTGATACACTGTTCTCCTCACCACAGTAGGGTAAAGGGAAACTTTTGCAAAGTTATTCAGTTAACTGTTTTGGTCAAACAGGGAAAAGGTTGAAACCTACAAATGATTAGAACTGACAACACTGGAGAGGCCGTTTTTTAAAAAACCAAAAACTGAATACAATTATTCTGCTCTCGATTCTGCTCCCAGACGCGCTCCTAGCCGTGTCTGTTCGATTATTTATCTCTTTTCAGTAAAATATCGTTTATAGTTATTCTTTGCTTATGCATAAACTCTGAAATAGAAAAAAAAAATAACAATTTCAGAGTGTTTGTTAATCGGCGGTGAAACTGAGAATTTATCGTGGACGCAAAAGCCACCGACTCATTTCGTGATCGAAACCTTTCAGCTAATTACTCTTGCGGTTTGTTGCAGTTACGTCTCGAATCTGATTTGTCGCCGAACAATAAACATTCCAGAAATAATTTTAGGCGTTCATGGTTTAATGGGTTTCACTGTAACACTCGAAGCGACTGTACTCAAAGTGATACGAATCTTTTTATTCCAACCTGTCGATAACGATAACCTCGTGATCCTAAATATCATCGTTACTCTCATCACCTGCAACTCAATATTTTTGGTTAATTTTAATAAACAGAAACTCAATAATCCCAAAAACTAGGGAAAAACTGACAGATAAATATTCTTACCTTCCATCTTTCGCTCTCCACGTGCAATCCTCGTTTCTTTGCCGTACTGCGCAGACTCCAACTTAATTTTTTAGGTATTACCGCTGACCACTATTTCTCATTCCCCATTCCCCATTCCCCATTCCCCATTCCCCATTCCCCATTCCCCATTCCCCATTCCCCGTTTTAGTAACATCCAAGGGCATCTTGTTCTGTTTACATTTGCACCCATTACCTCAATTATTCTGTCATCTTCGATCAAATATAGATCCGTGCGTTTCAGAGATCATCTTAGAAGCGTCAAAACAGTTGGTTTTGGGAAAATTCTTTGTTCAAAGGCCTTCATTTAGACCAAGCTTTCCATGTATTACTTTGTTAAATTTTCCAGCAGTAGCCGCTGACCAGTAGCTAATGTCAACAAAAAGACCTGTTGCACCACAGGTAACCAAAGCGTAATGTGAGAGTTTGTATGGAGCTGAAATTCGATCGAAAATAATCGGCGGTTTTCCGCCGAAAATACATTAAAATCGAAATAAAGTTTAAAAAACCTTACCTGTTGTGTGTTTGCTGTGTTTTTATCGCTTTTCCGAGCTTCCGGAGGCCGTTTTGGACGATTTTCTGCTTAACGGTCGATGCGACGACATGTCACGTACTAAAGACAGCTGTCTTTAGTACGTGACATGCCGTCGCGTCGACGGTTAAGCAGAAAATCGCCCAAAACGGCCTCCGGAAGCTCGGAAAAGCGATAAAAATACATCAAACACACAACAGGTAAGTTTTTTTAAACTTTATTTCGATTTTAATGTATTTTCGGCGGAAAACCGCCGATTATTTGCGATCGAATTTCAGCTCCATACAAACTCTCATATTACGCTTTGGTTACCTGTGGTTGCACTCGCGTTTCTATTTGAATGTATGATCGCTCACCAATGAAGGGTGAATTCATTTGAAAATATGGGCTGGAGCTCATGGGGGAAAATTAAAAATTCAAATTTTTGCCCTTAATTTAGAGCTGCAAGCACATAACCACAGTGTGTGACGTGGTTGCTATTTTTTTTTGTATTTTTAGCAAGGTGAAATAACGTGATAACTCAGACTTTGGGGGGGGGGGGGGGCATCTTAACATGTTTGAAAATAAACTTCTAGTTTCATCCAAGCTGTTAAATTCTGGAATCCGACCCTGGCGAAACGTCAGTATAGCAAAAATATTACTACTTGATAGAAATATCCTCCGTTGAATACTTTCTGTTTGGTAAAACAGTTGTGGGAGCTTGGTCCATGACGACTTAATGGTTATGATCCAGTTTGCAGTATGTAACCCCCAGAACCACCTGATCGTGGGGTACTGCTTACCAAATGTGAACCTACGATACCCCAAAAAACGTCTTGCTTTTGAAATTTCGCCCCGACTTGGTTTTGCTGCACTTTCTCTAGATTAGCAGTTAATGCCGCCAAACATAGTGAATGTCACTTCCGGAGGGCATGTACTTAAACGCCGGAACGCCGGAACGAAGGAATGCCCGAATACTAAAACCTCGAACGCGGGAATACTTAAACCCGGAACGCCGGAATTCTTAAACCCTGAACACCGGAATACTTAAACTCGAAATGCCGGAACACCTCAACTCTAAATGACGATTTAACATACGCAAGATCACTGAAAAGACGAACAATTAGGGTTAAGCCGCGCTACTGCATTATTAATGTTACCTTCTGACTCCCGACAAAACCATTCTCCTCACTATCCCCTCCCCAACCCCCTGCCTTACGTTTTCCCGCCAACCATTATTATTATAATTTATTTGATTGCTGGGCTGTTTCGCGCTGGCATCGACATGGAGGACTCTCCAGCAAGGCAAGCGTATGTACCTGAAATTTTCTCTTTGACTTAAAGCGTTTAAAGTAACATTTACAAAGTGATAAACTGTTATTCCCTTCCTTTAGTCCCAGCCAAAGTCCAGAGAAAAAGAGGTGAGACACTGAATCTTAACTAGCCTGCGCGCAGGTTTTGGCGGGAGTCAGAAGGTAACGTTAATAATGTAGCGTGGCTTAACCTTAATTGTTCGTCTTTTCAGCGATCTTTTGTATATTAAATCGTCATTTAGAGTTGAAGTATTCTAGCGTTCCGGGCTTTAGTATTCCGGCGTTCCAGGTTTAAGTGTTCCGGCGTTCCGGCGTTCCGGCGTTCCGGCATTCCGGCGTTCCGGCGTTCCGGGTTTAAGTACATGCCCTTCCGGAGTTGATCACAGACTAGCCAGCTGGGTAGTATGAGAACCAGGCTTAATCAGTGGAAGTTACGAGTATCCTCAGATTTTTGTTAGGGATTGAATAGCGGGTGAGATACTCGAGCTCGCGCAAAAATTACTCTACTATAAGTTCTATCTCTACTAGACTACTCTTAATCTACCTGTACAGTAGACGCCCGTTATCTAGAACAGAAACTCGTTTCCTCTTGAATACTGTCTCTTGTCATTTACTACTGTCATTGCCGAGGGAATTTTTGATTTCCTTGAAACCCTACTTTATTTTAAATTAACCCTATAATGGGGGAGGGGGGAGTGCACGGACTCTGCCTTTGGGGACTTGAAACTTTTCTATTATTTTTTAATGTGTGAACAAGCACCGCCAAAATTTTATTGAAAAATTAGTTGGGAACAAATTAGTGTAGTAGGTCAATGTACAGTGAGATTCACGTTGCTAAGGCAATCAAACTTTGACAGGCGTGTTCATCTGAAATTGTTCGGTAAATTACTGTTTTAACTGAAAACAACAATGACTTTCTTACTGAAGGTGTCATGCTATTAGATAATTTTAGAGTTCTTTTATTATTTATGTTCACTTTTTGGTCAATTGGGTGGCTTTCCGAAGTCTTAGGGAAATCACGAAATCCAATACGGTGGATCCAATTGGAAATTATGACATAAATCAGACGTCGTGTGACGTCATCAGTATCCCTTGCCGATCTCAAAGGAGACATTCTTGGACAAAATTCTTGGACATACTTTTGACCCTCTAAGTTTCATTTTCATTGCTTTATTGCTATCGGCGTTTGCTGGAGGCCTGCCCCACAACGGCTTCAGAAGACCAAAGAAGGCCCGGTCTAAATAGGGTTAAGGTTGTCTCTTAACTGCAGCTGATTACTCTCTCAAAACTGAAGGAACCTTTTAAAGCCCCAGAAGTCGAAAACAGGAAGGTTATTTTCAAATCTATGAAGACGTACCCAGCTGTACAAGTTATTTTACTTAGCCAAACCATGGTCTTCATTGTGGTTGTGTGCTTGCAGATTAAATTAAGGACGAAAATTTGTTTCTTCTCCCCATGAACTCCAGCCCTTTTTTTCAAATAATTTCACTATTAATTCATGAAGGGTCATGAATTCAAATTTTAGATAGCTAAGAGCCAAAACGCTAGTGCAAAATGGAGCAGTACCCGGTGTTGTGGTTGACATTAGTAACTGGTCAGCGGCTACTGCCAGAATAATATAACACAAGAGAACTAAATGCAGGGAAGGCTTGTTGTAAATGAAGGTTGTTGAACGAAGAATTTTCTCAAAAACCGACTGTTTGACGATTCTAAGATGATCTCTGAAACGCACGGATCTATATATTTGATCGAAGATGACAGAAAATTGAGGTAACGGTTGCAAATGTAAACACAACAAGATGCGTTGATTTCATTGTTTTGCAAGGCACTAAGTGTTCGCTAAATAAGTTTGCAAAACACAGGCTGTGATATAGGCAATATGACTTGCTTTTATTGATTTATTCTCAGATTAATAGTTCTAGATCAAGGTTGTTTTGTAAAGCGCAATTAGCAATCATCGAATGGCATGTACTTCATAACTTGTTTATCTTGTGAATTGAACATAGTTAATGAGCTATTTGAATGCTGTACATTTTAATTAAAGCTATATGCGAAATGTTACCAGTTTACATTTGTGTCCTGCTGTAGTTTGAAACTATTTTCGTGTTTTCCTGATGTAAGGGAGCATTGCTCGCATCACAGTTGCTCTTAAATTCCACGCATAGGTTGTGGTTCGTAATTTGCATAATTAAGAAATACAGGGGGCCGTTTCTCGAAACTCCCGATAACTTTCCGGGCCCGAAAACTATTTTAGGTGAACAATATGCTCCGATAGCTATACAATTTTTATTGATTTTGAAAGCTAAATTTTAATCTTTATAGTTTCGTGAAGCACATTGGTAAGTTTGCGCCAATAATTACCATTTGGCGATAAAAAAAAAAAAGAGCTCGAAAAATTACTTACCGGGCCAGGAAAGTTATCGGGAGTTTCGAGAAACGGGCCCCTGGTGTTTCAAAGCGGCGCCACGTTCTTTAATCCGTCTGGCCGCAAGATTTTATTTTATTATAATTAAGACCAAGTCTTTAACTTTCCCTGACTGTAAGGAAATTGCTAGACGAGGTCTCACTTTTTTGTTAACATGTATTTTTGTTTACTCATTTTTCCTACTTTTTTAAAAGCTGTTAAACTGGGTCGTTAAAAGGAACTGCTTTAACTACTCAAAACAACTACATGGAAATGTCAGTAACAATGTAGGATAAGGAAGAGTTGTACTTATCAACCAACAGTAGAATTTTGTCCTGCATCAAATTTTAAGTGTTGTGAGGAGTTACCAAAGTTATTGAAAATTGGCATTTTTGTACCAATAAAATGTGCATTTTTGTCCACCAGGGGACCCCCCTTGTAACCTGTTGAAGAGAGCATTTAGAGCCCAAACGAAAAGTGTTTTTAAAGTACCCAGACAAAGTGCAATTCACATACAAGATTTGAAGGAAATCTATTTTGTGACCAATTTGGCTTATGAGGATCTTAGGGAGACAGCCACTTAATATGCGGCGATGCTGGTGAGTAAAGGAAGAATCTTTTAAAGAAATTTACATAACCGCACGTGGTGGAGTTCGAGTCCGGATCAGGACGATTTCGCGTTCCCAAAACACCTTCTGAGGAAAAGGTTTCGGTGAATGACGCGTTCCGGTTTCAACTAAGTACAGCAACGAGTGGGCTGTGAACATTTTTTGTCGAATGGCCGAGGTTAAGAGTGGGCATAAAGTTCTGGTAAGTTCGCGTTCGATAAACTGCCCGTAGGCATCAACAGCTTCAATAAGGTTTTAACTGAAATGTGCGTGGCGGCAGGCTTTCATTGCAAAACTGCTCATAGCATGTGTGTTACTTGTGTTTTCTCCCTGTTCAATGCTGGGATTAAAGATAAATTGATACGCGTAAAGGATGTTGTTTTCAAGAAAGGAAAATTCAAAAACTGCACAACCAATGTAACGGTGTCTGAGAAGAAGTAACCTGTTGCTGTGTTGTTGTAATTAATGAGTCAAGCAGGAAATATGCGCATGTATGCGGTAATTAGCATGTTACGACTGACTAAAATTTAAGTTTCTTGATCAGTTTTTGAACTAATCGAACGTGTCTTGATCGGTATGTTCATTGGGTATCAACATTCATGCACCTGACCTAATTGATGCAACCTGATTGGGTCATAAGCTCATGAATTATTAATGAGTTTGAGAAGTAGAAATCAAAGACACGGGACAACATAACTGACGGTAAGGTGATAGTTTTATTGAAGTGTAGACATATTTCATCGCTGTTTGCTTGAGACACCGCTCGGCGAGTACTCGAAATCATTGTTTCCTGTAGCTCATTAGAAAAGTGGTGCTAATTTGATCCAAATGGACTGAATCTCTGTGGAAAGAAGAAACTTGACAAAAACAGGTTAATTTCGGCACAAAAGTTTACATTCTTATTTTGGAGCTAAAATGGCTGAATAGCAAAACTAAGATGATTGTAACATTAAAGAAAAGTTATTTCTATCGAAAATTGAGGCGTTCGCATATCATAAGCTTGGGAAATAGTCATAACCCAGTGAGTATGCTGTGACGTCTTTTTTTAAGTTGAAAAACATTTAAAAGATTTTATTTATTTTATTCTATTGAGAAATATTCAAAGTGAAAAGGGGCATAAAAGGATCACTTTTGGGAATCTCTATTGAAATTATGTCGAACGATAAGTCAGCATCCTTTGTTTTGGTTAAACGGCGATCAAGAATTGAACAGATCGACAATAGAAGTACAGAATCTAAACACGAACACCATGAATTAAGGCAACGAAGTCAAAAAATGAATGAAAATCGAGCGGACGAGGAACCAGCGGCCATATTGTTGACCTCAGAGCAAATTCGGTAAACTGACGTACATGATAACTGTCACGAATATAGAGGTTGATAGCATGATATTTTTAAGTAATCATCTTTAACAACTTGTAGTAGCTGCAGTTGGTAGTTAGCGTAGTTGGTGTAGTAGCTGTAGTTGGTGTAATAGCCGTAGTTTGTGTAGTAGCTGTGGTTGCTGTAGTTGGTGTGGTAGCTGTAGTTACCGTAGTTTGTGTAATAGGTGTAGTAGCTGTAGCCGTTGTAGTAGCTATAGTTGCTGTTGTCTGGTAATAGCCGTAGTTGCTGTAGTCGGTGTAGTAGCTGTAGTTACCGTAGTTGGTGTATTATCTGTAGTAGTTGTAGTTGTTGTAATAGCTGTAGCTGTTGTAGTTGGTGTGGTAGCTGTAGTTAGTCTGGTAGCTGTAATTGCTGTAGTTGGTGTGCCGGGTAGCTGTAGTTACCGTGGTTGGTGTAGTGGCTGTAGTTGTTGTAGAAGCTTTAGTTATTGTCTTAGCTGTAGTAGCTGTAGTTGATGTAGTTGCCGTAGTTGGTGTGTTACTGAGTTGTAGTTACCGTATAGTTGTTGTAGTTGTTGTAGTAGCTATAATTGGTATAGTAGCTGTAGTTAGTGTAGTAGCCGTAGTTGCTGTAGTCGTTGTAGTAGCTGTAGTTGGTATGGTAGCTATAGTTACTGTAGTTGTTGTAGGTGTAGTAGTTGTAGTAGATGTAGTTGGTGTGGTAGCTTTAGTTGGTGTAGTAGCTGTAGTTGCTGTAGTTGTTGTCTTAGCTGTAGTTGCTGTAGTTGGTGTGGTAGCTCTAGTTACCGTAGTTGATGTCGTAGCTGTAGTTGTTGTAGTTGGTGTGGTAGCTCTAGTAACCGTGGTTGATGTGGTAGCTGTGGTTCGTGTAGTTGGTGTAGCAGCATTAGTAGCTGTAGTTGGTGTAGTTGCTGTAGTAGCCGTAGTAGCTGTAGTTGCTGTAGTTGGTGTTGTTAGTGTAGGTTGGTGTAGTGCTGTAGTAGCTCTAGTTGCCGTAGTTGGTGCTGTAGCTGACGTTGGTGTAGTAGCTGTAGTTGCCGTAGTAGCTGTAGTTGCCGTAGTAGCTGTAGTTGGTGCAGTTGGTGTAGTAGCTGTTGTTGCTGTAGTTGTTGTGGTAGCTGTAATTTTTGTAGTAGCTGTAGTTGGTGTTGTTGGTGTAGTAGCTGTAGTTGTTATAGTAGCTGTACTTGGTGTAGTAGCGCTAGTAGCTCTGGTAGCTGTAGTAGCTGCAGTTTCTGTAGTTTGTGTAGTAGCTGTAGTTGGTATAATTGGTGTAGTAGCTGTTGCTGCTGTAGTTGTTGTAGTTGCTGTAGTTGTTTTAGTTGATGTAGTAACTGTAGTAGCTGCAGTAGCTGTAGTTGCTATAGTTGTTTTAGTAGCTGTAGTTGGTGTAGTTGGTGTAGTAGCTACTACACCAACTGCAGCTACTACAACAACTGCAGCTATTACAGCAACTACACTGTCATGTCTTTGATTTGAAGGAACACGTGCTTTGAAATGGTGCATAGGTGCCCATGCTTAATGTCTATTTGCCGCTGGCCAAATACACCACAACTCCTCCCCACCTGGCTAGTGCACTATTGTAACTGAGAGAGTTCACAAAATTTAAATCAAACACAACATGCTTATTGATATAAGCACAGTCTTAATGTCAGTTCAAAGTTCATAAATCCAGCTTAGCTGGGGGGTTTTTGCACTCGGACAGGATATCGTCTTTCAGGAACTGGCTCACTCAGAGTTGTTGGACCCGCTAACTGCAAGGTCAGCTGCTGAGGTTGGTGGTGGAACATCAGTCTCCATGGTGCCGGCTGCTGTCCGCAGTCTGGCTTCAGCCACTGGTTCTCCATGACTCTCAAGCTGGATTGGATGTTCCGAGGTCTGGGTAACAGGGGTACTACTTGTTGTCACTGGGATTCTAGAATCTCTCAGTTGTCTGTGTGTCGACGCCACACTAAGCCAGGTTTGACTTTCACTTCGTTAACATAGGGGCCCAAGTTGTGTTTGTATGATGCCAGGTACCCACTTTGTATTACCAGTGTAATTTTGTGCTATCTAGATCACTTTCTGGCGAATGGAGAATTCTCTGGTCACAGCACCACCCTTCATAATGGTTTGGTCTATCTGGCGGTTGCTTATCTTCATGCGGTGATCTGGTCTCAGCAGGTCCAGTCGAGAGCGTAATCGTCTTCCCAAAAATAGCTGAGATGGCGGTTCTCAGGTGGTTGAATAGGGGGTATTTCTGTAAGCTAGCAGGAACGTTGCCAAGTTAATAATCAGAGGTTTTACTTCTGTTTCACTTTACATTGCTGATTTGAAACTCTGCACACAACGCTCGGCTAGACCATTGCTGGCAGGGTGGTATGGTGCTGATGTGATGTGTTTGTTTCCATTTCTCTTGAGGAACAGCTGGAACTCTTCGGATTTAAACTGCGTACGGCAATGTCCCTCGTACCTGCCTCGTGTGAAATGGTCGAAGTGTCTAAATAGTCGCCTGCGTTTACATACTGGTATAAAATGATGGACTTCCCTCGAACTTAAACGCTAACCACCTTTCTCGAGGTTTCAACTAAAAAGAATGTACTTTCATGGACATTTTATCACATTTAGGTCTGAGCAAAAACCCTTCAAAGAACACTGACAGAAAAGAATTCGAATCGCCTGTTATCATGAACCCATTACCAATCATTGCTTAGTTGTTTTGTTTTCGTACAAAGTGTCGGAGTGTACAGACGTTCGCTCACCAGCCGTGCCCATATACGGAAGACTGGACGTAAGATTCATGGAGTAATGATGATGATGATGATGATGATGATCTCAAGATCTTAGCATAGCACTGCCAAAAATGCGTTGTAAAGACCATTACAAACTTTTTAACTATTCCTGTGTGACTGATCGTGAACCCACAGGTGTCAAAAAATGGAAACAACAACTTCCCAACTCCTTTACCCAGTGGAAAGATAACTTTGCAAAAATATACAAAATATCCAAGGACAACAAACTTAGACAATTTCAATTCAAGCGTATGCTAGGATAATTGTCACAAGAAAATAACCTCTGAAATTTAAAATTACCGCAGATGATCAATGTACCCTCTGCTCAAGTCATGATGCCATTATCCACACCTGTAACAATGCGCTGTAACAACGTCAATTTATTCTAGCGCCTTGAATTGGTTTAATTATACGAATAATGTAAGCGTTAACCCCTCATCCGAGCAAATCTTATTTCACCTGAAAGATGCAAAATCCAATTTGACCACGGCCCAAGAACGCAGACTGGATCTTTTCTTATTATGTGCAAAACAGTATAGTTACTTTTGTAAAATAGCTTTGAAGACCCCCAATGCTGCAGAATTATAGAGAAAAATCAAAACGCAATGGAAAATTGAAAATGTCTCCCAACTAGATTAAATTAGTTTGGTTACAAACCCTCCTTGTTTGTTTTAGCTGTACGTTATATGTTTACTTACTTATTTTGTTTTAGATTTACTTAGTTATCCCGCCTGTATGTATATCATTAATATATATTCAATGTAAATTTGTGTGCTCTTTGTACTTTTTTCTACTGTTATGTAACCTTTTTCAAACTTTTGACTTGTATTCAATTTGTTTGTCTGCGAATAAAAAATATTTTAAAAAATGATGATGATGATGATGATGACGACGACGATGACGACGTTGGTGATGATGAGGATGATGATTAATTTTAGGAGCTCTGTGCTCGACATCTTTTTGTCAAGAGCTACTGAATGTTTTAATTGTTCCTTTTTTTTCAACTTTAGGTATAGAATTGATACAAAAAGAAGGACCATAACAGAAGGAACGTGAAGTCTTATGATGACTAATGATGACTAATGAAACTGCTATGGATATTTTTTCACAAGAGCATAGAATTTGGTTTGCAGTTCTCGTCTCAGAGAGTATTGTAATATTTATAATTAATGCCTACACTCTCATTGTCTTCGCAAGAAACCGTCATTTACGCAAGCGCAGTACGTACCTGATAATAAACCTGACTGTGTCTGATTTACTGGTGGGAGCAGTGACAGAACCTTTGGATTTATATTACCATGAGATCGATCCTGGACCAGGTTTTAGCTGGCAAAAGTTTAGTATTTTAATCTTTCACAACATCTTTCAAGTTGCTTCCCTTAGTAATCTTTGTTTAATTTCGTTAGAGCGTCTTCACGCCACACTTTGTCCAATAAGGCACTATGTTATTGGAAAATGGGTGTACGTTAAGGCTGTCATTTGCAGTTGGCTTTTAGCTTTCGTTCTTTCATCTGTGTCAGTTTTTCTTAAAATGTATCAATCAGTTGCGAATGGGTACTTATGGGCATCATACGTTTTCATCACCTTCATCATACTCACAACCTCTTATGTTATCATAATTGCAAACATCAAAAGCAACCCTCCTCCTCAACATTTTGGAGCAGTTGTCTCAGACAGGAAACTGTCAGTAACTTTATTCATGATTACTGTTGTCTCTATACTCACCATTCTGCCTCTGGGTATTTACGATGCCATTCCAATCGGCATAAGGAACCGATTGCCGAAGAAGACACTATTTCATTTCATAATTACATACCATGTGTCATATTACGCCAACGCTTTAGTAAACCCTCTGATATATGCTTTAAGAATGAAAGAGTTCAGGAAAGCAGTAAAAGGGCTTATTTGTAAAGACGCTCCAGGATCAAGTAGCGTTCAGCCAATCGAACTTCATACAATGTAGTGCAAACCAATAGCAAGATACCTTCTATGATTGTATTAAATCCTATGTAAAACTCAGAGTTCAGCTTGGCGCGCAAGAATTACGCTAACTGCGTAAGGTCTTTTTTGTGAAGATTATCAAGCCGGAGCATTTTCCTTATTTTGTTGTTCAACGTCGGTATGTGTCTATGATAATTGGTTAAGGAGAACTGCTGTATTAGTGCTTTATGTAGTCTTGGTTATCTACCAACGCTGTAACATTACCGTTTAATAAACTAAGCCGTTCAAACCGCGTAAGAAGTTAAACTTTGCTTGCTTTAGTTGTTGTTGTCACTTTCCACTAATTTCTTTTGTGAGTGGACTATTCCTTCTTTGTATTTTCCAGGGCTTTCTAGCAGTTCTGTTTCTGCGTACTAATGGTATCCCTTCTGCTAACATTAAACTATCAAAACGGCCAGAATTGAGCTGTTGACCGTTGACAATCACGGCATCACTTATTTCGACATCGAGTTTTTTGTTTGACCATGTTTGACTAATCGAACGTTATGTGAGTAACCGGAGATTATCTTAAGGCTTCAGTGAAAAGATTGGAAATTGTTTCAAACCAGTCAAACCTCTTCGCTGTGATGTCACTGAATAACACTCGCAGACTCCCGCCCCAGGCCACATTATCAGATTATGGCATTGTTAGCGTTTAATATGTTTGAGCTAAATTGATGTTATTAAACTGATATTATCTGCATTGCACATTTGCATACTTGTACGTGCATTACTGCTACGTGTACAGTCTACATAGTTAATGAAAGATAGTGCAAAATTATTCATTTTACTGATCATTTACTTTATTACACCAGGGGTAAAGTAATATACAAACCAGTCACTTCACCTGTCACGAATCATCTAAGTAAAATACTGGAAAGGTTTCCTAGCGCTTTGAAAAGTAATCTCTTGCTTTTAGCTGTTTTTTCGTAAGCACTAAAATCCGTTGAAAATGAAAAAACCAAAACCTCGTTACATTCTCTGACCGATCCTGACAAACTATAAATTTTAATTACCCAATCAGCTGAAGCAAAACCAACGGTAATTCACTACTTTAGAAACGAAAGCAGCAAAGGACTAAATAAAATCATCGCAGAAATGGTTGAATTAAAAAGCAATGTTCTTTGACATGAAAGAGCATATCAGTCTAAGACAGATTTGAAAACGTTTGCGTGAAAATTCTCAAGTTTCCTAAAATGTACCCCCGTAACCTTAAATGAATGAAGACACTGTTAACTGTCTGATTTGTAAAAACCATAGGTATATAGCTCTCATTTTACGGACATGTTGCAAACTTAAGGGGCTATCGGATGATGGACATAAAATCTAAAAAAATACAATTCGTCCCCAGTCTCCTGTTCCTTTATTAAGTGATCAATGAACGCCTTTCTCCTGTTTTCCCACGCTTAATGACACCGGCTGCACGCTTCTAATTAGTTCTTTGAGTTATTTGTTTATGTTCCCATTGGCCAGACATCATGACTACTCAGTTACAGCGGTTTTCAATCGAGTGTCGAAATTACTTGGATTGTCTTTGGTTTTGTTTCCTTTTTCAAACAGATCCAACATCATCCAATATCTTTAAATACAACTTTATTGTTTGAATGTTTTATGGCAGCCAAACTTGTGCAACAACATTTGACATCATTGAGGATCCTTCATAATTATTTAACAGCATTCAACAGGGTACCCAAACATGTGTAACCTGCAGATTTCAACAACACTAAATGGTGCTGAATGAAAACGTTGAACAGTTTGGCGGAAGCTTTACGTCGCTCTGTGATTAGCTTATAAACTCCCAACACTTTTTCAGCCAATTGGAGGCACAACCACACATGCATGTGTAACCAAAACCAGTTGTCTTGTTTTCACCACCGCTTTCCCGCTTTTGACTGGCGCACATGACATGCATCTGCTTCGAGTTCTGATTGGTTCATTAGGTGATTTAGTTTGCTGTGATTGGCTAGGATAGTTACTTCGGTCTTAGGACACTGAACTGAAAAGTGCTCTATTCACGTGAGGTACATTCTCCTTTCTAACCTTATTTGGAAATGAATATCCTGCAATGACATCATGCCACAAACAAACCTTAAACAAATCAAACTGACTAACAAAACATTTGAATCAGTAGGACTTTCCATTTCAATAAACAGTAAAGTAATTGTATGCACGAGAAGAGTCATAGCAACATGAAGCATTGAAGGCAGACAAATAATAAATAGTTACTGACGCATTCCTGGTCGAATAAGTTATTTTTGCCAAAAAGAAAAAGCATATAACCCATTTAAACCATTTAATTTTTATGCAAAAAATATGTAATATAAAAATTATGCTTTGATGACATCGCAATGCCCCTGCCCTGTTTTTTACTTGCAAATTAAAATTATTATGAAAATAAAGCAATAATTGTCCAACGTATATGTTGATTAAACTGAAATGACATTGTCAAGGTTGACAAATTGAAACGATTGGATTTATGATTGGAGTTCGCATAACGGTGAATTGAAAACTCAAACTTTCTTCAAATACAGTGAAAGAGTCTGTCATAACGGAGTCTTAGCTTTTTGCTGCTTACTTTGCGAGTTACTGTAATATTCAAGCATGGACAAGAGAATTATTTCAACAGAGTTACCTTGTCCTGTCCACTCCAAACCCAACAGAAGCGCCGTCACGAGTCGATGAATCGACATCTATACTTCCCAGGCGATTGATGAACGTTTTCGCTTGCCTTTCCTCCTTGTTTTCGCCATGATCGCCAACATCTCTTGTTGTTGTGGTAAGATACTGGCTGTAGTTGTCAGATGAGGATGATATGTTTTCATTATGATGCTTCGATCTCCTATCCGAGTTACGCAATTGTGCCGGGTGCTGCCATGTTTTTAGATATTCCCCACTACTGTATTTCATGGCGATACTTTTCTTCCCTTTCCCAGCCATTGCTTTTTTCCCTTTATTCTTATTTTCTCAGTCAGTGGTTTGAGAAACAACTGGCGATGACATTAACCATGAAAAAGACGGTCCAGCAGTTGATGTTGAAGGTTGTTCCTGGTTTAAAGTACCAAATATAAATTCTTCACTCACTTCTTCGATCAGCAACTGAGTTTTTGCACTCCCTGAGATTCTGGTCGGACTAGTTGCATCGCCATTCGCCGGCTTATACAGGTTACCAACATTGTTACTTGAGCGAGCCACCGAACAGGACGATCCCATTTCATCGACCTCTAATACCACTTACGCTATACGCGATGGTCTTCTTTCGCGGTCAACACTGACAAGTACGATCTGAAAGCGGTATCTTTGAAAGCAAAATTATGTAAATCTCTAACAGTTCTATATATATAGAAAAAGAACTTTGCCGAGGTATATCCACAGAGTAGCTCTTCATGCACTGTTTTCAGTTCGAATTGGAATTTAGAAATGCGGACTTTTATGAAGAGAGGAATGCCGAAGGAAAAGCCTCGGAACAAGAACGAAAACCGAGTCCGGGTTTCGATCTCGCGACCACAATGAGAAAAGGGGCGAATGCTTTCACTACTGCGTTATCTCTGCTGCACTAGTACTAAACAGGGTAACTCAACGAGCAAATTTAAAGGAAATACTTTAGGTGTCGCTTACTGTTTTCTCAAATTGTTTCAGGGAGTCTTAGCGTTCACTAGCTATTACTGGTGGTAGCTATTTGCTATAGCAACCACGAGATAGAAAGTACCTAAGCATGAGACCTTTCTATAAGTTAAACCTTTCTAATCTCAACAAGAAAACTTGTGGTTTATCAAAGACTGGCCCTTACAAGCTGGAGTTATACAGTCGTGGGTACCTATATTGACGGATGAGTTTTTCTACTGGTATATATTACAAATACATTTCTTGCGGTCTATTTTGGAAATTGCAAAAAATACAAGTACAAAAATGAAAACCGGCAGCAAACATTTCATACCAACCTCCAGCTCTTGCATTTTCAGTATCTTTGGATACAGTTATAAATGGAATGCGTTTTATAAATAGAGAATAATACATAGGCGCGCGGAGATATGAAATTTTTCTTCGAGTGTTCAACGCGATGTCGCGTTGAACACAAAAGCCCACAATATTACTGAAAGAATTTTTATTTAAAGGCAACAGCAGTAAGCGTAAAGGCAGAAGATAAAAGTAATTTCAGTTCAACTGATTCAAACAAACTATTTTCAAATACATTCATTAACACAATAGAAAACTTTTCACTATTATTTTATTTTCATTTTCTTATTACTACTCTTTACTGCTTTTTTTGTCCATATTTATCAGTAGACAATCTAAAGTCACGGTACCTTCTTCATGTTGCTCCAGATTAACGACGTAAATGACTGGAATAACACTTATCGATTAACCCAATTCGGCAAAGTTGCAACTCGCCGTTCGTTGTCGAAGCCTACACACAAACTGATCCACAGCGTCGTATCTAAATTGAAAATTCGCTTAAACAAATGCCTCTCGCACAATTCAACTGTCGAACGTTGTCCTTCGGTTATAGACTCGCTGTAGAGTAGGTTTTTCAGGTAACGCTCCACAGAAGCGATAATTCCTCTGAGTGTTGTTGGCTCATATTCATCACCGGACTTTTTTCTCACAGACGATAGAAATCTGCCGAGGTAAGTGTCTTATTCTGGCGGCAGTATATTTTGGAGTTGTCTTGTTTCGTTTTCATCTGGCAAAAACGACTTCGTCAATTCTCCGTCGCTGTGCATCTTTCTTTGAGTGTTTTTGTGGGCTTCAGCTTCGACAAATCTTTCAACATCGGCGTCGGTGAGGAACACGAACCTTTACTTGCCCAATTTTTGGCTGTTTTTTTCTGGCGTATTGCTCGAGGCCATCGTAAACTGTTAGCAATTATTTCTTTTTTTGAACGAGTCAAGCGAACAGAGATCGAGAACTACAGTACGAAATCGATGGGCAAACCGTCGTCCATCCTCGGAGATCCAGGGGCAGCTAGTCGGGACGATGGGATTTTCATGGGCGAAAGTTTACGTTGTCACTTTTTTCACTGCAAGAAAAATAGTGACATGTATTCAAATACCGAGTCAGCAAAGAAAATGTCTGTCGAGATTTCTCAGCGTATGTCTTCCGAAATAATGCCCACCTTTACCGAAATGGCCGAAATATTTATAATGAAGACCAAGAATAGTGAAAACCGCGCCTTGTTTTCAATCAAATGCTCTCGTGGTGCATTATCAATCGTCGACAAAATAGAGAACTGGAAAAACACCAAGAGAAAAAAAACTACTTCCGTCGATGAGAAGGAGAAAGATGAAGTGAAACCAGAAACTCATAAGGAGTTTTCAACTCCTTATGAGTTTCTGGTGAAACTCCATGCTGCCCTAGTACTTAATATTACTTTCTAGGCAATTTACGAACCTAGAAGGGATACATAGTGCAGTGGATGTGGCAAGGGTTTCAACGACAGAATGAGCTTAATTATTTTTCTCTGCCAGCAACCCGGCGAGAAAAATCACTTTGTATCGAAGCAAAATTAAGAAGAAATTACGACTGAACGTCACTGAGACACAAATCTAAGTTGTTTCAGAGTGCTTGATTTCTTAGGACGAAAATAAACCGTAGAAATAGAATTTTAAGCATTTAGCGCTTTGTTTACAATTTCTTTCATCGTCCAGTCAATCACTTGTTCTTAAAATTTCACAAACAGCAGGTTTCATACGGAAGGCTTTGACTCCGAAATATCGAGACAAGACAAAATAAAGCACAGTAAAACTGGAAAGAAGCATTTAATAAAAATTGTCTCACTTTTTATGGCGAGTCAGTACAAAAATCATGCAAGAGTCTGAACGACAAGCATTGAACAAATCCAGTACCAGAAAAGGCGACATTTTTTGGCTATACCACACAAAATTTACATTGGTTTACCTGTACTCGTTGTGGCTCTATCTGTGTTCCCTTGAGCAGCTCCAGACATTTAGACACAAGTCGGATGCCACGTAAAATACGTTGAATCGCTTTCACAGTTGTTTGAGTGTTATTTTTAACATTCCGTCGGCGGGCTCTAAACTAAGAAAAACTGCGTTTTGTGGTTTGCGTTTAAAAAGTAAGATGGTGAATTCTAATGTTCCTCACCTCCGTAGTCTTGTTTCCGTGAGCTGCATAGTAATTATCGTTCAAGTTTAATTATTAATCCTGTCTTCAGTTCGATCAAACAAACACATGATGGCTCCGTTGTCAGCGTTGTGCGAACGGAGCGATTTCAAACTCGTTCATTTGAACTCCCGCAGCCATAACGGTGAGATCGTACAGCTTCAATCCGCTTTGAACGACGATTACAACAATTTTCAGGAAAACTCAAACACGTACCCTTTTTCAGAGCCCATAATTGGGAGATTTTTCCCAGACCTTGTGCTTGTACGTTCACTTCGGAGCAGTTTCATTGATTCATTCAGCTCCGCAAAGAAACACTGCAACACTTTGCAAGGTTTTGGCGCCTTTTTCGGTCAGTCATGTGATCGCGATCGATTCTTGTACCCTTTTATCTCGGAGTTTCTCTCTCTTTTTTTTCTCTTTCTTGATTTTATAGCAATTAGTGATTGCGTTTTTAATAATTAAAACAATTGTGTACTCGGGCATACCGGATATCAAATAATTATAACCATCTTGGTCATATCCAGCACGCCCTCGTTGTACGCAAATTTGCGTGTAGCCACGCGCGTTTATGACGTTGAGGGTTGCGCAATTTTTTCTAAAAATAGCACATTTGTCTTTTTCGATGGGGCCGCGTGGACCCCGCGCTTACGGTCTCCGTCCCCGATTATGGCTCCTGTGCAAAGGCTATAAAAAGCCTCAGGAACTCCAAGGTCCGAAATATACGCCTGAATTCGAGTCTTACAGAGCTTTTCCAATTGTTTTCACCTTTCAAATGACGTATTTTTATCCGCATAATGTCCAAAACGCTCTTGAAAATTGTCGCGCACAACAGTCGGTCGAGTCACAATTTTACAAAGGGTCCCCTTAAACCTCCAAATAAGCGTGGTGGTGGCATTGCAATAACCTACTCATGTCCCAAGAAAACCACGGTCAAAAACACAAAACCCTCTTCCGTCAATGAGCAACCACTCAATCATCGTGACCTTGAACAACCTACTACGACCAGGAAGTTGTAGAACTAAAAGACGGTGCCCTGCAGACCCTTTTTTAAAAACAGCTTTAAGAATTAATAGTTCATTTTTACTTTTAAGAAACAGGCACCTGGTTTCAACCTGCGTTTTTCGACTAGATACTTTGGTTCAAGAAAAGGTGAAAATCTGTCAAGGAAAACGTAACAACATGCTACGCAGGAGGGGAGGGACCTTGCATTCTATCCCTGGGACAAGAGTGGAGTCCTGGCAGTTGTGCTATTCCAGCGTCTTCTAATTCAAATATATCTTATTGAGTTTATAAGCTAAAGGTTTACTTGTTAGTTTAAGGGGGCAATATACGTGGATGCCTTTTTTCCCCAACGTTTTAGCCGTTTTGCTTAATTATCTCCATGAGGTTTCATTCAATCCAAAACGCTATCATAGGATCATAGTACAAGTTCCCACATATCTGAGAGAATTTTTTTTTGCGATTTTTAAATTAAACGTAAAGAAGGCGAAGGGGGAGTAAAATTGATGAATTTTAAGAAAATTGAAAATTGTTAAGAATTAAAGGTGAGTAAAAGTTAAAAATTAAAGTTAATAATTAATAGACCAATACCAGAAAAGCAAAACAAGTATGATGCAAATATAAAATTTATTTAGCAAAATTCACAATTTCGCACGCATTTTTAGACACACATTGCAACTGTTTGACAGACTCTACACACCATACAACAACAATAAATACATTTAGTGCATTATTATAAACATGTTAAGATAGGAAATGAATGTGGCGTAAAAATATATATAGAAATAACAAAGGTTTGCTGGCAAACTTTATGAAAATAGACAAATCATCGCACGAAAAAAACGAGGAAGCAGGCCCGCAATGCGTGCGCACAAAAAATATACAAAAATATTGTTTGAGGCCTGAAGACATTAAGCGTTTTCCACGCCTCGTAAGAGGAATTTTACCTAGCATTTTTATCAAATAGTTTTGCTTCACGCAATATCGATTACGGCACTTCTAAGATCCTTATTCAATAACAGTAAATTTTAAATAACCGGTACCGTAAGAAGCGGGCTTCGTGTCCGGGCTCCCGTGAGTTTCTTCCTTTTCTGTATACAAATAAATTCCTACATTTCTTTTCAATCTGCCTTTTAAGAAAAAACCGTAAAACGACAACCTAAAATATTTGAGCCCGCAATTCAAATGGGATTTGTCACCTTAGGTGTGAAAATTGTCACCTCGGACATCCAATTTTTTGAAGCGTAACTTAAGTTGTATCGACCTGATATATTTTTACTTCAATAAGTTTTTTTTCATTTTGATCAAATTTTTAATAGCGATCAAACTACCTTAAAAGGCCTACGTAATCGGGATTTCTACATGTTTGGATCAAAACTAAACACATTTTTCGTGCACGAAATGTGTCAAGAAAACCAAGAGGAAGATACCGAGCGACTTAATTAAAAGGAAAAAAAATCAGAAACCTTTTTAGCAACTTTTCCAAGACAACAGAGAAAACCGTGAAAAAAAAAAGGCCTGGTTTTGTCAAGCTCTAACCCATTTCCATCCTGTCCATCCGTAGCAAAGGGGACTTGCTGATTCAAGGTGATGATGACGAACAAATAGTCATCGATAAATAATTTTTAAAAAGAGGTAAAAAAGGTCAAATTAATTAAAATTATTTTTATGTACGATTATAAATACAATCATGTTTGGCAACGGCAATGGCATTCAAATTTATCAAATAGTCTTTCACTCATTAAACTTTGTGTAAAGCGCTATGGCCTTAAGCGCCACCTAGGCTCAAAGCGGAAAGGTAACAGGTAACTATGGTCATAATTTGTGAGGCTGTGTATGAGATTATTAAGTCTGATCATACAAATAAAAGCTTTGATCAGGGGTTTCCTGTGGTCCTGTTTACTACGCTGAACACGCTAGTTCCAGCTTTTGAGAATAACCTCTGAGAATAAACTCATCGAGAAGTTTACTTGGCCTCCAACGCAGACATTCTTTGGGTTCGTCACGCATTCCTCCCCCGCGTGGGGAACGGGATTGCGTGACAAGCACTAAGGACGTCTGCGTTGAAGGGTAAAGTTTACTATGTGAATGTTTTTTCCTTTCAAACTTTCCGGGTCGAAATTTCAGAAAAGTGTATTTTACCACTTAAATAAGATTAAATAATAAAACAAAATAATAATAATAATGATAATAATAATAATAATAATAATAATAATAATGATGATGATGATGATGACCATGATAATAATAATAATAATCAACAACATCATCATCATTATTATTTAATTATTATTTAATTATAAATCATTGTTGTATAATTACTCTTATCATTCGTTTCCTTTTTCTTTAAGCAATACCATCGATGTATACGGGAATACAAATAAATTGTTGTTGTTGTTGTTATTATTATTATTGATTGACTGTGTATTTGAGTGGTAATTTCGAAGATAAGACAGAAAACCAATTACTCAGCTTATTTTTTCTTGTGAGTTTTGAAAATACGGAGATATTGGCGGCGACGGCAAAACTTCTTAACCATTCTCTTCTGTCTTGGACTTGTTTTGGACTTCGCGCGGGCGTCCCTTGATCTTTCCCTGGTTCCGTTGATTTGACATCAAGCAGTCTCTTGATTGACGTTTGTGCCTACACGGTGGTAGTGGTGTTCAACTTTTGGATCGGGTTCATCGTATTCATGCTGGTCAGTGGGCTGCAAAAGGAAATGGATCCACCCATGTAATTTTAGTGGTTCAAGTTAAGGGTGAAGATTGCTTTAGCTTTGTTAAGTTAAAGGGGATACGTCATTCTACTGATTTGTCCTGGGTTCGAATCCCAGACCATCACGAGTGGATTAAGTTTGTTTTGTTTGCGTACCTCTTGGGGTAAAATTAATCGAAGCCTGCGACGGATTTACGAAGCCCTTCCAAGTGAAGATGTCTCTGATGCATTGTTGGAAAACAATAGCCTTTGTTAAGACGCAATACTAAGGATTCATCTTTGTGAATTCGCCCTCCTAGGTCCACAAAAAGAGATTCTGTAACCAGACTCCAATCTTAAACAGTTGGATGTGTGTAACAACAAGGTGTCCATCACAGACGGCTCTGTTTTCTGCGTCCCCAAAGCAAACGCAAAGCAAACGTTTTCCATATTACAACAGTTCAGCAACAGCAACAGATATACTGCATAGTACCAAAGTTACAGGGGAAAACAGTGTAAACTTAGTGCAGACTCAATGGTCCCAAGGGAAAGATGGCCGGACTTTCGCTCTGAAAGTGGGTGATTCAAGTCTTGCGGCCAGAGTTAGGAAACTCTGAATAGATCCTATGCATTGTTCCTTACAGCAGTTTTAAATTGAGTGTCAAAAGAAGTTTGCGTTTGCTTTGGTTTTACTTTACTACGCTTTGTGATTGGCTCAAAATAATCGCGCCATTTTATCAACTAATCAGAAGTAAGAGCAAACCAACTGGGACTTGCAATGGCTTCGAGTTCTAATGTTCTAACAGGTTTATCGTGTTCTTTAGGTCTCTTGTGATCACAGGCGACCCAAGCTCAAGATAAGAGACAAACGCCGCGAACGTGACTCTATCCGATGTCTTCCCATACAAACCTTTTATGTCTCTTATCTTGAGCTTGGGCCGCCTGTGTTGTGATTGGCCACAATAATTACTTTGGTTTTACGAAACTCAATTGAAAACCACTATAACAACAGGCATTCAAATTCCAACAATACTTTGAATGTGACTTACTCCCAGTCATCTCTCTTTTTCTCGAATCTATGGGGAATCTATGGGGAGGAGGAAAACGAGGGAGAAGGAGTTCCCCTTTTCTACATCCCATCATTCCTTGTTTTCCGCACTCATCGAAAATCCGCTCTTCGTGCGACTCCTAATGAAGGGACAAGTGACTGGGGACAATTCAGACTTCGGATTCGTCATAAGTTAGAAAGCTTCGTAAATCCAGCACCTGGATTCTGCCGTCCTGATATATCATAAACTAATTGCGATTTTGAGACGGCAATACTGCGTTACATGTATATTAACGGCTAGTTGGAAGAAAATATATTCCGTATTGTATCTATGTAGTTTTCTTAGGTGTCGGACGTCGACAAAACAGGCATAATAACGCAAACTTAACGAGCTTTCTGTTCAAAACTTTTTCAAAAACATGACTGCGTGATTAGCGCGCGCACAACAACACTACGACAAAAACAAACTGTTAAGACAAACGAAAAAACGCTTTTAATTAATACTCCTCTTACCTTGGCTTTTCGATAAAATGAGTTCTAAAGTTGAATATCGCTTGCCTTTATCTTTCAAACAACAATGTAATTTACAGTTCTGGCCGCTCTTCGAAGAGAAAGTTTGAATTTTTGTTTTGAACGGGAGGAGCCTAACAAAAACGACGCGAGATTTTCAGCCAATCACTGGCTCACCTTTGAGACATCAATACGTAGTCACATTGACGTCTCAAAAGCAATCGAAAGACTCTGAGAATCGTGATACTTTAATACATGTCACCTTGCTAGCTTCTTGTTGCTCATTCTTATAGAAACAGAGTTACGCTCCAGCCGTGATGGTCTCCTGGGGTTCGCACACGACTGAACCTAACATTTACTAAACCTGATCCATTTAAGAGGTTGAAAATAACAGAAATTAAATATTGCACACTTACATTATCCAAATCAAAGTGATCTCCCAAGGGTTTTAGTCCTAACTTCCTGATTTTCACCTCCCGGTGCCATTTGCTAAGAAGAAATTGCACAAAGCTGAATGACAAATGACTAAATCAATCACTTCTCTTCCTCCTTTTTACGTCATAGTGACATTCAAGGGGTAGCAACAGAACAAACATATTAAGGCTCTCATCATCTCAGGAATACCATAAAAGGGTCATGAACAATTTAAAGGGGGCTATGTCACGGGTATTTTAAGGTCTTGGGGTAAAACTTCTGGCTAAATCAAAACTACGAGCATTTTCTTATATCCAAAATGATCTTATAACTCCAAGAGGAAGACATTAGCTTAACCTTCACAGCGGTCAAACGCAAAAAACAACGTCACTTCCGGGTTTTGCAGAGCCTTGAAGTTTGAATCAGTTCAGACTTTTACGAGCGCGAAGTTCGTATGAAAACGATGCATAAAATGCCCCGATAAACTAAATTTCGCGCCGCTAAAACTTGTGGATGCCAGTAACTTCATTCTGAACACATGCTCAAAGAAGAAAGCTTATGAATAAGCTTTCAGAAATGGCGTTAAGTTTTCCGGTTAAAGTGAAACTTTCGACATTTGTCTGTATTTTCTTTTGTAAAATTATGGCGGGAACTGCGCACGCGTCGTGCGTTTGACCGCTGTGAAAGCTTAAGGTGATTCCATTCAATTGCATTGCGCATCCTTTCTGCGCATCATTTTTTGCGTGATTAGCGGGCGCACGAGCGCGCGCGCGTTCGGAACTTGATGGGTTTCCTATGGAAGCTGAGCTGTTCAGAGAAATAAATGGTCGTTGTCTCCCAAACGAACTCGGTGACCCCACTTTTTTATTCCATTTATTTAAGGAAAATACGACTTTACATGATATATTCAAATTTGAAGAATTTTTCATTATTCAATTTTGAAATATTCCGGTTGATTCACTGTTACAGTCAGATTTTAGGCGTTTCACTGCAACCGTGCAGACGCTCGATTTGCCTATTATTTCAAAGTAGTTTAGTTGTTACGGCAATTTTAAGACGTTTTACTGTAACGTTGTTCTTCTATCATAAGAATAATGCTTATATTTCATTGCTAGTAATAACTTTATTGAAGTAATGGGTGTCTCCAGTACAAGGATAGGTTTCTTTAATATTGCTGTCTAAAGATAGCAAAGTACCTATATACTACAGCTCCATAGCGTGAAATCGGACACGGTGACCCCCTCTTTTTATTTTATTTTTTTAATGTACTAGGTGTAATTAGTAACTGTGCAAAGTTTCAGGAAATTCTCATTACAACTTCTTTTTCGATGGAATCACCTTAACCACTTTTTAAAAGGAGAACAAAACATAATCAGTTTATACGTATACGTAGTTTCATGGACTATTATTTTGCTTGACATGTGTTGATTTGAGACTGAATAAAAAGCGAAAGAGTAGACGTCCCGCGTTTTTCGTGGAAAAGTAAAAAGCAATAAAGATTGTTAAACTCCTTACCAAAACAAGAATAA
The DNA here is from genome assembly GCA_964017195.1 of Siderastrea radians. NCBI lineage: Eukaryota > Metazoa > Cnidaria > Anthozoa > Scleractinia > Rhizangiidae > Siderastrea > Siderastrea radians. Next base: position 61,297,208 of record OZ024890.1, on the reverse strand, counting down.
CAAAATAACAGCTAATATAACTCCAAGCGTCACTGAGCCCGCAATCCAACCTATCTGCTTGCCGCTCAGTGTGCCTTTTGTTGCTGGCTGAGTAGGGTGATCTAAGGGAAAGAACAATAGCGATCATCATATTTTGCCCGCGAGGGGAAAGAGGGAAGAAGGTAATCTCTAAATTTTTGAGTGAAGGTGTGTCGCTGGGACTCTGAGACCCTAACCCCGTTCCAGACCACACTCAGCTCCATTTTGCAACCCTATTCTAGACTAGACACCAAAAATCCCTACCCTACCCCAGACTCTCTGAGCATCAATTCCTAGTTTTCCGGTAAATGACACCATATTCTAGACCAAAACGCTCTGATTTCTATACTCTACCCAAGAATGGTTCAAAACGATACCCCTCCCCCTCCCGTCCCGGGATACTATGTAACTGTTTGCAGTGGTGATTCCTGCCTCTATTTACCCTACAAGGAATCGCTTTTTTTTCTCTCTCGTATAATTGCTGAATGAGGCGTAAAACACAGAAACGTGTATGAAAATTCTCTCCTGATAAAAGCGCGCCTACCATTCCGCCAAGAACTCTGGAAATTTCGGTAGGAAATAAAATGGTGATCCTGGGTTTTCCAATTCACTCAAAAAGTCCGGAAATTACAGTTGGGAGGTAAATGGCACAAGCTGTTTTAGTTACTGTAATTTCCACTGAAAAATGTCCGAAACAAGACGAGCAAATCTCGCGATAAGGTAGTCCCGCTTTCCCTGTTGAAACTTCCCGAATGGAAACTAGAGATCCATTAAGACAAACACGACAATCGTAGCCAGAGACAATGCTAAAGATGTGAGTTGTTGCGAATTTTTCAATGACGCAAGCAGCGTGCACTATTCAAGCCGCATACGACAGTTGCACGTAAAAGTCGCAACGTCTAAATCGACCCTTATCGATTGCCATCTTTTACACCAGTTCCAGGTCTTCTAGGGCCACGTCTTTCGCCTCAACCAACATAACAGGTTTGTCCGAACGTCAACTTAAAATGAAATGCGCTCTTCCCGAATGGTACTCATTTTCGACCGACACTTCAGGAAATTGATTTTTATTAGTAAACGATAAACAACCCATAGAAGATCCTCTCCCATTTAGTTCGGAAGGTCACAAAAAATTTAGCACCATTTGTCAATTCCGTCCTTCCGTTTCCACTCTTCTATCAAGGCAGTGGAACAGAGCTGTAAGTGGCAGGCGCCGTCTTTTATGGTTGGTTTGCTGATTTTGGGTTGGTATACTGATTATGAAAACACCCTTATCATTATTCAACGGTCAACCGAACCGTTTTTTTTTCTACAAACAGTGAGCGCTCATTGCCTCCTGGGAAAAACTCTCTCTTTTCCCAACCATGTGTCAAATTTAGGCACACCTCGTTCGGCAAGGCACACCAGGCGATTTTTGCGTGCTAGCGAGTTTTGCTTTTCACTAGCTTGGAGAAATGAGCGTCTCCTTGTTCAATTTCATTTTTCTTTTTCTTTTTACACCAAATTTAACCCTTTAGGCCCTAAAAGTGACGAAAATTAAATTTCTCTTTACCTTATCAGTACTTGTTCAAACGTGCAAGTGATGAGAATAAAGAAAGTGACCACCAAGGATGGGATGTCTTGATATTTAGACAAACTCTCCTTACTAGTTCCATAAGAAATGTATGGGGAACAGTAAGGAGAATAATATGCATTTTTATATCAAGGCTTAAAGGGTAAACCTACAAGAAGAAAATCTGCTTGATATATAACTCTCCACCTACTTTGCAATTCCGAGATTACATGTGGTTCTCCTCGGCCACTACATTTTCCTTCCTTATTGCACATCTGTATATAAACATTGTATCTGTCTGCAGAGTTGAGTCCTTGCAGTATCGTGCTATTTGATGTAGCATTCTCGTGATATTCACATTTCTTTCCTAGTAATCCACGGCCAAGAAGTTGGTAGCCACATGAAATATGGTATTGATGTGGAGTCCCCTTCCAGGACGATTTTTTTGCCAGCTAGATGGAAGATTGAAACTTGTTTATTACCGTGATTATTAGCCTGCGAACATAGACGTATAATTTTATCCGGCTGTCATTTCTCTCTGCCGGAACGACAGCCGGAAATACATCTGCGTTCGCAGGCTACATGATTATTAGTACAAAATGTATACACCTAATTGAAGAAACATTGTCGTGTGAAAAGTATATACTATGAACGATACGACCCAATGGTTTTCTGGGAAGCGGGAAAACTTGCCTCTATTCTCAGGCACCGTGGAGATAACATCAACAAAGTATACCCACATCTACTCCAAAACCTTCTTAGGAATGAAAATATCTTGAATATCAAATGAATATATGGAACTGAGTAGCAAGCTTGTCAGTACTGTCTTCCCAGAATTCCATCGTGTCGCAACGTTCATGGTTTATACTTTGCACACGACAACGTTTTATCAATCAGGTGTATACCAAAACTGTGGACAGTGTTTTTCGCACACTCTGATTGGCTACTCAAACTCGGGATAGTTAACAATTATTTACCGAAGTGGAAGTGAATAGTGGTGGATACTTACCGAGCCATGAAGGGGCCAGGTTAATATATATCACTTTTCACTGACACTGATGTGAATAATTGTTTTAGTATATACATGTACCTATTTCAAAAAGGTTGCTTCAGTGATGCATGTTTCATAGACCGCAGTGCATCATGATCGTTAAATTTGTGACTGCTTTTCTGTAGCTATTAAGCCCTAAAGCAAGAACAAATGTATATTTTTATGATTTGGCTTTGTCCTAGAGTGCCTTCAGCGAGAAAAGCGATCATTACATTTATTTATAGCAAACATGATGCTTTGCGATCTATGAAACAAGGATCATGGATCATGCATTACCGAAGCAACCTTAACTGAAATAGGTATATAGCAAACCAGTGATAGCTAGCACCAAACATTTCCGTTTTTCTGAAAAAACGCGTGCAAATTCCAAAAAACGCCTGTAGGTGACTAGAATAACAGATACTATCCCGAGTTTGAGTAGCCAATCAGAATGCAAGAAAAACACTATCCCGAGTTTGAGTAGCCAATCAGAATGCAAGAAAAACACTATCCCGAGTTTGAGTAGCCAATCAGAATGCAAGAAAAACACTATCCCGAGTTTGAGTAGCCAATCAGAATACAAGAAAAACACTATCCCGAGTTTGAGTAGCCAATCAGAATACAAGAAAAACACTATCCCGAGTTTGAGTAGCCAATCAGAATACAAGAAAAACACTATCCCGAGTTTGAGTAGCCAATCAGAATACAAGAAAAACACTATCCCGAGTTTGAGTAGCCAATCAGAATACAAGAAAAACACTATCCCGAGTTTGAGTAGCCAATCAGAATACAAGAAAAACACTATCCCGAGTTTGAGTAGCCAATCAGAATGCAAGAAAAACACTATCCACTGGTTTGGTACATATTAAAACAATCATTCATACAAGGGGTTTGGTACATACTAAGACAATCATCCACCTCAGCATCGGTGAAGAGAGGTACATTGTAGATATTTATCCACCACTATTGACCTCCACTTTGGTGAAAAATTGTTAATTATTTTGCCAAGAAAGACAAGCAAGTTATGGATACCAAATTTATATGACTGGGAAATACCAGTGGCACAGAAAGGGCAGTATTAGACTGCAAGCAGGCTCCATGGGTTTCTTTAAAGATTACCTGGCCCAAATGAGGTTGAAAATTCCCTTGAACAACAAAATTTACAGTTAGGTGACTCATTAACAATATTTGTACAGGTGTAGTATGAAGCTGCATGAATGTGATCCAACATGTACACCTAGACAACAAACATTGGACCAGGCCTCAGTTGTTCAAAAGTTGGATAGCGCTATCCACTGGATAAATCTCCATCCAGTGGATAATGCTATTAATTTCTCTAATACTTATCTACTGAATAGTGATTTATAAGGTGGATAGTGCTATCTAACTTTGGGACAACTGGGACCAGGCAGAGAGGTACTTAATTTGAAATCAATCACATAAGCATTTCATTATTTCTGGAATCCAGATAGGATAAAGAGGTGGGGGTGGGCGGGGGGGGGAGGTTCGGCAGGAGGAGAAAGGGGGATGGAGGAGCAGGGACAGTACTTCCATGAGACCTTCTGCGTCTTACCAGTGTGGTCTCTGTTAAAACCCCAGAGTCACCGAGGTTCTTTCTTTTCACAGAGGGGTTCCCCCCGCTCCCCCCCAAAAAACCTGGCCCTAATTCTTAAAATTCCAACATCAAAAATCTGGAATCCCAGGCACAGGTTTCTCAGTGCAGCCTTTGATAAATACTCCACTTATTAATTTTAAGTGAAAACAGAATTTAATAAAATTATGTAATTAATTGCTGTTACAAGTAAAGACAAACCTTCCATTCCACTGTAACATTCCTCAGGTCAGCATCGTCTGGATAAACTACAGAGTGATCCCGTTCAACCTTGGGCGGAGAGATGGGATCTACAAGAAGCGTTGTAAATAATTGAAAATAATATTGACAGATTACAATTGTAAATTACAGAGATACAAATTAAGTACTAACTGTGTATTGATCATCAATTGAGGTTCTAAACATGTAACAGTAAATACACTGTCTAGTGCCGTATCACTAAATAGATACAAACATGTGTGCACATGAATAAACTTGTAACATGACCTTTTTCATGTACAACTAGAACAATAAAAAAAATATATTGTTGGTTTGAAAAAAATATACAATTTTACAATCTACTGTTAATCTGCTGTTATAGGCTTAGGTGTCAAATCAGATGAGTTTTTATTTTAAAATGCTTAGTCTCAAACAATGACACAGTATGTAAACAGTAGATTGAGCCTCAGAATTATTACATGTATGATCCTAAATAATTGAAATCTACACATCGACGTTATCTGAAGTTCTCCACTTTAATTTATTTTGCTGATAGCAATGAAACAATGAAGCAATGAAGCTTCTAAAACTACTGGTCTTTAGTACACTTTATCTCTGAAATGAGCACGGTGACTCTCCAATTTTTTGCCTTTCTGGCATGAGTTGGTCATTATCTAGCTGCAACAAAAGTTAAAAAAAGCTGAACATGGCACGATTTTGGGTGCAAACGTCATTAAAAAAAATATTCATTACCTCCAGCTAGTGTCTTTAAACATTTGGGTCCTAGTACATCACTATGTGCACTCCTCAGTCCATTTTCATTTACCAATTGGACCATCAAATAAATGCAATACTCCACAAATGCCTCCAGTGCAGACAGCTTTGTAAGAGTTGCTTTGTTTTCCACTTCCTTGGTCTGTTAAAAAAAGATACATTTATGAAATACAAATTATATTGACTGAAAAACAAGTGAATGAAACTTGTAAAGTGCAGCTTTGAACTGTAGTAACTGTCAAAACTTATGACACTTGCTCTCATACATACAGGTTACAGATATTATCTGTATCCTGCTGCACAAAAATCTCAATACCACATTATTTTCTATGAATAAGTACCTAGGTGCTTACAGAGTACAAAATGTACATGCAATTGAAATCACGAATTTTGGGTTAACAGAAGTGAGAGGGTATGGGGGGTGCTTCTTTGAAGGAGGGCACTTAATAAGTGACTTGTGGCCGGGCCCTTATCAACTGGAAAATTACTTCAATCTGTTAAACATTTTGTATCCGGTCCTGACTGTTTTCACAGAATTAGAATGTTCTAATGCCACAAAATCATGAAGGTTATTCATGTGTTTACAACTTATTTATGATATCCTCTTCCTTCTGGTCATCCTCATCAATGACAGCCATAATTTTAAAATCACAGTCCTCTTGATCAGACACTCAGACAATGTCAAGCCTTCGCACTTTAAGCCCCAGTAGTGACAAGCATCTAAATTTCTCCTTAGAGTATTACTACTTGATCAAACATACAGGTCATGAGAATAAAGGAAATGATCACCAATGATCAAATGTCTTGATTTTTAATCAAATTCTCCCAACTGGTAACATAAGAAATATAAGGAGAATAGTGGGAAGAATATGGATGCTAATATTGGTGCTTAAAGGGTTTGAAAAGGTTTCCATCTTTCTTTGAGGAATACAATGTATATGAACACTGCGTAAAACCCTTGCATCTGATCAAGCTGCACAAGGTGAACCTGGCTTCCAACAATGGATAAGGTGTCTTCCCTGCTGTCCTTAAGGTTAGTGACCATCAAGTCACAAAACATGTCAGCAAATTGATTATAAGTTACAAGTGCCTCATGATCTAATGGCCTGTAAAAGTGTGTCTGTGGGGGGTGGGGTGGAGAGGAGGAGGAGGAGGGAGGCACATACTTGTATAAGTATTTCCTTGTTTGGTAAAAAAGGTGGGGGCTTATTTAAGGAGGCAGTGCTTATCAGAAGGCTAAGGCCTTATTTGAAGAAATATGTCAGGAACATGTCTTTGAGTCATTCACTCCAATAAATATATAATGCCACCAACAAACACTGTACATGCACACTGGAAATGCTGGATTTTTAGTGACTGAAGATTTACTAAAATGCTTCTGCACCTGTGTACATGTAAGTGCAACACAAGTACACTGTATGTTGCAGGTAAATTTTTTCTGACTGATTGGCCGACAAGCCTTTACCACGGAGCAGAGTTCTAAACAAGGAAATTTTCATGAGACCAGAGAAAGCAGAAAACTCTCAGTACTCAACCTTTAACTCTCTGGTGGTATCAATGTTTGTACCCTTATATTAATGGCAAATTATCAGAACATTCATGCATGTGTACATGTACCGTGTCTTTTCAGGGTTGTCCACAACTTTTCAAGTAGCTAGCAAAGTTTTTATTAATAAGTAGTCTGAGATAGTGATTATCGAGCGCTCAAGGCGATCCCCACTAGGGGGGCCTGGGGGCATGCCCCCCAGGAAATTTTTACATCTTAAGTCCCCAGAAACGGAATTTCCTCCTGATTCTGAGCACAAATTTCCAATAATGTCAGTTCCAAAAGTAATCATAACTTTTCAATTTTATTTGTATAAACTCATGCCTTCAGTGGTTTTCTACATGTAATTCCCAGATCTCAACGTACTGAACTAATAATTGTGTATCTCTGTGCCAACCAGATTATTTTTAAGTCAATAAACTGCAATGCGAATTAGTTTCATTTCCATGTATCTGTGCCAGTAAAGGAACAAAATTAATAATTTGTCTTTAAAAATATATATATATATATATATATATATATATATATATATATATAATTTATATATATATATATATATATAAAAAACAGTTAATGGTTGCCTCAGGCCAACAAAGAATGCCACTGCGTCAGGAGGATCAAAGATTCACAGTCCAAGCCTCACTGCATGGAATTAAAACTCGTTGAAGGAAAGCGAGGATGGACAACTTCTGACGATTAAAAAGTTAAAAAATTTAATAAAAAATAAAAACGTTTCGGTCTTAGACCTTCATCAGTTACATGATGTAACTGATGAAGGTCTAAGACCGAAACGTTTTTATTTTTTATTAAATTTTTTAACTTTTTAATCGTCAGAAGTTGTCCGTCCTCGCTTTCCTTCAACGAGTATATATATATATATATATATATGATATTATGAATATAGGAATTCATATATTTGAACTGCGGAATGAAGAAATAAATGTAAAGAAGATCCTCGCAGTTATTAACGCAACTTATGCAGTTGCGAAAAGAAAGCCTGAAAAAAAAAAAAAAAAAAAAAAAAGGCCTGATTTTTTTCAGGCTTTCTTTTCGCAACTGCATAAGTTGCGTTAATAACTGCGAGGATCTTCTTTACATTTATATATATATATGTTATCACAAATGAAGACAATCATTAAACTTTTTTCACACACCTATATTTCGACGCCTTTTAGGCGTCTTCTTCAGGGTATATATATATATTTAACAATTATTCTACGAGGGCGCGCAGGATATCGAAAGATAGATAACCAACGAGGCGCGTAGCGCCAAGTTGGTTATAATCATTTGATATCCAGCAAGCCCGAGTAGAATAATTGTTTTATTAAAAACTTAACCACTATTTAAAAAAAAAATCAAGAAAGAACGGGAAAAATGAGAAAAGAAATTTAAACGGTACGAGAATCGATCACATGACTGAACGAAAAAGGCGCCAAAACCTTGCGAAGTGTTGTAGCGTTTCATTGCAAAGCTGAATGAATCAATGAAAACTGCTCGAAAGTGAACGAAGTAGCACACGTTTTGGAAAAAATCTTCTAATTATTGGATCTGAAATATGGTACATGTTTGATTTTTCCTGAACCATTGTTGTAATCATCGTTCCAAGCGGATTGAAGCTGTACAATTTCACCATATAGCTGCTGGAGTTGAAACTGAACAAGTTTGTAATCGGCTGTTCGCACAACGGAGCCATCATGTGCGTGTTTGATCGAACTGAAGACAGAACAAATTTGAACAGTTGACCTTGAAGAGGTAATTTCTACGCAGCTAATAAGCACGATTACTGTAGCGAGGAACATTAGAATTCACCATCATAGTTTGTTAAACGCAAAGCGCAAAATGCAGTTGTTCTCAGTTTAGAGGTTGCGGACGGAATGGTAAAAACAACATTCAAACAACTGGAAAAGCGATTCAACTCCGTTTACATGGCATCCGATTTCTATTTGAGCATTTGGACCTATTGGAATACAGAGCTACAACGAGTGCAGGTAAACCAGTGTCAATTTTGCGTGTTAAAGCCGAAAAACAGTCTCACCCTTCCTTCCTTCTTGGCAGTTTGCAGCTGTATTTTTTTAGTAAGCTTACTTGTTTAGACTGCTTCATGATTTTCGCACCGACTCGTCATGAATGTGTGATAGTTTTTATTACATGTTTCTGCCACATTTCACTGTCTTTTATTTTGTGTCTTGTCTTGATATTTTGAAGTGAAAATCCTTTCTGATAAAACCTACCGTTTTTTAATTTCAATGATCGACGTGACGATCGATGAAAGAAATTAATTGTAAACACCACGCTTAATGCTTAAATTTCTATTTCTGCACAGTTTCTTCAATCAGTTTTGACTTGTGTTAGAGGACGCTGTTGGTGATGCTTGTTGGTGACGCTGTTGGAATTTCTGCTTAATTTAAATTCGCTGCCAAGTCCATTTTTCTCGCTGGGTTGCTCGCGAGGAAAAAACTTTCAGCTCACTTTGTTGTTGAGTGTTCATTGACCATATTTGGGCGCAGCAGGTATATGAGCTGATAGCCTAGCTCCGTTGAGCCAATCAAAATGCTAGAAATCCAATATACCTAGTCCAGTTTTTAATAAATATATATATATATCTATAACAATTAGATTATTCGCTCGAGATTTCTATCGCATGATAGTTGACGTGGCCGAAGGCCAAATCAACTATCACGCATAGAAATCTCAAGCGAATAATCTAATTGTTTTAGTATAAATCTACTACGTTCAAAACTGAACAGCAGACACTACATGTTTTTATTGAAAAATGATATAAATAGGTCACACCAATACAATACAATACAATACAATACAATACAATACAATACACTTTATTTAACGAGGGTGAACATATTAACCTTCTACAGTTTTCTAACACATGGCCCTCAAAAAATAAATCCAAACAGACAAGAAAAAAAGCAGAATTCATTCGAACAAAAAGAATAAACATTAAACATTACAAAATAAAAGATAAACTAAGCTAAACTATAAGTAAGAGAAGTAATAAGCTAAGATACATGAAGTAGTCACATACTAAAAAAAAAAAGAAACTGCATTTAAGAAGAAAGCAGCATTCATGGCAACAGAGCTCCTCAAGATGGGAGACAGTGTTGAGGTTTTCCAGGAAAAGGCCACGAAGTTTATGCTTTAGCGAAAACGAAAAGGAAGACAAAGCAAAAGGCGAGGCAAGGGGGTGCGCAGCAAGTATCTTTAAATCAACCTCAAGGGCATTAAAGAGAACAGTGGCGGAATACGAGAAGGTGCACTTACCCAAATTTGTTCTAGGCTGGGGAATAACTAAATTATGAGAAGTTGTACCTCTAGTTATACGAGTAGTCCGTGTAGTGGATAGAAAGGAGAACTTCTGTTTAAGACAAAGAGGAGCTTCAGGATTAACCATAAAAGTAGCTGCAGTTTCCTACATTTTATCATTTCATTTCATTCATTTTATCATTTCAACCGCGCGCCAAAAACACTCTACTCACTATCTAGTCAACAGAGTAGATAGTGAGTAGCGCAGCCAATCACAGAACAGCATTAGTGATAGAACGCTAGTAGATTTATACTAAACATCTATATATATCAGAAAAGTAGCCGGCACAAATGACCCAAGTAGCCGGTTAATTCTGCTGGCTGCTGGCTGTTAGGGACAACCCTGTCTTTTTGCATTGAAAAATGGAAGAAAGTTTGATAAGCCTGCATTATTACAAGTTAGAATTATGCCAAGTTTATTAGCCTCATCACATTAAAGCCTTTGTTTCTAATTATGTCAAAAAAGAGAAGGCAATTTTATTATTGATTATTAATAAATTTAAATTAGGAGAAAGTTACACGTACAGTATGTAACAAATTCAAGACATGAGTCACAGAAAATGCCTCATTGCACTAATTCCAATATAGGTACGGCAATTACAAAACTGTAGTTTGACATCTGTTTGACATGATGATCATTGTACACATATCTCAGCAGTTGGTAGCCATGTTAGATTTCCACTGATGTGCATTAACATACATGTAACAATGTGATGGCCTCACTGTTATGATTCCCTACCTTATTGGGCTGATTTTCTGCATGATATAACACTGTGTATACAAGAGAATAACCTCTCCAAGCATCTCTTACTGCCCACCTCACTATTATTTCATTTCTCTCAGACTCAATCTTAGCAGAGAAACCAAGAGGAGGTCGAGGAGTGACTGAAAATTGGAAATTAAAGAAATTTTATTGACTATATATGCCACAAACAATGATACAGGAGTACATGTAATGTTGGTAAGAAGGTGTAATGCATTCTAAAGTACATGACTTTGCACTTTAGTACTCCTATCTCTGAGTAATCTGTATATTTTAACAAAATCAGGCCATACCATGTCTATCCTCCTTAAAAGTACATTGCAAAGGGTCTGGCAAATGGTCTTGGCAAGATCCATGACTAGACTTAAATTAAGGCAGAATGCAGTAAACTAGAAATTTTAATAGTGTGATACAGGAAGAAAACACCTTCATAAATTTCATTTGCTTCAGATTTAGCACAAACTTTCCAAACTATGAAAGGTTCCAGTTTTATGTGAAGTTTCTCCTGAATCACAAATAAATTCCAAGTACTTGGTCACATGGATGACTTTTGTATACATTTTTTTCTATACAAAAGCTATGTTGATGCAACAGTTGAATGTAACACATGCACCACTTGCAAGGACTATTATTATATTGTAAAGTTTAACTTTTTTTCCTTTTTCTATTTGGTAATAAAGCTTGTTGTTGTTGTTGGACTGTAAGGAGTAGTGAACGTCCTATACTAATAAGCTGCATAAAGGCCTGTTCACAATTGGAGATGAGGGACCCTGGGAAGGTGAGGTACCCCGCCTACCCGAAGTCAAAAAAAGCTAGCCTTCAAATGCAACCCTGGGGCACTGGGGTGAGGTTTAAAATGCATTTCTTACAGTTCTGATATTCCTCACTGTTCTTTTCATTCCAGGTCTTTTCAGGCTTAGCAGGACTTTTAGGCCCAAATTCATCGAGGTAATCAATCGCTAACCATTGGCATATCTCTGTGCACATCGCCGACAGGTCCTGCTCAAAATCCTTTCCATTAAAGTCACATGTAACTTTGTATTCTTGAAGATATCTCAGTAGCAGTTCCACCTGTTCCAGAGTCCATGCCATGACTTTCGGCTTTTTGTTTTTTGTTTTCAAGACTTCTTTGCAGATTTGGGCTGATGAACATTTGGAACTGATGAAGCTTTTCATTTTGTTGTTGTTTCAGGCAAGACTTCAGCTTGATTCAGCAGTTCAGCAAGATTGTTGGACTCCACGCTTAAATTTTCACTGGCACCGTCAACTTCTTCAGTATTTTCTTCACTAAAACTGTTTTCCTCAACATTTTGAAGATGAAATCATAAGAAAAGCTCGCCAGGCTTGTAGTGGTTGGCAGCCACGTTGATAAATGCCCGGATGGGCATCACCCCAGCTAGGCGGGTTACCTTACCTTCAGCATTCACATGGAGAAAACTCACCCCAGCTAAGTGGGTTACCCGGCCGGGCTGACCAGGCAACCCGCCTTGGTTGGGATACCCTACCTCTCATGTCAATGCGATCAGGAAAAAAAGAGAGATTGTATGGAGAGATTGGTTACCCCACCGAGGCGGCATACCACACCTTACTGGGGATCCCACCTACATTTACATGTGAACAGCCCCTAAGGTATTACTCTTCCAATCTGCATCCTTGAACGTAACTATTTAGCTGTGGTGATAAGCAGATTATTTATTATTATTACTACTTAAAAAGTATAGGTTTTTAACAAACATTTTAGAATATATTTGATCACATAGTATTTCTTTTAGAGTATCTTTAGACCAATAATTCATATGTACTTATTTCAGTGTCCCCAATTACTAAATTACTTGTGATTTGCTAGAAGTTTTGACACTTACATAAAGTTGATGATGGTGATGATGATGATGACGTAATGTGATATGAATTCCTTACCTAAATTTCTATCAACATATGGCGCAGAGATGCAGGTTGAAGTACTCCCAAAATCATTTGAAGCTATTACGCAAATAGTATAGTTGCAGAACTCTCCACATGGACCAAAATCACTCTTTTTCAAAATGCAGAAGAAATCCTCATTTGTATTAAGAATGCCTGCCGGTCGGCAGTCAGAATTACTGCTACATCTGCAGACATTATTAGGAGTGGCTATGGAGTCATTTACACACAATTTCACAGTGTAGTTGACAGCTGTACCCCCAGTGTCATTTGAAGCGGACCAAAATATCCTATATTCTCTGTTACGACCTAAAACACCCACAACACTTCTTCTTAAATTGCGTGGTGGGCTTGGAGGACCTGTGGTGGCAAAACGTACACCAAAATTAAAACATAACAAACACGAAATATCAATCTACAAACTCTAGAGCAATGTAATGTCTATTGCGTGTGTGTAACCAAGATTTTCGTACACGAAATAGAATATGCTGTGGATTTCTCCCACTTACAGTTTATGTTTGTACAGCACTACGCTTATTTCGCTCTCCACCAAGCCTTACCTTTCATGCCATCTCTTGGTAAAGAACTGTCAACAGAGGTCCATCCTGCTACCGCTACGAAGAATAAACTTACCGCAAAATTCAAATTGTCCATTTTTGTTGGCCTCCAAGCGCGCCATAAATAGCGACACATTTACGTTTAGATATATATACTTGGAAGAAATGTACGAAATTCTTAACAGTTTAAGGCCTAATAATTATTTTTCCTTGGTAGATCAGTCTTTCTTGAGTCCATATCGGTTTTCGTTTCGTTTGGGAAACTCTGAGTCGAACGTTTTTTATTTCCGCCATTACTTCCTTGCCATGCCATTACAAGTTGCTAGGATTGAGATGTAAGTATGCATACTAAAGTGTCCTGCGACAGTGATAGTTTCCAGGCCCTGGACAATTCTGAGGGGGTCCAAATCCACTAGGACACCGGTTCTGGGGGTGGGCGTGCGCGAATTGAGCGCGAAGGACTTTTATCACTTGCAGCGCGCCAAATTTACAGGAGGAATCTTCCTCCCGTGGGCCTTATCCAATCAGACACAGCCTTACTGACGCGCCGTTAAGCAAGCTGGATCGGATTTAATGGCGCTTCACAGTCGGTTTTTTGTGTTTTTCGCGCTTCCGAAAAAAACATACTGAGCTCGACTTGTGGGCAAGTTTACCTGGGAGCCATTGTCGTCATGCCAAGTACGTTTTACTTCCTGGGGGGGGGGGGGGGGGAAGGGGGTGGAGGCATGGAGAAGCCCAGTCCCCCGACTGACTTTTTAGCAACGAGATCCCACCAATGTTTCTACTTGCTCGCTCAGTCACTTCAAATGCCATTTCAAGGCTCCAAAAATTAGTTACGTTTCAGTTTTGGTTGAAGAGATGTTGTAAGTTGTACCATTTCCCTTCTAATATCATGGTAAACGATCCACAATCATCATTCTACGTCCACACCAATCACGTGCTCTATTTTCCGTTGTTTTCTTACTTGATTTTTGAAGAGTAATGGAAGGGGAGAGCGTGATCACAGATTACACTGTATCTTTACTGTTCGGAGTTTTTAGCTGAAAATTTAGGCCGCACAAAATTGTAGGAAACAGAATCCTAGCCGCCTAATTGGCAAGCTGCTGATAGCTCTCCGAAAATGCTAGCTGGCAATAGGAATTAATCAGCCCCCTTGTTACGAAAGTCTGAGGTCATGTTTCGCCAAAGAAATCTCTAGTTTTCATTGCAATTAAATCAAATATCTCAGGTGATTTACTAGGCCTTCCGAACAGATATTGAGGCAGATATTCTCCGAAAAGAACCGTTGGGTGCCCCTGTTTCAACTAGGAAAAGGACTTACTTCAAATAGACATGCTATCGTCTTCTATTTTGTGTACCCGCTTATGCGCATGAGCTATGTGTTCAGTTCGTTTCATGCAACGGATGTTTTGGGGTCATACACTTAAAGGAGCTACGTCACGGATAATGCATCTTGAAAAAACTGGCAATTTTTTCAAGTTTGTCATTCGCAATTCGTCTTAATCTCCCTCAGTCGTAACCATCCTTGTTTAGTTTTGGTTTATTATTACTTCTTTGGTGTTTTTCTACCTAAGAAAACTATTATTTTGAGGTTTCCTTTAATGAGAAAACAATTTTGTCAGATCAGGAAAAAATGAATGAACGCGCCGTGACATAGTTCCTTTAAAGAACGAGGCATAGTCGCGACTCGTACAAGTTGACTGGGCCCTTGCCTTTCTTAATGAGATGCAGTTTCACCACTTGAACGAGTTGTACGACTCGTGCGAAGTGAGTGGGTCCCTGCCTTAATGAGATCCAACGACAAGTAAAACAAATCGAACCAATTGTAACCATTGTTTTACGACTCGTACGACTGGTACGAGTTGAATCACCACTTCCACTACTTGAACAAGTGGTGACTATTGGACATGCTTGGAGGTGCCAATTAGGTACCTTCGGAAGTAGCAAATAACCAACAAGATGCAGCCGTATTGGTGACTACCCGCCATATTTCCTCAGCAACATGGAATGTTTATTTTATATTCTTGTATAGTTTGCCAAGTGTTTTCATAAAAATCGCAACCCAAGTTCTATGACAGATCATTACGCTATTTCATTATAATTACGACAAAATGACAACCAACAGACACTAAAATTTTTTGAAATTGAATAGCAAACACTGCACATGGACGTGGTCTTTCAGGGTTTGTATTCTTGTTGAACTAAAATAGTTCACATTTCAAGATAAATGTCTTTTTTGTTGAAAGAAGGCTCGACGTGTGATATAAATATACAAAATTTATTTCGCAAAGATGAAATTTACAATTTCGCATGCATTGTTAGACATTTACTGCAACTGTTTGACAGATTCTATAGAACATACAATAACAATAAATGCATTTAATGTATTGTTATAAACATTTTAAGAAATGAATGCTGTTATAAAAATAATATTAAAAATAGACAAAGTTTTACAGGCAAGCTTTACAAAAATTGACAAGGCTTGGTACGACAAAAAGCGGAGTAGGCCCGCAATGCGTGCACGAAACAAAATAGTACAAAATTCCAATGGATTCCAAGAGTGTGTGTGTGCGTGTGTGTGTGCGTTGTGTGTGCGTGTGTGTGTGTGTGTGTGTGTGTGTGTGTGTTTGAAAGCCCCGAAACTTTTCGGGGGGGGGGGTGGGAGCACGATAATTGACGCTGTTACTTGAAAACAACGAAGTAATAGTTTCTAAGCATTAAATTTTGCCTTACGTTAACCATTTCTTATCTTCTTTCGATAAAATAACAGCTTTGTGAAATGTGTGCCCATTTTCTTGCAAATGGCTTTTCGGCGCCAAAGAGTTTCCGCGGCTTTTCAAGAAACGGCCCCCTGGGGACATGCTGCATCTTCCAATCCTCGTATAGGGATTTTTCACTAGATGGACAACCAATTTCGCCTGCTATGTACTTGGAAAGTAAAATTTGATTTTTTGGTAAATACCACCTAAACTTGTTTTTCATTCGCTTATGACCTGTTACATCCGATAACAGAAAATAAAGGAAACGATTTAGGAAGCACCTACGTTCACTGTTCCATAATATATTTTATATATTTTATATTTTATTATATTATATTTTAATTACAGCTCAGCTCTGTAGTCATTCTCGTGATGAAACAAATTGGACTTATGCTTTAGCCGCTTGTATGACTTCAGACCGAATTTGACTCTTAATAATAATAATAATATGCATTTATAGCGCGCAAATTCAACATAGGTTTTCAAATGCGCGTTACAAATATAAATTAAAAAATTAGATAAAAAATAGATTAAAAAATAAAATAAAATTTAGATTACAAATTAAAAATTAAGAATACATATATCTGTACACTAATAAAAAGCTTGTTTAAAAAGATATGTCTTCAGAGCTCGGTTAAAATGATCGATGAAAGTGATTCTCCTTAGTTCTGACGGTAGCTGGTTCCATAATTTAGGCGCAGCCGCCGCAAAAGCCCTGTCACCGAGGGTAGATAGAGCCTTTACAACAGGTGGTGACTATTCTCATTCCTACTACTATTATAAACCTATAAGTTTATCTTAAACAAGCCTCACTTTGTTGCCTTAATCACCGAGATAAATAAAGGTGATGATGAATAAAATTCCTTAGGTACTTCCTTCACATAAAAGCTATTATGGTGCTGTGTTTTCTTTTCCCACATTTTTCGAGGCGAAATTTAGAGAAAATGTACTTTTACACTGTAAAGAGATAAACTGGATTAAAAATACAATAAAAATAAAGTAAAATAAAAACTTGTATTTCATCGTATATTTAAGCGGTAGTTTCGCCGGTATAAGACCGAAAACCAACTGCTCAGTCCATTATTTTGTTAGATTTGAGAAACATCAGTTCGTCGAGAGACATCTGCATCGACGGCAAAACTGACTACTCAACACCTATCAATTAACTGATTTGTCTTGGACAAAACTTTGCTGACTCCGTGACGGAATCCTCTTGATCTTTCCTCTCGTCAGTCGATTTCGCATTAAGTAGTCTCTTCATGGACGTTTGTGTCTACACGGTCGTAAGAGTGCTCGTTTCCTGAATCGGCTAGCTCGTAATCATGCGAGTCATTGGACTACAAAAGGAAACAGATCCAAGCAAATAATTTTATGACGTGTTTCAAGTTAAGGTGATGCTTTACTTTAGCTTTGATAAGTGGAAGGGGATAAATCATTCTAATCAGGGGAGCAAGGATAACGCAGAATTGAGAGGAAGTGCCCTGCACCGTAGCCTGCCCTTAGACGTCTCCTATTTCATTTTGATGTCTGCGCAGAAGCTACTTGCACCGAAGTTTCCTGGGTTTTAATACCGGACCCAATTTCACGAGTGTGTGCCTGGGGCCGGATTTACGAAGCCCTCCGAAGTTAAGATCCGTCCTATGTATAATATTCGCAAACAATGGTCTTTGTTAAGACACAATGCTTAGTATTTACCTTAACTTGGTAAAGCTTTGTGAATTCACCCCCAGGTCCACAAAACGGGATTCAGTAAACCAGACACCTATGCTAAACAGTTGGATGTGTGTAACAGCAGGGTGTGCACCACAGATGGGACTGTCTTCTGTGTCCTCATAGCAAACAGTGCAAACGTTTTCCAAATTATCACAGCTCGGTAACAGATACCACATATTACCAAATTTACAAGGGCCAATATTGCAAACTTAGTGCAGACTCAGTGGTCTAAAGGGTCAGCAGGCAGGACTTTCGCTCTAAAAGTGGGTGACTGAAGTCTTGCGGCCAGAGTTAGAAAGCTCTGAATAGATCCTACGCATTGTTCCTTACAGCAGTTTTCAACTGAGTGTCCACAGTAGTTTGCGTTTGCTTTGGTTTGGTTTTTCTTTACTATGCTTTGTGATTGGTTCAGAAACTTACGCCAACATCTCAACCAATCAGAAGTAAAACCAAAACCAATTATGACTTGCTTACACAGGTTTTGCCGCGCTTTGAGGCTGGTTACCCGTGTTTGATTGGTCCATTTTGTTTGCGTTGATTGGCCAGAGTCATTACTTTCTCTCGCGCGCCTTAAAACTTCGCGCGTATTCGAACGCGCGAGAAACACCTATGGAAGCCAGGGTATGGTTTCGGATAATCAATTAGCCTTGCTCCAAGTCGCTCGTTCTGATTATGGAAGGCAAGCGTGTGGTCCACGAGCGTGAATCGAATTGGCGGCTGGTTCTGCTCGTATCGTACGCCGACTTCACTTATTTGTATTGAGCATGAGAAGAAAAGTATCACGCGCTATACAGTAACGCACGTGTCATCCTTTGTCTCCTGCACGGTAATTATTGTTTTTGTCCTTTATAAAAAATGTCTGCGACTTGGAGCAAGTCTACATTCTCAATTGAAAACCGTTCTAGCAATAGGTATTCACATTTCGATAATACATAGGATTTGACCCATTCCCAACCATTATTCTTAAATCGTAAGACGCAGGGGTTTTATGGAGAGGAGGAAAACGACAGAAAAGGAGTTTCCCTTTCCTCCTTTCCATCATCCCTCGTGTTCCGCACCTCTAAAAGTCCTTTCTAATTAAGAGAGAGGCGACTGGGGGACGAGTCACAATAATTAGTAAAGCTTCGTGAATCCAGGACCTAGATTTCTGCCGTCCTGACATATTTTAAGGCAAGGCTCTTTGTTGCTTTACGAAGTAGAACCAGGGTTAAGCTCCGGAAGTGATGACCTCTTGTGGTTCGAGCACGACTTAACCTAACATTACCAATCCTGATCCATTTGAGAGGTTGAAAATAACAGGAGTTTAATATTGTACACTTACATCATCCAAATCAAATCGATCTCCCAAGGGTTTTAGTCCTAACTTCCTGATTTTCACCTCTCGACGCCATTTGCTAAGAAAAAAAATGCAAAAGCTGAAATGACAAATGACTAAATGAATCCTCCCTTCTACATTCAAGGGGTAGCAACAGAACAAGCGCATTAAGGTTATCATCACCTTAGGAATACCATTTTTCCCTGAAAAAACAAAAAGGTCATTAACAATTTAAAGGGGCTATATCACAGGTGTTTTTACGTCTTGGAGTCAAACGTTCGGTTACACCAAAACTAGGAACATTTTTTACACCCAAAAAGGTCTTAGAACTCCGAGAGGAAGATCTGAAATGAATTCTTGAAAGGAGAACAAAACGTTATCAGTTTATAGTGGTTTTTGCTGGCATAAAAGAAAACTCGAAAAAAAAGTGGCCTGGTATTTAGCTTCAAGTTGCAATCCGTTTTCATCCAAAACAAATCAATGGAAAGAATTAAAGTTCATAAATTAATCAATCATTGACTACTCAAAAACCAAGGTTACAACAGATGCCATAATCTATACTGTCAAAAGCTTTTAACATGTCGAGCAACACCACAAGTAACACCGCTCTGTTCACCCGTATCGTTTAGTTACTCATCGGTGACATACACTGGGGATGTTACAGTGAAATAGCATTTTCGATAGCCACTTTGGAAGTCTATGTCAACGAACTGTTTAGGAGCCCATCTTTCATCTTTTGTCTCAGAACTCTTAATACACATTAATGTGCTGATTTAAAACAATAAAAGGTGAAAGAGTAAACTAAGTATCTGTAAGGTACACAGATGTCCAGCTTTTTTGTGGAAATGTAACAGGCAGTAAAGACTGTTTATCTCCTTACCAAAGAAAGAACACGAAAACAACAACAAATAATAGAACTCCGAGTCCGAGTAATGCTGATAACACAATGAACGCTATCTGCATGCCACTCAGCGATCCGTCTGTTGTTGGCTGGGGTGTGTTGTCTAAGGGAAAGAAAAAATATTCTGTAACTGCGTTAGCAGTAGCCTGAGAAAACAGCCGACGTTTCGCGAGGTCACCTGTTTTCTCAGGCTACGTTAGCAGTGGCAATTTCGAACTCTCTTTAGGCTACAAGCAGTCGCTTTTTTCTCTCGATTATGGCTGAGCGGGAAGTAAAACACAGAAACGTGCACAGAAATTGTCTCCTGACAAAGGCGTGTATATCATTCCATTCCGGTAATTTCGGTTGGAAATTAAATGATGCAAGAGTTTTCGGGAAATTCATTTCGGAAATCCAAAGTTGTTTACCAATTTACCAGAAAAGTCCGGAAATTTCAGTTGGGAGGTAAGCAAAACACGGTGTTTTACACAATGCAGTTACCTGTAGTTCCACTGGAAAATTTCCGAAACGAGGAGAACTCGAGAAAAGGTAGTCCCGTTTTCCTAGTTGGAACTTCCAGAATGGAAATTCGTGTTCCAAAAATGTGCGCTCCTCAAGTCGCACGTGACAGTTGCAAGCAAAAGTCGCACCGTGTAAATCGGCCCTTAAAGGTTCCCATCTTTTACACCAGGTCCAGCCCTTTTATGGCCATGTCTTTTGCCTTAACCAAGACGACTGGTTTGTCCGCTTTTCCCGAATGGTAAGTAATTTTCGACCGACACTTTCGGAAATTGTATTAGTAAACGGTAGACAACCCATAGACGATCCTTTCCATTCATATCAGAAGGGCAGTGGACCCGAGTTGTAAATGGTGGGCGCTGTCTTTTTCGGTTGGTTAACTGATTTTGGGTTGGTGTACTGGGTTCGTGTATCAAAACACCCTTACATTATTCAATGGTCAACTGGACTTTTCTACAAGCAGTGAGCACCCATTGCCTTCTGGGCAAAACTATCTCTTTTCCCAAACAGGTGTTGAATTTACGCACACCACGTTCGGCAAGGCACACCAGGCAAATTTTTGCGTGCTAGCGAGTTTTGCTTTTCACCAGCTTCGAGAAATGAGCGTCTCGTTGTTTTTATTTTTATTTTCCTTTTTACAACTTTAACCCTTTAAGCCCTTAAACTGACGAAAATTAAATTTCTCGAAGATATTAGCTAATATTTGTAAATATATTAGTTAAGCTACTCTAAAATTCGAGTTAAAATAAAGTTTATGGTATGTTACGTTCTCTTAACATTATCAGTACTTGTTCAAACATGCAAGTGATGAGAATAAAGAAAGTGATCACCAAGGATGAGATGTCTTGATATTTACACAAATTCTCCTTGCTAGTTCGATAAGAAATGTATGGAGAACACTGACGAGAATATGCATTTTTTTTATCAGGTCTTAAAGGGTTAACCTACCCGAGAAAATCTGCTTGATATATAACTCTCCACCTACATGTACCTTGCAATTCCGAGATTAGATGTGGTTCTCCTTCGCCACTACATTTTCCTTCCTTATTGCACATCTGTATATAAACACTGTAACGGTCTGCGGAGTTGAGTCCTTGCAATACCGTGCTATTTGATATCGCATTCTCGTGATATTCACATTTCTTTCCTAGTGCTCCACGGCCAACAAGACGGTAATCACATGATATACGGTACTGATGTGGAGTCCCCTTCCAGGACGACTTTTCGGCCAGCTAAATGGAAGATGGAAACTTGTTTATAACCATGATTATTAGCCTGCAAACACAGACGTACTTCCGGCTGTCGTTCCGGCACAGAGAAACGACAGCCGGAAATACATCTGCGTTCGCAGGCTACATGATTATTAGTACAAAATGTATACACCTATTTGAAGAAACATTGTCGTGTGAAAAGCATATACTATGAACGATACCACCCAATGGTTTCCTGGGAAGCGGGAAAACTTACTTCTGTTCTCAGGCATCAGTTGTCCAAAAGTTCGATAGCACTATCCTCTGGATAAATCTCTATCCAGTGGATAATGCAATTAATTTCTCTAATACTTATCTACTGGATAGTGATTTATAAGGTGGATAGCGCTATCTAACTTTTGGACAACTGGGACCAGGCAGAGAAGTACTTAATTTGAACCCAATCACATAAGCATTTCATTATTTCTGGAATCCAGATAGGATAAAGAGGTGGGGGTGGGAGGGGCGGGGAGGTGTGGCAGGAAGAGAAAGGGGGATGGAGGAGCAGGGACAGTACTTCCATGAGACCTTCTGCATCTTACCAGTGTGGTCTCTGTTAAAACCCCAGAGTCACCGAGGTTCTTTCTTTTGACAGGGGGGTTCCTCCCACTCTCCCTAAAAAACCTGGCCCTAATTCTTAAAATTCCAACATCAAAAATCTGGAAACCCAGGCACAGGTTTCTCAGTGCAGCCTTTGATAAATACTCCACTTATTAATTTTAAGTGAAAACAGAATTTAATAAAATTATGTAATTAATTGCTGTTACAAGTAAACACAAACCTTCCATTCCACTGTAACATTCCTCAGGTCAGCATTGTCTGGATAAACTACAGAGTGATCCCATTCAACCTTGGGCGGAGAGATAGGATCTACAAGGAGAGTTGTAAATAATTGAAAATAATATTGACAGATTACAATTGTAAATTACAGAGATACAAATTAAGTACTAACTGTGTATTGATCATCAATCGAGGTTCTAAACATGTAAAAGTAAATACATCTTATGTACATTGTCTAGTGCCGTATCACTAAATAGATACAAACATCATCAGTGCACATGAATAAACTTGTAACATGACCTTTTTAATGTATATAAACTAGAACAATAACAAAAATAAAAATTTGTTGGTTTGAAAAAAAATATACAATTTTACAATCTACTGTTAATCTGCTGTTATAGGCTTTAATCCTTTTGTTATAATTGTTCTAGTTATACATGAAAAAGGTCATGTAATAGGTGTCAAACCAAATGAGTTTTCATTTTAAAATGCTTAGCCTCAAACAATAACACAGTATGTAAACAGTCGATTGAGCCTCAGAATTATTACATGTATGATCCTCAATAATTGAAATCTACACGTCAACGTTATCTGAAGTTCTCCACTTTAATTTATTTTGCTGATAGCAATGAAACAATGAAGCAATGAAGCTTCTAAAAATACTGGTCTTAATAGTACACTTTATCTCCAAAATGAGCACGGTGACTCTCCAATTTTTTGCCTTTCTGGCATGAGTTGGTCATTATCTAACTGCAACAAAAGTTAAAAAAAGCTGAACATGGGAAGGTTTTGGGTGCAAACGTCATTAAAAAAATATTCACTACCTCCAGCTAGTGTCTTTAAACATTTAGGTCCTAGCACATCACTATGCGCACTCCTCAGTCCATTTTTATTTACCAATTGGACCATCAAATAAATGCAATACTCCACAAATGCCTCCAGTGCAGACAGCTTTGTAAGAGTTGTTTTGTTTTCCACTTCCTTGGTCTGTTAAAAAAAGATACATTTATGAAATACAAATTATATTGACTGAAAAACAGGTGAATGAAACTTGTAATGTGCAGCTTGTAGTAACTGTCAAAACTTACGACACTTGCTCTCATACATACAGGTTACGTATCCTGCTGCACAAAAATCTCAATACCACATTATTTTCTATGAATAAGTACCTAGGTGCTTACAGAGTACAAAATGTACATGCAATTCAAATCATGAATTTTGGGTTAACAGAAGTGAGAGGGTATGGGGGGTGCTTCTTTGAAGGAGGGCACTTAATAATTGACGTGAACCTGGCTTCCAACAATGGATAAGGTGTCTTCCCTGCTGTCCTTAAAATTAGTGACCATCAAGTCACAAAACATGTCAGCAAATTGATTATAAGTTACAAGTGCCTCATGATCTAATGGACTGTAAAAGTGTGTCTGTGGGGGGTGGCGTGGAGAGGAGGAGGAGGGAGGCACATACTTGTATAAGTATTTCCTTGTTTGGTAAAAAAGGTGGGGGCTCATTTAAGGAGGCAGTGCTTATCAGAAGGCTAAGGCCTTATTTGAAGAAATATGTCAGGAACATGTCTTTGAGTCATGCACTCCAATAAATATATAATGCCACTAACAAACACTGTTCATGCACACTGGAAATGCTGGATTTTTAGTGACTGAAGATTTACTAAAATGCTTCTGCACCTGTGTACATGTAAGTGCAACACAAGCATGTTGCAGGTAAATTTTTTTTGAGTGATTGGCTGACAAACCTTCACTACGAAGCAAAGTTCTAAACAAGGACATTTTCATGAGACTAGAGAAAGCAGAAAACTTTCAGTACTCAACCTTAAAAATAATGTCTGGTGGTATCAATGTTTGTACACTTATATTAATGGCAAATTATCAGAACATTCATGTGTGTGTGCATGTACCATGCCTTTTCAGCCAAGGGTTGTCTACAACTTTTCAAGTAGCTAGCAGTTGGATAGTGATTATCAGGCGCTGAAGGCAATCCCCTCTAGGGGGATCTGGGGGCATGCCCCCGCAGGAAATTTTTACGTTTTGAGTCCTCAGAAACAGAATTTCCTTGATTCTGAGCACAAATTTCCAATAATGTCAGTTCCAAAAGTAATCGTAACTTTTCAATTTTATTTGTATAAACTCATGCCTTCAGTTGTTTTCTACTGGTAATTCCCAGATCTCAACGTACTGAACTAATAATCGTGTATCTCTGTGCCAACCAGGTTATTTTTAAGTCAATAAACTGCAATGCGAAATAAGTTTCATTTCCATGTATCTGCGCCAGTAAAGGAACAAAATTAATAATTTGTCTCTAAAAATATATATATATATCTGGTTAACGTCCGTGCCGGCCTGAGCCGGCCTTGATTTTGCGCGTGTTCGCTTTTGGCCCCAGCCTACCCTAGAAAGGCTTTTTTGGTCCCCTTTTGTCCTAGTTGTCTTTGGGAATGTTCAACCAATCAGAATCCACCAACTGCGCATATATTTGAAGGCTTGCGGGGGTCCTAGAAGGGAAGACTTTTTGTCACTCTCCAAGAAGATCACATTTCACTCAAAATGGCTGCCGTGTTCTTCACACGTGAATTTTCAAGATGGCAATATCTCGCTCTCGGAAGGAAGGATTACCTTTTGAAACTTAAAAATCGAAAGAAGAAGCTCTAAGGAACACTCGACAAGTTAAGCGATGGAATTTAGAGCTTTTAGAGCGAAGAAAACATCTTTCGAGGACGAACAGCTGTTTTGTCAAAGCGAAGGACAATCTTGCATCGCAAGAGATTTTTCGAACTGCGGACTTTCTGGGAAATGCTCAAGCACTTCTACGAGTCTACGGTAGAGTAAATTACACATTTGATTGTAAATTTTTACCGAAATAACTTCTTAATTGAAGGATTCTTTGTATTTCTTAAAGTTTTCGTAAAAGTTTTGAAAAACGTGCACAGTTCGCATCAGTAAATGCTCTTCAAAATAACCTGCACATCGAGCGAAATCGCTTGCGCGTAGCTTCCCTCGAAGAAAGAATTGAACGCGTTTGGTTTTCAGAAACGAATAAAGGCGTGTATTAATAAATGTGTTATTTAGAAAAGCTTACTGTCTCCTCTTCTGCGAATCTTCGTTCATGAAATTTCCAAAAATAGTAATCTGACCTAAACACACACAAATCCTCTGTTGTGGTTTGATTTCACGCGTGAGACAACATGTGAATCTCTTGCGTAAATTTTCAAAATTTTGACTTCAAGATTGTATTTTTGGCTAATTCTTAATTGACAACTGGTGTATTTTATTCGAAAGTTAGAAATTCTAACTATTCTAGATCAAGTGAGTGTTGTGTTTTCGAGCCTATAAATTGTCGTTTCGTACTGCACATGGGGTTGTTTATTACCAATTGCTAATTTAGCGAATCGATCAAAAAACACGCGGCCGGTAATGAGATATATATATACATATATATATATATTAGTCTGATGATTGCTTAGTGCGTGAAACTCGAGTTACAACTTTACGTCATTACATTAGTATATATACATCTGAGTGGTTTTACAACAACATATCTGACACAACACTATAACAGAGCAACATGGCCGCCTGTGGGACTCCCTCCCCACCCCTCCCCCCGCAGTTCCCCAGGGACCTCAGAGCAGCTCCGACCCTCCCTTGGTTAACCAACCCTCCACTCGAGGGTGTCTGGCTAGCTAGATTAAGCTCTGTGCACAGAGTCAAGCGATCAGTTTGCCCTAAAGAGCCAGTAAACAATCTCTTTCAGATCTTTTACACAGCACAGCTAATGTTAAGCCTCACTATCCCCCCCTGAATGGAGGTCCCAGACCCAACTTTCACCAATGGTCACAAAGCTTGGTCCCCGTGGAGCACTGTGGTGTGCCGTTTGATGCCAAGCCCCCTCACTTTTGGTCGGCCGCGGAAGGCTTTGTCCCGGACTGTGTCTGGCACAAAGCAAAAAAGTTATGGCACAGTTTTTTCGAATTTGAATTTGATTATTTTGTAATTTTCTTTGTTTAGGAAGAGTTTTTCAAAGTACCAAACAGGAAAGGAGTTTACCATAAATTATAACCTTAATTGTAATTCTAAAAGTGTAGTCTATCTTATCACTTGTAAGAAATGTGGCATTCAGTATGTTGGCTCAACTACCACTGCATTTAGAACGAGGTTCAATAATCACAAGAGTAGGGTAAATGTGCACGTAAATTTGTCTTCGGGAAATAAGGAGAAGGATGATGTACTTTACCGGCATTTTCATAGCCAGGGACATTTTGGTTTAGAGCACATGAGCATCCAACTAATAGACTGGGTTAGAGGGGAGCGAGAGCTACGCGATAAAGAGGGACAGTGGATCTACAAACTGAGAACTTTGATACCACATGGACTTAATGACAATGATGGTTTCTATGGGCAAAACAAAAAGACGCGAATGAGCGCGCGCACACGATAACATAACATTTTTCTGTTAGTTTCTAAATAGTAGTCAATTGTATGAGCGCACGCAGACTATAACGTAAGAATTTCCCGTTACAGTTTCAAAACAGCAGTTAATTCAGTGGCAGTTGTATTCATGCACGCGCGTTACCCTGGCAATTCAACAATTTAAAAGTGTAACACGTTAACCATTTATTAGTCACCCTGAAGAAGATCACTGAATGTGGTCGAAATATAGGTGTAAAAGGAATTTGAGGTGTTTCGTCGTCATTTGTGATTAATTTATATTGTTTTCTATGAGGACGGGAGAAGGAGATGCTTGTGACAAGTTTATATATATATATATATATATATATATATATATATATACCAGTGGATGGACAACTCAATGAGGGCACATGGATTTTAATACAAATCTGTTTCGTAGACCAACACGGAGTTGGTCCACTCATCAGTTAATCTCCATATACAGAGTGTATATGGAGATTAACTGATGAGTGGACCAACTCCATGTTGGTCTACGAAACAGATTTGTATTAAAATCCATGTGCCCTCATTGAGTTGTCCATCTACTGGTATATCAGCTCCTTTACGGTAGAGCACTCTCTTGGCTTCACTGGTGAAAATCACCTGAATTATATATATTATATATATATAATAATAATAATAATAATAATGTTTAATACTTCTATAGCGCTTTTTACATTTACATATGATCAAAAGCGCTTTACAAATTTCAAAAATCCTATCTAATAATAAATTACATGATTTAAACAAATTGTCTAAAAACTAAATGACTAACTAAACTATTTACATTATATTGCATAGGACAGTTAAAGAAAATTGGAATAAGCAATTCTGAATAAATGCGTTTTTAGCATGGTCTTGAAAGTAATTATATTAGTCTGGTCTCTTATCCCTTTTGGCAGTGCATTCCAGGTTTTGGGGGCAGATGCCCTGAACGATCTATACATGTATATATATATATATATATATATATATATATATATATATATATATATATATATATATATATATATATATATACATATTTATCGCTTAGTACGTGAAACTCGAGTTACAATTACTTTCTATCTTTAAATTTGTATATATATATAGATATATATATATATATAATATCAGAAAAGTAGCCGGTTACTTCTGCCGGGTGCCAGCTGTTAGGGACAACCCTGTCTTTTTGAATTGAAAAATGGAAGAAAGTTTGATAAGCCTGCATTATTACAAGTTAGAATTATGTCAAGTTTATTAGCCTCATCACATTAAAGCCTTTGTTTCTAATTATGTCAAAAAACGAGAAAGCAATTTTATTATTATTAATAAATTTAAATTAGGAGAAAGTTACACGTACAGTATGTAACAAATTCAAGACATGAGTCACAGAAAATGCCTCATTGCACTAATTCCAATACAGGTACGGCAATTACAAAACTGCAGTTTGACATCTGTTTGACATCATTGTACACATATCTCAGCAGTTGGTAGCCATGTTAGATTTCCATTGATGTGCATTAACATACATGTAACAATGTGATGACCTCACTGTTATGATTCCCTACCTTATTGGGCTGATTTTCTGCATGATATAACACTGTGTATACAAGAGAATAACCTCTCCAAGCATCTCTTACTGTCCACCTCACTATTATTTCATTTCTCTCAGACTCAATCTTAGCAGAGAAACCAAGAGGAGGTCGAGGAGTGACTGAAAATTGGAAATTAAAGAAATTTTATTGACTATTATATACCACAAACAATGATACAGGAGTACATTGTAATGTTGGTAAGAAGGTGTAATGCATTCTAAAGTACATGACTTTGCCCTTTAGTACTCCTATCTCTTCAAAATAAAATCAGGCCATACCATGTCTATCCTCCTTAAAAGTACATTGCAAAGGGCTGGCCAATGTACATGTAGGTTGGCAGGATCCATGACTGGACTTAAAATTAAGGCAGAATGCAGTAAACTAGAAATTTTAATAGTGTGATACAGGAAGAAAACACCTTCATAAATTTCATTCACTTCTGAGTTAGCACGAACTTTCCAAACTATGAAAGGTTCCAGTTTTATGTGAAGTTTCTCCTGAATCAGAAATAAATTCCAAGTACTTGGTCACATGGATGACTTTTGCATACATTTAATATACAAAAGTTATGTTGATGCAACAGTTGAATGTAACACATGCACCAATTTTGGGGCATGCAAGGACTGTAAGGAGCAGTGAACTCCCTATACCGATAAGCTGCATAAGGGCCTGTTCACATGGAGATGGGGGACCCTGGGAAGGTGAGGTACCCCGCCTACCCAAAGTCAAAAAAAGCTAGCCTTCAAATGCAACCCTGGGGCACTGGGGTAAGGTTTAAAATGCATTTCTTACAGTTCTGGTGTATTCCTCACTGTTCTAGCCTGCGTAGAACAGTGCGCTCGCGAAAATTTTCGCGCGGCTAAAAAACGAAAAATGCCTCGAACGTGCGGAAAACCTTACGGAAACGCTTGCTACGCAGGCTATCGCTGTTCTTTTCATTCCAGGTCTTTTCAGGCTTTGCAGGGCTTTTACATGTAGGCCCAAATTCATTGAGGTACACGTAATCAATCCCTAACCATTGGCATATCTCTGTGTACATCGCCGACAGGTCCTGCTCAAAATCCTTTCCATGTAACTTTGTATTCTTGAAGATATCTCAGTAGCAGTGCCACCCGTTCCGCAGTCCATGCCATGACTTTTGGCTTTTTGTTTTTTGTTTTCAAGACTTCTTTGCAGATTTGGGCTGATGAACATTTGGAACTGATGAAGCTTTTCATTTTGTTGTTGTTTCAGGCAAGACTTCAGCTTGATTCAGCAGTTCAGCAAGATTGTTGGACTCCACGCTTAAATTTTCACTGGCACCGTCAACTTCTTCGGTATTTTCTTCACTAAAACTGTTTTCCTCAACATTTTGAAGATGAAATCATAAGAAAAGCTCGCCAGGCTTGTAGTGGTTGGCAGCCACGTTGATAAATGCCCGGATGGGCATCACCCCAGCTAGGCGGGTTACCGTACCTTCAGCATTCACATGGACAAAACTCACCCCAGCTAAGTGGGTTACCCGGCCGGGCTGACCAGGCAACCCGCCTTGGTTGGGATACCCCACCTCTCATGTCAATGCGATCAGGAAAAAAAGATAGATTGTATGGAGAGATTGGTTACCCCACCGAGGCAGCATACCTCACCGTCCTGGGGAACCCACCTACATGTGAACAGCCCCTAAGGTATTACTCTTCCAATCTGCATCCTTAAACGTAACTATTTAGCTGTGGTGATAAGCAGATTATTTATTATTATGACTATTTAAAAAAATATAGTTTTTTAAACGAACATTCTAGAATAAACTTGATCACATAGTATTTCTTTTAGAGTATCCTTGGACCAATAATTCATATGTACTTATTTCAGTGTCCCCAATTAGTTAATTACTTGGGATTTGCTAGAAGTTTTCACACTTAAATAAAGTTGATGATGGTGATGATGATGACAACGTAATGTGATATGAATTCCTTACCTAAATTTCCATCAACATATGGCGCAGAGATGCAGGTTGAAGTATTCCCAAAATCATTTGAAGCTATTACGCAAATAGTATAGTTGCAGAACTCTCCACATGGACCAAAATCACTCTTTTTCAAAATGCAGAAGAAATCCTCATTTGTATTAAGAATGCCTGCCGGTCGGCAGTCAGAATTACTGCTACATCTGCAGACATTATTATGAATGGCTATGGGGTCATTTACACACAATTTGACAGTGTAGTTGACAGCTGTACCGCCAGGGTCATTTGAAGTGGACCAAAATATCCTATATTCTCTGTTACGACCTAAAACACCCACAACACTTCTTCTTAAATTGCGTGGTGGGCTTGGAGGACCTGTGGTGGCAAAACATACACCAAAATTAAAACATAACAAACACGAAATATCAATCTACAAACTCTAGAGCAATCTAATGTCTACTGCGTGTGTGTAACCACGATTTTTCGTACACGAAATAGAATAAGCTTTAGTGCACATGTATGCTGTGGATTTCTCCCACTTATAGTTTATGTTTGTACAGCACTACGCTTATTTGACTCTACACCAAGCCTTACCTTTCATGCCATCTCTTGGTAAAGAACTGTCAACAGAGGTCCATCCTGCTACCGCTACGAAGAATAAGCTTACCGCAAAATTCAAATTGTCCATTCTTGTTGACCTCCAAACACGCCATAAATAGCGACACATTTACGGTTAGATATTTACGAAGAACGTACCAAATTCCTAAGAGTTTAAGACCTAATAATTTTTCGTCCCTGGTAGATCCTATCAGTCTTTCTTGAGTTCATATCGGTTTTCGTTTTCGTTTGGGAAAATCTCAGTCGAACGTTTCTTATTTCCGCCATTACTTCCTTGCCATGCCATTACAAGTTGCTAGGATTGAGAGTTAAGTATGCATACTTATAGTGTCCCTACTTTATGTATAGCTCCCAGGGCCCCATCTTTTTTTACTTCCACGTCAAGAAAGGGAGGGGACCCTGGGAACCATTAACTTGTCGTCACTCTTCACGCTCACTTCCTGTGGGGGAAGGGGTTGGAGGCTAGGCCAATTTTCACCTCCCCCCACCAATAAAATCAAACAAAAACAAAAAACAAAACAAGCAAACAAACGAACAAAATCGCCAAATTCAAACCCATACCTATGGTAGTTGTGTACCCCTCCGTTACTTTTTTTTAAATATCAGTTTTTTCTTTAATTTTCAGTTATTAATATTATTATTATTACTATTATTATAATTATTATTATTATTATTATTTGTATTGTTATTACTATTATTATTATTATTATTATTATTATTTAATTTCACATTTAAAAACGCGAGTAGTCCCAACCCTGACTGACTTGAACATCTCAAGTTTCCATTCGTTCAATCTCCTCACACGCCAATTCAAGGCCAATCAGGTGCTCAATTTTTCTCTTTTTTTCAGTTTTTCGGAGATTAGGGGAAGGAGAGCTCGTAGGGTAGGGGAGAGCCTCATCGCCGGTTAAAATACCGCTCAAATGTGCTTAGTGAGCCCAAGCATTAGCAGCCATGGACAGCTGTTTCGGCCTTGATAGGCCTCTTTGGGCTCACTATTTTTTCTGGTAGATTTAGGGGTAATCCCGGCTACCAACGTGACCATGGTGCCCTATTTAGTGGCTATAGTTTACCTGAGCACATTTGTGCACTATTCTGACTTTGTCTCTTTTAGCCACATCCCACAAGCTTACATTTTCATCGCTTGTTATCTTCATGTGGGATCCGTGAGCCTAAGTATTAGCTATGTTATGCTGATGAGATCTAACAAGGCCGAAAAAGCCGTCCCTGGCTGCTAATGCTTGGGCTCACTATTTTTTCTGGTAGATTTATGGGTAATGCCCGCTACGTACCAACGTGACCATAGCGCCCTATTTTGTGGCCATAGTTTACCTGAGCACATTTGTGCGGTATTCTGGCTTTGTCACTTGTAGCCACATCCCAAAGCCTTACATTTTGATCGCAGGTTACACTGAATCATGGCCTCCCCCTGGCAGGGCCTCAATCATGGCTGCACTCGATCTTAACTTGTGAGGCTGTTTATTCAAAGGAAAACTACTGATGGGAGTGCAAACACGTGTACTGCGGATGAAAGAAGAAATGATGAGCAGGATTTTTGCTGGTACTATAGTGTTCGTTTCACATTTTTCCAAAGACTAGAAGCTTCACAAAGTTGTTGATGCGGTGCTTTTCGGTACCTTTCATCGACCGATTCTCCACATGGTCATCACAAAATCCATTTTAGGGTGTTTAGTGATCTTTTATTCACATTTCTTCCTTGCTACAATTTAGTGCCTTGATTAGTATCACTGAACTATGTTTGGCACTAGTAAGCATAAACTGTAAGCTAACATCAAACAGCATGAAAATATCAAAAATACCAAAATACGAAAAAGCAATCTAGACACCATTGTAAAGGTTATCTCATGAAGTACTAAATATTGCTAACCATTCCCTGAGACCTTCTTTCTTCAGCCTAAAGAGCTGCAACAGTGATGAAGCAAAATACTCGATTTCACTGCAGGCAAATACAGCCAATGAATTTGCAGGAAATTCAGCAAGCGTGAAATCACTTGTCAGAGATAGAAAATAACAAACAAAAAGAGGGAAGGGGAAGAAAACAAGGGAGTTGGTGTCGGTGGGGACGTGAAACACAAAATTTTGGATTTTTCAACTGAGTTGATAAGGTAAATTGGCCACGGCAAAGACATTCGTCAGAACGAATCAAAGAATTGTGGGTTGCACTTGGTTTATGTATAACGTGGTGGGCCTACGCTATTGGAAGGAACGTAGCAATGTGAAAAACAAGAATAAATTAGTTGAATGAAAAGTGTTCGTTGATACCGTGGGGATTAACTGTGCCGATTTAAAAAAATAATTTTCGTTCTGGATTTTACGGCTTTCCGTGTTACCCTGGTGTAGGGAAAGGCCACAGATCGTCATGTGTTGGCTAGAATGATTAGGGAGATTAAAATATTATAATGTCGGGAGACTGGTTTGGATGCGTACTTGTCATTTCTTTCAACGTCTCGAGGGGAAGAAGAGATTGCCTTGTTTCGTTTTCTTCTTACAAAGCCGACTTAAGACGTTTCTCAACTAGAAAAAGGACTTACTTCATATACTTTTCCTAACTTAAAGTTTCAAGGTTTTCAAATTTAAAACTGAATATCGTGATTTGTCTGTGTCAGTTGCCGGTTAATTAAGTGCCTTCGGAAATAGCAAATAACCAACAAGTTGCAACCGTATTGGTAACTACCCGCGATATTTTCCTCAGCAACATGGAATGTTTGTTTTAAATTCTTACATAGTTTGCCAAGTGTATTCATAAATCGGCAACCCAAGTGCTATGAGAGATCATTGCGCCATTCAGTTGAAATTATGGCGATATGACAATAAACGAACACTGAAAATTTTTTAAACTGAATAGTAAACACTGCCCATGACGTGGTCTTTTAAAACCTCAATTAATCAAACTTTTTTTATACGTTTCCGCTTTTACTTGACTCGAACTTTGCATGTCATAAAAGGCGTAGTAATTAATATCCATGGGGCAGATTCATGTGTTGCAAGGCTGGCAATACGGCTTAAGGCAAATTTAATAGGCCAACATTTCAACTGACACAAATAGTCTTCCTCAGGGTCAGGGCTATAATGAAAGAAAACGCTAAAAAGAAATAGTTAAAAAGAATTATAGTACGTTTTAGTCGTCGATCACGACGTTTCGATGGTTATACTGGTGGTCTTCATCAGGTCATAAATAAGGTCGATTG
This sequence comes from Siderastrea radians, assembly GCA_964017195.1. Taxonomy (NCBI): domain Eukaryota; kingdom Metazoa; phylum Cnidaria; class Anthozoa; order Scleractinia; family Rhizangiidae; genus Siderastrea; species Siderastrea radians. The sequence continues at coordinate 61,262,901 of OZ024890.1, read as the reverse complement.
TTCACATGTAGCTATATGTACCACGTTGGTTTCACTATTATATATTATACCGTAAAGTTCCGATAGTAGCGACCCTTGTTACTTTCGGAATTAGCAGCCTTTGGGGCTCGTTACTTTCGCGGGGTCGTAACTTTCGGGGTGGGGGGCGTTATTTTCGGGAACAAAAACCATGAAACAAAGCTAGCGCTAGCTCTTTTCTCCGATGTTGCATTCAATGCAGAATTTAAGAAGAATGTTGACAGACTCGGTACGGAACACTTGTCCGCAAATCCAGAGCTATTTATGAGTGGAAAAGAGTATGCGCTGGTGATAGGCGTGTGCTTTTCACAAAATGGGTGGGCGCGGCGTGGCAAGAGACCTCGCGTCGGCTGAAAGACACAGTTATCCGTTCAATTGTGAAATGTGGTGTCGCACTGCCCATTTCTGGTAGCAGGGACAGTGAAATAAACATCGATGGCCTACCTGACTACCGCATGGGTGAATCAGTCGATGTAGAGGAAATCGATTTCTTCTCTGACTCATGGGAGGAAAGTAAAGTCAGTGCTTTTAGTCCATGACACACCAATGCGTTTTATACTGCACTATATAGAGTTTTCAATTTTAATTTGAAGAAACGTTCCTGTTGTTAATACGAAATTATACCAGTTTAGTTACATTGCGCCATCAGTGAACTGATGTCAAGGACGAATGATGGCTTAAGGCTTTCCCTTGTTGTAAAGTGCCTTATCGTGATCAATTTGTCACTGCACGAAGATATTAGTATTGTACATTAAAAATTTGACTATGGATTGGAAAACAATAGAGGCATTCGGTATGTGTATAACGTAATTAGAAAAAACGTGGTCTCGCTACTTTTTGGAGGACTCACTACTTTCGGGGGGGGGGGGGGTCGCTACTTTCGGGGGCTCGCTATTTTCGAGATTTATTAGAAGCTACAAAGTTTTGACGTTATCTTCGGGGGGTCGTTACTATCAGAACTTTACGGTAGTACAACACTAAATTGTGGCGTGCTCCCATTGGTCGAAATCGATCACGTGATGCGATAGTGTCTCTCCTCAGCGGGCGCCTATCAGCGAATAGTGCCCGTCTTGGCAATTTTTGCTCAAAATTTAGTGTTGTACAATAAAAACAATAGAGTTCTTCTGTCTCAGGCCCTCTGTGTGATAGGTTCGATCCCTCGGAAATAATTGATGTTCAAACTTCATATAAGCCCTCGAACGTAATATTTAATTTGTTGTGAACATCAAATTTCCTCGGGCAACCTATCACACGATAGTGCCTTTGACAGAAGAACTCTATTGTTTAATTGGTGCATGTCGATCCTCATTACTATTCCGACTGTTAGGTGTTGTTCCGTCACAGGTCCGCTTTGTTATTGCACGGTTGTTGTCCTTTTTTGACTGTAGGCATCGCATCTTCAGGAATTTTCATTCCACTGTCTTTATTGATGTCATTAAGGTAGAGTGTTATTCGCTTCTGTTAACCCTATTTAGCCTGGGGGGGGGGGGGGCACATTGTGCCCGCGCTGACTTTAACGAACTATAACTTTTAAACGGCTTGCCGAATAATCACCAAAACTTGTGACTTTTCCTAAAATTTATCAGAGAAAATTTTCCTGTGTCAATGACGTGTCTATGGTGATTGACGTTTCCATAGCAACCGTCTTCTCATGAGTGTATTTTGACTATTTTCTGTCGTTTTTCAGTCTTTTTTTCAGTTTTTTATCCTTCGTTTGCAAGAAAAAGATAATTTTTCGATTTTTGGTGCTTGTTTTGATTAAGTTTGTTTCCTAGAACAAATTCATATATTTTTCGATGTCGTCATTGTCAACTGCATGACTGCTAACTCGGGATCCAAGATGGCGGCCTCAAATTTAAATGGCGGGTTTGTGCCGCCATTATAACGTCATGTCACGTCATAATTGACACGTCATAATACCAATCTGTTAAGCTAATGACGTACTTAAAACGTGCCAAGTTTCATCACAAGAGCGTTAATACTTTTCGAGATCTATAGGTGGGGCACTTTGTGCCCCCCCCCCCTCCCAGGCCAAGAAACTCAAAAAAAGCCCAGGCGAAATAGGGTTAAAGTCCTAGCCATGGGGAAGACTACAGTTGTACTAGACCTGAGTTGTACACTAGACTAGGTGTAGTATTAGACTAGTTTTAGTACTCATTTGCTGTGGTACCAGCCTTGCAATGGTTTTGGCTTATCATCGTACACATTACGTGAACGTCTGACACCTGGGTGTATCTCTACAAGTTCAACAAATCGATCCGACCTTCCTTCTCTACCCTTCGTCCTTTTTTCGAAACAAATTACGAAACTAGGGCCCATTTCTTTTTTAAAGGGGCATAGTCACGAGGTTTTCACAGATTAGTCAAAACTGTGCTAAAATTATCGGTATAGCTAACTTTATCCACGTCCAACATTGTGTTCGAACATTTAAAGGAACATATTAACTTAACTTCATTAAGAGCAAACAAACCATGACCATTTAATATCGATTTAATGTCAACACGCTGAAACAATTTGAAAAGTTAATTTAGCCTATTTTTTCAAGTTGCAATCCATTTCCATCCCTACCATCCTTAGCAACAGACGACAGAAAATAGTTTCAGTGAAGTAATATTGTCTTTCACTACACCATTATCTGTAGGTGTTCATTAATGTGAGGACATATTTTTGATTTTAAAGTGAACTAAAATAGCGTGACTATGCCCCTTTAATTTTGAAACATTTCTACTTTATACCCCCACCTTTTACTGCGGATATCCCTCTCATATAAGAGACTCTGGATGCACTGCACTAATTTTCATTTTTAGCAACTTGTTTGGATTTCTTTAGATTTCTGACCAATTCAGCAAACCTACCACCGTTTCTTATCAACACTTCAGGTTTGTCAAACTCCACCACTCGTCCAGCATCAAGAACAAGCACCTTATCATAGTCCATGATGGTGTTGAGTCGGTGAGCAATGGTCAGCACTGTGGAATCTTTGAACTTGTGACGAATGACTTCCTGGATCAGACGATCGGTCTTGAAATCCACGTTAGCAGTGGCTTCATCCATGATGATGATTTTGCTCTTTTGGATGAGTGCACGAGCTAAACACACCAACTGCCTCTCACCAACACTGAAGTTCGATCCTGACTCCTTCAACTGATAGTTCAGTTGTCCGGGTAGCTTCTCTACCATTTCTTTCAACTGCACTTCTTCAAGGGCAGTCCATAGCTCCAGGTCCGTGTATCTGGAGAATGGATCTAGGTTCTTTCTCAAGCTACCTCCAAAGAGCACTGGGTCTTGAGCAATCACTGCCATAGAACGCCGAGCTGCCTGAAGATTGAGGGTTCCAATGTCGATGCCATCAATAAACACCTTATTAAATCAAAAGCAATTATTCGTTTTAGTAGACATAGCACTGACAAAGTGAAGTTGCAAGAGGTTTGTACGATATGAGTATGCCGAAGTGTACTTGTGTAACTTCCATCGAGGTTTGACCTAATCCTTCAGCACTGATGCCAAGTCAGATAACCGGCCAACAAGAAAGAAAAAAGTAAGCCTGCGAATATTAGAAAAGGTAATTGACACATTCCCGAATGAGTTTTGAACTGAATAGTTTTGTGGGCATATGTCATTTCATTAGACCACCCTAGCACCCTGGTATTGAAGGACAATTCAATATACGCTTTATTAAACGCCGTGTAAAATCTATTAAACCCCAAACACATACTTAAGGCTTATTGTACTTGTAATTGGGGCATCCTTCAGACAAGAAGGTCAAGCAGAAGTGGAGGGACTTGTTTTTAGTGTCATTGGGCGTATTGGCTATGAGTACCTACTCAACCTTTACCTTTCCTTCTGGGTCTGGCATACGAAGTAGCGATGCAACAAGAGAGGACTTGCCAGCGCCCGTTCGACCTGCTACACCTATTCTCTCCTTGTCAGCAATAGACAGGTTGATGTCCTTTAGTACTCGAGGTCCACCCTCGATGTATCTCAAGGACAAGCCACTGATGGTGATACTTCCTCGCAGGGGCCATGACTCAGGTGGGCGGTCCTCTGTGCTATATCCGGGCTCCTCTGGGAGTTTTGTGTACGACATCACTCTTTCCACTGACGTCATGAGGTTTTCAACCTCAGAACTTACCCTGACGCCATATTGAACTTCATCCAATGACTCCAGCAAGAAAGCCAGGGACATACCTGCTAAGGCTGAGAGGACATTTGATGTGAGATTATTACTGGAACGTTTACGGACTCTCTGAAAAGCATATGTTTGATCTGATTGGCTTTTCACTAACACTAACACGAGATGATTAAGTATAGCTTTTAACTAAGCATTTTCCACTTCACTGAGTTACACTAGGTCACTAAATCAGAAAAACACAATGATTAAATGCTAAGAAGTTAATTTTTTCTCCTAAATCCCTTTTTCTCTGCACGTGGCTCCACCATTTTTCACGCCGGCTCCAAGGACCTGCCATGAAAGCTATTTTTTTCTATTATTTCTGAAAAGAGTAACAAGAAGCGAAAATCTGCCCCCCCCCCCCCCCTCCCCGGTTATAAAATTCCCTAACGTTATGGAAGCCTACAAAATAAGACAAATTGAGGTCTCCCGCTCTCTCTCTCTAGGCTCTCTCATTCAAAATTGGTTACTAGCCAACCAACTTAGTTTGAATGTTCTCAAAACAGAGTATTTGTATAATTGTGCATCGGATTTCAATTTAGCTAATACTGGAGCCAGTAACACCGACATAGTAAACATTGCTGTCGAGGCAGAGCCTATAATAACCAGGCCTACAGTGCACAAAATCTCTTAGATTAATGATCGATCAACGTTTAGTTTACGATGAGCATGTCGACAGCCTACGTACACCCGTCTCATATCATCTTGATTAGCTCGCTTTTAAAGCGAACATTATTAAAAAGTGTTTTGTAATAAAATAAACTTAAAAAAGTAAAGTAACGTAACAGTACAAGCTATGTATTTAGTAAAACAAAGTTCCATTGTTTTTAATTAATTCAATAGCAAATTGTGCATAAGGAAAATATTTTCTCAAAAAAAAAATCATGTATAGGTAGGGCTATTATGGTCTTAATTATAGGAAAGCTAAGTCAGCCCCCAAAATGGTACTGTATTATAATAACCGAAACAGCACCATTTTGGGGGCTAAAACGGAACTTTTGAAGTCACAGTGCATATACTATAGTTTTCTGGTGACTTCGACTTAAAAATTCTAATGTCACAATTATGTCATTCCTAAATAACGTAATTTCTAAATAATATATTCGAAAAACGGAACTCAGGGGGAACCTGTAGATTAATATCGTGGTGTTAGTGACCCCTTATTCTACTGCGAACATACCGGGGCTTTGGGTCATAAGGATAGCTCCATACCCAGCAGCAGCAACCATCAAACTGCATAACAGACTCATGCGAACACCAAGCCACAGAGTGCTACATACCACCATCATTAAAGCAGATGTGTTCTCGTCCTGGTGACTGGAGAAAACATTACAAATCCCATTCACGTTGTGTTTCAGGTTCTTTTTTAAGGCACAAGAAGACTTATCAGGGCCAATTACCCTTTCCCATTTTCTGTTCATTTGCCGTCGTCCCACCTACCCACATTTTGGTCATTCTAAAACAAACAAACAAACAAACAAACAAAACAAAACAAAACACAAACGCAGTTCTGGTAGTAGTATTGTCTTCTAGCAGTCGTTGAAAGCGCGCACCCTCATATCAAAATACTCTTCTTATCTCGTGTTTTACTTTGATAGAGCGAAACAAAAGGAAAAAATAGGAAACGCCAACGATGATAAACGGAAAACCGATAGAACCTCAGACCAGGTTTTAGAACTTGAAATAAAACAGTAGTTTAGCTGACACTGGCCTATGTTACTTTGAGGAATTAGTATAATTATTTCAATGCATATCTCATGCAGACCATTTTGGTGTCACGCCAACACATTAGTGGGAATTCAAGATGTATATTCAAGTCGATTAGAAGTCGATTAACAGATTTTAGTTATAAGGAACAATATTAATGCTCTTAGGACGTGAATAGCTCTATATTTCACTTACTTGAAGAGTCTCCTCAAGAAATCTTGTTCCATTTGTGACGAGCGAATAATTTCAAGACCCGCGATCGTCTCTGAAATGTGCGAGTACACAGGACTGCATGTGATGGCTTCCAGTCTCTTGATCTCCCTGGAGGACTTCAAATAGTAACGTCCATAATATAGAACGATTGCAACAAGAGGCAAGGCAACGAATAGGAGCCAAAAGTTTGCTGAAACAGGGAGTAAGATCGTGCTTATTGCAAATAAGCAAACTTCAACCGCAGACACGAACCGCGGTGGAAGGGCATCATCCATGCCGCCAATGTCTTTGGAGAAACGATTTAAAATGCGTCCGACGGGAGTTTTGTCAAAATAAAGCAGGGGTGCCTTGATGACCGACAAAACCATGTTGTTGTGTAGTCTCTCAGAGGCCTTAAGAAGCATTGCGTAAATCAGATAAGAAGAGATTACGTTGGCGAAAAGGGATGAGCCAACGAGAGCTCCATATATAGCTAATGTCTTTGATGACCTCTGCTGCCCGGGGGACATTGCCGAAACTTGCGACGTCCACCAATAAGTGACTAAGAGCAACCCTAAAAAAATTTGTTAAGAATAGCAGTTTCCAGTTAAATTGACAGACACATTGTTATGGTTGGTATTCCGACTACTACAGAAACAGCACACATGCATTCTCAGCAGTAAAAGGGCAATCACTGCTTTGTATTAATTTAGTGAAATCTGCAATCCCACGTAACGTCTATTGTATTTTTAAAAGGAGACGCAATTCAACACAATATGGAAGCTTGCTTCGACATCTTAATGTTTGGCCATTTCATGAATACACTTACACACTTGTATGATCTGCAGACCCAGCCTGTAACTGGAAAAGCTCGATACGGGAATATTAACATCATACGTTTTTAAAAACAATGCATTTATTGGGAAACCGGGCTATTTTTCCACGCAAGACAAAGCATGTTTTTTACCGTTTAGCATTGTGTATGCATCTCAAGTGGACGAACGATTTTATTATGATTGACACAGCCGTGCGCCTGTAAGTCTTATGCTAATTTGACAACTCAACACTACTCCGAACGAATGCAAGTTAGCTTACTTGCATGAGCTTGGAAAAATTGTTATCTGTTCGCTTCTAAAGTACAAGAAAAAAAGATGTCAAGTTACTCGCAAATTGCGTTCGTTGCCGTTTCTGGCGTACTCAATTACCTTTCATGCCAAGAACTAGGAGGAAGAGACAAAGTATTACGGGGGCTGGATAGGCTGTCCTGAAGTAGTTCCAGTAAAGTTTCCACGTGATGGCGCCAGTTCTTCTATCTTCTTCGTCTTCCTTCAAATCTTGAATTTCCTCTTCATTGTAGAAAACCTGAAATGGTTGGTCCGTGAACTCCCCCATCGAAGCGTCACTTTCATTTTCATTTTCATTCCGCGACTCTCGGTCTTCATGGTAAAAACCAGTCCCGTCATGTACTTTGGCACCTTGACTTAAAACAATGACATTATCTACATCTGCTAAGTAGTGGATCTGATGAGTTGCAAAAACACGAGTCTTACCAGAAAGAAATCCAGAAATGCAGTTTTCAAAGAGATGTTTGCCAACTTTAGCATCCACTGCACTCAAAGGATCGTCTAGCAAATAGATGTCAGCATCCGAGTACAAAGCACGTGCTAAACTGACACGAACCCGCTGACCTCCACTCAAGCTGACACCGCGATGTCCTATTTCTGTTAAATCTCCTTTGGGTAAGTTATTTAAGTCGGTTTGCATGCAACAAACGTCAAGTATTTCAAAGTACCTTCTATTGTCAAATGGTCTTCCAAATAAAATGTTATCTCTGATCGTACCTGAGAAAACCCAAGGTATTTGTGGGACGTAGGCGACTCTTCCATTTACGGATACTGTTCCACTTATGGTTGGAAGTTCTCTTAGTATGGCCATTAGAAGAGAGGATTTTCCACTTCCAACCGGACCTGTTACAGCCATCATTTGTCCATTGCTCACAGAGAATGAGATATCCTTTAACGCCTGCCTTTCTTCACGTCTGTCCCAAGACGCCGAAACACTTAATAACGCTAGATCTTTAGTCTCTGTACACGAAAGAGTCCTTTTGTTTAATACGGAAATGAGTTTTGGGTCTCCAGCATTAAAACTTTCTTGCCTTACAACTGAAGGCCCAAGTCGAAGTTCCGTTTTCAAATTCACACTGAGAAAGCCACGTGGTCCACGTCTAGTAGCAAATGTGATACATGTGTCATCGTATTCTCTCAACAGGAATCGCTCAATCCGCTTGATAGCAATGTTTCCTTCAGTGACAACGGGCAATGTGTACCCCATAGCGATAGTGACAGAAAAGTTTATGACGTTTAGGCAAGAGAGCACAGTAAAGATTTTAAAGGCAGTGATATGTTCCCCTCCTGCGATCAACGTAACAACTGAGATAAACCCAGCGAGCGGCGCAGTTGTGTAACTCAATGAATAAAGACAGGATATCACGAGTCCACGAAGTCGGATGAACCACATTTCTTTCCTTTAGTGAGAGAAATAAAGGATTCCATTAAGAGACATAATACAATAAAAACAAATTCGTGGCCCTGATCAACTTTTTAAGCCAAGTCTCAGTCACTACACACGTTGTGAAAAGCTATGGTTAGTCAATGCGTGTACATATACTTTCTCATTACACCATGGTAATGACTGAGTTCTAAAATTTCTGGGCTTAGCTGTACATGTGAGCTGAGGTATTTCAAACAGAGATGGATTAGGCCACTCAAAGGGTAGGCCAAGTCAGTTCACATTCCTGGTTGCTCGAACTACCTCTGCGAAATGCGAAATTGTGTGGCATGACGTCATTACCCATTTAATTCACCTGGAAAGACTTAAAGACGGATCTTGTATAATGATAGAACATGGGAGTAAATAACAGAGATGATCATGACGATCATCGTCGATGGCGACGATAATGATGATGATGATGATGATGATGATGATGATGATGATGACGATGACGATGACAACGTTGACGATGACGATGACAATGACGATGATGATGATGATGATGATGGTGATGGTGGTGGTGGTGGTGGTGGTGGTGGTGATGGTGATGATTATGCTGTCGCGATCAAGGCAGACGTCCTCTCGATCACTAAAATAACAAATTCTCCTTTTGGTTTTGATGTTACCTTCTTAGCTGTTTAATCGCTTCAGTAAAGTTCCACTCCCAGGCGTACATTTTGACAGCTCGAATTCCAGACACAATCTCGTTCATGACTTCCAATCGTCTGTCTGTGACTGTTGCAGTTTGGTGGCGTAGCTTTCCATTCTCATAGGACATTGCGGTGATGTAAATGATTAATACTATGTAAAGTCCAATTCCAACTAAAGCCTTCCATCCAATAAGGAGGAAGAGAATTATGGAAGATCCCAGAATATCGAGGGGCGCAAACATAAAAAAGTGTAACCCAAACACGAGCTTCTCGAACCTCTGAGCATCGTTAGATACAAGGTTGATGGTCTTGCCAGTCATTAACTTCTGAATATCACTTCGTTTAAGCTCTCTCAGTATCTGCATAAATAATAAAATTCAGCCTTAGACCCTTCGGACTGAGAGCTGTTAGGCATGAAATGGAATGGTCTGCATCACTTGGATACCGTCCACCCTTTTGAGTTGCGGAGCCCCTGCAACTTTGTTGACTATTTATCCCGGTATGATTGATACACCCCTCGAAATAGGAAATCTTAGGTATGGAATGGAATGGCTTGGGCCACTTCAACCTTGTCCTCCCTAAATTTCGAATTGCAGAGCACCCTACCTTTTTTTACCAATTATCCCGGTATGATAGATACACCTCTCGGACTGGGAACTCTTAGGCCCGAAACGGAATTGTCTACACCACTTCAACATTGTTCTCCTTTTCGAATTGCGGAGCAACCCTATCTATTTATCGACCTAGCTTACAACTGCAAGTGTCTGCGACCGTCTTTCTAATGTACCTTTACAAGGTTACCAAAGGCGGCTATGCCGAATAAAAAATTGGCGAACTCGCGTTCTCATTGCACAAACTTCCACAAATCTCGATTAATTTCTTAAAGCCCAATTTGATAACAATTCTTTTCCATAACATCTTTGTGGCGTTAACGGTAAACAACACATGTCTCGAAGACAATCATTGACAGATTAAAATGCGACGAACACTAAACGTTGTAGAACTGTTGACAACAATAGACAGTAGCTCTACTTCTACCAAGTCTGTTTAACTCCGAAAGCATTTAGGCTATGGCAACGAAACTTTGAGGGTATATAGTACGTTTAAATTTTTTCCTTTGAGGTACGCAACACGACTTGATGACGTCACATGACGTGGGAATTTCATCATAATTTCAAAATGGCGGCCGTCGTGGATCCTCCATCTTGGATTGGCTGGCAACGTCAGATTAGATAAACAATGACATCCCACACAGTTTCTCTACACTTTTTCCAAACCTTAACAAACTAAATTCTCATTTACGATAAATGATTGCAAAACCTGTTGTAAACTTCACAGCTGAAGTGGTGCAGCACTGAAAACAGTGGCAAACACAAATGAGACAATTAAACATGGAGTATCAACCTGAAATACTTACTTTTTTATAGACCAGCCCAATGCATGATACCTTGAGACGGTTACCCAAGATGTATGCCACCGCAGTAGAATGATTTTTAGACAGCCCTTTCATCATAGCCAACACGATAATGCCAGTGACAAAAATGAAGGAAGACGCAGAATAATTGCCTTGGGATTCCTTCTCGAGGTCCAAAAGGAAAAACCATAGCAATGTCGGTAGAAAAATGGTAGAAAGAAAGCGAAGCACTTTTAAGGCAAACAACAATGTGTACTCCTTCCAAGAAAACACACGCGACAGTGCTTTCCACAGGCGAGGTTTACAACCGGTTGTTGAGCTGTTGATTATTTCTTCTTTCCACTCACTTTCCAACTTGTCAACGAGTTGGTCCATGCTGTCTTCTGTGCGTACAGAGAAAATGTCTTTCTTTTCCAGTGGCCTTTTGCTGCCCAGCTGCAATACATTGCTCATCCAATGCACAGTTAAACGAGAAAGCCAGTTAGCTGAGCTATAAGGATGTGGACGTTTGGTTTCGTTACTGCGTGCTGAGTCTTCCTTCTCCATGACTTCGGAGTTCAGTTTTCCCTAGAAATTAATTTTTGCTGGCCCTTCTTTAGTTTGCTATATAGAAAGAAAAAACAGTTAGAAAATTGTAGTGATTTCGTTTCAAGAATTATCGGGGTTTTTGTAACCGAATAGCCTCAAATTAGGGTTCACACTAGCTTTGCTTGGTGTCTCACTTTTTTCTTGAGATAGCCATCAAATGAGCCTACGCAGAGATAGGCTATTCGTTTTGATGCTCTTGGAGAACTTTTCAAGTCAACTTATTTGGAAAATCAATTTGCGTTATTAACCAGTCATTTTACATCAAAGGAGACAACTCCCTTTGACAATAAACGCATAAATAACACCAGCTCATTAAAAGTTAGCAGTCAATCGACAATTGGTACGTTTCAACAAACTCTCTGCTAAAGCTCAGAAAGCATTCAGACGACAGAGGAATTTAAAGAAAGGCAAGTGGCACACACAAACACAACACCCGCGGTATGGCCAGTGCCTTACGCATGCGCACAGCAATATCGCAGCCATGGAAAGCTGTCCGGGTGATATGACTGTGCGCATGAGTAAGCACTGGCCACACCGCGGGCCGTTGGTGTTTTCTATGTGCCACTTGCCTCATTGTTTGTTTAAAAAATGAATGTTTGCTGCAAAAAGACGGTTAAACATGTAAAAAATAGTGCATGATTTTACTAGAGCCTATTACTGATTATTAAAAGGGCACAAATAAGAATTCTGGTTCGTCGACGTGCATCACTACGTACTGACAAAGAATGTCGCAGAATAAGAAGAACAATATTGTAGTAGAGGTCCTTAAGGTGCAACAGGTGGGTAAATTAATTAATTCCTTTTGATTTCGGAGAAACAAATATGTCGTCTAGAGCTGTTGCGAAATGTCACTACCATATTTGGTAAGACAACAACAGCTAGAAAATTTGGCGCTAAGCCCCAGTTCCCTAAAATATTCTGCACCTAAAATTTTTAGCTAAGGAATCCCAAGAGAACAACCTATGTTAGATAACACAAATTTCCCTTTAAACGGCCCTTACACAATCTGCTGACATTTTCTCGTTGGATGCCATGGTAGAGTCAACAATGTAAGCACCAGCCTAGTACCCAGGCGTGCTCTTCTCGCTAGCTCAACTTAGCGCGAAATATCGTGACGTCACCGGAGGCCTCATTCGGTGACGTAACGACTTTTCGCAACAAGTCGAGTCGAGTGAGCCGGGTAATAAGCTGTGTAAGCACGTGCTTTTCTTTTTCGTGCAGTTAGGCTACACAAAAATGAAAGTTTTAAATTGCCACTTGCTGCTCCAAGAATATCAGTAAAAGTGAAGTAAAGTAAGCCTATGCTGACTTTTCGTCTTTTCGTCCGTGGGTTACGTTTGCTTTTGTTGCGAACGTTTATAACACCATCGGCAAAAGTTCAGTTTTGTCAGCATGTCAAACCCCAGTGGCCCATTTTACCTAGGAATAAGTAAATTACAGCAAGTATGAACCTTACTTTCTCAAGTCTATACGTACTGTTTCCCTTTTCGAACCTTTTCGACACCTTCCTGTATCATCCTAGACATGGTGCTCGCACTTCACTTTGCTCTACGATCAATGCACAGTGAGTGTTTCGGGGGTATGTGTGCCACTTTATTCAAGTGCGCTTTGTTTTTTTGTGTGCTTTTTTGTTTTGTTTTGTTTTTTTCTGGCGTGATGTTATCCCGTAGTACTCATTAATGCAGCTTTGTATCCAGTTGTTCAGATCAAATGCTCAAACAACACCTGGACGGAAGCGTACAACAAAAGATGACACAGTTACGCAGTAAGATAATCGCGGTATCTTTGAAGACGCATAATTCCTCTGAGAGACGCATAATGGGACTAAGACAAATTACGCGTCTTCCAAGATAAACACGGCCACTGAACAAAATATAACTCAAAAGGATGTTGTTCACCGAAAAAAATAAGACCATGTAATTACTACTTCGCGGAAAGTAATTGTGGACGATACACAGTCTATAGCTTGCTCAGGATAGCTCAAGTAGGAGGGATAGTTCATTAAGAACCTTTTTTGGTGAGAACGTTGCGCCAAAGAAAGCTCAAAATTGTAAGAACACGCTAAGAACGTTAAGGCTGATATTTTCCCATTTGTTTTAAAAATGACAGACACGTGTAGAAAATGAAACGCGATAACTTATTTTCTTCGTGAAAAAGAATCCAAGAATGATGCATGCAGCTTGCTATCCGGTTAGGTAACAACGCTGTTTAATAACTCGCCGTTTTGAGGTGATTTATGCTACAGCAGACACCATTTTTCTCAATAGCAAAATATATTAACAGTTTAAGAATATTCCAGCCTTGCATGTTCGGAAAAACAAACAAACAAACAAACAGAACAAAACAGAAAACCACCCAGAACGTGCAGCAACTGAAAGAAAATAATTCAAAGAATGTAAGGTAACAGCTGGCTACGCTGTAGGTGGTAATTCAAATTCAATGTTATCAGTTTTTATTGTTTTTCGCGGCACGTTATTAGAACGAGGACTGTGTGTTATTTTTGCCATTGTGAACACGTGCATGATTCCATTCAGTGGCACTGTGCATCCTTTCTGCGCATAATGTTTGCAGGGGTGTCAGTAAAACGCGGGGTCGGGGTCGGGGTCGGGGTCCATTGTTCTTTTGTTTCGTTTTCGGTTTTATGTTTTGGTTAGGGCAAGATAACAGAAAACGAAACAAAAGAACAATGGACCCCGACCCCGACCCCGCGTTTTACTGACACCCTGTTTGCAGATACCACGCAGCTCTGATCATTAGAGCATGCAAAGAGTGCGCACATGTTCAGAACTTGGAAGGTTTTCTTTGAAATTGGGCTGTTCAGAGAAATAGTTTTTTTTTTACCAACGAAAGAGGGGACAAATTCAAATTCAAGCCCGAATTTTTCAGGTTTCTTCTTTTCAACCGCTCAGGTTGAAACACCTTCACTACGATGATCTTCACATAATTCTATTCTAAAACAGTTTACAATGCAAGATGTCTAAGTCATTTTAAAGAAATCATAGTTCTCATTTCTGATCACCCTCGTTTCCAATGAAAACAATTCAACTTTCTTACTTAACAAGTTGCCCAAAAATGTTTAACTTGACGAATTCAACAAACTTAATGGCTAAATCCATTAAGCCGTGGTCTTAGCCTTCACGATAGCCTCCAATGCAGACATTCTTTGGGTTCGTCACGCAGCGGGAATAGACGCACACTGAAGATTTCTGCGTCGGAGGCTACCTTCATGTCCGATGCCCGGACAAGTACTCCCATGCATGTCCTTAACGAGGACGTGCGGCCCGATAGGGTATGGTTTTCAGAAGGTTTTGTCTTCAACGAGGTGTCAATTTCATAAATTTTTGTCTTAAACAGGGTATCGTTACACGACCACATTTCTTCCTTTATTTAACAGAAACCTCGCCACAAGCCGCATTTTCACCAGATTGCCAACGTACGATATATTAAAATAAGAAACAGTCTCTGAATATTCCATTCTAGCGGTAAAGAGGGTATAATGTTGAGTTAAATGTCTAAGACAGGGTACGAAAAATCCGAATTCTGTCGTAAAGAGGGTGGCAAAATCAGAGATTTTTGTCTTACATAGGGTCAGGCTTTAAACACTCGGGCCGCACCTCCCTAACCAAGTATCTGCTGAGTGCCTCCCCCCCCTGCCCCCCAGGGGACCGATGATTGCCCGGGTTAGGCTCTTGCCGATTTGTGCTAGTAAAACTGGCATTTTACGCTCGTAGAAGTGCCTGTGATTCCCCCCGCCCGCCAAAAAAAACGCTCACATTATGCTCATTTTTCAAACTTACTCTAATTTCGTTTTAAATCATGCTTTTTTTTATTTTAAAGAAAAAT
Source organism: Siderastrea radians (assembly GCA_964017195.1). Classification (NCBI taxonomy): domain Eukaryota; kingdom Metazoa; phylum Cnidaria; class Anthozoa; order Scleractinia; family Rhizangiidae; genus Siderastrea; species Siderastrea radians. The sequence goes on along the minus strand of OZ024890.1, from coordinate 61,247,768 downwards.
GCATGCAATATGTCGTGCGTGTTTTCCAACAAATAATTAAGGTGCAATACACATTACTGTTTCTTTTGTGCTACAAACACTTTTTTTTTCTGTTTCTGAACTCTTCAGTGGTCTGTACTGTAACACAACATAACGAGATTGGTTAGCCTGTGTAGCAAGTTAACGGAGCAAGCGTTTCTGTAGGGCTTTCCACGGGTTTGACCGTTTGTTGCACTCGCCTCAATTTTCGCGCCGCCAAAAAGCGAAAAATGCCTCGAACGGGCGAAAAAACCTACAGAAACACTTGCTACGCAGGCTAATTGGTCGACTGACTGCCTCCTGACCTGCTTCTTTTCTTGACGACAATATGTTCGACGCCATCTTGTTTTGATTTTGAGAGCGGGAACTGGGCTTTACTGAAGATTTCCTACTTTCGGTAAGTTCCAGACCCCTCAAAACTAAGGAGGAAGCGACTGGGTTCTCGAAACGAGCAATCCCTGTTTAAAGAGACTTTGCAATACATAGAAAGAAGATAATACATGCATGTCCTTTTCACTATAAATTCTTAAAAACCGGCCAAAATTTTGGAATTAAACTAGCAGTGTTTTTTAATTGTACCAAAGATGCTCTTACAGCAAATTATACCAAAAAGAAAAGAGTTAGCACAATCGGGGAGAGCCTAACCCAGGTCGTGGAGCAGAGAAGGGCAAGGTGGGAATATAGATTTTAATCTTTTCGTTCCTTTTCTCTGCGTTGTTTCAGAACAGCTCTACGTCTTGCTGTTTGGATATTCCACATCAATATTTCCCGCAGCCATATTGGTAACCAGAAAAGTATCCAGTTCTAAAGAAAAGATTAAAGCAGAAAGAGTGTCATAGGCTTGTTTGTCACGCAACATTCGAGTACTGTGACATGTTTGTTACACAATAGATTTGGTGACAATTTTAGAAAGAAGGCTAAAGAAAACAACAGAGAAGTAAAGCTAAAATAATCACGCCAAGGCGACACCGTGTACATGTATATTGTATTTCATCCCATATTTCTGATTGACAATTTAAGTCAATTGAAAGTAAAAAGTAAAAAGACACCAAACACGATTTTCAGTGAAAAACTGCTACAGAAATAAAAAAGAGATTAAACGGACTTGTACCGATCACCCAACATTTACTGAATTCACTGGCGGAGTATCAAGATCAGTAGCAGAGAACAAAAAAGAGAACGAGAAATAAACCAAAACAACTGTTGTTTAATGCAACTGAAACATGCATGTGTTACATCTGTTTTGCAGTTCACATCGACTTTGAACAGCATTTTTCCTTCTACAATAGTAGAGCGCGCGATGCAGGAACAAAATGACGCTACCACCGAGAGGCTAACTTCGGTTCCCGCTGATCGCTCTGTATAAATCTCGCACCGTGTGCTCCACTTTCTTAAAAAAACATAACCACTACTCGCAGTCTAATGTCACACAGTTTGATAGAAAAAAAAGTAGACCTGTAAATCCCAGAATCATCTAATTATCCGGCTTTAACTTGGGAGTCTCCCGGATGAGATCTGAAATAGTGAGCATTCCATTGGGTGCATTCTTTTGGGACTATTCTGGCTATTCTCATTCCGGTTTAGGAATAACAGAATACACGGAATTTCAATTTCGAAAAGAACGCTCCTTCTGAAAACGGAATACCCATGGCGGCAGTGACCTGAGAACTACTTTGGCTGGATTTCCCGCCAAAAATTTCCCAAAAGAACGCGTATTCTGTCTATTCGGAGTAAACCGTATTCCTTTCATTCTGTTCATTCTGCTATCGGGAGCAGAATAAACGGAATGGTATTCCGTTCATTCCGAAAACGGAATCGCTCCCAAAAGAACACAAATACCGTCTATTCCAATTATTCCTATTCCGGAATAGTCCCAAAAGAACGCACCCATTGAGGCTATTCGTTTTTTTTTTCTTTCTTTCTTTCTTTCTTTTTTTTTTTTGAATTTTCTGCAAGTGGACATGATTTAAGAACATTTGCCAAATTTTGTACTTTTACACTCGTAGTCCCTCCTTTGGTTCGGCCTTCGTTTTCACAAGAGGTAAATTTTCTTGTTTCTCTGCTACTGGTGCAAAATGTTATTCCCGGCATTGATTTGCTTGCCAAAAAGCGCCTGCTAATCACACATCAGTCTTTCAGGTCTTTTTCTTTGAGTCGTTTCAGGACAGCTCTTCGTACTGCTGTATTCACATTCCAGGCCATTCTTTGTCTCAGCCAATCAGGGATACGCGAGAGAAACCAGTTCTGTGAGAAGGAATACAGCAGAACGAGTTAGCTTCCTGTTAGCACAGAGGCAAGCCTCGGTCAACCATCGCGCACCTCGCAAGCCCGCACTCGTAATTTTTACACTTGTTCCATCCCTGTTTACGCTGACGCGATACGCCCAACAACCTCGACTAAATTAGAGACTTTTTGGCAGTTTTTTGTCGTGAGTTCAGAGGGTTAAAAAGAAGTCCTGTTTAACAAGCAACCTACAAAGGGTTGTAATGAAGATTCCTTGGTCTCGTTTCAATGATCAGTACCTTTAATTTGCAAAGGAATTTTTCACATCACAAAGACATTAGACAAACGTTTTACTCCTAGCTGCTTCATACACAGAAACCAGGCTCCTATCAGCCATCTAGGGCCAACATGGGCCCTTTCACGTGGGATTGCAAATCATTGTACATGTATGTACTACATTGTATTATTACAATGTAGAGCAAACCTATTTTTCCATTGTCCCATCTACCCCACCTTTCATAGTCAAAACATTTTACCTGAAGTGCATGACTCCAGCAACCCATGGTCCTGGATTCCACACCAACAGTTCCCAGGGCCTGCCGGACATAAGTGGTGGGACCTGGGGCAAAGACGTTTGGTTTCTTGATTCTGCTCATCTTAGTTGCCACGTAGTAAGGCAACACACACTGAAGACAAAAAATGCAGATAGTTAATATCACACTGTTTACATTGCATGCAGCCTGCATAGCAAGTGTTTCCATTGGCTTTCAAAGGATTTTCGTTTTGCCTCTTTTTGGGTGTGCAAAAACTGAGGCAAGGGAATTCTTGCCCCAATTTCCACATGACCAAAAAAGTACTAAGAGGGTTCTAACGAGCAGAAACACCTATGGAAACGCTTGCAAGCTACATTGCATGGTTGAGGACTTGCGTTGACAATCCATCTAGTGGTCAAAGAGGATGATTTATATGAACCTCTGTGATCTCCTACAGCCCTGACTACAACGCAATGGCACCTCCGAAACTCTCTCAAGTTGTGAGACTGTGAACACGCTCCTTACTGAGGAAATGGGGTGGGCTGTGGCTTAAAGTGGGATGGGGACATGGGGATGGGGAGGCGTGTTTGGGGATGTGGGAAGCGGAGATGCGTGGGGACGTGAGATCGGGGACGTGGGGACGAGAGATTGGGGATGCAGGGACAACAGAACATCCTCGCACTCCAAAAGTGCTTCCCCTTGTCCCAGTCCCCATGTCCCTGTCCCCACATCCCCATCCCACTTTTAGCCACAGACAATGGGGTGCAAGAAAATTGCCAATCAGAATGACTCGAGTGTTAGGCAAGTACCCTGTACTACATCTGATGCACAGTTGGTGACTGTTCCTGTGCTTTATCCCCCACTATAAAGGAACCCATTAACAAGCTATCTTAGTAGCAAATACATTTTGTCTACTTTATGCATTTTAGGACACTTGTCCTATAGAGTTCACAAGAGAGGTGGCTGCTTGCGGAATGTTCTTGTTACTATACAGTCACTTATGAGTACATGGCTGCAGTATTGTACGATAAACAACACCTTTGTACACCAAACAGTACATGTAAGTATTATTCTAACATCTAACAGACTGTCTGATGAATTTTTTTCTGCAAAAAGTGACTCTTGTACAACAAAATACAATTTTAACACAAGCTTTTAACTCCCAGAGTCAAACCTTGGTTTGCATTAAGTTGTTCCAACTTCCGAGTCTGTGGATGAAAACCTTAAGTGTGACCATTCAAATGAAAGCTACTAAAAAGTACTTTCCGGTGGTGTTGTTTATTATGCTGTACAAGGTGGCTATAACTTTGAAGTCCATGGTCGAAATCGTAAAGCGTGACCACTCAAATGAAAGCTACTGAGCAGCACCTTCCTGTCATACTATTTATTGTACTGTACTGTGTGAGGCGGTTCTAACATTTTGAAATCTTTGTTTGGAACTTTAATCCTAGTATGACCATTCAAAAGCTGTCGAGCAGTACTTTCCTGTGGTGCTGTTTATTATGCTGTACAAGATGGGTCAAACATTTGAGTCTGTGGATGAAATCCTAAAGTGTGACCATTCAAATGAAATCTATTTAGCAGTACTTTCCTGTGGTGTTGTTTATTATGCTGTACAAGATGGGTCTAACTTTTGAGTCTGTGGAAGAAATCCTAAAGTATGACCATCCAAATGAAAGCTACTGAGCAGTACTCTCCCGTGGTGCCATTTATTATGCTGTACTAGGTGATTCTAACATTTGCATCTGTGGATGAAATCCTAAAGTATGACCATTCAAATGAAAGCTGCTAAGCAGTACTTTACTTTGGTGCTGGTGATTATGCTGTACAAGGTGGTTATAACGTTTGAGTCTGTGGATGAAATCCTAAAGTATGACCATTCAAATGAAAGCTGCTGAGCAGTACTTTCTTGTGGGACTGTTTGTAATGCTGTACAAGGCAGTTCTAAGTTTTGAGTCTGTGGATGAAATCTTGAAGTGTGACCATTCAAATGAAAGTTACTGAGCAGTGCTTTCCTGTGGTGCTGTTTATTATGCTGTACCAGGTGATTCTAACTTTTGAGTCTGTGGATTTAATTTTTAAGTGTCATATGATCTTTCAAGTGAAAACAACTACATCGTGCACATACCTGAACAGTCACGCCCTTTGATGAATACTCAGCATTGAGGCATCGACTGAAAAAATCTACAAACACCTGCAGAAAATTAAAAAAAATTAATACTTCTAGGAAAATTAACACAAAAACTAGATCTGGTTAGTGATCACAGATCACCAGATGACTAAAGAGCTAAGATTAACAATTGTTAACCCTTTATAAGCTCCAATAGTGACAAGCATCTTATTTCTCCTAACAGTATCATTACTTGAAAAAGTCATGAGAATTATGGAAATGTTCGCTAAAGCTGTGGTGTCTTGATGTGTAAGCAAATTCTCCCAACTAGTACCATAAGAAATATATGAAGAACAGTGAGGAGAACATACATGTTGATACTGAGGCTTGAAGGGTTAATGAGCAAGAAACACTGTGGATCCCAAGGGAGTGCTTCACACCTGAACAGCCTGACACACCAGGTCCCAGCTGTTCAAAGCAGGATTAAGCTAACCCAGGATTCATGTCAATTTTTAACTCTGTTTTATGGCCAAACAATACAGATTCCTCTAAATAGTTTTTGCCCTACATTTTGACTTTGATTACTTTTAAGCAATCACTTGTAATTTGCTGTGAAAACTCTTTTGAAATAAAAGAAAGAGGAACCTTGGTTAAATTTCAATCCCACGTTTAATAGCATTTAACCAGCTTTCAAGCAACCAGCCCCGGGTTTCTTTCAGAGGGTAATGTGTGATTTGTTTTCTTATATATATTACTTAAAATTTTAAATAATACATTGTAATTAATAATAAATATATACAGACCTTGGTTCCAGAATACATTGAGAGCAGTGGTGTAGGACTCAAACCAGCTGCTGAAGCAACATTTATTATCAGCCCTCTTCCTCTGCAATCAAACACAAATAACAAGTTATAATAATATTTTATTATATAATTATAGATAATAATAATAATAAAATATAACCTTCTATTATCTAATAATTTATATATTTTTATTAATATACCAGTAATTACTTGTACATGTATATGTAGGGTTAGAGGTGACCTTAGTTTCATCAGGTGCTATTGGTCCATATTTGTGCTTTGTTTCTCTCTTGCTTTGGAAAAAAGTAAAAATCAGCACCTGATTGCAGATTAACATGTAAAAGGTAAAGTTGCAGATGAGCCCAGGAGGCCCACATGGCCAGAGCTTATCTTAGTTTTTTTAATTCCCCCCTAGATGGGATGCTAGTCCATTGCAGTGTTACTCCCACCAGAATGTTGCCAGTACCCATTTACACCTGATTGAGAAAACATTATCTGGTAAAAAGCATATTGCGAAATTATGGAATTCTGGGAAAACAGCACGGCATGCTTGTTACTCCTTTTCGTTTATTCATATTCAAGGTCTTTTTTTATTCATGGAGAGATTTTGGAGTATACCTATCAGTTTTTTTTCCTGCCATTATGATGTGCACGGTGTCTGAGAATCAAAGTAGGTTCTTGCGCTTCCCAGAAAACCATCGGGTCATACAGTTCATGGTTTATGCTTTTTACCCGACGACCGTTTTTCAAATACATGTAGGTGTACATGTATAAATGTGGGTGGAGAGTGACAATGTGGGGAACAGTTTCTTGTCTAAGGAAACAACACAATAGGGATCAAACCACCGACCTTCATATCTGAGGTCCAATGCGCTAACCACTACAACACCACCCCAGAGATTAACATGTGTGAGTACTAAAAAAGGAACCAGTGTTAACTAAAGCTCACCTTGCAGCCATCTCAGGGAGGATAATACGAGTCATCTTAAGGAAACAAAGATTAATACAGATTAATTTAAAGCAATTTAGATGTAATGTGGAAAAAAACCAATATAATAGTACAGAAAAACATTACTATGAACACTGTACATGTTGCTAGCCTTGTGAAAGATAAATGCAAAGAAATGAAAGTCAAAACTATTTCACATTTACTATAAATTTGCAAAAATACTTCACATCTACTGATCAGTTACAGATCTTAACTTCCAGATCAGAATACAGTCATGTACTTTACTGTTTTGACAGCAAATAAAAAAAGTTTCCAACTGCAAATGAAAAAGGTTTCCAACTGAATTAACTCATTTGACTTAATGTAAAGCAGACCCATTCTGGCGTGATGATGCCATATGATGTTTCAAAGTGGGACTGTTTGGATTTAGTCATGCATTAACAAATACAGTAGACTAAAAGTTTGCAGGTTACTAGTATATTCTCAGTTCAATTACATTTCTAGTCTTAACAATTTGCAAATTTTGAAAAAAAAAAAACAATGAAACATTATTTGAGCTACTCCATATTTTGTACCCAATCAGCATTTCATACCTGGTCTGCAGTAAGCACAGGGATTATATTCTCAATTTTATGGTTAACATCAATAGAGTGCAACACTTTCAACATGGCTGGCGATTTTCATGATTGCTCCCTTGTTCGTTTTCCTTGACTATCTCTAAGCAAAAAGAGAGACTGCTCGTAGACTACAGTCTAAAGTACTCACCATGGTCACAGAAAGAATATTGACATTCATCATCTTCCATGCATCCTAAAAAGGGTCACACAGTTATTAGATCTAAAGTTAAAGGCATCTTGTAAACAAAAAATCACACTGAACACTGTTTAGATTTATATGTACAGTAGCTACTGCCTGCCTCTCACCTCCTGCTTCATGTTGGTGAAAAACTCCGGGTAATGTGAAACACCCACATTATTGACTGCAAAAAAAAAAAAAAGAGATACAGCTGTACTCGTAGCATTTATAACATTGTTAGCACTATATTCCTAAGTATCTTTTAGTATCATTGTACTATAGCTCCATAATTCAGCTAGATCAGCTGCAAATGGGTTTAATAAATGGGAAAGGCAGGGGGGGGGGAGGAAGCAAACATCCCTGGAGCTTGGGGGCACCAAGACAAAAACAAATGGTCAAGGAAGGGTGGGGGCGGGAGGGGCAGTTTGAGATCCCCTTAACCCAATTCCTGTATCTGCTTCTGATTTTTATACTTCTTAACTTCAGCAAAATACCATACTCAAAGCTCAAAATTAGCTTGCACTTACCTAAGATGCCAATATCAAGACCAGCAAGTTTCTCTGCTAAGCCATCATAGATTTCAGCTCCTCCTGTGAAGTCCATTGTGATTATCTTTGTTTCAGTGCCATATGCTTCCTCTGTGGAAAAATAAAGTAGTATAATCATGCTGTGAGATTTAAAATGAGAGTCTGATCACAAAATGTATTCTGATCAGTCTGATTAGATAGATTATATGATAATACATGTAATAATAATACTAATAATAACGATGAGCAAATTAATATTTTAACAGGATGACCCTTCAGTGCAAAAGCGCTGTCCTGTAACATAAAAGCCAAAAAAACCTAATGGAAAAAAGAAAAAAAGAAAAAAGCTAAAATCTAAAAACTAAAATCTTAAGTCTAAAATCTAAGGTCTAGAATCTAAAATTAAATAAAATAAATGAGGACAAAAATGCTCGTTAAGCTGTTTCCTGAAATACAAACAGCTGTCTAACAGACTTACAAAATGTTGGTCTGTATGTACAATGTACATGTACAAGAACACGTACTACACATTTCAAGATTAACTTTCCATTTACAGATAAGTAATTGTTATACATGTACATGTAACATAAAGATAATTATATATTCTAATTTAAACAGACTTTTAATGATCCTCTTTTCGAGGGCTGGTTGAGTTGCTGCTAAAGCAATACACAAGTGACAATGACACACTGGTTGTGGGTAAAATAAGGGTGGCAGGGAAGCGTGACTTGGGTCAAGGGGCCCAGGAGTGGGGCCCTCCTGGGGGGAGGACAGATCAGGTGGTACCGGGGGTAGCCACCCTGGGTTAAATGTTCCGGACCTGCCTCCAGGGGTGAGGCCCATATCCCACAGTCCCGAGGGATTGTGGGAACCAGGAGGGGGAGCCCCGCCTGGGGGGAGTACAGATCAGGTGGTACCGGGGGTAGCCACCCTGGAATGGATATTTCTCCGGACCTGTCTCCAGTGGGCTAGAGGCTTACTGTGGGGTAAAGTGCAGCCAAAGGGTGCACTTCCCTGCCACCGACCTTTAATATCAAACGACAATACGATTAAGGTAAATAACATAGGACAAAAGTCTGAGTAACAATGTAAATCACTAGTTTTCATTACGACAGGAATGATAGGCTTAAGCAACCACTGTATATAAGAGCAAACGCCAAGTATACTGTAAAGAACTGAATATGTGGGTAAAATGGCGAAACACAAGGGTTCCAATCATGGGAGGGAGGGCGGGAAAAAAGAACTTGTGAGGATCTGCACGAAGCAAACAATGATTGCAAGTGGCGTGTGTGTTCGAACTAGAGGTAAGGGGCATGCGGAGGGCACGTGAGAGAGCTGATTGGAACCATTGTAAGGCCTGCATTTACAGATATGAATCTACATTGGATTAGCTAAAATATTAAAGGATGCATTGTTAAACATAGGAACTCGTTGTTGTCGCCCGTGCTTGGACTTTGGGATCGGTGATACTAGAGAGTTCGGAGCATGATGAGATTCCTAGGTATGCGAGACATTAGAGCTATGGGATTACATATAGGATAACATAAGAGTAGTCTATGAATAAAGTGTTACTGAACCAAATGTGCCTAGCTGTCTTGAGTGGTTTCTCTCAGGTCTCATTAACATCAGTTTATTGTTCCCATAAACTTGAACTTTAAAAAGGACTCATTTAGTGTACATGTAGGTATTTGTTAAATATTCCGACCGGTAAAATACTTTTTAAAAAAAAAATAAAATGGAGATTTCATATTACAGTGCGACTACTCGGACCGGGCCACTTAGAAGAAAATTGACCAATCACAACGCTAATTGAGAACAAATGATAGCAAAGTATTTCGTAGACAACCAGTCATGTTGAAGCATCCAGACAATACATGTTCGAAAAAAATTTGAAACCGTGACCTCTGATCATGACCTCTCGGGAAACTGCCCCGTCTACAATTGGTTACTTTTGAGCAGAACATTTAGAGGTTGAACTTGCAACTGACAGCAAAATTTTTGCCCACAAAACCTTAAACAATACTTTCGCTTTAGCAGTACGGCTAGTGCTTGAGTATGTTTGTAGAAAAAACCTTTTCTGAAAAGAAATTCGGTAAAATGCAACCGGCAAACTTGCTCAAATCTGAGAAGTGTTTGCTCAGCACAGCAAGTATAACATAAACAAACACAGATCTAAAGAAAAATATCGACATTTGCCTGCTTCAGTCGTTCAATAATAAACTGACGTTCCCAGGTCTCCTTATTCACTACCTGCTTTTTGAATCAACAAGTGCTCAGCGTTGATCTATTGATTCTGGCTTATGCAGCTCTTTCAATTCGCAGCTGCGGTCTCAACACTGCAAGGAAATCCTTATGGGAGCATTCAGCATGGTGCAAGTCTGAAACGTAATCTCGTAATAGCTAGGAATGTTGCCAACTATTGCTGTATATGCCGCCGTCTCGATTCAGTCTTACTTGTATTTTCTCTGCAAAAGTCATTTTGGAAACATTTACATTTACCGTAAGCTTATAGCTTACTATATTTACCCGCGTATAGGCCGCACCCGCGTATAGGCCGCACCCCAAACTTGTGACCTAATCTTGGGGAAAAAAATAATTTTTTAACTATACATGAAGAAGAATTGAGTTTCGAGTCGAGAAACTAATGAGCTTGTCGCTTGAGTGATCTAGCGAGAAATGAATGGGACAAACGGACCGAACTTGATCGCGAGGGTTATTGTTTACAGATCCAACAAGTGTGTCGAAAAATGAGGTGCAAGCGTCGCCGTTTTGTCCGATCAAATAATGACAAATGATACACATGCGTTTCGAATTTGCTGCTCCTTTCCTCATAGGGTAAATTATCCACTTTAAGTTTTTAATGTTACGGAAATTGTTGCAATAATTCTCAAAACGGCTGTTAGACAAAACGCTCTACCGTAAAGTCGCCCGAAAAAAACTCAAGCTTTTCCCTGCTGTTGCGTAAAACAGGCATTTCACGGGCTCAGCGTAGTGACAAGCTTTGTATAAGCGATGCTAAATTTCCGACTGTTTAAGAACTTACACATTTACATGTGAAACAGGAAGGCAAAACGTCCGTCGAGAGGGAGAGTTGTATTCAAAAGCATCGTTGCGTTATGCAAGGTGTATTTAAAGGTTTCACATTTCGCTTTTGACGTATGCAAATTAACGTGTGTAGGGTAAAAATAAATCACCTCGTATTTATCGCTAAAGACCTGGCAGTGTGTATTAAACTTCGAAACTGTGATATTTTATATCAGTTTCATTTATGACTTTTTGTTTTTATGACGGGTTCTGTGTATTTTTCGGGTAGTTCAGTAAATAAACAAACGCGGTTTCACGTGAACGGGATCGAAAGGGTTTCGCGGCTTGACCTGCAAACTTCTTTGAACTTCACCCAATGACAAACATATTCGGAAACTGAATACACTCATTGCAGCGGAGAGAAGCAAAATTCTTCAAAGACATGGATTAACTTGACCTCATACGATACATTCAATCAAACTGTCAAGTATTCAGTAACTTTGTTGACTCTGTGTGTGTCGGAAAATTTTGCATATTAATGAGCTCAAAACTCTTGTACCCACGTATAAGCCGCACCCCAAATTTCGAACGTTTTTTCCTTGAAAAAAGTGCGGCCTACACGCGGGTAAATACGGTATTTAGCGCGTACAAGCAATCCGTAAGATACTTTTCAATCACATCGAATCAACACCGCACCGTTTGAAGACTCTTTGAATCACCATTGAAGCTAACCAATGAAAAAATTAGACTATTTCCCGAGAGGTCCGCAGCATTAGACGGTTTCAAATTTATTTGGAGATGTATTGTCTAGATCCTTCAACGTTATTGGTCAGCTTATGAAAACATGTTGGCTTCTTTTGTTCTCAATTAAGACTGTGATTGGTCAATTTTCTTCCAAGTGGCCCGGTCCGAGTAGTTGCACTGTAATTTACTACTCAAAGAATTACTTTAATCTAGGTATTTGCAAATTTGAATGTTTTGGCTATCATATGACTGTTTTAGAATAAGGTAAAAGACAAAGTATGGATTTTTGTGCTGATCTTTCATAACTTATGCTTGCTTTAAAATATGTTTTTTTTTATAAATGCTGCTCAACAATAATTGTTATATGCTCACTCAATTCTGCTGCAAGAGTTTCCAACTTTTCCTGGGTACGGCTGACAAGGACTACCTTGAATCCTTGCCTTGCAAGCTTGAGTTGGAAGAAAATTGTTGTCAGTGAACTAGTTGTATGATGTACATGATGAGCAATAAATGGTGTTTTAGCTAGGCAGAAAAAAAAACCACTTATTCAGTTATGTAAAAAAAAGTGTAGAATGCACTGTATCCAGGATATACATACATGTAATACATCTGTGTGTTCTCTCCTGGGTCAATTTAATGAAACACTTACAAGTGTAAATTACAAGTGTAGCTATTGTTTCAGAGGTTGAAAACAATAGCTACACTTGTAAATTACACTTCTAAATGTTTTATAAAATCGATCCCAGGTGTAAAGCTTCTTAGTTTTTACTTCTTTACATTCACATGCTTTCTGCTGAAATATGCCTGTCAGCAGTAGTGGCAGTGCACTTTTTTGTACAGGAAGTGTAAAGCTACACAAAGAAGTTAAATTGTAACATGGAACTCTCTTTATTTTTGACATAATGATTTTACAGTTGGATTTCAGCAGAACACAGAGGCCTTATTGGGGAGGGGGAAGGGGGGTATATACGGCACCCGTGTAGATTTTATCCATTTCAAAGTGTCAAGGACTGTTAATTTAAGAGGCCTCTGATGTGAGTCTCAGTTGTCACTGTCGGCATTTCTGCCACAAAAGCTGTCTTCGAGTAACTTCAGCTACTTTTTGTCCAACACAGTGTCACCCAGCTCATTCAACTGTGTCCTATAAAGCTTACCCTAAGTCAATGGACGTTTCATGGACACAAATGTAACATAAGTATTTTTTGCTTGTTTGTTGGATTACCTCATGAGTGTAAGCCTTTCCTATTCCATCTGTACATCCTGTAATAACTGTAGAATACAATCAAATAGCATTTGAGCTGGGAATATGGGAATATGTGCATGTAATGTATATGTTTTAGTTCATTTTTATCCTTGGTTCAATTTTTAGTTTCCTTAGTTCTTTTTTTGTGTTAATATATGACAATTTATAATATGAAACAAAAGAAAATAAAAAGAACCAAGGATAAAATTGAGCTACAACATATATTCATTCAAAACTGGGGATTTTAGAAGTAATGGGTGTTCATATGGGAAAGGGTAAAATAATACTCTTCGCAAAAGGTGGAGAACAAACAGCACTGAACAAAGTTCGATTAGCTTAGGATTACAAAATCTTATGATCACCTTGCCAGTTGAGCATAAGTTTGCTATTGTAAGTATTAAAGATGCAGAATTAGGATACCTGAAGCTGTGAAATACGTATTTCGATAAAAGCTTATTGTATTCAAATGTTCCTTTAATAAAGCGAGCTTAAATACGCCGAAAGCCTTTTAGATGTGACAATTTAGCTGCAGCGCGCGTCGAAGTCTGAAATATGCATCTTACCGGCCCACTGTCCTAGCTTCTTTAAATTCTTCTTTATGCCAAGAGCAGGAAGAACAAATGCTCTTATTCCATGAAGGATTTGCAGAACGAAGTTTAAAGAATAGTAGCTTAGAAAACCAGCGCCAACAACGGAGAGGAAGTTCCACTCCATGATCTGATCGAGGTCAAACTGCAATGTACAATTTCACAATACAGCACGCCGATATAGAAATATGACAGGCGCCCTTTACGCGTTGAGTAGGACTGGTAGCCACAAGATCTGTTTGTTGCCGATTTGTTGCCAGTCCTCGCTCGAATTATTTTAACTTGGGGCAACCCAACCTCTCATCTTCCCATCTTCCAGCTCCTCATCATTTAATTTAATTTTTAAAGACCAAATGACACTTTCCCAAAGTTTGACAGTTTTCGAACTCAAAGCGTATAAGGAAACGATTAGTGCAGACATAATGTTGGCATTGTTTGTTTTTATGCAACCAGAAGGTAACAAGACGTCAGTGCGCGCGAGGTGTGACTCACACGTGTGAACAGGGTGGGGAGTGTAAGGTTCAGTTTGAACACTTTTTTCAATACAAGACCTTTATTAAGGTGGCTCCCTAGAGTTTCTACAAAAGTGATTATACGAACTGGCAAGACTTGCAAAAGAAGCCCTAGTTCTGTTGTCTTGATATCTTTGATCCTGAATTTTACCAGTAAGGTTACCGACATAATTACCCTTATTTTTCAGGTTTTGCTTCTTAGGCATAGGCCGTTGTCATGGCAACAAAGCATCTAAAGAATGATAGATATTTCCCATTAATTCGTCTTTTTTCTTAAATATTTTGATTTTCCCTCGGTGAAATTTTTTTAAAATTTCCTATTTCGTGCAAATGATTTTGACTAACATTTTGCAGGGGAAAAAATATGGGGTCGTTCAGACGGATTCACCGATATCACGTGATTTCTTATTTTTGGCCATTAAACTGAATTGCTCTGACAGAATTTTTCCAAAACAGAATATGTGAAAGGTAGCGTTAGTATCTCAAAATGTGCAAAATTTAAAAAAAATTCACCGAAGGAAAAGCGAGAAAATTTACTGTGAACTTTGCTCTTTTTGGCTATGCTGACGTCATAAAATATCAGGAAAATCTGCGGTTTTATGTGAGCGCGTGCAGATTACTACAGCTCGCATCATCAGCGCGCGCGCGCGGTCATAAAACTATAGGGAGCCACCTTAAACAAACATTTTACTATAAATGAGGGAATTCTCGCGCGCTGATTGGTTAATTTTTATTGTGAATAAGAGTAAAGAAGGATAAGACACGTAAAGCGTTGTGGATCCACTTGCCTGCGGTTCATGCATCCACAACACTTTGACAATGTTATAACGCAATTTATCATCAATAAGAGGACAGACGCATAAAAACTGACGCCAATTTGTTAATTTCACACTTACCTACTATACGTACAATATAAAACAATGTATCACAAATACATCACAAAATTGCGTCAACACTAGTAACAACACAAAACACATAACAAGATTTAAACATTAGTCTGACAAAAGCAACATATACAGAGAGCTAGGATAAAATAGAAAAACAAAAAGAGAAGCTAGAATAATTTTTGTTAAAAAGAATGCTGTTTTGCTCTCTAGCAATAATTCTTCCAATAATTTTTTTTTTATCTTTCTGTAATTTTGTCCTTTTTTTTTCATACATTTGTATTTTAGATTCTTTCTTCACCTGCTTCTTAGAGTCATTTTATAATTTTATCTTCGAGGACTGCAGATCGGGCAGCTAAAATCTCGTATTCAAAACTTTTAGACAAAGAACGGTTTTCTAATTTTTAAAATGCATTACTGCAATACAACGGGCGCGGGCCATCTTCTGGGTGTCAGTAAAACGCCGACTCGGCGTGGGGGTCGGGTTAGGTTTTTTTTTTTTTTGCGATTTATTTGGAACTAGATTTCTTTTGGACGAAAAAGTATCTGTTGGTTTACAACGGAATCCTTTTAAAGAAATTACGAAACAAATGGAACTGCGCAAGTGACAAGCTTCCTTCAGTTGGCTCATTTTCCCGCGAAAACGGTCACGTTGTCAATCGTTCCCGCGTTTTCCTTTCATGAAGACGGCTGAATCGGAAGGATGCAATTCTGGTAAGCAAGGAATGCGGCTATGATCTAGTAGTGCATTATTATCCCCCAATCCAATATTCAATCGCTGGAAAAAAGGCTAATCCTAGCTTTGGTCTTAAAAGTTGAAAATACGTCGCTCCTACTTGAAATCAAAGTAATGAGAAGTTAGCGTGCTATGCTTACATTTTTGCAACTTTCACGATGCGTATTAAACGACTATCATCAACTGACAACGTTAACGACGGGTTACTACGACCATGTACAATCTTTGTTTTTACGTTCGCATACTATGTGGAACTATGGCTGAATAACTAGACAGTGACATTTTCGTCTGACAGTCGTCATGCAAAATACAAAATCTATTGTTGCTTGTGCACGGTCGAGGCTAAAAACGGTAACAAAAGCATAAAACAAAGACTTTACTAAACTTCATAACCATATTCTTTTAATAAGTATGATTTAAGGAGGCTCGCAACAGTTTTTTTGACCTTGTAGTGTACCTTTTAAAATCAAAATTTCGCATAGAAGATAAACTTCGATTTCCTTGATACTACACCACCTTTTCGACATATGACCAAAGTTTATTTTCATATTGGTTTCCTAGCAACAACTGTCACCATAGCAACGGTAATGGACAACCCCTCATTTTAAATAATGTCGAATATTTCGAAAACTAGTCAGACACTTTATGACGAAACTTGAACTATTTGAACCACTCAACCCGACACAACTTGTATGCGAAATTAGAGAAAAATCTGTAAGAGCGTTTTCAAGTAAAACATGATTCATTTTTTACGGGATGATTTTGGTCATTCCTGCAATTTTCTCCATTATTTCAAATAAGATAAAACTTAACACTTTCTCTTTTCAGTTGAAAGATTTTTTATAATAGTAAAACATTCTCAATGTACTTTGAGCTTCCCAGGTGGCTGCGTTTTTTTTTAGATATTTATATTTTAAAACTGCTAAAATGCAGCACAAATCAGTCCAAAAGTTCGTAATTTGCATAAATAGAATTATTTCTAAACTGCCCTTACAGATTTTTCTCTTAAGTTGATTGCGGTTAGAATATAATAACAATTCTTTTTGATGTTCCAGCCAGTTTTATGCTGACTAAACATTTCATTTATTAGATGAGAAGGCTGAATCTCGGTCAGGTTTCAACGAGGAACAGTTTTGTTTTTTTGTTTTTCCTGGTGTATTTCACAGTTATTCACGTGCAACGAATATTTATACACGCTGTGCTTGTGTCCTGTCGAGCATTTATAATTCCTTCTCCTAATAATAAAAAAATTTTCGTCTTCTGACCTTCTTCCTGGAGACTCTTTTCCATTAGTCTGAATGACGCTTTAGCATTTTTAATTACGGATTGCATACATGTTAACTCCCACAACGGCATTACACTGGGGGCGAAAAATAACGAGAAACAAGCTCAGAAGATGAATATTTTTTTTATTATGAGAAGGAATTATAAACGCACGAGTGGACACAAGTGCAGCGTGTATAAATATTCATTGCACGTGAATAACTATGAAACAGACCGGGAAAAACAAAATAAAACTGTTGCTCGTTGAAAGTTAATAGCGACTGAAACTTGACCGAAATTCAGCCTTCTTATCTAATAACAGAAACGCTTATTCAGCCTAAAACTAACTGGAACATCAAAAAGAATAATTATTCTAAAGGCAATCAATTTAAAAGAAATATCTGTAAGGGAAGATTAGAATTATTTCTATTTATGCAAATTACGAACTTTTGGACTGATTTGTGCTGCATTTTTGCAGTTTTTAAATATAAATATCTTAAAATCGCAGCCACCTAGGCAGCTCAAGGTACATTAACAATGTTTTGCTGTCATAAAAGATCTTTCAACTGAAAAGAGAAAGTGTTAAGTTTTATCTTTCTTGAAATATTGGAGAAAATTGCAGGAATGACCAAAATCATCCCGTAAAAAATGAATCATGTTTTACTTGAAAACGCTCTTACAGATTTTTCCCTAATTTCGCATACAAGTTCGGTAGGTTAAGTAGTTCAAATAGTTTACGTTTCGTCGTAAAGTGTCTGACTAGTTTTCGAGATATTCGACATTTAAAATGAGAGGTTGTCTATTACCGCTGCTACGGTGACAGCTGTTGCTAGGAAACCAATGAGAAAATAAACTTTGGTCATATGTTGAAAAGGTGGTGTAGCATCAAGGAAATCGAAGTTTATCTTCTATGCGAAATTTTGGCCAAAAAACTGTTGCGAGCCTCCTTAAATTAACTCGCGCTCGTGCGACAACTACCGATTCTTTTACTTTTCATTCGCTGCCGAAAGCACTTTTTTCCTTAATACGACTGTTGTTCATGGCCGCAAACGAGCGCCGCGTTTGGGTAGGCACTTCATGGAATAGATCAGTCATTTTCCTTGAAACCCTTCGTAGAATTTCAGAAGTTTTAATGAGCGGGTAAATACATGTAAATTTGGTAAGTAGCGTTGCAAAACGTTAGCTTCCCATCAAAAAGTTTAAGCCACCGATTGACTCTGAATCTAAGGAAATTACTGTAACACCTGCAACAAAAGCGATTTCAGCTTATTTTAATATTTTACTTTTCCCTTCACAAATCAAGATTTCAAAAATATGAACCCAAATAACAAGCAAACTTTGCGATTTCGTGTTAAGTTGCTATGTTCGTGAAAGGAAAACGTGGAAAAGACGTCATGATTGACCACGTGACCATGTTCGCGGGTAAGGAAGCTTGTCACATACACAGTTCCATGTTTCACAGTTTATTTACAGTGGAAAAGGATTTTTCGTTGTAAACCAACAGATACTTCTTCGACCAAAAGGAATCTATTTGCAAATAAATCGCAAAAAAAAGGACAAAAAGAAAAAAAAAAAAGGCACCCCGACTCCGACTCCGACTCCGACCCCGACCCGGCCCCGACCCCGAGTCGGCGTTTTACTGACACCCCCATCCTCTCATCTTACTGGGCTAAGACTAAGACATCTGAATATATATCTTTTCCCCAATATTTCTCAACAGATTTCTAAGAGAAAGTAGATGCTCTAATACGCAATGATTCATTGATAAAGATGTGCAAAATTACCCTACTGATTGTGCGAGGTTCAGTCTATTTTTTAAAATGTGGCATTGCAACGTGATGGTCGACCGACACAAACAATGGCAACATGGTCATCTGCACGATCCACTCCTCTCACGGGAAGTAACTTTGATTATTTCGTTTTAACTGTAAAGCGCTACTTTAATCTATACAGAAATGACAGAAAGAGATAAATTGGGCTAAAAAGACTTTCTGTGCTTAGAACACTCAGTGGTGTCGAGTGCGAAGTGTTCATTTGCCTTTTTTTGTTTGTTTTCAAAATGTCCGGTTTTCCCATTTCCATTTCATTGTAGTGTGGATTTTTCGATTAAAAAACCTTTTTTTGGCCGGAATTTTCCCTTATTTATGCGGCAGTTAGTCCAACGGGAATCTCGTATTCTGTTATTCTGGATTTTTTTGATTAAAAAACCTTTTTTGGCCGGAATTTTCCCTTACTTATCCGGCTTATTCCAAGGAATCTCGTATTCTGTTTTTAATAGGCTGACCTCAGATTCATTGGATTGACTTCTGCAATTTAATGTAACTTGGAATTTTGATTAAATAAATAAATAAATAAATAAATAATAAATGCAGATTCCGCTGTTGGACCAGCGCCATTTTGAATAACTTCCCCGGTCTCCAGGACGACTCCTGACAGGAAAGTTTAATCTGGCATGGGATGCGATTGGTTCGGAACATTACATTACGGAAGTACGAAAAAAGGACCAATAAGAAGACTGTTTTGATTGCTGCTGGCTTACAGTCAAAAGCCTACGGAAGATTTCCAAACCCACCCTTCTTAGGCGGCTGTGTTTTCCCAGTTTGCTTGTTTCTTTTCGTTTCTTTATTTGCGTTTTCAGGTTTTAAGAATAAAGCTAACGACATTATTTGTTTATTTATTAATGAAAATTTACGACAATGGCTGATAGGGCTACCCTGCCTAAATAAAGTTTACTTGGCGTGACTTATCAAAATCCATTATGTCGTGGTGGTTCCTTAGACAAGTCTTTACCCTACCTGACAAATCTGCGGGAAGTGGGGCATAACAGTGTCGGTCGCCATTTCCGAAATTTTCGCGGCATCTTAGTTCGATGACTTTTTAATTTGAAGGGACGATATTTCGCTAACGCGCATTCTTGCGCGTCCTTGTTACAGTTCAGTAAGTTCATGTTTTCGATCTTTTTTGTCCCGTATTTCCTAATATTGATTCTTGTCTACTCTTGCGTACACTCAATCTGTTTATACTTTCGATTATTTTCCCCCTTTCTCTCTCATGTACCCTTAACGACTTTTGTGTGCGCTCAGTAAGTTCATACTTTAGATCTCTTTGGCCATTTGTCCGTCATGTACTGTTGCTCACTCCTGTGTGCACTCGGTGAGTTTATAACCTCGACCTCTACTGCCCCATACTACCCTTGACCTCCTTCCAAATTCTCTTTTAGAAGATTTCTGACTTTGCCGGTTTTCATAACTCTTGAGCAAGCTCAATAAGTTAACAATCTCAATATCTTTTGCACGTTACCTCTCACGCTCTCTTGTCGAGTGCATACCAAACGAATCTACTTTCTCGATCTCCTTTTCCACTTGTCACACACGTTTTACGTACTTTCTAGTGCACCTAGTAGCTTTTCTACTCTCCGTTTCTTTGGCTCCGCATCACTCCCAAATTCATACCAACCCTTTTACACGTTTAGTTTTAACTATCAATTTATACTATTTTACCACGTTTATGTCATGCACCTTTCGTGACATTTGTGCGCACACCACAAGTTGTGTTGCCCATCTTTCATGGACTCTTGCCGAGTGTACATGTTATGCACAATCAGTCAGTCAACACAATCAAGCGTTTTCTTTTTCCTAGTGCTCTCTTATGCATCGTCGCTGACTCTTGCGTGCTCTCATTAACTATATACTCACTTGTACGCACTTGATGCTTTTATACACACTTAAAAAATGTTTTGCTTCAAGTTTGTTTCTAGCAAATTATACATTTTCCCGTAATCCCATACATTTTTGTCGACTCTAGCGCATTCTTAAGAGGCTACACCCTTAATCTCTTTTACCCTTCCATCTTTCATATAATTGCAGAAATTCCTGAATTTTGGGCACTATCAAAAGTCTATACGTGTGGCCTCTTTTGCTTTTAGTTCTCTTGTATTCCTGCTGTATCTTGCGTACGTGCACTGATTTGGATGGATTTATTCGAAGGAAGACCAGAACAACTTACAATAAAGGTAAGCTTGCCTGGGAGCGATTACGTAATTTTCTCCTCCGTGAGCGCACCTTCGAAGAAATAATTGATCCGCCGCTTTGCTAGTTGTCATTCTTAGCTTCTTGTTCGGAGTTTTTGACGTTTTTGACCAATCCAGCAAACACACCACCGTTTCTTATCAACACCTCAGGTTTGTCAAACTCCACTACTCGCCCAGCATCAAGAACAAGCACCTTATCATAGTCCATGATGGTGTTGAGTCGGTGAGCAATAGTCAGCACTGTGGAATCTTTGAACTTGTCACGAATGACTTCCTGGATCAGACGATCGGTCCTGAAATCCACATTAGCGGTGGCTTCATCCATGATGATGATTTTGCTATTTTGGACAAGCGCACGAGCTAAACACACCAACTGCCTCTCGCCAACACTGAAGTTCGATCCTGACTCCTTCAGCTGATAGTTCAGTTGCCCGGGTAGTTTCTCTACCATTTCTTTCAATTGCACTTCTTCAAGGGCCGTCCACAGTTCCAGGTCGGTGTATCTGGTGAATGGATCTAGGTTCCTTCTCAAGGTACCTCCAAAGAGCACTGGGTCTTGAGCAATCACTGCCATAGAACGCCGAGCTGTCTGGAGATTAAGGGTTCCAATGTCGATACCATCAATGAACACCTAGTTAAATCAAAAGCAGACACCTTTTAGTGGAGATAGTACTGGTCGAAAGTGTATGTTAATTACGCTGGGGTAATTGTGTGTGTTCCATCGAGCTCAGAAATAATTCTTCACCTCTGACGCCGGGTATCATATCCCAGCAAGGACGAAAAATAGTAAGCAAAGAAACAAAGAAGCAAAAGCGTATGAACTGAGATAGTTTGTTAGTCATATCTCGTTCCAATCGACCGCCTAAGTAATAACAGACAATTGAAAATATGTTTTGTTAGATTTCGAACAATAACTATCAAGCCCCTCCGGCTAGTCAGTCATGCAGGTAACCTGTTGCAGAGCGCTGGCATTGTGAGACAAAAGTCAAACAAAAATTATGAAATGCTTACAAAGAGGTAATGGAGTGAATTTTCAGTGAGTGACGTAAGGTTATACGCACGACTGTTCATTGTAAGAGGGTATTGGAGAGAACGAGTGCGTTGGCCAAGAGAAACTACTCGGCTGTTACCTTTCCGTCTGGGTCTGGCATGCGAAGTAGCGATGCAACGAGAGAGGACTTTCCAGCTCCCGTTCGACCTGCTACACCTATTCTCTCCTTGTCAGCAATAGACAGGTTGATGTCCTTTAGAACTCGAGGTCCACCCTTGATGTATCTCAAAGACAAGCCACTGATGGTGATACTTCCTCGCTGGGGCCATGACTCAGGTGGGCGGTCCACTGTGCTGTATCCGGGCTCTTCTCGCAGTTTTGTGTACGCCATCACTCTTTCCACTGACGTCATGAGGTTTTCAACCTCAGAACTTACTTTGACGCCATATTGAACTTCATCCAGTGACTCCAGCAGAAAAGCTAGGGACATACCTGCTAAGGCTGAGAGGACATTTTATGTAAAATCACCACTGAAACGTAGAGAAATTTCACTCTATGAATTGAAAAATTTTCTGCTTTTATCTGATTGACGAACTGCTCTAAGTTTCTCAATAACAAGAATAAACATTTCTAATTTTTAACAGTGAACAAACCAACTGTTATATTTGGTAACTAAACGAATGTCACATACTTTTTAAGGCAATGATGTTTTTCTCCTGATTTTCGATATGACTTCAGATAGACCGATTCTCCTTGAAACTCGTTTTCATCGGTTTCAAGGACATAAAAAAAGTCATGTGTATTTCTTTGAAAGAAGCTCTAGAATTTTAGTGTCAACTGATTCAAAATTATGTTACTCTCGCTGCGAACCTAACCTCTATAGATTATTAAAATTTTCAAAGAAATTCAACAAACAGTCGGAAAAAGCACATTTACACGGATGGGTCGATCAGCTAAATTTTAGTTCCATCTAAGCTTAGATGCATAATCTCGAAAAATGGCCTTCCCAATCCAGAATTTCCTAAGATCGATATAGTATACTTTTACCCATGACTTTGACTGGGACATTCTAATACGACATTTCTATAAACGTAATTGAAGGTATTGATCCGTATTACAGAACAGTGAGTCAATGGATGCATATTGAAGTGACAGTGTCCGTATTCTTGAGCAAAAATACCTGGGTTTTGGGTGACAATGATAGCTCCAAACCCTGCAGCAGCAACCAACAAACTGCACAGGAAAGTCATGCGGACACCAAGCCACAGAGTGCTGGTTATAACCATCATTAAAGCGGATGTGTTCTCATCTTGGTAACTGAAAGAGACAATTCACATTCCAATCATGATTTCCTAGTCTTGCAGGCTCTCTAGAAAGCCACAGAAGTATTTAAGGCGAACCCCGCCTTTTAGTCGTTCATTGACACCAGCTGCCGAAATTACTCCTCTCCTTCTTTTTGCATCTTGTGATTTACTTCGAACTACTGACCCATAATCAAGGTCGTCACACTCGGTGGCCTTACACTGGGTTTTGAAACTTGCATTAGTTGTCAATGAACGCTTTATCATGAAAAAGTTGCAAGGGCCAACCGGAAAAAGCAAAGGTGCCGGATCCTGCTGGATCTAGTCAGCAAAATATACTGTGATGAACAAATAAACAAAAGGAAGGTTGTCTGTAGTTGGCAAGCGTACATTTAGTACCCCCATACTTCATTTGGGCCGTCTTGATGTTATGGTTTCCGTGAAAGGCATTTTCGTTCGGAACGATACCAGCCCACTTTGGGTCAAACTAATACCAATGAATATTGAATTTCGATTTTTATATCACAAACGGATACTTAGGTCAAGAGGACTGAGATTTGTAAAAAGAACATTACTCCTGCAGGTGCGTATTACGAAGGCTTTAAACCGGGGTGTGTTCCTCAGTCAGTGGAAAACCGCTCCATTTCACTTACTTGAAAAGTCTCCTCAAGAAATCTTGCTCCATTTGTGATGACCGAATGATTTCAAGACCTGCAATCGTTTCTGAAATGTGCGAGTACACAGGACTGCATGTTATGGCTTCTAGTCTCTTGATCTCTCTGGAGGACTTCAAATAGTAACGTCCATAATATAGAGCGATTGCAACAAGAGGCAAGGCAACCAAAAGAAGCCAAAAGTTCGCTGCGACGGGGAGTAAGATCGTGCTTATTGCAAATAAGCAAACTTCAACTGCGCTTAGGAATTGCGGAGGAAGAACATTGTCCATGCTGCCGATGTCTTTGGAGAAACGGTTTAGAATGCGTCCTAGGGGTGTTTTGTCAAAATAAAGCAGGGGTGCCTTAACGACTGTTAAAACCATTTTGTTGTGCAGTATTTCAGACGCTTTCAGAAGTGTCGAATAAAACAGATAAGAAGACAATACATTTGCCAAAAGAGATGAGCCAACGAGAGCTCCGTATATCGCTAATGTCTTCGATGATCTCTGCTGCTCGGGAGATACTGTCGAAACTTGCGACGCCCACCAGTAGGTTGCTACGAGCAAACCTAAAGAAAGAAAAAGAGTTTTCAGTTAAAGTTGACAAATAGAGGTAGTTGGTAGATCGAATATTACAGAAATGGCAAAGAGGCATTTTAGTCAGTAAAAGAGTAATCAATGACTCGTGTGCTTAGTAAAGTGCAAGTGCAAGGCTGGGAACACCGTAGGCCAGCTGTGATATGGCTTCTTTAAAGTCCCTACTACTTAAAGTATAAAACGATCATCTGAAGTGAGACAAGGTGTTGAGCAAAGCAAACAGAACATGATCTTATAAGTTGGTTTTAGACCCGTCTTTGTGGCCCGGCCTCAATTTGAATCTGCGACCTCCTAGCCTAATGCCCTACTAACTGAGGAAGCCAAGCTTTGATCTGGCATTGACTTCTGATGGCCTGCATTCACTTTCATTGCGCTTTAGTTGCCGACATCCTTATTTCAACAGTTGAACTAGAACTTGAGTGCAATAGGCCAGGGAAGACCTCTGCTGGCGAATATCCTCAGATATATGTCTGCATTTTAGTTCCCTTGCAAGCTCTTAAATTTCTAATTTGATGGCGCTCAACAATACAAATAGAGCTTTTGAAAATAGGTCAAAAGACGGAAGCTTTTTCACTGTTTTTTTTAAAGTTTTTCTCAATTTCAGTGTGATCGTGGGAATCTAAACTAAAAAACCTTTGAGTCCATTTTGTGTTCAGTTACCTTTCATGCCAAGAACAAGCAGGAAAAGAACTATTATCACAGGAGCTGGGAGGGCAGTCCTGAAGTAGTTCCAGTAGAGGTTCCACGTGATGGCACCAGTTCTTCTATGTTCTTTCTCTTCCTTTAAATCCTGAACTTCCTCTTCATTATAGAGAACCTGAAATGGTTGGTCCGGGGATGCACCCATCGAAGCGTCACTTTCATTTTCATCAACATGAGCGATGTTCCAAGATCGTCCGTCATCATCGTGAAAACCAATTCCTTCATTTGCTTTGGCACCTTTCCTTAACACAATGATGTTATCTATATTTGTTAAGTAGTGCATCTGATGAGTTACAAAAACACGAGTTTTCCCAGAGAGGAATCCACAAATGCAGTTGTCAAAGAGATGTTTGGCAACCTTAGCGTCCACTGCGCTTAAAGGATCATCTAGCAAATAGATGTCAGCATCCGAGTACAATGCACGTGCTAAACTAACACGAACTCGCTGACCTCCACTCAAGCTGACACCGCGGTGTCCTATTTCTGTTAAATCTCCTTTGGGAAAGTTATTTAAGTCGGTCAGCATGCAACAAATGTCAAGTATTTCAAAGTATCTTCTGTTGTCAAAAGGTCTTCCAAACAATATGTTATCTCTCATCGTACCTGAGAAAGCCCATGGTATTTGTGGGACGTAGGCAACTCTTCCATTTACAGATACTGTTCCACTTATGGTAGGAAGTTCTCTTAATATGGCCATTAGTAGAGAGGATTTTCCACTTCCAACGGGTCCTGTAACAGCCATCATTTGTCCAGTGCACACAGAGAACGAGATATCCTTTAACGCCTGTCTTTGTTCACGTCTGTCCCAAGAAGCCGAAACACTGATAAGCACTAGATCATTACCCTCTGTACACGAAATCGTTCTTTTGTTTAATACAGAAATCAGTTTAGGATAGCCACCCTTAAAACGTTCTTGCTGTACAACTGAAGGCCCAAGTCGACGTTCCGTTTTCAAATTT
Source organism: Siderastrea radians (assembly GCA_964017195.1). NCBI lineage: Eukaryota > Metazoa > Cnidaria > Anthozoa > Scleractinia > Rhizangiidae > Siderastrea > Siderastrea radians. Next base: position 61,221,582 of record OZ024890.1, on the reverse strand, counting down.
ACACTGAGAAAGCCACGTGGCCCATGTCTAGTAGCAAATGTGACACAAGTTTCATCGTATTCTCTCAACAGAAATCGCTCAATCCGCTTGATAGCAATGTTTCCTTCAGTAACAAGGGGTAGCGTGTATCCCATCGCGATAGCGACAGAAAAGTTTATGATGTTCAGGCAAGAAAAGATGGTAAACATTTTGAAAGCAGTGATATGTTCTCCTCCTGTGATCAACGTAACAACTGAGATAAACCCAGCGAGTGGCGCTGTTGTGTAACCTAGTGAGTATAGACTGGATACAATCAGTCCACGTAGTCGAATGAACCACATTTCTTTCCTGCATCGGAGACAAAAAAAAAAGTTGGCAGTATAAGATATAGGAAGGCAAAAACAACGAATTACACGTAGTAGAGGCTGCAAAAAGATATGGTTATTCAATAATGGCGTTGTGGGGGCGCGGTGGTTAGCAAGTTGGTTAGCGGTGGTTAGCGAGATGGACTTCAGATCTGAAAGTTGGTGGTTCGACGCCCTGTCCCTGGCATCGTCTTGTTTCCTTGGACAAGATACTTTGCCCCACATTGTCTCTCTCCACCCAGGTGTATAAATGGGTACCAGCGACATACTGCTGGGGGGGTAACCCTGCGATGGACCTGCATCCTGTCCAGGGGGTGTAGCAATACTCTAAGCTGCTTCATGCTATGGAAACCGGGATAAGCTCCGGCCGTGTAGGCCTCCTTGGTCCGAGTGCGACTTTACCCTTTTATCCTATTCAATGGCATTACACAATGGATGTGACCAAGTTGTACATTTCATTTATAGTATGTCAGTGTTAAGAAGAAAATAGAGATAGATTAACAATTCCAAGGATACGACAAGTCAAACCTCCTTGGCACGAAGTCTTAACCGGCTTTATTCCTAGTGGTTGCGGTTTTATAGTCGCAGTGATAATGATGATGATGATGATGATGATGATGATGATGATGATGATGATGATGATGATGTTGATGACGACGATGATGGTAGTGGTGGTGATGATGATGGTGACGATGAAGATGATGATAATGACAATGATGATAACAGTGATGATGATGATGATGATGATGATGAGGATGATGATGATGATGAAAGGACACTAAGATGAAAGAAATAGAGCACGATGAGGATGTCATGGCAAACCCCATTTTAATCACTGAAACAATATTTAAATATATTTATGTATTTGCTTTCACGTTACCTCCTTAGTTGCCTAATTGATTCAGTAAAGTTCCACTCCCAGGCGAACATTTTGACAGCTCGAATTCCACTGACGACCTCGTTCATAACTTCCAGTCGTCGGTCTGTGACTAATGCAGTTTTGTGGCGTAACTTTGCGTTCTCATTGGACATTGCGGCGATGTAAGTGATTAATATTATGAACAATCCAATTCCAACTAAAGCTTTCCATCCAATGAGTAGGAAGAGAATTGTGCAGCATCCAAGAATATCGAGCGGGGCAAACATAAAGAAGTGTAACCCATATACGAGCCTCTCGAACCTCTGAGCATCGTTGGATACAAGGTTGATGGTCTTGCCAGTCATTATCTTCTGAACATCACTCCGTTTAAGTTCTCTCAGAATCTACGTAAATGAAAAAAATTTAGCTATTTAATCAACCTGTTTGACGACTGCGAACGCCGTCGAGCGGCTTCGGAATGCCAGTCTAAAGTTGGGAAATCGATTGTCAACAAACGACAATTAAAAACCCTCTGCAAAGGTCAAGTTATTAATGGCAATTCTTTCTAATTCCTTTTCTGGGGATTAAAATAATTAACGCATGTCTCAGTGACACATTTTGTCGGGTTAAAGGCATATGCGGGTTTGCAAGCACAAACGTTTGTTCAGAGTGATTTTACAAGAATAGACAGTAGTTCTATGTTCTTTTTACCTACTGAGTTGACCAACACATTTGGCAAATAGTACTGGGACATTCACAACTAATAAAACTGGAGTTTGCAAACTCGTTTTGGCAATCCTATGTTAGGACCTAACTTACACCTTTCTTCTCAGTAAGTCTGCGAATCTGTAATTGGCTACAATCAGGATTTTCCGTTTTCCTTGCCTTGCCATAACCTGCCGCATGCGCAGCTCAATGCAATGGCTTATTTCTATAAATTTTTTTAGAAACCTTCACACTTCTCTTATTTATTAGGGTCATCCATTGGCAGGACCTCTTGCAAACTTTGAAAACACGTAGCACATAATTAAAAGTTTTGCTACGCGACTTTAAAAGTCGCGTACCACAGAAACAGTGGTAAAGCTCAAAGATAAGGCAATTCAGCTTGGGTAATCTACCTAAAAGTAGTATGGTAATTGAGGGTATGAGGCCATCCGTCAAAATTTATGATTAATTTCCGTCAAATTTCTACAAAATTTTCCACCAATTTTCCCAATTTTCAGAAAAATCTTTCAGGCCATCAGTCAAATTTCCTGTCAAATTTTAGCAGAGAAATTTTTTCAGTCAAACAAAAATTCACCACCAGTTTTTTTAAATTTGACTGAAAAAACCCCCAGTCAAATTTTTACCGTTTTATATCCAAAAGATTTCGCTATTTTCGAAACCATATGCATAACTTGTCACGCCATTTTTATCATCAAAGCAGCTGAGTGATATTTTAAAGAAATAAGAAATAATGAAAAATGTATAACCTTGTTTACCCATTTTTCCTAGACTGTTGTCAATACGCTGATGATTTTTTTTGGGAAAATCTTTTTTTTAATCTTGCATTTGGAATACCACCCCTTGGAACTTATATTTCCCAAGATTTTTTATGTTGTAGTCTTAATCAAAAAGAGTTCATTTACGGAATAGAAAAAAAAGATAGTGAAACTTTATTTAAAGAAGTTTATTCATTGTTAAGAAATCGTTTGGGTGTTTTTTCCCATCAAGACAAAGTAGGAAAGATAAATGATATTGAAAATTTGAATGATATCAAGAAAAAAATGAAAGAGACCTTGATTGAACTTTATGTATCCAAAATGAGAACCAATTACTCTCTGTCAATAAAACAGGCACGCCATCTTCTGTCTACCATTTTAATTGCAATGGTATTCAAGGTAATCACGGCTAAAGATATTGATTACAGTAATGGTCGTATAAACAAAATTAATGGGATTAATTTTTCAAAAAACCAAGTAATAATAACGCAAAACTTATGGAATATAAATTTAAGTTCCGCATCATGTATTTTTGTTGATAAAAAATGCATGGCCAACAATTGGAAAAAATATTTAGAAAAGTTACGTAAAATTACATGAGTTTCATTATTTTGCCTATAATGAAACTTATATATTCAAGCCATTTAATTGTCTGTCTAACGTGTTAGAAAGTTCTTTTGTTTTGAAAACCACAGGGACTTTCCCGAGGAAATGAGTCATCAAATTGTCATGCAATATTAGATGAACTTGTATTTGAAGTTTTTCAATTGTCTGTCTAACATGTTAGACAGTTCTTTTGTTTTGAAGTAAACTTTGTCGACAAAGTTTTTCAATTGTCTGTCTAACGTGTTGGACGGTTCTTTCCCGATGGGTCATGTATTTGAAGTAAACTTTGCCGACAAAGTTTACAGTGAACGGAAAAATGAGATCTATTCTTGGATGAATACCTTGTTGTATTTCTTTTCAAATTTGTCAGTTAATGGACACATATCAATGATTATGTCATCTATAACTTTAACATAATCAAGGAATCCTTTTTCATCATACTTTACTCCTCTCATAAAGGACCGTAAATCAGTTAAAACCTTTTCATATGAAGTGTATGCAAATTTACACATCTCAATCTTCCTTTTATAATTTTTAATTTCTGAATATGTTTTAAGCAATAGACCAGAACCAGATATTGTTCCGAGAACAATAGGGTTTAGCGTTACACCGCCAACTACTGTTCCCGTAACTACCAACAAAGTGGATCCAATATTACAAACAAGTTCTGCCTTTTTGAAGTATTTAAAGGCCATTTTGGCAAGCCAGTATTTCTTATGATAGAATTTGTATAATGCTTTCAACTCAGATATTTGATTTTCCGTTAATTTTTCTGAAACATGGTTCCAATTGAATATGCTTCTACGTCTATCCATTTATATTATATGGATAAATTTTTTGAGTGATTTTTTAATACTGATGTTTATGGCACTCTATATTCAATCAAAATTAAGAATTCTTTATTTTTAAATTTTGGAGATAACAAAAAAACCTTAAAAAACCCACTAGGTAATTTCAAATCAATATCTATTTTTTGTTTTTGGATTGCTTTTTTTGAAGTGAAACTTGATGGAGGAAAACCAATAGTTAATACTCTTAAAGTAATAGCTGGAAATGAGATTAAAGTGTTTTTAAATAATACTGTCGCATTTGATAAAGTACTGTTTGCTGGAATGAGTATCTCTGAATTACCATTTAATTCAAAAAGTGTTCTATCATTTTTCGTATTTAAATACCCATTTATGTAATGAACGGAACCACGCAAATTGTGTCCGTTTAAAGATAAATCCGTTTCCATCACCATCTTACCATTCTCAATAGCAAAAGCGGTGTCATAGACACTTGGGTCAACGTTTGAAATCGTTTCTTTCACACCATAAACAATAAGATGTCCAATTGTTAAAATTGATGGAAAAGTAACTGAACCCTGTAGATCGAGATAAATAAATTGCGGAGGCGAGCTACCCCATCGATGAAAATTGACAACTGTTTTGGTATAGTTTTCGAATGTTTTTGTTGCATAATTAGAAATCGAAATCGTAGTACCTTGCACTGCAACACTTAACTCACTCATTTCCGGCGGAAACCATTCAACTACAAAAGTATAGTATCCAACAGGAAGTTTATAAAGGTTAAAACCGAGACGTGATTGGTACTGGTTGGGTGAGCTTTTTTGAAACAGGAGTTTAAGTTGGTAAGCTTTTTTATTGATTTGATGCGGAGATTTGGAAAAATCAACAATACCCAAAACCTGAATATTTGATTCACTTGAAGATTCATCATCGTTTTCCATCAAGTATCTGAAGGCGTCTTTTTTTTGTCCTGAATTAATAATCTGAGATTCATGAATTTTTTGAGTGACAAGATTTCTCAAATCTGTTATTTCATTTTCCATTAACTCAACATTAACTGCGGATTTCGAATTTTTTGAATCGGTTTGTAAGTTAACAATTTTATTGTTATTTAAATTCAAGTCTCCCGACATACTTGTTGTACCATCAAGTTTGAGATAATTTTTTTGCGAGTTAGTGATATATTCTACAGTAGCAACGTCTTTTTGGTTTACTGGAAATTTAACATTGGTAATCGCATTATTTTTCATATCAATTTTGGCTCCTTTATCTAATTTTTTCGCAAGCTGATTATCAACATATTTTTTGTTCACACCATGATCAACATTAACTGGATCTTTAACATTGGTTAAAAAATTATTATTCATATCCAAACTTTGCAACATGGAACCCCCTTCTTTTTTACTCAAAAAAATACCACGCATTGTTTCATATGAAATTGCTTTATTCGTGTTTCCATGAATTGGATATGATTGTGGTTGTAAAATCAGATCTCCAGTCATAGTTGCTCCTGTCTTTTTCACAAACAGAGATGTATCCGAAATTGGAATCTTAGCTATTTCACCATCTAACTGGCTTTTTGTAACCACATCATTATTATTGGTTCCTTGCTTTACATTCACTAATTTTTTGTTTTGCATATCATAGTCATTATTAGCATCTAATTTGAACCCAATACCAGGCAAACCTCTGAGACCTCTCGAATTCATGAAATGATTAAAATTCAATACTCCGTTGTAAAAACTCATTTATTAACTATTCAGATTTTTTCATTAAAATTTTTTGCTTTGAATTTTCGTGGCTTATCAAGATATAGAAAAGTATATGGTTCTTTTGTTGCTGAGAGGTAGTCGTCTTTGTTGATGCTCAATTCTTGACATACCCTTCTCTCTTCATTCTTGCTTTCTAAGTTGAAAATGCAGTAATGGGAACAGTTTAATCTGATGGTTTTGTCTGTATTGTAAAAAGACTGAGACAGATAGATACAGCTGCAATTTTTATTTCGAGAGCTTATGAAATAGTTTCGTATTTCTTGATCATTTTTCACTCCAGTGTTCAAGTAATCATCGAAAATGATTAACTTTTGGTTTTCATCATCTATGTCATCTAAAGGAATTATCTCACCATTGCTAGCTTCAATGATATTATAACCATATTTTTTCGAAAGAGGTTCAAATTTTTTCAACAAATATTGATACTTGTTTTGCTGTAAGTTTTTAGCATATAGATAAATCATATCAAAAAATAATAGGGGTTTGTTTATCATGTTAAGCAAAAGATTGGTTTTACCACTTCCACTCGGAGCGCAGATCAACATTCTGAAGCATCTATCAGGCATGAAAGGATACAACTGAGTGAAATTACTGTCTTCATCACCTTCAACGTCATAGTTTATTAGTTTCATTTTATTAATTCTCAACAAAATTTTTTTCAATAATTTTATGCGACACGCTATGCGACACGCTATGCGACACGCTATGCGACACGCTATGCGACACGCTATGCGACACGCTAAGCGAGCTTTTTATTCAAAAAATAATATTTTTGTTTCAATGAAATAAAATGAGTCTCCTAAAGTGGAAAGAAATAGCTGAAAGAAAATCAAAAATTGGTCAAGATATCAATACTATCAGGGAAACGCTGAAACAAAAGAAAATAACAGATGCAATGAGTGATGTTGAAGCAGAAAAGCTTTTCAAACCAATAACATCAGGTTTGAAAGAGTTGACACAACCTCAACCTGTGAAAAAACGCTTCATAAGGAAAAAAGCAGAGGTTCCAGATTATGGTATCAATATTGATGATGAAGGAATACCAGATTATAATCTTCAAGATTTGTTTGATGAAGGGGTTCAACCACAAACTGCAAAACAGCTTGTACCAAAACCACCCTCTTATGATGAGGTTCTCAAAGATTTGGAAACAGGTAAAAAACAAATATATGTCAATCCTGAGTATATGCAACAACTTGAAGACCCCCCAGAATATGAAGTTCCAGATTATGAGATTTTTGAAGAAGATAGAATAAATGAGACGTTGGATGAACTTGGATTGGCCAACTATGATGACATTGAAGCACAACTCAAAAGAGAAGATATGACAGAAAAAACAAGGCATACTTTCTTGTCAAAGAAAATCGAAAATGCTGTTAAGAAAAGACAACAACTTCCAGGTTACAAAACACATATTACAAAGCAGTTGAACAAAGGTTTGATAAGCCAATCTGAAGCACAGTTCAGAAGAAAGGCCATCAATGACGCTCGAAAAGTTCTCAATGACTATATCAACTTTAACAAAAATAAGATGAAGAGTATCAAAGGCTCTGGTCTCAAAAGAGGTGGAAATGTAAGTGCTGTTTTTATCAATCCTAAAGAAGCTCTTAAAAAGTTAGAGTTAATAATTGGATCAATTGGTGCTGGTAATAATAGCATAGAGCTTAGAAACACTGGCGTCGCTATTCTCGATATTTTATTGAGAAATCACATTATCAACAAAAATCATTACAACAAAATTTATAAAAACTTTTTCTCACAAATATAATAAAAATGCAGATACCATTGGTATTATCTTCTCACAATGTTGTTAAAAAACATACTAAAAACAAACCAAGCGATTTCACCATCAGATTTACCCAACCGATAAAACTTGATCCAAACACACAATATGAACTTGGTTTAGGTCGAATTATATCCATGTCATTCACGTGGTTTAATATCACATCAGAGTTGAATAATCAGAAAATAAAATACTCTTCAGATGATGGAAAAACTTGGAAAGATATTGTATTCCCACCAGGCACATGGAATTATGTTAGCTTCAATGATTACATCAAGGAAAACACAAAGGTAAATAATTCAAACAAAATTTCATATCCAATAACCTTGGTATTCAACAACACAACTTTCAAAACGACAATAAATCTCGCGACAAACTATCAACTAGACCTTACAACATCGAATTTTGGAGATCTGATCGGTTTCAACAAACAAATTTTGACCAGTTCTAAAAATGTTGGTGACTATACACCAAATCTCAGTCAAGATACAGAGATTTTGAATATACATTGCGATCTTATTTCAGATAGTCTTGTTGATGGGGATGAGACAGATATTATTTACACCTTTGGGACAAACGATTTACAGCCGTCTTATGCTTTTACTAAAGAGCCCTTGAGAGTCCAATATTATCCAGTTAATAAGATCAACATAAACACCCTACGGATATACATCACTGATGGGAAACGACGAATAATAGATTTGAATGATGCAGATACGGCATTTTCTCTAATTTTGAGAGAAAAAAAATAATGAGGTAATTATAAATGGAGTCTTATAATTACAAAAGAATTTATCAACCAAGTCTTGGAAGTTTTGTTTACGAACACAAAGGATCCGGTTTGATCGTGGACAATATTTTTGAACCAACGAAAAAGATTATGAATACAGTTTTGAAACCTATTGCTAAAAAAGCTTTAAAATCAGGGATAGAAAGTGCTGGTGATAAACTTGGTAAAAAAGTTGTTGAAAAAATTGCTAAAAAATCAGGCCATCTTTTCATTAAAGACCTTCAGTCTTCGGGAAAACAAGTTCCAAAAGCAACAAACAAACAAAAAGAAGAAGAAGATTACAATGTGATATTGAATAGATTAATTTCTGGAAGTGGAATGAAAAAACAAAAAAATAAAAAAAAGTTTTAAATAGATAAATAAATAAAAGATGGCTTTCAGAACAAGTGATGAACTTCAGAGATATGAAATGGTTAAATTCTCCCCTGTCAATTTTATTGAGCAGCCTGGAAACAACGATTATCAGAAAAAAACAGGATATAAATTCACAATAACCGACAGATCCACTTTTTATGATTATTTCAACGGATATTTTGAAGTAACTAAAGAGCTCCAAAAGAAAGCTGATGGAGCCGGTTTTGCGGCTGCTGATCGAATTTCGATAATTAATGGATCACATTCTCTCATCAATCACATGGTTATCAAATCTGCTGGTAAAATAGTGTATGATAGTAACAACATTCATAAAATTGTGAATCTTAAAAATTTGTTGGAATATAGCAATGGTTACGGCAAATCGATGGGTACAGATAGTTTTTGGTATCTTGACACAGAAGATTCAACAGCAAATACAAATTTGGGTTTCGAAAAAAGGCGAATTTTAACTCAAGCGAGACAGAATAATGGTAATGGTGGAGCTAAAAGCATAAATGAAACCATTCCGTTGAACAGATACAGTTTCTTTGAAAAATTGGGAAAAAAGATGCTTCCTCCAATACAGCTCACATTCGAACTGACCTTGAATGATGATAATGAATTGATTCACATGGCAAATGGTACAGACCCTGGTCGTGTTGTTGTAACTCAACTTTGTCTTTGGCTTCCAAGATTAGTTCCTAAAGATAGTAAATACAGTGAATTTTTGAAAGATTTTCTCAAACCAGCTAAATGGACATACATGAAAGATATGTATGTTCAGAGTGCAAATACAAGAGCAATTCTAAACGAGTTTCAGATCAGCCCAGCCATTGACAATGTTAAACATGTATTTTTTTATCTGCAGAGAAGTAATGGTCCGAATAATGAGGAATTTGAGAGAACTCCTTACATTTTTGATACTTTCAAGCTGAATTCTGCAGATACTAATAGCTCTCTTGCATCTTGTCGTTTGAAGTATGGAAACAGTGCGTTTTATCCTGAATTGGACTATGATGCTAATTCAAAAGTGAGAATTTTCAAGGATCTAATGTCTTATGCTTTTCGAAAGAATGATTATAACACAGAAACGCAGTTGAATATGCATAATTTCACATCAATTTACGGTCTTGTATATTTTAATCTAACCTATCAAAAAGAGACTGCCACTCAAGATCCAAAACAACTGATTTTGAACTACAAATTGAATGCGGCACCAACGGCTGATGTGGTAGCTCATGCTATCGTATTTTACGAAAATGAGGTTATTGTCAACAAGGTTGGAAATGAACTTATGATGGTCTAATTCAAAAAATTTCCTGAATTTATTTTATTTCGTTAAAATAAAATAAATGCAATCAGAACTATATAAAATAAATGTCACACTTTCAAATGATCAAAAACAAAAAATTCTTAATGCTTTCATCAACCGTGAAAAAATCAGACTGAGATTATCAAAAGACGCCCTCAAAGAACGTGATATTCTTCTCGTTCCTACACGTTTTTTCGAATATATGGATAATGAAGATGGAATTGATGCTGTTGTTGATGAACAAACTGAAAAAGAAATGTGGGAAGAATTTAAAAGTTGCGGAGATGAAATGTTGAAATATGAAATACCTGAAGATGAAATTGGTCAAAAATTTTGGAAAAAATTTAAAAGTTACAGAGATGAACCAACAAATGATAAAATGTGGGAATATTATGGTCTTTTTTTTGTTCCAGCGATAGATGAAGATTTGGAAAATAAAGGAATAGAATTTAATTTAGATTATTCATTGGTAAATGATTTAACAAAAGATTTTGTCAAAAATAATATAAAAAAATTAGTGTTATAAGATAAATGGAAACAAAACTGCGTGAAATAAAAGTAAAACTCTCACAAGATGATAAAGAAAATATCTTTAATGCTTTCATCAACCATGAATCCACCCAACTGATTTTGAAAAGTGATGCCCTTTCTGGAAATGATACCCTTCTTGTTCCTCACAAAATGGTTAAAACAGGTGAAGTAGGATATGTTCTTGACGAAAAAATTTTTCATGAAATGTATAATAATGGTTATTTCATTATTCCCTCAGGAGATGGAAAATTTCAGCTGTTCACTCCTCCAACGGTTTTTGAAAATTTGGAACAAGCTCGTGAAGATAATAAAGGAATTGTTATTGATTTAGATTATTCTTTATTGACTTACTCAACAGGGCTAGCCGTTATGGAAAATATGTTGAAACTGATGAAAAATTCATGAATTTATTTTATTTTATTTCGTTTAATAAAATAAAATGACTACACAATTATATGAAATTAATGTATCACTCACTGATTTTCAGAAAAAGAAACTTAGTAAAGCTTATCACGAACGTGAAACAATTAAACTTAGGTTAAAACATGATGCTCTAATCGGAAATGATACTCTTCTTGTTCCTTCAATCGTTGTAAAAAGGTTGGAAAAAAATCGTACTGATAGAAAAGGAATGGAAATAAAACTGGCTAAAACCAACATTCGAAAACAAGTGGGGGGTTCACTTTTAACTTCAATATTATCACTTGCTCAAACTTTTGGACCTACTTTAGCAAAAACAGTGGGGTTATCAGCTCTCGCGGGAGCTGCTTCTGAAGGAGCATCCCAAATTGTGAAAAAAATATCTGGAAAAGGTTTACAAACAGGTGGTTTTCTCATTCCAAATTCTAAAATAGATCAACTCATCGCAAATAAACATCTATTGAGCAATAAACAGAAAAAGGATATTCTCAACGCCTTGCAAACTGGTTCTGGATTGCATATCAAACCAACTAAAAAACAAACTGGAGGTTTTCTTGGTACACTTTTAGCATCAATCGGTATTCCACTCGCCCTTGAGGCTTTTAAAAAGATGACAGGTTCGGGCGTTCCAAGAATTGGAAAAGCGCCCAAACTGAAGGGGGGATCGGCGCCTCGACTTGGTGTGTACCAACCACCGCCCCCATTTTTTGGAACATGGGAACAAGGAGGCGGCGGGAGTAAAAAAAAAAAAAAATCTGGAAAAGGGTTGCTTTTAGGGAAAAACAGCCCATTCAACGGAATCCCACTGTTGGGAACAATTCTTTGAAATTCGACAAAAATACTGCCTTGAGCAACTTTGATTTGATGAAATGGTGTCAGCATCTTGGAATACCAATAGACAAGGGCGGCGTGCTGTCAAGAGACCAAACTGTTACACATAACCACAAAATGGCGCTATTCATTTATAATCTTGAACCATCATACATGAGTGGAAGTCATTGGGTTGCAACATTTGTAAAGGATAGAGTGATTAATTATTTCGATAGTTTTGGATCACCTCCTTTTCAAGAAATAGTGAATCATGCACGGAAAAAGAATCTCACTTTGATTCATCAAAGTGCTCAGTTACAACATTTGGGTACAACCACTTGTGGATATTTTTGTTTATACTTTTTGAATGAAATGAATAAGGGTAATACATATTACGACCTTTGGAAAGTTTTTGATGTTAAAGATACCATGAAAAATGAAAAATTTATTGAAAGATATTTTAAAAATCCTGCTATATGGTAAATGAAAACATATTGTGTGAAACAAAGAAAAGAAACTGAGTGTGTTGAACCCTCTGGATATAAATATGCAAAAAACGGTAGACTCATGTTTTTTTGCACATGTGCTGAATGTGGAATAACTAAAACTAGATTCGTGAAACAAACGGGAAACTAATTAGCCCGTCTGAAGGGGCGGGCATTTTGGATACGATGGCATCCACAGGAACGGATATGTTAATTCACCATGGAATACCATGGCTTGGGAAAAAAGCAGTTGAAATGGGACGATATTATGGATCGGAAGCCTTGAGGAATCCAAAACTTCAGAAAAAGGCTCTTGATTATGCTTTGGAAAAAGCGGCTCCTTTTATTCAAAAAACAGGGTCGGAAATGCTTGACCAACTATCAACAAAAATACGACCCAATAAAAAATATAAAACCGATAGAAAAGAACTTGACGGAGCTGGGATTGACATTCATAAAGCCATTGGAAAACTCCCTAAACCAAAGGGGGGTTGGACTCTTCCGGGGCATAAATACACAGGTCCTTATAACGATCTTGAAAATCAGGTTAAATGGGATCCAAAAACAGGAGAGATACTAGAGATATATGACAAACCAACTGGTAATACTGATGCTATAGCCATGCAACATGACGTCGATTATTCAGTTTGTAAAGATGATAAAAAATGTAAGAATAAAGCCGACAGGAAAATGGTCAAAGCGTTGGATTCTGTTCCTTATAATGAGAGACAATGGGGTCATTGGATGGCGCGAAATATTATTAACACAAAGGAAAAACTTGGTCTTGGTTTAAACTGAAAAGGCCGTCGAGTGAAGAAAACTGGCAAGAAAAATTAGCTAATGAGCTTCATAAACCGATAAAGCGTAACTTCACCCGGCGGCGGGTAATTGTAAACCATATTGACGGGATATGGTGTTCAGATATCGTTGAGATGCAAAAATTCAGTCGATGGAATAAGGGTTATAGGTATCTTCTCATGGTACTCGATGTGTTTAGTAAATACGGTTGGATCATTCCTTTGAAGGATAAAAAGGGTGAAACTGTTGCTCAAGCATTTAAAACAATATTCAAAGAGGGGCGTAAACCACAATATCTTTGGACTGATAAAGGGAAAGAGTATTACAACAAACATGTTAAGGAACTACTTGATAAGAATGAAATAACCTTGTACTCAACTGAGAATGAGGAAAAGTCGTCAGTTTGTGAAAGATGGAACCGTACAATTAAAACTAATATGTGGAAGCAGTTTAGTGTTCAGGGGAATACACAGTATCTTGAAATGTTACCCAAATTAGTGAAACAGTATAACAATACCAGACATTCAAAGATAAAGATGACGCCGACAGAAGCAAGTAAAAAGAAAAATGAAGGAACTGTCTACTTTAACCTTTTCGGTGATATGAAGCCAATTTCAACAAAGTCAAAGTTCAAAGTTGGTGATAAGGTTAGAATATCTAAGTACAAACGTCCTGTTTTTGACAAAGGATACACAGCCAATTGGACAGAAGAAGTTTTTACAGTTGACAAGATACAATACACCAATCCGATTACTTATAGACTCAAAGATCTCAGTGGTGAGGAGATATCAGGTTCTTTTTATGAACAGGAGATGCAGAAGGCTGTTCAAGACGTTTACCGTATTGAGAAAGTGGTTCGACGAGACGCTCGAAAAGGTAAAGCTTTGGTGAAGTGGAGTGGTTACCCAGAAAAATTTAATTCCTGGGTAGATATTAACGATTTGATGTAAAAATGATTTTTTTTTAAAAAAAATATTGTATTATAATAAAATGGTAACATATATGACTTTTCAAGAGCTTCGAAAAATGGCTATTGGAAAAAAAATCAAAAACGCGCATAAGTTCTCAAAAGCAGAGCTGGTAAAAATGTTAAATCTTGGTGAAGAAGTGTATAACAGACCAAGTAACGCAAGGGAGGTGTTAATTACCAATGTTGACACACAGGTCGTCACAAAATGCAAAAGCATCAATCAGTGTTCAAAAGCGGTGGGTAAAAGTTTTGGTTCGGTTCATTATTTCGCGAATTGTGGAAATGTGTTTGTGGATAAGGATGGAAATAATGTCAGATTGTCTTTTGCTTGAACTTTTTCATTTCGTGAAATGTGAAATGAAAAAAAATTTAAAAAATATTATATTATAATAAAATAAAAGAAGAATGAACAAAGCTAGTTTGAAGAAACGTAGCAAATCAAATCAGTTTATCAAATTGCTTCTGGATCAAAAGAAAAGGAAGCTTGAAAAGATCATAGCAGATGATACCAAATCAGTTCCAACACAAAGAACTAAAAAACCAAGACCAAGACAACGTCCTAGCTTATTTGGTGAAGTACCTGAGATTAACGTCCCCATCCTCAAACCAACAGTTGTCACAACAACACTCAATAAGCTACCAAATGTGATTCAAAAAACGACTGAAAACGTTATTAATTGGGAAGAGTGGTTGAAAAATGCTGATAAAGTGATTGAAGAGCAAAATGAAAAAAATATTAAATGGAGAAAGTGGTTGGAAAATATTAATAAAGTGACTGGACCAACTTTCACACAGAAAGAAAAAGCCCTGCGAGGGTACACAAGATCATATGAAATTGGTCTCACAAACAGACAAGACCCATTAATTCAACTTCAGAACACCCGTTTGTTGATTAATAACAATCTATTAAAGATTTTAAATGAAATGAAAGGATTGAAATTCAATGAAACGTTGAAGATTATGTTTGAAAAACAGAATGGAGATGAGTTGATTGAAGAGTCAGCTTATTTGAATGCAGAAAAACAAACAGTAACAAACGACACAGAGATTGTAGAATTGTTGCAAATAACACAACAACAGATTCTCAATAAAATTCAGAAATGGATTTCAAAAGGATCAGGATGGACTATCAAATCGGTTGATGGTCATTTCATCAATGTTATAAAGTACAAACCACTCAGAGGTAATTCATATATTCCATTACCCAAAGAGTTGCAGCACTCATCCAAAGGGATAATAAACATGAAAAATAATGATAATGAATGTTTTCGTTGGTGTCATATTCGCTCCCTCTGGCCGCAGAATAAACATCCAGAGAGAATAAAAGAGTGTGACAAAAAATATGTAGAAAAATTGGATTACTCAGGGATTGAGTTCCCAGTTTCTGTAAAACAATACAACAAAATAGAGAAACAAAATAATATTCGTATCAATGTCTTCGGTTACGAGGAAAAGCAAAAGCATCCGATTTACGTTTCAAAAGAAAAGTTTAACTCTTGTTTGAATCTACTCTTAATAACTGAAGGAGAGGTGGGGCATTATTGTTTATTAAAGGACTTTAATAAATTCATGTACAATCAAACAAAGCACAAGGGAAGAAAGCATTTCTGTATGTACTGTCTTCAATGTTTCAGCTCTGAAAGGGTATTGAACAATCATAAAGTCGATTGTGTTGAAATTAACGGGGAACAAGCCATTAAAATGCCAGAACCTGAAACAAAAATTTCATTCACAAATTATCGCAAACAGTTGCCGGCCCCTTTCGTGATTTATGCTGATTTTGAAGCCATCACCGAAAAAGTTTCGCAAAAAAAATCTCAAACCGAGCAATATCAAAAACATACAGCTTGTGGATATGGTTATAAAGTTGTTTGTTGTTATGATGATAAATTTTCAAAACCAATCAAAATTTACAGAGGGAAAATGACCATTCAGAAGTTCATGAAAGACATGTTGGCTGAAGTTGAATACTGCCAAGAGGTTGTAAAAACTCACTTTACAAAACCTCTCAAAATGACAGAAAAGGATGAGGAAAGTTTTCAAAATATGAAAGAATGCCACATCTGCAAGAAACCTTTTGGTATGGATGAGGATGGAGTAAGAAATGTTGGAGGAAAAAATATTAAAAAGGTACAAATAAAAAATGTCAAAGTAAGGGATCACTGTCATGTCACTGGTAAATACAGAGGCGCAGCACATACAATTTGTAATCTAAATTTTAAATTAACTGATAAAATACCTGTGGTGTTTCACAATCTCAAGGGATATGACAGTCACTTTATAATGCAAGAGATTGGTAATATTGCTAAAAATCATATATATTTCGATGAACGAAAAAACAAATATTCTGACGTGAATATAAATGTCATTCCAAATAACATTGAAAAATACTTAGCCTTCATGTTGGGTTACAATCTTGTGTTCATCGACAGCTTTCAATTCATGAGCTCTTCATTGAGTAATTTGGTGAATAATCTTCCCAATGAAGCTTTCAAATATATAGGTGAAGAATTTCAAGACGAACAATTGAGTTTGATGAAAAAGAAAGGAGTTTATCCTTATGACTATATGGATAGTTTCAAAAAGTTTGAAGATAACAGGTTACCGAATAAGGAAGATTTTTTCAGTTTGATGAATAATGAACATATCACAGATGAAGAGTATCAACACGCGCAAAATGTTTGGAAAAAATTTGGTCTATCATCAATGGGAGAGTATCACGATCTGTATCTCAAATCTGATATTTTGTTGTTGGCTGATGTTTTTGAAAATTTTCGCAAAGCATGCCAACAATACTATGAATTGGATCCCACTCATTATTTCACAACACCTGGTTTAAGTTGGGATGCAATGTTGAAAATGACGAATACTGAATTGGAGTTGATGAGTGATGTTGATATGTTTCAATTCATTGAAAAAGGTATGCGTGGTGGAATTAGTTATATTGCCAATCGTTATGGCAAAGCAAACAACAAATACATGAAAGAATATGATGAAAAAGCGTCGTCAAAGTACATTATGTATTTGGATGCAAACAATTTATATGGTTGGGCAATGAGTCAATATCTTCCAACAGGTGGGTTTAAATGGTTATCTGAAAAAGAGGTGAATTTATCCAAGTTCGATGATGATTTTGAAAAAGGATTGATATTGGAGGTTGATTTGGAATATCCTAAGGAGTTGCATGATCTCCACAACGATTATCCGCTGGCCGCTGAAAAAATTAAAGTGACTGAAAATATGTTGTCACCTTTTTGCAAAAAAATTGCTGAAAAATTTGGAGTAAAAATTGGACTGGTTGAAAAGTTGGTGCCAACATTGTTCAATAAAGAGAGATATGTTTTGCATTACCGCAACTTGCAACTATATTTGTCATTGGGGTTGAAATTAACGAAAATTCACAGAGCTCTTGAATTTGATCAGAGTCCATGGTTGAAAACTTACATTGATTTCAACACACAAAAGAGAGCAGGGGCAAAAAACTCTTTTGAAAAGGATTTTTTCAAGTTGATGAACAATTCGGTGTTTGGAAAGACGATGGAGAATTTGAGAAAGCGACAGGACATCAAACTTGTAACTGATGAAGAACAACTATTAAAGTGGTCTAGCAAACCGAGTTTCATAAACTATAAAATATTTAATGAGGATTTAGTTGCCATTCATAAAACCAAAACAACTTTAACATTAAACAGACCAGCATATGTTGGAATGTGCATCCTGGACTTGTCAAAAACATTGATGTATGATTTTCATTACAATTACATCAAAAGTAAGTATGGTGACAAAGCTCGGTTGCTGTTTACAGATACTGATAGTCTAACCTATGAAATTGAAGCAGATGATGTTTACCAAGATTTTTGGAAAGACAAACATCTATTTGATAACAGTGATTATCCAAAGAATAGCCCATTTTATAATAATGCAAATAAGAAAGTCATTGGTAAATTCAAGGATGAAGCGGCAGGAATGCCAATCGTAGAGTTTGTTGGTTTGAGATCAAAAATGTATTCTTACATAAAAGACAATGAACAGAGTAGTCGCACAGCAAAGGGAATAAAAAAGAATGTGATAAAACAACAGTTAGGACATGATAAGTACAAGGACGTGCTTTTCAATAAAAAACAGATGTGTCATACGATGAGACTAATCAAAAGTGAAAAACATCAAATTGGTAGCTATGTGGTGGATAAAATATCGCTCAGCTGTTTTGACGACAAGAGATATATTCACGAAAATGGCGTGACAAGTTATGCATATGGTTTCGAAAATAGCGAAATCTTTTGGATATAAAACGGTAAAAATTTGACTGGGGGTTTTTTCAGTCAAATTTAAAAAAACTGGTGGTGAATTTTTGTTTGACTGAAAAAATTTCTCTGCTAAAATTTGACAGGAAATTTGACTGATGGCCTGAAAGATTTTTCTGAAAATTGGGAAAATTGGTGGAAAATTTTGTAGAAATTTGACGGAAATTAATCATAAATTTTGACGGATGGCCTCATACCCTCAATTACCATACTACTCCTAAAATACTTACTTTCTTATAGACAAACCCAATACATGCTACCTTGAGACGGTTACCCATCACCTCTGTCATCGCACTGGAGTGATTTTTAGACAGCCCTTTCATAATAGCCAACAGGATAATGCCAGTGACGAAAAGAAAAGAAGCCGCAGAATAACCACTCTGCGTTTCCTTCTCGAGGTCCGAAAGAAAAAACCATAGTAATGTTGGTAAAAAAATGGTAGAAAGAAAACGAAGCACTTTTAAAACAAACAACAATGTGTACTCCTTCCAGGAAAACATCCGCAACAGTACTTTCCATAGACGAGGCTTGCAGCCAGTGGGTGAGCTGTTAATAATTTCTTTTTTCCATTCACTTTCCAACTTGTCAACAAGTTGCTCCATGCTGTCTTCTGTGCGAACAGAGAACAAGTCTTTCTTTTCCAGCGGCCTTTTGCTGCCCAGCTGCAATACATTGCTCATCCAATGCACAGTTAAACGAGAAAGCCAGTTAGCTGAGTTATAAGGATGTGAACATGCGATATCGCTACTGCGTACTGAGTCTTTCTTTTCCATCTCTTCTCACTCAGTTTTCTTTCAAGGAAAGGTTGGCCTTTCTCTAAAATTGTTATGTAAGGAGAAAATCATGATAGTGAGTAAAAAGGCTGGCGGTTTTTCGCTCACTGGACACTGATTTACTACTGAACAAAAGAAGTATTTGAGATGCTACAGACTGGCTACAACTACTAGACTGAAAAGAGGAACTGTTTTAAAAAATTGAATTTTTGGATATTAAGTAAGATAACGTAAGGAACAGAGGCAACGCGTAGAAACAGGGACAACACACATTGTCTCTGTTTTCGTTTCTTTCAAGAAGATTACGAGTGTTTTGGAAACAACGGCACCTTCCAAAATCTCCGAAACTACTTCACAATCCTTCGCGAGTCAATCACCAGAACTCTCTTTTTTAGCGTTTGTTAACAGACGACTGTCGACGCGTAATTAACTTTGCGTATAATAATTATATATTATTTCCTGAATTATCTATAATATGTAGGATATCACTAAAAATAAATGCTCCATTTTGTGGCTATACTGATATCTTAAGGCCATAGAACGTTAGCTAATGTTCATTTGACTGATTAGCATTTGGTAGTCTCTTAAAAATTAGCATTCTCGTTGCTCATCATGCACCATTGGGTTCAGGAAAAGAATGTTGCAGTAAGGTTAAGAAGAATAAGACCATTTGTTATAATTAACTGATGTAGTAAAAGTGGTTTTTACTTACGAGTAATAGTCTTGATCGCGAGTTTCACTAGCTGTTTTTGGTCAGGACAGCTGTTGATCCTGATTACTTGAAGTTCGACGCCACCTAATTAATGAATTCGCTTCTGTGAACAACATTTTGTTTTTGCATACTTTAACAATATTCTTAGCTGGAGGTCTAAGTCCTCACCAAACACTTCTTCAACCCCTTCTTCGTAGCTTTCTTAAATGTTATTTTAGCTAGGATTAAATAAACACTAGAACTCTGGCACATAACATTATAAGGATAACATGCGTTTTATGCCTAGTGACATCTTCGGTGAGACCGCTACGTTAATGCCTCAGCGGAATGCTAAGTTGCTTTCTCTATTGAGCTTACACGGATCTTTCTTCAATTGTCCATTGAACAACTGTCAACACGTAATTCCCCAAAAATTCGTATGGGAATGTTCGTTTCAGCTTATTAACCTACCTAAATGTTCTTTCAACCGTATATAAACTATTCCTCAACCTATATCCTCAAACAACTGCTTTTTATTACAGCCTTGTTATTGTTGCTATGTAATGCGTCATTGCATTTGGGTAGTAGGGATTTTTATGCAACTGAAACGTGTACCGTTCAGTCTATACTTACGGGTATAAAAGCCTAGTTAGTGGCAATAACAAATTCGAAAGCGCGCTTCAAACACCGACGCCACTTAATTACTGATAACAACACGTTGTGTTTGCATACTTTCGCAATACTCTCGGCTTAGCCAGTAGACCGAGGGGTCTAGCCTTTTTATATAAACACTGCTCTAGACCCTTCGACCTATATTTCGTAAATGTTATTAAAAGATTAGGTTTAAAAATTCTATTACATGTACTCTAACGCTTTACATTAAAACAGCAGCAGTTTTGCTCTAGATCGTACTCGTTTTATAGTAGTTAGTTTACATCTTGGATGAGACAAATCAGCTAAGCAAAATGCCACATTGCTTTGTCTAATGAGCTTATACGCACCTTACTTTCGGAGATTCTTCAATTGTCCGCGGAAGAACTTTCTACCTCCAATTCACCAAATATGCAAAGAGGAGTTGGAAACTTTTGCCTAAATTAGCTGCACTAAGAATTATGGGAATGTTCGTTTTAGCTTATTAGCCACCGTGTTCTGTCAACCGTGTGTCAGCTAGTACGTTCCCTTAAAGCTCCGGTTTATTTATTTATTTATTCATTTTTAGGTTTTGGCAGCCTTGTTATTACTGTTGCGTGACAAGTCGCTACATTCGAGAGGTAACGATTTTCAAGCAACCGAAACCAGTGCACCGCACAGTGTGTAGTACAGGTACATAAGGCTAGCAACAAAACGGTGACAAATTTGAGAAACACACGAACACGATTTTTATCAAAACGTTATTTATTTCAAAGGCTGTTATTATTTTAACTGATAGAGACCATTATTTTATCGAGGCTTTCGCCTTAATTCCTGTTTGCTGACGATTCTAAGTGTTTTGAAGTAATTGACTCGCCGATAGATGTTAGCAAGCTCCAAAATGATTTTAGACAGCCTTAATGAGTGGTCCTTTTCCAGCCGCCCAAATGCCATAATTTATGGCCCCAAACATAATAGGTTTCAGCGCAGCGATGTCATAGCAAGCAAGGAGGGCAGTTGGAATGAACACTTAAAAACTGTGGTAAAGAAAACCAATAGAATTCTTGGCTTTTTGAAACGGAACTGTTCAGGAATCGTGGACTGTAAGGCTTTGAATTTACTGTATATATTGTTAGTACGCTCACACATAACCTACTGTTCTCAAGTTTGGGCAGCTCAGTCAGTGGTTAAGGATATTCTTTCACTTGAAAGTGTCCAGAGAAGGCCACTCGCATTACTTGCAAGAACAAAGAACTATCCAACAAAGAAAGACTGCAAAAGCTTAATCTTTTACCCCTTAATTATGGGTTGTAGTTTCTAGATTTGGCTGTAGGAATGGCTGCAGTAGTTGATGGAGATCTTTAGCTGCTCGTAACGTTCGTAACGCTCAGCTAATTAAGGGTGTTCTCGTCAAGCTGTTACTGGAAATTACCTCAAGTCCTCCTTTGCCAGAACTTCTTGCTTCCGTGACTCTTATTTTAATAGAATAGTAAACTTGTGAAACTCTGTCCCTGACGCTATAAAAAGTGCCGAATCTCTGTCTAGTTTCAAAAACCAGATAAAATTTTTTTCGCTTCTATATAATGTTTTTGACGCAGACAATACAAGATCTAACAAAATTGTCTGCCCCAAATGCCACCGAATTACTCTCTTGAAGGCGTGCTCTTGCTGACTTTATTATTAGTTTGTTGTTGTTGTTGTTAGTTTTTGTTGTTAGTTATTCTTAACTAATTTGTGGTTGGGTATGGGTTGTTCTTATATTTGGGTTTAGGTTGGGTAAATACGCCTAGTAGGGAAAACAGGTCCTATTGCCCGTTTACCTGCTTTTGGTGAATTGGTAAATAAATAAATAAATAACCTTCATGCCATGTGAAATGTCGCGGCGCATCAAAAGTTTTTGCCGTGCAAAAAAAGTTTTGCCCAAAAAAATATGTTTAAAAAATCACAAAGGAATTCTTCCACTAACGCTTGTTAGATATTAGATGATCGATTTAAGATTACAATCAACTTCGGTGTTACGCTCTTCGTTGTTTACTTATCACATACGAAAGAAAGTGCCATCGGCTATCAGTACGTCGAGAAACGTTTTCCGCGACGGAGCAATCAGGTATTCAACATAAACTCCGTTTGTTAAATAATGATTGTAAAATTGTCGCCAATGCCATGGTTATGCGAGTAGAGAAAATATCTCCCATTATTATATGGCAAGCAATTCTCCAGTCTAAATCGAGTGTTCTGATTGGTTAGTTTTCGGTCGGGATTTTACAGTACGGACCATTACTATGGAAACGGTCCTTTTTAGATATTTATTTTCGCGCTCCCGCAAAATTCAAACTCCGAAAACGCAAGAAGATTTAAAAAAGGAAAGGTTTGGAGCTGGTACAAAACCGGAATGATCGAGGTAAACACGCTTGTTCAGCTGTGAAAAGCGCTCTTCAATTAACTTTACCGACTTTTTGATATAGGCAAAACATTCGCCAGCAGTGAATCAAAAAGCATGGCCAACGTTCTTCAGTGACTGTGTGTGTGTTTATTGTTTTTTTTTGTTTTTGTTTTTTTTGTACGGCTATTAGACTGTAAGCTGTGAAGAGCCGCGTAAATCGGCCAACACTTAAACAATAATTATTAAAATTCAGCATTAACAAAAGAGTACGTTTCTCACAAGAAAACCTCTCGGCGAAAAAAACTGAAAACTGCAAAACAACTAGCAAACGGCTGTCATCAGCAACTGTAAATCGAACGGAAGCGATCATGTTCTTGTCTAGTTTAATATTGGCCATTGCTTCAGTCAGCGCTTTCCACGAGAACAAATTAAAGCTACACGTACATGTATTAAACTAACAGTGTACCTTGATTCCTCAGCGAGATTTTTCCTCTTGTAGTGGACATCTTTGAAAATAATTTTAGCTTGTTCACAAGTCCGCTCTTGCTGTAGCTCGCGCTAAAAACAACTCTTTTAGGTGCGACGAAAATTTGCTCTCAGCATCCACAAAGTTCTCCATAAAGCCACTGAAGCAAACACTGACTTGCAGTATTTGATGGAGACATAATTTCCAGTGTCTTTTTTTTTAAATTCGAGTGTTCCTTCGTTCACCTTGCGGATTACGGACTAACACGCTGCCACAATTTCCAGTTTGAGAAGCACGTTTCTGAGATACTATCGCGGCCTTTTCATTATTCTTCTTTTTCCCAAATTGTCTCTGCCCATAACGAAGACGTATTTTCAAATAAAACTATTTTGTGTTGTAGAGGATAACGAAAAACTGACACATATATTAGAAGCAGAGCAGTTTTCATTCAAGAGCCACGCAAGTTTTCGCCGATCGACAGCAACGATCATCAAACTGATTCGAAAGCCAGTTAAAATCGCTGGCTTCTTTCCTTGACATCGCGCCGGAAATTGACTTGAATGAACTACCGGAAGTGTTGTTTCGTACGAAAAATGATGCCATATAATAAACTACTTACTAACTTCACTTGCTCGGGACCGTACTGGGGAATATTGGCCCTCGGTCGTTTTTGTACGGACCTCGCTGCGCTCGGTCCGTACTGCCACGACCTCGGGCCAATATTCCCCAGTACGGCCCTCGCGTTCAGTTAGTAAGAAGTTATTATCATCAGTCCATGTCAAACGGGATACGTAAATGGAAGATGATCGGTGCATAAAACATACAGCTAGCTGATAAAATGTCTTTTACCATAAAGAAGTACCAAAGAAAAAAGAACATCCCAGGTCTAGCTGTTTTTCTCGACGTGGGAAGGAGCCTTCGATTATAGTGAGCAAACCTACTTGCCAAAACAAACTTCGGTCCTCAACTTCAGCAATGGTTCGCAGTCATGTATAGCGGTTTTTCAAGTTGCAACTCGAACAACGGTTTCGCCACCAATCATTTCCACCTGAACGGATAAGTTGGACAGGGATGCACCCTTTCTGGTATCTTTAGTGACGAGCGTAGGAATCTTAAATTAAATAATGCCATTAAACGCCAAGTAAAATAAAAGGCATTCAGATTAACCAAGCGAATATTGTAAAAATCACATAATATGCTGACGATACACCAGTTTGCAAACTTCTGGTTCTCCTGCGATAATTTGAAAATTCTTCGGATCTTCAAATAAACCAAGCCAAATCAGAACTTTAGCTTCATGATACCAGCCAACTCGGCATTTCGCTCTTTGTATTTTCTATCACGTAAGAAAAAAAAAGTGCCACAGTTACGGATGTTGTTTGCATCCAATGGGCTGTGAGCTTCAAAACGACGTTAAACTTGGCTTTTGACTTTTCTAGTATTGACGCTTTATTTTGTTGCGCACTCAGTAAGTTCATACTGTAGATCTCTTTACTTACTGCTGCGGATTCCTGTGTGCACTCAGTGAGGGTATTATATCTCCACTTGTATTGTACCCATTGCTCTCATACATTCTTACATTCTCAAAAACTTGATCTCTATCCCATGTCTGTTTTACAGGATTGCTGACGTTGCTGCACACTTAGTTAGTTGAACAAACGCGACACAACAAACACGATGACACACTCCATATATTTTTCTCCTTGCCTCTCGGGCTATCTTGTCGAGCATTGTGCATACCAAATGCGTTCACTCTCTCAATCTCGCTCGTCACTTACAAGTTGTTGGTTACTCTCTTTTGCACCCAATGTTTTTCTACTCTGGATCTCTTTTGCTCCGTATCTCTCCCAAACTCTTGCTGATGCTTGTGCTCAGTCAGTTAATTTATATAGTCATTTTTTCATCCTGTATCTGCCATGCGCTCTTGGTTTTGCTTTACTTCGCTCTCTGATTGGCTAACAAAGCTCGCGCTAGTTTCTTAACCAATCAGAAGTAAAACCAAAACGTATTCGTGACTTATATTTACTCGCAGGCGTTTTCCCGCACTTGACGCTTATCACTTGTATCTGCTTCAACTTCTGATTGGTTCATTTTGTGTTTTGTTCCTATTGTGATTGGATAGAGTATTTACTTTGGTTTTGGTTTTACGTCAATCATTTAAAAACCGCTCAAACTGTATGACACTTTGTTTTCCTTATGTGATAAATGGCTAACGAAGTTCGTAGCGACGAGTTGATTGTAATAACCTCGTATCCACCAAGCACTAATGAAATAACTGCTTTATAAACTCGTAACTTCGGGAACTGTTGCTGATTTTTTTAGACATATTTTTCGGACAAAACGTTTTCGCATGCACGGTGAAAACTTTTGAACGTCACGGCACTTGACATGGCATCCAATTTCCTTATAAGGCAAAAAGCAGGCTTATTTGCTAACAATTAACCTGTGTGCGGCAAACCAATGTGAAAGTTCAATAACCTTACAAATGGTCACAAACTGTGAGAGGTTTTTCCGGGACAATGACATATATACTGGAAATTGAACGTAACAAAGCTTTCGGGGAACGTACTACCTGACGGGGAACGTACTAGCGGACACACGGTTGACAGAACACAGTGGCTAATAAGCTGAAACGAACATTCCCATAATTCTTAGTTCCACTAAAGTTTTCGCAATAGTTTCCAACTCCTCTTCGCATATTTGGTGAATTAGAGGTAGAAAGTTCTTCCGCGGACAATTGAAGAACCTCCGAAAGTAAGGTGCGTGTAAGCTTCTTAGACAAAGCAACGTGGCATTTTGCTTAGCACTAATGCCTTATCCCAGAAGGAAAAACGTGTGCTGTTATAGAACAAAACTTATGCTGCTTTAATGTTTAGCGTTAGCGTACTAAAATGTTTTTAAACGTCATCAAGGTCGAAGGGCCTGGAGAAATGTTTTTATATAAAACGTTTAGTCTTCAGGGTTTACCGACTGAGCCGAGAGTAAATATTATCAAAGTATGTAAAGAGGAAATAGTACAGGGCGGCGAATTATTAATCTACTGGGGTCTGTGTTTGTCTGTTTTTCAATTTGTTTATATTAACTTATATACCTGCATGCACACAATGTACGGTAGTAGGGATTTTCAAGCAACTGAAACGTGTACCCAAATCTAGCGACCCGTCGCACAGCAATGATAACTAGGTTGCAAAAAAAAGCAATTCGGAGATTTTAGGTTGACGTATGGTTGATACACCGTTGAAAGCACATTATGGCTTAAGTAACGTGAAACACAATAAATATACCTGAACACAATTCTTAGTTCAACTAAAGTTTCTGCTGCAGTT
The DNA here is from genome assembly GCA_964017195.1 of Siderastrea radians. Classification (NCBI taxonomy): domain Eukaryota; kingdom Metazoa; phylum Cnidaria; class Anthozoa; order Scleractinia; family Rhizangiidae; genus Siderastrea; species Siderastrea radians. The sequence goes on along the minus strand of OZ024890.1, from coordinate 61,194,903 downwards.
TCGAACTCATCTTGAGGCGAATTATGGGTGGACAGTTGTTCAGTGGATAATTGAAGACACAATTGAAGAAAGGTCCGTATTATAAGCTCAATATATTAAGCAACGTGATTCCGCCAAGGCAGTAATGCAGCGTTCTCATTACAGATATGCATCAACAAGCATAAAACGCGTGCCGATCTAGAGCAAAACTGTTGCCGTTATAATGTTAATTGTTAGAACTCTAGTGTTTGTTTAATCCTTATTTGAAATGACATTTAAGAAATCTGCATAGAAGGGGTTGGAGAGGTGTTTTGTGAAGACTTGTACCTCTCGATCTACCGACTGATCCAAGAGTATTGTTGCAGTATGCAAATACAAAATATTGTTCTGCGAAACGAAAAATTAATTAAGTGGTTTTGAGGTTTAAGTGATCAGGATCAACAGTTATCTAGCACTTAACATCCGCTATTGTAACTCCTGATCAAACCACTTATACTATACTGTATAGTAATAGCTCGCATTCTTCTTAACCATACTGCGACAATTCATTTGCTGTGCTCAATGTTACCGCAGGGGGCCTCACAGCAAATGTGTAAACATACCGTATTTACTCGATTAAACGCCGCGGCGTTTATTAAATTTTTAGCGTTTCCGATGCGGCGTTTATTCAAGGGCGGCGTTTATTCGAGGGCGGCGTTTATTCGAGGGCGGCGTTTATTTCAAAATCATATTTCTTAAATCACTGATGATAATTACGGTAAATCATTCATAAATACTATGTAAAACAGAAACATGTTTAAAGTTCCAATGTCTCGCTTTTTTTGCTGAGATAGAATCATAATTGTCTGGCTTGTGATATGTACAACGTTCATGTGTAGATCACCGAGTTTTACCGTTCTTGTTATTTTTTTTCTTATAATCCTCGAATAAACGCCGCATTCTTCTGATTGGGTGCGGCGTTTATTCGAGGGCGGCGTTTATTGGTAATTTTGCTTCCATCTGCGGCGTTTAATCGAGGGCGCAGTTTATTCGAGGGCGGCGTTTAATCGAGTAAATACGGTATATAAAAGATTGAAGTTTTCTCACTCTTTGATCGGGGACGGGCGGTCATCCTTTTGAGGTCTGGGGCGAGCAAAGAAGCTCGGAGGCTTTTCGGATTTTCCGATCGCGCGCCGAGAATAATAAAGAGACAAGGGATGAAACTTCTCAGGGCCTTTCGTCGTATGACTGCTACCATCAGGGTAGCCTGAGAAAACAGCCGACGTTTCACGAGGTCTCCACTTGAGCCCTCGCAAAACGACGTCTGAGTAACGAGCGCAGAAATTCCATACTGATAACGTGTCTCTGCCCAGATCTTGGTAGTGCTTCTGATTGGTTGAAACGAAATTTCCTCGCGTTTCAAGCAATCAGAAGCACTACCTAGATCTGGGTAGTGACACGTTAGCAGTATGGTTAATTTCTGCGCTCGTTAGTCAGACGTCGTTTTGCGAGGGCTCAAGTGACGACCTTGTGAAACTTCGGTTGTTTCTCAGGCTACATTCACGGAAATAGATTGAGAAAGATAACCGGAAGTTATATTGCAAGCAGGCTCTAGACGAAATGTTCGCTATTAAATGCTAACAGGAACTATACTAGCTATTATTCTGTTCCCATTAGGGAAAAGACATGAATATTTACATGTTTACAGCCCTGTTTAAGCTCAGGGTTACTTATTAGCGCTCTTTTCGCGATGAGACGTATAAACAAGAAATGGTCCACAAAGCGAAATGAAAGTAAACCTTTACAGAGAGCCCCAAAATTCCATCTTCGGAAGAGAATGTTCAAATTGCAGCTGCAAAACTGATTGCACCGGCCAATTCGTTATCTGACAGCTGGAACAAGATATTTTATCGTTAGAGAAATTGAACTGTTAGTATACATCCAAAAACTGAAAGGTATAATCCTTCTTCAAAACAACTGAAACTATCTCACCTCACACTGATGGAATTGAGTGTGCCTTACGCCGAAAAACGTTGCAGATGTCAAATACACCATTCAGAACGTACGAACTTTCTACTTCCGCCTTAAATCCGTCAATCAAGTATTCGCATTTCTCACTTCTGTGACCTCCTGATGGTGACAGACACGCTACGAAATCCATACACGAAGCATCTGGAAAACGACACCAAAATGGTGACAGACACGAAGCGTCTGGAAAACGACATCAAAACACTTGACCTTTGTGAATAGTCTGATAAAATTTGCCCGTAGATAGTCATTTCACCTTACCCTGGCCTGCTACAAGCCTGTTTTCGTGAAATTACGAAGGAGGTTTAGCTCTGTAATTCCACGATATTCAAAGGCTCTCTTTCCAGTTTCATCCCTAGTCTCTTTCTAAGAGTTTACGAACGGTTTCCGAAGGTCCCAGACCTCGAAAAAATGTCCGCGCCGGAATTATTCAAAACGGCCGCAGCCCCCGATCGGAGTCAGGAACAACAAAAGTAAGCAAACTCCAATCTTTTATTCACGTCTGCCTTCTTAAAAGTCTACCGAATGGCCGGATTCAGTCATAGTTACGTGTTCAACGAGGTTTTTGTAACAAACCCTCTTTAAGGAAAATGTCATTTTCTGTCCTGGGACGATTAATCCGTTCCTTTGAGCCCTCCAATGCATGTCCAGTCCATTTGAATCGAGTATTCTAGAGCTTCCCCATTTGTTTTCAGCTTTTAAATGGTGTATTTTGATCCGTGTAATGTCCAAAACCTCTTCAATTGTTAAGTACAACAATTGATCGGGCCTCCATTACTCAAAACATGTAAATTTGATCGACTAACAACTCTTTCAAGGGTTCCCTAAACGCTCCAAACATAAGCGTGATGAAGGCATTGCAATAACCTAAGCACCTTTCCGTCCCCTCCCCCATAGAATATCATTAAGCAATCAATCAATTATCTCAACCTCAAAACAACCTACCACGGCCAAATTTTTGCAGAACTAAAAGACAGCGCCCTACAGGCCCATCTAAATAACGATGGAATTGGATTAGAAGTGATCTTAGACATTTTTGCTTAAATTAGTCGGGATTGAAACCGTAGCTCTTACGTCGGTACTCGATCTGGGGTCTTGATACCGCACGATAGAGGTGGCGGAACGTTCGTTTCGATTCAGTAAGATGCAAATTTGAAGAACATTAAAAAAAAAAACAGGTAAGAACAAACATACGTCTTTCTTTTATACAAAGTCTCTAAATAACACGGCCGTTTTCGTAGCGTTATACAATCTTAATCGCCCGCTGCATGTCCAAACTTCTTCGCCATGGGCAAAAAAAAAGCTCGTTGCGGAATTACTCGAGCTTCCTGGCTTCTCGTTAGTCAGCGTAAAAACGTATTTTGTGTTCTGCACTTCTCAGAATTGCACCCAAGCGCGTTAGAAACACAGATTACGTGGTTAAATTAAGTCTTACCTTATTTTTACACTTGCACTTATTCAGAAATTCAGCTTACAATAAGACAGTTCCACTTTTTTAGGTCTTTATCACCTCAAATACTTCTTTTGTCGAACAGTAAATGACCAGATAGCGAAAAGTCGCCAGACTTTTCTCACCGTTTCCTCTTTTATATATCAATTTCAGAGAAACGCCGACAAAGATCCATAACGGAAAGCTGAGTGAGGAAACATGGAAAAGAAAGACTCAACACGCGGTAGCGGAACCACAAGATCACATCCTTATAACTCAGCTAACTGGCTTTCTCGTTTAACTGTGCATTGGATGAGCAATGTTTTGCAGCTTGGCAGCAAAAGGCCGCTGGAAAAGAAAGACTTATTCTCCGTTCGCACAGAAGACAGCATGGAACAACTCGTCGACAAGTTGGAAAGTGAGTGGAAAAAAGAAATTATCAACTGCTCACCCACTGGCTGTAAACCTCGCCTGTGGAAAGTATTATCGCGGATGTTCTCTTGGAAAGAGAACACCTTGGTGCTTGTACTAAAAGTGCTTCGCTTTCTTTCTGCCATCTTTCTGCCGATACTGCTGTGGTTTTTCCTTTTGGACCTCGAGAAGAAGTCAGAAGGTGGTTATTCTGCGTCTTCTTTTATTTTCATCACTGGAATTATCTGCTTGGCTATTATGAGAGGACTTCCTAAAAATCATTCCAGTGCGATAACAGAGATGATGGGTAACCGTCTCAAGGTAGCGTGCATTGGGTTTGTCTATAAGAAAGTAAGTATCTTAGTAGAATCTGAGTTGTCTTATCTTTGTGCTTTACAGCTGCTGTCCGTGCTAAGCGACTTCGACTGTAAAGTTTGAAGCAGGTTCTGCGAATCAATTATCATGAATAACAGAAGTGTTAAGGTCTGGAAAAGCTATGGAGAGAAACCCACGGCATTAAGCAGTGCGGCAGGGTTTAGCAAGGGAACCACGAAAACTACACTTGGAAGAAAAGATTAGAGATTTCGGAGACTTAGCGAAGGAATGAAAACGATGTCAACTATACGTATAATCTCAAGAATGTTAAGATTGACTCTGTTGATGGACATATAGTGTGTACCCCAGAACCCTCTCCTCCCAACCTCACTATGCTGGTGTCGCTTCTGGCGTGGGTCTGCCAAGGTTCGTCTCCGCAAGCGCAACTAGTCAATGGGAAAACAAAAACTTGCCTTTTGTGAGTGATCTTCGTTGTTCAGCAACTGTTTACTCCATGTGGTAAATTTTTGTTTGTTTAAATATACGGAAAGTAACCAAACATTTCGCTAAAACATTTACCCGGTATGTACACATTTATTGTCAATCTCTTAATGTGCATCGCGTTCAAAAAGGTGTTGTAAAGAGTTGCAATCAATTACACAACTGTTGTGGATCAGAGGTTTTTATTTTAATTAGTGTTTGTTAACACGCGATTGCCAACTTAGGGTTGGCAGTCCGGAGCCACTGAAAGGTCTCCCTAGTCGTTAAGCAGATTGATTTACCAACAAAATTTTGTTGTTTATGCAGATTCTGAGGGAACTTAAACGGAGTGACATTCAAAGGATAATGACTGGCAAGACCATCAACCTTGTATCCAACGATGCTCAAAAGCTCGAGAAACTTGTATATGGGTTACATTTTTTCATGTTTGCGCCTCTGGAAATTCTGGGATGTGGCATTATTCTCTTCCTTCTCATTGGATGGAAGGCTTTAGTTGGAATTGGATTTTACGTAGTATCAATCATTTACATCACCGCAATGTCCTATGAGAATGGAAAGCTACGCCACAAAATTGCATCAGTCACAGACAGACGATTGGAAGCTATGAACGAGATTGTGTCTGGAATTCGAGCTGTCAAAATGTACGCTTGGGAGTGGAACTTTACTGAATCAATTAAACAACTAAGGAGGTAAGGACAAAGCCAGTAAGACAATTTGTAGCTTCTTTGATTAAGAGGGGTTCTGCGTTGACCATCTTCATCGCGATCCATCTCCTTCTCTTTTCATCATCATTATCATCATCATCATCATCATCATCATCATCATCATCATCATCATCATCACCAACACCACCGCCACCGCCACCGCCACCACCACTACCACTACCACCACCATCATCATCATCATCATCATCATCATCACCAACACCACTACCGCCGCCGCCACCACCACCACCACGACCATCATCATCATCATCATCATCATCATCATCATCATCATCATCATCATCATCCTCATCATCCTCATCATCCTCATCACAATCATCAGGAGTAGCATCAGCAGCACCGGCAAGAACACCACCACTAGCACCAACACCAGGGCTAGCAGCAGCACAGTAGAGGCTGCTCCTCATCCACGTTTTTTTCTCATTCTCGTCATCATCAGCAGCATCATCCTCACTGTAATCAGGACAACACCGCCACCACTAGGAATAAAGGGAGTCACGAATTCATGACATGGAGTTTCGTGCAGGTAGTTTGAGCAACTGGGCGCGCCCCCGTAGTTTCCTGCCCTTGAAGATATTTAATGCATCTTCATCGCTTTTTGAAACCACTCACTTTGAAATAACGTCAAAAGACATGTACAACTCGGACCAAAGATTTTAGAAATCAGTACGTAATTACTGTGATCTAATCAGAAAATATATGTAATGGCATTGAATGACCATTACTATTTGTACCTTCTACCACATGTTAATTCAACGTAAGTTTATTTTTGTCTTTCTATGCCTAACACTGGAAACTTTGTTTGTCTCCAATGTAGGAAGAAAATGTGGTTCATCCGACTTCGTGGACTGATTGTATCCAGTCTATACTCACTAGCTTACACAACACCGCCTTTCGCATGGTTTATCTCAGTTGTTACGTTGATCGCGGGAGGGGAACATATCACTGCTTTTAAAATATTTACCATTCTTTCATGCCAAAACGTTATTAACTTTTCAGTCGCTATCGCTATGGGGTACACACTACCCCTTATCACCGAAGCGAACATTGCTATCAAGCGGATCGAGGGATTCCTGTTAAGAGAATACGATGACACATATGTCACATTTGCTACTAGACATGGGCCACGTGGCTTTCTTAGTGTGAATTTGAAAACGGAACGTCGATTTGGCCCTTCAGTTGTAAGGCAAGAAAGTTTTAAGGTTGGAGATCCAAAACTCATTTCCGTATTAAACAAAGGGACTATTTCTTGCACAGAGAGTAATGATCTAGCTCTATTCAGTGTTTCGGCTTCTTGGGACAGACGTGAAGAAAGGCAGGCGTTAAAGGATATCTCATTCTCTTTGTGCACTGGACAAATGATGGCTGTAACAGGTCCGGTTGGAAGTGGAAAATCTTCTCTACTAATGGCCGTACTAAGAGAACTTCCCACCATAAGTGGAACAGTATCCGTAAATGGAAGAGTTGCCTACGTCCCACAAATACCTTGGGTTTTCTCAGGTACGATCAGAGATAACATTTTATTTGGAAGACCTTTCGAAAACAGAAGATACTTTGAAATACTTGATATTTGTTGCATGCAGGTGTCAGCTTGAGTGGAGGTCAGCGGGTTCGCGTTAGTTTAGCACGCGCACTGTACTCGGATGCTGACATCTATTTGCTAGACGATCCTTTGAGTGCAGTGGACGCTAAGGTTGGAAAACATCTCTTTGAAAACTGTATTAATGGATTTCTTTCTGGGAAAACTCGCGTTTTTGTTACTCATCAGATGCACTACTTAACAAATATAGATAACGTCATTGTGTTAAGTAAAGGTGCCAAAGTGCATGAGGGGTCTAGTCCTCACGATGACGACCTGAAGCCTTGGAATGTTACTCAAGTTGTTGAAAATCAAAGTGAACCTGCTTCGATAGAAGAATCCCTGGACAACCCATTTCAGAATTTCTATAATGAAGAGGAAATTCAAGATTTGAAGGAAGAGGAAGAAGAAAGAAGAACTGGCGCCATTACGTGGAAGCTGTACTGGAACTACTTTAGGACGGCCCTCTCAGCTCCTGTAATACTTTGTCTTTTCCTCCTTGTTCTTGGCATGAAAGGTAATTGAGTACACCAGAAACTGCAAGGAATGCAAATTACGGGTATCTTGAAAGCTATTTTTCTTGGGCTGAAGAAGCAAATGGAGCATAATTTGGCCAAGCTAATACAAGTATCCTAACTTGCGTGCATGTAGACTAACGTTGACCCGTCAAATTAACACCAAATAATATAACATTTTGATGTGAACAGCTATACCAATTTCGATAAAAAGTTCCGAAGAAGAACTTGCGAAATTTTTTACAGTTTAAACGCTCACGGCCATTTCAATCTTGAGAAAAAATGCGAAACAGTGAAAAACCTTCAGATTAGAAGGAGCTTGCAAAAAACGCTAATTAATTGAGGCTTATTGGAGGGATCTTTTAAAATGCAGATATATTGTCCTCCGCCCATAGCAGGTAAGTTCCAGTTCAACTGCAAAAATAAAAATATAGGCTACTGAAGCGCAACAAATAAAAATGTAATTTCTTAAAAAAAAGGGTTTAGTTCGATGCAAAGTGATGAACGTATTTGTTTAGAAACAGTTCTCTCGTTTCCGACAACTGCAAATGTTGCCAACCTTGTACCTGAGACTGCAGGTTTTATTGAGCATACATGTCCTTGATTACCCTTTTACTGACTTAAAAATGCATCTGGGGCATGTTGCGTAAAACGTAACGTCTGACGTAACTTCTAACGCCGGACGTTCAGTCCAGTCAAAGTCTTTCTTTAATGCCTGACGTTAGCAGTTACGCGAGGCGTTAAGTTTTATGCAACTCATAATCAGGTCTGCTCCACTTACGTAATAATCTATGTGCCAATTATCACTATCTAATAACTTCAACATGGAACTCTTATTCTTTTTTAGGGTTGCTTGTAGCCACTTACTGGTGGGCGTCGCAAGTTTCGGCAATGTCCCCCAAGCAGCAGAGATCATCGGAGACATTAGCCATATACGGAGCTCTCGTTGGCTCATCTCTTTTGGCAAATGTGTTGTCTTCTTATCTTTTTTGTTTAACACTTCTAAAAGCCTCTGAGAGACTGCATAACAGAATGGTTTTGTCAGTCGTTAAGGCACCTCTACTTTATTTTGACAAAACACCCTTGGGACGCATTTTAAACCGTTTCTCCAAAGACATTGGCAACATGGACAATGTTCTTCCTCTGCAATTCCTTAGCGCAGTTGAAGTTTGCTTATTTGCCATAAGCACGATCGTACTGCCCGTGGCAGCAAACTTTTGGCTCCTTTTGGTTGCCTTGCCTCTTGTGGCAATCGCACTTTATTATGGACGTTACTATTTGAAGTCCTCGAGGGAAATTAAGAGGCTGGAGGCCATAACATGCAGTCCTGTGTACCCGCACATTTCAGAAACGATTGCGGGTCTGGAAATCATTCGGTCATCACAAATGGAGCAAGACTTCTTGAGGAGACTCTTCAAGTAAGTGAAATATGGAGCAGTTTTCCACTAAGCCACGAGCACACCCTTTGAAGCCTTGGCACCAATGACCTGCATGGGTGGTGTTCCTTTTAACAAGTCTTCGACTCGACTTAGGTGTCTGTTAGGATTTTACCAATTTTGACATGAAAATCAAATTCTGACCTTAATGACCAAAATAAAGGACCCAACTTCAAATGACCTATTAGCTTCTTTGCTTTTCCGTAGAGCCTGCAAGACTAGGTGATCATGATTGGAATCTGTAATATCTCTTTCAGTTACCAGGATGAGAACACATCTGCTTTAATGATGGTGATATCTAGCTCTCTGTGGCTTGGTGTCCGCATGACTCTCCTATGTAGTGTGATGGTTGCTGCTGCAGGATTTGGAGCTATCCTTGTCACCCAAAGTCCAGGTACTTTCACGAAACTATATAGTCACTATCACTTCAGTATTTATCTATCGACTCACCGGGGTTTGTATGAGCGTGCGTAACACGGCTCACCCTATGTCAGCACGCGCGTTGCCTCTGGCTTTAATTTTTGTATTATTTTTGACACCTTGCTCCATGACGTAATGCAGAAGCGATGCCGTTTCCTGGAAAAGCGCGCAAGCGTACTCACATGCACATTTGTCATGCACACGACTACATGTCAACCGACACGTCCCATCACACTCGTAACGTGTGCACATATTTTGGCTTTCATGTTCCTCTACTTTCGGATATTTTGATATAGCAATCAAAATATTTTGTGACGTGTGAACTTATTTAAGGCCGCAAAAGTTTACGCTCATCCCAAGTGCGCATGCGGAGCGATTTTCGAAATAGTCACGCAATAAAAAACGTTACTTGTCAAGATTGGCCATTGAAGCTTTTTATATGTACTACGGTATAATCCTGGTAACTCAAACGTTTAGGTAAAACATGTGTAAAACGTTTAGAAATATCGAGTTATTGGAGGTGTAAATGAAAGTAATAATAAGGTCCAATGATTTGAATTTCGAGATGCCATCATTCTCGTTCCCAGAGCCTACGATCTGTTTTGTCAGCGGTGGGATCGTAGGGCTCTGGTATCAGCCATTACCTGATGTCGTGAAATTCACGACATCCGGTAGCGCATGTCCAATTCGTTAAGGTGCTATTGCGCCTGCTCCGTTCTCGTCCGTGGAGCCCTGGGCATGACAATTCTGACAACAACTGAGAAATTTGAATTCCTATCGATCGAGTCGTGGTGTTTTATGGATCGACTAAAAGCTGTTAGCGGAAAACCTGCTTTAAAAGGAACAAACTTAAGAAGCTGCCTTTCGTGCCGTGTTGTTCAGAAGAACGATTGTCCCTGCATTTTGCTCACGGGTTTTGGTTTTGTATCTTGCCTGATTAAAGGTATAATATTATTGCATTTGCGTTATATTGAATTATCCTTTTTACAGTTACCTTTGCTTATTTGCATTACAATGTATTTGAACATGGATGAGAGGCAATTTCGGGCAATTTTGCAGTTTCTGCCCGAAATTGCCTCAAATTCACGGTCAAATACATTGTAATGTAAATGAGAAAAGCAAACTGTGAAAAGGGCTATTGTACAATTATTTTATTACATTCGTCTGGTTTCTGTTGTATGAGAATGTCAACTGTGTACTTATCGTTTCGCCATCCCTAAACGCTATACTGTATTACGTTTTACCCCATCGAAAATTTCCAGAAGCATTCGGCGCCCAATTTTTAAAACATCGACATCAAGAGGTCATTACAAAAGTTGATGAGACAAGCTTTAGTTTTGTAGAAAATGCTGCAGCGAGGAAAGAATCGCTGGCATTTAGCGACAATCTCAACACTTTGAATTTAAAATTTGGTCGCTAAATCTGCCGTAAGCCGCATTCTTTGCGTGGAAATTGATCAAGTCAACATATTAATTAATGCCCTGATTAATTCAATTGGAAATAAAACGTTATGCGTGGAAGCCAAAAAATTTTTACGTTATTGTACCTACAGTTTGAATCGGCCAATCAAAAAAAAGTAATTTTTGGCCGTTACCAGAGCTACAAGAGACGTAATTTAAAAAAAGCCGCGTAGCTCTGGGCACGAGAATGAGATGCCATGTTTCAAGTTGTCGAAATTTCCTCAGGGGGGGGGGACTCCCTCATGAAAGTGAAGGGGATGCTCGTCGGAAATTCAGAATTAAACCCCTAAAGGTGACCAATCTGGGCGTGGCTCAAGCTTTATTTGACCCCTAAAAAGAGACCATGCTAAAACAGACAATCAAATAAGAGCTACGGTGATTTTAATTGCGCTAAAGATTGAAGCCCAAGATTGATGGCGTTTGGTCTTTTCGTATGGATAATTCTTTACGCACAACCCTAAGCGATACCTGTCCTGTCCTAAAGACCCTAAGCGAGACCAAAATCTGCAAATTACACCCTAAGCGAGACGACGAGCATCCCCGCCACTGTTATCTGGGAGTCGGGGAAATTTCCCTTTGTTACGTTTGTGTAAGCACGACTACATGTCAACCGACTAGTCCCATCACGCTCGTAACGTGTGGAAATACTTTGGCCTTCATGTTCCTCTACTTTCTGAACTTTTGATGTAGCAATCAAAGTATTTTGTATCTATCACATTATCAGAACGTATTTCAAGCCACAAAAGTTTACGCTCATCCCAAGATTGATGGCTACATAGATAGATAGCAACTTTATTTACGTGTCACTGCCATATACGGTAGCCTGGGAAAATCCCATACTAAATTGGGGACACAAAATAACTAGATACAAAATTAAAATTGAAAAAGTCTAATAGTACTATAAAAGTCCAAGTCCGCATGCGGAGCAATTTTCAATTGCGTCATCTAAGAGTGCATCTAACCCTTGGATGCACACTTCTATTGGGGCTTACAGATACGGTTTCTTGTCTCCATCTCTCCTCTAAGAACTCAAATTTACTAGATCGACACATACGTGTAAATGATTTCTATAGTGTTTGTTGAATGTTTTTGAACTTTTTAATAATCTATTGAGGTTACGTGGACAACGAGAGTCACATAGTTTTGAATCTGTTGACTTACGAAAATTCGATGTATTTGTTCAAATAAGTGGAAAGTTGGCCTGAAATCGATGGACAGATATTTCGAGGGAGAGAAAAAGATCTCGAATTGTGTGATTATTAAGGCTTTCATACACCACGGATTTTTACTATCAGAGAGCAATGCAACGCTCTTGGGTGTTATAGGGCTATTTTTGAAGAAATAAATACACATGGCTTTTTTTGCATGCCCGTGAAACCAAGAAAAATGTCAGTTTCAACAAGAATCAGTCTACGATAAGAGATATGGAAAATTAGGAGAAAAATCTGAATTTCCTTAAAATATGTGCCATCCGTTTAGCTAAACAATTCTAACTCAGTGAAAAGTTTGTTTATTCATAGTTCAAAGTAATAAATTTCATTGAGAGATTTGGAGCAGTTGGACAAAAAGATAAAAAATATTTAGTTCAGAAAGTGAAATGACTCGGCGTTGCAGTGTCGATTTCACATCAAATGTCCTCTCAGCCTTAGCAGGTATGTCCCTGGCTTTCTTGCTGGAGTCATTGGATGAAGTTCAATATGGCGTTAGGGTAAGCTCTGAAGTTGAAAACCTCATGACGTCAGTGGAAAGAGTAATGACGTACACAAAACTGCGAGAAGAGCCCGGATACAGCACAGAGGACTGCCCACCTCAGTCATGGCCCCAGAGAGGAAGTATCACCATCAGTGGCTTGTCTTTGAGATACATCGAGGGGGGACCTCGAGTACTAAAGGACATCAACCTTTCTATTGCTGAAAAGGAGAAAATAGGTGTAGCAGGTCGAACGGGAGCTGGCAAGTCCTCACTCGTTGCATCGCTACTTCGCATGCCAGACCCAGAAGGAAAGGTAAGGGCTGAGTAGGTATTCATAGCCTATACGCCCAATGGCATCAAAAATACGTCCCTCCACTTCTGCTTGTCTTTTTTATCTTAAAAATGTCACAATTACGGCGAGTCTCATGCAAGTATTCTTACGTCACTCACTCCCTCTGTCTCTTGTAGACAGTTCATGATTTTTTTGCGACTTAACAAAGTCAGCGCGTTATGGCTGGCTAGCTGACTGACTAATTGGCGGGATCTTATAGACTTTGTGCGACCGTACATCTAGTAAAATATATGTTACAAATTGTCTCTCATAACCTAGGTGGTCAAATGGAAAGGCATGTGGCTACGAAACCACTTCGGTTCGAACCCTAGCCTGGAACAGGCTAATGATTTTTATCTTTTATTTTCTTTATTTATGAACTTTCCATCTGCTTCCCTATTGTTCTACAATACTCGGCATCAGCGCTGAAGGATTAGGATCGAATTAGAAGAGACTTCGCCGTAAGTCATACAGATGGTCTAAACATTTTGCAACCAGTACCCCCCTGCCAGTGCTACCTCTACTAAAAGGTGCCTGCTTTTGATTTAATTAGGTCTTTATTGATGGTCTCGACATTGGAGCCCTCAATCTTCAGGCAGCTCGGCGTTCTATGGCAGTGATTGCTCAAGACCCAGTGCTTTTTGGAGGTAGCTTGAAAAGGAACCTAGATCCATTCTTCAGATACACAGACCTTGAGCTCTGGGCTGCCCTTGAAGAAGTGCAGTTAAAAGAAATGGTTAAGCATCTACCTGGACAACTGAACTATCAGTTGAAGGAGTCAGGATCAAACTTTAGCGTTGGCGAAAGGCAGTTGGTGTGTTTAGCTCGTGCACTTGTCCAAAAGAGCAAAATCATCATCATGGATGAAGCTACCGCTAACGTGGATTTCAAGACCGATCGTCTGATCCAGGACGTCATTCGTGACAAGTTCAAAGATTCCACAGTGCTGACCATAGCTCACCGACTCAACACCATCCTGGACTATGATAAGGTGCTCGTGCTTGATGCTGGGCGAGTGGTGGAGTTTGACAAACCTGAGGTGTTGATAAGAAACGGTGGAGTGTTTGCTGAGTTGATCAGAAACGTCAAGTACCGGGAACAAGAAACTAAGAATGTCAATAAGTGAAGTGGCAGATATAGAGTCTGCACTTCCCCAGACACGGTGGTCTGGACAAGAGCAACAAGGACTCTGGGAACAAGATTGGGAAAACTAACATAATTGTTTAAAAGTGCATGAGCATACCATTGCATTTTTAAAGAAACATATTTGGGTATAGCGTCTTTTTCTTCGTATCTCTCATACATTTTTGTTTCGACTTTTGCGGATTCAATGTTTTCAAACTCTCGTTCTCTGCCGTCTCTTGACGTGTTGTGTTCCCTTACTACGTTTGTACTTACAATCGCCTTCGATCCTTATCGTTTATACATTCTTGCTGTCTCCGATTCTGCGCACTCGATAAGATTATACACTTGATCTCCCCCACATTCTGATTTGAATATTATACCATTTACCTCGGCAGTGATTAGGCTTTGATATTGCTAGTATCTTAACGATGTTGTCGTTTTCGTATATTGACGTGTCACCTCAGTGAAGACCAGGTGTTAAGGAGTTTTTTAAGTGGAATAGATCTGTCAAGAAAAGTTATATGTGGTTGCCATTTCTTCATATTGTATGAGAAGTATACTCCAAAGGCGTAAGTAGGTTCATCACTTATAGTAATCTTAGGTTTAGAATTGAATCTTTTCGATGGCGATATGATTTGGCTTGGTTTATTCAAAGACCAGAACAACTTTTAAATTATTGCAGGAGGTCCAAGAAATCGTGTATTGACTGAATATCTTACCAAAACTGTTGAGTAAACTCTATGGATAATAACTTTTCAGTAAAAACTGTGTACGTTCGTATGTTTCTCAAATTTGTCACTATTTTGTTTCTTTTCTTATATACCTTTGTATATATGCACTTCATGGAAAATTGCTGGCATTCCCTACCACCCGAATGTAGCGACCTATCAGACACCACCAATAACAAGGTTGCAATATATAGTTGTTTCAATTAACGTTCTCGGATTTTAAAGCCTCGAGCTAAAGCGACAAGACGAAACGTTAGTAGGGGTAATCACAGCCGAAGCCTACCCATATCACCTTGCTTCCTTGGCGCGTAGGCTTTCCACAGGCAACCCAAACGCTGTATTAACTATATCATGATCCTTTAATAAAAATATTGTTATTTACCTGTGTTCCTGCTCCTTTATGAGTCGTTTTGAAAGGGATTTGAATTAGAGCGGAGACGGTTTTAATACCTCACTGGTTTCAAATGTTATTTTGTCTGGCGCGTCGTAAACAGGAGTTAGACACAATGGAAACTTGAGACGTCCTATGACGCGTCAGACAAGATAACATTTGAAACCGCGGAGGTAAACCGTCTCCGCTCTGATTTAAATCCTTTCCAAAACGACTCATCACAGGTAAACAGCAGTACCGTATTTTCTCGATTAAACGCCGGGAGCGTTTATTTAGAACTCCTGCTCGTAGACTCAGCGTTTATTCGAACCCGGCGTTTACCCGGGGCCCGGCGTTTATTTATTAAATGCGTTTTTCAGTGTTGGAAGTTTATTTAACCAAGAACCAGATTTCAACAAAAACGTCAAAAAATGTGAAACAATGTCATTCATCTAAGTGAATCTGGTAAGTTATTTAATATATATAAAAAAAAACATCACTGACAGAAACAGCGATTGAACTCTTCTCAACGTTGCGTTTCGTTGTGCATGAAACACGGAGGAAGTGAAGGTGGTGGCGAGGTTCCTTCTCCATCAGTTCTGAGAAAGGCAAGATTATGGAACGATTCAATTGCAAGGAACTGCTGGAGAAACGCTAGCTGGAGAGACCCAAGATGGTCCTTGCTTGATGTACAAGGCCGCAGAAAAGTTACCATGATTTAAAAGAGATTGACACGATACCTAATATGTGTCGTTGGTTTAAGAAGTAGTTTTGTAAAAGGTAGTTTGGTTTGAATATTAGTGTATAAATTCAAATATAATGGTAGAAAGAGAACTAGTATGCAGTCACGACACATAACCCTGATTTAATATACCCATCTCGAATAAACGCCGGGGGTGTTTATTATAAACTCGGCCCTGTATACCCGGCGTTTATTTGAACCCGGCGTTTATTCGGGGTCCGGCGTTTAATCGAGAAAATAGGTATTTTTATTAAATGATAATGATATACATGGGTTAATACACCGTTTGGGTGCCCTGTGGGCTTCCCGACAACGTTACTTGATAGAAATAGCTGTATATATGTTGCTTTGGGGTAACAAACAGCTGATACACGGTTGATAGAACATTGTGGCTAATGAGCGGAAACTACCCTTCCCATAATTCTTAGTTCAAACTTAAATTTCTGCGATAGTTTCCTGGACAGTTGTTTCGTGGACAATTCAAGAATCTCAAAAAGAAAGGTGTGTATAAGCTCAGTAGACAAAGCAACATGGCATTTTGAAAAGCCATCAGTGCGGTAGATCTATCGCGGATGTGAACTATTTACAAGTGTAAAACGGATGTCATCATATCTAGAGCAAAACTGTTGGCGTCACAATTATGATAAGCGTTAAAATACTAGTTTTTGTATAACCCCAATCCTTAATAACGTTTACGAACTATAAGTAGAAGGTTTGGAAAAGCGTTTTATAACTTAGACCTCTCGATCTACCCGCTGAGCCGAAAGTGTGAGTATTTTTCAAGTATGCAAACACGAAATGTTATTCAGGGCGACAAATAATTAATTAACTGGTGTCTGTGTTTGTCTGTTTTTCAATTTGTTTATATTGGCTTTTATACCTGTATGTAAACAATGTACGGCACATGTTTGAATTGCTTAAAAATCGCAGCCAGCCAAGTGTAGCGACCTGTCACAAAGCAATAATAACAAGGCTAAAAAAAAAGGCAACGCGGAGGTTTTGGTTAAGATAGAGCTGATACACGGTTGAAAGAATATTGTGGCTAATAACAGTCTAATAACCTGAAGCGAGCTCTCCCACACAATTCTTAGTTCAAATGTTCTAATTAAACAGTTTTGGAATAGTTTCCAACTCATTTTGAACTTTTGGCAAATTACGGCTGGACAGTCGTTCAATGGGCAATTGAAGAAGCAACTCTTGCCGTTATAATCTGTTATAATGTTAAGTGTTAGAGTTCTAGTGGTTCTAGTGTTCTTGAATGACAATTAAGAAATCTACGTAGAAGACCTAGAAAGGCTGGAGACTGTGTTTTACGAAGACTTGGACTTAACGACTCTCTAGCTGAGCCGAGAGTGTTGCGAGAGTATGCAGACACTACTGTTGAGCGAGTCAAATTATTAAGTGGCGTCGAAGTTCAAGTAGTCAGCGTCAACAGTTGTCCTGTTCAACAACAGCTATTAAACTTCTGGTCAAAGATAATAATAAGACTGACCATGCACTCTCTCATTTTTAAAACTACTTTTACCATATCCATTATCGTATATTAAATATCAGCTCCTTATTATTCTTGAGCGACGAGAATGCTAATTTCTGCCTTCTTAAAAGACTACCAAATGCTAATTCTTCAACATTTTTGTAACAAACTCTCCTCGAAGATACACAATTTCAAAGAAGCGTGACATATCGGCGCTCGTGTGTTTACATGACCGCCATCTTGGATCGAGTGTATGGATATATGAAGATGTCGAACAGTCCGGTAAGTCATATCATGTTTTTTCATTGAAACAAGAAGAGTAATTTGGGACAACGCTCCAGGATTGTGCAATGGTTGTGTATTGAAAGGTGCCCGCGGCCATCAAGTAGCAGATTTTATTAATAGTTTCTCGGCAGTTTCGAGGAAGCTCAGCGGTAGAGCTCGAGTTTAGAAAGTCAGCAAGAACTGGGAGACTCCTAAACGAGCCCAGCCAGAAATCAGTCCTGTCTTTGAAACTAAGAAACTCCTTCGGGAGGCAGAAGTAACTTCCCTTGTCTTGGGAAACATGAAACTCCTTTGACAGGCAAATGTATTTTCCCTTGAGAAAAACAAAACAATTTCGGGAAGTGGAAGTGGAATTAAGCTTAATTCCCATCGATGTACACAGAAGGCGCAGCAGTTTGCTTAGCAAGTATATGTGTGCTATTCTGAAGATGATGATCTCTACATCCTTAACAGACTTGTCGTTGTGCTAGTATGTTGAAGATCATTCGTATCATTATTGTAAAGATCACTCATAACATTATATTTACCAATTGCTGATGTTACTCACTTCTTTAGCAGCTTCTTTAAACTGCGGAGAATTTTCGTAGTCTAGTGTTAACGCAAAATGTGCAGTTCACCTTCACTGTACTAAATTATTTAAAAACTTTTAATGAAATCTTAGAATTCAACTCGTCCTGTGTCAGACATAAGGTCAATTTACCCTGAAGGTCGATATAACACATGGACACACTGTGCGGCTATTTTTGGGATGAGCTTTCTCGTCCCTTTGTCATCACCTGTCAGTTAATATATTTCTTTCTTTCTTTCTTTCTTTCTTTGTCTACGGGTTTGCTATGACGTCAGTAGTCACAAGACATGCAGAAACGTACAAGTCAGTTCCGTGATATTTTCCACGCATGCCGATCGTATCAGGTGATTAGATATGTTGTGACGCTGGACGACACGTGCTACAAATGTTCGAAACTGAAACTATCCGCCAGTGTTATGAAAGCTGAAAGTTTCCTCTTAGATAACACGACCGAAAGTTGATTACCTTTGGGGGCAGCGTGTATGCGTTTTTGTGCCTTCATAGATCGATCGCAACTGTTGCCATGGAGGTTTCGAAGCTTTTGATGGTAGCACACTCCTTGAATCATTTCAATATCTGGGGCAAAAGTTGTAACATTTTCTATAAGGTACACGAAGGGTCAAAAGTGGCGCTGGCAATACTTTGCGAGTAGAAATATTTCTTTGCGCATGTTGCGATGGAACTGAGCTGGCACAAACTTCGGTCTTGAACAAAGTACAGTGGAACCTGGATTAAACGAAGTGCCGAGGGAATGGGAAATTGGTTCATTTTATCGAGGGTTCGTTATATCGAGGTTCTTGTCCATGCAATACACTATTACTGGGCTGAAAAATATCGTTCGTTATACCGAGGACTTCGTTAGATAGAGGTTCGTTAAATCGAGGTTCCACTGTTCATTACGTGACAACTTGTAAATTAAAATATAAGTTCAAGATGAAATTCCGAAACGTGTGTTATGAATTTTGTAGTAACTCTCCATCTCAAGCTACTTTGTTATTTCGGAGCGAAAGCTTGTTGTTAAGTTAGAAATAGTGAATTGGTAACCGGTAATCAAAATTATGGAATTGGTATTAACCGGTAAGCAAATTCCAACTTGTCACTAAAGAATTTAGTAAGGAATGGGCCGAAAAGCTTCTCACGAAATTACTAACGCTTCCTGACTTCTTCGTTAGTCAGCGTAAATAGCTGTTGCTGTGCTGTGCGCTTTTTGGAATTTGTACCCACTGGCAAGCACTTAATTAGAAATAGTGACAATGTGGTTCACCTTGAGCGCTTACCATTTGTATGGAAAACCCGGTAATTCCGGGGAGAATTCAAATGGAACGGTTCATTCCGGTGGAATGTTTTCGGAAAAAAGGTAATACCTTTCGAGGTATTCCTTTTTCTCGCTTTTTCCGGAATTCCCGGAAATTTCTGTACCATTTGTCCACAATTACCAGTGCCAGGCTATTTCCGAGAGGACAGCAATGCCCATGACGGCGGATTTAAGTGATGAATCTTTACTGTTCCAAACCGTTCGTGACGTGACAGTTGTTTTATTCTCGCGGCTACTGTCAACAGAGTTCTTGCAACACAATTGTAGCACTCAAGGTGAGAAAGATTTAAGTTTTGACCGTCGGTTCTTGTGTTTTACTTTTGCTTTCATGATTCGAGCTTTTGAGCTTAATGGCGCGGGAAAACACTTGCATCCGAAACTTCGAATCAAATGATACGGCTCAATCCGTTCCGTTTTCTTGGTGAGAAAACTTGGTAAGTTTTGGCCGTCGGTTCTTGTGTTTTACTTTTGCTTTCATGATTCGAGCTTTTGAGCTTAATGGCGCGGGAAAACACTTGCATCCGAAACTTCGAATCAAATGATACGGCTCAATCCGTTCCGGTTTCTTGGTGAGAAAAGGTGCAGTTCCATTTGTCCAAAGAATTCCACTGAAAATTCCATTCAAATGGTAAGCGCTCCTTATCTTACTTATTCAGAAATTCACTTTGTAGTAAAACATTTACACTTTTCTAGGTCGTCAACGCCTTAAATGCGTGTTTCGTCGAGTATGACAAGATAGCGAAAACTCGTCAGACGTGTCTCACTATTTTCTCTTTTATATAGGAACTTAAGAGAAACTGAAGGCCGACAAAAATCCATAAAGGAAAACTGAGTGAGAAAACATGGGAAAGAAAGACTCGACATGCAGTAGCGAAACCACGCGTTCACATCCTTATAACTCAGCTAACTGGCTTTCTCGTTTAACCGTGCATTGGATGAGCAATGTATTGCAGCTGGGAAGCAAAAGGCCGCTGGAAAAGAAAGACTTGTTCTCCCGTGCTCACAGAAGACAGCATAGAGCAACTCGTTGACAATTGCAAGTTGGAAAGTGAGTGGAAAAAAGAAATTATCAACAGCTCACCCACTGGCTGTAAACCTCGCCTTTGAGAAGCACTGTCGCAGATGTTCTCTTGGAAAGAATACACCTTGGTGCTTGTATTAAAAGTGCTTCGCTTTCTTTCTGCCATCTGTTTGCCGATATTGCTGTGGTTTTTCCTTTCGGACCTCGAGAAGAAATCGGAAGGTGGTTGTTCTGCGTCTTCCTTTATTTTCATCACTGGAATTACCTTGTTGGCTATTATGAGAGGACTTCCTAAAAATCATTCCAGTGCGATAACAGAGATGATGGGTAACCGTCTCAAGGTAGCATGCATTGGGTTTATCTATAAGAAAGTAAGTATCTTAGCAGAATCTGAATTGTCTTATCTTTGTGCTTTACCACTGTTGTCAGTTGCTACTTCAACTGTGAAGTTTGCAGCAGGTTCTGCTAATCAATTATTATAAATAAGAGCTAAAAGTGTGAAGGTTTGAAAAAGGTGTGTAGGGGAAGTCACTGCATTAAGCAGCACGGCAGGTTATGGCAACGGAATCAGGAATACCACATTTAGGAGGAAAGACGGAAAGTCCTAGCGGAAGACAATTATAAATCACAGAGACTAAGAGAAGGAAAGAAAACGGTGATATGTCAACTCGACGTATATTTTCCGGAATATTAAGATTGTCTCTCTCTCCCCCAACCTCATTATGCTGGTGTTCGTCTTTGCAAGCACTTCACTGCTCAGTCACAGCCGAGTTAACTCTTTGCCTCAACTAGTCAAGAGGAAAACAAAAACTCCCCTTGTGTGAGTGATCCTTGTTGTTCAGCAACTAAACAATTTGCATGTTCAGCAACTGTTTACTCCAAGTGGTGAATTTTTGTTTGTTTAAAAATACGGAAAGTAACCAAAATGAATATTTGCCAGAAAATATAGTTTTTGACTTTTCTCTGACCTTTTGCTGTTTAATAATGGACGTGAAGCGGAGGATTTGGGGGAGGACTTATTGGGTATTGCTGTAGCCCCCCCTGCATTGTTTCTGTGTTGGTCACATGATCACACCTACCATGTGCTCGTCATTCGTCACGAGTCGTCCGCGAATCAAGACGTGTTTTTGTCACTACTAAAACATTTAATAGCATGTACGCATTTATTGTCAGTCTCTTGTTATGCTTCGCGTTCGAAAACTGTCAAAACTTTGGGAAAGTGAAACAAAACAAAAAATTATCCCAATAATCAGTTTAGTGAACATGTATATATGAAGTAATCACATAAATTATATGAGCTTCGGATGAGCTTCACTAGACTTATAGTGGTAGTTGGTGTTGTTTGTTTTAACATCCGAACACCATGAAAACCCAAATAGATAACTTGTTTACTTCAGAATAAGTTATATTTTGTTGTTGTAAATGAACGATGTTTCAAGTTCATTCATGGCATAGTTTGTAGAGGGGACAGAAGTCCCCTCTACGAACTATGTTCAAGGGAACAGTTAATAATCCGAGGAGATTTGACAAGCCTTGACAGCTAAAGCAAGACGGCTTGTGAGTAAAATATGTGTTTAGTTTGATTCTGTGCTCAAGAACGACCTTTCGAGCTCGGATTCTTAGAACAGATTCCCAAAATATCGGAGGACAATTCGGAACACTACCGGGATTTTGAAAAACCCTTTTAGAAAGAAAACAAGCTAAATTTTGTGACGTCATTTTCCCAGCGAAAAATGTCAAAATTGGAAAACCAAGATAATGTAATTTTACAGAATGACGAGTTCTATATTGCTGCGAAATTTCAGGGTGATTGGTTTAAAACTCCGTGTTATTTGAAATTTGAATCTCCCTTCATTTTGCTCCTAAAAATAACTGAAGAGGGATTACAGAAATAGGTCCTCTATGGGGGAGTAGCTCTCTTAACCTTTATCCTCTTTTGGTTTTTACTTTTTTCCAAAACGAGTACCAAACTCAAGATTTACAAGTTGTGAACGTCCTAACACCAGCTGGCAAACGTGTTACTTATATTACCTTTTAGTAAAAACTAGAGCTAGTGTCTGTTCTTGTAATCTTTCAACAAAATTTC
Source organism: Siderastrea radians (assembly GCA_964017195.1). Classification (NCBI taxonomy): domain Eukaryota; kingdom Metazoa; phylum Cnidaria; class Anthozoa; order Scleractinia; family Rhizangiidae; genus Siderastrea; species Siderastrea radians. The sequence goes on along the minus strand of OZ024890.1, from coordinate 61,172,389 downwards.
CCATTTCACCCTTCAACGTTTGTTACCAAGACATGTGTTGTTTGCTTTAACCCAACAGGAAAGGTGTAGTAAAGGAGTGTGGACAATTTCTTGATTTTTGTGGAGGTTTTATTTTAATTAGCGTTTGTTTAACATGCGATTGCTAACTTAAGCTTGGCAGTTCGAAGCCACTGAAAGGCCTTCCTAGTCGTTAATCAGGTTGATTAACCAACTAAATTTTATTTATGCAGATTCTGACAGAGCGTAAACGGAGTGATATTCAGAAGATAATGACTGGCAAGACCATCAACCTTGTATCCAACGATGCTCAAAGGTTCGAGTGGTTTGTGTATGGGTTACACTTTTTCATGTTTGCGCCTCTGGAAATTCTGGGATGTGGCATAGTTCTCTTCCTTTTCATGGGATGGAAAGCTTTGGTTGGAATTGGATTTTACGTAATATTAATCATTTACATCACTGCAATGTCCTATGAGAATGGAAAGCTACGCCAAAAAACTGCATCAGCCACAGACGGACGATTGGAAGCTATGAACGAGATTGTGTCTGGAATTCGAGCTGTCAAAATGTACGCTTGGGAGTGGAACTTTACCGAATCAATTAAACAACTAAGGAGGTAAGGACAAAGCCGACAAGACAATTGATTAAGATGGGGTCCGGCCTTGACTATCCTAATCGTGAAATTTTTCTCTCCATCTCTTTCTCATTACCATAATCATCATCATCGTCACCACCAGTATTTCACAAAACTAACGATAACCTGTTTTCTTCATTAATACATGTTTTCTTCAGTTAAAAAATTTGTTGCTGGTTTCTTTACTAAGCATCAGTGCTTACGTGAGGGTTTTTAGGGCTTTCTTTGAAGTAATAGGGTAACAAAACAATTTTACTGAAATTAACTAGTTCCGCGACTTTCCTTGCGCCTGGTCCTCTTGCAAACTTAGGAACTAGTTGTTCCTTCTCAAACAGGACTAATTTTCCCTTTACAGATCGCAAATGGGCCCTAAATTTTGCTATCCGGAACAAACACTTCCTTTTGGTAGCAAAGAAGAACATAACTGTTCCTTTAAACACATTATCGGAACAAAAAAGACCTATTTACGTTGTTCTTTTTTTAAATAGTTCGTTCCTTCTGTATTGTAGAGGAATGAAAGTTCCTATCTGAATTTCGCTTTGGTAATAAAGGAACCACTCTGTTGTGGATAAAGGAACAAAGTGTTCTGTTTGGAGTTCCCTCTGTGCAAAATTTGGGAACCCTTTGTTCCTTTTATAAAAAAGGTGAAGAAGGGTCCATTTTGTTCCTGATTAACGATACGAAAAACACTTTGGTCCCCTTAAATAACCAGAGCAAGGTGTTCCTAATTAAGCATTGTAGGAGTCGAACATGAATGAGAAAACTGCGTTCCTTGTTTAAGGAACACGTGTATTTAAATCGTTCCTAATCCATTGAATAAGAATGCCTTGTTCTTAGGTCAAAGGGCAAGGTCAGGCAATCGTGGGCAAGTTGTGTTTCATCCCTATGGCTATTGTTTTCGACATTCCCGAGAGTAACAGGCGTGTCTAAACATGTTTCAGCCTCAACATCACTACTATTTAAGCTTGTTTCAGATAAAAAGAGGACGTGTGTCGAGCAACAGTTGATAGTCTTGTTTTTGTGCTACAAATGAGTAAACGCATCAAGGAAATTGACTGGTCAAAGATAGCCGGTGCATCCCCAAAGCCAAAACGACTTCACTTGGAAGAGGACGAAAGTGATGGATTTTTCCACTGCCCTGTGCAAACGTGTGATCATGATACATTTTCAACTCAAAGGGGTTGCAGAAAACACGTTAAGAACAAGCACGCTTGGTTTTATTACTTTGATTCAAAGCCTGATGACTGTCTAAACCCAGTCAATACAGACAACGGCGAACAAAAAGGTGAGACATCTATTCATTCTACTAAATTGCTACCATCCTTTGACATTTCAAGTACTATTGGAAAGCTGTTTCAAAGCTGGCTAATTGGAAGTGGTGGTGGATGTAAAAGTATCAGGCAGGCTCAGCAGGTCGTGCATAAGAGCTTCAAATATCTAAAGTTCTGCTGTGAAGATGACGAGGAAGAGTTAAATTGGAACATGGTTGATTTCAGTTTGAGTTCACCAAACTTTCTATTTCGATTCGTCGATGCAATGCAAACCGATTGGGGTTTGGGTCATGCCGGTCGCCTAGCCTACTTGGACTCTATTGCTGACTTGATTGATTTTCGTAAAACACATGGTGCACCAGATGCAGTATTAAGCAACCTGAATTCCACTGAAGTCTATTTGAAAAGGGCTCGCAAGACGGTTTCTAAAATGATGAGGCTACAATGGACTAACGACCTAGACATTGACACTTTAGAGTCAAAGGGGCATTGGGCTACTTTAGACGAACTATTACAGGTGGTTTCGAAAAACCTGCCGCGTTTTGAAAGCGTGCTCAAGATCTGCAAAGAAAAGCCAGGCGAGGTGCCTCCTTCAGATTTGTCGTTTGCGACCAAGTTTTTGGCAGTGTTTTTATTCATAAAGGTGAAGGGTTCCCGGCCAATGACCTATCAATATTTGACCGTTGAAATGGTCGAAGCAGCCAAGAACAACGGCGGTTTCATAGACCAAAAGAAGTTCAAAACTACGGCCAACTATGGTTTCGATTCACTACTTTTGACAAAAACCAGCATGCAAGTTTTGGATGGCTACATTTTCCATATTCGTCCCCTTTTGAAACCAAACTGAGAATACGTTCTTGTGAACAGAAACGGGGATCAACACAATAGGATTGGTCAACTCATGAGCAAGATGGTGTTCGACGCTACGGGCAAGTACATTCATCCGACCCGCTATCGGCAAATTGTCGAGACTGCGAGCCACGACAAGTTGAACGACAAGGAGCAGGACGCGATCTCCGAGGATCAAAAGCACAGCTCCGTGGTGGCTAAGGTACACTACCAAAAACAGAGGTCTCGCGAGGTTGCCACAAGGGCCCACGAGTGTCTCAAAATACTTCAAGGCGACATGGGGGCACAACTGGAAGAAGAAGTTTGTTTCCGGCTCTCCCAAAGCCCGAGCTCCTCTTCCGATCAAGAACGAGCGAACGAAAGTTTGTGCGAAGATACCGAAGTACCACAACAGCCCGTCGAAAGCCATTCTAGTCACGGACCGAAAAGAAAAATCCTTTTATTTACTGCAGACGAAGACAAGTATTTGCGCGCGGGCATAAATTGCCATGGCTATGGCCATTGGTCAGCCATTTTGAGGGATCCCAGATACAAGTTCCAAAAGGGCAGAACGGCAAACTCTCTCTTGAACCGTGCCTTACGAAAGTTTAAGTAGGATAATTGTTAGAAGACAACTTGTAACTAATTAAGGAGTTAATAACGAAGGTAGTGGATGATTAACGCAGTGGAAGAAGAACAAAAACTTTGGAAATAACTCCATATAACTTTCGAGTCGAGGGACCAATACGACAAGATCATTTATTCTGCATGTTTTGAAATATAAAGACAGGACAAAGAAAGCCATTAACTGGTCCACACATTTATTCCTGACGTGAAGTATACGAAATAACTCAACACATTTTACATTTATTCCTTTGACTTCTTTGTTAGCCTACGTCAAGCTTTCATATCAGCGCAAACTATCTTAAACTAGGCAGCGCTGTACATATCAAATCGCTCTACGATTCAACTACTACAATCACTAATCAAGCTTTATTCGCGCTACTTTACAGCAACTGATTTGATTCGTACACTCAAATTGTAACAAAAATGGATCAAGACAAATCGAAATTTCTCATGACAAGTTGAGATGCTTCATGTTCAGTGTCCATACTCTTTAAAATTTCAACCTAAGTATTTCAGGGTGGAAGTTTGATTTCCTTGACAACTAGGAGAGGCTGCGACTCTCTTTCTGGTGTTTGCCGCGCTCTGCCTGGGAACTGGAGTGATGAACATATCGCGCTCGTCGTCCTCACTTGTGCTAGTTACAGCGATGTCGTCGAAAAGAGGAAGCGGTTCGTACACGGACCTCACCAAATTCTTGTTACGCTCGGAAAGTAGTCCCAGAGAAATGCACTTACGCCTCCGTTCTTCCAGTGCCTCCTCGCAATTAAGCAGGCCCAGATTTGAAAGATGTGTCTTGAGCTTATCGCACAGCAGTTCTCGCTGGCTTGCCAAGGCGGCCCTGTGTTGCTCATCGATGATCGACGTGTTTAGCCACATGACACAATCTTGCAACTCTTTTTCGGTGCTTGTCACCCATTGATTGTCGTATGCCTCTCTGGCCTTCTCTCTGCGTAACTCACTGTTCGCCTTCATTACGTCTTGATGATACGCGAGCAATTCTTCTCTAAGAGGTGAAGGCATCGGTTCCAGCTCGTCTCTCGGGAGGAGGTCTGCACTCTCTGGCGAAATGCCTTTGGAGATTAGGACTTCTTTTCTTTGCCTGTACCGATATTCCTCTCGTTCTTTCTTGTCTTTCTCGAGCTGCTTTCGCGTGTGAAGAAGGTGAGCTATTTGTCTGTGGCGCAATGAATCGGGCACGCACTTCTGCAGGGCTCTTTCCAAGGCACCGACAGTTTGCTCTTCGTCTTGTTCGTTTTCATCTTCGTCGGAACTACTCTCGTCTTCGTGAAGATTAGATTCGGTTTGGGCTAGTTCTGCTACCTCGTCTTCCACTAGAGACAATGTTCTTAAAGCCTCTTTCTCGCATTCAGGCAATAGGCCTTCGCCAACCACCTGGCAATCTTCTCCGCCTTCGTCGCCACTGCTGTTCGTTTCATCTTCGTCACTGCGTGCTCTTTCTGCTGCCCATACGATGCAATCCATTGGATGATTGCGTAGCCAAGCTGCGGCTCTCTTCTTAGGATTTTGAAGACTCTTGAATGAATAGGTGCGGTCTTCGTTCCATCGCCGGCTGATCCTCTGGCTTGAATCGTAGCTTTCTTTGTGCGGTTATTATCATTGGGCAGCGATTTATAAAGGACTTGGCTGTCTGGTATTTTACATCATAGGCTGCATAACCGCCTTGTGTCAGAACTTTCCAGTCGTCAATATCCATGGTTGATTCTGTCGCCTCATCTATGAAAATGACCTCCGTGTTGTTTGATATCATTGCCTTGTTAAAAACCCGTTGTTTGGTTATTGTGGCGACATTGGAGTGGTGTATTATGCCCAAAATAGGCATAAAAAGACTCGTCTTCCCACTGTTGGTTTGGCCAACGAGGCAGGGCACCTTGTCTTTGTGTCGTTTTCGGTTGTAGTTGAGGAGCTTCAGAAAATCTTCACAAAATGTGGCTACTTCATTTTCTGTGAGGCTGTTCTCGAGGATTTCCTTGAAGTACTCTGGCTGCGGCGGCGTAGAACAGTCATAGCGACAGAATGCTCTGGGCGTTACAAGTCCTTTGTTGTCATCCTCGATAGCTTGATCGATGAAACGCCGCTCTCTAACTGACCAGCATTTTCCGTCGTTCACCTCGATTAGATCGTAATCAATAGGGCGAATAACTTCGCAATAAGGATCGGACAGGATGTCAGTCACACGCTTCATGTCTTTAAGAAGGCGGCCTTTGAAAAACTCATTTGCTGCTAGGCTATTCACAAATGCCCTTGGCTCACACTTGTACAAATAGGTATATCGGGAAGCTGGCTCTTTCCTGTAAATTTGTCCTCTATGTAGTGCGTAATCCAACTTCTTCATGGCGATTCCTATATCATTGATCAGTACCGTAAGTTTGTCCGATAATCTCTCAGGTTGGTCTTTCTTGTCTCCCGTTATTTCTGCACTGGTTTCGTTGAAGCCAAATCGGTCAATTTCTAACTTGGCGTCTTCCATTTTTGAAATCGCTGACGACAATGAAGGTTGGAAGGACTGGTTTACTACAATTACTCTCACAACAGACTCCCCACCACACTCTTCGAGATCAATTTCATCTGTCTCGTTCATGAAACGCTGGACTTCGTCTTGATAAATGGTCTGGTATGACGACTGAACCAAACCCTGCATAAAGCCGTTCTTGTGATCTTTTAACGTTTTGTACAGCTCCTTCATCGCCATGGAATCCTTGCTTTCTTTAAAGTTGACCTAGAAGATCAAAAATAAGAAAACTCCACTAGGTGAGACAAAGCGATTAAAAAATAGGACTTAGACAGAATGCGACAAAGTACGATTAAGACAGAATTTTACGTACCTGATGTGCAAGCGTTTCTACTCCACATTCGTGGAGTGCTCGATGAACTGTGAGGGGATTGGCCGGAGCCCCGATGGGTGTGGTCAGCGCAATCCAATAGACTACTGCTGGGCACAACCTTTTGTCCACTATAGAGCGATGTTCAGCAATCCATTCTTGGCTGGTCGTACTAGCCACCTGACTGGAAGTAACTGTTTCGTCATTGCTTTCGTCACTATCTTCATCTTCTTCTTTGCCTTTGGCTTTTGCCTTGCTTTTGGCCTTTCTTTTTTCTTGAGTTGCCACGGCACTAAAAAAGAATGCCACATTCTTTATTCCTGAAAAGGCACAAAAATACAAGGCAAAAGTTTAGCTTTATAACATAGTAAAGTTTTTTTATGGGCGCATTTAGAAACTCAATGTGCTTACAGCTTTGAAGGAGGGATATATTTCTGTTTATGCAGTAATAAGTTTTTCAATAGGGAAACAACAAACTAAATCATTTCTTACCGGACACTGCCTTGTCGCAGTTATCTCGCATGCGACAAACATCTTTCCAGGCTTTTTCCAGTCCTTGTTGTTTCACGCTAGCGATACATCTAGCACTGATTATGCTGCATTTGCCATGGATTATTGGACTCAAATAACATAAGGCGGCTGCTTTAACTCCCTCGCTGTTAAGTTGCCTACACGGATTTGTAGCTCGCTGCATCTTGCAATGATATGAAATGGCCTGCATCAAATGATCTTTATATAGCAGAACGTTGTGATGGTCAATATTATGCATGCATCAATGAGAAAACATGATGTCGTTTTGTTCATTTGTTTGTCTTAAAACCTTACACTTAGGGCTTTATCGAATAGAGTTCGGCATTCTAGTGTGAAGTTTTCTTTTTCCAGTATATTATACTTGATATGAAAAGAGCTTTGTTAAAAAACAAGGGCGGTTGTTGTACTATTTTTTAGCATGATATTGCATAACTGAAGATTGCGAAAAACTGTGAAAATCTAGGTTAAAAACAAACGCAACAGTGATATTTCCACAGAATCCGCATTATCCACCATAAAGTATAATGCGTTGAAGACTATCGAAGCTGCTAGTTGTTGTCATTCGAGGGCACCAGCCTTTCAAAAGGAAGTGATTGTTATGCATTTTTTACAATGATATTACATAACCACAGAATTAAGAATCCTGTGAAGCCCTTAATTAAATACAAAAGCGGCACTGATACTTCCAAAGAATCCACATTATCCGCCTAGCATAGCTGCTATCCATCTCTAGGAAAGAAAAAAGATTAAACAATAGTTCATTATCCGACATATCCAAGGAATCCAAGCTGTCCACCCTAAATAAAAAAGAGTTTTTGGGAATCTGCAAGTGATGTCTAAGTAAAACATTATTTAGTAAGGGTGGATGGACTCCTTGGACATCGAGCTATTGTCTAGAAAAATGAATAAATGAATAAAGAACCATTAGCTTTCCCTTCATTTCTTTTTTAAATAGGGGCGGATATGTTGGATTTAAAGGATTTACTGGAAAAAGAACTATTACCTAAATGAAGAATGAATTGATCTTATCTCCCGCTTTATTTCTTTTTAAAATAAGGGTGGATTTATTGGATTTTGTGGAATACATGGATACTAAAAAAAAAAAAAAAAAAAAATAATAATAATAATAATAATAATAATAATAATAATAAAAAGTAAATAAAAAATAAAATAAAATAAAATAAAATAAAATTAAATTAAATTAAATTAAATTAAAATTAAATTAAAATAAAATTAAATAATAATATAGTATCATTTAATAGTTTAATTTATTTATATTAATTTTTTTATTATTTTTGTCTTTCATTTTCCAACATATCTAAGAAATCCAAACTATCCAACCTACATTTAAAAAAGAGACACTGGATGTATGTCCACGATATCCAATAAATCCATACTATCCACCCAAAAATAAAAAGAGTTCACGCTTAACTTCTTTTACCCTTAAATATGTCCATGAAATCCAATAAATCCATACTATCCAGTCAATAATAAATATTATTAACAAAGATTAAAGGACATCTACTCAGTACTGGAAGTTAATACTCTATACTTTTTCAACAAATAGGTTGGATTCTTTGGATCTTTTAGATTTTACGGAAATGTTCATTCATTCATTCATTCATTCATTTCGCATTCTTTCTTCGTTTCTTCACTTGTTTATTTTTTGTCTCGTTTCCATCTGTAAGACATCAATCAATTTTATATTTATTGATCGGATTTCCTGGATTTGATGGATACGGAGGATGTGTGTTTACCATTAGAAGTACCTTACATCAAAGAGACGTTTTAGTTCTCCTTGATTTTGAAGAGGAACAAAGAAGGCCTCTCTAAGATTGTTCCTCCTTTAAAGGAACATTTCACCAAAAAACGTTCTTGGTACAGGCGGTTTTTTTGCGAATCAACACGAACGAGGGAAGTTCAGTTTGGCTAACAGTGCTTACTCTAAATATGTCGACAATAAAACAAGACAGTTAAATTGACGCTTGGATTTAGCCTTTTACTCCATACCTTTTCAACAAATAGGTTGGATTCTTTGGATCTTTTAGATTTTACGGAAATGTTCATTCATTCATTCATTCATTCATTTCGCATTCTTTCTTCGTTTCTTCACTTGTTTATTTTTTGTCTCGTTTCCATCTGTAAGACATCAATCAATTTTATATTTATTGATCGGATTTCCTGGATTTGATGGATACGGAGGATGTGTGTTTACCATTAGAAGTACCTTACATCAAAGAGACTTTTTAGTTCTCCTTGATTTTGAAGAGGAACAAAGAAGGCCTCTCTAAGATTGTTCCTCCTTTAAAGGAACATTTCACCAAAAAACGTTCTTTGTACAGGCGGTTTTTTTGCGAATCAACACGAACGAGGGAAGTTCAGTTTGGCTAACAGTGCTTACTCTAAATATGTCGACAATAAAACAAGACAGTTAAATTGACGCTTGGATTTAGCCTTTTACTCCATACCTTTTCAACAAATAGGTTGGATTCTTTGGATCTTTTAGATTTTACGGAAATGTTCATTCATTCATTCATTCATTCATTTCGCATTCTTTCTTCGTTTCTTCACTTGTTTATTTTTTGTCTCGTTTCCATCTGTAAGACATCAATCAATTTTATATTTATTGATCGGATTTCCTGGATTTGATGGATACGGAGGATGTGTGTTTACCATTAGAAGTACCTTACATCAAAGAGACGTTTTAGTTCTCCTTGATTTTGAAGAGGAACAAAGAAGGCCTCTCTAAGATTGTTCCTCCTTTAAAGGAACATTTCACCAAAAAACGTTCTTGGTACAGGCGGTTTTTTTGCGAATCAACACGAACGAGGGAAGTTCAGTTTGGCTAACAGTGCTTACTCTAAATATGTCGACAATAAAACAAGACAGTTAAATTGACGCTTGGATTTAGCCTTTTACTCCATACCTTTTCAACAAATAGGTTGGATTCTTTGGATCTTTTAGATTTTACGGAAATGTTCATTCATTCATTCATTCATTCATTTCGCATTCTTTCTTCGTTTCTTCACTTGTTTATTTTTTGTCTCGTTTCCATCTGTAAGACATCAATCAATTTTATATTTATTGATCGGATTTCCTGGATTTGATGGATACGGAGGATGTGTGTTTACCATTAGAAGTACCTTACATCAAAGAGACTTTTTAGTTCTCCTTGATTTTGAAGAGGAACAAAGAAGGCCTCTCTAAGATTGTTCCTCCTTTAAAGGAACATTTCACCAAAAAACGTTCTTTGTACAGGCGGTTTTTTTGCGAATCAACACGAACGAGGGAAGTTCAGTTTGGCTAACAGTGCTTACTCTAAATATGTCGACAATAAAACAAGACAGTTAAATTGACGCTTGGATTTAGCCTTTTACTCCATACCTTTTCAACAAATAGGTTGGATTCTTTGGATCTTTTAGATTTTACGGAAATGTTCATTCATTCATTCATTCATTCATTTCGCATTCTTTCTTCGTTTCTTCACTTGTTTATTTTTTGTCTCGTTTCCATCTGTAAGACATCAATCAATTTTATATTTATTGATCGGATTTCCTGGATTTGATGGATACGGAGGATGTGTGTTTACCATTAGAAGTACCTTACATCAAAGAGACTTTTTAGTTCTCCTTGATTTTGAAGAGGAACAAAGAAGGCCTCTCTAAGATTGTTCCTCCTTTAAAGGAACATTTCACCAAAAAACGTTCTTTGTACAGGCGGTTTTTTTGCGAATCAACACGAACGAGGGAAGTTCAGTTTGGCTAACAGTGCTTACTCTAAATATGTCGACAATAAAACAAGACAGTTAAATTGACGCTTGGTTTTAGCCTTTTATCCAAAAGGAACAATGATATTTGAGAAATGGCCACCACCACCGCATGGTCGTCATCATCATCATCATCATCATCAAAAGCAGAAGCACCACCGCCACCAGCTCCAGCACCACCGCCAGCACAACACTAGCAGGTCCCTCCTCATCCACCTCATTTTCATTCTCGTGATCATCATCTTTATCATCATCATTATCATTATCATCATCATCATCATCATCATCATTATCATCATCATCATCATCATCATCATCATCATCAACATCACCACGACTATACAATCAAAACCATCAGGGCTACCAGGAATAAAGCTGGTTAAGACTTTAAGGCAAGGAGTTTTAAGTTGTCCTGCCCTGGAAGTTGTGTAATCTATCTCCATTCTCTTCTTAATACCATTCCCATTCATTTTGAAATCTATAAATTGAAATGTACAACTTGCCATTGGTCCACAGATCTTAAAAATCAGTAATTACTGTAATCTACTCAGAAAATATATATTAACTAACCATACCTTTTTGTAGCCCATTTTTGTAGCCCTTGATGGAAGGAGGCCTCAAAAAGTCGATCTGGACCACAAATTTGTTTTTATCTTCCTATATCTAACACTGGCAATTTTTATTTGTCCCCAATGCAGGAAAGAAATGTGGTTCATTCGACTTCGTGGACTTATTGTATCCAGTCTATACTCACTAATTTACACAACAGCGCCACTCGCTGGGTTCATCTCCGTCGTTATGATGGTCACAGGAGGGGAACATATCACTGCTTTTAAGATGTTTACCATCCTTTCTTGCCTAAACATCATAAACCTTTCTGTCTCTATCGGTATGGGATACACACTACCCCTTGTTACTGAAGGAATTATAGCTATCAAGCGGATCGAGCAATTCCTGTTGAGAGAATACGATGACACATGTATCACATTTGCTATTAGACGTGGACTACGTGGATTTCTCACCGAACGTGGACTTGGGCCCTCAGTTGTAAGGCAAGAAAGTTTAAAGGTTAGAGACCCTAAACTCGTTTCCGTGTTAGCCAAAAGGACTAATTCGTGTACAGACAGTAATGATTTAGCGCTATTAAGTGTTTCGGCTTCTTGGGACAGACGTGAAGAAAGGCAGGCGTTAAATGATATCTCTTTCTCTGTGAGCACTGGACAAATGATGGGTGTAACAGGTCCGGTTGGAAGTGGAAAATTCTCTGTTCTAATGGCCATACTGAGAGAACTTCCTACCATAAGTGGAACAGTATCTATAAATGGAAGAGTTGCCTACGTGCCACAAATACCATGGGTTTTCTCAGGTACGATAAGAGACAATATTTTATTTGGAAGACCTTTTGACAACAGAAGATACTTTGAAGTACTTGACGTTTGTTGTATGCAGGCAGACTTAAATAACTTTTCCAAAGGAGATTTAACAGAAATAGGACATCGCGGTGTCAGCTTGAGTGGAGGTCAGCGGGTTCGTGTTAGTTTAGCACGCGCACTCTACTCGGACGCTGACATCTATTTGCTAGACCATCCTTTGAGTGCAGTGAACGCTAAGGTTGGAAAACATCTCTTTGAAAACTGCATTTGTGGATTTCTCTCTGAGAAAACTCGCGTTTTGGTTACTCATCAAATGCACTACTTAACAAATATAGATAACGTCATTGTGTTAAATGAAGGCGCCATAGCAAATGATGGGATTTGTTTTCACGATGATGACTGAAGATCTTGGAACATTGCTCAAGTTTGTGAAAATGAAAGTGGCGCCTCGATGGGTGCATCCATGAACCAACCATTTCAGGTTTTCTATAATGAAGAGGAAATTCAAGATTTAAAGGAAGAGGAAGAAGATAGAAGAACTGGTGCCATTACGTGGAACCTCTACTGGAACTACTTCAGGACGGCCCTCCCAGCTTCTGTGATAGTTTGTCTTTTCCTTCTCGTTCTTGGCATCAAAGGTAATTGAACACAAAACAGACTCGAAGGTTTATTGCAATTTAGACTCCCAAGACCACAGTAATCTGAAGAAAAACGTACAAAACAGTGAGAAACCTTCCATCTTCTACCGTGGAGAAAGACCTGATAATGATATTCTCAAAATTTCTATTTGTATTCTTACGCGCCTTTAGATTATAAGAAGCTTGCAAGAAAGCTAAAATGCAGACATATATTTAAAGATGTTCTTCAGCAGGGGTCTCTCCTCGCCCATTGCAGGCGAGTTCCACTTCAACCGTTAAAATTAGTATATCGGCTACTATAGCGTAATCAGAGTGAACGCAGGTCATTGGAAGTCAATGTCAGACCAAAAACTGGCTAGCTCAGTAAGTAGGGCACCAGGCTACAAAGTGGGAGGACGCGGATTCGAATTACAGCCAGGCCACGAAACCGGGTCTGAAAGCACCTTGTAAGGTCATGTTGGCTTTGCTGAACACCTTGTTTCAGTTCTGTTGATCGCCTTACACATTACTTGTTACACTACGTTATATTATACTCAAATAGTAGCGACTTTAAAGAACCCACGTCGCTGTTGGTCCACGGTATTCCCAATCTTGGACCTGCACTTTACGAAGCATAAAAGTCATTGATTACCCTTTTACTGAGTAGAATGCATCTTTGCTATTTCTGTAATAAACAAAACAGTCCGATTATCTCTATTTACTACCTTTAACTGAGCTTTTATTCTTTTGTTTTTAGGTTTGCTCGTAGCAACTTACTGGTGGGCATCGCACGTTTCGGAATTATCTCCCGAGCAGCAGAGATCACCGAAGACATTAGCCATATACTGAGCTCTCGTTGGTTCATCTCTTTTGGCAAATGTATTGTCTTCTTATCTGTTTTATTTGACACTTCTAAAATCGTCTGAAAGACTGCACAACAAAATGGTTTTGTCAGTCGTTAAGGCACCTCTACTTTATTTTGACAAAACACCCCTGGGACGCATTTTAAACCGTTTTCCCAAAGACATTGGCGACTTGGACAATATTCTTCTCTTGGAATTCATAAGCGCAGTTGAAGTTTGTTTATTTCCCATAAGCACGATCTTACTCCCCGTAGCAGCAAACGTTTGGCTCCTATTCGTTGCCTTGCCCCTTGTTGCAATCGCACTTTATTATGGACATTACTATTTGAAGTCCTCCAGGGAGATCAAGAGACTGGAAGCGGTCACATGCAGTCCGGTGTACTCGCACATTTCAGAAACGATCGCAGGTCTTGAAGTCATTTGCTCATCACAAATGGAGCAAGATTTCTTGAGGAGACTCTTCAAGTAAGTGAAATATGGAGCAGTTTTCTACTGACTGACAAATACACCCTTTGAAGCCTTCGTAATACGCACACGCAGGGGTAATGTTCGTTTTAGAAATCTACTTCTCGGCCTGAATATCTATTTGGATTTTCAAAATTGTAATGTTAAAATCAAAAGTCAACTATGATGTTCTTGGGTATTAATTTGACCTCAAAGTGGGCTGGTATTGTTCGCAATTATATTGTGACATCAAAACGGCTCAGATGGAGTTTGAGGGTGTTAAATGTACGCACAACTAATGCACGTTCCAAAACCCAATGTAACGCCACTCTGTGTAACGACCTTGATTCTGGGTCAGTAGTTAGGAGTAAATCACGAGAAGGAGACGAGTTCAAACCAGGGAACGCATACATCGGAACTCAAACAATTTTCATGAAACTCAAACGAAGTTTCCGTAGGTGGTACCAGTGAACGGCAAAAAGGCGGGGTCCGCATAAAAACTTCTGTACCTTTCTAGAGAGACCTGTAAGTCATGATTGGAATTTGTGTTGCCTTTTTCAGTTACCAAGATGAGAACACATCCGCTTTAATGATGGCGTTAACCAGCACTCTGTGGCTTGGAGTCCGCATGACCCTCCTGTGCAGTTTGATGGTCGCTGCTGTAGGGATTGGAGCTATCATTGTCACCCAGAGCCCAGGAACGCTTGCTCAAGAACACGGTCAATATCACTTCAATAGTCGTCTATTGACTCATCGTTTTGTAACATGGTTCAATACCTTCAATAATCTTTTTAGAATGTCCCTATCAATCTTTTCTAAGTTCTGGATTGGGAAGGCTGTTTTTTGAGATTGTGCGTCTAAAATTAGATGCACCCTTAGATTTTATTGGTGTTTAAAGGCAGTTTCTTGTCTTGATGCCTCCTCCAAGGACTGAAATTTACCTGACCCATCCTTGTAAACTTGTAAATATGGTTTTGCTGAGCGTGAGTTGAATGTCACACTCGAATTACGTAATTTTGAATCACATTAGTGGAAAGTTGACCTAAAATCGATGGATAGATGTTTTGAGTTAAGGGAGAAGACTTCGAATCGTGTGATTATCTAGGCTTTCACAAAGCACGGAATTTTAATATCCAGATTTAGCCAAGCGGAGTTCTACATTTTGTTATCATCATCATCATCATCATCATCATCATTAGTAGTGGTAGTAGTAGTAGTATTAGTAGTAGCAGTAGTAGTAGTAGTAGTAGTAGTAGTAGTAGTAGTAGTAGTGGTGGTGGTTGTGGTGGTGGTAGTAGTAGGAGCAGCAGTAGAAGTAGCATAGGCAGCCCAAGCTAACATTGAGAGCTGCGCAGACTGTAGACTGTTTCTTCCACGTTATGCATAATAATGACATCGGCAACATTTAAGAGTTTGTCTGGAAATGCTGCAAAACGTCTCAAATTGCCATAAATTAGAAAGTAGTCGAAATAAAAATAATTTGCCTTATTTCATTGTTGTATTAGTCATTATCTGAGGGCTTCCTGGGCTGAATTGGAAGCTTTTTGGGCGAGGGAAGCGAGTAAATTTCACGGGCGTTCTAATGGCTCTCTATTTCCGGTCAAACCGACCTATCTGAACTCCGCAGTGTCGTGTTTGCTTGTCGACAATCTCACTCAGCCACTCCCCGGCTGAGGGCAACTTTGTCGTCGAAACGCGGCTCGCAAAGATTCATGTGTGCACTTCAAATGAAAACGCATACCAGGAAAGGCGAATTTCGTATTTAGGAGGGGTTTTCGACAGCTTAAAATAGGATGTGGAACCCATGACAAAGAACAAAGGTACGCCAAACACCCAAAAATACACCTTTGAAGTTTTAGGGCGATTCGTTTATTGTGACGGGAATTTATCGAACTTCAAGTGAGGTGCAGTGTGAAACTGTGCCCTGCCTCTAATTAATTCTAAACGTTCAGCAGACATGAAAAATAAAAGCCTCAATTTCTCACCCAAAAAGCATCAAACCCGCCCAGGAAGCCCACGGATAATGAACAATACAACAACGAAATAAGGCAAATTATTTTTATTTCGACTACTTTTTGATTTGCGGGAAGTTGAGACGTTTTGTAGCATTTCCATACAAACTCTTAAATGTTGCTGATGTCATTATTATGCATAACGTGGAAGAAACAGTCTAATTTATGCGCAGCTCTCAATGTTAGCTTGGGCTGCCTGTGGTGGTGGTGGTGGTGGTGGTGGTGGTGGTAGTAGTAGTAGTAGTGGTGGTAGCAGACTAGCACGAACACCACTACGCCACGCACACTGACACTACTTGAAGAAGTAAATTTCACATTACATTTAAAAGGCGATATTTGTATATAATTTCGACAGTGTAGTAAATTTTTGCGGAGAAAATTTTTACAGGAATTTTTTTGCGAAAACTTTTTTTGCGGATCGTGAAAAACACCCCAAAAAACTTAAATATTAGAACCCACAAAAATTAAGCGCCACACGGTATTCTTGATATTGAGAATTTGGTAAAGTTAGTTAATCAGATAAAAACTAATATATTTTTTTTAAATTCATAGAGTGAAATTTCTCTGCGTTTCAGTGGTGATTTTACATAAAATGTCCTCTCAGCCTTGGCAGGTATGTCCCTGGCTTTCTTGCTGGAGTCATTAGATGAAGTTCAATACGGCGTTAGAGTAAGTGATAAAGTTGAATACCTCATGACGTCTGTAGAAAGAGTGATGGCGTACACAAAACTGCAAGAGGAACCCGGATACAGCACAGAGGACCGCCCACCTGAGTCATGGCCCCAGCGAGGAAGTATAACCATCAGTGGCTTGTCTTTGAGATACATCGAGGGCGGACCTCGAGTACTAAAGGACATCAGCCTGTCTATCGCTGACAAGGAGAAAATAGCTGTAGCAGGTCGAACGGGAGCTGGAAAGTCCTCTCTTGTTGCGTCACTACTTCGCATGCCGGACCCAGAAGGAATGGTAAGGGCTAAGTAGGTACTCACAGCGAATACGGCAAAACGGCGCTAAAGACGTCCCCCCACTTATGCTTGACCTTTTTGTCTCAGAAATGTCACAATTACGACCGGTCTCAGACATGTATTCTTACGTCACTCACTCCACTCGAGTGGAAAGACATATTTCTACGAATAAACCACTTCGGTTCAAACCCCAGTCTGGGATAGGAAAATGTTTTTACCTTTTATTTATTTTCTTTCTTTGTTAACTTTCTATTTGCTTCCCTATCGGCATCAGCGCTGAAGGATTAGGACCTCTGGTTAGGACCGCTGGAAGTCACAGACGTTGGTCGAAACCTTTCTTAACTTTTCACTTTCAACCACTGCTATCTCCACTAAAAATTGTCTGATTTTGAATTCATTAGGTGCTAATTGATGGAATAGACATTGGAAACCTGAATCTTCAGACAGCTCGGCGTTCTATGGCAGTGATTGCTCAAGACCCAGTGCTCTTTGGAGGTACCTTGAGAAGGAACCTAGATCCATTTTCCAGATACACGGACCTGGAGCTATGGACCGCCCTTGAAGAAGTGCAGTTGAAAGAAATGGCAGAGAAACTACCTGGTCAACTGAACTATCAGTTGAAGGATTCAGGATCAACTTCAGCGTTGGCGAGAGGCAGTTGGTGTGTTTGGCTCGTGCACTCGTCCAAAAGAGCAAAATCAGCATCATGGATGAAGCAACTGCTAATGTGGATTTTAATACCGATCGGCTGATCCAGGAAGTCATTCGTGACAAGTTCAAAGATTCCACAGTGCTGGCAATTGCTCACCGACTCAACACCATCATGGACTATGATAAGGTGCTCGTGCTTGATGCTGGACGAGTGGTGGAGTTTGACAAACCTGAGGTGCTGATAAAAAACGGTGGAATATTTGCTGAGTTGGTCAGAAATGTCAAGAACTCCGAACAAGAAGCTAAAAAAGACAATTAGTGAAGCGTCGCATCTAAAACGTCTTGAACGTTGGGCTTTTGGTGGAGAAATATTGCAAAATTAAACAACTGTCGGTCCTCGTAGTCTTATTTTCCTTGAGAAAAGAGACAAATAGTCGATGCGGCGAGCGTCTCTGCTAGTTTTTCCACTGGAGATCATGAACTGACAACTCATTAATATGTTAGACACTTGAATGCAACCAATTACTGCATTGCTGCTTTGTCAGATCTCTTAGTGTCGAGATGCAGGTGAAAGACGTCATTTAATGTGTTGCTAACCCAAACTGGTTGGCACAACGGCAAAATGGCAAATTTAGTTAGGTCAATATTTCAACTAGTAGAAGTTTTCTCTTTGCGGTGCTGTTGATGATCGTACCAGATTTCTTTGGAGTCGTACCGAGAACTTAAGTTCACGCCCCTGGAAGTGCTTGTATGTGACTGTGTGTGCGTCTGTTTATTGTTATTTGTTTTTTTTTTTTCATTTTTCAGTGGTCCGTTGGTTCTAGCCTTAATTATAATAAAATTGCGTAGTAATCTATTATCGCATTTGTGTTGTGGGTTACAATATTGAAACACGATTTTACAAAGATAATATATAGATTTAGCCAAGCTTAAAAGCGGAGCCCGACTTTTTTTCTTTTTATTGCTGGAAATAATTATTTTTTAAAGTAATTACCAAAAAAAGAAAGAAAAGAAAAAGAATAAAAAAAATTCTTCCCTCGCGATTTTAGGGAATCGCTCTAACCACTCGACCAACCTGGCACTGCGTGTTAAAATAATTATGTTCATTGTTATACTTAAACAGCTGTTTATTGCTCGCAGTTCAGTCGACTAAACAGGCGGGTGTTTTTTCTGGGAAAATGTGCTCGGACCGCCGCAAAAACCATGGTTGTGAACAGAAGAAAAACCAGAAGGCACTAGCTCTGCTATGTTTGGGGTCGTGGCCGCTGCGAAATACTGCAAACTCGTCGAAGGCAAATTTATTAACTTCACTTTATGCCTTCTACCAAAAAGGCAAGTGAACTTTGAACTTTTTCTTTCCATTGATATATATTTTTATATTTTTTCTCAAGTTCTGAACTTCACTTCTGTCGAACTGAATCGTTTTGCTAAACAAGCTTTTAAAAAGCTTTTAAAAACAAGTTTTTAAAAAACCTCGTTTTCAAAAGCGACGGTCGTCATGTGATTTCCCGCCAAAAAAAACGCCGGTTGCCCAAAAGCACTGTGCGGTTTCCCGCCAAGAAAAGATGGCCTTCTCCATCCCCAGGTTTTCTTGGAACTCCCCTCCCCTCCCCTCCCCCAGAGACTGTACGGTCGGGGCACGAACGCTGACGTCACAACCAAAATTTTTCAGATCGATACCTTACCAAATTTGCTTAGCAATGGTGCTCCGCTAGCGCGGGCTCTGCTTTAAGCAGACGATGTCAAGCAAACCAGATCGCGGATGGAATTGCGAGTATGTGCTTTCTACTGGTTAGTTAACGTTTTTTGCCACTACAAAGGTAATTAATTAATTAATCGGCGAGGCATAGTCGAATCACGTCATTTTCGATGTGAACTGTGACCTTGGAAACGCTTATTTCGCTTTAACATACACACACCACCGAACTATCATTTGCAAGAAAACTAGCATAAATGTTTAAATGCTTATGAGCAGAACACAGAACTTTTTAGGATAGCGCACTATAGCTCTCTCTTCTCTGCAGAGGCAACGTTTAGAAAAGAAAAGCAGCGAGAAAAGAATAAAGGGGAAAATAAGGGTACGCGGGGGACGACGGGAAGGGAGAAACTAGCGGAGCCTTGCGGAGCCCCACCTTATATGTTTCCTTTCTCCAGTCTCCGCTCCGTTTAATAGAGAAATGAAAGGAGAAGTGCGGTAGAGGGCTCTAAGAGAGAGATTATTAGTTCCTTTACTTTATTAAAATAAATCAAATGCAAAAATAAACACAAACAAAATGTGAGATTCGGACACTTAAAGGAGCTACGTGACGGATAACGCATCTTGAAAAAATTGACAAGTTTTTTCAAGTTTGTCATTCGTAATCCGTCTTAATCTCCGTCAGTCGTAACCATCCTTGTTTAGTTATGGTTTATTATTACTTCTAGGGTGTTTTTCTACTTAGGAAACTATTATTTTGAGGTTTCCTTCAATGAGAAAATAATTTTGTCAAATCAGAAAAATGAATAAAAACGCCGTGACATAGTTCCTTTAATTTTGGTTTCCAGTACCACCCAGCGAGATGATAACTTAGCAAAACTGACGCAAAATAATATGTTAAAATTTATCATTAGAGTAACTTATATTTCATGTAGCAATGAAAGTGGTTTCTACATGTAGCTCTATCCGGTTTGAACAATAACAAGTTAGTCGCTTACGAGAGGTTGTCGCACAGCGACGTTCAATGTGCATGAAATGTAGACCTCAAGCGTTTGCAAATTTGCCAAGTCTTGGTGTCTAAATATGTTCTGGCGTTAACTAATCCGTTCCCGCAAGTTAATATGCTTATGACACAAATGTATATTCAACACTGTGCCGGCTGGGCTCATAACATGTCAAAGTTCGCGGCTTTCAAATGTTTTTGCCGTGCAAAAAAAGTTTTGTCAAAAAATATGTTTAAAAAATTACAGAGCAATTCAGTTCCACTGACGCTTGTTACATATGAGGTAATTTAAGATCGATCAGCTCAAGAGAGTATTAGTTCCTTTATTAAGACAAGTCAAATGCAAAAATAAACACAAACAAAACATGAAAGTAATTCGTGGTTTCTGGAGACCTGTTATGGACAATTTGTACTTACGGTATGTAAGGAATTAAATGTATGTGTATTACCGGTGACAGATTACTACGGTATTTGACAAATTAATTTTGGAAACTAATTAAATCAATAGCAACTTGAGATCTTTGTTTGTTCGCCTTTGTAACGGAAAACTCTGTAGCTTTACCTGGAAAACAAATCGTTCTTAAACCGTGATATCGTGAAGAACGGCCCCTAGGCATTCACGACAGTCTTCAGGCAAGGGCTCCATCTGGATCCTAACGACACGAGTGCAGGCTACTTGCAATCTAGAATCTATTGTTTATATAACAGCGATGCAATTGTCGCTCAAAGGTCATTATTTACGTCATGATAACAGCAAACCATTGTTCAGAGACCGCGCTACCTCAAGAAGACTAAGTGAACTGTCGGACGACTACTAGCGACGAAAATGAAAAACAAAAAACGTCCATTTTATGAGTCGGCACGACATGCGTCTTCACACCTCTTCCGCCTAATTACAACCTAGCCTGAGGTTCAGCCGATTGGCAATTGTTCACCATCACTTCAAATCTCGTGATGCCTTCAATTAAGCTGGCAGCTGGCAAATAAATTATTTATGACTTGAAAACAACTCAGAAAAAAATACTTCCTATCTCTCGGCAGGAGTGAACAGTAACCAAAAGTACCTCATATCTAACAAGCGTCCGTGGAACTGAATTGTGTTTTTTAAACATATTTTTTTGACAAAACGTTTTTTGCACGGCAAAAACTTTTGAAAGCCGCGATCTTTGACCTGTTATGAATTTTCCTTACAAGGCAAAAAGCAGGGTGATTCGCTGATACTTCAATCGCGTACCCAGAGTCGTCATGCTTCTTGGTCAGCGGGTGGTCACCGGGAGAGACGCCTGAGTAATGGAAAGAATTTGATTTTTTTTATTGGCTGTTCACTGTAACAAACTAAGAACCTGAGCAACCGCAGAATTTCTGCGGCAATTCAATTCCAGTATCGCAGAGTCTCTCCCGCTGACCCCACGCTGACTAAGAAGCCTGAGGGCTCTGGGTACGAGATTGCTAATACTTTAACTGTGCACGGCGGCAAACCAATGTGAAAGCCAGAAATTCAGTAATCTTTCAAATGGCCCACTTCCCGTGAGAGGTTTTTCACGGACAATAAAACAATACTGAAAACTGACGGTGACGAACATGACAAAACAACGCATGCGGTAAAAAACATTGAATTTGTGAACTTAACGTTTCGTATGCTACAACATACATCTTAGAAGTGACCGTTGGGCAAAATTGCAAAGAAATGTAAACGCAAAGTGAAAGACTGGTACTTTATCAGGAAGATTTATGTTGTAGCATACGAAACGTTAATTCATATCCAGAAATCGCAGACATTTGAGCCCACGGTCAACAAATCCTGCGGTAAATTGACCATCGAAGGGAACGCAACAACAACAAAGAAATGTATGGAGATTAAAAAATTTCGAGAAATATCTCTCGATCAATTTGTTTAAGTATAAATGTGCAACCGGTTCATGGTAAACTGGTCTATCAAGAAAGATATAGTACAAAAAATAAGGTGGATACTTCGAATTTTATGTTTACTTTTTACGGTTTTCTGTGAGCAGTTTAGCGGCCAAAAAATATAAGGCGTGGAGGGAGATTTCATCGAAAAACCGAAAACTCATAGTTTATAAACAGCGATTACGGGTAAACATAATGGGATCGAAAAAATGTGCAAGTGGATTCACTAAAACTATACATGGAACAAACTAACCTTACGATTTTCAGCTCCAACAGATTGATTTTGATGTTTACTTTTTGCACTTGAAAACCACGAAAAAATTGCATTCGGCCATACATTTGACAGTCCTCGCTAAAGTCCAAAAATCCACTTTCTTGGAACTGCGATATTTCGGCCGAACCGGCTTCAAATACCCTACAAAAGCCATCCTTCGAAAGCTAAATTTCAGTACATTCGAATGTTAAGCGACTTAGTTTGGTCAGTGGTTTTTATATGGTTTTTATATGGGACTTATTGCATCGTGCACCATCATGAAATATGAGCCCAAACTATACCGCTTCGATCAGCGGTATGCATCATTTAAAAGAGCTGTCTATGTAGGACGCCCGAAAAGGCGCGGGCTCTAATGTCCGCGATTTCTGGAGATGTTATAAATTCAATGTTTTTACAACATGCCGGTGTTGTTTTGTCATGTTCGTCACCGCAGTTTGCTTTTTATTCCTGTTGAAGTTGAGATGGCCGAAGAGTGTTTACGACTGAAAACTGAACCTAACAAAGTAAGCACCCTTATTCAACTGGCAGGATATAAGCGTTCAAAATTCCTGACGCGCGGCTTTGCTTGTAAACGGTATAATGTCACCCTTCCGTCGGAATTTAGGCGAAAGCGTCGATAGATTGATGAATGTTGAGTGAACTGTATGGATAACAGGCAAAGAAGCTCTTTGGAACGAGTCAGAACGGGCGAAAAAAAAGGTGGGCAAAGAAAAGTCAACGGCAGACTTCTGTTCGCCCACAGTTTTTTCGCTCGTTCCGACTTTCCCCTGCCCCACTATCTGCCCCTGGGTCACCGAGGATGCTTTGCAGTGCAAATTTCAGTTGCATGAAAATCCTTACCAAACGTCACTCAAAAGTAAAAATAAGGCTGCGACAAAATAAAAATAAATAGATAAACTGAAGCTTTAGGTGAACGTATAGCTGGCATACGTACGGTTGACAAAACACGGTGGCTAATAAGCTGTAACGAACATTCCCATAATTCTTAGTTCAACTAACGTTTCTGCAATAGTTTCCAACTCCTCTTCGCATACTAAAGGTAGAAAGGTCTTCCGAGGACAATTGAAGAATCTCCAAAAGTGAGGTGCGTATAAGCTCCTCAGACAAAGCGATGTGGCAAGTGCTTAACATTTGTCTTATCCCAGATGTGAACTAACAAGTTTAAAATGAGTACGATCTAGAGGAAACCTCGTGTTGCTTTGATTTTAAGCGTTAAATTACTAGAATTTTTTAAACCTTGTCTTGAATAACATTTATAGAAATATAGGTCGAAGCGTCAAGAGCAGTGTTTATATAAAAAGGCTTAGAACTCTCGGTCTAGCGGCTGAGCCGAGCCATGCAAACACAAATGTTGTTCAGGGACCCGAATTATTAATTGATACAGCGGTCACATAACAGATGTGCAGTACTAAAACGCGTACTATCGAGAGCAAAACTCTTGCCGTTATAATGTTAGGTGTAAGAGCTCTAATGTTTGTTTAAACCTGGTCGTAAATCACATTTAAGAGACCTTCGTGGAAGGGTTGGACAAGTGTTTTGTGAAGACCACTTAGACTTCGCGATCTACCAGCCAAGCCAAGACAATTGTTAAATTGTGCAAATGCAAAATATTGTTCAGCGAGGCGAATTTGTTAATTAAGTGGCGTCGAGCTTCAAGTAATCACGATCAACAGCTGTCCTCACCAACAACAACTGGTGTAACTCCTGATCAAAGATGATAATAAGATATCATTTACTTCATCACCTTAAAAACCACTTTTACTACATTAGTGTATAATAGCAAATGGCCTTGTTCTTCTTAACCTTACTGCAACATTCTCAGTTTCCTGCACCCAATGGTGCATGATGAGCAACGAGATTGCTAATTTTTGGCTTCTTAACATCCATACATTTCTTATGGAATTAGTAAGGAGAATTTGTCTAAAGATCAAGACATCTCACCCTTGGTGATCACTTTCTTTATTCTCATCACTTGACTGTTTAAACAAGTATCGATAATGCAAAGAGAAATTTCATTTTCGTCGTTGTTAGGGTTTTTGTAAAAAGGGTTTGGAGACTAACAAATGCTAATCAGATAATTATAGTTACATAACTGTACATATCTTCTTCGTCGACTAAACGTTAGATAACGTTCTGTCGCCTTAAGGTGTCAGTCTATCCAAGAAATTGAGCATTTATTTTTAGAAATATTCTATATAATGAGATAATTCAGGAAAAAGATTGATTATAAGCAAAGTTATGGAAGAAAAAGGTTCGGGCCATTGATTTTCTCTAATTACGCGTCGACAGTAGTCTGCTCGCTAACGCTAAAAATCACGTGAAAGAAAAGGACCCTGACGGTGACTCGCGATCGTCTGTGAACTAGTTTCGGTTTCGTGGGAAGTTCTCGATTCAGTTTCCAAAACACTCGTAATCTTCTAGAAAGAAACGGAAAAGACCCGACAAAGCCGACATAGGGTATTAACACGCTAAAAAATTAGTAAGGAATGGCATGGCGTAAAGTTTATTAATCGCTCTAGTAAGCGTGAAATAATAATAATAATAATAATAATAATAATAATATATTGTGTCCTACACTTCTCCGAATTTGCACTCAAGCGCCTAAAAACAGCGAGTTGTCCCTGCTTATGTTTTTCTCTTGATATAACAATTTTAGAGAAAGGCCAACAAAGATCCATGAAGGAAAACTGAGTAAGTAAAGATGGAAAAGAAAGACTCGCTATGCAGTAACGATGCCACACGTTCACATCCTTATAACTCAGCTAACTGGCTTTCTCGTTTAACTGTGCATTGGATGAGCAATGTATTGCAGCTGGGCAGCAAAAGGCCGCTGGAAAAGAAAGACGTGTTCTCCGTACGCACAGAAGACAGCATGGAGCAACTCGTTGACAAGTTGGAAAGTGAGTGGAAAAAAGAAATTATTAACAGCTCACCCACTGGCTGTAAACCTCGCCTGTGGAAAGCACTGTCGCGGATGTTTTCTTGGAAGGAGTACGCATTGGTGCTTGTATTAAAAGTGCTTCGCTTTCTTTCTACCATTTTTCTACCGACATTGCTGTGGTTTTTTCTTTCGGACCTCGAGAAGGAATCACTGGGTGGTTATTCTCCGTCTTCCTTTGTTTTTGTCACTGGCATTATCTTGCTGGCTATTATCAAAGGGTTGTCTAAAAATCATTCTGCTGCAATGACAGAGGTGATGGGTATTCGTCTCAAGGTGGCATGCATTGGGTTTGTCTACAAGAAAGTAAGTATTCTGTTTAGATACCTTAAGCTGAATTGTCTTTACATTATACCTTGCCACTGTTTTCAATACTACGTGACTTTCACTATGCTGGTGGAAGCAAGTCTGCCAGTTAATTATCCTAAATAAGATCAAAAGGTCTTAAGAAAAATTCCTTTTGTTAATTTATGGCAACGGAAATAAGACGGATTTTGCAGACCTAGCCAAGGACTGAGAAAACGGTGTCAACTGGATGAGTATTTACGGAAATGACTGTCTGTGTTGATGGACATTTCGAGATTTCGAATTTGTCAATGAGACAAGTTTTGTTTCTATTAAGCCACCGGCAAAAAACTATTGAGAAGAATTGCTACAATTGCTTGACGCTTGTAAAGGCTTTTTATTTAGTGATTGTTGGCATGCAATGACTATCTTTAAATTGGCTGTCCGAAGCAGCTCCTGGGCGTTTCTACTCGTTAATCAGGTTGATTAACCGACTGAGATGGGATATTTGCTGAAAACCTGTGGGCAATGAGCCAATGAGAAAGCTAGTAATTCACAAACCGAGATTGAGAATTAAAAAATATGGTTTAAGACGGAATACATCAGGAAATTGAGTAATCAGTGGACAAAATCCTTGTACCAGAATAATTTAAAGTTTATCGCATTCTTTTTTACACTTTTTAACTCTTTACCGTCAGCGTTTTTCCCTTAGAAAAACGCATTTTTTACCGCTAAAGCGGTTTTTGAAGTGCTATGGTGCCAAATGCCACTAAACTTTGCTACAAAAGCGTTTTCTTACATTTTAGCTCAATTTTGAGTCAGCTTCTTTTGAAAATTGTACATTATTTTGGTTTCAGGCATGCGCATAAGCCAAAATTTGGACTTGTTTTTTTTTTTTTTTTTTTTTTTTTTTTTTTTTGCTGATTCATTTCTAATTTTTTCTCGAGTTAACTCTTTTCCGTCAAGAGTTGTATTTTCCCGACGTCGAAGTCGGGAACCATTCAGCCACTTGTGACGTCATCATTTTTGACGTCACCAGATTGTTTTGATAAGCAGCTAGCACAGCAAGGACAGATCCTTCCATACGTGTGTCCATTTTGAATATCGACCAAATCCTGGCAGAGCTATACCAGAAAAACGTGTCCAATTTTGGCTGCAAAGTTGGTGGTAAAATAGGCCAAGTCACCTAGTTGATCAATGTTCCATTTCCAGGTTTTTAGAAGGACTGAGGCCAAAACTTTTCCAGTGGATAGAAAGGTGATAAAGGGTAGAAGATAAAGAGAAAAGAAAGGGAGAGAAAAAGGAAAGCAAAAGAAGCGAGAAAAAATTAGAAATGAATCAGCAAAAAAAAAAAAAAAAAAAAAAAAAAAAAAAAACAAGTCCAAATTTTGGCTTATGCGCATGCCTGAAACCAAAATAATGTACAATTTTCAAAAGAAGCTGACTCAAAATTGAGCTAAAATGTAAGAAAACGCTTTTGTAGCAAAGTTTAGTGGCATTTGGCACCATAGCACTTCAAAAACCGCTTTAGCGGTAAAAAATGCGTTTTTCTAAGGGAAAAACGCTGACGGTAAAGAGTTAAAGAAAAGGACATTTTGTTTCAAATGTGTTCTTTTTTTGCATTAAACCTGATAAATCAACCATTATCAGTCTCAAACGAGTAAGATTTGTCATGATCAACGATTTTCGATAGTTTAGTTAAGAGCTATAGACGTAATTAGTTATCTGTAATAACACCAAAGACAATTTCTCATGGGAGCCCGTGAAATTAAATTTCAAATTTCACAGGAATAATAATAATAATAATAAATAATAATAAAAACAATCTTTAACGAGGAAGCGCCCGTCACGTAAGTACGTGGTTTTCAGGGAGGTCCTCCATAAAATAAAAAGTATTAAAATCTAAAATAAGAAATACAAATGTCACAGATCTAAAATATAAAATATACAATGCTTAAAACTACTAAAACTAACTACTGTCCTAAAAAAAAAAACTAATTACAAATAATTATCTATTAACAATACGTCGTACATCTAAAAAAAATATTTATTTAGCTATTTATTTATTTATCGTCTAAAAATGTTTATCCATCAAGAATCTTGTAAGGTTTTTCTTAAAAATTGTGCATGGCATTGGCTTTCTTAAAAATACTGGGAGAGACATCCAGTCATTTACAAAACGGGAGTAGGACACTCTCTTTCCCCATTCCGTTTTAGGTTTAGGCAATCTAGGTAAGTAGCCATGTCTAGTATTGTAGCCATGTGAACTTCTTAATGTCGATTTAAAACTTTCAATTTCAACAGGAATTGTGTAAACACGGGTAAAATAGGTAAATTTTTGTGCGTAAGATTTCATTTTGTGAAATTTGAAATTTACTTTCTCCGGCTCCCATAAGAAATTGTCTTTGGGGTTATTACAGATAACAAATTACATCCATAGCTCTCAAAAGATGTAAAAAAGAATGCGATATGCTTTAAATTATTCCGGTACAAGATTTTTGTCCACTGAAAATTAAAATTACTCAATTTCCTAATGGATTCCGTCTTAAGCTATTTTCTCGTTGGTTTCGGCCATAAGTCACCTCCACAAGGATTGCAAACTCAAGTGTTGAATGTTTCAATACTATTTGCCAAACGTGCAAGTCAACTCAAATAATAGTTAAAAAACAGAGCTAGTATCTGTTCTTGTTAAATCACCTTTAACTTACTTTTGAGCTTGCAAATTCACATATACATTTAACCCATCAACATTTCTCACCGAAGCATGTGTTTTTTACTTTAACCCCCACAGAAAATGCATTAGCACGAATTGCCATTAGTAATATGGCGTTCGTTAATTAACAGTCGATTTCCAAACTTTAGGTTGGCTTTCCGAAGTCGCTCAAAGGCGTTCGCAGTCGTCAGCCAGGATGATTAACTAACTAAATGTTGTCATTTATGCAGATTTTGAGAGAGCTTAAACGGAGTGATATTCAGAAGATAATGACTGGCAAGACCATCAACCTTGTATCCAACGATGCTCAGAGGTTCGAGAAGCTCGTGTGGGGGATACACTTGTTTATGTTTGCACCTCTCGAAATTCTGGGCTGCTGCATAATTCTCTTCCTCTTGATTGGATTGAAAGCTTTAGTTGGAATTGGGCTTTACGTAATATTAATCACTTACATCATTGCAATGTCCTATGAGAACGGAAAGTTACGCCACAAGACTGCATTTGTCACAGACAAGCGACTGGAAGTTATGACAGAGGTTGTGTCCGGAATTCGAGCTGTCAAAATGTACGCCTGGGAGTGGAACTTTACTGAATCGATTACACAACTAAGGAGGTAAGGACAAAGCCGTGATGAAGATGGGATGATCCATGTTCATCCGGATCTCTTTCTTTTATCTCATTGTCCTTGTCATCATCATCATCAACCTCATCATCATCATCATTATTGTTATCGACGTCATCATCATACCACCGTTATCATTAGCAGCGCCGGGCTGCTGCAGCACCACCACTATCACTAACGCCAGTGCTTGCAAGGAAGGAGCTCCTCCATGTCGACATCTTTTTAATCCTCATCATCATCTTATCCAAATTCCTTTAATTCTCATCATCATCATCATCATCATCATCATCATCATCATCATCATCATCATCATCATCACCACCATCATCGTCATCATCATCGTTATCATCGTCATCACCACCACACCACCCCCCTTTCCCTACCACATGTTCATTGACCAAGAAAGAGGCCTCAAAAGGTCGATCTGTACAGAAAAATTTTTTTTTCTATTTTGCCTAATACTGGCAACTTTTATTTTTCTTCGATGCAGGAAGGAAATGTGGTTCATCCGACTTCGGGGACTCATTTTATCAAGTTTATTCTCACTTTTTTACACTACAGCGCCGCTCGCTGGGTTTATCTCAATTGTTACGTTGATCGCAGGAGGGGAACATATCACTGCTTTTAAGATGTTTACCATCCTTTCTTGCCTGAACATTATAAACTTTTCTGTCACTATCGCTATGGGGTACGTATTACCCCTTATTACTGAAGGAAACATTGCTATCAAGCGGATTCAGCGATTCCTTTTGGGAGAGTACGATGACACATGTATTACATTTGCTACTAGACGTGGACCCCGCGGCTTCCTCAGTATAAATTTGAAAAATGAACGTCGACTTGGGCCTCCAGTTGTAAGGCAAGAAAGTTTTAAGGTTGGAGATCCAAAACTCATTTCCGTATTAAACAAAGGGACTGACTCGTGTACAGACAGTAATGATCTAGCTCTGTTCAGCGTTTCAGCTTCTTGGGACAGACGTGAAGAAAGACAGGCGTTAAAGGATATCTCATTCTCTGTGTGCACTGGACAAATGATGGCTGTTACAGGACCAGTTGGAAGTGGAAAATCCTCTCTCCTGATGGCCATACTAAGAGAACTTCCTACCATAAGTGGAACAGTATCCGTAAATGGAAGAGTTGCCTACGTCCCACAAATACCTTGGGTTTTCTCGGGTACGATCAGAGATAACATTTTGTTTGGACGACCCTTTGACAACAGAAGATACTCTGAAATACTTGACGTCTGTTGCATGCAGCCCGACTTAATTAACTTTCCCAAAGGAGATTTAACAGAAATAGGACATCGCGGTGTCAGCTTGAGTGGAGGTCAGCGGGTTCGCGTTAGTTTAGCACGCGCACTCTACTCGGACGCTGACATCTATTTGCTAGACGATCCTTTAAGTGCAGTAGACGCCAAAGTCGGCAAACATCTCTTTGAAAACTGTATTTGTGGATTTCTCTCTGGGAAATCTCGCGTTTTTGTAACTCATCAAATGCACTACTTGACAAATGTAGATAACGTCATTGTGTTAAGTAAAGGTGCCAAAGCACATGAAGGGATTGGTTTTTACGATTATGACCGAAGATCTTGGAACATTGCTCAAGTTGATGAAAATGAAAGTGAAACTTCGATGAGTGCATCCATGGATCAACGATTTCAGGTTCTCTACAATGAAGAGGAAATTCAAGATTTAAAGGAAGAGGAAGAAGATAGAAGAACTGGTGCCATTACGTGGAAACTCTACTGGGACTACTTTAGGAAGGCCCTCCCAGCTTCTGTGATAGTTTGTCTTTTCCTTCTTGTTCTTGGCATCAAAGGTAATTGAACACAAACTAGACTCGATGGTTTATTGATATTCCCCCGATCACACTAATCTTGAGAAAAACTCACGAAATAGTGAAATGACCTTCTCTCTTCTGGCGTGGAGAGAGATCTGATAATCGTTTTCCCAAAATTTCTATTTATATTATTAAGCGCCTTCAGTTTGGAAGGAGCTTGCAAGAAAGCTAAAATGCAGACATAATTTCAACAATTAATTATCAAAGTGGAGGTGAATAGTAATGGATATTTACCGAGCCGGGAAGGTGCGAGGTTAAAATCTGACCACTCTTCACCGACGCTTAGGCGAATCATATTTTATTGCATTAGTATAGTCCAAACTAGTGGCTAGCCAACACAAAAAAGTCCCTTTTTGAGAAATGAGGGAAAACTCACCAAAGAAATTCAGAAAAATGCCGTGAGGTAAACAGCAAATACTATCCCGAGTTTGAGTAGCCAATCCGAGCACACAAAAACCACTATCCCCTGGTTTGTTATATACTACTTTGGCCCCATTGCAGGTGAGTTAAAGTAAGAATATCGACTACTTAAGCCAATCAAAGTGAACGTAGTTCAATACACGGTCAATAAAAGCCAGAACAAGGACTGGATAGCTCCGTTAGTACACCACCAGGCAACAAAGTGGGAGGTGAATCGCGGCCGGGCCACCACAGGCGGACCATCAGGGCTGTTCGGCGTGACGTCACGACGCGCTATTTGATATCATACATTTACTGTAATTTCTATAACGGCAACCTTCGGCTAGATTCACGTGATCGGGAGGAATGCTTTTTATCCTCCCTCTCGATCCTCTCTTGATTGGTGCCATTTATATAATAATAGATATACCAATTATTTCTATTTATTACCTTTAACTGAACACTCTTTTCCTTTTTTTAAGGCTTGCTCTTAGCAACTTACTGGTGGGCGTCGCAAGTTTCGGCATTTTCTCCCGAGCAGCAGGGATCATCGAAGACATTAACGATATACGGAGCTCTCGTTGGCTCATCTCTTTTGGCAACTGTATTGTCTTCTTATACGTTTTATTCGACACTTCTGAAAGCGTCTGAAAGACTACACAACAAAATGGTTTTGTCAGTCGTTAAGGCACCTCTGCTTTATTTTGACAAAACACCCCTGGGACGCATTTTAAACCGTTTCTCCAAAGACATTGGCAGCATGGACAATGTTCTTCCTCCGGAATTCCTAATCGCAGTTGAGACTGGATTATTTGCAATAAGCACGATCTTACTCCCCGTAGCAGCAAACGTTTGGCTCCTATTCGTTGCCTCGCCCCTTGTTGCAATCGCTCTATATTATGGGCGTTACTATTTGAAGTCCTCCAGGGAGATCAAGAGACTGGAAGCCATCACATGTAGTCCTGTGTACTCGCACATTTCAGAAACGATCGCAGGTCTTGAAATCATTCGCTCATCACAAATGGAGCAAGATTTCTTGAGGAGACTCTTCAAGTAAGTGAAATATGGAACGATTTTCCACGGACTGACAAACACACCCTTTAAAGCCTCCGTAATACGCACCTGCCGGGGTAATGATCGTTTTACAAATCTACTCCTCGATCTAAGTTTCCATTGGATTTTCAAAATTGTGATCTAAGAATGACAATTCATGAGTATTAGGTTGACTCAAAGTGGACTTGCATTGTTCCTAACAAAATGCTTTCAGCGAAAATTGTGACATCAAAACGGCTTAGATGAAATACGTGGGTGTTAAATGTTCGCTCAACTTATGCAAGTGACACATGAAACCCAGTTTAAGGCCACTCAGCGTGGCGTCCTTGATTTTGTTCAGTAGTTAGCAGTACGTTACAAGAGAGAAAAAAAGAGAGGAGTTAAAATCAGAGAACAAATACTACGGTATTCAAGATTTTTTCTAGGAGTACCGAACTTTCGGTAGGTGGTGTCAGTGAACGACAAAAAGGCGGGTTCGCATAAAAACTTCTGTGCCTTTCTAGAGGGCCTGCAAGACTAGTAGGTAATCACGTTTGGAATTTGTAACGTTTCTTTCAGTTACCAAGATGAGAACACATCTGCTTTAATGATGGTGATAACCAGTACACTGTGGCTTGGTGTCCGCATGACTCTCCTGTGCAGTTTGATGGTTGCTGGTGCAGGCTTTGGAGCTATCATTGTTTCCCAAAGCCCAGGTACGCTTGCTCAAGATTACGGTGACTATCACTTCTATACACGTCTATTGACTCACTGTATTGTGATATGTTCTAAACCTTCTCAAACTCAATAATAATTCATAAAGAGAAAACAAAGGAAATCACTACCGTGACGGTGGTTTGGATACCGGATCTTAATTAGCATAAAGTTTTGCGAACTTCTGCTTTGAATTTCTCCAAGAATTATGAATGGTTTGAGAAGCCATATCAAAAACTCGAAAGAGTGTTTCATCAGGTATCCAAACACCTCGAAGTCGGTTAAAAAAACTCGGCTGCGCCTCGTTTTTTCAACCCACTTCTCGGTGTTTGGATATCCTGATGAAACACTCTTTCTCATGTTTGATATATTACTTCAATCATGCTTTGTAGAAATGACATCAGAATTTCCCATTCAAAGTCATGGGTAAAAGAACACTATATCGATCGTTTGGGAATTCTTGATTGCGAAGGCTGTTTTTCGAGAATATGCATCTAACCTTAGATTCACTCGTTTGTTGAGGCTTACAGGCACAACTTTTACCATGCTCTCTCTTCTAAGAACTGAAATTTCCCTGATCAACCCATCTGTTTAAATGTGGTTTAGCTGACTGTTTGTTTGATGCCCCACTTTGAAATTTTTTATAATCTATAGAGGTAACTCGGGCAGCGAGATCACATAATTTTGAACAGTTGATACAAGGAAATTCTAAATATTTGTTCAGATAAGTGAAACGTTGACCTAAGATCGATGGATTTTAAAGTAAGGTGGAAGTCCTTGAACTTTGTAACTGTCTATCTATCTATCTATCTATCGTACACAACGAAATGTTATTATGGAAAGCAACAGTCTTGGACGTTATAGAAATTTTCTTCAAATAAATACACAACAAATTACTGCATGTACTCAAAACTGAGAAAATGAGTTACAAGAAGAATCGGTCTACGTATAGGGATGTTTGAATCAAGAGCAAAAAACTGAATGCCTTCAAAATAGATGTGGCGTCCTTTTAGTTATAATTACCAATTATAACCCAGTGAAAAGTTGGATTGTGCATAATTAAACATTAGAATTTTTTATTAATTTTTTTGAGAAAATTTGACCAGTTAGACAATCAGATAACAACTAATAATTTTGATTCAAACTAAGGGTGAAATTTCTCTGCGTTTCGGTGGTGATTTTACATTAAATGTCCTCTCAGCTTTAGCAGGTATGTCCCTAGCTTTCTTGCTGGAGTCATTGGATGAAGTTCAATATGGCGTCAAAGTAAGTTCTGAAGTTGAAAACCTCATGACGTCTGTGGAAAGAGTGATGGCGTACACAAAATTGGAAGAAGAGCCCGGATACAGCACAGCGGACCGCCCACCTGAGTCGTGGCCCCAGCAAGGAAGTATCAACATCAGTGGCTTGTCTTTGAGATACATCCAGGGCGGACATCTAGTACTGAAGGACATCAACCTGTCTATAGCTAACAAAGAGAAAATAGGTGTAGCAGGTCGAACAGGAGCTGGCAAGTCCTCCCTCGTTGCATCGCTACTTCGCATGCCAGACCCAGACGGAAAGGTAACAGCCGAGTAGTCGCTCATCTTGAGCCAATAAGCCCGTTCCCTTTAATTCGTTTTGACTTTTTTAGTTCATGGATATACCCCAGTTGCAATGAACCTCATGCGTATAGTCTTACTTCATTCACTAGAAATTCTCTCCATTTGCGTTTTTGTAAGCATTTCATAATTTTTGTGTGACTTGTTTATCACAATGAAAGCGCGCTATAGCTGGCTAGCTGGATGACTAACTAGCTGGCGGGACTTGGTTGCAGCGCAGTAATCTATTATCGCATTTGTTCTGCGGGTACAATTGACACACCACTCGACAAACGATATAAGAATTTACAATTAGTATACCATATCAAGCAAACCATCGCAGATACAATTGCCAATGTGCTTGCTACTGGTTGGTTAACGTTGTTGCCGCTACGATGGTAATTAAGTGACTAAATAATCGGCAAGGCACAGTCGGGTGTCGAGATACAGGTGCAAGACGCCACATAATGTATTACTAAGAACAACTGACTACAAGGCTGGCACCACGGCAAAATGCAATTTTAATAGGCCAATATTTTAACTAGTAGACATATATTCAATTGTCTTTTATAACTTAGGTTAAAGTGCCTATGAACTAAAAATTTTTTTGCACATTTTGGTAGTTCATTATGTGCTAATTCCGAAATGGCAAGAGAATTTGGATGGCAAGAAACAAAAATCCGTTTTTTTGCCGTTGAAAGTACCCAAAATGACCAAAATCGTGTCTCCGAAGACTGGGAACGAGTTGGCCGAGGAAGCAGGCCGTATGACGTCACAAATCGCGCAGAATGTTTGTCTCGTTGGTCTTTGTCAAGTGTTTGAGGGATGAAACTTACGTTTTCCTTGCTAATATTGATATACAATGAAAGCTACCGACGACTGAGGAAAACGCTAAGATTCAGCTCGAAGCGATTTCGAACATGTACAGTTTTTGGGTTTGTCGTCCGTGGATAAAGCCTAAGCAAGGACAACAACAACAACAATCTTGCGCGAAGCAAGATGGCGAATTGAATTGTTGGGATTGACTAACTTTCAGCTGTACTGGCTTGACTGGCTTGAAGGAGAAGCTTCCAGAATTGAATGGTCAGTACCTTTATGTGTTAATAACGAGAGATTGAAGCAGTCTTGACTTTACTTCTTTTGCTCAGAGCGTCATTGTATGTACTTCAATTATTTTACTCAAACGGATACCAGACAAGCTCAAGGCTGTTTACGGTGTACTTGTTTGTAACTTAATTTGTTCATCTTTTCATAGGTTTTCGCGCCAAGAGAAAGATAGACTCATTGTTCGGCTCTTTCGAATGAGGACTTTTGCAGAGAGAACACTGATATAAGCTTATTGGTTAGCAGGAAGTATTTTATACATGGAAGATAAGCATACCCAAAATTTGCTTAAGATATTACAACAAGGCTGATGGGTGAGACATCAATAGTACTTTCTAAAGAGCGTGTTTTATTTATCATAATCAGCAGCTGCAAATGATTTTCAAATGGAAGTGCAGTGCTTTTATTGTTGTAAATAAGAATTTTTGAGTGGCGCTCATTTGTGGTCTTTTACTCCACCTGGAGGTGCTACGAGGATGATGACTGTGATAAATAAAGGTGGACATTGTATGATACATGTGCAAACTCAGACTAGTGTGACCAGCTTTGTCCTTGTAATAATCCACTTCTTCTGACTACATGAACTGGTTTGAGTAATTGCCTACACAATATTAGAGCAGCTGAGATTTTTGTCCTTGTGTTCAGCAATTTGCTTGAGGATTTTGGTTCACACCAATTTTGTGGAGACATGCTATGGCAGGTGAGAGCTAGTGTGCTGAGTTCATACTGCCTTTGTGTGATCACTTATACTTTCATGATGCTGGTCTCATGTAAATAAACTTAACCATACCTGTCCAGTTATACTAGCCCCAGTTGTTCAAAAGTTGGACAGCAGTATCCACCAGATAAATCTCTATCCAGTGGATAACACAATTGGTTTCCCTAATACTTATCCACTGAATCGTGATTTATTCGGTGGATGGCGCTATCCAACCTTTTGAACAAGTGGGGCCTGGTCTGAGCTGCCTTTGTATACTGGTCTCATATGACAATAACTCCCTTGGGTCACTCTCAGCACTGAGATGCATATGTACTTTGCTCCAGAAGTACATTTTGAAGCGCCATTTTCATTGAAACATACACCCATTCCGATTCCATGACGTATGGCAGAAATGTCAAGTAGAAATTGCCCTCTTTGTGCGTGTAGTTTCATTATTTTTTTGTTATTTTTATTTAAGGGGTGGGGGGGGGGTGGGGAGAGGTTAGGGTAGCTCCTTTGGATCCATAAACTTCTGCTACGTAACCATGCATGCCACTATTAATGTTTGAAGATATGTATTTTACTATCTTAGGCACTTATCTAGTAACAGAACACCCTTCGTTACCAGTGTTTTTACACTGATGGGGCTATCCTGTGTATATATCATTAATATTAAAGCAGTACAAGAAATTTATATGCTATGTCCCTAAATAGCATCCATAGGGTGGGAACGTAGCCTATGCAGCTAATTTTTGGAAAAAATTATTATAATTATCATTATTATTATTATTATTATTATTATTATTATTATTGGGGCAACAAATTAAAGGTGGAGAACGAGATCGAAAAGGCCCATTTTGAAACCTCATTATTGATTTTCTGTTGGCTAATTAGGTGGCTTGTGTGGTAGCTTTCTTGGGTACAGGGAATGAGTCAAGAAGAGACTTGAGACAATTCAGTGTGTGAGGAATTTCCAATACAAAGCCTGCCACAAAATTAAATAATGGGAAATGAAGGTCACATATTTTCATTGCCCTTCAGTAATAAAAATGATTAAATAACTTATGCCATAAATTCAAATTAAACCCACATTACCAAGACTGCTGCAGAAGGGTCAATTAGACCGTGTTACGTATGGTATGTGAAATTTCATATTATATGGTCCTCTCGAGATAACGGGAGGAGGGTCAACAAGAAGAGAGGCACAAATTTGCTTGAAATGTGTGGTGTTTAAAGAGGACCACATAAATCAAATGCAGTGGAAGCAGAGTGACTTGCAATAAAAATTATCAATGCTGAGCTGAACTGCTTCCTTTTATTTGACGAAACATGTTGTACACGATGGATTTATAAATATTCCTATAGCTATCTCTGATTAACTAAAACATCTTGTCTCTTCGTCGGTCAAGACGGTTCCGTTCATTGTTATCCCTTGGCCTTCAAACTCTACGGTGAACACCCAGTTTGAGAAACGCATTGCATGTGGTTTCCAAAAAAAACGGAAATGTAAACAAAACTTTGTAGCACAGTTATGCGTTGTAGATCTTGGATGCTTTTAGGTATAGTGGACAGATGCATATAGCAACAGTTTTGTGGACCAAATATTGAAAACCTTCTTTATCTCGATCTTTAATCTTGAGTAGCGATAACCGCTACTAGTAGAACTTATCCAACAGTGGCAGAAGTTACATTTATTAACGCGACATTCAAATGCTGCGGCTTTTCCGAGAAGCAGCTCTGTAATGCGGGTCGAATCGAATTCTTACCGAGTCGAACACGGTTCAAATGAGTCCGCTTCTCTCCCTAATTCGTTTCCTTTTGAGAAACGACACACACATGCTCTCATTGTGCGAATCCTGCCCTTGTAGCTTACAATCCTGGGCCCACGAGTCACTCCAAAGTAATTTCTCTTCTGGAAACCCTCTTGTCAGCCATAACACTCTTGTCTTCTGCGCGATTTGTGACGTCACAGGCTTGTAATGCGATCGTTTTGGCCGAGCGCAAAATGGAGACACATTTCGGGTGCCAAATTCGAACTTTGCGGCTGGAAAAATATCCCATGCAAAGGGTTCTACTCAACAAAACTTACATATTTAGACTGAGGGAGTCATAAACTATCATATTTAGGCGAAAAAATTTTTAGTTCATAGGCACTTTAACTTAGGTGGTCGAGTGGGAAGAGATCTGGCTACAAAACACCTCCTAGTCTGTTCATACTGCGTTCTTTTTTTTATAACGAAGACTTTATTAACAAATAACCACAGTACAGATTACAATAGTACTTAAACACTAAACAATATAAATTGCTAACATTACAATGCTTATACTACAGGCTTACATTACACCTGACTGTTCATTGACAATGCAACCGTATATTACAACATCTACAGTTACAATAAAATAATGTTACATATTGATCACTTAACGTTGTATATACCGGTTACAAATAACTACACTTACACAAAGCTAATACTATATTGCAGTACAGGTACACATACAGCGAAAAAAAACGATAGATATGCTCACACGCACACACGTTGGATGTAATAAAAAAATATGGCACCTTAACTTTCATTATTGCATATTTAAAGCACACTGTAGGCTTGATTTCGTTTGAAGACATAAAAATAGGATGCTCACGCATCGCAGATGCAGAGAGTGGTCCACTTAGCTCTGTATTTTTTATAATTAGAGTTTTTAATGGCCATTTGTCTTTCGCATTTAATTTTACTTTCCAGTAAGGCGAGAAAGACCTGTAAGCTCGGAGTCTCTGGCTGGTCTCTTGCAAGATATACATGTTATTTAGCAATAAGAAGATAATGATTTAACGCAAAAAAGCTGGTAATTTCTGGTTTGTAGCCGTAAAGAATTTCGATGGAATTAGGATTGAAGTTGTCCGGACGCTTAGTATTCCACCACATTATAACGTCTTTCCAGAAGATTTTAACATCAGGGCACTCACAAAACATGTGGACAAGTGTTTCGTTTTGGAAAAGGCAGCGATCGCATCTTGGAGAATCTTTTATGCTCATTTTATAGAGAGAGAGATTGGTGGGAATAATGTTATGTATGAGTTTAAACTGAAAGCTTCTCAATTTATTTTCAAAGGTGACTTTGAAAGGAAGTTCGTAGACAGCCTTTACATTCGGCACTTGTTTTTTAAGATTGATTTCGACGATGGGAGGAGAGAAGGAACTTTCTGCAAGCATTAAACGGGCTTTTCTAGTGGAGGAGATGGCATGGCCATTGGAAAGAGTCTTCAAGGGTTCGCCATCACCCTTTGCAATATTGCCTACGAATTCGCTCTTCCAAGCTTTTGGAATTGCTGCAAGAACACCAGCATAATCAAGGATATATCGCACGTCTAATGAAGCTTTCAAAGTCTCAGCCAATCGCATTCTCCTGAGCGTTACATTTTTGTTTTTCACGTATATAAATAATGAATCTGCACGAGAATATAAATGTTAAGTGCGAATCGTTAAATGTGAGAGGTCTTAATAAGTCGATAAAACGACGCTCCATCTTCCGATGGGTGCACAACCAAAATAACCATTTCACATTCCTGCAGGAAACGTATAGTTCCAAAGAATGTGCCAACATATGGGAAGCTGAATGGGGCGGGAGAATTTTCTTTAGCCATGGCTCAACTCACAGCAAAGGTGTCATGACACTTATAAACCCGAAATTAGACTTCAAATTAGAAAAAATGATTTCCGACAAAAACGGTAGATACATCATTTTAGACGTAATCGTTGACGAAACCCATTTAATACTTGTGAATATTTACGCCCCAAACGATCTTAATCAACAACTCGTTTTTTTTAAAGACCTGCATGATCGTCTACAGGAATTTGCACAGGAGAACATTATAATAGCCGGGGATTTTAATTGCGCTTTAGCTGACAAAGACAAGAAAGGTGGAAACCCAGTGTCAAAGAAAACTCCGGTAATTAAGGAAATTGAACGAATCATGCATGTCTACAACTTAACTGATATCTGGCGCAACTTAAACCCAAATACGGAATGTTTTACTTGGAGAAACAAAGCGCTTAAAATCCAATGCCGACTTGACTACTTTCTCATTTCTAACGACCTCAACAGCCTAGTAACATGCTGTACAATCTTGAATTCTCCAGAAACCGATCACTCTGCAATCACACTACATCTCAAATCAGAAGATCTAAAGCAAGATAGAGGCCCGGGCTTCTGGAAATTTAATAACTCATTACTACAAGACTCCGAGTACGTTACCATTCTTCAAGAAAATATAAAGGATTATAAAGAAAAATACTCTGCTATTGAAGATTTAGGGCTAAAATGGGACCTAATTAAAATGGAAATCCGGGGTTTTACAATTAAATATTCCAAGATGAAAGCAAAGAAACGCGAAAATGAAGAAATGGCGCTAAAAAAGAAAGCAGAAAAGCTGTTGTTAGAATCCGGAAAGAATCCGAAGGACAAACGAATACTAAATGAGCTTTACGCGACTAATTTACGTCTACAGAACATAATGCATCATAAGACAAAAGGCGCTATTCTCAGAAGTAAAGCACGATGGCATGAACATGGTGAACGTAACACCAGATATTTCTTTAACCTTGAAAAGCGAAACCACTGTAGGAAAACGGTGACAAAATTGAAACTTGGTGAAAATAAGTACACAAAAAATCAGTTTGAGATTTTACAAGAAGAGAAACGTTTTTACGAATCACTTTACAAATCCCAAAACATAGACAACAGCATCTTCCTCGCTTCCAAGTTTTTCAATCCCGAGAACGTATCACCATTATCGCAAGAAGAAAAAGAGTCGTGTGAAGGCCTCCTCTCAGAAAACGAGTGTTTCAACGCTATTAAAGAGTTTAAGAATAATAAATCTCCTGGCACTGATGGATTTACAGCGGAGTTTTATAAGTTCTTTTGGCCAGAACTAAAAACCGAAATGACTTCTAGTTTCAATTACGCTTTCCAGAATGGATCACTGTCAATAAGTCAGCGACGCGGAATTATCTCTCTCATTCCTAAAAAAAATAAAGATAAAACGCTCCTAGAAAATCTTAGACCAATTTCACTCCTCAACGTGGATTATAAAATTTTGACTAAAGCAATTGCGAAGAGATTAGAAAAAGTACTACCTAGCATTATCAACCCTGACCAAACCGGATACGTCAAGGGTCGTTACATCGGTGAAAATATAAGGCTAATTCAAGACCTCATGTTTTACACAAAAATGTTGGATAAACCAGGCGTCGCAATATTTTTGGACTTCCGAAAAGCTTTCGATACAATTGAATGGAATTACATCAACGCTGCTCTAAAACTTTTCAATTTTGGACCGGACCTATTAAATTGGTTCACCGTATTATATAATCAAGTGTCCAGTTGTGTCCTAAACAATGGTCATGCATCTGAATTCTTCCTCCTGCAACGAGGAGTAAGACAAGGTTGTCCGTTATCTGGTCTTTTATTCGTAATCGGAATTGAATTATTTGCCAGAGCGTTAAAAAATGACCACACAATCAACGGCATCGAAGTATAACAAAAGGAAATTAAAGTTACGCAATACGCTGATGATACCACAGTCTTCGTGCGTGACCGTGAGTCGGTAACGCAGCTTCTAAAACTCTTAGAAGAATTCAAAATGAATTGTGGACTGGAAATTAATACCACCAAAACAGAGGCGTTGTGGCTAGGTTCCTGGCGAAACAACAAGGAAACTCCTTATAATTTCAAATGGCCGAGGGAGCCTGTGCACGCCCTTGGTGTGCACTTCTCTTACGACGAACAACAGGCGAATAAGTTAAACTTCGAGGAAAAGGCTCGCAATTTAGAAACAATACTTAATGCCTGGAGAAGAAGAAACCTTACTTTGATCGGTAGAATAAAAATCGTGAAAACCCTGGGAGTAGCTAAACTCATATATGGTACATCCGTTTTATCCATTCCAGAGCATTTTGCAGAGAGAGTCAACAAGCTTATCTTTAACTTCATATGGGAAGGTAAAACCGCAAAAATTAAAAAGAAGACGATCATTGCCGAAAAGAATCATGGTGGATTAAAGATGTTAGACTTCGAAATAATGGAGAAAGCTTTGAAAATCGCTTGGATTAAAAGAATACATGAACAAAGCGATGCTTCCTGGAAAACAATTCCCGAACAAGCAACAAGTCATTATGGTGGTCTTTCGTTTTTAACAAAGTGCCGTTACGACACTAAGCTACTCGACCTACGAAAACTCCCTGCTTTCTATCATTCCGTACTAAAGTATTGGCAAGAATATAAACATTTAACCTCCTTTGAGGAAAAGAACCCGGAAAATGAGATCATTTGGAACAACTCTAGTATCCTGGTTGACCAAAAGCCGATTTTTTATAGCGCCTGGTTTAAAAAGGAAATTATACATGTCAAGGACCTGTTAAATGAAAATCGAGATTTCCTCTCTCTAGCTGACTTTAAACAAAAATTCAAGGTCAACAACCCATTCACTATGTATTACGGTCTCATCAGAGCTATCCCGATCAGTTGGAAAATGTCAATTCGAAATTCATCTCGCAGTACCCAGAGCTCCCCTTCTGAAACCACACTATCAACAACACTCATCTCCACTCGAGGGGCGTATAATGCTATTCTTGCTAGACGTTCCGCGACACCAACAAATGAAACTAAAATTTTGAAATACGGGTTTAATACAGAAAATATTCACAACATTTATTTACTCCCTTTCCGGGTTACCACAGAGGCAAAGCTAATTGCTTTCCAGTTCAAAATAATACATAATATTCTGCCTACTCGTGTCAGCCTACTCCGTGCTGGCCTAGTAGACGACGACATTTGCCCTATTTGCAATTCCGAGAGGCAATCACTTGTTCATATGTTCTATAGTTGCAGGGAATCGTCAATCTTTTGGGAACAGTTTACTCAATGGTGGAGCGAAAAATTTCTCGAAAAAATAACTTTATCAGAAGGTACGATTTTATTTGGGTGGCACCAAAACACCAGCAACGAGCGAGAGCTCAATTACATTCTTCTTATTGCAAAATACCATATTTTTGCAACTTGTATCTGCGAGGACAAGCTGAGCTTTGATCGCTTTCTTTTAAGACTGAAATCGAAATTAGAAGTTTTAAGTAAAGTAGCCATAGCAAACAAAACGCTTCATAAATACAATGCTACTTGGGCACCTATACTGTAGGTTATTTTATTTTATTTTATTTTTTTTTCCCTTCTTCTGTTTTACTTACATTTTTTATT
This sequence comes from Siderastrea radians, assembly GCA_964017195.1. Classification (NCBI taxonomy): domain Eukaryota; kingdom Metazoa; phylum Cnidaria; class Anthozoa; order Scleractinia; family Rhizangiidae; genus Siderastrea; species Siderastrea radians. The sequence continues at coordinate 61,128,915 of OZ024890.1, read as the reverse complement.
GCTTGTTAATGTCAACCCTTAATTTATTTAACTGTGTTGTAGTTTATCTGTAGTGTATTTATATATACACACAGTATATATTTTGTATGTAGTGTAGGTATTGTTAGTGTTATTTGTTTGTTTTTTTTGTGTTTTTTTTTTTTTTACTGTTTGTAACGTAAGTTTCTGCAAATAAAAAAAAAATAAAAAATAAAAAAAAAAAAAAGATTCACAGTCAGTTTAAGTACAGTAAATTGTTTCAGATCACACAACATTACGTAAATTCCACATATTCACTTTTAAAATTTAATAATTAAAGAATGTTTATGCAGAAAAAAAAAAAAATAATCAAGGAAAGTACAGCGAACGCCGAATTTGCATTTAAAATTTTCGAATGAAAGGAAATGGTCAATGAGATCACTGATTCTCAAAATGCCTTTATTTAACCCATGTTTTATAATAATTTGTCTTTCAATTAATCCTTATAAACCGATTGTTCCATCTGATTTGTTGTTTAAATTCATTTGCGTTAAGGGGATCTTTGGAATTGAGTTCTTGCCAAACTGCCAAAACATTTTTGTAAAAACTGAGCAGAAAGATTTCTAAGGTCAAGAAATCTTAGGTCGTAATTACATTGAAATAAGAAAGCTCCTCCGACCTTACCTAACATGGAATCAAGGAGGGCACACCTGAGTGGCTGTCACTTGCTTTGCAAGGCGGTCATAAGCGACTTGACAACGTCAGAAAAAATGACCATGCTAAGACCGCCGTTAAATATTGGGCCAATCAGCGTTTTTCTTTTGATTTTATCTGGTTTGAAGTTCCAAATGAAGGAGAAGATACTGCTGTTGACTTCTTTTACAAATTCGGAGGGAACGTTTAATACGGAGCAGCTATAAACAAGTTTGGCAAGTGCTAGATTTTTGACAATGGCTATCCTGCCCAAGATCGTTACATGTCTGTTTTGCGAGCCACTCGTCAAAATTTATTTTATTCACAACGTGAACGTTGTAAGGGAACGCAATTCCAAGAGCAGTAACGTATTGTTTCGGCCACGAAATATCAAAAGGTTCGTCTTTGCCTAATCTACTCTTCCAAGAACCAAGCCACCAACCCTCGGTTTTCGACTTGTTAATTTTCAAGCCAGAAAGGTAGCCGAATTGATCAAGAAGAGTAAATAAGGATGCCGCAGATGAGTCGTCGCGAATGAAAGCGGTGGTGTCATCGGCGTACAAGCTGAGTTTAGTGATCTTATTTCCATTTTCAAGACCTTTGATTGATTCATTGATTCGTATTTGGTGGGCAAGGGCCAGAGATGTCGTTCCAAAAACAGAGATAGAATTCTGCAGTTAATTAAAATAAACCATCTGTGCCCGGAGTCTTATTATGTTGAAAGGTCTTAAGCGCGGCAAGGCATTCTCCTGCGGTTATCGGACCTTCGCCAAGGTTTTGCTTTTCGTTGTCTAGTTTCGGTAAGGATTCATAATCAGAGAAGTTGGAGAACCGCTCAGCTGATGGCTGGTTTTGAGAGGTGTAAAGCTGGTTGTAAAAAATTTTCATAACAGTTAATATAACCTTTGGATCCTCTGCAGTGATACCCTCAATTTTTTTATATGTCTTTTTTCATAACTTCTTTTTTCTAAGTTAAAAAAGTATTTATTACATTTTTCCCCCAATTCGTACCATCTAGCTCTACTCCGAATGATGGATCCTTTAGTTCTTTGCACGGCAATTTCATCTAGTGCAATTTTAAGTTTCCTAACCTCGTTTACGAGGGAAATGTTTTCTGGAGTTGCATCAATACGCAAATTCATTTACTCTAACTTTTGCAGAAGGTCCAGTTAAATATTGCTTTCTGCGTATGCTTTCTTTTTAGCGAAGCGAATTGCAAACATCCGTATCTCCATTTTTAACATTTCCCAGTAGCGCCTTTTGTCAGCAATATCCTTGTGTTTCTCAGCTGCATGTTTGATAATGAAACTCATTTTTGTAACAAATTTTTCCGCATCTTCCAAAAGTGAATTGTTAAACTTCCAATAGCCTGGACCTCTTTCTTCTTGTATATCTTTTGGTTTTATCGAGATGGTGACAGGGGAATGATCTGAATCATAGTAAGCGCAGATGTCAGTTTTCGTAATACGGCTTAAAAGTCGTTTCGAGATAAGCCAGAAGTCCAACCTACATTTGGTTTTCCCTGAGCTATTTCTCCAGGTAAACTGCATTTCATGCGGATGTTGTTCGCGCCAGGAATCGACTAGGTCATAGTTGTTACAAAGTGCCTCAACAGAGTGAATTTTTTAAATTGAATGTCTTTCCCTCCGAATTCATCCAAAGCTAACAACGGGCAGTTAAAGTCTCCACCGATAAGGATTTTGTCGGTTTGGCATTTACGAATGGAATCGGTTATCTTTTGATAGAAATTAATTTGCTGGTTCTGGTAGTTTGGAGCATAAATATTAACGAGGCAAAATTCATCTTCATCGGCGGTTGTATTTACAATCAGAAATCTGCCATTTTTATCTGCAGTGACATTTAGCACCTCTTTACTTAACGAGGGTCTGAAAAGAATCATAACACCTCTACTGTGTTTTGAACCGTGTGCGAACAAAAAGTGTCGCCACCCCATTCTGCTCGCCAAAATGCATCCAAGCTAGCATCACTGTACGTCTCTTGCAAAAAAATTACATCCAATTTTCTGAGATGAAGCCACCGGGAAAGTTTTCTTCTTTTGATAGATTTGTTTAGGCCTCGTGCGTTAAAGGAAACAGCGTTTAAGGCTACACACCCATTACATTAATGAATTTCTTTCTAACTACAAATTCGTGTATCACACTCTGCAACATCACGATAGCGTTTAGCCTTTGTGCGGATAGTGCGCCAGTTTACAATAGGCAGAGTAAGGACTAGGTGAATATAGATCGTAGAAACTACAAATGATACATAGCCACTAACACTTAACATAATAGGAACACTAATTAAGCCCCTCAAAGTAGCTTATTATATAGAAGGGAAAAAGTGCAGGTGTTAGATATCATAGGCTGCTATGAAAAGAAACAAAACACTCCTACAAAATACTCTCCGCTAAATTAGAATAATAAGTGAAGCAAAAGGGAAGCGAGGTGTGAAAGGGAGCGCATAGCATAAATCATATCGAGGAGGAAAAGGAACAACCGTTTTGGTAGCGATTTAACAGATATTTCTTAAATCCTCGGCTTCATATGTTCTCTTTACCTGATCACTTTGGGACTTTTTGATGAAAATTTTGCCATCCATGGTCCAGGCGCTATGCCAGTTGTTGTTCTTTTTAAATTTTATGACTTTAGCAAACAGATCACGTCTGTAGTTTGTTAAGTTCTCAGTAATATAAACAGCCTCAGTATTATGGAAATAGTTGCTTAAGCTTGCTGACTTAAGGTGTTTCCTGGCCTTGTACAGTTCACTTTTGGCCCTGTAGGACCTAAAGCGTACTCTGATTGGTCTTGGATCGCCGCTAGATCTACGTGTAGCCACTCTGTGGCAGATATCGATGTCGTTATTGGCGATATGTACGTTGAGAACTTTCCCAAGCTTGATGATTTTTTCGGGAAGGTTTTCTTCCGACGACTAGGAAATGCCGTGAATTTCAAGATTGTGTTAACTTTTCTGGTGTACTGCTCTAAGTCGTCTATTTGGTTTATTGCAGCTCCGAGGTCGTTTTTTAATCCATCTAGGTCATCATTTAGGTCAGCAATTTCTTCTTCTGCATTGCAAACCGCGTTTTTAAGCGAGCTCACCTCCTTCTTGAGGCTTTGTTCTCCGTTTCCAAGCTTTCTACTTTGGCAATATGAAATTGTAACGACTTCTGAAGTTCTTCGTATTGGTTACGTAGTGCTCTGTTTTCCTTAAGAACGCTCGTCAGTGTTTCTTTGTATGTTGTTTAGCGCGACCCAGATACTCGACAAGTCGGCTTGTTCGGCCATGAGCTCTGTGGTCTTCGCGGTTTTATTTGGAGGGATTTCGGGTGAACTGCTGCTGCTAGGCCTTTCGCCACGCTTTCCTCTGATGATAAGCGGTGTTCCGTTGTTGGAGCCATCAAGGGTAAAGACCAAGAAAACTCTTGGAGACAAATCGTTTCAAGTAGCAGCCCCTGGACATGGAGTAAATTACCATCTGAAATAAGAGCGATCAGAAGCTACGACCATTTTAAACGAGCAATTAAGACGTACTTGTTTAAGAAAGCATTTGCTTGTTACAGCTAGAGCCTCTTTTAGAATGACTTCTTACGAATTTTAGTTTTAGATTAAGTTTTAATTTTAATCTTAAGTTTTTGATTTTATCCTAGGAAGTTTTTGACTGTATTCTTATATATTTCTATTGTAAATTTTTAGGTTTTTTATTAACTTGATGTAAGGCGCATTTGATCATATCCATATGTTAATTTGCGCCGAATAAGCATTAAATTATTATTATTATTATTATTATTATTCCATCGCATTCGCCTAATTTTTCAGCCATTACGTTATGATGCGGAGAGTTAGCAAGGCAGACTACTCAAAAACGCTGCCGTCCATGTTCGAACATGTGCGCATGCACCCAACTGCGTTCAGGAATCGATTAATTCATTTATGTTTTCGCTTCTTTGTTTCTTCACTTACTATTTTTCGTCCTAGGTGGGCTATAATATTCAGCGTCAGAGCTCAGGAAAATTGTGTCTGACCTCGATGGAAGTCACACAAGTACACCAAGGCGTCCTGGTGTTGTTTAAACCTTTTGCAATTTTACACTTTCGACCAGAACTACCTCCGCTAAAAGGTGATTGCTTTTGATTTAACTAGGTGTTCATTGATGGCATCGACATTGGAACCCTTAACCTTCAGGCAGCTCGGCGCTCTATGGCAGTGATTGCTCAAGACCCAGTGCTCTTTGGAGGTAGCTTAAGAAGGAATCTAGATCCATTTTCCAGATACACGGACCTGGAGCTATGGACTGCCCTTGAAGAAGTGCAGTTAAACGAAATGGTGGAGAAACTACCCGCACAACTGAACTATCAGTTAAAGGAGTCAGGATCGAACTTCAGTGTTGGCGAGAGGCAGTTGGTGTGTTTAGCTCGTGCACTTGTCCAAAAGAGCAAAATCATCATCATGGATGAAGCTACCGCTAACGTGGATTTCAAGACCGATCGTCTGATCCAGGAAGTCATTCGTGACAAGTTCAAAGATTCCACAGTACTGACCATTGCCCACCGACTAAACACCATCATGGACTATGACAAAGTGCTTGTTCTTGATGCTGGACGAGTGGTGGAGTTTGACAAACCTGAGGTGTTGATAGGAAACGGTGGTGTATTTGCTGAATTGGTCAGAAACTTTAAGAACTCTGAACAAGAATCTAAAAATGACAATTAGTGAAGAGACGAAACAGGAACTTTTTGCATGGTGGGCTCACGAAGGAACAATATTGCAAAATTAAAGGAATGTCGGTCCTCGTGGTCTTATTTTCTTTAAGAAAAGCGAAAAATAATCGTACCGGCTTTCTTTGGAATCGTAGGGTTTACTTACGTTCACGCCCGTGAGAGTGTTTTTGTGCGACTGTGTGTGCGTCAGTTAGTGTTAATTGCTATGTTGTTTTCCACTTTTTAGCAGTACGGTCTGTTGGTTGTAGCCTTAATCGTCTAAATTCCAATTTAAAGGCGCAGTAATCTGTTATCGGATTAGAGTTGCGGGTTACAATTGACACACGACTCTAAAAACAATATAAGAATTTAAAATTACTATACCATATCAAGCAAACCATCGCAGATGCAATTGCCAATGTGCTTGCTGCTGGTTGGCTAACGTTATTTGCCGCTACGAAGGCAATTAATTACTTAAATAATCGGCAAGGCACAGTCGAATGACGACATTTTCAATGTGAGAGCCTTGGAACTGCCTATTTAGCTTTAACAGGCACAAAACCGAACTGTTATTTGCAAGAAAACTAGTATAGACTTCGAAATGCGCATTACCAGAAAACAGAAATATCTGAGGATAGCGCACTAGTTTTCTCTCCTCTGCAGAGGCACCGTCTAGAAACGGAAACTTGGAGAAGAAAAGAATAAAATAGGAAAAATAGGGGCAGCGGGGGGACGACGGGAAGGAAGAAAGTAGCGGAGCCGCACCTTTTCAGTTTTTGCTCTCTCCAGTTTCCGCTCCGTTCGATAGAGAAATGAAAGGAGAGGTGCGAAAGAGGGCTCTAAGGAGGAGAGAGTATTAGTTCCTTTATTAATACATATCAAATGTAAAATTGAACACAAACAAATGTGTGATTTGGACAATTTATCTCGTCCCCATTATGAGTACTACCCACCAAAGAGATAATTTAGTAAAACTGCCGCAAAATAAGATATTTAACAATTATTCATCAAAGTGGAGGTAAATATCCACCATACCTCACCGATACTGAGGTGAATAATTGGTCTAGTATATACCAAAATAGTGGATATAATGCTCTAAATAGCTCCCTTTTTCTGAGAAATGAGGGAAAACTGGCGCACGAAATCCAGAAAAATTCTGGGAGGTGAATAGCAGATGGTATCTGGAGTTTGAGTAGCCAATCAGAGCGCACAAAAAACACTATCCACCCGTTTGGTATATACTAATAAAATTTATCAGTAGAGGGAAGAGTAACTTGTGCTAGCGTAAAAGTGTTTTCTAGCTCTACCGTTTGGAACAATAACGCGTCACAAAGTTTGGCACTCCTTAAATTTTTCTTCATCTCCCTCGCCGGCTGAAGTAAACGGTCAGATTTATGCGAAATGCCGGAAGTAATTTCGACGTGGAAACTTTCCTCATGCATACAGTTAATTAAGTGGTCGCTTACGGAGGTTGGTCGCTTAAGAGAGATGGTCGCACAGAGAGGTTTCACTGTACTGACATGAACTGTAGACCTCTGCACTCAAGCGTTTGCAAATCGGCCAAGCCTTGGTGTTTTAGTAAGTCCTGAGGTAAACGTATCCGTTCTCGCACTTAAATTGTATATCATATAAATGGGAATTCAAGACAGTGTCCGCCGGGCGCTTCATGACCAATTGAAAATTTACATCCTTGCGTGAGCTTCAGCCGGTTAGCAATTGTTCAGGATCACTTCAAATCTTGTGATGCCTGAAATTAAGCTAACAAATAACTTATTTATGATTTCAAAACAACACAGCAAAAGCAAAAACACGTTATCTCACGGCAGGAGTGAAGAAACCTGCGTGGATTCGACTCCTTGACAAATTGACCGTGGTTTTTCTGCATTTTCAAGCCAGGGATATACGTTGCACAATGCAAGTGACTCAATTTAAATGATAAGCTCGGACAGAACACAACCAGTAACTCAATTAATTGGTTGAATAGCTTTTTTTCTGAAACAGTGTAGAAAAATCGAAGGAGGAGAAAAACGTGGAACAGTCAAATAAGTGTGGAGATGAACTACAATCTTTCAACCATCCAAAGGATATATGAAAGCTGGAATCAATTTACGTCAGAATGTCTGCACTCAGGAATTTGGTACCAGTTTATATTAAGCACTGCATTACTTTACTATGTGATGGTTGTCCTGTCCATGGTATTCTCCAAAGAGTCAAGACGGTTTCAAGAAATCTCCCTTCTTCATGATAACTTAATCATGTTCATTCTAATGTCTTCTTGGGTAGAGTGGTTTGGTTTTGTTACGAACAATTCCACAGAACTAGTGATTCCCCTTTCTTCTCGTCAAAAGATACAAGTGGGCACCTGCAGCTCCATTGTTTTTCTACATGCAAGTTTACAAGCTAGCTCCGTGATGGCCTTAGCATATACAATTTATGCTGAAAACGTTTTACTTCGCAACATGGCTTTTATCAACCCACAACCAATATTTAGTATTCGCCTGTTGGCTTTCCAAGTAATGACTGGACTCACTGTTTCCACGACAAGGGCGTTAATTGACGCCTCAAATAACGAGGATTTCACAAACGGATGTTGTTTGCATCCAGTTAGTGCTTGGAGTTTCAAAAAGATGATAAATTTGGCTTTTGACTTTTCTAGTATTTACGCAGCTTATATTTTGTTGCGAGTTTCCATAGATAGGTTTCTTAAACTAATTGTCAATGCATGTCAAAGGCCGTGGTTTATGATCGATGCGCGCCTCCACATTCTCTAAAAATTGCAAATGTGACATAAAAACAATTAGAAACTACAATTATCGTGGTCTTATTCCATCATTGTTGACGATTTACCGCCAACTCTTTCTGTGATCCACTACCTGCCTCCCTTTTCCTCTGCCTTCCAAACAAAAAAACTATGATTGAAAAAATGCTTTAAAAGAAGCGAAACTTCCTTTTCGCAGTCTACGGGATTCCTCGAAGAAGTTCTAATCGAAGTTTCAGGAGAGAGTCTAGCTGACCGAAGTGAGTGCAGGCGCAAGGGCGATCGCCGGATCCTCCCGCCTGACATCACCAAATATGGTACTTAGTTAAAAAGGCTAATACAAACAAGGAACCAAAATAGGCTTTTCCTGCTTAGAACGTACATGTTTTCATTCATAACTACTTTAATAGCTGCAGTTCGTATACCAGACAGTATATACAATCGTATCAAGCAACAATTATTTAGTTCTCGATTTACGAACAAAAGTGGACATAACTGAAACTTTCGAGTTTATACTCAAATGAATAAACTAAGCTACTAGATCGATCCCAGAATTCTCTGAGTGCTAGCAAATGGCCCACTTTAGTCGTCCTTGATTTGGGTCACTTGCAAACTGACTTCGCTTCGGGCACAAAAAATTTGACAACTGGTTGGTTACTTGGCTACGGAAATATCACGATAATTTTATCAATTATAGAGTAACTAATTGTAGCTGGAAGAAAAGAAGGTTATTGTCCTTTAAGCACGTGGTTGAAAATGTACCCTCTATGCTAATTCATTGAGTCTAAAGGAGGTAACAATTTTGTGGGAAACCTGTCTTCTGTTTACTTAGTTTTGCAACAGGAAAGGAAATCGAAGACGTTACGCACAGGCTAGCTGTTAAAGGCACAACCATGATACGAAACGGAAGCAAAACAAGCGCTCCTGGGTTCTGCTGGCCTTTTTCTGCTTTACATCATTGCACTTGGAAAAGCAAGTCCCATTTCAAAACGGCGAAAAATCTTCAATTTTATCTTTTAAAATAATAATTATAATAATTTGACTCCTAGTGCACTTTTTAACATAAAATGATCAAAAGAGCAGTACAAAAGTACATGTAAATTATGCCTATAAGCAAATTAAACAAAACCAAAAATACTGCTTGAGGGATATCACTGAGATTGACTAATCAGACTTAAAGCTTTTCGTCCACGGACTCAAAAGCTGGAACAACCTGGCACACCATCAAAAAGGAAACAGCACCACATGAAAGTGCTGCTCAATAGCTGTCATCTGCATAGATTAACACTTAAAATTTCGTTCACAAACTCAAAAGTTAAAACCACCGTGTACAGAAATACGCAGGAGCGCAGAAACGTATTGCTCAGTAACTGACATTCATTTCAATGAACTGACACTTACGGATTTCATCCACGGGCACAAAAGTTAAACCATACTGCATGACTAAACGTCTAACTGTGATAAACGGGGAACGGATTTTAAAAAAATTATCCAAGAAAAAATAACCTAAAATATATGCAAAAAGGAGGACAGAAACGCAACTTGGAGAATCTTAATTCCATACGATCTTTCTTTTCTTAAAATACTACGCCTGGCGCCTTCCGGTCACCGACTGAAATTAAGGACACTTCATTAAGCTACCGCATTGAGTTTGATTTTTGCATATGATTATCGAAAATGAAGGCTGTCGTATATCAATTCTTAGATGTTTTTTGGACAAGTCATGGTCCAGCGATAAAATGGCAAAGCGGAAAGATACATTGTCATCGTCCAGTGAGCTTTAAAATGATATTCGCCTTTTTGACTGTCACAAAAGACTGGTGCACCTGGCTGAAATACAAAGTTAGCAAAATATGAATATTTAATTCGTGATAGACTACTTGTATGAAATCATATTTACCTATTCGCTGTTAACCGAGACACGGTTGTTATTTGCATGCGGGGGCAGTCTAGCTTCCCGGCTTAAATTCAATTATTAAGCGAAGGTACTAAAAATGAGAACATACACATTTTCGTTTTTAATTTCACTACGTTGTCAAATCAGAAGTTTAAGCAATTTGAAAGGACATTCGTAATGGGAAATAACAAGTGTAAGCAGTGTACTAAATCGGTTTTTGAGAACGAAGAAGAAGAAGAGACTTGGTTCGAATGGATGGAATCAACAGGAGAGAGAAATCAAAAGTCCATTACACCGAGAACACAGCCCTTGCCTGTTCAACCGTTGGCTTTCTGCGCTGACGTGATCGACAGATCGAAGAAGAGAAGGTCGAAACCGACTGAAGGAAACGTTCTCAAACGACTTCAATTAGCGAACTCCGAAGATGACAGAATTTTGAATGAATCGTCCTCTCGCAGAGATATGGAAAACAATAATTCGCCCAGAATAAATTCAAAACTATTGGTCGAAGAAGAACCGATGGCTTCGCAGGTAAGTTAGATATATCAAAGTTAGAAATCAGTGTTAAAAATGGTAGAGGCTTTAAATATTACCGGGATTATATATTCATTTCACTTATGATTATAAGAGGCAGTCTCTCAACACACGAATTAACATGTTTTGAATATGTTTTTTTAGACGTTGTTCACTTTATCTCAGTAAAATGCCTGCTGACGGCCTGACAACTAGAAATCCATTTTCATATTCCAGTTGATAAATTGTCCTGCTGAAATACGCAATTTTTAATGTACAATAACAAATGTATTGCTAAATTTTGTTCGCTTGATATGGCTTTATCTATTTCGTCGTAAGGTTATCAGCTGATCAGCTGTAAGCTTACAATCGACTGACATTCGCGGGCCTCTTTAACTATTTACGAAGTAACATTTAAAAATATGTCCCATAGGCCAAAATTAAAATAAAAAAATTTCTACAAAAAAGATACGACGAAAAATTTCAAGACGACTTACATTGGGTGAAAGTTGAAATGACATTAATGATGATATGAGTTGAATACGAGATTGTCAGTAGTTCGAAACTTAAAATCGACTTGTTCTTCCAGAAGAAGAATTTCAGTTCGTCTTACTAATAACGTTTTTGCATGAAGCTTAGCATGCATATTAAACCTTAATAGAAAAAATATGTTAAAGGCAGCGCTCATGTTATTGTTTCGATATACTTCACTGCAGAAATTTATAATTGTACAATCAAAAAGAAAAACAAAATAGCTACTAAAGTTTCATCTTAACAGCAGAGTGCCTTAAATGAGACAAACAAAAATGCAGGCCATTGTTTTTATTTTTCTTGGTCAGTTGTGGAAATAGCAAAGTGATATCGGAATAAATATAGTTTGTTTTTCATATTTAACCGCTTCAGGACAGTGTGCAATCGGCCATAAAGTTTTACAGTCTGAGAGTGAAGATAATATAATCTTTTGTTCGAAAGACCCCTCAAGCAATTACACTATAAATAGTCATTTGCATTTCCATTCGCAGTAATAAATAGGCTTCACACGCGTTGCTAAGGCAGAGAAGGCAAGCAATAACGCTTGATTAGGGCTCGCAGTTAAAATAATAAAGTCGATCCTTCCATAGAAGAAATCCTATCCATTTTGCCAAGCCTAGGTAGCCGTTTACATAAAGAGGTCCTTTAACTTATAAATATAAAGAGGTTTCACTTTTGTGCTTTAGGTGCATAAAAGTACTAACTTAGGGGAGGCGGTCGCTTAGCAAGATTTAATTGCGCTTCTTCGTTTAATCTTCTATCCTTGTTTTTTGATTAACATAAGACAAACTCAAGCTATCTAGAAGATGCTGAAAGCGTCCTTACTCAAGATTAAAACAGATACAAGAAAGATAAAACATGCCTCCAGTGAGTTGGGGGGGGAGGTGACAGTTCTGGTTACCTATCTTATCTATGTCGATAAGTTTAACCAATAATTTTGACTATGCCTACGATATTTACACCGACTATCAAATTTACAAGCCAGTCAGGTGCAAATCATCCATTAGCATTACGTAAACATCCCCTGGATATGAGCACAGAATCACACGTTCTGACTGGCTCCCTACCGCTAGACTATAAGCTGATATATATCGGATAGAGAAATCTCGCAGGTTAACGCTTGAAATAGATACATTTTCGTCAGAAAAGTTTCTATCGCTCAATAAGAAGACTTTCTTACAATCCATGAGTTGTCTTAAAGTAAAAAAAACTGTTCAATTCAGTCTTAATACATGGAAGACCATCGCAGTTGTGCCTTACGCAACGTAAAAGCCTGAAAAAAATCAGGATTGAAAAGGATTCGAACATATAACCTGTGTTACCGGCGCAGTGCTCTTACCAACTGAGCTATTAAGCCAATTAACTGGGAGCTTGTCATTGTGCTAGTTCATAATATATCTGTGGAAGATAGATATATGAAAGACATCAACTCAAGAAATCAACTCGGCATCACACTCATCCTTTGCATGAAACTGAACGCCAATCGATTTAGGGAAATAATTTTCAATTTGTAACAGCATTTTCTGAACTTGATTGGCTTTTCCTGTTTGGCTATTCGCTGATATTTATCTGTTTTCTGTGCCAAGACATTTTTCCCTGTTTCTATTCTGCCCTCTTCTGAGTACATTTTATTTCACATAGTATCTGAGAAACTACTTGCATGCTCCTTGGTTAACTTTATTGATCAATTAAAAAAACAGCAAAGCAAAAACTTTCCAGAAATACATATATATATTGCTTGGTAAGCTTAGACTTTTTGTAAGGAAAAGTGATAAAAATAAATTTTAAAAAGAGCCTCTTTTCTTATTTGTGGGAAGTTTCTATCAGAGGTAATTTTCTCTTTTTGTAAGTTTTACTCATTTAAAGTTTTATTTCTTTTAGATTTTTCCAGACTTCCCAGCCGGAGAGGTGAATGTATCTTTGACGTATGAAAAGAGTACAAGTCGTTTGAAGTTGAACATTGTAAAAGCCAGGAGCCTCTGCTGTAAGGCTCTTGAAGGAAAAAGACAAGACTCTTGCGGCGTCAGCTGTTCAGGTGACCTAATTAGCGATAAACTACCCCTGGATATGAGCAATCGCGCCCTCTGCCTTTGCCTCTCTACGAGCAAGGTATCGGCTGTTATAAACTATCACATATTTTCGCTTGCATGTGATCAGGTCAAAATGCGTATCGGGACACAATATGTTTCGACTAAAAGTGGGAAGTGTCACACGATAATTTCCCACGTGATATATCCCGGTTTAAAGAAATTTTGTGTCACCTCAAAATGGTGGAAATGGTTTATTGTTGAAAAACCAGATCATTAAAAATAATTTTTGAATGGACGGTGCTGGAAAAATAGAAAAAAAAAACAAATTCATTATCCCAAGCAGTACCCATATGTTTTTGACACGCGCGCTGTTTCCAGCCAAACTATTTCAAGGACAATTCATACAATAACCATTATAATATGTGGCTTTAAAAATATGCATGGATAATTGTCTTTGCACTTTATCTACTTCTCGAAGCACACAATTTTTCTTGAGCTTTGTTCTGTAAACGCATTCGCTTCTCGACAGAGAAATTCTTTCGATAAGTTTATAGAATTATTTTTGTGCAATAAAAAATGTTATTTTAGCCAATTGCGTGGTCCATGAGCTGACAGCCAAAGCATGCGCACTATGCGCTTCATTTGCATAAGCTCGTGCGCTCATAAGCTCTCTAAATTAAAGAAAAACGAAAGACCCTAAAGCTAATGCAGAAACTAGAAGCGAGAAGGAGACAACCGTTTTTTCTTTATTTCTTTTCAATTTTACTGATCGTCTCCCAGCAGCATGCAGGACGTAGTCATGAGATTGACCTAGTTGTTCACTACGTAACTGTCTATCTTTCAGAGCTACTGGCAGCTTAGCAGTGTGGCATGGGCAAGCGCTAAATGCCTGCCAAAGACTGAGATTTCTGTTTGTAACACGCCATGATCGTGAAAAAGTGAATATAATTTACAAACATCACATTACATAACAGAGTGATGCTTTTTCTCTCTCTTTTTCTTTTTTTGCAGAATTGTACATAAACGCGTCCCTGCTGAATGGACAAGGCCTCTTGCAATCATATCGAACTTCAAAAAAGAAAGGGGGTGCCGAAATACTGTTTTATGAAAATTATGCCTTTGACCTTACATCTCTATGCCTGCATGAACTAACTCTACGATTGACCGCCATGCATTGCTGCAAACACGTCATCAGTACACACCACGTGATTGGACATGTGGATACAGATGACAAATCTAGTGAAACATCATTCGGTCGTCATTGGTTAGAAGTGATCACGTGTTCAGGAAGGAACGTCAATAGATGGCACACACTCTGGTGTTAGTCCCTGAGCCGTGATCCTGAAAAAACGGTCAACCCACTTTATTTTGTGCAGGATAATGTTGGTTAATTCATCATCATCATCATCATCATCATCATCATCATCATCCTCATCATCATCGTCATCATCATCATCATCATCATCATCATCATCTATTTGCCTTTATATCAAAATATATACGAGAAATTTACAGCATTCAGCATTGTATCTTTGACGAGGAGACCTCAAGAAACCACCCGTCTTATGGGAGAGGCCACCTCGCCTCAGCAGTTAAAATGGTATCAGAAAAATATATAATTGCTACTACAAAGGCCTAAAGATGGGGGAATAATTAAAATTAATTTCACTTCAACTTCAAACTCAGTTTTCAACAGTAAGATAGCATTTTCTTGCCGGATAACCCCATGCCAACTCACTTAAAAAATACCACCTCTCTTGTCATCAAGCAAAAGGAACTGCATTCTGAAAGGAGGGGGCATCTTTCAACTATAACGGCTCAAGCGAACCTATTTGTCTGTTTAAAGCATACGTGTCAAGTATAAAAGTTCAATTTGAATCCTTCTGTCTGCTGAGACAAAATTGTATTACGGTGAATATTTATATACTGAATGCTTTCAGATGCAATCTTTCAGAAAATCACGCCAAAACATTAATGTTAAAAAATACCTGCATTCAGCATTTTTTTCAGTTAAAATGGTAGCAGAAAAATATATACATTTGCAAATACAGAGGCCCAAGGATGAGGAAAAAGACAATTACCCCCTGAAAGTAAAGTATTTTAGAGCGCTTAGCACTTAAACGGATAAGCGCTATATGAATATTGTTGTATTGTATTGTATTGTATTGTATTGTATTGTATTGTATTGTATTGTATTGTATTGAAAACGAGTTACCGAAATTAATTTATTATTGACTTATTTTTGTCGTAATTTATTGATGTTTTTGGAGTGTCAATTTAAAATGACTTGTTGATGTTGAGACTCTGAAAAGTTGAATACACTAATAGTAGACTGGGACAAATTCTGAGAAAGGCTGTTATTTAAGCTTCTGTGGGCAAACTCGAGGAAAAGTTGGTAAATACACTTTTTTAGATGAAAATTATGTGCTGAACACGAAAACATTGTTTACCAAGCTTTATTTTAAGTTTTAACCCTTCAAATCTGGCTTTAAAAAACGGACCCAAATACCTGTCATGAAAGCGAGGCTAAAGTGCTAAAGTGCTTTCCTTGAAAGTAAAATTATCATTAGCTTTTAATTTCGAAGCTTTGAGCTAATAAATTTTGCCTCTTGAAACTCTAGCGTTGTGATTCTGTGGATGGACAACTTGTAATCAACTGTTGTTTTGCTGCGTGCGTTTTCAGAAACACACTCGTCCAAATAATACACATAAATGCAATACAGTTTACATTGTTCTAAATCTGAAGCGGTAATTTTAATAATGGGATCGAATTTTGCTACTATTTAATTTTTACATCATTTTAATACAGCACTATTTCATACCGACAAACCCATCCATATGCTTTAAGCCTTGACACATATAAATCAGAAACGTAATTTGCTGATGCGTGTCGAAATTATTTTCACAAAGGAATTAAATTTAAATAAACCAATAAAATTGTACGCTGAGACTTCGGGAAGGAGAAAATCACTAAGTTCTGATCGGGATTTGACTTTTTTATTCAATAGAAAGACACCTTGATTAAAAAAATGCAATTTTGGTACAAAAGTTTCGATTTTTTAAGTGCTTACTGTCAAAGTACACTTCACACACCATGATCCAAGTCAGATAAGCTCAAATTTACCGGGCTGCTAATTGGAACTGTGAGAGCTCTATGGTAGGTTGTGTTCAGCAATGGAACAAAGGGCGAGTTTAAAGAGATCTTCCCCTACTCTTTCCTTCAGTGATTGTATTATTTGCCAAGAGTCAAAAAATGACATCCTATTTAGCGGAACACAGCAATCATCTGAGGAGCGACGAAAATTAAAGGACACCGCCAACACAGAAACAAATTGACAGGATCTTGACTGCAGCTGAGGCAAACAACGCAGAAGAATTATGCTGGCACAAGAGCTGCTATGCAAAGGGTAAGATAAGGGTAATATAAGTAGATTAAGAAAATCGCTCGATTCTTCGAATAAGCTTTCGCCACCAGGACCAATTGCAAGTTTTCAAAGTTTAGCACTTCGCAGCAAAACTCTCTCGGCCGACTGGAAACTATACATGTTTTGTCAAGACGAGGAAACGCCGAAAAAACAACCACTGTGTTCAGTAACAACTTTCAAAATGAGTCAACAGATACTTGAGGGAGCTAGGTGTGACCACGATCTTTCCTTGCGTGTAGCGGCTGAGGGCAAATATCATCCAAATTGCTATAAGAAATTTCAGAGAAAAATGTCTCAGTCAGGAATGGTAGCAAAAGATGAAAGTGGAGCAGTGCTGTTATGGCTGATCGAAGAGTTGAAAAAGTCTGCAGAACAGGGTAATATTTTGGAGCTTAAGGAGGTGTGGCTCCGCTTCTGCTCCCTAGCTGCTGAGTAAAACGTTCCCTCATTTGGAAGTCACATGACCACATTTAAGGAATACCTCGCACCACATGTTGCAGACATTTATGATTTTGTTGTGCTTCGTGACCAAGCGATTGTTGAGCGGCAAACAGTATTAGTGCCTATTAAGTTCTGTCATATTTTTGTCTCACAAGTTTTAAATCAACAAACGCAGTCTGAACCTGTAATTCCTGTCTACCAGCCTGATGAAAGGGACGATTTTCTTTCCATGGTACACGTGGCATTGAAGCTTCGTTCTGACATATTGGGGAAGCCGACGCACCAGGGACTGAACGTCTGCAAGGAAGATGCTATTGCATGTGTCCCAAAGAGTTTGTATATGTTCATAAGGCTTATGCTTGGTGGACAGTCTGTCCTTGAAAATGAGCTGAGTAATTTGTGATGACGATGACAAGGATGGCGAGAGTGACATCATTGATGATGATGATGATGATGATGACGACGACGACGACGACGAAGAAGAAGAAGAAGAAGAAGAAGAAGAAGAAGAAGAAGAAGAAAGAGAAAAACAGCCGAATTCAAGACAAAATGCTCGCGCAAGAAAACAAGAACATCTTGTGGAAACAAGAGTGCTGAGCATCGCACAGGATCTGGTGTACAGTGTGAGTGGAGGCTGGAGCTGGACACCCAGACACGTTGGTCTTGGCAGTAGTCTTCATCAGGAGACACGATCGAAGCATCTGGTAGAGATGTTTCACAATGCCGGACATACGATCAGCTACTGGGATGTCCGCACACACTCTCAACAATGAACTCCACTAGCGGAACAGTGATTCCTGTTAAACTAGCTGAAGGACGATTTATTCACTTCACCGCTGACAATATAGATATTAACGAGGGAATACTTGACGGCCAAAATACATTTCACGCAACACAGTACGCAGCCTGGCAAAGAGGTCGAGAATCCGTTGGCCTCCTCCAAAATATAACACCGACTAAGAGTGCAACCCTCGAAGTCCCAGAGGAGATGAACGCTATCCTACCTGCTTATATACCGCACCGCGGTACCGCGGAGTCATACTTCAAGGAAGATGTCAAAGAGGAATGGTTCAAACAACCAATCGAAGATTGCCCATCGGCTTTAAAAGCGGAGGCAACAGACATGGCATTTTTCCAGAAAAGGCAAAATAAGGATACAAAGTCTGGCTGGACAAGCTTCAATGAACTGAAAACATTCTGAGACAGACTCTGAAGTAAGTACAGTCGACTATATGCCAATTATTTTGGCTCCGGCGCATGATGTTGACACTTTAAACACAGTCGTACAACGCATCATAGAAGTTGCCGAATCGTTTAATCAGAAGCATGTTTTGCTGACGGTTGACCAAGCCCTCTTCCCTCTACTTATGGAACTGAAATGGGTGGTACCAGAGTATAAGGACACTCTCATTCCACGACTTGGAGGTCTTCACACATCAATGTACTTTTTAAAGGTACTAGGTCAGCACATCCACGAATCTGGATTACCGACCATCTGGATAGAGAGTGGTATCTTAGGTCCACGAACCGTGGAGCGCACTCTCGCGGGCAAGGACTACAACAAGCCTTTGCGAGTGCACAAGATTACTCTTCAGGCGTTGTGGCAACTGCTTCTGCCGCAGCTTTTGGTCTATGTGGAAGGGAAAGACAACGAATTGAAACAAGGTCTTGAGAGGTGTGTTCGATCAAATACTGAAGACGATTTTCTGGAACTACTTGACTTGCTATCATCTGCTAGATACCGCGAACTAATGTCGTCTTTCATCGCAGTCAAGAAGGATGGACTACCTTGGTAGGCACTTATTGAAACTGTTATATTGAAACTAACTCAGTCATTGTACTAAATTCTGACAGAGCTGGAGAGGCACTGACGACAGTGGTTCCTATGGAATGGAATTCCGCATCAACAAATTCCTCGATAAATAGGAAAACAATAATTTTAGAAAAACTGCTATTTATTTATCAGTCAATTCCAGCAGTGCCCATCTCTTTCGGGAAATAATATTTCTCTAAAAAAGAATCGGCAAATCCGCCAACGTGAGGACTAACGGGCTATTGAAATGCCCTACTGTATAGTAAAAGAATAAGTCCAATTCTAATTCTGAGGAAGTTTTCTTCTAGTGGCCGTTCTTCCTCTGTACACTTATTCGGCCACAAAATAGTTTGTTGATTCCATGGGATTGAGTTCCGATTTGAAAGATGAATTTCTGCTCTAAATTTTTCCTACGGCTCTCTGTATTGCTTGGATGTAGAGAAAGGCCGTAGACCGTCACCTTTTGGCCATCCTCGGAGACCCAAGAGCAGCTAGTCGGGACCACGGGATTTTCATGGGTGAAAGTTTACAACAAGAGCGGAAGAGCCCCTGGGCACTTACTCTTACCGATCCAGTTCCAGAAGCGTTTGAATTCTCTCCCTCTGATTGGCCAGAAAAATATCAGCGAAGAGGAACAGCCGGGCGACTCTCACGTCTTCTTACACGAGGTTGTTTTCCTCATCGATCGCCGTAGTAGCGTGGCCCGTTCAACGGGAACATTTTTGAGGAGCGCTTCAGAAAAAGAAACTAAATAAATACTAAATAAATAAACGAAGTTGAAGAAATCGCAAACTATAACGTGGCCGGAAGAAAACAAACACTCACCGGGATTTTTCACGAAGGACTTACCGAAGGTATCGTAAATTTTTAGAGCTAACGACTTCCCCTTTCTCAAGTGTTGCATGAGGCTAATATCTACTCGAGTAAACGATGTTACTAATTATTTCTCCTTGTTCTTTGAACTACGTCTGAAACTTTCCACGGGAATCTCCGATGCACGGGCCACGCAACTATGTCGATCGAGCGTGGAAACCACAGTTAACCAAAGCGTAATATGAGTGTTTGTATGGAGCTGAAATTTGATCGAAAATAATCGGCGGTTTTCCACTGAAAATGCATTAGAAAATGGAAATACAGTTTGAAAAACATTATCTCCTGTGTGTTTGCTGTGTTTTTATTGCTTTTCCGAACTTCTGGAGGCCGATCTGGGTGATTTTCTGCTTAACGGTCGATGCGACGTCATGTCGCGTACTAGAGAGAACTAGTTCTGTCTAGTACGTGACATGACATGCTCGATCAAATAGTTGCGTGGCCCGTGCATCAGAGATGGAAAGTTTCAGACGAAGATCAACGAAGAAGGAGAAATAAATAGTTAAGGGGAAGAAAGGGGAAGTCGCTAGCTCTAAAAATTTGCGATACCTTCAATAAGACCGCCGTGAAAAATTCCCTGTGAGTCTTGTTTTCTTGCAGCCACGTTATAGTTTGCGATTTCCTCGACTTCGTTTATTTATTATTTTATTTTACTTTTTTCTGAATCTCTCCTCAAAAATGTTCCCTTTGAACGGGCCACGCTACTACAGCGTTGGATGAGGAAAACAACCTCGTGTAAGAAGACATGAGTGTCGCCCGGCTGTTCTTCTTCGCTGATTGGCCAGAAAAATATTTTTCTGGCCAATCAGAAGGAGATAATTCAAACGTTTCTGGAACTGGATCGGTAACAGTAAGTGCCCAGGGGCTCTCCCGCTCTTGTTGTAAACTTTCGCCCATGAAAATCCCGTCGTCCCGACTAGCTGCCCCTAGGTCTCCGAGGATGCCTTTTGGCTAGAATAATTCTGAAGATTAAAGTTTCGAGCGACTGGTTTAGTTGCGCCTTTGTCATTTTTTTCGACATCTCGCTCTGATGAAGAGCTATGGCTCAAAACGTCAGCTTTGGAATTTCTTTACGTTAACCAATTTACCTCATCAACTCGGTTGACAAACCCACTGACTTTTTCTATTTTACTCCTTCACCGACGCAACTGACCTCTAATTCATGCCGGAATGTTGATAGATGACTGATACTCAGTCTTTGAGATACGTATGAATCATTCCATTTGCAAAATTAAGCAAATTTCGATCCTTATTATACGAAACAGGGAGAAGAATTAAAACTTTCCACTGATGTTCAAGCGTGAAAGCAGAAAAAATCAGTACCGTCGACGTCGCCATATATATTTTTTAATCAGCGGCTTCGAAGTTTTTCTCTTCCCAACGATAGCGCTAAAATATAGCTAATTATGCAGTCTATCGTCTTATTGTGTAAAGGTGGGAAGCGTACAGAAGGCGGGTAAAGAAGGAAAAGGAAGCTGGAATCCCGGGATTTCAGGAAGTGAGAGAAATAGAAAAAATAACACAACTTTACTTATTAATTATTTTGCAATCGAATAGGTTATAAAGAGACAGGAATCAACAAAAATGGTTCGGGAACCGCGATTAAAGGGTACGGGAAGCGGAAAGTTTGGACCCCTGTTCCTCTCCCTCATCCTCCCCCATTTGGCTGCTATTTGTTATATCATTATTGAGCTTAAGCACAGCTGCACGTTCGTGAACCTCGGACTGCAGCTAAAAGTCGAGTGTTCCATTAGGCTAAGATTCCATTTTTTCTTTTAATTAAATATTGTGCTTTCAGGGCAATAAACGACACTGATAATTTATTTTTGGAAGACCGCTTATTTTTGACGCAGTCACTTGAATAATCTTTTTTTTCCTCTCTATTACAGGGAAAAGCTGGCTGATATGGCTGCCTTGAAGAAAACGGACCCATCATCATGAGTAACATGTTTTGTTTGTTTGTTTTTTCTCAGAGTCCTAATTTTTCAGTACGAGGATGCCTTAGGCTCTAGGTACATTTTGATTTGCAATCATTTTTGCAGCCGATTGTTAAAAGAGCTGTGTCATCTATTTGGTCCAGTTTTGTTTAGAGATGGCCAGGATCAAAAAGGATTACAACCGGAAAAAATTAGACAATTTTTTTTATGTTCTTCTAGTGTGTCTCTGAACACTCGCTATAAGTCTGATTATGGTTTGTTCATCTGGTTACCTTTTTAGATGTTCTAGGAGCAATTTGTTTATGAGCATTTCATGCATTTTAATTCAGCGCAGTTTTGACAAAAAACCCAAAAATCCCCATGGGACTCGGAAGAAATAAGCTCTCGATTCGACAAAAAAAATTCTGGAATATTCGAAACGAGAAAGAATGGCATGGAAATTTCCTGCGAAAGATTTTTCCGAAAATTTCGGAAACTGTTGAATTTCCGAAATGCGAACATTCAACAGAAAATTTCGGAAATTCCGGGAACAAAATCGAATGGTACTGAAATCTGGATAAACCTTGCGAAGTTGTCCTCTTTTTCGGAAATTTCGAGAAAAAATGGAAAATGGCATTTCATTCACCACTGGAAATTTACAGAAATTCAAATCGGAATTTTTGTTAATGGAAACCGCCCAAGTGTAGAAGAAGTGCGAAACGACTGGGACTCAAAGGGCCGGTTATTTAAACAAACTTTAGTCGAGGCTTAACAAACCCGAGGTCTGAATCAATATCAATCTGTCCAATCGGAATATATAGGCGTTCTGGACGATAATAAATGTCAAGCAGGCATATAGCACAGACTTCAAGAACATTTATCACCTTTAAAGGACTTGCTTATAAACAGATGAAGAGGTTAATTAGTTATCTTAAACCGCGGTCTAAGTTAGAATCAGCCCAACGAGGTTAAACCGTCAACTATAAAATGGCTTAAATTTTAATCGTCACCAACGAATGAGATGTTTTTGTTGCCAACCGGTAAGGACGTCAGTCTTAAAATCAACAAAGTTACAGCCATCAACACTAACAACTAGGGAGGTTAATTTCTTTGACCTTCAACCGCTAACGATCAGTGTACCTTTACGGCCAAGTGGAATTATGCATTTCGCCATGATTCGGATTTATGATTCGGCGTTTCTGCATTTCAGTTTGCACTCAGTCAGCTTTCGGCATTGCGAATTTGGCCTTCGGTATTTCGGATTAAGCTTTCAGTTCTCGGCATTTCCCCGCTTTCGCAGCTTTCGACATTTTGGTTTTCTCTTTCAGTTTTCGGCATTTCGAATTTATCTTTATGGGCCGTTTCAGCATATGGCATTTCGAGTTTAGATTTCAGTTTTCGCCGTTTCGGATTTAGATTTCAGTAGTGGTATGGGATTGGAATTATACCTTTTTTTGAGGAGGAATCTAGTAAACGTGACGAGGAATGAAATTAAAACAAAATGTGCCGTAATCTTCTTAATTTATGCGAACGTCTCGCTGAAATGTCAACTTGCCAAAAAGAAAAAAGAAACAGTTGTTTTTCAAACATCAAGTACTAGTAATGCCGTGACACAGGCGCGTTCAAACATCCAGATGCGTCAGCGAATTGGTCAAAGAAAACGGTGACAGCATGCGTTAGCGCGGCCTGAAATTTTGTTTTGAGTTACAGTACTAGAATTTTGTTTTGAGTGGCGGATATTTCTATAGGCACCGTACGTAGGCGGAACTCATTAAAGTAATGGCGGTATTTATATTATTTTGTCTCGTAGTATTCGGCCAGGAGCCGAACGGTGAGAGGGTTCACAAAAATTTCAAAAACGTCAAAAGCTATAATCAGGGACGGAGACCGTAACTAAATACCATTTTCAGAAGTGGCATTGGCCCCATCGAAAAAGACAAATGTGCTATTTTTAGAAAAAATTGCGCCATCGCGCGTGACACGCGCGCGTGTATGTTGCGAGGACTCAGCACAAAGAAAAACGAACAAAATGGCGCCGGAAATTACCTTCGTTGGAAATGAAAAAATCCAGTTTCTGTCATCAGTATCACTTCAATATTTCAGGCAAGCCCTTAGGGAGAACATTCTGGATAGTTACTCTGAATATGGGGATTATACAAGTGATTTCGATGATGGCAGTGAGAATATGTTAGACAAATCCTGTAGCGAAGATGCGTCGGACATGTCGGACAAGGATTTCCTCGGTAGACGGATAAAACGTTTTGCGGGCAAAAAAGGCGTCGAACTACGAAGAAACAGTTGAAGGTGAATCAGGAAGGAAAAGGGAAAAGGCATTCCGAAAATATATTTCCTCTGAGGACTTACAATTTCTTTCATCGTCAAGTCAATCACTTGTTCTTAAAATTTCACAAACAGTAGCTTTTATACGGAAGCTAGGCTTTGACTCCGAAATATCGAGACAAGACAAAGCACAGTAAAATAAACACAGTGAAATGGAAGAAAAGTATTTAATAAACATTATCACACTTTTTTGGCGAGTCAATACAAAAATCATGCAGCAGTCTGAGCAACAAGCATTGAACAAATTCAAAACCAGAAAGAGCGACATTTTTTTTGGCTATACCACGCAAAATTGACACTGGTTTACCTGTACTCGTTGTAGCTCTATCTGTGTTCCAGCAGCTCTAAATGTTCAGGTGCAAATCGGATGCCATATAAAATAAGTTGAATCCGGCTTTCACAGTTTTTTGAGAGTTGCTTTTACCATTCCGTCAGCGGGCTCTAAACTGAGAACAACTGCGTCTTGTGGTTTGCCATTAAAAAACTGAGTAAGATGGTGAATTCTAATGTTCCTCACCTCCGTAGTCTTGTTTCAGTGAGTTGGATAGAAATTATCGTTCAAGATATATTCTGTCTTCAGTTCAATCAAACATACACATGATGGCTCCGTTGTCAGCGTTGTGTGAACGGAGAGATTACAAACTCGTTCATTTGAACTCCTACAGCTATAACGGTGAGATCTTACAGCTTCAATCCGCTTTCAACGATGGTTACAACAATTTTTCGGGAAAAATCAAACACGTACATTTCAGGGCCTAAATTGAAAGATTTTTCCCAAACCTTGTGCTTGTGCGTTCAATTCGGAGCAGTTTCATTGATTCATTGCTCCACAAAGAAACGCTGCAACACATCGCAAGGTTTTGGCGCCTTTTTCGGTCAGTCATGTGATCGCGATCGATTTTTGTTCCCTTTTATCTCGGTGTTTCTCTCTCCTTTTTTTCTCTTTCTTGATTCTATAGCAATTACTGATTGCGTTTTTAATAATACAAACAATTATTCTACCCAGGCTTGCTAGATGTCAAATGATTATATCCATTTTGGCGCTACGCGCCTCGTTGGTTATCTATCATATCCAGCGCGCCCTCGTTGTACACAAATTTACGTGTACCCACGAGAGTTTATGACGTTGAGGGTGGCGCAATTTTCTCTAAAAATAGCACATTTGTATTTTTTCGATGGGGCAACGTGGACCCCGTGCTTATGGTCTCCGTCCCCGATTATGACTTCTGGTGTAGACTGGGCTCGACACCTGGGGAAGGGGGTACTCTGGACTTCTAGTGATGAGGTGCGAAGTATTTTTTGGGTTTGAAATTGACGATTTCCGGATTTTGGGGGTTGAGGAAATTTTGGTACAATTAGTATTTTTCAAGTAGTTTGTATTAGTGACTAATACTAGATATGGGAAAGTTTATATTTTGCGATAGTATGATAAAGAACCAAACAAACACGACCACTAAAAAAGTGCTGTTGTTCTTCGTTCTTGTCATTTAATCCCTTCTGTGTACTTGTAAGCTCCAAAATTCAGTATGGGATTTTTGTGGGTTTCATTTTGGAAAATTAAATTTGACATACACGATCCGTGATTCGTCATTTTCCTGCCGGTGAACCATGCCAGAGACCCCTGTGCGACCATCATTTTGGTCCAGGGGATCCCCCTCGCACCTTCCCGTCACTTGAAATCCAGAGTACCCCCCGGGGTTCTGACGCCAAAGTGTTCTCCTTTTGTCAAACTTGTATTCTTTAAAAAGTTCCTGAGCAAACACACACCAGCAGAACTCTTGTCCGTAGTCCATTCAGATCTGGTCGAATAATCCATAGCGGAGCAATATTGGTCTGAACAAATAACGATAAATATGGATGGGGTCCTTTACGGACAGAATTATAGCTCCACATATAAATCTTGATCAACCTTCGACAAACATCACGTGAGTACAGTTTTTTCGTTTTGATCAAAAAGGCCTTTATACCCAAAATAAGAAACGAAGTAAGGCACTGGGTTTGTTCGAATCAAAATGTCCCTTGTTCTTGCACTGAGTACATTACTGTGCCACTCGTCTGCAAGCTGCTGATATTCTTCTCTGGCTAACGGTTCTTGAGGTGACTCCTGCACGTACACTACCTTCTGAAATATATCAAGGGCAGGTGGGGGAAGGGAAGTTTTGCTTGATATTGTTCAAATTTCCAGTTATTTCCTCCTGCCTCCCCCCCTCCCCTTATGTGTAATCACGGACCAGTCCCTTATCTCTCCACAGAAAAATCTAGGGTAACCGTCGACAAACTGTCACAATTTTGAGTATAATCGAAGTCCTCCTCATGAAGCAAAGGAAAAAGGACTGACGTCTGCACGCAGCGCAGTCTACCGTCCGTTCCCTTTAGCGGTCCCGTACAAATCCTATTTTTACACAGAGCAATAAAGGATAAAAGCGTGGTAAAGACAGAAAGGTCAAAAGCAGAATTTGCAATTTTTAAATTTTTAAAAAATTCTGGAAGGAATGCCATAAAGCAGCAATAAGAATTAAAGATGGAAAACTGAAAAGCAAAATTCGGATTACAAAAAAGAAGCGTTAAGAGCAGAAGACGATAATCACTGAAAAAGAGAAAAGCGGAGCGAAAATAGGAAATAAATACATAAATTCCATTTGGCCGCAAAAGTACACTTATTGCTAACTTCTAGTCAATTTGGCCTTCAAGATTCCAGTTTACCGAATTCAGGAATCAAACGATTGAAAATTTTGCCCATTTGAAAACTTTTGTCAAACATCATTGTATACTTAGGCGTTGCTGCTCACTTTAAATTGGCTAGTCTTAACACGACGACATAGTATGTGTTCTTAAAACGATATGCTTTGGCGTCCCAACGCGAAATAAGTTAGTTTCCGTCTGCTTTGTCGACGTCACCAATTTCATTACATATAAATGATTTTGGAACTTTTCTTTGTTAATTAATGTATATTCCATACCTGAACAAAGCTTTACATCCTCTTTGCTCATAGTAGCCAAGAGAGCATATTATCTTTTATTTCCTTAATGTATAATACTATTTTAGCATAGTGTTTCTTATGTTAATAATTATTATACCCTCTTTTACTTTTTGATATTTTATGTTGATATAGATTATATAGATTACTATTTCTTGTAATAGGCACCTAATTCAGTCTCGTTTAGACTGCGAAGTGTGTTTTTCAATAAACGATTTATTACTCGTTAATTAATAATTATTAAATTCTCAATCTCGGTTATTAAATTTCTAGCTTTCTGATTGGTTCACCACATTCAAGTCATCAGTGAATAACCCTGCACACTTTACGCCTTGTAAGGAAACTGGATGCCATGGAGTTCAAAAGTTTCGCCGTGAAACAAAACTTTTGGCCAAGAATATGGCCAAAAGTTCAGCAACGGTTACCGAGGTTGAGAATTTAATAACAAAATATTCCCCTCGCGCTTGTTGGATATGAAGTGATTATTACGAACTCGTAGCTGCTAACCTCGTTGGCTATCTCGTTGGCTACCTCCCATCCAACGCGCTTTCGTGAAATACCTTATTTTGTTACTTACGGTAATTGTTAAAATGTACTAGTCAGTCAGCAGTCTCCTCGTGGTTCTTCTAGAGTATATACGCAAAGGACGCTTTAAGCGCGCAATCGCGTTTCGCCTGCGACTGTCCATGAGCGAAAATAGGTACTGCTCGTAGTGTTGAGCGCCGGAACATGCTGTTTTAAAACGAATAGCAAAAAGGGCTTAGTAACTACAGTGCACCTACGTGCGTATTGTGAAGGCACTAGTTAAGTCCATTTACTTAAGGCTCACCTTCATCCGCTGAGCTTTGCGGTCCTTTGTTTTTGTTTCGAAACATCTCAAATTCAAACTGGAGATCTTACTGGATCGCCAAATTATTTCAGCTGGTTTGAAAATCTTCACGTTTTCAAAACATTGTGGTCGGTACCATTAACTGTAAAGGCCAAGAATTCAGTAAAGTTTGAATCCTGTTTTTCTTCGAAAAAAGTTGATTTCGTAAAGTACTAAAAGTATGTCGGAAGCTCGATCCTGTAAAAGTTCGCAATGACAAACAGGGCGAATCAGGTCCCAATTGTTTGGTTCAAATTTCTCCGCGCCGCCAGGAGTTGCCGCAGAGGAAGTAGTAAAGTAGAGCGGAGCACCGCTCAATGGCATTTCACGATCTTTCATCACCATTGTTGCTCACAAAAGCCGCTTGTCTGGTCGATTGAGATTTTTCTTTCAAGACTGTTTAAAATATCGGCCCTGCTGCCTCCTTGCTTGTAGTTTAAAACAGTAAGAATTCTCATCTCGGTCAAGTGAACTGTTTTATATCGACTTATACGTCTTGGATGAAACCAACTGGTTAACCAAACTTACTTGGAACTGTTAGACATGCGATGAATTCGGGAAAACCGTTACAAAAGAACTATGATAACAGCACATTCTGCCTCCAGGAGCCTGTTTCTAGATACCAGGTGCAGAGCCTGGCTGTGAGACGAATATAACGGACTTCTGTATGTCAACCCTGCGGGTTGTCATTCGTCAGCGACGTACCCGAAGATGGCGAAAACGGACTTCTTTTTCAACTAATTTACAAATGATACGAGAAACCAAAAGCCTCCTAAGCCGAAGATATGTTTTTATAAGGTTAAAATGAATATACACCAGATGGCGCTAGATTAAAAGTGTTAGTCAAAAACCCCAAAAACCCGCCTCCTGATAATTTCATGTCAACGAGGCCCGGACGCACAAGGCCTTTTGATCGAGGGTGAGTCTTAAAACTAGTGCGTTATAAAGCTTCGTAGATTTTAAGTCAAAGGAGGACAAAACGTATCTATTCCGAGGGAATTTCCTCTTCGTGCACCTCTTAGCTGGCTGGGAAAAGCCGATCTCAACTCACTCGCGCTGAGAGAATTTTATATCTAGATTTTCTAGAAAGATCAAAACGAGATTTGTGGCTCAGCTACCTTCGCTTGGACAAGGAGGGCCGTAAACTAATTTCTGATTAACCTCTCAGTAAGCATTTCAAAAAAAAATAGTATTGGCTAAAAAGAAGATCCTGAGGTCAATTGAATTCTTTCTATTATTTGGCAAAGATTGCAGACGGCGAGTTAGATCTCGGGCAAGCTGGCTGGTTGGTTACTTGGATGGTTTCCTGACTGATTGCCTGGATGGCCGGATGCCTCGCTGGCTGGCTGGCTGGCTCGTTGCTTAGATGGATGGCTGGCTGGTTGCCTGGTTGCCTGGCAGATTGGCTAGATGGGATTGGCTAGATGGCTGAATGACGGATTGCCTGGTTAGCTGGCCGGCTAGCAAGTTGGCTAACTGGCTAGCTCAGTTTTAAGAAGCTTTTTCATCTAATTGGTTCGTTTTGTCCTCTTGAAGTAATAGTCTTCGTAAACTGTATCGTTATTGTAATTCCAATAAAGGTCATTTATGCCTCAGTACCCACTGTTTTCGTCATTGTTGATCCTAGATCTAAAGATCTAAAAAAACTTATAATAAGGTCTATTATATGACCTTTATCTCTCAACAACGTAAAACAAGACAAACTTAATTCGTCTCCTAAAAACAACAGAAAAGCTATTCATTTTGTAATGGATATACTGAAAAATCTTGGTACGATGTGAATTATCGTGGGCGAAATTGACCCGAAAATGTTCTAGACTCCAGCACTACAATCAGTTGGCACGCCCAGGGTTTGGGTAGACACAATATAGACCCCTCAACCTATACCCCTCATTATTATTCAACAAATTGTCACTATGCCCATATTTGGTAAGGAAGCCCTCAATATCTGTCATCCTACATGACAGATATCCTGCGATATACGTAAATGACCATATTTGGAAGTGCACTGCGGATTTTCTTTCACTGCTTGTTTGGCGGCCATTTTGAAAAGCGAGGCAGTTTTAGCAGTGTTCTCCGTAAATTTTAACTCTCTGGAAGAAACTTTCCACGATTAAATGCTCTCAAAAAGTCAACAAGTATTTGCTTCAGCTCACAAAGATATCCAGAGGTTGACTTGGAATTTTCATAGTGAGAACTCAACCAAGAAAATGCTATTGCGAACGAAGCAGCACACTTGCTCACGGAAAGTTGTAAAGACTAAAGTTGAAAAGATTTTAAAAAGAGGACTCTCGGTAAGGTAGCAATATTTTTTTCCCTTTGTCTTGTCATTTCCAAACATGAGTTTGTAAATAAGTCTTTTTAAGTGAGCGGTAGTAAACTTCGATTTCTTGAAGTTCTGTTTTGATTTTTATTAAGCTTATGTGTTGCTAGCTTTTAGCGTTTTTATCATAGAGCCGTACTTTTTCTCGTTCTGAAAATGGTAGGCGATGGGAATTTGTTGAATAATAAAACAATTATCCTGCTCAATCTTGCGGAATATCCCCTGATTTAGCCAACTCGGCCTACGGCCTCGTCGGCTAAGTATCAGGTAATATTCCTCGCGATTTCGCAGGATAATTGTTAAATATATGCTCCTTTAGTATCACTTAAGTATCACTTGTACTCGCCAGATAAATAGACTTGGATAAAAATGTTTGAGTAAAGAGGAAAAATGCCTGCCTGGACTGATATGTTGTGGAACTTTAAAGTAATGTATCAGTCATTGCTAGGGCGTGATACGATCAAAAATGGAAATTTGGCAGCGTTTACTCAGCCGGATACCCACACAGTTCCAATTATCTGCTACATAATAGTTCGTGAGTGATTGAAATGTGATTAAGTGGCATAAGTGTAAAAATATCTCAAAAATTACCATTGTTTTGAACATTTGGGCTTTACGTATGCATGTTCATGCAGGTCTCGCCCAAAATGTTTTTTTTTTGTTTTGAGCAAGAAACGTTTTTGAAACACAAGCACAACATGACAGCTTAGCAGACCGCAATTTGCGAGAAGAAAGAAGTTTGAATGTGAAAACCATGTGCACGTTCACTTTCTTTACACTGTAAAAACTAACGAGTTAACAAAACCGAAAAAAGTGGTTAAAGTTTGAATCTGAGGTAACTGTATTTTTATTGGTTATTAAAAACAAATAGTATCAGCGAAATTAGCCAGTCGTTTTCATTTAAATTTACCGTTGTTCAAAGATGGTTTTAGCCAAAAAACAGGGTTGTTTCCAAGATCATCATACCCGCCTTTTCAACAATTCGCAATAGGTTTTTATGGACCTTTATCACGCGGCTACCATTTAGCATAAAAACAAAACATTTTGCACGCCTAGCCTGGCAGTGAAAAACTTGAGAACGAGTTTAGACGTGGAAAAACAAAGCTTTTTATTCTCCGGGGACTCAACACGGCCGCTCCTCTATTACCCCCTTATGTTGAAATGACCGTTTTAATTAGGTTATATACCCATGGGATTTGGTTAACCCTATTTTGCCTGAACTTTTTTTGTTTCTGAGCCTGACGGGGGGGGGCATAAAGTGCACAAAGTGCCCCCCCTATAGATCTCAAAAAGTATTCACGCTCTTGTGATGAAACTTGGCACGTTTGTAGCACGTCAATAGCTTAACAGATTGAGTTTATGATGCGTCAATTATGACGTTTCATGACGTCATAATGACGTCGAAAAGAAGCCATTTTGAATTTTGAGCCGCCATCTGGAGTCCGGAGCATGTAGCCTTACAGTTGACAATGACGACATCGAAAAATATATGAATTTGTTCTAACAAACATATTTAAGGTGGTCTTATACTCAAAAAAGGTGATGTTAGGTTGCAAAAGTCACTTTTTTTTAAATGGCAAAATTGTAAACTTTAAACACTTGGGAATGCTGTCTTGAAATAATCTCACTCGATTTCCAGCATTAAAGCAGCGAGATTTAAGAAATCCAGTCAGCAGTATGCGACTTTTTCCATAGCAACGGTCATAGCAACAAGTGTTTACATTTATTAAATGCGCACAAACAAGCCTCAATAAGAACATTACCCCCCCCCCCCCGCCTCTCTGTAAAATGACATCTGGTACTACTGTGGAGAAACACCTGACTGAGGAGAGAGTCCTGAGGTCCGAGTTTTAACCGACAAAACATGACCCAAATCTTACAGAAACGATGGTTTTTGCATCAAATTACCGTTCAGCTTGTATGTTAGTGTGACAACTTGAATTTGACAATAGTTTTAGGATAATGAGCGACGGATAAGCTGTCTAGAATCCGTTCTCTTATCTTTAAGACTGTTTTTCTCCAATAACAGAATTTCTCGAACTGAATGAACTTTTGAGCACGATATCTCCGGGGCATTGTAACCTTGTGTTCTGAAATTTTCAGCAAGATTAAAGGACTTAATTTCCTAGGTCGTAAACCTAAAAAATGCTCACGATCTTGAACTGCTTCTCAGTAAGTGAATCCTTGCCCTCTTTTTTATTTCCTTCTACCTTACTTTCTGGAAAAAAGAATAAAAATAAATTCGAAAGAGGCCAAGCTGCTTAATTTTCGAGGTTTACCTCCTGAAGAATTCATCTGTGGACAGATCTACGTTGATTTCTTACTTATCCAACCGTGCATTAGTTAGATATCGTGCTTTCAATGAACCCCCTATTTTTTACTGAGAAGGCTGGTTAATCATTAACTATTATGTCATGTGACCTGAAAAGACTCAGTTTGAAGTCAGGGCGTGAATCCCTATAAAAGAATGGTAAAAGTCTCCCGCAAAGTTCTTTTCTAAAGAAATTCACTTTTTGGGTATAAGACCACCTTAATCAAAACAAGCACAAAAAAGTAAAGGTTAATCTTCTTCTTACAAACGAACGGGGAAAAAGTGAAAAAAAGACTGAAAAAAGACAGAAAATAGTTATAACACCTCCTGAATAGACGGTCGCTATGGAAAAGTCGCGAGATTTGGTGATTATTCGTTTAGCCGTTTAAAAGTTATAATTCGTTAAAGCCGGTGCGGGCACAATGTACCCCCCCCCCCCACCCCAGGCTAAATAGATTAAAACAGCCATCTTTTATGTTATGGTAGTCAGTGTAGAACCATTTTAATTGATTACGGTAACCTCAGTTTTTTGGTTCTGTCATTGAATCTGTTATAATCAATTTAAAATAGTCAAGAAACGGTTCTTTTAACCAATCCTAATAAGTTGTAAAAGATAGGTTGACTGTTTTAACGGACAGAAAATACATTACAACGACTGCAAAATGAAGGTTCAAGTAAACGTTTTTAATGGTTATTTTAACAATTCTCTGCACCAAAAAGAACGGTATATAGCAACCGTGCAAATTAGGTTATTTCTTAATAAAGTACACACATTTTTAAGTTTGCAATACATGTTTTGGGTGAAACTTCATCCTCAATCATGCAGATGCGAATACAGCGGACCAGCTAGTGGGTGTGATATAAATTTACAAACAAATTACAACAATGTAGAAAATGCCAAAAGGTCTTGGAAGCTCGAAACAAGTTAATATTTTAAAAAACAACACAACACTTTTAAGTTTTAAAGACATGTTTCGGCATCCCTGATGCCATCCTCAGTTGAAGGAAAAAGTTACAACAAAGCTATGTAGAAAATACAACTAATTACAACGTAAAAGTGATAGAAATGCCGCGCAAAACATTATACCAGTAACAAAAATGAAGTAAAAGGAATGCTAAGTAAGACTATCGTTTATTTTTTTATTGATTATTGTATTTTTTGGTCATATATTGTATATAAATATATACTTCACCTTTTTTTTTTTCGTTTGTTTCTTTACTTAGCATTTCCTTTATTTTATTTTTGTTACTGGCATTTCTGTCGTTGTCACGAAATAAAGAGCGGTTGGCTCTAGTTTCCGAAGTTAGATGAACGCCGCTTAGCCTCAAGCGCACCTTCTCTCTGTTGTCCTCTGACTGTTTAGTAACAAAAAAGTTCCGAAAGCTATGAAATGTAATTGGTAACGCCATTTTGGTTTCCCGACCGCAAAATTTTCAAAATTAACGACCGGGACGTCTTAAGAGGTAGTCCAAAATTCCCAGCCGGAGTATCCGTATGGAAAATTGTGTTCAATTTGCGTTTTGTACAATAACTGAGGAAATTCTCACGCAGTGATTTGCCTTCGTTTATTGTCAATACACTAAAATTTGACCAATGGAAAAGCGACCAATGAAACCCTGGAAAGTGGGGCTACTGAATTATTTACCCTCTGCTTACCAAACATAGCTTTGAAGGTTAAGAATTTAATGGCAAAAACTGTAAAAAACTGAGAATTAAGCAGCCGCATTCGGAATATCCGAAAATTAGCACAAATTTTGGTACTTAAGTTTGGATGGTACTTTAGTTAGGATGAATCACAGCATTTGCTTGGCGCAGACGCGAACATAGAGCTTTACGAAAGTCGGCCAGCCGCCAACAGAATATGAAGGGATTTATGGCCGAACTCAGAGAAGTAAACGCCAAAGCAATTTTTAGAGAACGCAAAAAGGACGGGGAAGAAGGCAAAACGAAGGCGGGTGTAATAACAATTGGCACCCAACACAGTAAAAAGGCGGCGATCACCATGGTAATAGCTTTTGCGGATTTGCCCCAGATGGAAAACCTCTGGCACTCAAGGGGGTAGAGCCGGGCGATCTGTCTGGCCTCTCTTCTGGCGACCCAATACATGGTGATGTGGAAGGAGATGATAAGAAGTATGATGGCCGCGATGTACACGAAGCTATAAAGGGGCGGGTTGATGGGTACGGATAAAGCGGTTAACGCCACGGCCACGAACCAGGTTAAAAAGATCACTATGAAAGTGAACTTTTCTGTTACCCACTCCACGTAGTGATAAGGAAAGCAGATTGCGATGAAACGATCCAGTGAAACAGCAAAGGCACTATTCAAAGATCCTAAGAATAGGCCAAAACCGAACTTGTTTCGCACAGCCTCGAGAATAGCGCTTGAGCCGTAGTTTATGTCGTAAATGTACATCGGTTCAAACACCGCGCAGATTATCAGATCAAAACAAGATAAACTGACCAAGAACATAGCTGTGCAGGATTCTCGCAGACGACGATTCACTAGAATGGCGAAAATGACAAGAATGTTGGAGATTGTTCCTATCACTGAGATTCCACTGCTGAAGACTGTGAGAGAGATTGCTTCCGCAGTAGTCATGCCATAATGACTGAAGGCTAACTCATCTGAGAATGGGGTCTGTGTACGTGGGGAGCTTTGGTTCGCAAAATGTCCAGTCATTTCCCTGGTAGATCGTGTGGACCTTGCAAGCTATCAGTCCCTCTACATTCTGTAAATTGGATTAAAAACGTGACTTACATGAAGAACCGATTAGGTATTTCTTAAACGTAAAAACTGGTTCACGCCTCAAATCTTCAAAAATGTTAATGTTCAGTTTTCATATTACTGTCTTGCGTACGTTTTATAATAAGAAGACAAAATCAAAGGAACTAGCAACTGTCATGCATAAAAATAGAAAGAAACAAATAATAGGATCTTGTGTTGAAGGAAAAAACCAGTGTTGTTGAGGATCCTTAACCAAAAAAAATCAAACAAACAAACAAAAACAAAGATTAACGAAACTGCTTTTACAATTGGGAAAGCAAAGACAAAACTTTCAAAACATTTTCCCTTTTGGAGGAAAATAATCACCAATCTAATTTAAGTGGATTAAAATTTTACAGCAAAACTTTCAGTTTAGTAAATAGCACTGGATGCATGCGGCATCGGTGTATACTTGTTCCATTTCCTACCAGTAGCCGGCTTCAAGTAAACACGTCTAATGCATGGCTCCGAAGTCGAATTAGACAGTTGATCATAAGTAGACCCTGGCTTAAAGAATCTAGCATAACTTTAAAGTTGTTGAATACAACTTTCATTTGTTGTACGGTGGTTTTTGCGGTGGTTAAACGATACAACGTCATCTACCACTGTTGGAAACATATTAAAATTCGTTAGGCCCCGACCAAACAGATGTAACATTACCATTCGATTCAATAACGTGTGACGTTTAACATTGTTGAATTCACATGTTATGGAAATTTAGAAATTTAAATTTAGTTGAACGCCAACCAACAACATTCAGTAAATGTAAATTTATTAATTCATTATTTCCTTCGTCTTTGTGGTTGTTGTTTATTTAGTTATTTGTTAATTTTATTTCTTAATTTGTTTATTTTTTCTTCAATGGATTTTTAGGCACATATTATATGTTGTAATTTTACTTAAGCACACATGTTGTATGTTATATATATTTTTTTCCTACTAGCAACTGTAATCTTTGTATCTTACAACATTAATCAATAAAAAAAATGTAAAAAAGAAAAAGCGTTCAGCATTATCCAACATCATTCCACAGGGTAACCAAACATATGTATCATCTTGAATTCAACAGTGTTGAAGGTTGTTAAATGAAAATGAGGCAATTGTATCTGTTTGTACGGGGCCTAATTTTGAGAAATTACTCTGGTTAGAAATTTCGGAAACATTAAATCATTTTACCACTTGGCTACTGTACTTCCACACAATTTCTGATCTTATTGCAGGAAATGAAACAAACGGCGTCGTTATTTTAATTAAAACCGCATACATGTACGAAATGCGGTAAGTGAATTACTTAATCAGTTAATGTACTGAATGTATTTTATTATGGCTTAGACTGCACATGGCACCGCATCATATTTCAGATAGCTGAGTTTTGTAGCTCCTACAACTTGAGCGTAACATATACAGAGGATATTACATGGCTGTGCGAAGATATGAATTTTATTTTCGAGTGGTAAAAACAATATTGATCGTCATCATTTGATTTAAATGAAATAATTTCCCTCGTCTTTTTTTTCTTTTTCGAACTGAGTTATTCTGCTTGATCTCGCTAGTGAATTGTGCGATGTATACATCCAGTTTGTACAAATTAAGTTTAAAAACAAACAAAATATGACTTACTTGACGAAATAACGATCTTGAAAGATTGGCTTACATGACAAAACCATGCAACGTACACTCTTAGGGGCCAAAAGTATCAATGTCCAAGTCGCTTTTACTTGTAACGACTAACTTACATCGAGACGATTTCTGAAACAGCTTTATCTGCGATGCAGGCTAATAAAGGCTTGTGTTATAAGGGAATCAATAAGAAGAAAACATCCGTTATAAAACAAAGAAACAAATCCAAGAACTTACGTCAGTAACGAGAGAATCAAGGAAGGTAACCACAGAAACTGCTGTTGAAATCACAAAGAATTGAAGAAATAGCGTTTTAAAAAACACACAATATAAAGATCTTCTAAGAAATATCTTATGCCAAATTCAATTTTCAGGCGTTTAATTTTTTTAGTTTAGAAGCGAGGGATTTTACTTTTTCTCAATGGGCGTTTCGACTGCTATACGAAGGCTGAAGAATACAACTGGCAATTTTACCTGGGAAAAAAGCAACCTGTATTTTTTTGCTTGATGTTTAATGCCATGTGGGCGTTGAGTGAGAGTAATAAATACAGCACATCTTTCAGCATTTTTTTTAAAATTGAAAACTTAAAGCTCAAACGCGAGCACCCGTTTCCTTAAAATTCTTGAGCTTCAAAATCAGACTTTACTGTTTTTATAATTATTTTGTGTATTGTTCAAACGATTATCCAGCCATGAGAAAGAAAATGGCAGCCAGATATAACCATAAGCTTTATTGTGATTATAATCAATCAACTTTGTACATCTGGCATAAGATTATTTCGAGCTTAGCAAAGAAACTTGCCAGGTTTTTCTCAAGAGCAGTTGCATGAACATGAAAAGTTTGTAGTTTTTGAGAATTCTTACGTTTTCATATACAACTGGAATTGTCAATTTTAAAGCTCTTTAAATTTTGGGGGCTTTGGTGACATTGTTATGCATGAGTAATAGTTGTGCTATGTTAAATTGTTTTACCCTATTAGTGAGAATATTAAAAGTTAATATCAACATAATACTTAGCAGCAAGTATCCATTAAAATTAAGGTTACTCAGCTAGTTAAATTTATGACGGTAAAGGGATTTTCCTGACGTTATTTAGCTGCGTTTTTAGCCACTGGGAAGAAAAAGGGCAAAAAAAATTTATACTTTACTTGCTTGTAAAAGTTTAAAAATTGATTGGTGTTCCAAATAATAAAAATTAAAGATCTGGACATACAGCTGTCCATACTGACAATATAACAAATAGTTGCATTAATACCAAAAATTAAAATTGGCATAAAACGGCAGGCAATATCTTCTTAGACGCTGAGAAGTAAGCATTGCAGTATAAAGTACTTTTTTTTTTGCTTTTCCTTTATCAAAAAAAAACAACACAAAAAACAAGTGTCTCTCAAAAGTAGGTAAATTACAAAATTTTAACAGACGTTTGTAATCCATGTCGGTAGCGATTTCTCGCACACCGAATATTATATAAGGATTACACACCATCACGAAAAGAAGTGTATCTTCCTTTTAATGACCTATTTCTCCGCTTCTAAGCAAGCTACAAAAACATTAGTGATATTATAATGATGGTTTTTCTGTCCATGCAAGACAAAGTTCGCATCCAATTCATTGAAAAATAACGACAATGCAGCCATATTTTTGCATTCGGGTTTTATTTTGCTTTTAAATTTATTTTATTTTTTCAAACTAATAACAACATTTCACATACTCTTTCCAGCAAAGAAAAATTATTGGCTATTTTTTAAACATAAGAATATTAGAACATTTAGTTACATTGATGTGTCAATGGTTGCCATCCTGGCAGCGAAACCAACGCAAATTAGCATCAGGTAATTAAAATGTCAGACACGTTCACATTTTGACAAAATCTGAATCTGTTATTCACCAACCGTATGCCCCTTTTTCTACAGATTTAGCGTACAAATACAAATACAAAAGAGTTTAATCGGTTCCTGAGAGGATCTTCATACTATTAAAAATATAAATATAAAGCACCTGATATTTCATATAAACTGCTAAAGTTGACACCAAAAATAGTAAAGGCAAACAAAATGTCATGGGAGTTGCGGTTATAGAAGCCGTTTATAAAAATAATTCTAAGTGCTCCAATTTACTCTTTCACTACACTTTACCGGGTAACTCTTGTGCAGGCATCAAAAACATATTCAGATAAGCCTTTTGTTCACACATAAAATGCTGACTTGCTCGGCCCGATTTCTGTGCCGCTGCGACATCGACTGGGTGAATCGTCATGTGTCGGACACGCTTTCGTACCTCTCCTCGGAGCAAAGTGAACGGGAAATCGATCAGAAATGAAAGTCAATATATGAGAGAGACATTTGGAACCTACCGAAAAGATTGCGACCGTATGTTCCAGTTTCAGGCCATTTCTGTTCGCGCTGAGGCGGAGAATTTTTCGTGTCCGCACAGTAAGCTATCTGGTATAGCGTAGACATAGCCTAACTAAAGTTATTCAAGAGAACTAGTCATCTATAGAACCTCTTTCCTACGGCTCGGGATTCACAGTTTTACCTCTCTTATGTAGTGATTATTTTCAAATTTAACTTAACGGTTTAGAAACAATGAAATCTTAATGTAAGTGATCTCTTCATCTCTTCCTATAAAACCAAAGAGCAATTTTCCTTTTTTTTTTTTGACTTAGTTTTAACCATTACACTTTTTTACGTTTTAGCTGAATATAAAGTTACGGAATGCTACTCATAAATTTAAGTTAACCCACTGATTAAATATTACTTTTCGAGGCGATTGCAGGTGATAATTAAGGAAAAGTAATTTTAGTTGCGTTGATAATCCCTTTGTCTTATATCTGGCGTCCTTTCCTTTAGTCAGTAATCTACACCGGGCAATCCGCTTGTAAAATTTTCACCGACACATGGCAGCAATATAACGTATTACATGAATTAACACGTTGAGACTTAATACCACTGGCACATCGAATCCATGGTGATCTCAACAGTGAGCTAATACTCGATTTTTTTCCTTTCCAGCGGTTGTTCACTAATTTAACGTTGGCTGTCTGGAAATTCCGTGTATTAATGATTGCCTTTGTGTTTTCTTTTCCCTTCAAGCAAGTCGTTGCTGACTTAAAAGTATTTTAATCCTACATCATCTTGCGGTCTTGTTGCGTCTAGGCTTGAGGTTTCGCTCCGCCAAACGTTTATTGAAATAGCTGTATCAAAATGGGCCCACCATATCTTGATCTGTTACCAAGAAACCTGTTGGAACAAAACAAAAACAGTAAAAACAAAACAACATTTCAATTATCATTTGCTCCACCCTCATGAGCAAGTGAGCAGAATAATTGTTATCAATTAATATTTCATATTTTACTTATTTTAATATCCCTGTTTTATAACGCTTAAAAGTTAGTTGCCGCAATTTGTAGGAAGGCCAGTCATCTATGAATGGCCGAACGTAATAACACGCGCGAAAACAAGCGAAAAGGTGATGCACTTTTTCAGGGTGACTTAATAAATTACTAGTCTAGAACACTACTTGAAAGTTATTTGTCATCCGCTGTTTAAAAATTAATTTCTAGTGATAGGTAACCGGTTGTTTATTCCAGTGCATTGAAGGCGTCCATGAGCGGACAACTCTTACTTGGGTATTGAAAAAACTGGAAGGAAAATATGGATTAAGATGAGTTCACATAGACATGAAACCGTAGTAAAACGACGAGATCTGGGACATAAGGAACTTACAAAGGCGAATTGCGAAAGATTGAAACTAAATTTACAGAACAAATGCAAACAACCTGCTGTCGGTGAGACGTCAAGACATCTTCCCAATATTAAATATTAGATTTTGGCTGACGACAATTCAATTTTTCAGGTTAGGTTTATATACTACTTGTGCATGTTCGTTTCTTTAACAGCATATCGTAATTATTAAATGCTGTACTCATTGACATTTCAATGAAAATATGAAAGTTCGGAACGAAGAAGAGTAGTGCTTTGAGTTTTAATTTAACAGTCGTTCTAGTCATGGTTTTCAGAATAGCATTTGAATATTGCTCACTGAAATTATGTATTACGGGTTAATTTACCTTCAAGCCTTTCTATAACGATTCACCTTTTAACTTAAGAAGCGACAACCAAATGGCCCTCCATGGCCCTAAATGTGACATTACCTTCCCTTTCTTGTTTTTTCGCTTTCGAAAAGGGAAATATACGACAAATACTGAAAAGAGCATGCTAATTAATGTATCGCCCGGTAAATATGCCGTTGACAAGGTAGTAATCAGGCTAGCTCTAATGAAGCAAAGAAAGGCAGACGTGTAATGTCAAGTTGGCATCAAATGCAGCTAGGAAAAAAAGTGCCATATGTTTAATTGAAAGAGGGATTGTTATTCTGCCCTAGTTCCTTGAAGTTACTTACCCTTTTCAAGGTCGAGAGAATCATTTACATCTGACTAAGCCAAAGACAAAAGGTCCATTAAAAAAAAATTTTTTTTTGTTTACTATATCTTAATGAGCGTGAAGCAATTTAAATGCAAACTAGGGCAACGTATACATCTTCTCGGACGGCTTTCTCTGCTCCCC
Source organism: Siderastrea radians (assembly GCA_964017195.1). Classification (NCBI taxonomy): domain Eukaryota; kingdom Metazoa; phylum Cnidaria; class Anthozoa; order Scleractinia; family Rhizangiidae; genus Siderastrea; species Siderastrea radians. Next base: position 61,087,599 of record OZ024890.1, on the reverse strand, counting down.
GAGTTTCCTGCGGACCTGCGCCCTAATTTTCATGAAGAGACCTGTTTTTAGGTTAGTGGTCACATATAACTAAGATAAGTACCACATAGCGCAACACCAGTTAAGTGACCTAGAAAATTACATGTTAGGTAAAAGCAATCGTTACATGTAAACAGGTGAAATTGTCGAATGAAAACATACGGACGGTAAGTATATCTGTCTGTGATAAATTGCCTTTCAAAACACGAATTTAATAGAACAGAAAAAGAAAAGGAAAAGTTCTAAGTGAAGAAAATCAATCCTCTTATGTTTTAAGCCAGATTTTTCTTGAAACGTGTCGCAATAACCCACCTATATTTGACTAATTCGATTCCTATTTGGACTATCATTTGCATTTTACTTAAAAACGCCTTTTTGTCCAGCAAGGACAGCATTATTTACCAATCAGTAACAGTAGCTATGGTAGCTTTTTGTATGAAGTGATAACAATTAGTTGTTAAAGGTTTTTTCACGATGATTGGGATGTTTCCGATTACAATGCTGTCTTAGAATAATAGCCAAACCTGTAACGAGCCCCTTATTAACCTTAAAAAGCTCCAAACTTCATTGAAATTAGGAAGCAACTGCAAAATAGCTCAAACTTTCAGGTATTTGTTTTTAGCTTACAAGGGTTATTGGTACTTAAATTACAAACAATTGTAAAAATAAGATGCTTGTTTATATCCTGGGCGATCGCACAAATTATGTATGGTGTAATTTTGCATTTAGTTTGCATTTATTTTCGCAGGTGCAAGTGAAAAAAGGAAAAAACTCAGACGGACGTCTGCAAAGGTTGAACACATTTCCTCAACGACAGGTACAGTACCAAAATGACCACAAGCAATCAAGTGTAAATCAGATAAATGTAGCTAAATGTTTTAAGGTAAAAAAAAATTGTTCCTTCTAGGTCCACTTACATATATTCTATTCTGGGCTCTCAGATTGTACAGATGGCGCGAACATTAGAAAGGGACTGCGAAGTTAGACGCGCGGGATCTGGGGGGAAAAAGGGGCGGTGGCCCAACGCGTATTTCTCTTTCGTTTCTCAATTCGCGCTTTCCGCGGAGCCTGGAACAGGCTAACTTACGTAGGCAGTCGAGATGGTTTCCTCCCCGGGATGTATTTCTCGCGGCTCGAATCATTTTTTCGTTTGCAAACTGTTTTTTTTTCCTTTTTTTTTTTCAGTCACAGGATTACTAAAAACAGTCTCGCTTACAAACATCTTGTATGTATCTAGGATGAAAATTAGCATTGCTCTTACACGGGTTTTTCATCGTGGGATGGTGTTTCATCCTTGTGCTTCAATTCTTACAAGGAGGAAAACATGCCGAATATATGGACCTACGTAACTACGCCTCTTTTAGCACTCTGTCAACCGCTGAACTTTACAAGTGACAAATTTAATGCCAACGAGTAAAAGTTATTGTATATAAAATTCGCTTTAGCCGTTCAGTACCTGAAAAGTTAGATATTAAAACGGGCTTTAGTGCCCTTTCACTAGACCGAAACCCTTAACCAAATGAAACTAGTTTTTTTATTGCTTATAAAAAGTGGACAGCCAAAAATTCATAACTTAGATTTTTAGATTATATGTAATTTTGTTAGATACTAGTTATGCAATGCTTTCGAGTGGTATACTGTGAAATATCCCACAAGTGACATGATTTTTCTCAGTATACACACGATCCTTTAGGTGAGTGTGTATACAAAGAAAAATCAAGTCTTCACGGTATACCACGAGAAAGCATTACATAACTAATTTATCCCATGCCACTCTGACTCATCATGACAGCGCAAATGAACTGCTAAACCATTATTTTACATTGTTCGATTTCGTTTTCCTCTTCGACTTGTGGTTCCAAGAATTCCAAATTAAGCCTAAAACTCGGGTTTTCTTCTTTCATTTTTTAGTTGTTTACACTAAAATCCTATTCGCCTGTCAAGATAGCAAAGCTGCTCCACTTTCGGGCGGGAAAATTTGGAGGCCGCGAAGATCGCTGGGGATTTTTTCGTGAATACGACCCATTTGATATCGCAGAATAGAATATGCAACGGCTTTCTGGCTCTCTCACTGGCTGTATTCTTTATGGCATGGGATAAATAACATTATCCTAGCTTCACATGTCAACCTTAACACCAAGTCTAAAGTCGACAACATTATATTTATTTGCAGAATAACCATGGTTCAAATGTCAATTTCAACCCAAAAGACGTTAATTCTCTTTCTTGGATTTGTGTTTTATGGAAAAGGTAACATACAATTGTCAAAACTTGTCACTTTATACATGCGTTTTTCATCATGTACAAGTAGATAGACGAAAGCGAAACGCTAACAAAACAAACAAACAAACAAACAAACTCGTTTTATTAATTCTGAAAGAGAATCCATACGTAGAGCTCGTGAATCATTTTCTATAGATAAGGCCAAACCTACGCAACCACACGGTATAAACAGAGAAGCTGACTTTTAATCTTTTGTTTCTTACACTTATCTATGTTTATTATCCCATTAGTTTACCCGTTATTCATGGTTATTTTACTTCGTCCCCATTGGCTTGTTTAAAATTTTAAATTCCAAACTACTATATCCGTATATCTCTCAAATTTGAAAAAACTGTGCCGTAACTTTTTCGCTTTGTCCTGGACGCAGTCCAAGGCAAAACCTTGTGCGGCCGACCAAAAGTGAAGCGGGGGAACTGTCAAACGACACGCCGCCGTGCTCTCCGGGGACCAAGCTTTGTGGCCACTGGTGAAAGTTGGGTCTGGGACTCACTCAGGTGGGGGATAGTGAGGTTTAAGCGTAGCTGTGCTGTGCGAAAGATCTAAAAGAGAAGTGTGAACTGGCTGTTTAGGGCAAACTGATCGCTTGACTCTGTGCACAGAGCTTTATCTAGCTAGGCGGACACCCTCAACTGGAGGGTTGGCTAACCCAGGGAGGGTCGGAGCTGTTCTGAGATCCCTGGGGAACGGCGGGGGAGGGGTGGGGAGGGAGTCGCACAGGCGCTCACGTTGCTCTGTCATAGTGTTGTGTCAGATATGTTGTTCTAAAACCACTCAGATCTACTATAACCGTTTTACTACATATTGTAACGACTATCCGTATTTTCATTTAATCCCCCGAAGATGAAGGGCATGACTGTCCGAAATATCGGGAAAACCAACTCGCTCGTCGTTCTTTCTTAGCTGTTTTTTCATTCGTTATAGTTCGTTTTGTTCAGTTGACTTTTTTGTATTAAGTGTTTCGTTCTAACGAGAAATTATAATTATGCTTGACATTTAATACATGATGACGTCACCATGCCTTACGAAATTAATTAATAAAATCATTGAAGAAAAACTACCTAGTCGCAGACTTTGAGACACCAATGGGTACGTAAATATTGTTCTGTATTTAAGTATACTGAACCCTGGCATTTATTAACCATAAATTCTGACCTGTTAACAGATTTCGAATTTACTCTTCTATGAATGAGATGATTAAATAAAGAGTGAGTAATTTGGAACCTTGGCAATTGATGCGACTAGCGAAACATTCGAAATCCAAGTACAATGGCAGAAGACGCCCTGAAAGTACGTAGAAGTGCGAAGACCAGATTTACGAGAAAAAAGAACGATTTCTTCCAAGCAATAGCTGAAGATAAAGACACTGAGATTCTGAGAACAAAATTTAGAGAGCTTACTGAAGCATGGTCCATAGTGGAAGGTAAGCATGACATTTATTTAATGTACCTTTCCGAGGAGGAGATTGAGACAAGTGAAAAATGGATCAATGAACTACAAGACGAATACAATAGAGCATCGGCGGTATATACGAAGTATGAGAATGAACTAAAATCGACTGAACAGAAGGAAAAGGAAGAATTGAACCGCCAGCATATGATTAAACTTCGAGAAGAAGAGTTTCAAAGGATAGTCCAACAGACTATCGTAAAGAAGAAATCCGCGGAAGCAATCTTTGAAGCACTTATCGAACATGTTGAAAATGTGATTGAAACAAGAGCGGATAACGAAAACGCTGGAGCAACTTTGCGCAAAACTGAGAGGGATATAGAGCTCGCGCTAGCAGATTGCAAGCGCGCGCACGACAAAATGCTCGAAATTCTAAATGAAGCTTCCACAGAAAATGAAATCGAATGGATTCGAACAATCCAAACACGTTACAACGAGACAATTGAAAAAATTCAAACTCTCACCACCATGACAGAAAGCAAAAACAACGCCAAACAAAATTGTGCACTTCGCATGGAGAAAGTTAAAATGCCATCCTTTGATGGGACGATCAGAGAGTATCCACAATTTAAACAGGATTTTCAAAGGCAAGTGATGCCAACATTGGACAAAGACAGCGCGTGCTACATTCTACGTTCCTGCCTAGGAAGGGAACCAACGGATGCGATCAAAGGCGTAGAGGATGATATCCAGGAGATGTGGAAACGACTAGACGAGAAATACGGGGACCCCGCTAGAGTAGCCGACGCCATTATTGATACAATTCAAAGTGTAAGACCCATCAAAGAAGGCGAGAACAAAAGATTCGTGGGATTTGTTGACACAGTAGAGAATGGACATAAAGACCTGAAGAGACTTGGACTAGAAAGAGAGATTACCACAACCAGTTCAGTGAGCATAATTGAAAGAAAACTGCCTGCCGAGATAAAAAAGGAATGGGCCAAACTGGTCAGCGCAGATAACAGTACAGTGGATAAAACCAACAAGTTCCCAAGTCTGCTAAACTTTCTTCTTAGCCAGAAAAGAGCGATAGAGTATGAAACTGCAGAACTACGATTTACCCGCGATCCGGCAATTAAAGGCTCGGCACACCATACAGGGACAAATAAAGATGCAAATGAAGCCAGTGGATACACTAGACCACAGAACAGCAAGTGTCTATTCCATAAAGAGGCAGATCACTGGACAAACGAATGCAAACTATATCTATCAAAACCAACCGAAGAGAGAATGAAAATGCTAAAGGAAAAAGGAGCTTGTTGGTCATGTTTGAGAAGAGGACACAGAGTTCTGGAGTGTTGGAGAAAGAGACCATGCGGTGTGAAAGAATATACCAAATGGCACCATAAGACACTTCACCAAGATGAAAAACGACCGGAAGACGCCTCCGGATCGGCGAGCTTATGCAATAACTCGATAATAGATTCTTGTCTTCTACAGTTGCAGAAAATTCCTACGAAGCGCGGTTGGGCCAACGTCCTTTGGGACAGCGGAGCATCACTCTGTTTCATTACGAATAGCAAGGCAAAAGCTGAACGTTTAAAAGGGACAAAGATAGAACTTACAGTGATTAAAGTAGGCGGCGATAACGAAAAGATTTCATCTAACAGATACACGCTTTCGCTTATTGACAAACGAGGGCAAGAAGTTCAGTTTGAAGTATACGGCATTGATAAAATCACTTCTGAAATACAGAGCGTGAATATAGATGGAGTAATTAAATTATTTAAGAATATACCAAGAGAAGACATATTACGACCATCAGGAGCAGTCGATGTATTAATCGGTTACGAATATGCCGCGTACCACCCACAGAATGAACAAAGTTCAGGACATCTCCTCTTGCTAAAAAATCGATTCGGGAGATGCATAGGCGGAACACATCCTTCAATCAAAGAGACCACTACGAGCCATAATCTTGGCCACGCCAGAATAAATACCATGATCGCCAAAGTTGAGGATTTCTATAAGATAGAAAACCTGGGAATAGAATGTACGCCCCGCTGCGGAGGATGCAAGTGTGGAAAATGCTCATTGGGAAGCAAAAACTTCACAATAAAGGAAGAGAAGGAACTGAAACTGATCGAAACCAAGCTAGAATACAACAAAGACGAAAAAACATGGATTACAGAGTATCCATGGATCAAAGACCCATCCCAACTACCTAATAACAAGAAAGCCGCTATGGGGATGCTAATACCTACAGAACAAAGACTAGCGAAAAATGCGAGACACGCTGAAGTCTATCAGAAACAGATAGAACATATGATCGAGCGAGAAGTCGCACGAAAGCTCTCTCATACAGAACTGGAAAACTACAAAGGGCCAATTCACTACATTTCTCATCATGAGGTTTTGAAACCAGACTCAAAATCAACTCCGGTGAGAATCGTATTCAATAGCAGCGCACGTTAAATGAACCACTCTTTAAACGACTACTGGGCAAAAGGACCGCATCTGCTCAATGATCTTCTGGGAATACTGATAAGATTCAGAGAAAATAGAATAGCATTGATCGGCGATATAAAGAAAATGTATCATACAGTGAAGACGAAAACGATAGAACAGCATACACATCGTTTTTTGTGGAGAGACATGAACACTGAAACACAACCAGACACATACGTGATACAGAGAGTGTCATTCGGTGACAAGCCTTCAGGCGCAATCGCCACAGTAGCATTGCGGAAGACAGCTGAAATGGGACAAGACAAATATCCCAAAGCTGCACATGTGATCAAGGAAAACACATACATGGACGATATAATAGAGAGCGTATCTGATAAAGAAAAAGCAAAGAAACTTGCGAAAGATATAGAAAATTTACTCGAGGAAGGAAGTTTCAAAATAAAGGAATGGATTTTCACCAATGATGGCACAGACCAAACTAAAACCCTGACTTTACCCAATGACGCATCGACAGCAACAGAAAAGGTTCTTGGAGTCGTTTGGAATCCAATGCAAGACGAATTTGAATATAAAGTTCAATTAAAAATTGCTGCTAAGAAAAACAAGAAAACCCATGTGCAGTCTGATACACAGGACCAAAGGTTCTTAGATAATACAAATACAACAAAGAGAATCATTTTATCACAAGTGAACAGTATTTACGATCCACTCGGGTTGGCAGGACCATTTACGATCAGAGCAAAGATCTTAATGAGACAACTCTGGGGAATTGAAGAGAAGCTACATTGGGATGACCCAATCCCGGACAAGTACAAACGAGAATGGATGCAATTCTGCCAAGACCTAATAGAGATGAATAACGTCAAATTCAAAAGATGTTTAAAGCCCAAAAATGCAACAGGTGAACCGATATTAATAATTTTCAGTGACGGTTCCAGTAACGCCTACGGCGCATGTGCCTATATGAGATGGAAAACAAGCGACGGACAGTTTAATTGCAGGCTCGTACTGTCAAAAAATCGACTAGCACCCATAAAAAGAATGTCAATAGACAGAATTGAACTCTGTGGAGCTGTACTTAACTCCAGACTGAAAACATTCCTACAACGACATTGCAGATACAAGTTTATAAAGTGCTACCATATCGTGGACTCCCAAATAGTGCATGGCATGATACAAAAGGAATCGTACGGATTTAATACCTTTGCTGCAACACGTGTAGGAGAGATACAACAGAATACAAGCCCCAAAGAATGGGTTTGGATGGAAAGCAAATATAACATCGCAGATTGGTTAACTCGTGGTAAAAAACCTAACGAAATAAATTTGGACAGTATCTGGCAAAATGGACCCAGCTTCCTTGAATTACCAGAATCTGAATGGCCAATACACGAAACATTGACCAAGGAGCAACTTCCTGAGTTAATTAAAATAGCATTCACTGTAACCAAATATTTCAAAAAAGAAGTCAAAGACACGTTAGCGTCAAAAATCAACATCGACAGATACTCAGATTTTGGAAAACTAATAAGAGTGACAGCCAGAATCTTAGCAATGTACCAAAGAAAGCCAAAATCATCCTTCAAGCACGCAACAAAGTCACTAACTCCAAGTGATATTACAAAGGCAGAAAATTTCTGGATTATGGAAGCACAGAAAGGCATGTACGAAGACATTGAAAAAGGAAGATACAAACGCCTATGCCCCAGAAAGAATACAGACGGAATATACGTGGTTGGAGGACGAGGAGAAAGGTGGATTGAGATGAGTCACAACAAAAATGAAGTTATATTTCTTCCTTATGATCATCGATTTTCACGTCTATATGCTGAACATATCCATAAAAGAGGACATCTCGGTGTTCTTTCTACAGCCAGTAAAATACGCGCGAGGTTCTGGATTGTCAAGTTGCTGAAGATGATTAAGTCCATTAGATACAACTGCGTGATATGCAAGAAACTAGACAAAAAAGTGAGTGAACAAATTATGGGAAAATTACCAGTGGAAAGATTGAAGCCATCTCCCGCCTGGACTTGTACCGCTATTGATCTATTTGGACCATTCAAAATTCGTGACGAAGTAAAGAAAAGAACGACTGGGAAAACGTATGGGGTGATATTTAACTGCTTAAGCACCCGTGCAGTACACGTAGATCTAGCCTCAGATTATAGCACCGAAAAATTCCTCATGGTTCTGAGAAGATTTGCATCTATTCGAGGGTATCCTTCAAAACTATATACCGACAACGGTCCTCAACTAGTTGCGGCAAATGAAGAATTGAAAAATATAGTAAAAGGTTGGAATCAAGAAGAGCTAAACGAATTTGGTGTGATGGAAGGATTCAAGTGGGATTTTGCCCCAGCTGACGCACCTTGGCAAAATGGAGTGTCAGAAGCATTAGTGAAATCGGTGAAGCGAGCGATAACAGCAGCTATAAGTGATCATGTCATGACATTCTCAGAACTCCAAACAGTTTGCTTCGAGGTAGCAAACCTTCTAAATGAAAGACCGATAGGAAGACACCCTACGTCACCGGATGATGGAACTTATCTCTGCCCCAATGACTTGCTACTAGGCAGAGCAACATCACGAATACCAAGTGGACCCTTTAGAGAGACGTCCAATCCTCGTCAGCGGTTTGAATTCGTCCAGAATGTTGTGAACTACTTCTGGAAGAAATGGACAAGGGACTACTTCCCAAGTTTACTAATACAGCCAAAATGGCACACCGCTCAACGCAATCTTAGGGAAGGTGACGTAGTGCTCATCCAAGATGCTAACCAAATCAGAGGACAATGGAAACTTGGTGTCGTCGTCAAGACATTTCCTGGGGAAGATGGAAGAGTAAGGAGAGTACAAGTACAGTACAAAAATCCCAAACCGGGGGAAGCCGTCAACGAGTATCACGGAAGAGGCTTTGTTACCGTTGAACGAGCAGTGAATAAGTTGGTTGTTCTTATACCGAAAGAGGTTTGACTCTTGGTTTCCAAGCGACATTTTTAAAACATTGCATTTTCTATTCTTTCTAAATGAGACATAGCCTGAATTTCAGCCGTCTCCTCTGGTCGCTCACTCCCGAGAGAGACGTCTGAATCAATGAGCCGCTAATGCCGTCCAGTGACGTCACAGCAAATCAATGTTAATTGATGCGAATTATTTCTGTTCCCGAGAAAAATTCAGCTTTTGCCGCCCTCGAGTCGATGATAGACGCACGCCTGTCGCTCGATGGCAAGGGTCAAGTACCTTTTGTTTTGCTTCTGTGTTATGTCTTTCATCGATTAATTGTTATCGATTGTCATCGATTGTTATCGATTATCGATTTAATCGATTGGTCAGGCCGGGTGTTAAACTAGTGGTTTCCATTGGAAAGTGAAGTGCTGCGGGTAAAGCGCATGCAGAGGAACAGTGGTTTAATCGGCCAAAAGTGAATTAAACAAAAATATCTTATATATAACCTTTGAATGCATAGGTCCACACGACGCGTAAATAAACCGCACTGGTTCGGTCTTGCCGGATCTCTGGTGTAGAGATGCTGGAGCCAGACGTCACTCGAAGTGTAATTGAACAAAACTGAATGCAAGGCTGGCACTACGGCAAAGGGCTGATTTATTTAAGGCCAATATTTCGGCAAACAAAATCAGCCTTCCTCAAGGCCAATAGCTCTGGCCTTGAGGAAGGCTAATTTTGTTAGCCGAAATATTGGCCTTAAATAAATCAGCCCTTTGCCGTAGTGCCAGCCTTGCATTCAGTTTTGTACAAATATCTTGGTCGCTGGTGAAACGCGTGACGGGGAAGTGCCTGTGACGGACGTCAGTGACGCATCCGTGACACAGACGTGACGAGTAGGTTTTCCCCCAAATCTTCGTCATGAATGAAAGAACGGAGAACGAAGTACAACAATTATTTTTAGGTAAATGTTTGACTCAGAAGAGACCTGCTTTGCTTAAAAAGCGTTTACTGAGATAAGAACTGCTTTACCTCAAAAAACGAATTGCGCTCAATCCTCGCTTCATTGTGTAAAACGCTTTCTTCACCTGCTTTCAAACTCTTCGCCGCCTTCGCAAAAACGTGGCTTCCTACACGGAACAGGATTTCTCCGCTATAAATTTTCCACATCCCACTTTACTGACGGTCGAGTGTTCTTTAAGGTTTCAACGTTAAAATGGTGTGTTCTCTTTCTGAATCGATTGATGACTCGATGAAATAAATACAACAAAATGAATCCTCGATAAAACATCGAATTAATAATACCGCACAGTTCCAGGAATTGCTAGAAATATTCTGAGAAACGTATCAGCTGCAATTCAAGATAATTTACCTTCACTTACTTTCAAACTCTTCGCCGCCTTCGCAAAAACGTGGCTTTCTGCACGAAACAGGATTTCTACATCCCACTTGGTCATTCATTGGCGCAACCAAGGGAGAAATAACAATAATGAGGCTGTGTGTTTCAAACTGTGTACACGATTTCGAGAGTTCACTTGCAACAAGATAGCTCGTTGGAAGATCTGAACGAAAACATTTTTCCTCGACAGGAAGTGAAAGAGCGCGTTTTCCTGTTCGGGGTATAACTTAGTTAACCCCAACATTGCACAAACATTCGATACTACTTATTTGAAAGCCTTCGCACAAAGTGGAACCCCCGCAACCGCCCTTTTATAAACATTCCTCGCACTTTGAATAATTAATGAAATAATTTATGCGAATAATTGAGAATCAGCCAATCAACACCGCTGTCTGGTTTTTAAACAGTGACGTCACTGGACGGCATTAGCGGCTCATTGATTCAGACGTCTCTCTCGGGAGTGAGCGACCAGAGGAGACGGCTGAAATTCAGGCTAAATGAGACAACAATTAAGAAGCAAACTGACACGAAGACACGTACAGTGTTCATTTCCTTTAGAGTGTGGATAGAAAGTATGTTAGTATAAGTTATTTTTAATCGTATTCGTAGATTAACTGATAAGGCAAGGCAATTTAAAAATACGTTATTTGGAATTTATAAAATGGTTAAATGTTCAGATAACCTTTCACCATTCCTGTGAAAGAAACATACCACTGAGGTCCCTCTTACAATTCTTCCATAATAACAGATAGCTGCATGAAGAGTGTACAGTAATTATTTTACATGTGCATTGCGTCTTTTTATACAACAGAAGCAGGTTCATCACCATGTCTCCACAACATCCAAGGTTCAAAGGGCATTATCCCTTCTCCTCGTTGCGATACCATCACAAACTGCAGCTGGCTGATAACGGTGTCAAATAACCACAGTGTTTTCTTAACGTTCACAACTTTTGAGTTGTATTACAAAGGTGAAGATAATCTTCACAAGAAAACGAGTACAGAACCTCGCTTGGAATCTTCTATGGTACAAAGCGACCGTTTTCCTCGAGATCAAGCGGTCGCCATCTTTTCCTTCGGCTTACAGTGGTCCCGGATGTTCTTCTTTGTAACTATCAAGGATCTTACATATCTACCTCTACAATAGGTATAGTATCAAAATATGTGCAATCTAATATTAGAGTGATTTTGATTAACCCGTGAAATGATATCTAACAATTAGTGTCTAATAGTCAAAGTTGAACGAAAGAAAACGATGGAATTAGTGTGCAATAGTGCGTAACACTTTAGTATCTTTTCCACGGATTAAGTAAAATCACTCTAAGCTAGAAACTTTGCTTTGTATTAAAATGACCTTACAGTATCGATCTCATCAACTATTTTTTAATTCAGTAGCTGATTGAACACTGAAATAGAAAATTGCGGATCATTATGCGTTTCTGGGAAACTCCCTATCTACCCCTCCCCTAAAAAATGTTGGGTTAGGGGAGGGATAGGTGGAGAGTTTCTCAGAAACGCATAATGATCCAAAATTGAATCGGCATCACCTTATATAGAGATTATGGGGAGTTGCAAAAACATGTCTTACAAGAGATATCCATCGCCTTTTAAAGTTTGAGCTTTACGTTTGAAAGCCGGTTCAGTTCTCGCTCAAAATGAAATATTCTGTTTTGCGCGAGCAAAAACGATTTTGAAACGCGAGCAAAAATAGACAGCTTGGCAGATGGCAAACTTGCAAGAAGAAAGAAAAGAACTTTGAACTGATAATAGTTACAATAAGCTCCTTCCCACTGAAACGATTTGCGCGTTCATTTTCACCATTGAGCTTCTCCGAACGGACAATTAGTAATTTCCCGCAGACTTAGCTTGCATGAAAATCACTGCACTTTGGGTGTGGTAACACGAGAGGTACTTCTGTAGTGTTATGTTTATTTTTTTTCTTTTACAGAAAAGCCTGAATTGCAGATACCAGGTTCTTTTGTAAGAGCCTTGTCAGGATACTGGTTGTGGTGTTCAGCCAAAGGAACTCCTCCCATATACATAACAATAACATTGCCCTTTGCTATCTGACTGAATTTGCCAAAACATACCTGCAGCTACTGTAACCAGCAAATTAGCCCGATCCACTTGCCTCCCCTCCCCTGTGGATCTCTGACCCCCCCCCAAGGCTAGCTCTACCGAATTCTGTGGTTCCCCAGCTTGCAGTCTATTGTGGCAGTACAGCTGCGATCGCCCTTTGACCCAGAGACACACAAAAGACCCTTCATGTCTTTCAAGCACCATCAGAGCACTTGTCTTGTCTTGAAAATCAGGTTTGCTGGGCAAAACAGGCCAATTTCTCCCCACCCTACCCCGCCAATTGGGCCTCTGGACCCTACAATGCATACCGTCAGAAAGGGCAGTCCCTGGGCAGTGTGCTGGCATATTCGGTGACGCAAACCCCCCTCAAGTCTGGCCGGCAGCAGGGGGGTTAAAGGCGGACACGTCCGCCTTTAACCCGAAAAGTTCGGAGGTATGTTTTGCAAAATTTGCTCAGATAGCAGGCTCAAAACTGACCGGCTTGCTGCAAATCAACACCGACTTGTCTCATTTCACAGGGCAAGGAGTGCCCTGCAGCAAGAGATAACATTTTAAAAATATTGTCCTTTGCTATCTGACTGAATTTGCCAAAACATACCTGCAGCTACTGTAACCAGCAAATTAGCCCGATCTACTTGCCTCCCTTCACCTGTGGATCTATGACCCCCCAAGGCTAGCTCTGCCCAATTCTGTGGTTCCCCAGCTTGCAGTCTATTGTGGCAGTACAGCTGCGATCGCCCTTTGACCCAGAGACACACACAAAAGACCCTTCATGTCTTTCAAGCACCATCAGAGCACTTGTCTTGTCTTGAAAATCAGGTTTGCTGGGCAAAACAGGCCAATTTCTCCCCACCCTACCCCCCCCAATTGGGCCTCCAGACGCTTACAATGCCTACCATCAGAAAGGGCAGTCCCTGGGCAGTGTGTTGGCATATCGGGTGACGCAAACCCCCCTCAAGTCTGGCCGGCCGCAGGGGGGTTAAAGGCAGACACGTCCGCCTTTAACCCGAAAAGTTCGGAGGTATGTTTTGCAAAATTTGCTCAGATAGCAGGCTCAAAACTGACCGGCTTGCTGCAAATCAACACCGACTTGTCTCATTTCACAGGGCAAGGAGTGCCCTGCAGCAAGAGATAACATTTTAAAAAAATATTGCCCTTTGCTATCTGACTGAATTTGCCAAAACATACCTGCAGCTACTGTAACCAGCAAATTAGCCCGATCCACTTGCCTCCCCTTCCCTGTGGATCTCTGACCTCCCCAAGGCTAGCTCTGCCGAATTCTGTGGTTCCCCAGCTTGCAGTCTATTGTGGCAGTACAGCTGCGGTCGCCCTTTGACCCAGAGACACACACAAAAGACCCTTCATGTCTTTCAAGCACCATCAGAGCACTTGTCTTGTCTTGAAAATCAGGTTTGCTGGGCAAAACAGGCCAATTTCTCCCCACCCTACCCCCCCAATTGGGCCTCCAGACCACTACAATGCCTACCGTCAGAAAGGGCAGTCCCTGGGCAGTGTGCTGGCATATTGGGTGACGCAAACCTCCCTCAAGTCTGGCCGGCCGCAGGGGGGTTAAAGGCGGACACGTCTACCTTTAAACCGAAAAGTTCAGGGGTATGTTTTGCAAAATTTGCTCAGATAGCAGGCTCAAAACTGACCGGCTTGCTGCAAATCAACACCGACTTGTCTCATTTCACAGGGCAAGGAGTGCCCTGCAGCAAGAGATAACATTTTAAAAATATTGCCCTTTGCTAGCAGTCTCGAAACTGACCGGCTTGCTGCAAATCAACACCGACTTGTCTCATTTCACAGGGCGAGGAGTGCCCTGCAGCAAGAGATAACATTTTAAAAATATTGCCCTTTGCTAGCAGGCTCAAAACTGACCGGCATTGCTGCAAATCAACACCGACTTGTCTCATTTCACAGGGCAAGGAGTACCCTGCAGCAAGAGATAACATTTTAAAAAAATTTTGGTTTTTGCTATCTGACTGAATTTGCCAAAACATACCTGCAGCTACTGTAACCAGCAAATTAGCCCGATCCACTTGGCTCCCCTCCAATGTGGATCTCTGACCCCCCAGGGCTAGCTCTGCCGAATTCTGTGATTCCCCAGCTTGCAGTCTATTGTGGCAGTACAGCTGCGATCGCCCTTTGACCCAGACACACACAAAAGACCCTTCATGTCTTTCAAGCACCATCAGGGCACTTGTCTTGTCTTGAAAATCAGGTTTGCTGGGCAAAACAGGCCAATTTCTCCCTACCCTACCCCCCCCCCCAATTGGGCCTCCGGACCCCTACAATGCCTACCGTCAGAAAGGGCAGTCCCTGGGCAGTGTGCTGGCATATTGGGTGACGCAAACTCTCCCTCAAGTCTGGCCGGTCGCAGGGGGGTTAAAGGCGGACACGTCCGCCTTTAACCCGAAAAGTTCGGTTGTATGTTTTGCAAAATTTGCTCAGATAGCAGGCTCAAAACTGCCCGGCTTGGTGCAAATCAACACCGACTTGTCTCATTTCACAGGGCAAGGAGTGCCCTGCAGCAAGAGATAACATTTTAAAAATATTGCCCTTTGCTATCTGACTGAATTTGCCAACACATACCTGCAGCTACTGTAACCAGCAAATTAGCCCGATCCACTTGCCTCCCCTCCCCTGTGGAGCTCTGACCCCCTAAGGCTAGCTCTGCCGAATTCTGTGGTTCCCCAGCTTGCAGTCTATTGTGGCAGTACACACAAAAGACCCTTCATGTCTTTCAAGCACCATCAGAGCACTTGTCTTGTCTTGAAAATCAGGTTTGCTGGGCAAAACAGGCCAATTTCTCCCCACACTAACCCCCCAATTGGGCCTCCGGACCCCTCCAATGCCTATCGTCAGAAAGGGCAGTCCCTGGGCAGTGTGCTGGCATATTGGGTGACGCAAACCTCCCTCAAGTCTGGCCGGCCGCAGGGGGGTTAAAGGCGGACACGTCCACCTTTAACCCGAAAAGTTCGGGGGTATGTTTTGCAAAATTTGCTCAGATAGCAGGCTCAAAACTGACCGGCTTGCTGCAAATCAACACCGACTTGTCTCATTTCACAGGGCAAGGAGTGCCCTGCAGCAAGAGATAACATTTTAAAAATATTGTCCTTTGCTATCTGACTGAATTTGCCAAAACATACCTGCAGCTACTGTAACCAGCAAATTAGCCCGATCTACTTGCCTCCCTTCACCTGTGGATCTCTGACCCCCCAAGGCTAGCTCTGCCGAATTCTGTGGTTCCCCAGCTTGCAGTCTATTGTGGCAGTACACACAAAAGACCCTTCATGTCTTTCAAGCACCATCAGAGCACTTGTCTTGTCTTGAAAATCAGGTTTGCTGGGCAAAACAGGCCAATTTCTCCCCACCCTAACCCCCCAATTGGGCCTCCGAACCCCTCCAATGCCTACCGTCAGAAAGGGCAGTGCCTGGGCAGTGTGCTGGCATATTGGGTGACGCAAACCTCCCTCAAGTCTGGCCGGCCGCAGGGGGGTTAAAGGCGGACACGTCCACCTTTAACCCGAAAAGTTCGGGGGTATGTTTTGCAAAATTTGCTCAGATAGCAGGCTCAAAACTGACCGGCTTGCTGCAAATCAACACCGACTTGTCTCATTTCACAGGGCAAGGAGTGCCCTGCAGCAAGAGATAACATTTTAAAAATATTGTCCTTTGCTATCTGACTGAATTTGCCAAAACATACCTGCAGCTACTGTAACCAGCAAATTAGCCCGATCCACTTGCCTCCCCTCCCCTGTGGATCTCTAAGCCCCCAAGGCTAGCTCTGCCGAATTCTGTGGTTCCCCAGCTTGCAGTCTATTGTGGCAGTACAGCTGCGATCGCCCTTTGACCCAGAGATATACACAAAAGACCCTTCATGTCTTTAAAGCACCATCAGAGCACTTGTCTTGTCTTGAAAATCAGGTTTGCTGGGCAAAACAGGCCAATTTCTCCCCACCCTACCCCCCCAATTGGGCCTCCAGACCCCTACAATGCCTACCGTCAGAAAGGGCAGTCCCTGGGTAGTGTGCTGGCGTATCGGGTGACGCAAACCTCCCTCAAGTCTGGCCGGCCGCAGGGGGGTTAAAGGCGGACACGTCCGCCTTTAACCCGAAAAGTTCGTTTGTATGTTTTGCAAAATTTGCTCAGATATAGAGAGGGAAAGTCGGTTCGTCAAAAACCACTAAAATGGCCATAAATCGGCTCGGGGAGCCCACAGGAAAGAAGAAACACACAACTAAACTAAGGTAAGCTGATTTTTATTTAAATCTCTTCACATTCATAGCTTACAGAAACAATCGTCTTTCTTTCCCATACAAACCCTTATAATTCGACGGTTAGGCAACAGTGCTAACGCTCACATTTCGAGCTTGGGCTACCTGTGGTCCAATTCGTCAAACCTTAAGCTCCAGCAGCTGAATAAGGCTAGCCCTTGAAAATTAGATTTCCTGGTAGATATGGCACACACCTTAAGAGCGGCTCGCCATAGATGTCGAGAATCCGGCGTTACTGACCAAAATTTTGAACGCATCTTCTCGTTTGCGCAACCTTTTAGTCGCACTGATCATGACATGCTATCTAAACAACCCGATACATGAATTTACTGTGCGTTCACTGTTGACTGTCAAAACGTAGAGCGGAAGATAATGTTTTGATGTAAGAGGATATTAATTGTCCTTTCAGACTGATCTTGAAAGGTCACAAGACTATCAGGGTTTTCTCAGAATAAGGGGAAGTCCCTTAAAATTCATACAATTTGGCTTTCTGTGCTCTGAGAACAACAGTCAAGTTGAGGTACCTTGTGTATGGGTTGGAAATCTTGTTTGAAAGACAAAGGCATAACGAAAAGGAATTCTGTATTGGGTAAAATCAGCGTGCTTTTACAGTGAGACCACTGCAGTGAATGCCAACGAATTAATCTTATTACAGGGCGACAATGTTCTGAATGGGGGAAATCTTCTTATCAGATATACATCTGGACTTTGCGTTATTCCTACAATTGGGCTTCCTGTCTAATTAAATCCCATTCTGTGGTGCAAACCTAAGTGTACTGGTCCGACCAACTACATTCAGGTCAGTGCGAATTTTCAATCTATTTTAGACTAATTTAGACAAGACGATATTTAATTAACGTATATCAGACCCTGTTTTAGACTAAAACGGCTTTTTGGGCCGCACTATGTCTGTCTTACATAGGGTACCCTTTCGCGCTATTTTACCTTCTTTTCACGTTTTCTATTGCGGCTGTTGCTTTGACAAACAAGCCCTTTGTCGTCGTTTGTGTTTCTGTATGTTCGATCTGTTCTGTGATCACGAACTAAGAGTTTCGGAACAAAAATTAAAGGTCATCAAATGACACTAAAACAGACTATCAAGAAACATAGCAATACTTCGCTAGAGGAAACCACCTAATTCACTACACAATTCATAGTCAGTCTTCAGTATCAAAGTTTGGCAACATTACGCAGATCAAGAAAAACTTTTCTGCTGAGACTTGTGGCTATGGTGCCTTGTCGTTTTGAAAACAAGCATCTCTTAAATCGCATACCCTCAGGATAGTAAGGTCAGGAGTCTCATCGGTGTTTTCTTGGAATAAGGGGAAGTCCCGAACTAATTACACAGCGGTACTGTCTGTGCCAAGAATAGTTTGATATGAGCAATTTTTCATGCTTGACGAATAAGTGCAATACACTAAACATTTTTACAGCAAAACTCTGGTATAAATAACAGGCTTCGTTCTAATGTAGGCACTGCTTGCTCTCTATAAACCCGTGAGACAACTCTCTAAGATGCACCAATGTTAAAAAAACTCCAGATACGTGAACAGATCCTCCCATGGATTTTACGAGAACTTTGCTGTATTTCCATGCAATAAAGAAGAAGAACATTGCTTTACGGTTTTCAACTCTTTTTCCTGGTTTCGGGAATTTTCGTCCACCTCCCTGGACTAAATCAAAACGATAGAACAGCTAGCCTCGTTTTTAAGAGTCACGTGACCAGAAAACCACGTGACCAGCATGTGGTAACCACACAATCCTCAAAAAACATTTTGAACTTGTCAACTACTGATTTCGATAAAATTTCAATAGTTTTAGAGTGTTCTGTAACGAGAACAAAATATAGCCTCGCTTTTATGTCTTAATTATGTAAGCTTATAAAAATAGCTGATTTGAAGGTCAAAATGACCGAACCTAGCTTGGTAAACAAAATTTTCGTGTTCAACTTGTGTTCAGTTTAGTGTGTTACCAACTTTTCCTCGAATTTGCCGACAGAAGTTTCCTTTTGGGAAAGTTGCCCCAGTCTACAGTGACTGAGCCACTAGGAAATGGCCGTTAGAAACAGACTCAGGTCCTTATAATTTTCTATTTGACAGTTGTAAGATTGTTCAATGAAAATGATTAAAGACTGACTTTGATTCAGAACTCTGTATTTTAATTGAAAATTATAACTTCTTGAGGTTACTTTTTGGTCAAAGTAGGCCAAAAAACAAACAAGGGGTTAGTTTCTAAAGAAACTGTGGTACTGCGTCGGTGGGGACGCCATGCCAACTCGCTTAAAAAATACCACCTCCCTTGTCATCAAATAAAAGCAACTGCATTCTGAAAGAAGGGGGCATCTTTCAACTATAACGGGCCCTATTTGTTTGTTCAAACAAACGCGTACGTGTCCAGTAAGGGCTAACGCTCGAAACGTCAGCTTTCAATTTCTTTACGGTGGCCAATCTACCTTATCAACTCAGTTGATAAATCCAAAACTTTTGGGTTAAAGAACGCCTGGTCTGAATAAAGTTAATATAGTGACATATCGAAATGATAAGGTTTTATGTTATGCAAGTGACACAAACAAGTGGTTCATATTACCTGACCTAAAATCAGGGCGTGCAAATCTTGTTTCATGTCAAGGCAATCTATTCGCTATATCGAGAAACTTTGATAAATTCCAGCGCTACGAGCCACTTTTCAATCAATGGGTGACATTGAAAACCGAAATACCAGTCAAGCCAAACACAATGGCCGATACTTGCCACGGAAAAGAAATACAAGTGTTAGTTGTTCAAGGAGAGATTTATGTTGTTGAAGACCGACCCAACCCAGTCCTCTCTGAAATACAATTCCGATTCAAATTTATGGAATTCGTTTCCAGCCTTTGACTGGGGAAATAAGAACCAGGTTTGCGTTGTAGCAGCAAAAGAATACATTTATGCTGTTGGCGGTCGTAGATACGGGGATCCCAATGAAGGGCACCCTTTAAGGTGTGACCTTCTCTCTGATCTGGAAAGATTTAATACGAAGGAAAGCGCATGGAAGAAAATGGCGAGCATACAAGAGGCGAGATGTTTAGCCTTCGGTACCGCTGTGAAAAAGACTATCTTTATCTTTAAGTGCTCAGTCGGTTCAGTCGCTCCCTAGGCATTACAATGACTTTAAATGTTACTGATTGTTGTGTAATTAATTATTTTTATAGTAGTTACGATCCAATTTAGTATATAAGTATTTAGTAGTAATTTAGAAATATATTTATTTAGTTTATTAGTATTTAGTAATATTTAGTTAATACACGACCCCACAAGCATTGTGCTTTAACTTTCTATCGTGTTTAAATAAAGGTTATTCATTCATTCATTCATTGCTGGTGGAATTGGGTCTGCTGGAAATGTTTTGCAGACTTGCGAGGTGTATAGCACACTTACAAACGAATGGCAGTTTATGGTCAGCATGACAGTTCCACGCTTGATGGGAAGTATGGTTTATGTAACTGAAAAGATTTTTGTCCTCGGTGGATCTAGTAAACCCGGTTACGTTCAAGATGAAAACAATGTAGTTGAATGTTATGATTGTAACAGTAACAAATGGAAGATGACGACTTCGGTACCCTTCGAGAGGATAACCACAAGATCGATATCAAACTCTCTAAAGGCTTGTCCTGCGAAACTATTCAAAGACATCATCAACAATCTTCCACTTTAAGAGTCCCCACAGACAGTGAAATCCAATAGCTCTCATGTATGCGTTATCACGTGAGCACTTGATCTAAGCTTTTACCCAATTTCTCTTTGCATTAATTTTTGCATTGTATTTGTATAGATTTAGAATCCTTTTGCCTCTGCGTTACATTATTCGCTTACACAGAATTATGCTATTCTGAAAGATTGAATTAATTTTATACCTCCTATCTGAAAATGTTCGAAAAGCTAAGAAACATTTCCAATATGAGATCCTTTGCAGACTCAAATCCACATTGGCACTTTATTTAGGAAACATCTTCGTTATTCAATTGTTCGTTTTCATGTTTATCATACGACTGAAGTGATTTCTCCAGCCTAGTACCCGGGCTTTGTCTTCCCGCTCACTCGGCTTGGTGCGAAATGTGTGTCGTCACGAAATTTCGCACCAAGTCGACTGAGCGGGAAGAGAAAGCCTGGGTACTAGACTGTTACCAACTGAGATGCGAAGGGGCGCATGTCGCGAGCAGGTCATTTGTGAGTTAATGTAAGCCAGCGATATATGCTTCTTTTAGTTAAGATACCATATATCCAATTAAAACCACCCGTTTTCTTTTTTTTTTGGTTTGTTTTTTTTAAATAATAGATTTTATTGCAAGCAAAAAATACACAATACAATACAGTGGAGTTAAAGTATTAGTAGTAGTTTTACAAAGTGTCATAACTAATTAGGTCAAACCAATAAGGATATGTAACTAAATAATTAAGTAAATAATATTGGAGCAAAGGCTGGGGAAAGCACAATCAAATCGTTTTAGACTATCTTGTTGATTTTCCACGTTCTTTCAAGTTTTGAGATGCATTTTGCCCCGTCTAAATTCTTATTCAATGATTTGCTTGCATAAATATATTGCTTCACATGCTGTAGGAGCAATGAGATTTTTCTTAACAGAAGTGAATTTGACACAGGTGATAACTGACAGAAGTTCAAGAATATCTGAGCGACAGTGGGGTTGATGTTCATGTGGTGTCAGTGGCGTCAGGTGTGTATACCTGACGCCACGAAGGAAAGTTTAACGTAGGTGTGCCGCCGGTAAATCCTGACCCTACTGAGACTATTAATCCTGGCCTTGGTTTCTGTTTGTGTATCTAAGGCGGCAAATCACGTTATATCATATTAAATGGTATTTTAAATAAACATATCTTTTTCCGTGAATCAGATAATTAAGAGGCTCTGACTGTAAATATCGAGAATCGTTGGACAAGCTCAAAAAATCGAAAATCCTGATAACTTGACAGGAGAACACCTTTGGGGAGCTATCTTCCAAAATATTACTTAAACCTTCTGGGATTCTATTGTTTTCGAGAAATTCGGAAAAAACGGCTTTGCTTAATTAATTATGCAAAAATCAGGTTTAAAATTAAACAAATTGAATGCGCTTGTTTGTAACAACTTGCAACGCCAGAAAACAATTTTAATTTTAAATGATAGCAATACTCTTCTACTTTCTATCAATGGGAATTGCATGGAGTTTTGCTTTATTTATGTGGTTTGGTGGTTCTTTGAAACAAAGGCATTTTGCGCACTTCCGAAAAAGGCAAAAATTAGTAAACTTCAGAGGCTTAAGATAGGTCTTGGTATGTCTAATATCGAATTGAAATAAATCCTGTGATAAAGTTTGGCCCTACTTCTATTATGATATGAAATAAAAAATCTGGGCAATTCAGGCTCGCGCTGACAAAAACAAAAATTCGCGAACCAGTGTTGCCAAAATTTGCATAATTTGGATAATAGGAAAAAAACTGTAATGGAAGGACGACTTGAAATATGACAAATCGTTTACCGTAACCATTTTCGGATGGTCTTTCTACTAGATGATGCATTCGCTGGTATCTTCAATTATCTTTCTGAAGAATTACGAACAAATTTGGAAAATTGTTGGTGAAACTTAAGAGTGCAGTGGGTTATCATATTTTGTCAGATGTCTTTACTCTACAGCGCCAGTGGCCTTTCTTTGTTATTTGCAGTTTCTTGGGAAAATACTAATGTTCTCGAAAATCCAAACTGTTTCTTTTATTAATCATGAAAGTTGACCTACGCGTATAAATTGAGAGCTAAAATGGCTGTGTAAGGTAAGGAACACAAAGGACCACTCAAAATAATCAAGTCACGCAACCGATCACTACACGTTCATGCAAACGTAAAAATATTCTTCAATGAAAATCTTTTCCTCCAAAACTGTGAAAGAGTTCTCAGCGACCTTGCGAAGTAAAACCAAACAAACTGTGTATTGATATCTCTTAGATATACTGCCGCATTAAGAACTCATAAATACCGATCCCGTCCGTGGTTTGCGTTTAATTTTAAACATATTTATACAAGTGTAATAATATTGACAGAAACAGCACATGTCTTGACAAATACGTATAAATCATAATAATAATGATGCACTTTTGCTTCCTGGCCAAAATAGTGTCATTTCAAAAAGTCGCCCAAAATCTTAGTAGCCGTTTGAAAAGAGCGATCGAGTCACGTACACAACAACATGCTATGTCGCAGTTTTCTTCTCTCGAAGAGAAAGGTGTCATGTGTATACGAAACTAATTCTAGACTTCCCTGTCGGAATTTTCGTCCCAGTAGAATATCAACTGCACATGACAGTATGCCCCAAACACAGGGATGCATACAGTATTCGCTGGAGAACTAGCCATGGATAAAACAGCGGCCAATGTGGGAGACAAATTGACAAAACTATTCACGTGACAAGGGTCACGCAACAGCTTGTGTAGAACTTTCAAAACTTCTTCTCCTTATCTTTAGTTTTACGTAGAAATAGTACAAGCCCAAAACAATGTAAGAATAGATTGAAGAAATGTTTTAGTCCATTCTTTGTGTGTCTTCAGTGAATAAAATCCTCTAAATTAAGCTCACCCAAACTACTACTTTTCATTTCGTTCGTTTCATTATGCAAATTTTAGCGACACTGGTTCGCGAATTTTTGTTTTTGTCAGCGCGGGCCTGAATTGCCCAGATTTTTTATTTCATATCATAATAGAAGTAGGGCCAAACTTTATCACAGTGTTTATTTCAATTCGATATTACACATACCAAGACCCATTTTAAGCCTCTGTTGTTTATCAAGTTTTGCCTTTTTCCGAAGTGCGCAAAATGCCTCTGTTTCAAAGAACCACCAAACCACATAAATAAAGCAAAACTCCATGCAATTCCCATTGTTAGAAATTATAAGGGTATTGCTATCATTTAAAATTAAAATTGTTTTCTGGCGTTGCAAACGGTTTTAAAGCAAGCGTTTCCAATTTGGTTTATTTTAAGCCTGATTATTGCGTAATAAATTAAGCAAAACCGTTTTTTCCGAATTTCCCGAAAACAATAGAATTCCAGAAGGCTTAAGTCATATTTTCGAAGCAGTTTCCCAAGAGTGTTCTTCTGGCAAGTTATCAAGATTTTCGATTTTCTGAGCTTGTCCGCCGATTCTCGATATTTACAGTCAGAGCCTCTTAACAACTAGTATATACCAAACCAGTGGATAGTGTTTTTCGCGAGCTGTGATTGCTACTCAAACTCAGGATAACAATTTTTGCTATTTACCTCGCATTTTTCTGGATTTCGGCTGCTTCGCAGCTCGACAAATATCCACCATTATTATTCAACAAATTTTCACTATGCCCATATATGGTAAGGAAGCCCTCAATATGTGTCATCCGTACATGACAGATATCCTGCGATATACGTAAATGACCATATTTGGAAGTGCACTGCAGATTTTTTTTCATTGCTTGTTTGACGGCCATTTTGAAAAGCGAGGCAGTTTTAGCAGCGTTCTTCGGAAATTTTAACTCCCTGGAAGAAACTTTCCACGATTAAATGCTCTCAAAAGGTCAACAAGTATTTGCTTCAGCTCAGAAAGATATCCAGAGGTTGACTTGGAATTTTCATAGTGAGAACTCAACCAAGAAAATGCTATTGCGAACGAAGCAGCACACTTGCTCACGGAAAGTTGTAAAGACTAAAGTTGAAAAGATTTTAATTCACAGGAAGAGGACTTATTCTCGGTAAGGGAGCAATATTTTTTTACTTTGTCTTGTCATTCCCAAACATGAGTTTGTAAATAAGTTTTTTCAAGTGAACGGTAGTAAACTTCGATTTCTTGACGTTCTGTTTTGATTTTTATTAAGCTTATGTGTTACTTAAGCTTTTAGCGTTTTCATCATAGAGCCGTCCGTTCTGAAAATGGTAGTCGATGGGAATTTGTGGAATAATAAAACAATTATCCTGCTCAATCTTGCGGAATATCCCCTGATTTAGCCAACTCGGCCTACGGCCTCGTCGGCTAAGTATCAGGTGATATTCCGCGCGATTTCGCAGGATAATTGTTAAATATTCCTCTCCAATTCGGTGAACGATTATTCTACAGTAGTCGTGCCATCATGAAGTAAAGGCTGACTATTGACTCATCTGAGTTTGGGGTCTGTGTCGGTAAGGTGTTTTGGTTTGCAAAATGTTCACTTATATCGCTATTCAAGCATTCAAGCTCGCTCTTCAATTCCAAATGAGAAGAGGTCAATTTCAGTTGTTTCCAATAAAGTTGAAACCTTTCAGTTCACTGAACGAGTGACGAACAATCAATAAAATATCTTGTTCCACCGATCAGTTAACAAATTTGTCCAAGCAATCAGTTTTACAGCTACAATTTTCACATTCTCTTCCGAAGAAGGAATTTTTAAAGATTTCCACATCGTTTATTTTCATTTCGCTTTGTGAAACATTCCATGTTGATACTTCTTAATATATAGATTTAGCCAAGCCTAAAAGCGGAGCTCCACATTTCTCTCTCTCTCTCTCTCTCTCTCTCTCTCTCTCTCTCTGCTGTTTTTAAATGTTGATTTGCTTTTTAGAAATTGTTTAACTGAACGTTTCATCCAGATTTCTATAATTTTTGTAATTTTGTTCGCAAAGCCGCTGCTCTTTTGATTGCCACGGGTTATTTTGGTTTGTAGTGTGACGCACGTGTCACGCGGAAGTATTTTGTTGGTGCTGTGTCATTTTCGTAACACGTGGACAGATCGAGCGGTTGAAACACGATCACGGGAACTTGATGTATTTTTTCGCTTTTTTTGTCCGGAATGTTTTTTTGATTTCAGTTTTGAAGCCCGTTCGGTTGCCAGATATCTGCATTTTTGATGGAGAGGTAAAATTCAAGACATTGATTAACGGTCACCATTGAACAAACCTGAAGTGTTTGAAAAAGTTATATGCCTGTGTGCACACAGGTAAGAAAATAGAAAGTTTTTTGCCGACCCAAAGTGAATATGCTGTTTATGTGAATAATATTGTTGGCTAGAAAAGCTTTCTTTCGTTTATTCTGTGTGTGTTTTAGTAACAAGCACAAAAATATGTGCAAAAGAGAGTTTCTGATTGGTTTATATGTCTCCTAAACAACTGACAGCAACAAAGGGCAGAAAAATACGTAGTAGGGGAGGTAGGAGATAAAGTGCACTCCACGCAGAACATGCGTGGAGTACGGCTGGTTTTGGCCGTGCGGCCTAGCTCGAAAACAAGATATCAATATTTCATCATTTCGATCCAATTCCAATGGCCGTAGACCTTTGTCACGCGGCACCCATGTTGAGTCCCAGGAGAATAGAAAGCTTTGTTTTTGCACGACTAAACTCGTTTTCAAGTTTTTCCATGCGAGGCTAGACGTACAAAATGTTTTGTTTTTATGCTAAATAGTAGCCGCGTGAAAAACGTCTCGAGCGTCGAAACCATCCACCACCCGTTTACTGCGCAAGGCAAATTCACGAGTTAAAAGCGTCATCGGTTCTGCACGCACTGCGTTCCTATGTTTCTTTAAGTAATAATTTTTGATGGTATTTTCATTGATAAAGACTTTTTTGGAAATGATCATTATGACTTGATTTAAATATTAAGTTTTTTTTCTCACAGGTGAAATGTACTACGTTCATGGCCAGAGTTAGGATAGATTCTTATGTGGCTCTGATTGTAGTGGCCTTGCGAACACAGGCCCCTTTTCCGCCTTAGGGGTCTGAAAAATCCAAGTGCTCTAGCGTTCTGCTGTTTTTTGCTGTCACTTTGTGGACACTTTCTAAAGTTGATGAGGAATTAAAGGTCATGTCTGGCATGTTGTTTTTAAGTTGACTGAACACGTCGTCAGTAACTGCTAAATCGGTGTAGCAATCCTGTTTGAGAGCTTTCAACCAGGACAAAAAAGAGCACTGATTTCAGATTCATCATTGACTCTCCTTTTCATTAAGCAACAGTTTAATGCCACTACATCCCATTTTTTCCGAACCAGTCACTCTGACTTTCATTAAACGTTTGCAGCAAGAACTTTACTGCCCTGTCCATACGCACGGATTGCTGATTCAAGCTGAGCTAGCGTGCCCAAAGGAGGGTCAAACGTGATGATTTCTCAAATTCTGCACTTTAATGTCAGATGTTAGTCCGCCTTTCAGATACAATTTTTGCTGCTTGACCCAAGTGAGACCCTTCCACGATCTCCAAGCTTTTAAATTACCTCTTCCAATCACAGGTAGCCCAAGCTCGAAATGTGAGTGTCAGCACTGTTGCGTAACCGTCGAATTATAAGGGTTTGTATGGGAAAGAAAAACGATTGTTTCTGTAAGCTATGACTAGGAACAGATTTAAATAAAAATCAGCTAACCTTACTTTAGTTGTGTGTTTCTTCTTTCCTGTGCGCTCCCCGAGCCGATTTATGGCCATTTTAGCGGTTTTGACGAACCGGCTTTCCCTCTCCATAAACGGAAAGGACATCTAGAGAGGGAAAGCCGGTTCGTCAAAAACCGCTAAAATGGCTATAAATCGGCTCGGGGAGCCCACAGGAAAGAAGAAACACATAACTAAAGTAAGGTAAGCTGATTTTATTCAAATCTCTTCATATTCCTAGCCTACAAAAACAATCGTTTTTCTTTCCCATACAAACCCTTATAATTCGACGGCTACGCAACAGTGATGACGCTCACATTTCGAGCTTGGGCTACCTGTGGTCCAATTCGTCAAACCTTAAGCTCCAGCAGCTGAATAAGGCTAGCCCTTGAAAATTAGATTTCCTGGTAGATATGGCACACACCTTATAAGAGCGGCTCGCCATAGATATCGAGAATCCGGCGTTACTGACCAAAATTTTGAACGCATCTTCTCGTTTGCGCAACCTTTTAGTCGCACTGATCATGATATGCCATCTAAACAACCCGATAAATGAATTTGCTGTGCGTTCACTGTTGACTGTCAAAACGTAGCGCGGAAGAAAATGTTTTGATGTAAGAGGATATTAATTGTACTTTCAGACTGATCTTGAAAGGTCACAAGACTATCAGGGTTTTCTCGGAATAAGGGGAAGTCCCTTAAAATTCATACAATTTGGCTTTCTGTGCTCTGAGAACAACAGTCAAGTTGAGGTACGTGTGTATGGGTTGGAAATCTTGTTTGAAAGCCAAAGGCATTACGAAAAGGAATTCTGTACTGGGTAAAATCAGCGTGCTTTTACAGTGAGACCACTGCAGTGAATGCCAACGAATTAATCTTATTACACCCTCTAGGCTAGGCCGTTCCTATGAGGTTACAGGGAGACAATGTTCTGAATGGAGGAAATCTTCTTATCAGATATACATCAGGACTTTGTGTTATTCCTACAATTGGGCTTCCTGTCTACTTAAATCCCATTCGGTGGTGCAAACCCAAGTGTACTGTTCCGACCAACTACATTCAGGTCACTGCGAATTTTCAATCTATTTTAGACTAAACACTTTCCCTTTTCGGGCAGAATTGAGAAACTATACACTAATTTAGACAAGACGATATTTGATTAACGTATATTATACCCTGTTTTATAGACTAAAACGGCTTTTTGGGCCGCACTGTCTGTCTTACATAGGGTACCCTTTCGTGCTATTTTACCTTCTTTTCACGTTTTCTATTGCGGCTGTTGCTTTGACAAAACAAGCCCTTTGTCGTCGTTTGTGTTTCTGCATGTTCGATCTGTTCTGTGAACTAAGAGTTTCGGAACAGAAATTAAAGGTCATCAAATGACACTAAAACAGACTATCAAGAAACATAGCAATACTTCGCTAGAGGAAACCGCCTAATTCACTACACAATTCATAGTCAGTCTTCAGTATCAAAGTTTGCAAACATCACGCAGATCAAGAAAAACTTCTCTACTGAGACTTGTGGCTATGGTGCCTTGTCGTTTTGAAAACAAGCATCTCTTAAATCGCATACCCTCAGGATAGTAAGGTCAGTAGTCTCATCGGTGTTTTCTTGGAATAAGGGGAAGTCCCGAGCTAATTATACAGCTGGACTGTCTGTGCCAAGAATAGTTTGATATGAGCAATTTTTCATGCTTGACGAATAAGTGCAATACACTAAACATTTTTACAGCAAAACTCTGGTATAAATAACAGGCTTCGTTCTAATGTAGGCACTGGTTGCTCTCTATAAACCCGTGAGACAACTCTCTAAGATACACCAATGTTCCAAACGCCAGACACGTGAACAGATCCTCCCATGGATTTTACGAGAACTTTGCTGTGTTTTCATTTACTAAAGAAGAAGAACATCATTACGGTTTTCAACTCTTTTTCCTGGTTTCGGGAATTTTTATCCACTTCCCTGGACTAAATCAAAACGATTTACGTCACGTGACCAGAAAACCACGTGACCAGTATGTGGTAACCACACAATCCTCTAAAAACATATTGAACTTGTCAACTACTGATTTCGATAAAATTTCAATAGTTTTAGAGTGTTCTGTAACGAGAACAAGATATAGCCTCGCTTTCATGTCTTAATTGCGTAAGCTTATAAAAATAGCTGATTTGACCGAACCAACTTTTCCTTGAATTTGCCGACAGAAGTTTCCTTTTGGGAAAGTTGTCCCAGTCTCAGTCAGTGACTGAGCCACTAGGAAATGGCCGTTAGAAACAGACTCAGGTCCTTATAATTTTCTATTTGACAGTTATGAGATTGTTCAATGAAAATGATTAAAGACTGACTTTGATTCAGAACTCTGTATTTTAATTTAAAATTATAACTTTCTTGAGGTAACTTTTTGGTCAAAGTAGGCCAAACAACGCCTGGTCTGAATAAAGTTAATAATATAAAACATTGCCCACTGTGGTCAGTTTTCTTCGCACTGCATTAATTGTTGAGTAAGGAGTAATGTTGATCGAATAGTTATAATTTCTCCAGACCTATCTATTGCTGAAAAGGTTTGAAAAGGCGAGATCGAAAGAATAACCCAAAACTAATTATCGATAAGTCTTTTGTACTACTGCAGCAATTAACTCTACATCGACACCAACAGGGAAAAACATTATCGCCTCAAGCAGTTGCCATTAATGTTCCGACCTGCTCCTAAATAAAAATATTTAGTGAAATTATCAAGTAATGAATGAAATATATTGTTCTAATGCTCTCTTAAGTCCGCCATTGACAGCAAGTACTGATTCGCATGAATAGGACATGATGAACAGAGTAGTTAAATGTGAAATTTGTATTAAATAAAATCTCTTCCTATATAGTATCTCGTCATGGTTAAGGTAAAAATCAATTAAATAGCAACATGTCTCTTTTATTACGCCCCCCCCCCTCCCCCCTAAATACAAGATAATGATATGTACGGGATGTGACTATCGTTTAATTGGCATTCCAGTATCTGAAGTCCACTTCACTTTAAAACGGTATTAAGGGACCGGTCAATAAGTATAGGTGGGGGTGGGCCGGAGCACAGAGGGGTGGGTCACCTCGTTTTCAGCCTTCCCAATGGGGTGGGTCAGGCTATTTTGAGCCTCACAAAGGGGCGGGTCATCCTATTTTAAGCCTTTGTACAATGAAATACTGCAAACTCCCAAAGCCTTCTGTTAGCCTGGGGGCATGAAAGTCCTTGCAAAATCTACATAAAACTTGCAGGGAAAGGCCATTTGAGCAAACAGAACCCTACAAGCTGAATTTGGAAGTTTGCAGTATTACTTGTTGAAGACAATTCAGTCGACATTCAAGTAGTATTATCATACAGTAAAGATCTTCCAGAGTCACAAAGTCACTAATATAATATTGCAAATGTATCTACAGCAGAAGCTCAACATTACATTTGGTGGTGAACATCTACCGATAATACTTTAACTTCCAAGTGGCTATCAATAAACATAAACAATCATAAATGTAAATATTATATCAATAAAATATATCTTCTGTATTAAAAATAATCTGTTTTCTCAAAATTTTCATACCAACATTACATTAAATGTATTAAAAATAATCTCTTTTCTCAAAATTATCATATGAACTCTTTTCTCTAAATTTTCATACCAACAGTGAATATTTTATAGAAATGTCAACAACTTGATCCTTTTAAATATTTAAAGTTTTTTCTTGGATGATGATACCATAAGAAAAGCAATTTTACCAAGACTATTTCTGAAATAATGACTATATGAAATTCTTATATTTGAACTGCGGAATGAAGAAATAAATGTAAAGAAGATCCTCGCAGTTATTAACGCAACTTATGCAGTTGCGAAAAGAAAGCCTGAAAAAATCAGGCTTGCCGGGATTCGAACCCTGACCTCTGCGATACCGGTGCAGCGCTCTAACCAATTGAGTTAACAAGCCAACTGGGAGCTTTTCAGGCTTTCTTTTCGCAACTGCATAAGTTGCGTTAATAACTGCGAGGATCTTGTTTACATTTATTTCTTCATTCCGCAGTTCAAATATATGAATTTCATATATTCATAATTTCATCTTCATCATTCCCGGGTATATTACGAACCAATTTATTGACCAGCTCCCAGTTGGCTTGTTAGCTCAATTGGTTAGAGCGCTGCGCCGGTATCGCAGAGGTCAGGGTTCGAATCCCGGCAAGCCTGATTTTTTCAGGCTTTCTTTTCGCAACTGCATAAGTTGCGGTAATAACTGCGAGGATCTTCTTTACATTTAAGACTATTTCTATTACAATTTAATGTCTTATACAAGGACCCTAAAAAAAATGACACGAACATGAACATGAACATAAAAAAGTACTTAATATGTCCATAGTCCCATGACAAACTTTCCATTTTTCTAAAAAATCATGACCAGGCCTTGAATATAAATGAATAAAAAGAAGACTCCTGTTTTCTTACAATGTAAGTATTTATATCAAAAATATATTTCAAAGTATCACTGTTTAAACACTGTTTGGTGAAGCCAACAGTTTTTAGTATTAAAGTACAAGTTTTTTTTTAATTTCAAAATGTTACCAATCATCAAACTCTGAGTACATGTGTGCTGTCATTAACTCCGCTTGCTCCTCAGTCATGACTTCTTCGAAGTCTGCAGAGCCATCACCTTCTTCTTCATCTTCATCACTTTCACTTCCACTGACAATTATAGGTTTAACACTTCCAGCCACTGTATCACTCGTGATCACTGCTGTCACATTCACTGGATGAACTTTTCTTCCACAATGCCTCTTTAACTGCCGGTTTAAGATGTTCCAGATATTGATACTCTGCAGATTCTGTCATCCTTTTGCTGTTTAAAAGGAATCTGATCCATTTCACTTGTCGAAGGCTCAGCAATTACACCTGACTAACATCTAAAGTTTCCACAGGTCCAGTGAGTGAGTAGCCTGGCGAAATTGCTGAAAGAATCTTGTTAACATTTGCTTCTAACCGTCTCTGCTTTCTTGTGCGTGACTTGGCTTTGCCTTCCTTCACTCTCCTGGCTTTGGTCTTCAATCCTGTCTTCCACTTTAATTTATACATCTGCTGGTGTTTCTGTTGTTCCTCGCGAAGCGAGGAGGGCCGAAGGCCCTCCGAGCGTAGCGAGGTATATAAATTTGTCGCGTGGGGATCGCGCGAGGATTGCTTAGGGCGGTCAAATCTCGATCTGCCCATATATATTTCGATGGTGTCCGCACAGTTGCCTAGCAACACAACCAAATCGCGACCGCTGACAGTTGCGCACTCTCATGTTTCTTCGGCGTGTTTCTTCATTTCTTGCCTGCTTCGCTACGTATATTTACGTGCTGATATTTTTATTCTTCGTCTGTGTACAAGCAATTAGACAGCAACCCCTGGTTTAACAAGTGGCTCAATATCCATTCCGGGGTAGATTTTCAACTGAAACTGAGCGTGAACGCCGACTTAAATTTCAGCGCGAGCAAGAAAGCACGGGTAGGAGAACATCGTTTACCGGTAATAGCCTAGCAAGACTAAAGCCGTCAGCAGGACACAAACAGGAGACTGGAATATTACAGGCGAGAAATCTTGGAACAAACACAACGTGGCTTAAATTTAGCTTGATAGCACAGCGCTGCCACAAAACGAGATTCCCCAACAACGCCAGAATCGATACAAGGTCTTCGAAATCATATAACTCAGTCACATCAATTGAATAATGAGAATGAACTCAGCGGCTACAAACTCTTCGAGAAAATGTGTGCTGAAACCGATCAGGACCGGCGATACCGACTAGAAGTGCTTCGACAAAAGGATTTTGTTATAGAAGCAACGAGAGGCGACAAAAAATGCAGGATCATCAAAATACTTTTGCTAGAAAGTTACGTTTCCAACGGACGGTGACTGAACAGGTTGGCTCAAAATTATTTCCTCTCTCTACCATTATCTTTACTCTTGATGTACTAGTAATTATTATCAACATGTAGTTACTTTTCCAAGTATGATCAAAATTACAGATTACACAAGAGAAATGAAATTATTTCACAAAATAGGTTTCAGTTCCCACAACAATTTGCATATTTGTGTATGAACAGTAAAAAGAATTTAAATTCTAAGGTTAGGACGTTCCCGGAAAATATTTGAAAGAAATAATACATATTGGATCAGTAAGAATTTATAAAAGTTTATGTTTTCCGTTATGGATATTGACCCTGTTAATAGTTTAAAAAATAATATTCAGATGGATCAGAAAGGACAATTTCTGTTCACAATTTGGTTTGGAAATGCACTACTTATAAGTACTGCTCTGCCTAGCAATTACCACTTTAAAATGTGTAGCGGGTATAGGTACATACATGCATGTATTTGATGTGAAACAAAAATTACTGCTTAACATTAATTATTGACAACAATTTCAGGCTACATACAGTGACCAGCATCACAGGTCTCCTCGCAGTGCACAAGCAAGCACCAAAATCATGGGAATTGAGATCCTGATCACCTTCAACGTGATTTGTCTATGTGAAAGTTTACTTACTTCTGAAGGTTTCACATGTTATAATCTGCATTCACCCTTTCCCTTAATTAGCTACTCTTGCTTTCCATACCAATTGACCCTTTTTAAAAGCCCCAACGTAAACCTTCAAATTCTCCCTACCGGTCTTCATACATTTCTTGTAGTATTAGTGCAGAGAACGTCTTTCTACTGACATTAACACTATTCATGTTTGGCGATCAATTCCCGTTAATTCTGATGATGATCTTTTATTGCGACAATTATTTAATCCAATTTTTATAGTATGAAACTCTGAAACTCTGTGCGTGGCTTGCCATTATTCTGTATTATTCTCATTTCAATTTTTGGATAAAAATGGATAATTTTTTAAAGAGCCACATCACTCTTCAGCAGTAGTAGACTCTTGCTACAGTATCTCAACCAATCAAGGGAAATATTGAATTGTTTTAGCTATTGACACTTGTCAATACCCAGTAAATAGAACAAAAACTGTACAACAGAATCCTAAGGAAATGGCCAGGTTAATGTTGGAGATAACAAGTTCCAAGTTGGAATTTGAACTGCATTTTTGATAAACCTACTCTCACTCAACCAAAATAAACAGAAACACCACACATATTGTCTTGTACATATTGTCTTGGACAACAGGTCCACAGTACCATACATCCTCTCTAGACAGCAATTTACCTTATGTCAGAATGAAGAAAAGTGGGGGGGGGGGGTGGGGGCTGAACGTATTTTCGTACACATGACAGAGGATTAGATGCAAGTTACATGGAAGCGACTGAGAACCAGAATGTCGATCTTAAGAGCGAATGTTACCAACGGTCAAACATTTGGTGGCAACAGGTCAAAAATCAATTCCGCTCATGTTCTTATGTTAGGTAGACCTTAATGTGAAACAAATCACTGCATAGTTCGTTTGGTTGAATATCGATTTATTTTCAAGAAAATCGATATTAACGGAATTCTCTCAAAATGCCGCTTTTGAAGCTCAAAATTGAAGGCAAATCTCGAAGCTTCGCGTGACAAAATGAAGCACTCCAGAGCAATAAAAATTAACCAAACTTGTAGAACGATGTTTAAATATATGTCAAAAGCAATTTCAGCTATTTCTGCTCATTTATTTACGAGCTCTAATTAAATTTATCCGACATACTTTTGACTAGATAAAAAGTATATCAAGTTTAACCCCTAAAAAAAGTATGTGGTACCCAATATTATTCGTCAAGAATCTGGATTTCAAGAGGAGAAGGGATGTTCTTTTGTCTCCTAAAAGGATTGTTTGGGGAAATTTATTGACGCGATGTTATAGAATTTTAAAGTTGGACAAAATGCGTCGATTCAAGCGATCAGAAAAGTCAGCCTAATTAACTCAGTGTACACATACACAAACAACTTCATGTTTACTGCAGGTTTTGATC
This sequence comes from Siderastrea radians, assembly GCA_964017195.1. Taxonomy (NCBI): domain Eukaryota; kingdom Metazoa; phylum Cnidaria; class Anthozoa; order Scleractinia; family Rhizangiidae; genus Siderastrea; species Siderastrea radians. The sequence continues at coordinate 61,052,408 of OZ024890.1, read as the reverse complement.
AGCAAACAACCGATTTTAACACAAAATCCTCTAACCTTCATGTTGCTGTATCACAGATGAGAGCTGTGGTCCTTGTTTATGATAAAATTCAAGCAAACTGCAAGGAAACTTGACAGGATATCGCAACTTGCCATGCCGTTTCACCAAACATCCGCCGTTTTTGATGTGAGGATTCTCTTTTCCTATTTTCGTTCGAAAGCAGGCTCAAGGTGTTGTACATAAGATGTTTTTCCTTTGAAACTAGCTCTGAACTGAACAGCGAAACAAGAAGTCGTTAATACAAAAACATCTGTTGCGTGCTTTGGGTGATGCTGCTAATTAAGTTAGAACGAGTTTTAGTGAAATCGACTACTGCATGCATGTACCGCGGTAACGAAATTTTGGGTGCATCGAATGACTTTGGGGAATAAGGTTTAATTTTTTTCAAATAAGCTAATTCTGTCTTCCTACGTTTACTACTTTAATGACTGAGCGAAGATTCGCAGTAGATTGGGTTCGATGAGTACTTTGAAATCTGTGCAACTGAAGAAAGCGCACCTTGGTTGCGTGACATACCCTAGACTGAGCTTTTACCTGATGGGCAGGGCAAAGGGGGTTTTAAAAATATATTCTCTGTTGGTTTTCTAAGAAGTCGCACAGTTAATGAACGCTATATTATATACTATGGCTAGACTAAAATACAAAGTCAGGCATAAAAATTTCCTGTTCGGTCTTAAAATTCTTTTCTCGTTTTGTTGGGGTGAGGGTGGGGTGGGGCTTGGGCTATAGGTTTCGGGGAAAGAAGTTTTAGAGAACACTGAGTCGACAGATTGTATCGATTCCTGGCGTTCAAAGACTTTCAAATAAGGCAGTGGTGATACGTTAAACCTCCTTTTTATTTTTACCTGGTTCTTGTTCGTATTTACGTGCTAGTGTACATTAAACGCACAAACACTTATTTACGGAGAATAGACATTAATAAAAAAATCAAAACTCGTACTGGTTCTCAGGGAATAAATTTAATGATCTGCAAGATTTTTAAGAGCTTTGTCCTGTGGCAGAAAATACAACCCACTACGAGCTTTACTTGGATGACTTTTTATGAGTCTTGGTTTTTCCGCTTTCGATGCTCAACAGGCACCAACGAAAAACGACTCTACTCGACTGACACTGTAGTGCGTGCAGTCTTTTTTTAAAGCTTCCAATAGTGAAGAAAACTACAAAACGGTTAACTGGGGGGTTCAACGTTCTATTCAACACCGATCAACGCTGTTGAATTTTAAAAGCAAGTTTGGCCTTCCAGCTTAATGATGTTTCACAATTTTGCCGACTTTTCTTTTGTTTTCAGGTGTGTCACCCTGTGCAATGATGTTCTGTAATATTGATTAAACGTTTTCTATGTTCTCAGGTGTGATCAAAAGTATTGAATTCGTTTGCCCACCTTGTTCAACATCGCACAACAAAGTTGTGTTCAAGATTGTTGAATAATGTTGAAGGAGTTTGGCCGAGTCATAAAGTTTGCAAACGCCAAAAACGCAGAGAGCGTGAGCTAACAAAATGAGGGCGCAGCTGGGGTTGAAGGCTAAGAGAAGGGGGAAGTTTGAACCCTTAATCCCTCAACATGAAAAGGTTTCCCCTTAAGTAGGTTTCCAACCCCCCCCCCCCCCCGCCACCCATCGCCTCCATCCTCGCGAAAGTGGGTCGGTCGGTCGGTTGATCGGTTAAGCAAAAGGGAAAGATAATTCCAAGATGATAATTCCAAGCGAGCCGCAGCGACCCGCTATCACTCTTAAAGGTGTTCGAAGACTATCGACCTTGATATGAGGGTGACTTAGATATCCAAGTCACCTCAAGATGCCTTTAAAGAATACTAAAACGCACGAGGAAAGGGTGCAGGCACGGACTAAGTATTTCTACTCGGGGCCTTTTGGGTCTGTGAAATCAAGTTTTCGCAAAATCGAGAACCTGCAAAATTCCTTTCCGATCCGCTTTTATAATTACTGAACAAAGCTTTATCACATGTAGGTGGCTGGCTTGAATGTTGTGTGATGTTGTAAAGAGAAAGGTTTCACTTCTGCATAATTGATACATTAAAGGTGGGTTAGGTGAGTTCTGAAACAACAGATGGAAAAGCTCCGCTTTATTTGAAAATCCTTTAATGCCAAGAATCGTTTACTTATACTATTACTTTTACCCGGGCACTTACAATCAGTCGATTTAGTATTCTCTTGAACGTCTTTTCAAACACCTTTAGCCCAAACAAAAAGTCCCACCCTAAACAAAAAGAAAGAAAACATTCTCAGACTGAAAACAAGGAGATTTTCATGTCCAACTTTGTATTTTAATCCAGCCATAGTTCATTACTTGTGCTACCTCTTGGAAAACCAACAGAATATATTTTTAAATCCCTTCGCCCTGCCCACCAGGAAAAAGCTCTAGGGTTAATGTCACGCAACCAACGGACGTTTTTTTTTTCAGTTTCACGCAATTTTAAGTGCTCATCTGAAACCAGTCTACTGAGAATCTTCGCTCAGTCCTTAAATTAATAAACGTAGGATGACAAGAATAGCTTATTTGAAAAAACAATTTAACCTTATTCCCCAAAGTCACTCGATGCACCCAAAATTTCGTTACCGCGGTACATGCATGCAGTTGTCGATTTCACTAAAACTCGTTCTGACTAAATTAATTAGCGGCATCACCCAAAGCACGCAACAGATGTTTTTGTATTAACGACTTCTTGTTTCGCTGTTCGGTTCAGAGCTAGTTTCAAAGGAAAGGCATCTTTGTACAACACCTTAAGCCTGTTTTCTAACGAAAATAGGAAAAGAGAATCCTCACATCAAAAACGGCGGATGTTTGGTGAAACGGCATGGCAAGTTGTGATATCCTGTCAAGTTTCCTTGCAGTTTGCTTGAATTTTAACATGAACAAGGACCACAGCTCTCATCTGTGATACAGCAACATGAAGGTTAGAGGATTTTGTGTTAAAATCGGTTGTTTGCTGATCAAGACCTGCGGTAAACGTGAAGTTGTTTGTGTATGTGTACACTCTGAGTTAATTAGGCTGACTTTTCTGATCGCTTGAATCGACGCATTTTGTCCAACTTTAAAATTCTATAACATCGCGTCAATAAATTTCCCCAAACAATCCTTTTAGGAGGCAAAAGAACATCCCTTCTGCTCTTGAAATCCAGATTCTTGACGAATAATATTCGGTACCACATACTTTTTTTAGAGGTTAAACTTGATATACTTTATATCTAGTCAAAAGTATGTCGGATAAATTTAATTAGAGCTCGTAAATAAATGAGCAGAAATAGCTGAAATTCCTTTTGACATATATTTAAACATCGCTCTACAAGTTTGGTCAATTTTTATTGCTCTGGAGTGCTTCATTTTGTCACGCGAAGCCTCGAGATTTGCCTTCAATTTTGAGCTTCAAAAGCGGTCTTTTGAGAGAATTCTGTTAATATCGATTTTCTTGAAAACAAATCGATATTCAGCCAAACGAACTATGCAGCGATTTGTTTCACATTAAGGGCTACCTAACATAAGAATATGAGCGGAATTGATTTTTGAGCTGTTGCCACAATATTTTGAAAATGTTTGATTTTTGGCAACATTTGCTCTTAACTCCCAATTTGGACCATTGTGGCCACCCATCCACACCTCCAGTTAAACCGCAACTCTATCCCCTCCCCACCCCCATTGCTCAATTTTGTAGTGCACCCGTGCCCGAGCTTTGCGAGGTTCTGCGAGTCACGTATTTCTAGTAAAGATTTAACTTTATCTGTCACTTCAGAAGTCTTCTTTATAAGACCGTCAATCCTTGTAATGCACTTCTCATGGAAAGTATGTGCAAATTCAGTGCCAGGTTTCAATTTATTGGTGACTTTGCCAAATAGTTCATCATCTTCCTTCAAGAGGACATCTTTCTTGCCACTTAGTTCAGTGCTCAGTTTTTCCAAAGACTGATCGGTTGGTATTTAGAATGCCAGGGTCTTTCACCTTGAGTTGGTAATCATGCTGCAAACACCTCCCAACACCAGCAGGGTTGGTATCATTACAGATACTCTGTAGCTTTTCATCATCCTGCTCTATTTTTTCCACAGCTCATACTGCCGCCTTCCCTCTTGATGGTATTTTTTCACAAAGTCCTTCTGATTTTTGGCCAATCTGAATTGGCACATAAAAAATGCTGGAAGGACCTTGTCATTCATGTATCTCATATAAAAGTGGTCATTTTAATTTAGTATCTAATACAGCTGTAATAATTTGTAAAATTTTATTGTGTATGACCAAATTGTAGTATTTTAATAATATCTGTGCATATTTAACATGTGAAATTAACTGAAGTAATTAATTAAAAGAGGATATGGACAAAAAACGTGATGTGTTGTCGTGATCTGGGGGGTGGGTCATGTTATTTTCAGCCGATACCCTGGGGTTGGTCACAAGAATTTATGCCCACATAAGGGGGTGGGTCATGCATTTTTGGGCCACCACTTTTCCAGCTGCTCCGGCCCACCCCCCCCCCTATACTTATTGACCAGTCCCTTAAACAATAGCAATTTTAAATGATGCAATATATTTGGACGTCATCCCTTGAAATGGGGGCTGATATTGGCTGGATGTTCTGCGTTGGTCAAAAACACTTTGCAAACAAGCTCTATGGGGAAACACAGTTAAAAAACGTTTGATTTATCGCATGGACCGTTCACCACATAACCCTGTTGTTACTTCTCATTCTGTCGTTGAATCCGAAAAAGAAACGAAACATAACGAGAAGCAAGCAAATAACGACGATTCGCGGCGCTATTTGACTTTGGTCGTCAAAGGTGACAAAGTGTTTATGGTTCCCAGAGATGTTCTATTTGGGTCAAGTCCTTTCTTCGAAAAGCTGCTAAAAAGTGACGCGAAGGGAAACGAGGAGGGAACGACTCGTCTCGAGATGTTGACAGCACCAGTCATGGAAATTATTCTCAAAATTGTTTACAATGGTCGCACTGAAATTAAGACAGAGGAGGAGGCTGAAAATGTGATCGTTGTATGCGATCATTTGCTTCTTCAGAGGCTCAAAGATATTGCCGTGCGATTTTTACAACAAAGGCTTTCAATCTGTAATTGCGTTTCAATTTCCTTCTTTGCTGAGGAGAGACAGTGGGAAGAATTGACTGAGAACTCGAAAAACTTCATTCAATCAAATTTCGTCAAAGTTGCTTAGTCAAGAGAGTTCTTGGATCTCTCAAGCCACGAGATTGAAAAGTGAATTTCTAGTGACGATATTTGTATCAGTGACGAGGCAGATGTTTATAACATCATAGTGCAATGGATTGATTACAACAAGACTGAGAGAATACAACATTTCCAAAAGTTGTTCCGTCACGTGCGACTGGTCTTTGTCTCCCGTGACTATTTGGCGAGTTCGGTGGCAAAGAGCAGACTTATCAAGCAAGATGACATTTGCTTAGATCGCGTGTCGCAGGCCATAAAGTGGCTCAATCAAACTGCCGATTTCGAGTTTCCACCGACGGCAATCACCAAGAAAGTCACTGCAGTCGCATGTGATAGTGACATATCGAAATGATAACGTTTTATGTCATGCAAGTGACACAAACAAGTGGTTCATATTACCTGACCTAAAATCAGGGCGTGCAAATCTGGTTTCATGTCAAGGCAATCTATACGCTAAGTCGAGAGACTTTGATAAATTCCAGCGCTACGAGCCACTTTTCAATCAATGGTTGACATTGAAAACCGAAATGCTAGTCAAACCAAACACAATGGCCGATACTTGCCACGGAAAAGAAATGCAAGTGTTAGTTGTTCAAGGAGAGATTTATGTTTTTGAAGACCAACCCAACCCAGTCTTCTGGAAACACAATTCCGATTCAAATTTATGGAATTCGTTTCCAGCCTTTCACTGGGGAAATAAGGAACCAGGTTTGCGTTGTAGCAGCAAAAGAATACATTTATGCTGTTGGCGGTCGTAGATACGGGGATCCCACTGAAGGGCACCCTTTAAGGTGTGACCTTCTCTCTGATCTGGAAAGATTTAATACGAAGGAAAGCGCATGGGAGAAAATGGCGAGCATACAAGAGGCGAGATGTTTAGCCTTCGGTACCGCTATGAAAAAAACTATCTTTATTGCTGGTGGAATTGGGTCTGCTGGAATGATTTGCAGACTCGCAAGGTGTATAGCACACTTACAAACGAATGGCAGTTGATGGTCAGCATGACAGTTCCACGCTTGATGGGAAGTATGGTTTATGCAACTGAATAGAGTTTTGTCCTCGGTGGATCTAGTAAACCCGGTTACGTTCAAGATGAAAACAATGTAGTTGAATGTTATGATTGTAAGATTAACAAATGGAAGATGACGACCTCGGTACCTTTCGCGAGGATAACCACAAGATCGATATCAAACTCTCTAAAAGCTTGTCCTGCGAAACTATTAAAAGACATCATCAACAATCTTCCACTTTAAGAGTCCCCACAGACAGTGAAGTCCAATATTTTTTTTGTTTTTTTTTTAATTAAATTTATTTGCATATTTCACATATACAGTTACATACATGCATAGCATATTAACTCACTCTAACACTCAGTAACAATAACTCACTCTCACTCTCACAATAACAACAATAACTTACTCTCACTCTCACAGTAACACTATTAATGCACTCTTACTCTTACACATAAAAAACATTACATTATTGCATATCCGTTTTAGCCTTACAATGTGTGAATATATCTTTATAAAATAAATAGATCTATAATAGAGTTACAATATCCATTTTTCTCTGAATTTATCTAAATTGTTATTTTTCGTACAAATGTACTTTTCAGTTTCATATTTTAAATTAACTTTAAATTTAAAGCTACGTACGTTTGGAAGTTCTTTATTGCTTCTACAATCCCATAAATATATTTTTCCTAGGAGTGACAGGTAGTTAAGTAAGAGGCATCCTGGTGTTAGAACACCAATTAAAACTTCTTTCCAATTAAGACGTATTTGTTGACTTGTCCAAGACAGATAATAGGACTCGAAATCTTTCCAAAAAGAGCTTGAGTGTGAACAATCATAAAAGAAATGCTGCAATGTTTCTGATTCCTGCTTGCAGAAAGAACATAGATTGTCTGAAATGTAACCAATTTTATGTAATTTTGAATTTGTGTAGAGTATGGAATTCAACGCTTTGTACTGAAAAGCCTTTACATATGGCTCAAAAGTGACAGAATGGGGGAGTAAAAAAGCATTTTTCAATGCTTCGTCTGATAAGTGTAGGTCACTTTTCAATTTTTGCGCGAGATTAGGAAGACGTGCCTTCTTAAGTACTAACAGAGAATAGTAATCTTTTGATTTCCTTTTGGTTACGTCAAAAAGGTCATTGACCAAATTAAAAGATGGGTTTTGGAATTGGAATGGATACACGTAATCTAGATTGGGATTTCGTCGGTTAGGGGGAATTGAATGACGCAAGCCAGTCCATTCCAGAAAGTTGGTCTTTTCTAAGTGTTTTTCAACTAATGTGTAAGAATCGATATTATTGAGGTCAAATCGAAGGTCTCTTGTATTTTGGATTCCATAGTGAAAATAATTTTTATAAAATACTGGTTTACTATTGATTCTGATTTCCTGGGTATTCCAAATAATGTATTGCCATCTGTTGTCAACTGCATTGTCTTCGCGAAACTGAGACCACCATTCCTATAGTCCTAAGTAGAACTGCGAATTAATATTGAGATCTTTATTGTTGTAGTTACAACTGAAAAGAGCCAAGCCACCTGTTTAAGTAATTTTTCCATGCTCCCAAGTTTTCACCAAAAATTCTTTTGAGCCAGGAGAGGCGGAGAGATTTAATCATGCTTTCAATATCAACCATGTTAAGACCTCCACCTTCATAATTATTAATTATAGATACTCTGGTCACTTTATCTTTACCGTTCCACTGATAAAAACTTGTAAATCAAACGGTTCAGTTCTTTAATAATACTTTTGGGTGTACGCAACACAGAGGATAGGCATACAATTTTTGGAAGGAGCAGAGTTTTAATTATGGTAACTTTTCCGTAGAGAGATAGCCCCCTGGACGACCAAATATTGATCAACTTTTTTATGTCGTCAAGTTTGTCGGAGAAGTTTTTCAGATAAAGCAATTTTTTGTCATATGAGAAGAAGACTCCGAGGGCTTTTATTGGATCTTGAGGCCATTTAATACCGAGGGGTTTCATTTCACTATCCTTCAATGTGCCTATCCACATCCCCTCCGTCTTTGGTCTATTTATTTTCAAACCTGACAACTTTTTAAATTCGTCTAACAGCTGAAAGAGTCTATGTGCCGATTCTATATTAGAAAGAACTGCAGTTGTATCATCAGCGCATTGGAGTTTAGTTTCCTGTTGTTCAATTGCAATCCCTTTTATTTCCACATTATCCCTTACCGCAATTGCTAATATCTCTACAGCTAGAAGAAAAAGATAAGGTGACAAAGGGTCACCTTGTCTGACACCGCGAGTGAGATAAAAATATTCTGAAGACAGGCCGTTATTAATCACACAACTTTGAATATTCTTATAAAAAGTCTTTATCCAACATTTGAATTTTGGACCGAAATTGAAATGAAACAAGAAATTCCACTCTAAAGAATCGAAGGCTTTTTGAAAGTCAATAAATATCAACAGGCCAGGTATATTATTCTTTTCTGTAAAATCCATGATGTCAAAAATAGACCTGATCGTCTCACCGATGTAGCGGTCTTTAACGTAACCGCTTTGATTGCAATGAATGATATGCGGCAGAATATTTTTTATTCTTGTGGCAATTACTTTCGAGATTATTTTAGCATCTACATTGACGAGAGAGATAGGCCTCCAATTTTCTATGCGTGTACGATCTTTACCTTTTTTTTCAATCAAAGTAATGACAGCTTGTCTCTGGGAATTGGACATTTCTTCCTTTTTAAAGGACTCATTTACACAATTAATAAACGGTTCGCAAATAAGATTCCAGCATTTCTTATAAAATTCAACTGGTATTCCATCGTTTCCCGGAGACTTATTATTCTGAAAAGTTTCCAAGATCTCGCTACATTCTTCGGCTGTAATTCCGCCTTCACATGATTGCTTTTGTTCTTTAGATAATTGGGGAATGTTCAAATCATTTAGAAACGACTTTACACAATCAGAGTCTGTTGCTTTTGTTTGGTATAAGTTCTGATAAAATTTCTTTTGTTCTGATAGTATACGATATGGATCCGTTGTTATAACACCGCTTATTGACAACTTTCTAATATGTTTTTTGACATGGTTTCTCTTTTCCAAATTCAGAAAGTATTTAGTACTTCGTTCACCGTGCTCATGCCAGCGGGCTCTCGCACGTACGATGATTCCATTTGTTTTCTCTTCATAAAGCAATTCCAACTTCTCTTTGATTTCATTTAAACGCGATCTATTTGAATCATTAGGATTGTTTTCAAAAAGCCTGGTTGCTTCTTCGTATTCTTGTTGAAACAACTTTTCTTTTTGGTTTCTTTTCTTGGCCTTCTCTTTAGAGTATTTAATTGCGTGCATTCTGATATTGTATTTGACCCAATCCCAAACGCAGCGTTTGTCAGATAATTGATTTTCACCCTCAGACGTCCATCGAGGTACATTGCCACCCAAATAATTTAAGTATTCTTCATCATCTAACAGAGAAGCATTCAATTTCCACATTCCAGGGCCTTTTGCTTCTCCAATTTTACCGAAGACTATGCTAATAGCCGCGTGATCAGTTCTTATTGCAGGAATAATATCAGTTGAGTCGACAAAATCGCAGAGATTATTAGAAATTAGCCAGAAATCTAAACGACATAATATTGTGGGGGACGTTTGGCTCCCCGTGTAACTTTTTGTCAGAGAATGTTTAACCCTCCAAATATCAACAAGATCTAACTCGTTTTGTAAGGTTTCTATACTCTCCACGACCGATTTCCTTGGGATCATTATTCCACCTCGCTTGTCTAGAATTGGGTTTAAACAGGGGCACCCAACGAGAAAATTTTAGAGAAAAACTTCAAATATTGTTTTCTACTGTGTTAGACTGTTTCAGAGCCTTTTAAGGGAATATTTGTGTCAGCTAACACAGGTTGATCTGTTCGGAGGTTTTAGCTAAAAATAGAGGCCGCAGAAAATTTTAGGAAACAGAATCCCATACGCGCCGATTTCTGCCGCTGCTGCTGCTCTCCGAAAATGCGAGCTGACCTTATTTTACACTTTAAACGATATATTTGTCCTTCCGAAAGCAATAGGAATTAATAAGTCCCCTCGCTACGAAAGTCTGAGGTGCTGTTTCGCCAAATAAATCTCTAGATTTCACTGCAATCAAATCCGAATATCTCAGGCGATTTAGGCCTCACCCAGCAGATCAGTTTCCCGAAAAGGACCGTTGGGTGCCCCTGTTTAAAGGACAATTGAAGTCTCCACCTAGAATAATGTTTTCTTTAGAATCTAGATTTCGATTTGAAGCAAAGTGTGCAATTTTCTAAAAAAAAAAGGTCGAGTCTTTATCTTTGTTTGGTGCGTAAATGTTCACGAGTACATACACTTTATCATCAGCTTGAACTTTTGAGATAATAAAGCGCCCCAAGGGGTCTGCAGTTGTAGAAAGTTCCGTCAAATTAGCTTTGTTACTTATCAGAGTTGCGGTCCTACATGAGTTGGGACTACCATGTGAAAAAAGCATTTTACCACCCCATTCATTTTTCCATTGTTTTTCAGATGCTAAAACCGAGTGTGTTTCTTGTAGGAAAATTACATCTACATTCTTTCGGCGACACCAGGTGAAGATTGTGCGTCTCTTCTTAAAATTACTGATGCCTCTTACATTTAGAGAAACAATTTTCAAATTACCTACCAGAATTTAGCTTACGTAAACAACGATTTCCAAACCGGTTAAGTTTAATCGTTCCGAGTAAGCTAAGGATCGAAGAAATTAAGAACCGTAATAAGTATATACTTGGTTCTTCTATAGAAGATGTGAAAGCAAATTTTGTAAGATCTAAATACGAGCATGCGACATTGGTACGGACAGAATAATAATAAAGGTACACATACAAACAAAAATACATGTAACCCACCACTGAGAATGAAAGATGGAAATAAGAAAACTCCATCTAACATTTCTACTGGAGCTCCGTTCTTTACCCGCTAGTGAGATGTTGGATTAATTCAAAACAAACTCAAAATATCATGTAATTAGAGATGAAAATCGGTCACAAAGTTATGACAATTCAGTGTCTCATAAGGATATTATTCTGGAATAAATTCGCCATTAATATACAGTAAATCCGGCTTGCTTGGATGAAAAAAGGCCGTCTTACCTGCCTCTTTGGCGGCTTTGAATTTTGGCATTTGGCGGCGCCTTGAATCTTGAATAGAGTTAGGAAAATCTGGATAAGTGCGTATCACCTCATGACGAAGCGATCTTCCAAGCTTTGAGGTTCTCTGCCTATCTTTGAATCGAAGAAATCGGGCTATTATCACTCTAGGGCCTTTAGCATTTCTCTTGCCCAGGCGGTGCACTCTTTGAAACTCAATTTCTTTAGGATTCTCAACCTTTAAGACATTAGCCATAAACTCATGCAACACCGCTGCTGTATCTTCCTAATTTATCTCTTCTGCCGAAGCTTCGTTTATACCTTCGAACAGTAGATTTTCACGTCGGGAGTACGCTTCCAAATATGCCATTTCTTTATTTAGGCGTGCAAATTCAGCCTTCGAGCTATCTTTATCCGCTGCTTGAGTTGATTTCAGGTTTTCGAAGGTGTCAGACATAAACTGCACACTTGCTTTCAAGTCGCCGATTGCTTTCTCGGAGACGCGGCTCTTAGATTCCAAACTTTCTACCCTGAGTGTTAACTGATTGACTTGAGTTTCTACCGCTTCAAGTTTACTTAAAGTTTTGTTGATTAAAATCTCTAAGTTATCCAGCTTCTCTAACTTGTGAGATATAAGTTTTAGACTCTCAGCAATGTCTGCCGACATGTTGGAATGGTATGTGAATACCTCGTCGTCGTCATCTGGAGAAACTTTCCACACACTTTCTGTTGCTCTGTACCGTCTGTCAATGGGTGAGGATGATTCACTTTCTTTACCACTGGAGTTAGTCGAATATCTGTGTTTTCTTTTCGAAGTCATAAGCCATAGAGTCTTCGATTTTAGTGGGTTTTGTCGGAGCTCCCGCGGAACGATCCTACTCCAACGGCATCATGGTCCAACAGTGAAGTCCAATAGCTCTCATGTATGCGTTATCACGTGAGCACTTGATCTAAGCTTTTACCCAATTTCTGTTTACATTAATTTTAGCATTGTATTTGTATGGTTTAATTTTAGAATCCTTTTACCTCTGCGTTACATTATTCATTTACACAGAATTCTGTTATTCTGAAAGACTGAATATACCTCCTATCTGAAAATGTTCGAAAAGCTAAGAAACATTTCCAATATGAGATCCTTTGCAGACTCAAATCCACATTGGCACTTTATTTAGGAAACATCTTCGTTATTCAATTGTTCGTTTTCATGTTTATCATACGACTGAAGTGATTTCTCCAGCCTAGTACCCGGGCTTTGTCTTCCCGCTCACTCGGCTTGGTGCGAAATGTGTGTCGTCACGAAATTTCGCACCAAGTCGACTGAGCGGGAAGAGAAAGCCTGGGTACTAGACTGTTACCAACTGAGTTGCGAAGGGGCGCATGTCGCGAGCTGGTCATCTGTGAGTTAATGTAAGCCAGCGATATATGCTTCTTCTAGTTAAGATACCATCTATCCAATTAAAACCACCCGTTTTTTTTTTGGGGGGGGGGGGTTTGTTTTTTTAAATAATAGATTTTATTGCAAGCAAAAAATACACAATACAATACAGTGGAGTTAAAGTATTAGTAGTAGTTTTACAAAGTGTCATACTGAACTAATTAGGTCAAACCAATAAGGATATGTAACTAATTAATTAAGTAAATAATATTGGAGCAAAGGCTGGGGAAAGCACAATCAAATCGTTTTAGACTATCTTGTTGATTTTCCATGTTCTTTCAAGTTTTAAGATGCATTCTGCCCCGTCTAAATTCTTATTCAATGATTTGCTTGCATAAATATATTGCTTCACATGCTGTAGGAGCAATGAGATTTTTCTTAACAGAAGTGAATTTGACACAGGTGATAACTGACAGACGTTCAAGAATATCTGAGCGACAGTTTGGTTGATGTTCATGTGGTGTCAGTGGCGTCAGGTGTGTATACCTGACGCCACGAAGGAAAGTTTAACGTAGGTGTGCCGCCGGCAAATCCTGGCCCTACTGAGACTATTAATCCTGGCCTTGGTTTCTTTTTGTGTATCTAAAGCGGAAAATCACGTTATATCATATTAAATGGTATTTTAAATAAACATATCTTTGTCCGTGAATCAGATAATTAACAACTAGTAGATACCAAACCAGTGGATAGTGTTTTTCGCGAGCTGTGATTGCTACTCAAACTCAGGATAACAATTTTTGCTATTTACCTCGGCATTTTTCGGCCGCTTCGCAGCTCGACAAATATCCACCATTATTGTTCAACAAATTGTCCCTATGCCCATATATGGTAAGGTAGCCCTCAATATCTGTCATCCTACATGACAGATATCCTGCGATATACGTAATTGACCATATTTGGAAGTGCACTGAGATTTTCTTTCATTGCTTGTTTGGCGGCCATGTTGAAAAGCGAGACAGTTTTAGCAGTGTTCTCCGTAAATTTTAACTCTCTGGAAGAAACTTTTTCAAGATTTCCGCACAGCCCCATACTTCATTATGCATGCAGTTCTTTGTTTAAAGAAAACGCTATTGCGAACGAAGCATCACACTTGCTCACGGAAAGTTGTAAAGACTAAAGTTGAAAAATTAAGATTTTAATTCACAGGAAGAGGACTTATTCTCGGTAAGGTAGCAATATTTTTTCTTTCGTCTTGTCATTTCCAAACATGAGTTTGTAAATGAGTCTTTTTAAGTGAACGGTAGTAAACTTCGATTTCTTGAAGCTCTGTTTTGATTTTTATTAAGCTTTAAGCTTATGTGTTGCTAGCTTTTAGGGTTTTTATCATAGAGCCGTAGTTTTTCTCGTTCTGAAAATGGTAGTCGATGGGAATATCCCCTGATTTAGCCAACTCGGCCTACGGCCTCGTCGGCTAAGTATCAGGTGATAGTCCGCGCGATTTCGCAGGATAATTGTTAAATATTCCTCTCCAATTCGGTGAACGATTATTCTACAGTAGTCGTGCCATCATGAAGTAAAGGCTGACTCATCTGAGTTTGGGGTCTGTGTCGGTAAGGTGTTTTGGTTTGCAAAATGTTCACTTATATCGCTATTCAAGCATTCAAGCTCGCTCTTTAATTCCAAATGAGAAGAGGTCAATTTCAGTTGTTTCCAATAAGGATGAAACCTTTCAGTTCACTGAACGAGTGACAAAAAATCAATAAAATATCTTGTTCTACCGATCAGTTAATAAATTTGTCAAAGCAATCAGTTTTACAGCTACAATTTTCACATTCGCTTCCGAAGAAGGAATTTTTAAAGATTTTCACATTGTTTATTTTCATTTCGCTTTGTGAAACATTCCTTGTTTATACGTCTTATTATATAGATTTAGCCAAGCCTAAAAGCGGAGTTCCACATTTCTCTCTCTCTCTCTCTCTCTCTCTCTCTCTCTCTCTCCATAGGTATGAACGGGCAATTTTGTAACATTTTTCTCTTTTCGCAATAGCTCAGACAATTCTTCGTGGAAAACTCTGAATTTCCTACCAAGAACGCATAACTATATAAACCTGCTGCATGCAAGTTTTCAGCCAATACCACTTAAACCTGTCCGAATGACGACATGATTAGTGCTCAAGAGGTTACAAAAGAGCCCTATGCGTGGTAACGCTTAAAAAAAAAGTTTTTTTGAAACTTTCTGTGGCAAGTTGTAGCTATTGGATTACCATTCATGTGCCACACCATTCTCTCGATTACCACGATACTTTAAATAGCAGATATTGCGGCCTACAAAAATCTAACGTGTAAGTGTTTGACTTTTCATGTCGATGAAAAGTTTCACGATTCGGAAAAAGCCCGGTTTTTGTTCAGCGAGTTCGAAAAGTTTATTTTACCAGTTAGATACAACCAATATTGCTAATTTTTATACAGCAATTAGAGTAACTATTTGGCATTGTAACAAAGAAAAGTTGAAGGTAAAAGAAAGAGATTCAAATTTTTTTATGAATTTTTCAGGTACCCCTGTCTAAACGCCGTCATCGTTACAAAAGGTCCCTATTTGCCATAACTTCCAAATGGTACTTTCAGCATGATTTTTTGAGAGATAACAAAAATAAATTAAATCAAATTGTTCACCAGCGTGAGAGTAACTAGTGACCCAAAGTTGAAATTTTTACTTTAAAACGTCGAGGAGTAAGAGCTTATGAAACGTTTTTCTCAATCGACGCATTTCACTAACGGAAGTTTAACTAAGCGCTTATGCAATAAAAGTCTTTTTTTACTCATTATAGCGTTGAAGGACGATGAAAACCCACAATATAAATAGTTCGATCAATAAATAACTAGCTGTGCGACAGTCTAGTGCTTAGAACATATCTTCAAAACGTGGTCAAGATCTGATGCTCTTTATACGTCAGTTATATTAAACACACTTTGCCCACGGCTTTCAGGGAGCGGCTTACTACCCAGATCAGCTAAAATGGTTCATTAGTACATAAGGAGTCAAGGTTGTTACAGTCTGTTAACAGTAAACTTCTTAAAGGATATAGATTGTCAGCGTTAACTTGATTGATACGCGTTTTCAGGCGGCGATTTGAATTCTGTCTTTATGCCGACCGTTATCACAGCCTACAAATGTACTTTTTAGGTAATACTATCATATGTTCATTTTAAACGTTTATCAGTTTGAAGGGATGTTTAAAGCGGGAGTATTTTAAATGTCAGCTAACTGTTCCAAGGCAATGTCGTAACTTTTGTCGTCAACAAAAAGGATGAGCAATGCAGAAAGTGCAGCTGACGATGACCTGCCGTAGTGACGTTTATCCTTTCCTCTTTATCTGATGGAGCCTTCTTCTCCTTTAGGAGTTAATTTTCATTGTAAAATCGAGAAGACTTCGTGATTATTCTGGCTCGAAACAATAATAAAATAAATATACTTTTATATATTCACTAGTTGGATTTAGAATCCACGTGACCTTGAGCGTGACTTTCGTATTGCATGGAACTTTGCAAAATAGAAGTATCGTAGCCGAAGGCAGATTCACTCCTTCCCTCCTTCGCTTTCTCCTGTTGTTAAACATTTTGTGGTTCAAAAGGTCATCATTAATTGAAATGAGCATTTTAACCCAATTTTATAAGGTAGACTCAAGTCAAAAAGGGTTCGTAATTTTGCGGAGTAAAAAGGATTATTTCAAGCACTTTAATTGCAAAAGCTCTTTTGGTGAACCAGATCCAAAATGGCGAAAACTGAAAAAAGTGTTTTTTGTCCACCTTTGTAGTAGCAAACATGTTCGCTTAAATATTCACGCGTTCTCGTCCCAATGGTTTATCGTTTCTACTTATACTGCTTCTCATACTTCATGCAAATAGTAGTAGTATCAAAGTGACTTTTTATCAGTTTGGACTTAAAAAAAGGCAATGATAAACTTGCATTTTACTACTAAGGTTAAGGTGAAGTCCCTTTTGTCAGTCATATTTGATGAGTCTCCGCCATTTTTACTCCTTTTGCCTCACTGAAGGCCTTGGAATAAACATTCCAACAGCGAAGATCCCTTCTCTGAAAGAAAAAATGGTAAGATGGTCTTCATCTTTGCGCAAAGGCTGCTCCAAACGACATTGGGAGAAGAACACATTGGAGAATTTGAGAGAAGTAAGGCTGCCAGAGACGCCATTTGCCTAATTGGTCAATTATCAGGTGCGCATTCAGTGGTACTATCCCAGAGCCAATAGACTCTCATCAGAGACTTTCTGTTGGTTGAAATATCAATTGACAATGCCAATAGGGCTGGCGCCCTTGCTAATATGAAAGTGGGAGAATTTACAAGAGTATCCAAACACGACGAGGAAAATGTTGTTCTTGTAAAGAATTGCAAAACCCTCCAAACACATGGTCCAGCACGAATTGTTCTCAGCTCGTGATTACGCAGCTGGATGGACATTTTCGTACGAGAAGTACGTTCCAAAGTTCCTGGCGTGACTGGTAGTCTCAACGAAAGCGTGTTTTTAACGTGGAACGGAGAAACCATGGAATCCAGTCAGATAAACAAGGCCATCAAGTCTGTATGGAAGAAGGCTGGTATGGAAGGAAGTCCTAGCTCAACTCTGTTTAGAAAGTCAGCTGTGTCAAAAGTGCACACAAACAGCGAGAGTAATGAGGCGCGTGGAAATCTCGCAGACTTAATGGTCCATAATGGTGACACAGCACGGAAAAACTACAGGCTGCAAGAGAAATCGAAGTCATCGGTACAAGCCTCCAAGCACCTACGAAATGTGATGCGTGTTGAAGCCGGAGGTGAAGCCCAAGGAACCGTTGACCAGCTCAAGAGCGTTCCAGCCGACACCCCCAGCATTTCAGTAACGTCCAAATCTTCCAGAGATTCTTGGTCCTTGGAAATCGCAAGTTAGGTAAAGGACGTTTTCAAGAATGAAATTGAAAAGGAGGAGGTTTCTATGGAAACTGTGAAAAGTAAAATTTCTAAACACCCGCAGTTGAAAGATCAAGACCCAAAGAGAGTGCTAGATAAAATACGTGCACAATGGCGTTTCCGAAAGCTTCCTTCTCCAGACGTTACAAGCCTTCCAGAACTCCCTTCTGAAGAGTAAACTTTACAAGAACGTGTACAAAGAGGAGTGGAAGTGGAGAACGAGACAATTATACCACCAACGTTGACAAGCAGCGTACGAGGTGCATTATCGGAGTTCGATCTTGCCAGCTTACGGACTATGTTCAACGACATGGTAAGGAACTCATTTCCCACTGTCAAGCAAAGAATCAAGGAAACCCTCGGAAAAGATCCCTGGGGAAAGGATATACTGAAGAAAGTTCCACTAGACACTATTGTTAATCGGATAAAATACGAGCGACGTGTCAGCAGGGCATCGAAGTAAGGAAGGCGGCTTCAGAAAGAAAGAAATTAAGGTAGCTTAACAAAATCTAAACAAACTTTGACCTTCTTTTATACATTTCTCAATGCTTTCATGATATCTGCTATGTACTATTGTGCCTGCCGATTTGCGTCACTGTTGTGAGAGAGAAAAAAAACTGTGGCGGCATGATTGGAAACGCCCCCATGGTTGATGTCAAAGTTATTTTTATCCACGTGATTAGTGTTCACTTTTGGTTTCTTTTAAGGTGATAAGATCTGTTAAGAGAAAGCACCCAGTTTTTTCCTTTTGTTCAAAAAAATAAAGAGGTAGATTCAATCCACGGTGGAACTGCAGAAATATAAAATCCTCGATGAAATTCATTTTGAGAGAGCATCATCGTTTCTGACAAAATGCTGTCATTAAACGTAGGGTAGCCTTGAGTAGTTCAAAACATGATTGAACACACAATAGTCCAAGGTAAATAGGAATTGAAGTTATTTCGTGCGTGCCAGTTTGCGTCACTGTTGTGAGAAGGAAAAAACTATGATGGCATGATTGGAAATGCCCCCATGGTTGATGTCAAAGTTATCTTTATCCACGTGATTAATATTCACGTTTGGCTTCTTTTAAGAAAGTATCCAGCTTTCTATTTTGAAAAAAAATGAGAAGTAGATCCAATCCAAGATGGAACTCCGGAGAAGTTTAAGTAGTTCAAAACATGATTGAACTCATGATAGGTCAAGGTACATGGGAACTGTAGTTGTTTTATTAAGTCTCGATAACTTTATAAAGTTACGGAGCCTTGTTTTTGCATACTAACTATGTAGTTGACAACTTAAGATAGTGTGCGAGGTTAATCCACTTACATCTTGCTCGTCAATTTCAAGAACGCAAGATAAATAATTTTTCATTACCGCCTCTTTGAAGTTAAATGGCTCGAAAGTGTTAAAAGTTTAGCGAAAGACAATCAGTTGTAGATTAAGGCTGAAGAAAAACAAACACGCATTTACACCAATATAACTTAATTTTAAAGTAAATCAAATACTTTTATTTTATAGTACAATCAGTGTTGAAATTCAAAACTGTTAGATTGATTGTCTGTTCGCTAACTTGTTAACACTTTCGTGTTACACTCTTGACAGAGGGCTTATATATCACTGTTCCTGTTCTGGTAGTATTAAGACGCATCAGTGTCTTTTCAAGCAAGACTTTTAAAAGCTGTATTGTTCGTCGTTATAAGCTTTTAATTGAACAAATGATTTCTTGGTTCCGGTAATCATGTTTTATTGCTTTAAAAATCAAAGTTGCCTGAAGGCGGGTTTCTCTGAGAAGTTCAACCAGCTTTTTTCCTGTTGAGTTAATATTAAAATTCATTTGTAAGATGAGACACCTTTTCTTAAACAAATGGTGTTCAAAGAACATAAGTTAATCGTACGTTTTCGAGGATTGTTCAAATTATTGTAAAATGTTGCCTTATAGAGCAGTTTTCAATTGACGGACGAAACCGAACCACAGTTATTACAACAATTAATGATAGCGCTAACCAACCACTTTGAGCCGGTGGGAAGTTAAAGTAATACCTTGCAGAGGAAGGTGAAGCTTGCCCTATCAAAAATTGTTTGCCGGTATTAAGGAAACATCACATTTAATCTCGTCACATAGACAAAATAGCATGGGAATGTTAGCCCAGGAAAACATAATAAGTTGCAATGTTCACTTGAAAACTGCTCAAAAACGACGTGCAAATAAGTCACTACAAATGTATGCTGCTTATACTTAACTTGGTATTTAACTGATAAATTTTAGTGACTACGTACCTCAAATAATCCTGTTTGCTTTGTTGGATTTGATTTTGCTCATCATTTGCAAAATTGCATTGAAAAATGATTTATGTTGTTACCTTTTCATTAACTGATTTTTTCTTTCAAAAGCATGCTTTCGAATTTAGTTAATTAGTCCTCGTTCTTAGTGCATTCAAGATTAGTGCATCCTCGACAATTTTGACTTCCCTTTTAAAGCTGCGCTTCACTGAAATTCCTGCGTAAATTGAATGAAATTATTCAGCCCATTTTTCTTTTGCTTTTTTACAGTCTGCGCGCTTCAGAAATGCTCTTTATCTTTGAATAGTTTCTTCCTTCTGGTATTCTACCCACAAAGTAAATTGAATGTTTGTTGATAAAAAAAATATAAACTAGAAATAAGTTAATTTCTTTTAAAAAATAGAATACTAATACACTTAAAAATAACTGAATTATACCTGAACAAGAAAACTTTATTACTTTTAGAAAAGAGCTTAAATCCATCGTTACGAAAGTTCCCCCTTTGGTTACGAAAGTTCCCCCTTTGGTGACGAAAGTGCCCGGTTTGTTACAGAAGTGCCCCATAGTTACAAAAGTTCCCTTTCGAACGTGACAAAAGTGCCCTGTAAATGTTACGAAAGTTCCTCATGTTACGAATGTTCCCCATTTTTGTTACAAAAGTTCCCCTTTTTCGTTACAAAAGTGCCGATGCCTATGGCTCTCTCTCTCTCTCTCTCTCTCTCTCTCTCTCTCTCTCTCTCTCTGTCTCTCTTTCTCTCTCTGTGTGCTGTTTTTAATGTTGATTTGCTTTTTAGAAATTGTTTAACTGAACGTTTGATCCAGATTTCTATAATTTTTGTAATTTTGTTCTCAAAACCGCTGCTCTTTTGATTGTCACGGATTATTTTTGTTTGTAGTGTGACGCACGTGTCACGCGGAATTATTTTGTTGATGCTGTGACATTTTCGTAACACGTGGACAGATCGAGCGGTTGAAACACGTGATCACGGGAACTTGATGTATTTTTTGTGTGGAATGTTTTTTAGATTTCAGTTTTGAAACCCGTTCGCTTGCCAGATATCTGTATTTTTGATGGAGAGGTAAAATTCAAGACATTGATTAACCCGGGTCACCATTGAACAAACCTGAAGTGTTTGAAAAAGTTATAGGCCTGTGTGCACACACGCAAGAAAATCGAAAGTTTTTTGCCGACCCAAAGTAAATATGTTGTTTATGTGAATAATATTTTTGGCTGGAAAAGCTTTCTTTCGTTTATTCTCTGTGTGTTTTAGTGACAAGCAATGCTTTGTAAACACGGTCTAATTTTCATAAGTGGGGTAAAATTTGACATACCAAATTCAGTTTATGCCAAACACGCAAAGACACGTATAGGCAGGAATTAATAATGTTCTCACGGTTCTCGGCTTGTAGTGCTTATTCTTTTGCTTTGCTTTTGAACACGACCGAAATAATTATATCCAACTTACTTCTTCAAGAGTAAATAAATTTTATTAACCTTATGCAAAAACCGCTTGCTTATCAGCTCGGGTGCCTTTCCCCAACCTCGTCCCCAGAGTCTTCTCGGTTTTGAAAGAGCCTGGTGACAAGGTTGGGCGTTTCCCCTACTCCTTGAAACTCACAAATATATGTGCAAGAGAGAGTTTCTGATTTTAATTACCTCTTCCAATCACAGGTAGCCCAAGCTCGAAATGTGAGTGTCAGCACTGCTGCGTAACCGTCGAATTATAAGGGTTTGTACGGGAAAGAAAAACGATTGTTTCTGTAACCTATCACTATGAAGAGATTTAAATAAAAATCAGCAAACCTTACTTTAGTTGTGTGTTTCTTCTTTCCTGTGGGCTCCCCGAGCCGATTTATGGCCATTTTAGCGGTTTTGACGAACCGGCTTTCCCTCTCTCAGTAAAGAAAGGACATCTAGAGAAAGAAAGCCGGTTCGTCAAAAACCGCTAAAATGGCCATAAATCGGCTCGGGAAGCCCACAGGAAAGAAGAAACATACAACTAAAGTAAGGTAAGCTGATTTTTATTTAAATCTCTTCATATTCATAGCTTACAGAAACAATCGTTTTTCTTTCCCATACAAACCCTTATAATTCAACGGTTACGCAACAGTGCTGACGCTCACATTTCGCGCTTGGGCTACCTTTGGTCCAATTCGTCAAACTTTAAGCTCCGGCAGCTGGCAGCTGAATAAGGCTAGCTCTTGAAAATTAGATTTCCTGGTAGATATGGCACACACCTGAAGAGCGGCTCGACATAGATATCGAGAATCCGGCGTTACTGACCAAGATTTTGAACGCATCTTCTCGTTTGCGCAACCTTTTAGTCGCACTGATCATGATATGCTATCTAAACAACCCGATAAATGAATTTGCTGTGAGTCCACTGTTGACTGTCAAAACGTAGCGCGGAAGAAAATGTTTTGATGTAAGAGGATATTAATTCTCCTTTCAGACTGATCTTGAAAGGTCACAAGACTATCAGGGTTTTCTCAGAATAAGCAGAAGTCTCTTTAAAATCATACAATTTGGCTTTCTGTTCTCTGAGAACAACAGTCAAGTTGAGGTACCTTGTGTATGGGTTGGAAATCTTGCCGGAAATCTACTTTGAAAGCCAAAGGCATTACGAAAAGGAATTCTATACTGGGAAAAATCAGCGTGCTTTTGCAGTGAGACCACTCCAGTGAATGCCAACGAATTAATCTTATTACACCCTCTAGGCTAGGCCGTTCCTATAAGGTTACATGGCGACAATGTTCGGAATGGGCGAAATCTTCTTATCAGATATACATCTGGACTTTGCCTGTTCCAAAGTGTGTAGTTGATCAACGTGATTGCATTAAATGTCGTAACTCGTCCACATAGAATTGACTTGATAGATATGATGATCATCTTCAGTTAGAGTCTAATCTGATCGCCACTGAACCAGCTTGCCAGCTTGTTAATTGTATGAACCCTGAAAGATATTGTTGTTAGATCACGAGGAAACCACGAGGCGTATTATGTTCTCCTGGAACGTGAGAAAGTCTCTTGTTATTCCTACAATTGGGCTTCCTGTCTAATTAAATCCCATTCTGTGGTGCCCATCTAAGTGTACTGTTCCGACCAACTACATTCAGGTCAGTGCGAATTTTCAATCTATTTTAGACTGAACACTTTCCCTTTTCGCACAGAATTGGGAAACTATACACTAATTTAGACAAGAGGATATTTAATTAACGTATATCATACCCTGTTTTAGACTAAAACGGCTCTTTGGGCCGCACTATGTCTGTCTTAGATAGGGTACCCTTTCGTGCTATTTTACCTTCTTTTCACGTTTTCTATTGCGGCTGTTGCTTTGACAAAACAAGCCCTTTGTCGTCTTGTGTTTCTGTATGTTCGATCTGTTCCGTGATCACGAATTAAGAGTTTCGGAACAAAAATTAAAGGTCATCAAATGACACTAAAACAGACTATCAAGAAACATAGCAATACTTTGCTAGAGGAAACCGCCTAATTCACTACACAATTCCTAGTCAGTCTCCAGTATCAAAGTTTGCCAACATTACGCAGATCAAGAAAAACTTCTCTGCTGAGACTTGTGGCTATGGTGCCTCGTCGTTTTGAAAACAAGCATCTCTTAAATCGCATACCCTCAGGATAGTAAAGTCAGGAGTCTCATCGGTGTTTTCTTGGAATAAGGGGAAGTCTCGAACTAATTATACAGCTGGACTGTCTGTGCCAAGAATAGTTTGATATGAGCAATTTTTCATGCTTGACGAATAAGCGCAATACACTAAACATTTTTACAGCAAAACTCTGGTATAAATAACAGGCTTCGTTCTAATGTAGGTACTGGTTGCTCTCTAAAAACCCGTGAGACAACTCTCTAAGATGGACATTCGCACGTGTTCCTTTTTTTTTTTTTTTTTTTGAGAACGCAGTAGCTTATTAAAGGGAGTTGCTGGATGCCCGGCAGACGGACACGGATCTTTCAAGACTAAATCCCGGTAGTCCTAATTTTTCAAAAGATTTCGACGCCCAGAAAAGCAAATATTCAAACGTTCTGGAAGTATTTGATGTTTGTTTAGAGTTGCCAAGTCATTTAGTGGCTTAGATTTTGATAAGTATTTAAGCTTTGTAATGTGGAGGGAATTTATTTCGTACCCAAATCTCCCGGGAGTATTAAAAGATTGTTTGCGATTACCAAACGATTTTAATTTTATTTTCATGAGCTTGGGCCTCAGTTTGAAAATACCTGAGTTCGCTTGAGAAACATTTTTTATATGACCCGCTTGTCAGAAACTCGCTGAATTCGGACGCCAATTCGCATCCAAACCTTAATCTATTTTAGACCAAACACTTTCCCTTTTCGCACAGAATTGGGAAACTATACACTAATTTAGACAAGAGGATATTTAATTAACGTATATCATACCCTGTTTTAGACTAAAACGGCTCTTTGGGCCGCACTATGTCTGTCTTAGATAGGGTACCCTTTCGTGCTATTTTACCTTCTTTTCACGTTTTCTATTGCGGCTGTTGCTTTGACAAAACAAGCCCTTTGTCGTCTTGTGTTTCTGTGTATGTTCGATCTGTTCCGTGATCACGAATTAAGAGTTTCGGAACAAAAATTAAAGGTCATCAAATGACACTAAAACAGACTATCAAGAAACATAGCAATACTTTGCTAGAGGAAACCGCCTAATTCACTACACAATTCATAGTCAGTCTCCAGTATCAAAGTTTGCCAACATTACGCAGATCAAGAAAAACTTCTCTACTGAGACTTGTGGCTATGGTGCCTCGTCGTTTTGAAAACAAGCATCTCTTAAATCGCATACTCTCAAGATAGTAAGGTCAGGAGTCTCATCGGTGTTTTCTTGGAATAAGGGGAAGTCTGGAAAACGTTCTGGAAGTATTTGATGTTTATTTGGAGTTGCCAAGTCATTTAGTGGCTTAGATTTTGATAAGTATTTAAGCTTTGTAATGTGGAGGGAATTTATTTCGTACCCAAATCTCCCGGGAGTATTAAAAGATTGTTTGCGATTACCAAACGATTTTAATTTTATTTTCATGAGCTTGGGCCTCAGCTTGAAAATACCTGAGTTCGCTTGAGAAACATTTTTTTATTTGACCCGCTTGTCAGAAACTCGTTGTATTCGGACGCCAATTCGCATCCAAACCTTAATCTAGTTTAGACCAAACACTTTCCCTTTTCGCACAGAATTGGGAAACTATACACTAATTTAGACAAGAGGATATTTAATTAACGTATATCATACCCTGTTTTAGACTAAAACGGCTCTTTGGGCCGCACTATGTCTGTCTTAGATAGGGTACCCTTTCGTGCTATTTTACCTTCTTTTCACGTTTTCTATTGCGGCTGTTGCTTTGACAAAACAAGCCCTTTGTCGTCTTGTGTTTCTGTATGTTCGATCTGTTCCGTGATCACGAATTAAGAGTTTCGGAACAAAAATTAAAGGTCATCAAATGACACTAAAACAGACTATCAAGAAACATAGCAATACTTTGCTAGAGGAAATCGCCTAATTCACTACACAATTCATAGTCAGTCTCCAGTATCAAAGTTTGCCAACATTACGCAGATCAAGAAAAACTTCTCTACTGAGACTTGTGGCTATGGTGCCTCGTCGTTTTGAAAACAAGTATCTCTTAAATCGCATACCCTCAGGATAATAAGGTCAGGAGTCTCATCGGTGTTTTCTTGGAATAAGGGGAAGTCTCGAACTAATTATACAGCTGGACTGTCTGTGCCAAGAATAGTTTGATATGAGCAATTTTTCATGCTTGACGAATAAGCGCAATACACTAAACATTTTTACAGCAAAACGCTGGTATAAATAACAGGCTTCGTTCTAATGTAGGTACTGGTTGCTCTCTAAAAACCCGTGAGACAACTCTCTAAGATGGACATTCGCACGTGTTTCTTTTTTTTTGTTTTTTTT
Organism: Siderastrea radians; assembly: GCA_964017195.1. Taxonomy (NCBI): domain Eukaryota; kingdom Metazoa; phylum Cnidaria; class Anthozoa; order Scleractinia; family Rhizangiidae; genus Siderastrea; species Siderastrea radians. Next base: position 61,026,518 of record OZ024890.1, on the reverse strand, counting down.
TTTTTTGGATGCCCGGCAGACGGACACGGATCTTTCAAGACTAAATCCCGGTAGTCCTAATTTTTCAAAGGATTTCGACGCCCAGAAAGGCAAATATTCAAACGTTCTGGAAGTATTTGATGTTTGTTTAGAGTTGCCAAGTCATTTAGTGGCTTAGATTTTGATAAGTATTTAAGCTTTGTAATGTGGAGGGAATTTATTTCGTACCCAAATCTCCCGGGAGTATTAAAAGATTGTTTGCGATTACCAAACGATTTTAATTTTATTTTCATGAGCTTGGGCCTCAGCTTGAAAATACCTGAGTTCGCTTGAGAAACATTTTTTTATTTGACCCGCTTGTCAGAAACTCGCTGTATTCGGACGCCAATTCGCATCCAAACCTTAATCTAGTTTAGACCAAACACTTTCCCTTTTCGCACAGAATTGGGAAACTATACACTAATTTAGACAAGAGGATATTTAATTAACGTATATCATACCCTGTTTTAGACTAAAACGGCTCTTTGGGCCGCACTATGTCTGTCTTAGATAGGGTACCCTTTCGTGCTATTTTACCTTCTTTTCACGTTTTCTATTGCGGCTGTTGCTTTGACAAAACAAGCCCTTTGTCGTCTTGTGTTTCTGTATGTTCGATCTGTTCCGTGATCACGAATTAAGAGTTTCGGAACAAAAATTAAAGGTCATCAAATGACACTAAAACAGACTATCAAGAAACATAGCAATACTTTGCTAGAGGAAATCGCCTAATTCACTACACAATTCATAGTCAGTCTCCAGTATCAAAGTTTGCCAACATTACGCAGATCAAGAAAAACTTCTTTACTGAGACTTGTGGCTATGGTGCCTTGTCGTTTTGAAAACAAGCATCTCTTAAATCGCATACCCTCAAGATAGTAAGGTCAGGAGTCTCATCGGTGTTTTCTTGGAATAACGGGGAAGTCTGGAAAACGTTCTGGAAGTATTTGATGTTTATTTGGAGTTGCCAAGTCATTTAGTGGCTTAGATTTTGATAAGTATTGAAGCTTTGTAATGTGGAGGGAATTTATTTCGTACCCAAATCTCCCGGGAGTATTAAAAGATTGTTTGCGATTACCAAACGATTTTAATTTTATTTTCATGAGCTTGGGCCTCAGCTTGAAAATACGACACTTGAGAAACGTTTTTTATTTGACCCGCTTGTCAGAAACTCGCTGAATTCGGACGCCAATTCGCATCCAAACCTTAATCTATTTTAGACTGAACACTTTCCCTTTTCGCACAGAATTGGGAAACTATACACTAATTTAGACAAGAGGATATTTAATTAACGTATATCATACCCTGTTTTAGACTAAAACGGCTCTTTGGGCCGCACTATGTCTGTCTTAGATAGGGTACCCTTTCGTGCTATTTTACCTTCTTTTCACGTTTTCTATTGCGGCTGTTGCTTTGACAAAACAAGCCCTTTGCCGTCTTGTGTTTCTGTATGTTCGATCTGTTCCGTGATCACAAACTAAGAGTTTCGGAACAGAAATTAAAGGTCATCAAATTACACTAAAACAGACTATCAAGAAACATAGCAATACTTTGCTAGAGGAAACCGCCTAATTCACTACACAATTCATAGTCAGTCTCCAGTATCAAAGTTTGCCAACATTACGCAGATCGAGAAAACCTTATCTACTGAGACTTGTGGCTATGGTGCCCTGTTGTTTCGAAAACAAGCATCTAATCGCATACCCTCAAGATAGTAAGGTCAGGAGTCTCATCGGTGTTTTCTTGGAATAATGGGAAGTCTGGAAAACGTTCTAGAAGTATTTGATGTTTATTTGGAGTTGCTAAGTCATTTAGTAGCTTAGTTTTGATAAGCATTTAAGCTTTGAAATGTGGAGGGAATTAATTTCGTACCCAAATATCCCAGGGGTATTAAAAGATTGTTTGCGATTACCAAACGATTCTAATTTTATTTTCATGACCTTGGGCCTCAGCTTGAAAATACTACACTTGAGAAAGATTTTTTTATTTGACTCGCTAGTAAGAAACTCGCAGAATTCTGACGCCAATTCGCCTCAAAACCTTAACCAGGAGAATTCGACGCTTGTTTGGAATTACCGAGTGGTTCACAAACCAGGTTTGGTTTTGTAGTTGACGAGATTTCCGAGAAATGAGCATACTCAAGAACCACTAGCCGACGCGAGCTGTCACGCCACCTTATCGGCGTGTCATAGTAACTTCCAGGCATTTACCTTAGCTTATGTTTAATAGGAACCGTGTGTTTATGCCCGGCAGCCGGGCACGGTTTTTAAAAAGTTGAAATTCTGGACCACCAAGTTTGGCTGCTAAAATATTTCACAGTTATTTTCCGAATTATTGAACTCAAATCTTAGCTATACCGACACAAAAACGAATAAAAAAGCGTTTTTGTTGATGAATCTGTTTTAAAAATCTCTGATCCGCCAAAATGGTGGACTGCAGGCATTTAGCTTTTTCAAAGCACTGCCCGATTGTCGGGCGTGTAGCAACGGTTCCCAAGGTAAACTAAATGCCCGGCAAGGCGGTTTTGGACAATTATATTATTCCTATTTGAGATAGAGTTGACCCTAAAATGAATCAGATAAAGTTTGTGTGGAGGTGGAAAGTAAGTCAAAACTATCGTTGTTTTGGGGGCATTATATATATTTATAATAAAGTTTCGATATAACACGCGCTCTGACTGGTTGAAACAGCGTGCTTTATCAGAGTACAGATGCATGGAGTAGCCCGTGACGCCATTCCGCGCGCGCTGGCAAACTGAAAGCCTTTCTTGCGCGCGCTTGCAAGCTATGAAAAAAATCTTGATTTCTTGCAATTAAAAGCCAGTTTCTTTACAAATATAAGCAAAGCTATATTATAAAACAAATAAAAAAGCCAAAACCGTGCTTTGTTCTGTGATAAAGCACTCAAGGAAGTGACGAGAGCACTCAAGAAGTAGGGAGAAGCACTCGCCTGCGGCTCGTGTTCACCCTACACTTCTTTCGTGCTCTCGTCACTTCCTTGCGTGCTTTATCACAGAACAAAGCACGGTTTTGGCTTTTTTATTTGTTAAATATATATATATATATATATATATATATATATATATATATATATATATATATATATATATACTCGTTGAAGGAAAGCGAGGACGGACAACTTCTGACGATTAAAAAGTTTAATAAAAAATAAAAACGTTTCGGTCTTAGACCTTCATCAGTTATATATATATATATATATATATATATATATATATATATATATATATATATATATAAACTAGTTGGTGAACTACTCAAATCTTGAGTGAATGGACATTTAATACAAACTTGTTTCGTAGGCCATCGAAGAGGTGACCCACTCATCAGTTAAACTCCATCTTACACTGAGTCGTTAAAGTCTACATCATTGTTTTGATCGCGTTATAAACGGTTACAATCATAAATTTGAACAGCGCGCGCGCACGCTCGATCGTCTACGATGCTTTTGCCAAAGTTTAACTAGTCTCACTAAGTGCTCGCGCTAAAATTAATGTCTTTGGCGTGCTGAATAAAACCTTAAAATGAACTTGCGCCGATGCCTGCATGTTGAGATAAGCTCATTTCGCTTGTTAAGTGTTGCCATGTGCGAGCACTTAGTGAGACTAGTTAAACTTTGGCAAAAGCATCGTAGACGATCGAGCGTGCGCGCGCGCTGTTCAAATTTATGATTGTAACCGTTTATAACGCGATCAAAACAATGATGTAGACTTTAACGACTCAGTGTAAGATGGAGTTTAACTGATGAGTGGGTCACCTCTTCGATGGCCTACGAAACAAGTTTGTATTAAATGTCCATTCACTCAAGATTTGAGTAGTTCACCAACTAGTTTATTCCGCTCCTTCGCTGCAAGTAGAGCACTGTATTGGCTTCGCCGGTGAACATTTAACTGAATTATATATATATATATATATATATATATATATATATATATATATATATATATATATATATATATATATATATATATATATATATAACAGTAAGAATTCAAGAGTTAGTTTTTATGGACATTTACTCGCTACTCTGAGTTTCATGCCTCATGCGAGGCAATCATGATTCGAAAGCCTGATGATTGAGGCATGAAACTCAGAGTAGCGAGTAAATGTCCATAAAAACTAACTCTTGAATTCTTACTGTTATTCACCGCTCTAGTTCAGCTATTGAGCACTTTGTAGTAGATGAGAATTTCACTCCATTTTTTGGTTATATATATATATATATATATATATATATATATATATATATATATATATATTAACCTCTTACTAACTGAACGCGAGGGCCGTACTGGGGAATATTGGTGCTGGGGAATATTCGCTGCGCTTAGTCCGTACAAAAACGACCGAGGGCCAATATTCCCCAGTACGGTTCCGAGCAAGTGAAGTTAGTAAGTGGTTTATTATATGGCATCATTTTTCGTACGAAACAACACTTCCGGTAGTTCATTCAAGTCAATTTCCGGCGCGGTGTCAAGGAAAGAAGCCAGCGATTTTAACAGGCTTTCGAATCAGTTTGATGATCGTTGCTGTCGATCGGCAGAAACTTGCGTGGCTCTTGAATGAAAACTGCTTTGTTTCTAATATATGTGTCAGTTTTTCGTCGTCCTGTACAACACAAGAAAGTTTTATTTGAAAATACTTCTTCGTTATGGGCAGAGACAATTCGGGAAAAAGAAGAATAATAGGCCGCGATAAAATCTGCTCACACACGTGCTTCTCAAACTCTGGAAATTGTGGGAGCGTGCTAGTCATTGTGAACAAAGGAACACTCGAACCTAAAAAAAGACACTGGAAATTATCTCTCCATCAAATACTGCAAGTTGTTTGCTTCACTGGCTTTAAAGAGAACTTTGTGGATGCTGAGAGCAAATTTTCGTCGCACCTAACAAAGTTGTTTTTAGCGCAAGCTACAGCAAGAGCGGACTTGTGAACACGCTAAAATTATTCTCAAGGATGTGCACTACAAGAGCAAAAATCTCGCTGAGGAGTCAAGGTAGACTGTTTGTTTAATGCATGTACGTGTAGCTTTAATTTGTTCTTGTGGAAAGCGCTGACTGAAGCGATGACGAATATTAAACTAGACAAGAACGTGATCGTTTGCTTTCGATTTATAGTTGCCGGTGAAAGCCGTATACCAAGCCCAACAACATCCCACTTAACATCCACAAGAAATCTAACCACCCACCGCAGATCATCAAAAACATCCCAAAGTCCTTCAATAAACGGCTCTCCGAGATTTCATATGACCAAGATTCATTCGACAAAGCAGTTCCACTCTATCAAAAAGCCCTTAACGACAGCGGATACAAGCACCGCCTTGCATTTTCACCGCCAACCGAGAGCTGAGAACGTCAAGCTCAAGAACGACATCCAAAACATTAAACAGCTTCAAAAAGGAACTATCAAAGGAGTGAACAATTTAGAGGCTGTAACCAATAACACCACTTTTGTAAACGCTGCACGGGACGCTACACCCGCTGAGCAACCGGAAACATCAGGAAAAAATTCATTGCCTAATAATCCCTTCAATGTGCTACTAACAATTGATCAAGAAAACCATCCTGTGGATGCCGAAAATTCTGTCCACAATCCTATTCAAGAACCTCATCTATTAGATCATGAAGATTCTGCCCCCAAACTCAACCCGCAACTCAACAATAACCATCCTCCAGTACAACTCAACAATAACCATCCTCCAGAACACATCGAATCTTCTCAAAACAATGACATAGTCCTTCTTATCGACTCCAATGGAAAATTCATTCAACAAGATAAATTCTCGCGGGGAAAAAACATGAAAAAAATCTTTACACCGACGATTTCTTCAGCGATCGAATCTGTTACTAACCAAAACCTTGGAAGTCCCTCATCGCTTATAATTCACACTGGAACTAATGACCTTGAGAAATCCCCCCCAGAGGTCTGTTTTGATAACTTTCAGGCCTTGATCGACCTGACCGCACAGAAATTCCCACATACCAAGATCATCATTTCTTCGCTTCTGGTACGCAACGACCAGTTCGACGCTACTCGTTCTCAACTTAACAGCCAATTAAGCCGCCTCCGATACTACCCAAATGTCCACTTTGTTAACAACGAAAACATTACGAGTACAATGCTACACGACAGAAAACACTTAAAAAAACACAAAATAGGACTACTGGTGTCGAACCTCAAGGACTGTGTCTTCAACCGGATCTCGAGGCGTACCAATCCCCAATTGAACACCAAACCACGGATGCCGCCAATCAGTCACCCTCCACCGCTACTGATGGCCCCAAATGTCAAGCCTTTCACTCCTGAAACAAATGGTCCATCATTCAATCACCTACCACCCAGAGTCAAAAAAACATACGCGGAGGTAGTCAAGCCACCAACTGGAAATATGGACAGTGACACTCTAACACAGCTTATAAAACTCTATGAGATGATTCGTCAATCCTAAGTAAGCTTGATACACAAAGCGTTTAACTATAATTTATAATTTATTTAATTAATTAATTAATCTCGTTTTTGTTTTCTTTCCTTGATTATTCTTGCACTTTGCCCATTTTTACGCTATAGTTCTTGCCATTTATTGCTAGTTAGATTCTCTATAATGTGTTTTTCGCAGGGTCCCGCCCCTGTGAAAAATATATGCAAGCTAAGTTGCTGGAACGTCAGTGGCTTAAAAAACTCGGCTTTCGGATATAAATTGAATGATCCTAATTTCTTAAACCAAATCAATGAGTGTCACATTATCAGCTTATCTGAAGTATGGGGATGTGACGACATAGATGTACCTGATTTCAAAATTGTAGCAATGAGTCCTCCAATGAAAAGAAACACAAAAAGACCTGGAAGATGCTCAGGGGGGATCTTAGTTGCAGTTAAAAACTTTTTAACACCATATGTCGAACTTTTGAAACAAACCCCTAATTACATTTGGTGTCGAATAGCTTCTAACCTATTTCAAACAGACAAAGACATACTATTATGTTCGGTCTACATTCCACCAAGAGACTCACCTTATTTCGACCCAGACATCTTCACCAATCTCGAAAATGATATTAATAACCTAAAGAACGATTATTCGATTGTACTAATGGGTGATTTTAATGCCCGTACTGGAACAGAAAATGATTTTATAGTCGAAGGACTTAATGATTTTATACCACACGACAATTTTCCCCTAACAAGACAAGTACCAAACAGGAATAGTTTTGATGGCCACATAAATGAACATGGTAAAACCCTAATCGAAATATGCAAATCATTAGACTTAAGAATACTGAACGGCCGTTGCAAGGGCGACTCTCTTGGAAAAATAACATTTCACGGAAGTCAAGGAATAAGCACAGTTGACTACATCATAACAGATCATGAGACAATGAACATCTTTCAGAATTTTGTGGTTCGTCACCCCTCCCCATTTTCGGACCATTGCCAGTTAGTTTCCTGGATAGAAGTTAAGGACTCCCTCACGCTTAAGGAGAACACAAAACCAACGGAAACTCTCTTCAACCTACCGAGACAATTTAAATGGAATCCAGATTCTAAAGAAAAATTTATTTCAGCTCTACAGTCTACTGAAGTGCAAAACATGATATCTGTTTTTGAAAAAGAAAATTTAACTCAAATAGGTGACATTAACAAGGCTGTAGATAAATTTACAAGGATAATAGATGCTGCTGCAAAGAAATCATTACAACCTGTTCTGGACAAAAAGAAGTTCGTTAGACATAGACAATCACAAGTCTGGTTTGATAAAGATTGCAAAAATTTGCGAAAACGTTTGAGACGTATTTCGAACAAAAAGCAGACGTATCCTCATGATGAAGAGACAAGACAAGAATATTTAACGGTAAAACGACAATATAAATCCAGGCTACAACATAAAAGGCAAAGATACCAAGATACTCAAATACAAGAACTCGTCAAAACAAATGACCCCACACAATTTTGGTCCACTTTAAAAACCATGTCAAAATCGGCTTCCAATACAGCTGATTCAAATGTCCCTGTAGATGAACTGTTAACACACTTTCAACAACTACACTCTGCTCCAAGTGAAGAAACCTTTTCCAAAACACAAGAGACTGTTATAGAAGAACTAAAACGTAAACAACAGTCTCTATTGCATTATAATGAACTTGACAATCCTTTTACGGAGAGTGAAATAAGAAACGGCATTAAAAAACTAAAGAACAAGAAGGCGGCTGGTACAGACCGAATACGAAATGAAATGTTAAAAAGTGGCGGTCACCTATTGATGACCTCACTGAAAAGACTCTTTAATCTTATTCTTGATGCAGGAGTGTTTCCTGATTGTTGGTCCATGGGACTGATTACACCTATCTTTAAATCAGGGGAAAAGTCAAATCCAACTAATTACAGGGGCATCTGCGTGACTAGTTGCCTTGGAAAACTTTTTACAGCCCTTTTAAATAATAGACTACAAAATCTCACCAAAAACAAAAATCTATTACATCCCTCACAAATTGGTTTCATAGAGGGATTTCGGACATCGGATCACATTTTCTCTTTACGAACTCTTATTGACAAATATGTAACTAATGCAAATAAGGGAAAATTATTTTGCTGTTTTGTTGATTTTCAAAAAGCTTTTGACTCTATATGGCATGATGGTTTACTTTCAAAGCTGATTACCTATAAACTAGGTGGACACTTTTATCAACTGATTTCAGACATGTACTCTAGATCCAAATGCGCCATAAAGTGCGGAAATCGTAGGACCCAATTCTTTAATTACAACAGGGGTGTAAGACAAGGATGTATTCTGTCTCCTCTACTATTCAATCTATATTTAAACGACTTTCCTTTTACTCTAGATAACTCTCGTGATACAGACGCAATTACCCTACCAAATGGGGATCCACTTAATTGTTTATTTTATGCGGATGATCTAGTCCTTATATCTCAAAGTGCTTCAAGTCTTCAAAAGCAAATCGACACACTCCAAAATTACGTACAAAAATGGCTGTTGAAAATAAATCTTCGGAAAACAAAAGTTTTAATTTTTCAAAAGCAGAACCGTAAAAGCACCCGGGAAAAATATTCTTTCTTTTTAAATGGAAACCAAATTATTAATACCTCAGATTACACCTACCTGGGAACAATATTTAGCTCGAATGGGAGTTTCACCTCCTCAAAAAAGAGTTTAGTCGAAAAATCTAGACGTTCAGTATTTGCATTCAAAAGGTATATTGAATTCAACAAACTCTCTATATCCAAATGTAATTTCTTATTTAATGCTGTCTTTCTACCCGTTCTTTTATATGGTTCAGAAATATGGGGGGCATATGATAGCCTCAATCTTAACAAATGGGAGAAAGATCCTATCGAACGCTTTCACTCGCAATTTTACAAATCTTATCTTTGCCTTAATAGAAGAGCATCGAATGTCGCAGCAAGAAATGAAACCGGAAGACTCCCTCTCAAACTAACTATTTTCTCTAATACACTCAAGTTTTGGCTTCACTTACTAAACCTTCCGAATTCAAGCGTTGCCAGACAATGCCTTCAAATTTCAACTCAACTGGCAGACTCTGGAAAAAAATGCTTTATGCTCTCCATCTATGATATACTTAAACAATATGGTACCGATTTCTCTACTGATCTTCAAACTATGATTGATACAAAAGGAGATAGATTAAAAACTAAAAAGTGTCAATCCAAAATAATCGAAAACTTTAAAACTGGTTTAGAAAAGCATCAACATGAATTGATTAGATGTAACAAAAAACTGAAATTTTACTCTACTTTTAAAACAGATATTACTCCCTCTAACTCACTAGAATTAATTACAAATCTTAAACATCGTCGGGCAGTAGCAAAACTTAGAGTAGGCAACCATAACCTACGAATTGAAACTGGTAGACATTCTTATCCTAAACTTCCTGAGCATCTGAGAATCTGTCAAAACTGCAGCTCAAATGAAGTTGAAAACGAAGAACATTTTGTACTTAATTGTAGTAGATATAATACAATTAGAAAATTTCTAATAGACTACATTGTTAGAAATTATTCTGATTTTAGTTCTTTAGATGCCAATCAAAAAATTATATTTCTCTTTAATAATATAGATGCCTTTCTCTGTAAAAAATTAGGTTACTTCATTTATGAAGCTTTTGCACTAAGAAATGAATCGACAATCGCAACAATCGTCAATTAATAAATGTAAAGAAGATCCTCGCAGTTATTAACGCAACTTATGCAGTTGCGAAAAGAGAGCCTGAAAAAATCCTATTACTTGCCCTTACATATCTTTCGATGTAATACGTATTATTATTATCATTATTTTCCTATACTTTTGCAATACCATTTGTAATTGGGAATGCAAATAAAGTGTGTTGTTGTTGTTGCATCAGAACCGCCAAACTCCGATAGAAAGAATCGCCACAGAGATATCATTTGGTACAACCCCCCGTTCAGTAAAAATGTCGCGACTAACATCGGACGGACTTTCCTAAAGATTCTCGACGAAGAATTCCCAAAGGGCCACGTGTTACACAAGATCTTCAACTGTAACACAGTGAAAATCAGTTACAGCTGCATGACCAACCTCAAACAAAACATCGACGGCCATAATAAGTCAACCCTTCACAAGAAGATTGTGCCATCAAAAACATGCAACTGTAGGAAACCAGCTGACTGCCCTTTGGCTGGGAATTGTCTCAAGGAATCCGTGGTATACCAAGCGACTGTGGCAACGGTAGACGATAGGCCCGATCAGACCTACGTAGGCCTTACTGAAAACTCCTTTAAGACTAGATTCACCAACCACAAAGCTTCCTTTAATCACCCGAGCAAGAGACTCAATACCGAGCTAAGCAAATACATTTGGCTGTTGAAAGACACCAAAACAAATTTTCAAATCACATGGAAGATCCTAAAGCAAGCTGCTCCATACAACCCCGCTTCAAATCGCTGTAACTTATGCCTGTGGGAGAAGTATTTTATAATCTGCAGACCTGATTTGGCTTCACTCAATAAACGAAATGAACTAATAACCTCCTGTAGACACGCAAACAAAAAATTCCTGCTCAAAAACTTCAAACCCGTCACGCAATAGCAACTGTTTATTTTAGATTTCAAAACTTCCATTGTCACGCATTTTTTAAGCATTTATTGTTTCAATCCGTAACCGTTGTAATTTTATACTTTTTAATTATCATCATCGCGCAGAATGGCTGGACATCATTAATTATTCATAACCAGTGAAGCGGCAAATTTGAAGTCGATTGCGCTTTGAAAAGCCCAGAATAAGAGAAGAAAGGGCCGAAATCGACCAAATAGGGCTAGTAAAAATATAATTTTTCATATACAGAAGTGAGAAGTTAAACTTTCACGCACGGCTTTTTGAAGAATAATGTTGTACCTACAATTTAAGCCTAAAACGAAGGAAATTGAAGAAGTGTAAGGACTGTTCTTTTAAACTTGCAAATCATGAAAAATCGGCCTTTTTTTGTATGGAAGCCGTTTTCAAGAGCGATTTTCTAAAATTTTTTACGGCCTTCCAAATTTTCACGCGCGGCAAATGGAAGATGGAACTTTTCATGAACAGAATCCGTTTTAATTTTAAAAATCCACCAACAGGAACCGCTGTTCTTTTTAGGTTGAAAACTGTTAGTTGAAGTTGTGTTTGAAAATGGCGCGTTTTGGGCAAGCAAGCTATTGTTTGAAGCCCACGACTACGTAACAATGACTGTCAAAATTAACAATAACCATTCAAGAAAACAACTCAATTGGAAAATGGCCCAGAATAGCCGCGAATTTTAAACTGATCTCAGTGAGCCAGCTGATTCATTCTACGTGCCGACCAAATCGCGCAATGAGCAAGGAAACAGAAAATGTCAGTGATCGGGAGCTCTTCGAAAACCCAATCCATCCCTTACAAATCCATATGGTACCCTCCATTTGTTAATGAAAATTCACCCATGTTTTACCTGCAACTAAATGGAGACGCAGCGTTGAGATAGAGAGAAGTTTGTGGGAAGCCGAGGACAGTGTTTGATCTACTTCAAGAGAGCATCATCTCACTTAGTTAACGATTCGAGGAATCAGCTCGGGAGCGTGTTGGGCACGCAATCGAAGAAAGCATTCGACGATTTCGGCGTAAGATGCAAGACACGACATCTTTCACGTGTTTGACGGTTATCGAAGAGTTCAAATTGCTTTGAATGAACTGAAGCTGGCGAGTGGAGTTTTTATAGTAATAAATGACCAGACAAGGAAATGCCGCCGGATCGAAAAGCACCAATAGTTTTCAATCCCACAACGAAACACATATTAAAATTAGTATAACAAGATCACTCCAAGTTCAGTCTACCTACCCCAAAAAATTACATAGAATGGTTGTAAAAGTGAAAGTATAAGTCTATTAGCGAGAACAACAGAAGTATTCGTTTGTTTTTATCATGACGACACAATCGGCTAGGCTCCATTCACTGGCACGCGCAAGTTTATTTATGTTTAGAAACTTATGCACAAAGGTAAAAGACTTTTGAATCTTGTGCGTGGGGTTGCGTTTTTAGTGTTTGTATGTGCTGGCAGTTTTCTCTTTTGCGATATATTTAACGAAAATGCAGACAGAAGGAAAACGAATCCTTTCTCTCAGCAAGAAAAAAAATCAGAAGGACGCTTTGCGAAATAAGCAATTGAAGGTGTGATATCGCGAAACAAAAGGTTTAACAATGCCTCGCATATGTATTGTCTCTTTGCTCCACCTCCTGCACTTTGATGAGCAGAAGGTATTCCCAGTGGAAGAAAGCGCGCGTAATCATTAACCAATCAAATGCGCTTAGTTGAAGCAGAAGAGGCAATATTACAGACCTATGATTATAACTCGACTGTAAGTAAATGTCCCAAGAACAATAGGCATTCTGCGCGATGTGCCATAAGCTTTCATTGTCCCGAAAAACCGTTGTAATTTTATAGTTTCCTTCTCATCGAGCGTCCTTATATACCAGTGTAGCGTTGTAATCTTTACATTTGGCAATTTTATCTGATGAGTGCCGTACAAGTTGTGCGGTACGAAACTATTTAGTAATAAGAATGCCAAGTCTAATCTTCAGTCGATCAGACTGTCTTCTAATACTTATGCTCTAGTTTTTCTATTGAGCACTCTGACAGCAGTTCTGCAAATCAACTAATATATATATATTTAACAAATAAAAAAGCCAAAACCGTGCTTTGTTCTGTGATAAAGCACGCAAGGAAGTGACGAGAGCACGAAAGAAGTGTAGGGTGAACACGAGCCGCAGGCGAGTGCTTCTCCCTACTTCTTGAGTGCTCTTGTCACTTCCTTGAGTGCTTTATCACAGAACAAAGCACGATTTTGGCTTTTTTATTTGTTTTATAATATAATTTTGCTCACATTTGTAAAGAAACTGGCTTTTAATTGCAAGAAATCAAGTTTTTTTCATAGCTTGCAAGCGCGCGCAAGAAAGGTTTTCAGCTTGCCAGCGCGCGCAGAATGGCGTCACGGGCTACTCCGTGCATCTGTACTCTGATAAAGCACGCTGTTTCAACCAATCAGAGCGCGCGTTATATCGAAATTTTATTATAATTAACAAATAAAAAAGCCAAAACCGTGCTTTGTTCTGTGATAAAGCACGCAAGGAAGTGACGAGAGCACGAAAGAAGTGTAGGGTGAACACGAGCCGCAGGCGAGTGCTTCTCCCCACTTCTTGAGTGCTCTCGTCACTTCCTTGAGTGCTTTATCACAGAAAAAAGCACGGTTTTGGCTTTTTTATTTGTTTTATAATAAAGCTTTGCTCACATTTGTAAAGAAACTGGCTTTTAATTGCAAGAAATCAAGTTTTTTTCACAGCTTGCAAGCGCGCGCAAGAAAGGATTTCAGCTTGCCAGCGCGCGCAGAATGGCGTCACAGGCTACTCCGTGCATCTGTACTCTGATAAGGCACGCTGTTTCAACTAATCAGAGCGCGCGTTATATCGAAACTTTATTATAAATATATATATTTATATATCTATAATAAAGTTTTGATATAATGCGCGCCCTGATTGGTTGAAACAGTGTGCTTTATCAGAGTACAGATGCACGAGGTAGCCCGTGACGCCATTTTGCTCGCGCTGGCAAGCTGACCTTTCGTGCGCGCGCTTGCAAGCTATGAAAAAAAACTTGATTTCTTGCAATTAAAAGCCAGTAAATTTTTTACAAATGTGAGCATAGCTATATTATAAAACAAATAAAAAAGCCAAAACCGTGCTTTGTTCTGTGATAAAGCACTCAAGGAAGTGACAAGAGCACTCAAGAAGTAGGGAGATTAGCACTCGCCTGCGGCTCGTGTTCACCCTACACTTCTTTCGTGCTCTCGTCACTTCCTTGCGTGCTTTATCACAGAACAAAGCACGGTTCTGGCCATTTTATTTGTTAAATATATATATATATAAGAGATTATGTATATATATATTTATTAAAAACTGGACTAGGTATATTGGATTTCTAGCATTTTGATTGGCTGAACGGAGCTAGGCTATCAGCTCATATACGTGCTGTGACCAAATATGGTCAATGAACACTCAACAATAAAATGAGCAAAGTTAGCTGAAACCTTTTTCCTCGTGAGCAACCTGGCGAGAAAAATGGACGAGAGAAATCACTTGGCAGCGAATGTAAATTAAGCAGAAATTCCAACAGCGTCAGCAACAAGTATCACCAACAGCGTCGTCTAACATAAGTCAAAATTGTTTGAAGAAACTGTGCAGAAATAGAAATTGAAGCATCAAGTGTTGTGTTTACAATTAATTTCTTTCATCGATCGTCACGTCGATCATTAAAATTGAACAAACGGTAGGTTTTATCAGGAAGGCTTTCCACTTCAAAATATCGAGACAAGACATAAAATAAAACAGTGAAATGGGGCAGGAGCATTTAATAAAAACTATCACACATTAATGGTGAGTTTGTGCGAAAATCATGAAGCAGTGTAAACAAGTACTAAACATACTACAGCTGCAAACTACCAAATTGACACTGGTTTACCTGCACTCGTTGTAGCTCTGTGTTCCAACAGGTCCAAATGCTTGGATGGAAATCGGATGCCACGTAAACGGAGCTGAATCGCTTTTCCAGTTGTTTGAATGTTGTTTCTATCATTGCGTCCCGGCGCAACCTCTAAACCGAGAGCAACTGCAATTTGTGCTTTGCATTTAAATAACTATGATGGTGAATTTCAATGTTCCTCGCTACAGTAATCTTACTTCTGAGCTGCATAGAAATTACCTCTCCAATTTCAAATTCAGTGTAGTTCTGTCTTCAGTTCGATCAAACACGCACATGATGGCTCTGTTGTGCGAACAGATTACAAGCGTGTTCCGTTTCAACTTCAGCAGCTAATATGGTGAAATTGTACAGCTTCAATCCGCTTTGAACGATGATCACAACAATGTTTCAGGAAAAATCAAACAAGTGCCATATTTCAAAGCCAATAATTAGATTTTTTCCAAAACTTGTGCCACTTTGTTCACTTTCGAGCAGTTTTCATCGATTCATTCAGCTTTGCGAGTGAAACACTGCAACACTTCGCAAGGTTTTGGTGCCTTTTTCATTCGGTCATGTGATCGATTCTTGTTACCTTTTTATCTTTTTTCTCATTTTTCCCGTTCTTTCTCGATTTAATAAAACAATTATTCTACTCGGGCTTGCTGGATATCAAATGATTATAACCAACTCGGCGCTACGCGCCTCGTTGGTTATCTATCATTTGATATCCAGCGCGCCCTCGTAGAATAATTGTTAATTATTAAAAACTGGACTAGGTATATTGGATTTCTAGCATTTTGATTGGCTCAACGGAGCTAGGCTATCAGCTCATATACCTGCTGCGACCAAATATGGTCAATGAACACTCAACAACAAAGTGAGCTGAAAGTTTTTTTCCTCGCGAACAACCCGGCGAGAAAAATGGACGAGAAAAATCACTTGCCAGCAAATTTAAATCAAGCAGAAATTCCAACAACGTCACCATCAAGCATCACCAACAGCGTCGTCTAACACAAGTCAAAATTGTTTGAAGAAACTGTGCAGAAATAGAAATTTAAGCATTAAGCGTTGTGTTTACAATTAATTGCTTTCACCGATCGTCGCGTCGATCATTGAAATTGAACAAACGGTAGGTATTATCAAAAAGGATTTCCACTTCAAAATATCAAGACAAGACATAAAATAAAACACAATGAAATGGGGCTGGAGCATTTAATAAAAACTATCACACATTCATGGCGAGTCGGTGCGAAAATCATGAAGCAGTCTAAACAAGTGCTAAAAAATCACAGCTGCAAACTACCAAGAAGGAAGGAAGGGCGAGATTGTTTTTCGGCCTTAACATACAAAATCAGGACACTGGTTTACCTGCACTTGTTGTAGCTCTATGTTCCAACAGGTCCAAATGCTCAGATAGAAATTGGATGCTATGTAAACGGAGTTGAATCGCTTTTCCAGTTGTTTGAATGTTGTTTTTACCATTCCGTCCGCAACCTCTAAACCGAGAACAACTGCATTTTGCGCTTTGCGTTTAACAAACTATGATGGTGAATTCTAATGTTCCTCGCTACAGTAATCTTGCTTCTGAGCTGCATAGAAAATACCTCTTCAAGTTCAACTGTTCAAATTTGTTCTGTCTTCAGTTCGATCAAACACGCACATGATGGCTCCGTTGTGCGAACAGATTACAAACTTGTTCAGTTTCAACTCCAGCAGCTATATGGTGAAATTGTACAGCTTCAATCCGCTTTGAACGATGATTACAACAATGTTCAGGAAAAATCAAACATGTACCATATTTCAGAGCCAATAATAAGAAGATTCTTTTCCAAAACGTGTGCTACTTTGCTCACTTTCAAGCAGTTTTCATTGATTCATTCAGCTTTGCAATGAAACGCTGCAACACCTCGCGAGGTTTTGGCGCCTTTTTCGTTCAGTCATGTGATCGATTCTTGTTCCGCTTAAATTTCTTTTCTCATTTTTCCCGTTCTTTCTGATTTTCTTTGTAAATAGTGGTTAAGTTTTTAATAAAACAATTATTCTACTCGGGCTTGCTGGATATCAAATGATTATAACCAACTCGGCGCTACGCGCCTCGTTGGTTATCTATCATTCGATATCCAGCGCGCCCTCGTAGAATAATTGTTAAATATATATATATATATATATATATATATATATATATATATATATATATATATATATATATATATATATATATATATACATATAGATTTGCAGAGTTGGATTATTTGGTCGAAGACATTTATTGCTACTCAGAGTTTCATGCTTCTTGCGAAGCAATCATCAGGCAACTGCCAAAAATAACGGATACATGAGAATATATACAAAATTTGAAAATACAGAACAATACCTAGTGGCGTGATGTAGACGGATATGATTGGCTAATCTTAGCGAGCACAGTCTTTAACAGGAATTTTTTGGAATGTCTACATGTAGATATCAGTTCGCTTCTATTGTTTAAAGTTGACATTTCGGGTTTACATATATACAAAATATTTTTCCCATAAACACAAATTGCATCTCTTGCTTACATTTGAATATGAACGGGCCTGCTTCACCTTACGCCATTTGATGTTGTACATAATATTCCTATCTTTTAGGCTCCAAATATATTTACTTAATTCGGTTGCGTGTTTATATCGCTCGTTCCTAAATGAGCATACATGGTTTCTGTATCTTAACTTGAAAGTTGTGTCACAAAGCCCAATGTATGTCTCTCTTGAGGTTGAAGTCGTGACCTCGGCTTGGTAAATGATGTTCTGGTCGTTGCATTTTCCGTCCATGGGGCACGTGCTTGAATTCCGGCAGTTACAGTTTTATGTAGTGGGTTTGATTTAGGAAAGTGTTGATCAATGAGAGAAAGGAAGCACTTTCCTACGTTCGTTTTGACATTCTTACTGAAAGGTGGGTTGTACCAAAGGATGTTTCTTGGACGGTTCCTCCGTGATCGCTGCGTATCGTTGTGTGACTCTTTGTAAGACAAGTTCTAATTGTAGCCACTGTTATTGAGTGCTTCTTGATACACGGTTTTGGGGGGAGGGGCTATAAGTAGGCATGAGCAGATGTGCTTCTACATTTTTTTTAAATAGACTTTATTGCAAACAAAAAATACACAATACAATACAGTGGAGTTAAAGTACTAGTAGTAGTTTACAAAGTGCCATAACTAATTAGGTTAAAACAATAAGGATAACTAGCTAACTTACTGAAGAGGATCCTATGATCAATCGTGTCGAAAGCTTTTTTCAAATCTATAAATATTACCCCGTTAATGAAATCGTTAATTATCAATGTTGACAGACCAACTGTTAGTAGCCTCAAGCAAGGAAGTAAGTGTGCTGTGAAATGATCTGAAGCCGGATTGACAATTAGCTAAAAGATCGTATCATCAAGATACTTATAGAATTGATCGTAAATTATTCTTTCGAAAACCTTAACGACAACAGGAATAATTGAGATTGACCGATAATTATTGACATCTTGCCTTTTGCCCTTTTTAAAAATTGGCGTAACTCTAGCTAACTTCCATTCTAAAGGGACTATACCAGATGAAAGTGACTGGTTGAATATAAATGTTAGAGAAGGTGCTAAAATGCGTGCAGGTAATTTAAGCAGCTTGGGCGGCAAATTATCCAGACCTGTCGCTTACTTAGCCTCTAAATTTTCGAGTAATTTTTGGACTTCACTAGTACTGCAACTGTTCAAAGAAAAGGTTTTGTTTGTAGGGTTAAGATAGCATTCTGGTTCTTTAACAGTCGGGGGTATATCTTTTTCCAAATCATGTTTCTAATGCAGAGCTAATTTTATTTTCCCCGATATCGATATCAGTTATAATTTTCTTCTGGTGTTGGCGAGAACTCAATTCATTAATTCGTTGCCATGTTTTACGGGGATCGTTTCTATTGGCAGCTAGGTTGTCGTCAAAGTATTTACGTTTAGCATATTTAATTGGGTTGTTAACTTCATTTCTCGCTGCCCTAAAGGCGGCCCAGTAGGACTGATCTTTATATGTACTTTGTTCAGCCATCTTTTTAAGGAAGTCCCTTTACGCATTTTTCGTACTAGCTCGTTTGTAATCCAAGGGGACTTTTTGTTCCCAACTCTTTTCCTCTTTAGAGGGGCATGTTTATCGATACAATCCAAAAACTGATTTTTCCAGAACTCCCACATTTCGTTGGGATTAGCGAATAGGCTTATTGCATCCCACTGTCTTTGCTCTACGTCCTTTAGAAACTCCTCGTTATCGAATTTTTTGAAACTTCGTGTAGTGATAATCTTAACACCCCCAGGATTTGTATAATGAGCTTTTCGAACTAGATAGACAAGGGAATGATCGCCAATGCCTAACAGCATAACTCCTGAACGACCTATTTTATCGGGAGTATTGGTTATACATATGTCAATCAGGGACTGAGACTGAGCTGTTACTCGCGTTGGCTCCGTAGTCAATTGATGTAAACTATAAATATCACAGATATTGCTGAGTTTGGGGGAGTTAACATCTACAGCGCCTGGTATCATATTCGTATTCATAGAGCCGACGAGATAGAGCTCCAAATTTAAACTGTCAATTTTACCAATTAGATTTTCAAACTCGTTAAAAAGGTATGGGAGCGAATTAGGAGGTCTATACCAGGTACTAACAAGGAAAGGTCTAGAGTGGGGTTTATTTATTTCAACAGTAAGACGTTCAAGCCTATCACTCTGAAGATCTTCCCGCACTTTAGCCAATAAGAGGTAAGTAGACATAATAATATGATATGTTTTAGAGTTAAGTTAGTGCAAGAAAGCATAAATCGTATTAGCAAATTTATTAATTTGCAATTCAAGCAAATGTGAGAAAATTCCGAGCCGAATACTTGTGCAGACAAGTTCTTTTGTACCATGTTTACTTAGATTTACGTTCTCTGTAAAAGCAATAACTTTTATAAATTTCACCTAAGCAGCAAAACTAGCCCAAAATTGATGGAAACTAGAAGAGTTCACAACGAACAAATTGCGAACCTCAATGGTATATGGGCCGACAATGTGATCATCAATTATAGTAGCCTCCAACGCAGACGTCCTTTGCGCTCGTCAAGCAATCGATCCATATAGTAGAATCAGATGAATTACCATATTGAAATTCATTATGTATCTCCTATGTTACTCAAAAATTTGGAGAAAGCAGTAGGTTTAAATTCAAGATTGAGTAACAAGCAAAAAGATCGCCTTGGTTGTCAGTGAAAAGTTATAAGAAAGAAAAGAATTAATGAACATATTCAAGTGAACGAAAAAAATATAATACAAGAAAAAGTAGCGAGAAAAGAAAACGAAAGACAACGGATGTTACTGAATTAAATTATCATCAAATTTCATTGTTGATTGAAAGTTCCAGTGATAAGATAAAAATTTACTCAGAAAATATATGCACGTGTTGTGATCAGTTACGGTGTAGATCATCAGTTAGTTTATGTAGTATATAGTATATGAAATACCCTTTGCCGAATGTTATTGGTGCTATGTGGAGGAAACTGGCCGATGTTTTGAAACAAGAAAGAAAGAACATATCAGGAATGTTAAGACTTGCACTAGCGGTGGAACCATATTGCTTATAATTGACAAAGGGTTTTTCGTGTACAAAAATCATTACAATCATGGCACGCTTCTGCTATCAAGCACTCGGACAATAATTCCAAGCCGCTCCCTAAACAATATTCTATTCTTTATAGAAAAAAATAGCTTACTTTACACTTTTCTACTCTTATATTGTTCTTTTGATTGTTTAGTCTCACCTCATTTTGTATATATTTTAGATTCATTATTATTCCATTTTTTATCCATCAAAGGCTGTTGCCCGACAACAGAAAGCTCGATATTTATTCCTTTTTACAGCCAGTGAACATTTTTTTTTAAATTGATCTCAATATAGTAAATATATTTTATTAGACAATTCAGTGTGTAGTATCGTGGGATATTTTTACGAGTCACGCCGTATTTTGGCGAGCCCGTAGGGACGAGTAAAAATATCCCACGATACCACACTCTAAAACCGTCTAATAAGAGATTTATTATTCAACTTAGCTACAAAATGGAAAAGTGGTCCGCTTATAAGCTGAGTTGCGTGACAAACTAACGTGACTTCTGAGGGCCAGCGGGGCCAGGTTTCGCGCGCTCGAGGTGAGGTTGTAGTCGATTGGTCAAAAACGAAAACTTGTCAAACCTGTCAATGGAGCAAAGCGTCGTGATTTTATTTCAAACTTGCAAGGAAAACCAAGACGGAATAAGGCAAAACTGAGTTATTTTCGGGTTTACAATTAGATTAACAAACAATGTTCTTGGTCACCGAGTAAAACCACGAAAAGAAAGAACTCGACAGAACAAACAGAACTCGAAAGTCAAGTCAAACAAAGTTAAACAACAACTTGTTAACAATCCAAACGCACTTCAAGCTCAGTCATCTTCGTCCGAATCAATAACCACGCGTCGAAGAGATAGCGGTGGAGATTTCTGACCAACAACAATTGTGCATTTGTTGAAGACAGCTCCTGAGAAAAGATGGGTTCCCTTTCCTGACTTTGACAAACAAATGACATAAGAGATTGCTAAGTTCCCGGCGGGAATTTCTTCAATATGGCCCTTATTTCTTTAACGGACTCGCACCATCGTTTCCATAAGCATTGAGGTCAGTTTTTGTCTTTTTTGTCGTATTCACGTTTCGATTTTCTTCAATAAATGAGGAAATTTCATTGTCGTCTAGGTCATTGCTTGTCTCTAGGAACTCGTTATCGTTAAAAACCTCAAAATTTGGTAAGCATTCATTGTTTTTTTTGTCAGGAAAAAACGAGCGTTCCCGCCATTTTTTCATCGTTCACCTTGTACGCCTAATGTCTGACGTCACATTTGTAGAAAACCTGTCAAACCGGTCTTCTGGAGTACAAATACCGTGGGATATTTGTACTCGTTTTGGGTGTTATTTGTACTCTACTGAATGCAGTTGAATAATAAATCTCATAACAAATGTTCAAAGGATATTGATGATTGGTGTGCAAACTCAGGGGTAAACAGTGTGCTCATGTGATTAAAGTTTTGAAACGTGGTAAATTGCCACGTTTTATTTACCACGTTTTTCCAATGCAAATAAAATGATGCTCCCTGAAAAGCAACAATGTTTAAATTTAACGTCACTGTAATAGAGATTATTTCATCCTGTATTCCTTTTAATGGTTTATAAATTTGTCGCTATTTATTGCGATCGTATTTCAAATTTCTTGCGTGGGATCGCGCGCTGATCGCTAGGGCGGTCGAGGTGAACGCGTGCATATCGCACTCTCATGTTTAATGAAAAAAAGGAAATTTACATGTGAAAAATTCGCTAGAAAGATACCAAAATAAAAAAGGAAGTAATAGAAAATAAACTTCTATTCATTGTTAATTAACGAAGACAAACATATTGGTAAAATAAAATACAAAACTCTCCTTGCAGAAAAAAATTAAAACATTTTTTCTATTACAAATAAATAAAAAAATAAACAAGCAAGCATCAACAACCACGAGATCTCCAGTCCGTTTGACAGTTATCACCAGTTGTACTCGCGTGAGTTAATCGAGTACACTTCAGACATTCACATAAGGCATGATCTGACCCCCTTCGGTCCCGAGATCAAAATGGACTCACATGGATATACATATTCTACTAGAGGAGGGATCGCTCAGAGGACCCGAGTTTTGTCAGCTCAAGGAGAGCTCCCTGAGACAAAGCCCTTGCAGCACTAAGAAAAGCCCGCAGTGATGCCCAATGTACCGCTAGAGGTATGCCAACGACTATTGGCTGATACTTGTCGAGAATGTCTAGCTGTACACTGTGGTAGACTTTGTGACATGGATGATGAAATCAGCAGACAGGAGCAAAAAATGGCTTGATGGGTTGAGCAGTACTAACCACCTCACGATCAGGAGCGTAGAGTGTCAGAGGAAAACCTTAACGATCCACTTACGGTAGATGAGCTCAGTAAGGTTATCGATACCCCTTCCTGTGGCACGGCTCTAAAGGAAAGGAAGGCATACAACCTGAGGTATTCATAGTGCTGCATGATCTCCTGTGCCAGTGACTAGGAAGGAGTTACGAAGGTCAGCTGCAACCGGGAAGTTCTAAACTGACTGTAGGTTCCCACTGCCTGTGTATACCTGGAAACGCAGTGCGGATATGGAGGGCAAAACGTTCCACGATCGACACGCCTTTCTTTTCGCCTGGCCAACTCCAGGGAAAATGTCGTGAACAAAGAACACCCCACTATACATCGCCTTTTTTGATGTGAAGAAGGCCTTGAACCTTTTTAGTAGAAGAGGTCTGTTTATACCCCTCCAGAAGATTGGATGCCGAATAAGCTCCTGGAGGAGATTAAATCTTTCCACAAAAACCTGCAGGGCACTGCACTGAGCACAACGGCGCATGTTCAGGCATTTTTCCTATACACAGTGGGGTAAACAGGGGCGCGTGCTCACCCCGACACCTTTCTCCATCTTTTTTTTTTTTTCATCAAGTGCTACATTCATTCCCCTATATTCATCTGAGGATAAAATGATAGGACGTTTTTTAACCTGGCACAATCTCGAGCGACGAGCACTCGGCCTGTCAGGTCCTGATCAAGGAAATGCTGCACGTTTACTGACGACGCTTCGCTGATTACATTGGTAAAGCAGTACCTAGGATAGCACGCCTTTCTTTTAAAGATCTGGGAGAACCCATGCTGACCATCAATACCAGGATGATCCGGACTTACCAGTCCTGCGTGATTTGCCACAACTGTATGGTATCGAGAAATCGACCCTGTATACAGGACAGGAGCGCCGCGTATTTAATACTAGCTTTGGTTTGCAAACCATATCTATTGGGAATAACTTTGTTTCTCCTACATTCCCATAAAGCAGTAGTTTACCAACAAGTAACAGATAATTCAGTAGGGTGCATTTTGAGGTTATAATATCAAACAAAACGTCTCGCTGAACACGTTGTTCTGTTAGGAAAAAGAAATAAGATTTAAAATCGGTCCAAAATTGTTCCAAATTAGGACAATGAACCATAAGGCGGTGTAGAGTTTCTGGTTCATGTCTACAGAAAGAACACTTATCATCTTCAATAAAACCTATCTTGTATAGTTTGGTGTTAGTAAATAGAATGGCATCGAGAACTTAGTATTGAAAGGCTTTTCAGTAAGGCTCAAATGTAACTGTGTGAGGTAGACTTTTCGATAAGAGTGATAACTGCTTGTTTCTGAGAGTTGGACATTTCACCTTTTTCAAAAGACTCGTTTACGCTTTCTAAAACAGGTTGTTTTATTCCAACACTGTTTGAAGAATTCAATAGGAATTCTGTCGTTGCCAGGAGATTATTTGTTTGAAAACTGTCTAATACATTTTCACATTCTTGGATCGAAATTTTCCTTCGCACGTTTGCTTTTGTTCCGCAGATAGTTTGGGGATGCCCAATTTATTCAGAATCTCGTTTATGGAACTATTAATCTCTACGGCCTCGGTCTTGGTTTTGTACACATCCTAATAGAAGCGTTTTTGTTCCGATAGAATAGTCAATGGCTCTGTTGTTATGTAACCGTCTACTAGTAACTTCCTTGTGTGGTTTTTGACGTGATAATTGAGGAAGGTTTCGAACTACGTTCGCCATGTTCATGCCAACGCGCCCTTGCCCGTATGATAATTCTTTTGGCTTTTTCTTCGTAAAACAATTCAAGTTTTTCTATAATATCGTTTATGCGAATCGCCTTGAGTTCGCATGGATCGCTTTCAATTTTTTTGTTGCTTCCTCGTGTGACTCCGTATAATCACGTGGGAAGCGGGTTGTGTAATAAGAGATAAATCAAAGGAACGCACACGAACAATCAGAGCAATATTACGATAATCAAACACAGTTTATTCCAACTTGATGTATAAATCGAAGAGTGCGTTAAGTGTATGGGTGTGTTAGTGTGGTTCGAACTTGGAGAAAAACGAAAAGAACCACGTGTAAACAATCTATCATTTAGCTTAACATTGTACAATACAGAAAACAATAATCGGACAATAATTATTACATAAACGAAAAAAGCAACAATAACAAAACGAGAAATGTAGCAAGATAAAATAGCGAAGCTACTTACTCTGATTTGTCTCCTAAGGTGATAGAATTGTAGCAATAAAACGGCTATAAACGAGGTAGCATAGATCAAAGTAGCTTATGGCAAATAGACTGAATGAGTTGCGATCTCGAATTACTAGAATCACGCGTGAAGCCCTGGGTAGCTAGACGTGTTATATAACAATCAATAAAGGCATTTTCATAATAGATCAAACGGCAACACTAAATCGTAACAAAACGCGTTTCAAAACTAGCATTCCGGTCCCTTTAAAGGCTGGACAAAAATCTAGAAGCCTTTAACTGAAGGGAACAAAAATAGTGAAATAAACTAAACGTTCGTGAAAAGTTCAAGTCTAATCAGCACCCTCCAGAAGGACAATCTTGTGTACTGGCCGGTCAAGAACGGAACACTTGGTCTTTACTTTGACGCTGCGTACTACGCCATCATGCTAATTCTTGTACACCTCGATGACCCGCCCAAGTGGCCAGGAACAGCGTGGTAGAGTCTCGTCGAGAACCAGGACGATGTCATCGATGGCAAAGTTTCTGCTGGGGAAGTTCCATTTCTGCCTTTCTTAAAGGGCTGGCAAATATTCACGGATCCGACGACGCCAGAATACATCAGCTAGATATTGCACCTGACGCCATCTTCGAAGAGAATACGTATCTTCTCTAACGAACAATCCAGGAGGTAGCATGGGGCCCGAACGCAACAACAGAAGGTGATTGGGCGTCAGAGCTTCTGGATCCCTTGGGTCGTCTGAGACCTTAGTAATGGGGCGCCCATTGACAACAGACTCTTCTTCGCACGTCAAAGTGAGAAGTCCTTCATCATCTAGAGGTTGCTCTTTCAGAAGTGCTGTCATGACCTTTCGGACTGTGCGGATACATCTATCCCACACCCCACCGAAACGTGAACTCGTGGGTGGGTTAAAGATCCACTCAATGTTCTTCGCCAGTAGGAACTCGTGAATCTTCTGCTGATTCCAATCGCGGACGGCTTCTCTTAGATCTCGTTCTCCTTTGACGAAGTTGCCATCGTTATCGGAACTTATTTGTTGAGGATGGCCTCGTCTTGAAATGAACCGTCTAAGAGCGTTAATAAAGGCGTCCGTGTCAAGGCTGTGGACGACCTTAATATGGACAGCACGAACTGATAGACAGGTGAACAGCACGCCATATCTTTTGACGGTACTTCTTCCGTGGCGCACGAACATAGGACCAAAACAGTCCACCCCTACGTTAGTAAAGGGGGGTTTTGAGGGACGAACTCTGTCCTCGGGTAGGCTGGCCATCTTCTGCTTTCCCAGCGATGCTTGTCTTCTCTTGCAATCAAAGCATTTGCTCAAGACGAGGCGTAGAGAAATTCGTGCTTGGACAATCCAGTATTTCTCTCTTATCATTGATAGCGTATGCTCCAGACCAGAATGACCGCAGAGTAAATGGTAATGCTGTATGATGAGGTCAGAGTCCTGATGCTGCTTTGGCAGGATGGCTGGATGTTTGGCGTCGTCATCGATTGTGGAACGCTGCAGGCGACCTCCCACGCATATGACATCCTTCAAAAGAACTGGGTCCAACTTAGATATGCTGCTTGATTTCTTCCCACCACCGCTCCCTTTCTCTTTGTAGCTCCCTTCGCGATTCGCAGTTTTCAAGGACGATATTTCTTCGTGGAAACAGCACTCTTGCACAGCTTTAATAACCACTTTCTTGGCATCTTCAATTTCATGGACTTGCAAAGGACTGGTTTTCTCTCCAGCACAGTTCTGCAACGTTTTCCCTTGCTTTCTCTTGGCAACAGCGTTGCGAAGGCGAGTTTTGAAACGCAGCATCCATGCCACGAACCTTAGCAAGGAAAACCATGATGAGAACCGCTCAAATATCTTCACGATGTCACGGCTTGGCAAATTTGTGAGACTTGCAAAGGAAGTCTTGACTTCTTCGACGTCTTCATCTTTAATCTCTTGGCCGATAGCGGTGGGTATGGTCGGCCAACTTTGTTGGTTCTCCCAGAGGAAAGCCGGGCCTCTGTTCCAGCGATTACTTGAAGAGAAGGCTTCAGCTGGAAGACCTCTAGAAGCATCGTCTGCCGGGTTGGCTTTCGTACCGACATACCTCCATTGCGACGACAATGACTGTTCGCGTATGGCGGAGACTCGATTAGCAACGAACGTCTTGTGTTTTTTTCTTCGTTGGCGACATAGCGTAGCACGCAAGTGCTGTCCGTCCAGAATACCGAATCGTTAATAGCAAAGTCTATCTCCTTCCGAATGATCCTGTCAAGTCTGGTAGAAAGGACGGCGGCAGACATTTCCATCCTTGGGATTGTCATGGGCTTCAAAGGAGATAGGCGTGATTTCCCCATTACGAAAGAGCAATGTACTTCCTGACCAGTGTTCACGAGCCGGAGATAGGAAACTGCACCGTATGCCACCTGAGAGGCGTCTGAAAAGTGATGAAGTTGACATGATGTGATAGGACCAAAGTTCTGTGGTTTGAAGCACCTCTCGATGTGAAATTACTCCAACTTAGGAAGTTCTTTCAACCAACTTTCCCATCAGCTCAGGTCCTCCTCCGGGATCTTGTCGTCCCAATCGAGTTTCTTCCGACAGAGGTCTTGCAAAAGCATCTTGGCGGGGAGGATAAAAGGGGCTATGAAGCCAAGTGGATCGTAGATCGAGCTTACGACAGAAAGAATGCCTTGTCTTGTGAGCGGTCTGTCTTTGACAACGATTTTAAAGCCAAAGGTATCTGATGTTACGCACCATTGCACTCCTAAAGCTCTCTCCACAAGGGGGTGACGAGATCCAAATTCTTCACAGATGTCGCCCGTTCAGACTCAGGGATCGATTCGATGACTTGACGCGAGTTTGATAGCCACTTGGTTAATCGGAAACCTCCCATCTTCAGAAGCTGTGAAAGTTTAGTCACAAGGTGAATAGCTATTTCCTTTCAAGCAGTCGTCTACATAGAAACTGCACTCTAAGGTTTCTACGGTTTCGGGGCTGAAACGGGCTTTGTTATCGGATGCAGTACGTTTCAGAGCAAAATTGGCACAGCTGGGAGAGGATACTCCGCCGAACAGATGCACAGTCATTATGAGTTTCTCTGGTTCCAGGTCCATGTTACCATCCGGCCACCAAAGGAAACGTAATGCACTGCAGTCATTGGGGCTCACACGGACTTGGTGAAACATTGCCTCGACATCCGACATAAAGGCCACAGGATCTTGACGAAAACGTGTCAATACTCCAACCAGGGAATTTGTGAGGTCCGGCCCCTGTAATATCTGGTCGTTGAGGGACTTGCCATGGTATTTAGCGGAGCAGTCGAAAACCACTCGCACCTTTCCTGGTTTTGCAGGATGAGAGACAGCGTGGTGAGGGAGATACCATGTCTTGCCATGGACTTCAGCTGCGGGTGCCTTCGCTGCATATCCTTTATCCAGGAGATCTGCGATGCAGTCCTTGTACTTTGACTTAAGCTCTGAATCTCTCAATAGGCGTCTTTTCAGCAGCTTGAGTCTATGTTTGGCCACCGTCCTGTTCTTCTCCAGGAAGGGAGGATCGTTTTTCCAGGGCAAGGCGATCTGACAATGATCATCCTTTAGCTCGATCGAGTCGCTCATGATCTCTAAGACTCGCTTATCATTGGCTGACATTGATGTAGCTTCACCGTATGCAGAGTCGTTGGATTCCATGTTGCAATAGCTCTTAAATTGTTCGTTGAGCTGCAGGTCAGTCTTGATGAAGTTGGCAGTGTAAGCATTAGTACGTGTCGACCTACCGAGAGGACCATTAACAAGCCAACCGAAGATGGTTCTTGTCGCATAAGGGCCGCCACACTGGCTTGGAATGACCTCCTTAGGTTCAAGAATTACTGATGCATTGCTTCCAACCAGTAGGCCAATATCTGCATCTATCTTAGGTATCTCCGCCTTAGCAAGGTAGTCCCATCTTGCAATATCCTGTTGATCAGCAACGTTCTCCATGGTAACGGGTAGTTTTGGTCTGGTAAATACGACGGGTAGTTCTACGAGATTGTCCTCATCCAGGTCCAGAACTTCTAGGCTAACGACGTGAGCATGTGTAGTACTATTTTCTTTCTCCATGGTTGTTAACGATAACGTTGTCTTGGTTCCAGACAAACCGAGCTGCTAAGCTGATTTCTCCGAGCAGAACGACGCATTGGAGCCACTGTCCAAGAAAGCATAGGTTTGAACTGTCTGACCGCATCCCTTAGCTTTAACTTTGACGGGAACGATAGCGAGTCCGGTAACGGAATCTTTGTCTCTATCTCCGCCGAGTCTTCTTTCGTTTCTTCCCCGAACAAATCCATTGAGGGCGTGTTGATTCTTTACTTGGCTTGAACGCTCTCCTGCGCTGGCACTATAGTTTCCAGTGCCAACGGTAGGAGGTTGTCTGTCACTCCTGGGATGTAGAAAGGAGGAGTGTTTTGTGTTGACGTCACAACCACTATCACGACAGAAGCTTTCCTTTTTGGACAGGACCTGGATGGGTGACCGGGAACGAGGCAGTTGTCACAAACTTGCTTAGAGCGAACGAACTTAAACCTCTCGCTTAAGGACATCTTCTTGAATTCATCGCATTGTGACAGCCAGTGGTTCAAGTTGCACAAAGGGCATTTCGGAGCTTCTCTCTTTGGTGTCCAATTACGCACATTTCCATTGGTTTGTTGCTGTTGGATTGCATTCGCAACGAAAGATGTCTCTTGACTTCGGCTGCGCTTGGTTCGCCGGGAAGGGTCTTGAACTTCTTTAGTAACACTTCCAAATATAGCATGTGTGGCAGCACGAGCTTTCGATGTGACGAAATCATTTAAGTCTTCGATTGTGATCTCCCGTTGTTCAACCTCTGTAATCTTGTCCGCCACGTCACGCCACTTCAGCCTAAGACCATACGGCAGTCTGCTTACTATCATTCTGAGGGTATCGGGGTTTTCTACTTTACTAAGGTAGCCAATTTCCTTGAGAGTATTCCTGCATCCAGTTAGCAGGATCGAAAATCGTCGAAGCACAGACCCATCCTCCGCTTTTAGAGGTGGTCCCTTAGTAAGCTTCTCAGCGTAGGCGGTGGCTATACGATAGCTCTGACCATATCGTTTCTTTAGTAGACTTCGTGCCTCTCGATATCCTTCTTCCGCTTTCATTGACAGGCAGCTCGACACCAATTCTTGAACCTCACCGGATGTATATTGCACCAGGTAATACAGTCTGGCGCTCTCACTAGTTGTCTTGCTTTCTATCAGGTTTTCAAACGCCCGAATAAATCTCCAGTACTCGATTGGATCTCCTCCGAATGTCGGCACCTCGGGTTGAGGCAGTGTCAATGCCAGTGTACTCTCTTGTTGTCTTTGTAGTAGCTGTTGCATGGTGCTATTTTGTTGGCATTGTGTAGCCATGAGCCGTTCGAAAAGAGTTCCTGCTGATGAATGCTCGTCCTTGCAAGTTGACACCTTTTGCGTCATGAACTCCCCGGGGTGTGGCACGACTGGTTCTTATCGGACTTTGTTTCTTACTTTGTAGCAGCGAAATTATCTAATCTTGGTGTTGGCGTCTCTTTGCTCTGAACGGGTAATGCCTCGGAACTCTGAAGGGCGAGCTTCAATCGATCTTCGGATTGATTTGACAGCATATGAATCTTGGGGATTGTGCCCTTTTCTGCCACAAAAGATGCACACGGAGTAAGCGAAGCCCTTTCAGCGCACTCAGCTGCTTCGGCATATGCCAGTTCTTCAGCTTTAGCCTTTTCGATTTCAGTTTGTAGCTCCAAAGCCTTTTTACGCATCTGCAGGCTTAATTCTTCTCTTTGCAGAGCCTCAAATTTAGCTAGACTTACGGCTTCGGCTTCGAGAATAGCTTTCTTCGCAGCAGCTCTTGCCTTTTCAGCTGAAGCTGAGCTGAGACGAGATGAGCCAGAACTGGACGAACCCGGTTTGGAGCGCTGCGAGGTCCTTGATCCTTCGCGCGAACCTGCGTTGCTAACAGAGTCTTCGGGACCAGGCTCCTCTCTTACTCTAGGATTGCGTGACCGCTCGACGATCCAACTAGAGACCTCGCGTTCGAAGTCAGACGCAGATAACATGACCGAATTGTAATATTCCGTAGATTCAGAGATATCCAGCTCGTCACTGAGCTGTTCGTGATACGCTAAATGAGCTTCTCTGAACTTTGCGACGTCAGCGTTGAATTCCACCAAATCGTTCTTAACAAGTTCGACATTTTCATGGCATGACATTAACTCCTTGATCAGTCGATTCTTAGACTTAGCCATGTATCCTTTTCTGGACCCTCGACTTCTCCTTAGCTCTTGCAATCTTGCAAAGTAGAGCAATTCCCAATCGCCGTCATCGCTCAAGTTTGCCATACAGGAATCAAATTCGAACGAAATGTGACTCCGTATAATCACATGGGAAGCGGGTTGCGTAATAAGAGATAAATCAAAGGAACGCACACGAACAATCAGAGCAAAATTACGATAATCAAACACAGTTTATTCCAACTTGATGTATAAATCGAGGTAATTGATGAGAAGAGCTCGTTAAGTGCATGGGTGTGTGAGTGTGGTTCGAACTTGGAGAAAAACGAAAAGAACCACGTGTAAACAAACTATCATTTAGCTTAACATTGTACAATACAGAAAACAATAATCGGACAATAATTATTACATAAACGAAAAAAGCAACAATAACAAAACGAGAAATGTAGCAAGATAAAATAGCAAAGCTACTTACTCTGATTTGTCTCCTAAGGTGATAGAATTGTAGCAATAAAACGGTTATAAACGAGGTAGCATAGATCAAAGTAGCTTATGGTAAATAGACTGAATGAGTTGCGATCTCGAATTACTAGAATCACGCGTGAAGCCCTGGGTAGCTAGACGTGTTATATAACAATCAATAAAGGTATTTACACAATAGATCAAACGGCGACACTAAATCATAAAAAACGCGTTTCAAAACTAACGCCTCGTAGTTATTTTGCAGCCTCTTTCATTTCTTTCTATAGCTTTGCTTTTTGAATGCAAAATAGCGTGAGCACGAATGTTATATTTGATTTAATCCCACAAAGAATGCTTATCGGGCATTACTCCCTTTCGCCCTCCGCTTTCCATTCTGGGAATTTTTGTTTCAAATCATTTAAGTAATTCTGATCTTCCAAGAGTGAACAGTTCATTTTCCAGAAACCTGGGCCCTTAAGATCAGTATCTATGTTGGTAAAAACAAGGTCGATTGCAGCATGGTCTGTTTTAATGGCCGGGATTATATCGGTTGATTTGACAAAAACTTGTAGATTATTGGAGATCAACCAGTAATCAAGACGACAAAATACGTTTGGCGATTTTTGACTTGGTCCACGTGTAAATCTTGGTATCGAAGTTTTTCATTTTCCACACGTCGATCAGGTCGAGTTCGGTTTGCATGCAGCTGATACTTTCTACTACAGTTTTTCTTGGAATCATCACTCCCCCTTTTTTGTAGATTTCCAGGTTTAAAGGGCAGTTAAAATCACCGCCTATAATAATATTTTCCTCGCAGTCGATGTCTTCATCTCGAATGACGTTATAACCTGCGATCAGGCTCTATTTTCGTTTCGCTCGGTGAAACGTTCAGGCGGGACGGGCGAAACGAAAAATAAAGCCTGATACAATTCTTCTACGGAACGTCTACCGCCCACTTTTTTGATTGATTGACATTCAACAAAACAGCCAATCAAAATTTCTTCTGCTTGCACGATCCTCGGTATGCAAATTTCCTATAACAGCAACTCGCAAAAAGTCACGCAAATTTCGGCAAGATAAGAAAATCATAGGCTACGATAGATCTTCAGCTAGGCACAAGCACTCAAATTTACACGATTGCTAACTTGAAGGTTCTGGTATTGTACATGGTTGCTCTGTCTGAGCTGAAACTGAATGAAAATTCAAAACACGACGAGGTTGTCATGTACCAAAATATGCTGCATGCTTGAATCCTTTCCCATTTCAGGTGGTATCCGGAAATATTCTCTTCGCATTTGTCACCGATTTTCTGCGTAAGAGACCTTGGTCAATTAAGAGAAATACCTTCAGTTTCATTCGTTAGAATAAAGATAGAAATAAAACCGTTTATAAACAAAGGAGTGTTTTGTAATTTAATTTAGTTCCAGAAATGATAAATATTTTCAAGAGATTAGCAGTGAATTTTATCTCTAAACAGCAGCGAATTTTAAAACGAAGAACATTTGTTATAAAACTAGTCAGATCCTTTAATGTCAATGTCAGAGATCAATAAAGCGACATAAGTATTAAACAATGAATGAATAAACTGAAAATCGTTATTGCGACTTGATTGCGGCTCTCGCCAAACATCAGTTTACCGTTAAGTTTGCCGAATTATCGGTTGACTTGTTGATCACTCTTGGCGAAAGATACTTGTTCGTCTGCTGTTCGTTTTTTTTTTTTCGTAAAGCGCGGAAACATCCACTACTCTGTTCATGTTATCAATACTAGCTGAAATTCGAAAGCCGTCAAATGAAAATTCCGAGACACGATGCGATAAAACGGAATACATACTTCACTGTTGCTGTACTTCTCTGCTCCAGGTGAGAGACAGCTTGCGTCAAACCGAACGCCATTCTCAGGAGAGAAAGAAATGGTGACAATTCTCCTAGAACGACGAGAATTTATAAGAGCAACACATTTTACTTCGGCAGACTTGTTCCTTGGTTGTTCCTTGGCGACGGCGGTCGGATCGAAATTGTGAGCGAGTCTCGTAGACAATTTACTTCCGTTGACAGCTCTATTGTTAAAGGGCCAATCAGATTGCGAGATTCCTGCGGCCAAAAGTTGGCCGCCGACACAACCTCCTGTGAGAGATTGTCTCAGGCCCTATTTTAGCGAGCGACCAACGTAAGAGAGTATGAGAGAGATGCTAAAATTCGGCCTGATCGCAGGTTAATGACGTTATGGACGTTTTTAAAGAATACGGTTAAGTCCTTGTCTCTGTTCGGTGCATAAATATTTACTAAAGCCTAAGCTTTATCGTCAATTTCTACTTTTAGAATAATAAAGTGTCCTAAGGGATCTAAGATCGAGGAATGTACTGAGGAATCAACACCATTTTTTATCAGTATTGCGGCGCCTCCTGCGTTTGAGCTCCCATGAGAAGAAAATATTTTCCCACCCCATTCATTTTATTGTTTCTGTCTCTTTTGAGTGAGTTTCTTGTAAAATGACGATATCAGCATTCTTTCTGCGACACCACGTAAATATTGTCCTTCGTTTTTGAAAATTGTTAATGCCACTGACATTCAGAGAGATTAATTTGAATGTTTTAGCAGTTATTTAGAAGAAAATGGATAGAAAACTATCACTGTTCATAAACTCGCCGGTTTTAGAGAAAGGAATGTAGAAAAACCTGTGAAACTGAAGAAATATTAATTCTTTCGATGGAAATGGACAAATAACAGTAATCAGCACAGAAAAAAAAGCTATGAATGTTGAAAATAATAAGACGAATCCGGAATAAATGTAAAGAAGATCCTCGTAGTTATTAACGCAACTTAAGCAGTTGCGAAAAGAAAGCCTGAAAAAATCAGGCTTGCCGGGATTCGAATCCTGACCTCTGCGATACCGGTGCAGCGCTCTAACCAATTGAGCTTTCAAACCAACTGGGGGCTGGTCATTAAATTGGTTCGTAATATACCCGGGAAAGATGAAGATGAAATTATGAATATATGAAATTCATATATTTGAACTGCGGAATGAAGAAATAAATGTAAAGAAGATCCTCGCAGTTATTAACGCAACTTATGCAGTTGCGAAAAGAAAGCCTGAGAAAATCAGGCTTGCCTTGGCTTGCATTTATTTCTTCATTCCGCAGTTCAAATATATGAATTTCATATATTCATAATTTCAAGAAGAATCCGGTTAACAATTAGAACACAACATGATATAATGAAGTATAACAAAATCAAAGAACGTTTATACAACACAGAAGAACACACAACCATCAAAACAAAAACAATTACAATTAGATAGCGGGAAATGTTTCCTAGCTATTCAAGAATGCTTAGTTGCCAAGACTTGACCCTTTTATTATATCCGGCCATATTAGAAGGAGCTGTTTTCAGTTTAATCTGATTTACAAATTGTCCAAATCTTCTTCTGAGAAAATACGTATAGGGGAACCATCAGGCGAGGTCTTAGGAAAAATCTTACCGTCCAATGTCCAGACGCTAAGCAGTGTACCATCTCGTCTTCGTTTGTTAGCTTCATCCACGATGTTGTTTGTAGGCCGTAAGGCTCTCGTTTGTAAAAACGCGTTGTTGTTGTTGTTGTTGCCAGGTACTAGGATGGCTGGGGAATAGATCTGAGATTTTTACATCTTTCAATTTAGTACGCTTTCTATACAAAATTTCACTATAATGCCTCTGCCATGTTTCAGCTTGCGCGAAATCTCGATATCTTCAGGCTCGATTGTAACGTTTAGAGCCTCCGCCACTTTGATAATGGCCGCTCTTGTGTCTGGGTAGACATCTTATGGAATACCACGGATTTTCAGGGAGTTCTTTCGTCTATACTGTTCTAAATTGTCAAGTTCCTCCCGTATAACGATCCAATTCTTCTTTCTGTTTCTCTAGATTCTCAAATGTCGCTTTCATCTTATTATTTGTTGTTGCAAGCAAGTTTTTTAACACCTTGTTTTCGTCTTTTGCCTTTTGCAGCGACTCTTTCAAATCTTTGAGTTCCTTCTCGTTGAAATTAGCATTGTTTCTGAGATCTTCGATTTCCTTCTTCAGTGCTTGATTTTCTTTAAAGATAGAGGCAATTGAAATTTGTATATCAATAAGCATTTCCTTGATTTCAAAGAGGGTGGGCTTTTCTTGATCAGCATGGACCATACCTTCCATGTCTGTGGCAACCTCGGCACCCATGTTGGATTACTTTGAGATCCTAAGCTCTCCTTCGGTTGAGCCTCGTTCTCCTCGTTTATTTTTCTTTCCCAGCATTTACGTTATGATAACTACATCTTTAGAAGTTCTTGTGGCGTATTTTCGTTAAATCCAGGTGCCGGAGAAGCGTCTTCGTTGACTGACTAAGCGGAAACGGCGATTGCACGTTCGGCCGCCACGATTTTCCCGCGCCTTGCAGCAGAAAACTGTCGATCTGAGACAATAAACATTTCGAGACAGACAGATGACAACAGAAAAGAACAACAAAAAGAGCGTTTTTATTTTCATGTTATCGACTTTTACTAGCAAGAGCCAATCAGCCCACCAAAAACTTCTTTAGTTACTGTTAATCTAGTTGGCAGATTTGTTTAAATAGTATGTTAGTAGGATAAGGCTTGTGTTCACACGCAAACAAATAAAAAATGTAACGGGGAGTGTACAACATCCTCGGAGACCCAGGGGCAGATAGTGGGGCGAGGGAAAGTCGGAACAGGCAAAAAAAAGTGGGCGAAGAAAAGTCAAGGGCAAAACGAGAAGCCCCTGGGGAAAATGTTTCTCCAGAGTAGTTCCTAACGGTCAAGACCGTTTTGGCTCCTGATTGGATGCAGAAAACTTTTGTATTTTTCTGGCCAATCAGCGAGCAGCAAATCTCTGATTGCGTTTCGTGTGTCAGAGTAGTATACGAGGATCATATGCATTTGTCCGCCATATTGCTTCGCTTGTTCATGGAAAATCTAAGGCTCTTTTTATGGAGAATCTCACCGTAAATATGCCACGAAACTAAGGGACACGGAGAAGAATTTGTTACGTTGAAGTGAAGAACCATTTTACCGGAAAATTTGTACTGATCGAACGTATCGCACTACTGTTTGCAATTCCCGCGTTCCTTCTCCTGGTGTGTCCGTTCTTAGAAAATCGATCATCGGAAAGCAATCAATATAATCAATATATTCGATAAAAATTAATCGATTATTATCTGATTTGTTGGTACCATTAATCTATAAAATTCGATACTCACAATTCTCCTCCTCCTGATCAGGTATCGATTTTAATCGATTTTATTGATTATTATCGGTTTTAATAAATAAGTAATTTATGATTTCTTAGAACGTCTTGTAAGTGGATGCGTTGAAATTCAACCCCTCAACGCATCCGTTATTCACGTGGAACGCGTGGACATAACACAGTCTTAAAATCACGGGGAAAATGAATGTTATATTAATAGAAGGTGTAGTGAAGGACTACACCTTCAGTACAGAGTGGTGAAACTGTTTCGTCGTGTTTTGGTTTTTTAGAGGGTTGGATACCATTTGACGTGGAACCTGCAAAGAGGCGAATTTTTCTCTGCGCTATAATTTAGTCTTTGCACTGAGGATCTCTTGTTATTTTAAGAAGCAATCGGTACTTAAAGAAACGTCGTTCAACGTAACCGCGTCTGTTTACGTTCATAAAGATCAAAGAGGGTTATTGAGAGAAAATTGTCCCGTATCACGGCTTTCAACTAACAAGACTTTTCGACAAGAAATGGTTTTCATGACACGCTTTCAATCAAGTTCCTCTTAAAAGTTTAGAGGAAAAGCAGGAATTAAACTATGGATCTCTTTTTACGAAGGGAATAAATTAGGTACAAGTACTTGAACGCAGCGCAAAAGTATTTGAAATCATTATTAAGACGACGACCGATGACAATCGATATAATCGATCAAAATTGATTAAAATCGATACTCACAACGTTTACGATCTTCGATTTTCATCGATTTCCGATATCAATCGGTTAATTGCTATTGAGTAATATCGATTACGATCGATTTTAACGATTATAGGATTTCATCGATAGGACAGGCCGGGTACTTCTGATTCGGAACCCGAAAGATCGCAGTCTCTTGCCTAGTTGCTCGTGACTTATAAAAGGTAGGATAGAATTGTGCTTGAGGTTCTATAACAAAATGGAGGACCTTTCCCAATACTTTAACTACCGGAGTGTCCACTTACCGACTCTTCCAGTGTTTATTTTTGTATCTCCTAATTTCTTTCTTTCTTTTTCTTTGTCTTTGGCCATGCAAAGAAATTCAGTGATATTATATAAGCTTAATATTTACTTGTTTGTTTATAATCCGTGGTATATGCTCTGCAAAGGCTTAAGCTTAACCCTTGTTTCGGATTCTTTTACGTGTTATCTCACCAGACAACGTCATAATTTTGTTGTAAATCAGCGCAGAGAATAAAATAAATTGAAAATAAAGTTTATCAAATTCTGAGTGAATGCTTTGTTCTTTATTTTTATATAAGCTTATAACGAGCGATGCTTAATTCTAGGGACAGCTGTTAACACGTGTGAAAGCAATCAAAAAGGGAAAGTGTAATGATCAGCAAGTGATCCAGAAGGAAATTTTAAAAATCCATGTGACCACTTAGGTTGAACCTCGGAAGTTATTCATTTGTGAGCTCTCATGGCTAGTTTTAAGTGCACATATCATTTCAAACTGTTTCTTTCTTCAACATGAAAATATCAGCAGCTTGATCCCAAATTAGAGCATTTGCAATAAACCTGCAGTGTTGATATAACCATTTCCTTTACAAAACCTAGAGCATTATCAGTTCAATGCTCGACTTGCATAAATATTGAACGGATGAACATGTGTAGGTGCCTCACTTCAACTGACATTACTTCCTTAATAAAAGGAGATTACTTAAATGATGTAGTCAAGGAGTTATTAGAACCGGTACCTTTCTATATTTTTGTTTGGAGGTGTAAGGGGCAGGAACATTGCTCGAAAATATGACGGTGTACAGTAGAGGAAATCCAAAATGTCTCCTTTGACAACATTATTTTCTTTCCATATTTATCAATTTGGCTGTCACTTGATGCACTATGATTTTACAACTTGAATACTTTCTTTCACTTAAACAGTTCTAACTGGGTAACTCAAGTGGGTAAATGAACATATGGAGGTCAATACCTGTAGATATGGGGCTGTATGGTTTGGTTCTGATTAGGAAATAATTAAAAAAATAAAATAAAGTCTTATTTTAGTAACACACTTTCAGTTTTCAAATTAACGCTCAAAAGACAACTGCCCATGACAATTTATTTAACTCAAATTTTGTTCCCTCCAAAGGAAAGGGTATTTATCAGCTATTTAAGATAAGGTCAGTTGGAAGGGTGTGTGTTTGGTAAAAAATAAATAATAAATAAATAAAAAGAACGTGAGGGGGAGGTCTTTAGCAACTGGAATTTTGGAAATGCACACAATGTTTCTTTTTAAATATTTCATTGGGGGGGGGGGTAATGGGGTAATGTACAATTCTTATTTGATTTTCTCTTTGATTTGGTTAAGACAATCTGTATGAATTCCCATTCTAAACAATTGGCAATTAAAGTAATTTTGCAGTCTAAATAACGAACAGATCACCAGGCTATTCAGAATAAGGGGCAAATGCATAAAAAGTCCCTGGGTTACCACTCTAACCACACGGTTAGAGATTTCATAGGCAATCTACTTTTTTTTGCTACAAATCCGGCTTTCATTGAACCGGATTGCGTTGTTGAGGGTAGGGTGACTCAGACAGGTACAACATAACCAGCATGTGTGATCCACACTACATAATTTGTGCTAGGCATAAAATAGCTGACAGAGTTCAATTAAATTGTGGTTTGCACAGACACTATCACCTCAACATTTAAACCTGAACTTTCAGCCAGTAATTTTAGTCATGAAGAGAGCTTACCCAGAACAACTATCTTCTACATTTAATAAATGAATTCTTTTGCTACTAGCATCAGATGATTAATTCCCATCTGGATCACGGGATGGTCACGTACACTCGAGCACTAAGTACCAAGGCAGGGCGGGGGGGATAGAAGCGAGGCCTGGGACCGAGAAACGATGTTCTCACAACTTGCAAAGCGGTCCATTCAAAATATGGACAGCGGTGTTCGTAATGATAAATATTTCCGATCGACATAGCGATCAACTTCTGTGCAATAGTTTCCAAAATTTATGTGTATTTTGTCGAGGGAAAGTAAGCGGTATGCGGCTCATATCTTATGCAACTTATTGTTGGTTTCGAACAAGAGAATATTCGATGGCAGCGACGTCGATGAAAACACTTCTGTATTTTCGCACTGTCTTGTTTGTTGCAGTGGCGACTGGATCAGCTGCGAGCTGTACGGCAGTCACGTTTCGCTTGTTTATACTTGGAGAACAGGTTTGCGACAAACGTTTCAAAGATGAATGCTAGAATTAGATAATTCAACGTAAATAAAGCTCTCACTGTGAGAAAGCGCTTGAACTATTCAGGATTTATTTCTTGCATGTACTCCGCGACGTAATTTTGGTCTTTGTCTACCGCTGAACTGATGCCTGTGATAAATACAAATACTGTCCATGTCTCTTTTTACATCTCATTCTGTAACGAATTGATAGCATGAGATGAGAAAGTTATGGCTGTACAGGGTTTGCATGTTTTCCTCCAGCGTGGTCTTAAGAAATTGCAACGAGAAATGTGCCAAAAAACATCGATGGAAATAAATTCAATCAAAACTGCTATAACCCAATGGAAACAATGCCTATACACAAAATACGACTTTTATTATCAATAATCCAGTTATGTGTGTAAAACAAGATCATTTCACAGTTCAGTGCTTTGAACCCGATCCCAGTTTTTAACCCAACTTCAGAAAATTCTATCTGATATCAGCGCAGACTGGATTGATCGAAGCGCTTCTGTTCTACTTTGCGACTAAAAAACTCTGAGAGTAAACTTTTGTCTTCATAAGAAGCAAAAAGGAAAGAAAACTTGATAAAAGTGTAAAATACGATCAATTCGTCAATTACCTAAACGAAAGGACAAAACCGAATCCGCCGCCTTTGGTCGCCATAATTTTTCCCTTCAGCGTACGAGTTCCGTTGGAACATGCCACATCTGCGCACGCGCAGGAGGCATATCCGCTGACTAGAACCTCACAGATTGCTTTGCAAGTTGTGAGAACATCGTTTGGATTTCATTTAAGAGAATGGATGGGAAGTTTCCTCCCCCCCCCCCCCACCCCTGGTATCGAGGTATATAGAAGAAGAACAAAGCATTCACTCGGCATTTAATAAACTTTCATTCAATTTATTAACTTTCATTCAGTTTATTTTTCATTCTCTGCATTGATTAACAACAAAGTTATGAAGTCGTCTGGCGACGGGACACGTAAGAACACGTAAAAGAATCCGAAACAATGGTTAAACTTAGACCTTTGCAGAGCTATTTAATCCAAGGTATATGCTCGAGCATATACCTCGGATTATAATCAAACAAGTAAGCTTAAGAGCAAATCTGTACAAGAATCAAACAAAATCGCAAATGAGCGGCAAAGCTCAAAAATCAAATTTGCTCTTCTTTTGCATGGTGGTAGCCCTTAGTAAGTTTACAAACGCAGTGAAGTTTTTCCTTGAAATAGCTCTTCATTTCTGAGAAAAGCAAATAAATCCATTTCCAGCTCTATGCTCGATTTGATGAG
The DNA here is from genome assembly GCA_964017195.1 of Siderastrea radians. NCBI lineage: Eukaryota > Metazoa > Cnidaria > Anthozoa > Scleractinia > Rhizangiidae > Siderastrea > Siderastrea radians. The sequence goes on along the minus strand of OZ024890.1, from coordinate 60,984,873 downwards.
ACCAGGAAAGGTTGAAATTCCTTCATGTTCACTTGATTCGCGTATAAAAACTGCTGAACTGGGAAAGGCTGTAAAACTACCAATTTGTTGTATGAGTCTTCGTCGTCCAGATGTCTAGATTTCATGAACACTGGATTTATCTAAGTATTGATAGAAAGCCAAAAGCAAAAGCCTTTCCTTTGTTCGGTCAATCGATGGATCAAAAAGAACAACAAATTTGATCATGTGCCTTTGTTCAGAATGTCATCAAATTAAGTATTTAAGGATGAAATAAATTGTTCTTTTGAAGTATTTAAAGTTTACTTTGGGCAAACGATTTCGGAATTTCAGGAAATTTTTGAAAATGACCAAAAGTAAACGGGAATAAAATTCCTTCAAACCAGGAAAACCTAAAGATTTAGTATTTAAAAAACTGTAAACTATAACTATAAACTATTGTATATGTAAAAAAAAAACCATTCACAAATTGAAAAGATAGGATTTAAGTTGTGACTTACAGTGCTTACAAATTTACAGTTACGTAATTGAAAAGGAAGCAAGTTCCATAACTTGTATTTGTATTGTATTTGCATTTATTTTTATTTACCACACATTATAAATTACACGATTACAATTGCAAAAAGATACCAAAATGTAAAACTAATGGCTAGGAGGCGTAAAGGAAACTATAAAGCTTATGTTAATTAGGCCTCCTCAATTACAATTTTTCAAAGATGGCATAAAAATTACGGCGACGGATACAAATTATTATCAGAAGGAAATTAAAGTAACAATCAGTATTAAGGAAGTTTACAAATGGCAAAAACTGAATGGCAAAAACTTCGAGCAAAAAAAATCACAATTGTTGCGAGCATCGTACACAATTGGGTGGGCGTGGTGAATTGAGATGTTGATCATGTCATCATCTCTGATTTGCTGCAACTGGCAGTCTTGTTCCAAATTCATAACTCCGTCGAAGCAGGGAGAAATTGATACAAATTTCCCCCAGGAACTTCAAATGTGCTCTTTTGGCGTCTATTTCTGGAGTTTATAATTTGTGAAAATCCTCCAAAAGTGACATGAGCTTATGTAAACGGCAGAAGTACATTGATTCCACTCGAAAAAACTGGCCGTTTTGAAATGTCAATGTTTAAACAAATGCAGGGACAAAACCCTTACGCAAACCGGCATTTCATCACACCATACTATATTTGCGTTACGGCAGACAAATCAGTCATAACTTTGCCTTAACTTCTCGGGATTATTCTTGTGGGCTAAATTCGCGAAATTCATGACGATTTGCGAAAACCTATAACCTATAAAAGTGGAAAATCCTACCACTATCACGTGCATTGGTCAGGATGTATGCAAAGTTTTGCATCGTCTTGTAACCGTTTGTCACATCTTGTCGACAGGTAAACGACAGAAACAACTGTGCCATGCAAAATCTCCCCATGGACGCTTGAAGTAATTGCTTTTACGACTAATTTAAAGGATTATTTAGCAGAATTGACGGGAATATTTTGTCCATAGCAAAAGGAGTGGAAAAATATAAATTAGCAGAATTGAGACGTTTCGGTTGGATCAGAATGTTCGCCGTTCGGTGAAAATGAAGAAGAACGGCATACGTACGTATGGAACGTAAGTACAAAGCAAACACATTGGACAACTTAGGGGCCATTTACATGATACTGGAATGACTTTCATTCCAGAACGAGTTCATTCCATCCCCATATATTTCTCTGTATCTGTTTACATGATACTGAGACGAAATTTCGTCCCCGCACAATTCATTCCGGAATGAGTTCATTCCGGTTTTCAATCCGAATGATATTCTCGTTCTGGTATGATATTTCCTTCTGGTTTCATGTAAACTGAAAACGAACTCCGTTCCGAGATGAAAACGCAAACCGTGTAGTCTGGGGCGAGTGGCGCATGCGTTTTCAAGATGGCTGAGCCGGTCGATTTTGTCATGTGAATGCAGTACGAACTTCATTCTGGAACGAAACTCATTCCGGAATGAAACTCATTCTGGTATCATGTGAACAGCCCCTTATAGAATAACACATCCGTGTACAGGTTAGTATATTTAACTTGTTTTATGCGTCAACGTTGCCGATATCTGCCGATATTTCCAAAAAATTTTATGCCAGGTCACTCTTGGTCACGCAATCATCAGATGGCGTTATCATGATTTTGTGCTTTCTAAGCACGATTTAAAAAATTTCCGGAATACTCTAATATCATTTGCCCAAAAAAACCTTAACACAATTTAAAAGTACAGCATCATTACTCTTTCATCAAATTCCAAGTCAAGGCACATGGTCAAACTCGTCGTTCTTTTTGACCTATTGATTGAGGTAGCAAAAAGGAGCCTCAATCTTTTTTATTCCCTTGAACACTAAGATTAATTAGTCTTAAGTTTATAAAATCATAAGGTTTGGACGACGAAGAGTCATACAACAAATTGGTAGTATTACAGCCTTCCCTAATTCATTAGTTTTGATACGCGAGTCGAGTGAACTTGAAGGAATTTTAAACCCTCCTGGTCTCGCAAAATCAGGCTTAGAGCTGCAGTTATGAACGGAGTTTTTCGTTTTTCTCAGAAATGAAGAGTTTTTTCAAGGAAAAAACTACACAGCGTTTGTATACTTACAAAGGGCTACCGCCATGCAAAAGAAGAGCGAATTTGGTTTTTCAAGCTTTGCCGCTCAACTTTGATTTTTGTACGGATTTGCTCTCAAATATTATATGTAAACACTGAATTTTTTTATCTGGCCAAAAGAAATTAGGAGATACAAAAATGAACACTGGAAGAGTCGGTAAGTGGACACTCCGGTAGTTAAAGTATTGGAAAAGGTCCTTCATTCTGTTATAGAACCTCAAGCATAACTCTATCCGACCTTTTATAAGTCACGAGCAACTAGATCAGCCAAGAGACTGCGATTTTCCGGGTCCCGAATCAGAAGGAACACGGGAATTGCAAACAGTAGTGCGATACGTTCGATCAATACAAATTTTCCGGTGAAATGGTTCTTCACTTGAACGTGACAAATTCTTCTCCGTTTCCCTAAGCTTCGTGGCACATTTACGGTAAGATTCTCCATAAAAAGAGCCTTAGATTTTCCATGAACAAGCGAAGCAATATGGCGGACAAATGATCCTCGTATACGTACTACTCTGTGGCAGGACACACGAAACACACTCAGAGATTTGCTGCTCGCTGACCGACTCTCGTTTTGCCCTTGATTTTTCTCCGCCCACTTATTTTTTTGCCTGTTCCGACTTTCCACCGCCCTACTATCTAGTGTACAATAAACCTCATTTCTTTTGCTTTTGTTTTATTTTGTTTTGGGTTCCAGAAAATTAGTGAGTAGTTTGTGCAATGGAAAACGAAAGAATTAATGGCAAAGAATGCTTTCCTTTGAACACTCGATTTTACAATGAATCCTATCGATGAATAAATAGTAACTTAATTTTTTGCTTTTTCCTGTTTTTTTCTTTCTAGGCATTGTTACGATAAAAGAGGGTTTTAACTTCAGCCCTTTCGCTTTTTAAATGGAGTGGGAGAACATAACACGTATTGTAAAAAAAGTGGAAGAATATACAAAAGCTCTTCAGGATGAAAATAGAGAGGTTCAAAAACGGTGTGAGAGGTACACTAAGGTACTCAAAGAGGATCTTGCGACACCCGAGAGCGTAAGTCAAATAAATGAACAGCTTCAAAAAATTGAAGAAGATTTAAATGACGTCCTGGAAAAGGCGAATGATAAAGTTTTCATTGAGTTTGTAGGAGCAACTAGCAGCGGTAAATCATCACTTATTAACGCCCTACTTCGAGAAGAGCGTCTTCCTGTTGGTTTCGTAGAAGCAACGATGTGCCTAATTGAAATTTGCACCACAGAAGATGATGACTGGAAAGTTGTAATAGATGATAAGCACCGTTCAAGTGGAAGAGACAAAGAGGCTGTAAAAGATCTCTTGAATGCCATGATTGGCGATAAAATGAGAAAAAAACGCGAAAAGATGGGAATTAATGAAGACAGCAAAGTTCGAGTATATTGGCCTGCAAGACTCAGTCGTAAAGTGCTGCCGGATAACATTGTTTTGGTTGATACTCCAGGATTTGGTGAGGACGAAGAAAAATCCGACCAAATTGTCAGTGATTCCTGCAAGAAAGCCGATATAATTGTGGCCGTTATGGATGTAATGTCCCCCTCCAAAGCGTATGTAAGTAAAAATGTTTGAGTATATTTTTCATAAGAGAGGGTTAGCTGTAGGTCACGGGGTTTTGGAGGTAACATGGGATCTAATGGTTCTCTTGAAATGGTGATCATACAATAACACTGCCTACAGGCCAACTATTTTTGTTCCTAAGTTTTATTATCCGTCAGTAGCATCACTTTATCATCTCTTACTAGCTTAAGAGCCAGTCCACGAGCGGTTCAAAGATTTTTGGAAATGGTCACAAACAACCTATTTCAAACTTTGCCTGCTGAAATTAAAGCTAGTCATGAACAAGTAATCAGATCGACATTCGTTTGTCTTCTTATACTAATGTGGTCACGTGACAAGCAATTTCAGCTGTGAGACAAATGTGTCACGTTAAATCAGCTTTTAACTCTTAACAAATACACGAGAACTGTAAAAAGGTAAACTACACGAGAACTGTAAAAAGGTAAACTGCAGGCAAACAAGGTACACGGTTATCGTTTGAATTATTTCATTACCGCAGTTCTCGCACATAAACGTTTTGCAGCTATGGAAGTTGTTCCATTCCCACCCCTCCCCTAACAGATTTCTGGTGAGTCAGGTGTGTGTTATTTACTTTTCAGCACAGGGATATTTCAAGCTATTCGAAGAGATTCGTTTCGCTTCAGATGTTGTTTTCAATCATTTAGAGTCTAAATTATAGTTATAGGCCATTAAAAAACACAGACTAAAATTAGAGAACTGAAGTCGAGAGGTTCCGTTACTGTGCGTGACACAGAAAAGGGACTTTCGTACATGGATAACTTCTCGACGGCAGGTTTCCTATTTACATGGGGGAGTATGGCAACCAAATAATTCCACATATTCCTGGAGGAACAGCAATTTGAAATACCAGCCGCCTACAACTTCTACATGATGGAGGCTTAACTTTTTACAGTTAAACAACTGACATCCCGACTGTTATCTCTGTGTGTCTGAACCTATTTTTCTTGTTGCAGTTAGTCGGTAATCAAATGTATTGCTTATATTTTATGACCTTAGGACTGAACCATTGTTCCTTGTTCCATTGTTCATTGTTCCTCCCTCGAGGGAGGAAGAGTAAGGACCTGGGAACGAGGTTGGATTTGGTAACCTATAAAGCCAAGAAATTTTGGTAGTCACGTGATAGTCGGGTGACCGTCTGTCCGCACCACAGGATCACCAAGATGAGTTGGCACAGACTTGAGATGACCCTGTGCTGTATCCCGCGTTTTTGGCCCGAAATCGTATGGTGACTCAGGTTTTAGCAAAGACCACAAAAGTCAAAAACAATTTTATTAATGGCAAAAAAGTTCAAAAGAATACTCAGTTGCCTTTTTGGTGGAAGGCGAAAAGTTCAAGTTACGAATTTGCCTTCGAGGACTTCATCTCAAGATGTCGGTACTGCTGCGAACTCGGTCAGCACGACGCTTGAGTTCCATGATTTTTGCGGCGGTCCGAACACATTTTCTCAAGAAAAATACCCGTGTTTATCGTAACAGAGTAACTGGCGTAACTCGCGTAACCTCGAATCGAGTCGAAGTACATCGCTTGAATTCGCAGCAATCATGGCAGAGCTAGTGCCTTCCGGTATTTTCCGTCTACAACCATGGTTTTTGTAGCGGTCCGAACACATTTCGCTAAGAAAAACACCGTGTTAATTTATGTCAATCCAGCTGCGATCAATAAACAACTGTTTTCACAACTTAGCGGAAGTTTTGTAGTGGTGAGCATTTTCCCTTTTCATTCCGGCGGTTTGGCGGCTCAGCGGTTCGACCCTCAGAGGAATTACTCTAAAAAATGAATAAATTCCAGCAATTAAAAATTAGTGGGACTCCCCTTTTAGGCTTGGCTAAATCCATATATTATTGAAAGACAAAATAATGTCGATTTGATTACGTGTTCATGACTAGCTTCCAGCGGGCAAAGTTTGAGATAGGGTTGTTTCTGACCAATTCTAAAAATTGTTGAACCTCTCGTGGTCTGGCTCTTAAGATTAAAGAAAGCATGATTAGAAAAACGAAATAACATATTAAGAATTTCAAGTGGGAAACTGACCTATTTAGAATGAACAAGGAATTGCATGATAAGAACAAAATGCAGCGAGTTGTCAGGAAAGCAGAACATGAGGATTACAAGTAAACGCCGCGGCCTCAAAAAGCAAAACATGATCAGTACCAATCAATCACCTAAGTGGACGTTAATATGTATCACTCTCAGCATATAAGAACAACAATAATAATAATAATAACAATAATAACTAAGAACGATATTATAATTATAATAAGAACCTTCCCAGATCTACAATCCTTTTCACCTGAAATATTTTCATTGCCAATTAACTTTATCAATTTTAGACGAAGTAGAATGCTACGTCATGTGATATTTACGCAAACCATGAAATACCTGTGACATCAAACTTAGTAAGCTGACGCCATTAGTCACGTGACTATGGCCAAAAAAAGTCGTTTTAGCTTGCTGTGAGAACAGGTATTTGGCAATTCGAAAGCAACAAACGTGGTTAGAAGCACCTTGTTAAGGGTCATTTAGAAATAGGCGGTGATATTATGGGATATCAAAACTACGCTGGCTATAAACGAGAGAAACATAGGGGACTTAGTCCTAGGTTCAATATCTTTGTCATTTTGAAGTACAACTCAAACAAATTTTGCTTGTTGATAGAAAATAACAAGAAAATAATTTCCATGTCAGCTTCGCTGTTGTGGCGTCATAGGTCACATGACCTGAGCGCAAAAAAAGTACATAAAGTTAAAAATTGTAATGCATTCTCTCCAGCTTCTTTTAAAGTTTTAACTAAAAGAACACTTTTGCCAGAGGGAGGCTGAGCACCAAACCGAAGTTGAGAAGCTTGGTGCGAGTTTCAACGCGGTCAAACGTCTACGCATGCACGTAATTGAAAATGACAATGTGTTGTACAATGTGCTTCTATTTTCGAGAGTTCCCGTACAAAGGAAGGATTGATTGATTGATTGATTGATTGATTGATTGATTGATTGATTGATTGATTTCCTGCTTTGTTAATTGAATGGTTAATCGACTGATTGATTAACCTACTAATAGTATCCTTGAATTGCTAAATTGTTAGGGGTGTAGCTAGCCTTTAAGCTATTATACCCGGGCTTAACAGGACTTTCTATGACGTTTTTTTTTTTCCAGTAGCCAAAAGGAAATTATTTCTTTTACCGCTTTGCTTGCATTCAACAGTGAAGTAATTTAATAAAACCACGACTTTCGAAAGAATATGTGTTAAAAATGCCAAGAGATTGTACTTCAAACAAAGAAAAGGCTTTGGTTGAAAACCCTAGAACAGTTTTGTTTAGGAACAACTGTTCATCGCCTAACTGGCGTGTTTTCTTTCTGGGTTTTAACAGCTTTGCAATCGTGATTCTTCGTGATTCTTCGAGATTCGTGATTCGAGAGAGAGAGAGAGAGAGAGAGAGAGAGAGAGAGAGAGAGAGAGAGAGAGAGAGAGAGAGAGAGAGAGAGAGTGAGAGAGAGTGAGAGAGAGGGAGAGAGGATATGCCCCAATCAAAAACCCCCAAAATTGTTTGGAGTCAGTTGGCAGAAGTACAAAATAATTTTGTTTATTTTGCAAAAAAAAAGGACATCTTTAGTAGGGAGAAGAGTGAAAACATACATGTGATCCACTATGCTGACACAGCAGCTAGAGTCAGTCAAAATGATAATTAGAACAACCTACAAAATCTTAATTAGAGTGATTTGAATTAACCCGTGAAATAGATACTAAACTATTGCGCACTATTACACACTAATTCCATTGTTTTCTTTTGTTCAGCTTTGACTATTAGACACCAATTGTTAGATATTGTTTCACGGGTTAAGTAAAATCACTCTAATAAATAGCAAGTATGTGTAAAATCAGCTTCGTTTTTCTTGGTAATCCTGTACACCGGCGCACCGTGGGGGGGGGGGGGGCAACCATGACCACTCTGAATGCTTAACCCCTTATATATATCGAGGTGGTGTATTTAAAAAAAGAAGAAGGTATATATGGAAATCAATTCCCGCGGAAATGGCGCAATGGAAACCATCTTTACCCGCCGACAAATGAATAGGTTATCGGTTCCTTGAGTTGCCTGCTTGCCATCTTCCCCGTGTTCATTTTACCAAAAGCGTTAAGTGTCCTCTAGAGTTTTTGAGATAACAGCATGCCAAAAACACTGTTTTCACAGCGTCGAAGTGGCAAAGAAAATGAAAAGTTGTAAAATGCCAGTATTTAAGGTTACACTATACACTGTTTATGTTTAATTTTAATACAAGTTCTTATGTTTTAAATTTACAGATCACAGTCTGCAGGATTAATAATTATAATATTGTTCTTCCGGTTCCACTTGTAATAATAATAACAATAACAAAAATAAGGGAGAGCATGCGCGGCCCGATGGATTAGACGTATTTTGATTGAGCTCCGGCGATATGTCGTTTTACTAGCCAATTTCGTCAACATCGTTAGGCTAGTATAAAGCAAAAGTTTAATAAGCTTAAGCACAAGGTCAATGAGCTTAAAGAAACCAAGCGAAAAGCGGTTTCGCGTTCCAAGCAGCGAAGACGAAGAAGTGATGCACGTGGGCGACGAAGCGGGCGACGCCATGATGCTGAAGTCCATCCTAGAGAAACTAGAGAAGCTCGACTTGCTGGAGCAAATACACGAGAGGCTAAAGAAAATTGAAAGTGATTATAAAGAACTTAAAGATACAGTCGCCCAAATCGAAAACGGCTTAAATTCTATCACGAAAGATGTTGAAGAAGTAAAGATAGCCACGGAACAGAAAGCCGATAAAAGCAGAGTCGAAGCGCTAGAAAAGGAGGTTGAAGACCTTCGAAACAGGTCACGGAGGAACAACCTGGTGTTTTACAATATACCAGAGAAGGCCGAAGGAGAGGACTGCATAAGCTTTATTCAGAATTTTATATCAACGCACATGGGTTTGGAAACGCTCTGCGGGGAGCTAGAAATCGAGCGTGCTCACCGAACGCCAACGAAGCCACGGAGCGATATTGATGGTAAACAAAGACCGAGACCGATACATGTGGCCTTCTTGCGCTACTCGGATAAAATGAAAGTGTTCTCGAATGCTGCTGCAAGACTAAAAGACAACCCATTCGGCGAGAAGCTAATCGGCATAAGCGAAGATTTCGGAAAGAAAACCCAAGATGAACGAAAAGCGATCGCCCCAGTAAGGAAATATTTACAGAAGAAGCTAGGTGCGGGCTCCAAAGTCTTCATTGCGTATCCAGCTATCTTGAAATGCGTTGACAGCAATGGAAGAGCGAAAGTCATCTCTGAGAAAGAGCAAAAAAGATTGAAAGAAGAAATGGAGAAAGATAAAGAATCCACACACAAGTAGGAACGTGATACCTGCAAACCAAAGTCTGCGATAAACTTGAAGGACTAGAAGCTGACGAAATGCAAAAAGATAAAGAACAGAAGTCTATTGTTTTGTCGAAGCTCAACAGAAGCTCAATATTCATCCCGAAGTTGTTAGAACTCCGAACGGCAACGTCTACGAGTAGTTCACACCTCGTTGGAGGTAAACTGTTAGTAGTTTCTGTAGTTTATGTTTGTATGTTTTGTTACCGATACACATGGCAAGCAAATTTTGCGATCTAGGCTTTCCAATATAGGATGACCAATTTATCGTTTGTAAAATGCACAAATTAAGTTTTGTTTCGCTTAATGTAAGAGGTCTAAACGCTTCTAGAAAGAGAAGAGCTATTTTTAGACAATTACATAATAGGAGTGCCTCCGTCATTTTTCTGCAGGAGACTTATAGCTCCCCCGATCAAGAAAAAATCTGGAGTAATGAATGGGGTTCCAAAATTTATTTCAGTCATGGAAGTAAACATAGCAAAGGTGTCGCTATTCTTTTCAATCCCAAATTACACGTTTCAGCTGAAACTATATTACAGAGTAAAGACGGCAGAATACTAATTCTCAAAGTCGTTATTGAAGATCTCACGTTTTTATGCACAAATGTTTACGCACCGAATGATACCCAGGCACAGATTAAATTTTTCAGCAAATTAAAAGAGCATTTGGAGCGGTTGCACAGCGAAAACAACATTATTATGGGTGGTGATTTCAATTGCCCTCTATCCGAGAATGACAAAGAGGGAGGCCGTGACACATCTTTCAAAAAAAATGTAATTGAAGAGATCAAGAATTTGATTAGTCTTCTAAATTTAGAGGACGTGTGGAGATCATTGCATCCAAAAGAAAAAGAATTCACTTGGCGAACTCGAGATTTGAAAATAAAATGCAGACTAGACTTATGGTTGATTGCAAAAGATTTTATGCAAAAATCCCTCGTGCAGAGTTGCGAGATAAAATACGCACCGCACTGCGACCACTCTTTAGTTACAATGGATATTCAAACTCGACTACAACACCCAAGGGGACCGGGTTTCTGGAAACTTAACAATTCACTTTTGGAAGACAATGAATATACAGATAAATTATCCGAAAACATCCCATTGTTTATTAAAAAATATATACAAGTCGAAGACAAAGGCCTTTTATGGGAAATGGTAAAAATGGAAATTAGGATGTTCACAACATACTATTCAAAACAAAAAGCCAAAAAACAGAAAAATTACGAGAAAAATCTTTTGCAAGAAGCCCAACGTTTACAAAAAACAAGCGAGAATCGCACAACGCCGGAAGCAATCAAGGAGTACGATATCATCAAGAATAAACTAGATAAACTATCTTTCGACCGCACTCGAGGAGCATGTATTCGCTCAAAAGCGCGTTGGCACGAGTTTGGAGAACGAAGTTCCAAATATTTTCTCAATCTTGAGAAGAGAAACTATGAAAATAAATGTATCACCAGTCTGACCAAAGATGACAATTCCACTATAACCGACCCGGAAGAAATCCTCGAGGAGCAAAGACGTTATTATGAAAATTTGTACTCGTCACTAAATCCACAAGTTGAGGACCCTAAGTTCAACTTATTTTTTGAGAACGAGAGTATTAAAAAGCTAGACGAACACCAAAAAGAATTGTGTGAGGGTTTATTAACAGAAAACGAATGTAAGAATGCTTTAAAAAGTTTCCACAAAGACAAAACACCTGGTACAGACGGTCTGACTGCAGAATTTTACACTTTTTTTTGGAACTCGTTGGGTAAAATTATGGTAGATAGCTTTAATTACGCATTTCGAAAAGGCGAGTTATCCATATCACAGAGACAAGGAATTATACGCCTAATTCCCAAGAAAGATAAAAATCTATCGTACCTAAAAAACTGGAGACCCATATCGCTTCTAAATACTGATTACAAGATCGCCACAAAAGCCTTAGCAATGCGTTTAAAAAAGGTCCTGCCAAATATTATTAATAATGCACAAACTGGATATTTACCAGGCAGATTCATTGGGGAAAATATTCGGCTCATATCGGACATTCTCCATTACACGGCAGATCAAAATTTAGAAGGTATCGCTCTGTTCATAGATTTCGAAAAGGCTTTCGACAGCTTAGAGTGGGAGTATCTAGACAAAGCCTTAGATGCCTTTAATTTCGGACTCGATTTCAAGGTGTGGATTAGAACACTTTACAACAATATCTCCAGCTGTACGATAAACAATGGTTACGCTTCCAAACCCTTCACACTCAAGAGAGGAGTTAGGCAAGGCTGTCCGTTATCCGGTCTCCTTTTCATACTGGCTGCTGAAGTATTATCTTGCGCGATAAGGTCTCGCTCTGATATAAGAGGGATCCTAGTTGCTAACAAAGAAATCAAATTATCACAGTATGCTGATGACACAACCGCCTTCTGTAAAGACGAGGCTTCCCTTGAGAAGCTGCTCGAGGTGCTTAACTTGTTTGAGGAATGCAGTGGACTTAAACTCAATTCTTCTAAAACAGAAGCTTTATGGTTGGGGAAAAACGTGCAAAACAAGGATACGCCTTTTGAGTTTATGTGGCCACAAAGGCCAATAGTAGCTTTAGGAACCGCTTTCTCGTATAAGTTTAATTTGTGCGACCAAGTAAATTTTGTAGACAAGCTAATCAAAGTTAAGAAGTTATTCAATTTATGGTCACAAAGGGATTTATCCCTGTATGGAAAAATAACAATAGCTAAAACGTTAGGTTTATCCAAACTCATTTCTTCTAGCGCTTGTCTTCACACCCCACCTTATGTTATTGACGCCGTTAACAAATTGATAGCAGACTTCGTTTGGAACGGTAAGAAACCGAAAATAAAAAGAGACACGCTTATCGGAGCAAAAGAAAAAGGAGGTTTAGATTTGCCAGAATATGAAATAATCACAAAATCATTACTATGTGCCTGGGTAAAGAGAATGCAAGATGGTGCAAATGAGGATTGGATGATAATTCCATCCTGGTATCTGAAAAATGTTGGAGGCCCTCTCATTTTCGACTGTAGCTACGATCTAAGTCTTTTAGAACTAAAAAATATACCAGCTTTCTACATTGACATCTTAAAAACTTGGGCAGAAGTTCATGATGTTAAATCCGCCCCTCTAGATAAACATGACATTAGGGAAGCCATTATTTGGAATAATAAAAACATAACCATAGCAGGCAAATCTGTATACTGGGAAAACTGGCACGTTGCTGGAATTCTTAGAATCAAAGATTTATTAGAAGAAGACGGCAAATTCCTCTCATATGACAATTTTCTTAGAAAATTTGGCCTTGCTACGCCATTTACCAACCTCTGGGGTCTAATAGCAGCAATACCATTAGGGTGGAAGCGTGAATTACAATCTACGAATGGTGAGAATCGACAAGAAAGAAAATCGACTTTTCTTCCTGGTCAAACACTCACCAGTAAAAGTGCCCGGAATATTCTTATTCAAAAGAAATTTAAAGAACCTTTAGCTAGTTCTAGGCTACAAAGGTTAGGTGTAGAAGAGATGAAGATTAGCGCAATTTATAAACTACCATTTAGAATAACACGGGAAACGAAACTAAGTATATTTCAGTTTAAGATAATTCATAATATTTTACCGTGCAGAAACCTCCTATATAAAATGAAGATATCAGAATCTCCCCTTTGCGAATTTTGTAACGAATTAGAAACACTGTCGCACATGCTAGTTAACTGCTCCCGTATACGCGACTTTTGGAATTCAGTCTTATTTCGGTGGAATAGTCAAAATGACGACAATTACAATTTTGATGAATTAGGAATAATGTACGGTTATAATCCCGGAAGTTCTGGCTCTTATATCTTTAATTATTACATACTACTTAGCAAAAGACATGTCTTTCTACAAAAATATGAGCACAAATTACCTAATCTCCTTCTCTTTCTTGAGTTAGTAAAAGGAAAAATGTTAATTCAAAGAACAATCGCACATGCGAAAGGACAAAAAGAAAATTTTTTGAATTTATGGAAGCCTCTACTGACAATAATTTAGTTACAATAGTTATGTAAAACGTGTATCGCAGTGTTACCTCTGTATTTTTTATTCATTTATCCTTTGTATTTTTCTTTTCGCGTATTGTTAAGTGTATTGTGTTGAAAAGTAAAAAAAAAAAAAAAAAACAAAAAAAAAACAAAAAAAAAAAAAAAATAACAAAAATAATAATAACAATAACAATAATAATAAGGAATTATTTTAAGTTTCTAGGCTTGTATTTATTTGAGGCATTTTAGTAGTTAAGAGACTTTGAACATTTTAGCAGCATTAGTGCTTTTTATTCATTTTAGTAGAAGTTAGTTTTTTTTTCTCCCTCGAAAATTAGCTGCATAGGCTACGTTCGCGCCCTGTGCATGCTTTTTAGGATGGTAGCACTGCGCTGCTATAATAATAATAGTAATAATAACAATAATAATAATAATAATAATAAATGAATAATGATAATCATCATCATCACCATCATCTACACGTACATTAGTTCTAGATAAGGCATTTTTTGTATCAGATTTTAATTGACTTCATGGGTGTTGATTTTTAACTTATTATCATTAATTGTTACATGTATTGTTACTATCTCAGTATAAATTTCATTCGCTTTTTTATTACTTTTATTTTTTGTTGCTTTTGTACATAATAGTATAATTGCCTAAGCCAGTTGGCTTGCTTGCAATTGTATTTTATGAGGGATTATACATTTACAATACTGAAGTCTTTCTAATAATAAACATATTTCTATAGCGCCCTATCCTGAAGCTCTACGGCCCTTCACAATCATAGTTTTAACAGTAAAAGCAACTCAAGGAACCGATAAACGGGGAAAAAGCGGAATTGCCGTTTAAGTTAGCCGATAAGAGCGTGCAAGAAACACTATCCACTTGTTGGGTAATATAGCTTATATCTTATAGCTTATATCTAATTCCATCCATTTTATATTTTCTTGCGAACATGTGTTCTCGTTTAGAAAGGACAGTTTCCGTCTTAACGATATTTTAGTGAGAAAAAAGAGCGTATCTGATTACTATTAATCGCATTGCTATTTCTCAAGGTCACAAGGTTGATGAAAGAGGTGAATTGCCAGTATACGTTTGGGGTTTTTACAAAGTGGGATGAACTCACTGAAAAATGCCACAAAGGAAATGGTCCTAAAATCTCCTTGGATCTCCTTCGTCAGAAGAACACAAGCAAATTCGAAGAAAGTGTCAACTTAGGAACCATAAGGTGTAGAAAAGGCAACATATTTTTTGTTGACAGCCAGTATGTGTTAAGAAACCCAGAGGCAAGTATTTCTCCAGTCGTTTGTTAGACTAACTTAAGGTGGCTCCAAGTGGTTTTTTAGGTTTACGCTTCCGTTTTTGAATGCAATTATGTACCAGTAAAATTAAAGCTTCAACATCCCCCCCCGGGCAACCACTAGGGCATTTGAACTTTGGAGGTTGGCTTGTTCAAATTCCCTCCCCTCGGGGCAAAAAAGCCATTCAAATGCCCCACAAATTAATACTGAAATACTTCTCCTCAAAGACAAATTTCGTCTCCAATTAAAAACTGTTCACGCTTTTGAGAGAGAGATATGCCACTTCTTTTAAAGACCTTTTTAGAGAGTTATTCACTAACAAAGCGAAATTCTACCTTGGAAACCTGTCAAACCGTACAAAACCGAAAAAACGCAGAGGTGTATAATGCTAGAACAAGAGATAAATCTGGTTCAAATTCCCCACCATTCCCAGGCAACGTTCAAATTTCCCCCTCCCCGGGCACGATGCACAGTTACATGCCCAGGGTATGCCCGGGGGGAGGGGGGTGTTGAAGCTTCAATTTGACCGGTACATTACACATAATGTTACCTTAGCTCAATAAATCTGAATTTCATACCAGTTGTTAAGCTTGGATGAAAGCATTTGATGATACTCTTTGTATTCTAATCAGCTTTTCCATAGCAATGGTGAACAAATATGGCGAAAACCAGTTTTTCATAAATATCTTTTCATTTTGGGGCAACCCGTGAAAATGCAGTTTTGTTTGACAGAAAATGTTAAGCAAAACTGCATTTAAATGAAAAGCTCGATCTCTTCATTACCGAAGACTTTAAGTCAGGCCTATTTGTAGGGAGTAATAATGTAAGTCTAAGGAAACTTTCTGTGGTAACTTAATGATAATTTGTGAGACCTATGGAATGTTTTGACCGCTTATATTTCAAACATGAAAAAACATCTTAAAAAGGTTCGAGCGATTTATTTAAAATCGAAGTTTGATTTGTGTGAGATTTTCTTATTTGGTGTGCTACGCGATGTAGATTATAGCACACTTTATTCGCTGGTCGAGGGTAGCCCCAAAGACGAAAGATATTTACAAAAAAACTAGTTTTCGCCATATTTGTTCACCGTTGCCATGGAAACGCTGATTAGCACAAAAATAGTACCCTCAAAACTTTTACCCAAGCCTAACATCTGGTATGAAATTCAGATTCATTGAGCTAAAGTAAAATTATGTATAAGCGCATTCAAAAACGGAAGTGTGACCCTAAGAAGACTACTTGGGGCCACCTGAAAGCATCAAAAAACACTAGTAATTTGTGAATATCAAATTAGCAGTATATTTCTTTTATAGATAAGTATTGTTTAGAAATCTCAGAACATGGTCTTATCAGGTTTAAAATCTGTGCCTGGTCAAACTTTTGTTTTGATACCGTGTTCTCTCGATTATACGCCGGGGACCTCGTGGACCCAGCGTTTATTTGAACCTGCAATATATTAAAATGAGGTATTTTTCGTCATTCTTGGTAGTCTTATTTTTTTAGTCTTAAATATTTTAGTTTCACTAAAATTACAGCAAAACATAGCACAATATAAGAACCACAAGAATAAATGTTATAGTTTTCGTCTGTAGTCGTTAAAATTCAAAACAAGGCGAAAGAGTTGGCTGCTCAGTATAGCGAGTAGGGTACATTACACAACTTCATTTAGCTCCAGTGAGCCGACGAAATAGATTGAACTGAAGCACTGTAATGGTTCTTGAACCTTTTTTAATTTGCTGCAACTAAAATTTCGATGAACATCAGTAATATAAAGGTTCAGTTTCAAATAGACGCAGGAACTCAAATAAACGCTGGGAGCGTTTATTTTAGATTTTATCGTGTAGACCCCGCATGTAATCGAGAAAATACGGTATTTTCAAACGACTGAAAAGCGCATTCAGATTCGTTGTGAGTACGATGAGCAGCAATGTTTCGTGGTAATAGAACCCTACAGTAAACCAATAAAAACAAACACTAAAAACATGGTATACCAATTGAAAGGGCCCCAAATTGTGGTGTCCAAAAAATCGCCAAAAACGTGCTAGAAAAAAAGCCCAAAACTACGTTGCGATGTGCCATCTATTTTCACTTTAAAAGTTGTGACAAGAAGTTAACACTTGGCCCAGGTACTTAAACCTCGCCCTTTACATTTCACGTTCATTTCGCGCTTTTCTTCAAAGCATGAAATGAGTCTGACTGCATATTCAGTTTCGGTCTTCTTTCGTAAATTATAGAATTTTGTTGATTTAACAATCTAGTTTCCCCGACGTTTCTTTAAAGTGGAAAACACTTTGTTTTAATAGCAGAGGGTTTTCAGCTGCATGACTAACAAATATACAGATTTAAACATCTGTTGTGAGGTTGTGGTTCGGAAGGTCATGATCTACACTTTAATTCTTCTAAAATAGTGTGATTCTGCCACTAAATTTAAGACCACGATTTCAGACTACATTTATACATTTTTTTCTATTTTATCTTATTCTATGCATTTCCTATTAATTTTTGTATTTAATTTCCACTTCTTTATTTACTAATTTATTTATTTATTTAATCATTTTTAACATTTCAAGCTTGCACTTATGTCATATGATTTTGCAAGTTCATCAGACGAAAATGCAAATGTAACAAACATGGGATAGAAGCGAGGCCTGGGACCGAGAAACGATGTTCTCCCAACGTGCAACGCGGTCCAGTCAAAACGTGGACAGCAGTGTTCGTCAAATAAATATTTCCGATCGACGATCAACTTATTCGAAATAGTTTGCAAAATTTATGTGTATTTTGTCGGGGAAAAGTAAGCGGTGAGCGGTTAATCTCTCATGGAACTTACTGTCAGTTGCGTACAAGAGAATATTCGATGGAAGCGACATCGATGAAGACGCTTCTGTTTTCGCAATGTCTTGTTTGTTGCAGTGGCGAGTGGATCAGCTGCGAGCTGTACGGCAGTCACATTTCGCTTGTTTATACTTGGAGACCAGGTTTGCGACAGACGTTTCAAAGTTGAATGCTAGAATTAGATAATTCAACGTAAATAAACTTCTCACCGAGAGAAAGCGCTTGACCTATTCAGGATTTTATTTCTTGTACTCCGCAACGTAATTTTGGTCTTTGTCTATCGCTGAACTGATGCATGTAATAAATAAAAATACTGTCAATGTTTCTTTTTACATCTCATTCTGTAACGAATTGATAGCATGAGATGAGAAAGTTATGGCTGTACTCGGTTTGCATGTTTTCCTCCAGCGTGGTACTTTGGACCCGATCCCATTTTTTAACCCAGCTTCAGAAAATTCTATCTGATTCTATACAGTCGATCAGCACAGACTGGATTGATCTAAGCGCTACTGTTCTACTTTGCGACTAAAAAACTCCGAGAGTAAACTTTTGTCTTTATAAGAAGCAAAATGCACGAAAACATGATAAAAGTGTAAAATACGATCAATTCGTCAATTACCTAAACGAAGGAACAAAACCGAATCCGCCACCTTTGGCCGCCTTATTTTTTTCCCTTCAGCGTCCGAGGTCCGTTGGAACATGCAACATCTGCGCACGCGTAGGAGGTATATCCGCTGATTAGAACCTCACAGATTGCTTTGCAAGTTGTGAGAACATCGTTTGGATTTCATTTAAGAGAATGTATGGGAAGTTGCTTCCCCCCCCCCCCCCGGTAACAAAAATGCCAAGGGACTAATATTTCAGTAACATTATTTCAGTACCATGACGTGATTTTTGCTTCGTTTTCTTTCATGAATGAAGACAGGCACTAGTTTCCCTGAAGGTCACGGGACAAGCCAGCCAAATGAGGACAAAAGCTGCCAAGAGCCAACCGTGAGTTTGCGCGTAAAAGTAGATTTTTTAAATCCCTTTTTGTTCCATTTTTTGTTCTTCACTTTTGTTCTTTTCTTTTTATGCCTGCCTGTTGGTGATTTGAATTGTCAACAAATCTTGCGATTCCTCGTCCTTCTTATAATGATTGAATGTTGCACACTAAATGGCCAACGCTACAACAAAGAAGGTTATTTTTCTCGCTAACTGAGTGTTATAAGACAATAAACAAACTTAATGGACTCCACCCTTCATCATATTTATATGTTTGCGCACAATTTTCGTCCCTCAAGAGCTAACCACCACATCAAACGTAAGTCTGAATCCGAAACTCTAAATAGTTTTAAATATTCATTTTTCATACGCATAATCAATGCATGGAAGAATTTACCACAAGAAATCGCTGAGTCAGAAAATAGAAACATTTTTAAGACCAGACTCAGACGTCGTCTATCCTTGTGAACATTTAAGTGTGTGCCGCGGTATATATATATTTATAGTCTGAAAAGCGATGTACATATATTTTATTATTTTATTTATTTTATGTTTTTTTTACTAGTGTAAGGAGGGAGATAAACTAGAAAGGGACAAAATCCTTTATCTCCTTTCACTTTTTCGTGATTGAAATCGTGAATCAACAGTTATTATTATTGTTATTATTTCGCCGACACGGTGTGAAAATAGAACGGAAGCCTTCACTGTTATTTGAGATTCGTGAACGTTTGCATCCAAGATTTGGGCATAAGATAAAATTGTCATAAATTTATTTTCGTTACGTTACGCTTTGTTCTTGTTTGTGTTGCTGTTAGTGTAGCTGTTTTAGTTGGATGATACAAGCCCCACCTCGGCCTAGTTTCTATGCGTTCTCGGCTCGGTCAAACCTGGACCATGAGCAGTGACGTCACACCCCTTCCCAGACTTCGCGAGGACTACAGGGCAAGAGAGAACGCCTATGGACTAGGCTGGCCCTACCTGTCTTCGAAACCCACATGTTCATGTGTTCTCAGTGAATATATGTAAAAATATGTTATGTCATTAAAGATGTGTTTATTGTTCATCGTGGTGTTACGAACAGAAAGACCAAGCAGCCATGGGGAGCCCTGTCTCCGCGGTTATTGCTAACCTTTACATGGAAGAGTTTGAGGAACGGGCGATAGCAACAGCGACCTATAAACCTAAGATCTGGAAGCGATATGTAGATGACACTTTTACAGTCTTAGGTAAAGACTATGTAGACGGCTTTTTACAACATCTAAACAGTCAAATGCCTACTATTCGTTTTACCATGGAAATCGAGAAAGATAACACTATCCCCTTTCTCGACACGTCAGTTTCAAGGGATTCAAACGGCCTTCTCACCACCACTGTTTACAGAAAGCCCACCCACACTGACCAATACCTAGTCTATGATTCACACCATCCTAGTCAGTGAAACGTGGTATTGTTAAGTGTCTATACGACCGAGCCAAACACCTCACATCTAAACCATCAGCTATCTCTAAAGAAAAGAAACATTTATCATCGGTACTTGTTTCGAACGGATATCCTTCTTCATTTGTACGAAAGCTCACAAAGACTACAAGACCAACAACCAACAAAGAACCTACGCAGGAATTCAAATCTACTGCGGTTCTACCCTACATAAAAAATGTATCAGAGGTTCTTCGCCGCTGCCTACAACAACAAGACGTACGCACCGTCTTCAAATCAGACACAACTCTTAGGTCTCACTTAGTGCGACCGAAAGACACGCTTGAACCAACTAAACAAGACGGTGTCGTCTATAAAATTCCACGGGAGTGCGGCAAAGTATACATCGGGGAAAAAGGGAGAGCGATGCAAGACAGGATAAAAGAACACGACAGGGATATACGGTTTGCTCGTACGCAAACCTCCGAAGTTTCGGAACACGCTAACGAAACGGGGCATCTTCCTATTTGGAAAGAAGTTAAGTTTATTGATCGTGACCCTCACTGGTACACACGTAGGGTTAAAGAGGCTATCCATATAAGACTTCATCCTGATAACATCAATAGAGATAACGGAATCGAAATTCTAGAAGCTTGGATACCTACGATCAGAAAGCACAACAGCCGACCAACCACAAAACGGACCTGTGAGGGAACAACATCTAATAGTCGGAATAATAGTGAGGATCGAAATGCACCAATAGCAGCGAACCATCATGCTACAAATAGCGACACGTAAACAATTGACCTCATCGCCTGATGGAGACTAGCAGTATTGCAGTCGAAACGTCCCGATCAACAACTCAAAGCGATTCCATCGTGAGACAAACGAATAAACGTTCATCTTACCTAAAATATGTTATGTCTTCATAACATTTTGGAAGCTGCAAAATCTCTTTTAGCTTAAAAAGGAGCAGACTCTCTTTAACATCCGTCCAATATAAGTTGCCGTATAAATTCTTGACCCTTTGCAATGCAGTTGTACTATCTCGGCTTTTGCCGCGTAAACAGTTCAAAATCGGATACTCGCTAGATATCTGCACAGTATTCAAATAGAAACAAACAAACAAACAAACACAAAACATCAAACAAAAAACCGGTGTGAGACTTTTTCGACATTCTGATTGGTTATTGCTGGGTTTCATGTGTTCGTCAACTAAGTTCTAAAACATAAACTACGGCGACCACAAAGTTCCTTTTTATAATATGTTCAACACGTTTGCAAGATAAATCTTCGAGGTAAGTTTCATGTCGATAAATTGCTTCGCCGTGTCTCTAAACTCCGCAGGAATTCTCAAAATATCATGAACCCGATATTTTTATGCTACTTTTTCAAGTATTGTAAAAACGTAAAAATATGTCTCTTGTGTGAAGAGAAACTAGGAAAGTTGATTTCATTAGCTGCGTCATTTCTTGTATGACTTTATTGGCCAACCAACATGGCAGACGCATACTGTGTTTTGTTCTGAGGAGTACTATAGAGCAAGAAATTGTTGATGGTGTTTGTTGTTACCTGCTGCTTAACACCCTTTTTTCTGAATGTTGCTCATGTGAAAAAAATATTTTTATCATAATGATGAAAATCAAGAATTGAGGTAACGATGTAAAAAGTTTGAGCATCTGAAAAGTTGCGAAGCACGTTCCGTTAGAGGCCAACAAAACCAAAATAATTTGAAAATAATAATCGTCGACACTGTTTTTGATACCGTATTTAAAACTAGACCCCGTGGACCCGGCGTTTATCATAATGGGGTATTTTTCATCGCTTTTGATAGTCTTATTTTTTTTTTGAAATACTTTAGGCTCACTAAAATTACACTGCGCAAAATAAAGCACACCATAAATAAAACAGGAATAAACGTCACTAAAATTCAAACAAAGACGAGAGAATTGGGTGCTTAGTGTAGCGTGAAGGTACATTACACAACTTCATTTAGCTCGAATGAGCGAAATAAATTAAACTGAAGTACTGTAATGGTTCTTTTTTAATTTGCTACATCTAGTTTCGATGAGCATCAATAATATAAAGGTTCAGTTTCCAAAAATTGCTGGAACTCAAATAAACGCCCGGGGCGTTTATTTGAATTTTACCGAGTGGGCCCGGCGTTTTATAATCGAGAAAATACGGTATTTTCAAATGACAAAAAGCGCATTCAGATTCGTTCTTCGTATAGTTCAAAAGTCAGCAGTGTTTTGTAGTAATAGAACCCTACAGTAATAAAACCGATGAAAACAAACACAAATAACATGGTTTACCAAAAGGCCTGACATATTTTCTGGCTACGACCGGAATGGCTATTGCCTACTTACAACAAAAGTGTAGGATCCAAAAAATCGCCAAAAACGCGCTAGTAAAAAAAGGTCCAAAACCTCGGTATTATGTCGTCAGGAAGAAATAAGCATCTTTATATAAGCTATTTTCGCTTTTAAAGTTGTGACAAGAATTTAACACTTGGCCTAAGTACTTAAACCCCGCCCTTTACATTTCACGTTTATTTCGTGCTTTTTCTTTAAAGCATGAAATGAGTCTGACTGCATATTCGTTTTCGGTCTTCTTTCGTAAATTAGCACATTTTATTGATTCAACAATCTAGTTTCCCTGACTTTTCTTCACAATGGAAAACATCTTATTTAGCAGAGGGAATTTCAGCTCCATGACTAATAAAGTTACAAATTTGAACACCTGTTGTGAGTTTGTGGTTCAAACGGTGATCATCTACACTTTAATTCTTCTAAAATAGTGTCTTTCATTTGTTCCACTTTCTTTCTGGAAATAAGCTTTTGTCTCTCTCTCTCTCTCTCTCTCTCTCTCTCTCTCTCTCTCTCTCTCTCTCTCTCTCTCTCTCTCTCTCTCTCTCTCTCTCTCTCTCTCTCTCTCTCTCTCTCTCTCTCTCTCCCTCTCCCTCTCTCTCTGTTACAAGCATGCTCAAAATTTTGATGATTTCATAAAGTCAAGTAGACTTGTGCTTAAACCAGTTTTCCATTTCATGTACCTCCATTACGATTGATTGACAACTTCTCTGGTTTAGTGTCACTCTTTGTGTTTGTGTGCTGCAAAATTCTGCACAATTTCCGTTTTTCTTTGTACGTTGACATGTGCCTATGACGACTATCGTAGCTACAGTTGTCATCACAGTGCAGTGGAACCCTGACATAACAAAATGCGAAGGAACAAGGAGAACGTGTTCGTTATAACGAAATTGTAGGGACACAATCAAATTCTTCGTTATATCGGAGTTTGGCGTATTGTTTAAGTTTCTTCTAAACATTAAACGGCGTATTCGGTTAGTATTCGGCTGGATACTACACTTACTACTCAGTTTTTAAACATTATATTTCGTGATTTGTTGACTGCGTGCATCTCTGCTGATCAGTTATGGATTCAAAGTCAGTCACGTGATGACATTTATTCGTTATACCAGAGCAAAATCTTTGGGCGACTGCATTGTGTTCATTATATAGGGGATCATTTCGCCGGGGATTTCGACATACCGGGGTTCTTAACTTCGGTATTCTTGTTCCACACATTTTACATTTACTTCTGCCGGGCTGATAATATGGTTTTTAATTTTAACCGCGACTTCGATATATCGAGTATCCGTCTACTATGAGAATACTGGGCTTCCACTACAGTTGCGTTATGTATCTTGTGAATTGTTTAAAAGTTCCTCGAGCTTAAAACAATTTATATTTAAAATGTTTTTCATAGTACTAACTTTCTTGGATGCATCGAGTATCTCGACGAGAAACCGCTTTGTCTTCTCTCGTGCTGCTGGGAAGTAAGCAGTTCCCAGCTGAAATTTGATGGAATTAAATGAATTCACTCTTTAGCTCAAGCCAAAGGAGAATGAGAGTCGCACATGGGACAGCCCAGCCAAATGAGGCCCATATCCGTCAAGAGCCAACCGTGAGTTTGCGCATAGAATTAACTTTTGTGTTCCTTTTTTTCTCCCTTCTTTTCTTTTCTGTTTTTGCCTGTTTGTTGGTTATGTGAACAACAACAAATTTTAAAACATTTGAAATGAAAGGAAAAAAAAGAAAATAGCTAAATATTTAAAAAATGCAAGAAAAATACAAAATAAAGCGAGAATTGAATATTTAACTGTCACGCGAACCAATGAGCAAATTTGGTAACCTACCGATCCGAGAAATTTTAGTTGTGAGGTCAACGTACGTGTCCGCCCGCCCGTACAGAACCCTTGGGGAGAGGAAGTGAAGTCCCAAGACAACCCGACGGGGCTGGAATCATTTACTGGAGAATGCCATCTTTTCTTGGCGAGAAATCGCGCGGTGCTTTTGGGTAACCGGCGTTTTTCTTGGCGGGAAATCGCATGACCATCGTCGCCTTTGAAAAAGAGGTTTTTTTAAAAGCTTTAATAGCTTGTTCACCAAAACGATTGTCCGATAGTACTGAAGTTTTAAACTTGAGGAAAAACATCTACTATCTCCAAATGGAAAGAAAAAGTTCAAAAGAATACTCAGTTGTCTTTTTAGTGAAAGGCGAAAAGTTCAAGTTACGAAATCTTGAACTTTTCGCCTTCCACTAAAAAAAAGTTCAAGTCACGAATCTGGTTAGGCGTGAAGTAAGATGGCGGAGTGAACGTGTTGTTAGTTGCTCCACTTTTGCGTCTAATTTTTACATGTCCGCTAAGAGAAAAACCCGCTCACCACTGCAGACTGGGGTCTCTATTTCACCCACTGATAAAAAAAAAACGAGAAATTACTCAGAAAAGAGTGCCAGTTCGTGTGGTATTGTACTCGACGCTCTTGACATGGCCAAGAAGGTGACTGCGAAGTTAGACCGTATTACGGAGAGCCTCGGGAAGCTTTCTCTTATCGAAAATCGCTTGGAAATTATGGCCTCTACGATGGCGAATATCGAGTCAGCTCTCTGCAGTCTTCACGCTGACGTATAAGTACTTAAAGAGGGAGCCGGAAAAAGAGATGAAAAGATAAACGAGCTTGAAACATCGATAATTTATACCGAGGAGGACGTCGCTGAGCTGCAAAAGGACTTGCATGATTACAAAGCCCAGTTGATAAATATAAGAAGGATCTTCTTTATTTAGAAGCTTACAGTAGAAGAGAGAATGTGAAAATTTTTGGAGTTCCTGAAAGCACAGGCAGTGAGAATGCTTCGGAGCCCGAAGACACCAAAACGATCGGATGCATTTTAGCAAGGTTCATCCAGATCAACTGTTTGTGAACGGAAATTTCTGCCACCGGATCAACCTTTGGAATGAACATGTTTCTTCTATAAAATATAAGTCTACTGAGAACTTAAATGTTTTATATATTCAAGCCTTGAACTCTAACTTAAGTGACATTAAGTGCAGCTACAGCATTATAATTTCGATGTCTAATCTACCCTACCGCTTTTGGGGCGGTTGGTAAGTACAAAAATGCTTTTATGTTCTTTTGTTTTTTCTGATGTTTTTGATATTTTTATTCACGCCTTTACCAGTAGTGTACTGGTCCATTTGTATGTGTTTAAATTCTCCAGATGCTCAATTTTTCTTAAACTACACATTGTTTCCTTTTGTTGGTTTCACTCATCCATTTTTTGTTGGCTTGCTTTTCAATAGCCCAAACTGGGATTCATGGCTAACAACAATTTCAACCTATTGTCTTTAAATGCTCGAGGGATTCGCGACCATTTCAAAAGAAAATCTATCTTTATATGGGTAAAACAGCACAAAGCCGATGTAGTTTTTTTTACAAGAAACCTACAGCACCCCAGATATCGAAAATGAATGGAAGTTTCAGTGGCAAGGTGAAATGATGTTCGCACATGGTACCAATCATAGCAGAGGCGTATTAATCCTATTCAATAGCAAGCTTCATTTCGAAATTAAAAGTGGGCATGTTGACACCTAAGGCAGGTACAAATTCCTTGTAGAAGGAATCATTCAAGATCCACCTTTCCTGTTGGTAAACTTATACGCACCCACAAATAGCCGTGAACAATGTAGATTTTTTGACGACGTTAGATCTGCATTGGATGAGCTGGATGTAGATCCAGATTGCCAGATCATTATCGGAGGCGATTTCAATACTCACCTTAATCCTACGCTGGATAATCTCGGGGGAAGAATTGTGACGAAACCTTCAGTGGAAGGATTGAAGAACTACTGATGGCTTATGATCTAATTGATATTTTGCGCATTCATCACACCGATAAAAAGAACTTTACTTGGACTCAGAAAAAACTGTTTATTAGACGCCTGCTAGACTACTGGCTCATAAGTAGAGCAACTCAAGACGATCTATCTAAAACTGAGATTATTCCTGCCATTAATTAAGTTAGACCATTCGGCGGTTACCCTGTTTCTTAACATTTTAGACAAAAAACCCCATGGTCCGTCCTCCTGCAGGTTCAATTCCAGTTTATTAGAAGACTCCTCCTACGCTGAACTCTTAATGGCAGAAACATATACATTTCCTTTTCGTTATATTTGTAATGCGCATTTGATCATGTATTTATGTTAATTTGCACAATATTAAATAATAAATATTATTATTATTATTATTTATTATTATTATTATTGAACTCATATAACCTTAAAGTATTCTGAATGGCTTGATGAATTTAAAGAAGTTGCTGACAAACGAGTTCTTTGGGACTTAATTAAATATAGAATAAGATCTTTCACTATCAAATACAGCAAAGAAAAGGCAAAAGAGCGAAGGGCACGATTGGCCGAAGCGGAAAAGAAAGTCAATAGATACGAAAACAACGTAAACGACCTCGAAGCTGCGAAACACGAATACGAACTTCTCTATGACTACATCTTGCGTGGCTGTATTTTGTGCTCTCGAATCAACTGGTATGAGAATGGCGAGAAAAACTCAAAATGCTTTTTAAATTTGGAAAAAAACAAGGCACCGTAAAACTGCAATCCGTCGAATTTATGATTCCACAGGAAAAATTATCGTCAATCCTTTATCCATAATAAACGAGCTTTAAGAGACTACTATCAGAATCTATGTAGCAACCGCGACTCCGAAGAATGGGAAGAATTTGTTTCGGACTTTTTAGAAAATCCTAACATACCCACTTTAAGTGACAACTCAATTGCAAAGATGGCGTGTGAAGGATTACTTACGTGCGCTGAATGTTTCGAAGCACTAAAAAAGCTCCCTAATGGCAAGAGCCCCGGAAACGACGGACTTACGGCTGAATTCTATAAAACTTTCGGGAATTTGTTAGAACTTACAGCAGCTCACAGACTCCCTGAACTATTCTTTTGAGCACGACGAACTATCCACCTAACAAGAGCAGGCTATTATTAAATTGACAAAAAGGACAGGGATAGAAGGTATATCAGAATTGGAGGCCAATTTCTCTCCTTAACGTGGATACGAAAATTGCTTCAAAAGCCCTCGCTCTACGCTTAGAGAAAATCTTACCAGAGATCATACAGGTTTACCAATATGCATACGTTAAGGGCAGAACGATCTTCGACGCTATCCGCACCATTGATGATATCATGGAGTACACTAAAATACAACAGCTGCCCGGTCTTATGAATGCTTTTGATTTTGAGGAAGCTTTTGACTCGCTAAGCTGGTCTTTCTTATTTAGAGCCTTACGGTCCTTTAACTTCGGGAAATGGTTTATTCGTTGGGTTTCTGTATTCTACCGTAACATATCGAGCTGTGTTCTAAACAATGGTTTTTCATCTCAGCTTTTCGATGTTCGAAGAGGTATCAGACAAGGGAATCCATTGTTGGCACACCTTTTTATCATTGCTCTCGAATTTTTGCTTGTTAAAATCAGAAGTGACGAGCGTATAAGAGGTATTACCGTTGATGACAAGGAAATCAAACTTGCAGCCTTTGCCGATGATCTGACAACGTTTCTAAAGGATGTCAACTCCCTCGAAAATCTCTCCACGACTCTTCATAGCTTTGGGATATGTTCTGGCTCAATGCTGAGAAAACCGAAGCCCTATGGCTTGCAACTTGCCACGATAGTGACCAACCCCCTCTCACTGGGATTGACAAAGTTAATAAACCAATTAAAATTCTTGGAGTCTATTTTACCAACGAGTCGAAGTAAAAACAAGAGCTCAACTACGATGAAACTTTAAAATCGCTTTCTGAGACTCTGCCAGGATGGAAATGGCGGAACCTGACTTTATATGGCAACTTCAGGTCGTAAAGTCATTTGTTATACCAAAATGTATGTTTCGCGCATCACTCATGTGCTCCACGAAATAAATAATCAAAGAGCTTAACTCCATTATCAACAGATTTATCTGGAACTGGAAGTGACAAAATTAAACGCCTAGCGCCATAATCTGTGATTATAAGAACAGTGGTCTGAGAATAACACATATTAAAACTCTTATTGCTACCCAACGCATTATCTGTCTTAAAAATACATCGAGGAATACGACAGCCCAAGGAAACACTTTCTTTCGTTCTTTCTTAAGGACTATGGTAGAACATTTCTCTTATATTGCAATTTCAGCCCTGCCGACCTACCAGACCACCTTCCCAGCTTGTCTGGGAAGGTGGTCTGGTAGGTGGTCCCTGTTGGTGGTCTGGTTGGTGGTCCCTCAATGTCTGGTCTAAATTAGCGGCGAAACCTGCTGAGTCCCGAGACGAAGTCTTAAAACAAATCTTGTGGAACAATCAATTCGTACGCATCAATTGTAAACCCTTCTTCAAAAGAAGACCTTTCTCAAAGGGTATCATTTTCATCTCTGACATTCCGACCAATAATGGCAAGTTACAGCCTTGGCCCTCTTTCGCGGCTACTGGGCTTAAGCTTATCGATTTTTTCTCACTACTGGGTATTTTTGACTCTCTTCCTTCTTCGTGGAAAAGCCTAATTAACTCTAATGGAATTCCTATCGTGTCTCACGGCCCACCTGAGATGCAAGACACCCTCTATTTAAATGGTAAAAGTTTTTTTTTTCGCTTGATTTGATCAACTCAAAAAAACTATATTGGGAATTGGTGGAGACAATTCAAGTCTATTCTTCCGCGCGACACAAATATACAACATTAGTTCACAATCACGATTTAGATTGGGAAACCGAATTAATTAAACTCCACATATCGTTACAATTGACACTAATACAAGAATTTTTCAATACGAAATTCTCAATCGGATATTATTCACTAACAAATCTCTATACAAAATGAAAATTGTCAGCCCTCCACTTTGCACTTTCTGTAACACGTCTGATGAAACCCTGGAGCACCTTTTTTGTTACTGCAAACATAGCATAGCCTTTTGGAAGTCCGTGGTTCTCTGGCTTAAATCCATAGACATTAATGTCATTAATAGCGGAGCACCATTGCTAAGCAAATTTGATAACCTATGAAGTCAAGAAATTTTGGCAGTGATGTAATAGTCACGTGACCGTCCGCCCGTACGTCCGTCCCTACGTCCGTCCGTCCGTCTGCAGCGCAGGTTCACCAATATGAAGTGGCATACACTGGATATAACCCTGTGCTGAATACCGTGTTTTTGGCGCGAAATCGCATGGTGACCCGCGCTGTAGCCAAACAAGCAAAGACAACAAAAGTCAAAAACAAATTTGTTAATGGAAAAAAAGTTCAAAAGAATACTCATCTGTTTTTTTGGTGGAAGGCGAAAAGTTCAATTTATTCAATTTAATTCCATTTAAGCGATAAAGTTCAGGCGAAAAGTTCAAATTTGCCTTGTCGGTTCGGTTGCGAACCCGGTCGGCACACCATTAATCTTTAATCTTCAATCATGGTAATTGGCACTAGCGCTACAAATAATGCTAATCCGGAAATGGAGCGGCCAGCGGTCGCTCAGTTGCATGGTATCAGGAAAAAAAAAAAGAAAACAACGCTTGAGTTCGCAGCATTTCGCAGCGCTTTCGACGCCAAATATAGCAGAGCTAGTGCTTTTTGGTTTTTTCTATCCACAACCATAGTTTTTACGGCGGTCCGAACACATTTTGCCAGGAAAAACACCAGCATTTTCATGTTGATAGGCAGCTTGTCACGAAAAAAGAAATAAGTAGTAAAATTAAGACTTCAGTTAATAAGAAGTGCCCATGGCCTAGTGGACTAAGCGCCAGCTTATGACGCTGGTGAGCTGGGTTCGAGTCCCAGTAAGATCATGAACTTTTTCCTTTTTTCCATTTTTTTTTTTTTTTTTACATTTAAAGACTTGAATGAGAGTATTTTCACAAATTAATAAGTGCCAGCAAAAAGACAAAACAAAAACAAAAGGGGGGCTCCGCTTCTAGGCTTGGCTAAATCTATATATCATTGCCTTTTTAAATGATTAGGAAATTATTTTTGGCTTAGCTCAAAAGAATCTCAATTGGACCGTTCTAAACCATATTATTATTATTTGTAAACAGGTCATTTACTGCAACCGGCTTAAGAAATTTTTACCTTCTTTGCCTCAAGTCATCATAAAAATAAAATATATCGAATCTACTGAGCGATCTATTGCCCTTAAAAATAACAAACTAAGAACTCACGATGAGAAATGGAACCCTATTATCAATGTTTTGTAATATAATGTATTAGATTTTCAAGTTATCTGGAGATTGTACTAGGTTGTAACACGTATCATAATTAGGTTGTAACGTGTAGTGTAAGTAATGTATAATTAAAAAGTGTGTAACGTATTATGCTTGTGTAACACGATGTAACGTAATGCAAAGTAATGTCAGCAACGTTATATAATGTAATGTACTGTACTCTAAGTAATGTGAAGTATTAAATAAAGTAAAAAAAGTTACGAAATCTGCCTTCGAGGACTTCATCTTTGATTTCTTCACGGCGGAGAGCTTGTCCTGTTCTGAAACAACCGAGTTCGCGAAGTTTTTAAAGGGTTTAAGGCACATGATTTTGAGTGTTACAGTCAAAGAAATAACGTTTTCAAATGGAAATTTAATTTATGTGATTAGAAATGTGTCTGACTTTTTATTTAAGCTTATGTTTACGTCGACATTGAAAATTATTAGAAAACGCGCTCAGATTTGTGACAGATGCAGTCTTGAATATAATTTGCCACGCTCAGCCGATGTCACTCGCGTGGACGGCCCACGATGCTGGAAGGGTAACACGAATTGCATTTAAGTATAAACTTACGGTTTTCGAATAAACCTTTTTTAAAAAATGATTTCTCTGTCCGTTATTCTGTGTTTGTTTATTCATAACAGTAGGTCAAAGCACAGTCGCAAGTCAAACAGCACAAGCATCACTTCAGTGAGATTTCGGCGAATAATTGTTTTCAATTTTGACTGCCCGGTCCATCTCTGTGCAATTGTCGATTTTCTTGTCCTAGACGTTTTCAAGAGCAATAATCTTTTAAGCGGAGCAGTTGTCGGTTTAAAGCTATTTCATCCAAATATCTTCCGAAAAGAGTTTTGTGCCTTCCTCAAAGCGACTAACTTTATATTAGCTTACATCGCAGCCGCAAACTTATGCCATAATTTAAAGCGTGTTTGGTGTTTGTTTGTTTTCAATCTTGATGGTCTCTAGTTAATAAAGAACGAAATGTTGTCAGTTGTCAGTTTAAATATTTTTTTATCCGAAAAGCTTCCAAAAACAGTTTTGTGCATTTCTAAAGGCGGCCGAATTTTTTAACAACGCTTCGCAGCCGCAAAACTTATGCCATAGAGTTAAACATGTTTGGTGTTTGTTTGTTTTCAATCTTGATCTTTTCTAGTTAAAGAACGAAATGTAAAAGTTATTTAAGAAACTATAAGCGAGGCAGTTGTCGGTTTAAACCTATTTTATCCGAAAAGCTTCCAAAAACAGTTTTGTGCATTTCTAAAAGCACCCGATTTTTTTAAAGAACACTTCGCAGCCGCAAAACTTATGCCATAGAGTTAAGCATGTTTGGTGTTTGTTTGTTTGTTTGTTTGTTTGTTTGTTTGCTTTCAATCTCGATGGTCTCTAGTTAGAGAACGAAATATAAAAGTTATCGAAGTAACTCTAAGCGAAGCAGTTTTGGGTTTAAAGCTATTTTATCCGCTAAGTTCTGTGTGTTCCTCACTGAAGTGCTCGAATTTCTTCGCGGCCGCTAAAACCTACGCGACATTTCTTCAATAATTTTATTACAGGTAATTACAGGTGCTTGGAAGCTCCCCAAATCCTTTCTTTCGAGTAATCCCAGTAAAATGCCGGTGAAATGCCAGTATAATTTTTGACTAGACTAACAGTCTGTGCCAGTTCGTGTTATTTGTTAACCTCCGAACGCGACGAAAACCCAAAAGGACAACCCATTTACTTCAAAGTAAGTTATATTTTGTTGTTGTAAATGAGCGCCGTCTCAAGTTCATTCGAGCGAGCAGCCAATAATCCAAGGAGATTTGACAAGCGTTGGCAGTAAAATGACAGGATATGGAAACATTGCAAAAACCAAGCGAGACGGCTCGGGAGTAAAATATGTGTTCAGTTTGATGTCCGAAATAAAATAATAATCAAGCTGTGCACAGCCTCTAGAATGACCTTTCAAGCTTGGTTTTACAAAACAGATCCCCAGAATATTGGAGGTCAATTGGAAACACTTTCGGGCTTTTTAGAGACACTTTTCGAAAAAGAACGAGCCAAAAAAAGCCCCGAAATATATTTCGGACCGAAAACTTTCAGGACTATTTTTGAAAAACGAACACCAGTTTATTCCTTGGTGACTCCGCTTTTAGGTTGGCTAAAACTCAATATTATATTATTTCATTTCGGATGCATTTTCACCGCTTCTGTGACCAAAACAAAACGCAGCTGAACCGTATGTCCAGCTATCCGAGGCAATCAGAGTTCGCACGATGTTGATCTCACGCACGAAAATCAAATTGTGCACCATTTTCGTTGCGTGGGAATTCAGGGCTATTTACTGTGGTACTCGAGGAAATGCCAATGCCAACAAGGGATGGACCATTATATTTTTGAGGGTGGGGGCGGCAATTTTGTTATGCAGGAATTTGTTTTCCTGACTAAAAGCTTTGTATGAATTTTGTTTCACAAGCTTGCCGGCTACTGGATAATTTATGTGTGTATGTATATGTTTCTTAAACTGCGTGTACAGAACAAGCCACGTGCTCAGCTCTCTGTTGTAATACCCGGTATATGTTTGTTTTGAAAGACACGAAATCTCATTTTGATTTTGTTTCAAAGTCACAACAGTACTGTAATATCCTTCGGTCAGTCTAATACCCAGTATACACCCAACTGAAAAAACGTTGTCGGGTAAAAAGCATAAATCATTGACGATGCGACCTTTTGGTGCTCTGGGAAGCGTAAAAACTTGCCTCTATTCTTAGAGAGGTGCACATTATAATAGCACAGCATGCCTTAATTTACTCTTTAAATTAGCGGTGGTTACACTACCATAGGCAAACATGGTTTACCCAGTTTAATTTTCCATTTCATAAGATAGCTGGGGTTTTAATTTACCTGGGTAATTCAAGTTTACATGTACCCTGGGAGTCTCAGTTCTGGCTGGGCAACTTTTGCTGGAGAAAACAGAGACAATATTGAAAGAGTATTGTGTATTGGTCCGTCATTTTTAAAATTTTGCTGTTACAGCGAGGCTTAGCTCTTTCATACGTAAAGTTTTTCCTTATGAACGAAATAAGAAGACGAAGAACCATTTCCAAAGGATACGCTACCAAATCCTTGGTCAGTTACATTTCCTGAGAAATAAAAATATTCCATACAAATTAAAAACGTGCTTTCAACCTCGGGTTTCGTTAAAATTTAGCACTTGCAGCATTGTTCGAGAAGGAGCCGCCTCAGTTAATCTTTTACACAAGGACGCTGCATGCAAATTAGGTCAACTAGCTGATCACGCATTTCACGTGCAGTGTTCAAAACTCGGCTTCTCATTGGTAAGTTTACCTGGGGAAACCAAACGACCCTTCAATCCACATAGCCTTTGCTTGGGCCATTTTCTGTTGTTCTCAATCAATTTACCATGAAAATTCACCTGGGTAAATTTTCCCGAGGTAAAACCGGTTACACGGGAAAAAACTCATATTTACCTCATATTTACCTACTAGGTAAAGATGCCTCGTGTCTAACCACGGATATCGTCTTGGTAAGCTGATGATATTTTGAATATCCAGAAACAAAACCCAGTAACAAACCTGCCCCTGTCATCTTCCCAGAGTTCCATTGTGTCGCATTGTCCATAGTTTTTACTTTTCACGCGACAACGTTTTTTCAAACGGGTATATACATCACTGTTCACTATGTTAATATCAAGCTTGAACTTTAGCTATCTATTAGATCTTTTGGTCAGTCTATTATCGAATGTATACACCACTGTTCACTACGCTATAAATCTCTTGAACTTTACACAGCGAAACTGCGGAACATACAGAGCTTGCCTTAAGTAGTTTTCCTTTCTTTAGGTTTTTGTATGCTATTCCCTGGATATACAAAATTTGTCTTTTGTCTTATTTACTATTCAAGTGATTCGAATTCTTTTCCAGAACCTTTTTCCGAAATTATCCTCATAATAGTTGTTTCATTTCGCGTTGAAATCATTCGCGAAACCTGGTATCGGCTGTTCTGCTCACGCAAGAACCACAGAAAGAATAGTCTTCTTAGTGCCTTGTTTTGCAGAGGTATAGCTGCATCTCCTATAGTAGCAATAGCTACTTGCGTTTTCATCAAGAGAGGATTATCCTCTCTTGGTTTCGTGCAATGAACTTAGAATAGTGCCAGATTTTATTTTCGTGGTGAAATCAACGTCTTGCAAAGTGCAAGTGTCCGATTGGCCGATATACCGTTTAGTTGTGTTTTGATTGCAATATAAATATCGCTATGTGCAAAGAACATTATTTTTATGCCGAACAAACTGAAGTGAACAATGCAAAAAAATGAAATCAAATCAATTTACGGCAAAAAGGATTGTTCCCCACGGACCATATGATCATTGTAAAATGATAAATTTCTCGTTAATTATTTATTGGTTCGCAAGAGAGTCAAACATTCAATTCTCGCTTCATTTTTATATTTTTTCATGTATTTAAATTATATTTTTAAGTATTTAGCCATTTTCTTATTTTCCGTTTTTATTTCGGATGTTTTGTTGTTGTTATTATTATTATTATTATTATTATTATTATTATTATTATTATTATTATTTTCGGTTTTGTTTACCCCGTACCCCGCACCCCGCACCCCGCACTCATATAAAGAGGAACAGAAACGCTAGAATCTACACAATGACTGGGATAAATTTTGTCGCATCAAAATGTTTGGGGCTGAAAACAAGCTTTGACTTTGAACTGAATGTAATTATATAAAGAGAAACTTTAGACCCCGAGCATTAAGTAGGCGATCCTCTTTCGAGAAGTAGTTTCGCTAACTGGAGGAAAACATTCAAAAGTTGCATGGCATTTTTTAATACTGAAAGTATATGAGGGCTGTGGGGGAATTCAGAGGTTCTGGTGACTTACAAATTAAGAGGGGATGTCCACTAACATCGAGCGAGTGGCGGCACATGATGAAAAATAAAATTCCCTCATAAATTTTCCACTTATACCCTATGGCAATCTAAGAAACGTGGTGGAATTTTTTTCTTGAAATTTCTTTTTAAGCCCGGAAAAAAAATCTAACATGTTTACGCCACACGTGTCCCGGTAAACACGCGAAATAAACGTGTATCATACCTTCTCGTAAACTTCGCTCTGTTTGATTTGCACCCCAGAAGACCCCCATTTTAAGCATGGAAGTTTGCTTTTAAAGTGTGTAGGAAGTAATTGAGTCCTGTTTTAGATCTGTGAATTAATTTTCAAGGTCATGGCGAGCTGCTGAAAATCACTAAAATTCGCTTGCTTTGAATTCTCAATTTGGCACAGTTTTTCAAGAGAAAGTTTTCCTCCCCGGTAAAACACCAATTCACTTGAAATTCAGAATTCTCGAAAGACGAAATACCATTCTAAAATCAGGTTTAAAAATTAGTTTCGGGCTTTTTATCAGCGCCGAGTACAAACACTCTCAAAATCCCGATAATCACAACATTAACCTGTCAACCAGTACAAACAAATTAGGCTCGTGCTTCCGACCGAATAGCCGAAAACTTAGAATTTTTCCCTTGTTTCCTTTGGTATTTGGGTGAAAAGTACAGGATAAGGTCATATCTAGCTTACCTTGAATAAGATTTTGTCTAAATGCCAGGTTTTGTCAAGTTTTAGGTGTACTGTCCAAGGGCCATCTTGACGCGTGGAATCGACCGTTATCTCCTGGCATCTCCAGATTGACCTTCAACTGATGAATAACAACTCCGCGAACGCATTCACATCCCTTAACGAATGGCAAATGAATTTTTAAAATCTCCCAGTGTTAATTCCCTGAAGAAACTACATAACTTTGCAGTGATCTCCACATTCATCTCAGAAACCGCCCTGTTATTATGGTCTGATTTAACTAAATTTGTCTGTCACGCAACGGGTTCTGGTCAAGTCACAGGATAGATTTTGGTGATGGGATTGCAAAACTGGGAAAAAAAATGGAAAGATTAGGACGTCTGAAATAACCTAAGCTATGAAAGAAATTATACAAGATAGAAGGCGACGTAAATAGTGATGGCGTTTGTTTCAGCAACTCGACCGGAATGACCGTTTCCCGTTTTCATCCCAGATGCCGGACTACCCCAATGTAAAAACAAACCGCAGAGATAGCTGAATTTTTTTCCATGATTTAAACTAAAGGATATCGAAGGCTAACAAAGAAGGCATCCATTTGTTTTTTACAAGTTTCCTGAAAGTTTTAAGTTCACTTTTCTCTATAATCGTAAGTTTTCAATGCGTAGCACTTGGCTACAACTGCGTTTGTTTACTCACATTCCGTCCTCCTGTTTGGTGTCATGTTACACCGCCGAAGTTATGCCTGAAATATCTTTCGACAAGTAAAATAGAGTGATACTACATATGACGGGACTATTCACCACACATTTCTAAGCTGCGCAAAACAAGTTGCAGATTACATAGATGTACATTTTGTGACGCTCTGGCGAGAGGAAAAAATTGTCACGTGTTCACTAGAAGCAGAAAGTATTAGCTTCCGATAGTCTAAAATAGCAAACATCGATATAATTTTTTATATCTTATGCAGAGTTCGACTTTTCAAGTCTAATTAATTTCTCGGTGAAGGATTTCAATATTATTTGCAAGCCACCAGTGTTGCGTCGAAGAAGGCACCTCGAGAAGCTGCCATTTGCGGAAATAATTTTCTTGTTGGAGATCAGGCGTGTGAGAATTTCAGGTGCGGCATTATTGGAAACTAGACAAAATGTCTTAAGTGCCGATCGGCTTTGAGTAAATGTTCAAAAAGTGATAATTTTCGTAAAAAAACAGAAAAAAAAAAGGAAAACGCCAGATTTAACACGCAGCAGTTGTAGAGCGCTTCCTCTATATCGCGCCATTGTAAAAGGATAGGTTCTTTGGAGTTCTCGCAGTCAGGACCCCTGTCACCGAGTACAATAGCCAATCAAACCATTATCTCCCTTGGCTGCGAATAGAGGTCACTTATTCTTTTCAGAAACTAGTTGCAGGCGTTTGCACCTCTTACAAGCGATATGAACAAGCAGTTGCTGTTCCAGTTGCAAAAAAACAAAAAAAAACTTTTCGGGTCACACTTGCAGTGTTGGAATCAGCGATATCCACTCAGAAGTTGAGCTTCGTTGATTTTCTTTTAGCACACGCAAAAGTATTTTTAATTAGTATTCTAAACATGGACCATTTGCCCAGCCCATCGCTCTTGTCTGGGAATAGCGCAGAGGGAACTAATCGACGTTGGTGATGTTGAGTTCTACCAGGACTGTCTAAGTATGCCTCGAACGGGAAAGTGAGAAAAGCAGACCGTGGAAATGGCAAGTCGGCGTCCAAAGCTATTTTGCAACACATCGGTGTCTTCCCTGCAGTGGGCTCTGGTAAGTACACTTTTTCCTCATACCCACTTTCGTGCATTCCTCGCTGTGATGGCAGACGTCATTAAGCAGATTAACACTACCATACCAGCCCTGAAGACAGTCAGCTTCCGGCAAGACAGCACTGGCTGCCACCACTGCAGGGCCTGCAGGGCCACTATAGTTTGCGCAGGAGTACTAGGAGCAGAGCTGGGCGTGGTGTTCAAACTCTTGGCTCCCTTCCCTCCATGGGAGCCTGCGACTGCAAGGCCGGCGGAGACTAAGTGGGATACATTTGTCCTCCTAAACTCCGGACACGATATCAAGATCCCGGTGGAGAACCATCCTTAAGTGTCATCCGGTGCGCGTCCATTGCAAGCCGTTTAGTTGCCACTTGGAAGATCAATGGTGTGAATATACAGTTTTCTAAAGAAGGAATCCGTCCGTGTATGAAGAGCATATAGCGTGGGACCTATAAGACCAATATCTGCGCTGAAATCTAAGGCCCTGTCTTCTGATGGTCTACCGTCCATAGCAGTGCTCTAAGCGAAACCGAGCTCGTTCTCCTCAACCGTGAGAAAACGGACAAAAATCGCACAACCAACTTTCTCTTGACAAACAAGGGGGTTAGTTTCTAGAGAAGCTGTGGTGCTGCATGGGTGGGGAAGCGAAACACAAAATTTTGTATTCATCAACTGAGTTGATAAGGTAAATTGAGCCACCGTGAAGAGATTGAAAGCTGACGTTTCGAGCGTTAGCCATTCGTCTCCACCTTCGTCACCTGCACTACTCAGAAGATCAGGCGGAAAGCGACAAAGAGCCCTAAACATTAGGACTCCTTGTCATGATGAGTTTCAACATGAGTTGAGTT
The DNA here is from genome assembly GCA_964017195.1 of Siderastrea radians. Taxonomy (NCBI): domain Eukaryota; kingdom Metazoa; phylum Cnidaria; class Anthozoa; order Scleractinia; family Rhizangiidae; genus Siderastrea; species Siderastrea radians. Next base: position 60,945,904 of record OZ024890.1, on the reverse strand, counting down.
TCAAACTCAACTTAATTTCGAGTTTCATGTATAAAATTGTAATCCGCTAGGTTTGCCATAAAATGGCTTCACAAGCTTATAAAGAACGAAAAGGACGGTTCCGGCACCCCTGGCCACACCCCTGGTTTGGGCTTGAGTAAACTCAACATACACTTTTACATTCTCACTCCTGTCTTGACCAATTTTTGAAGACCAATACATAGAGACCTAATAATTATTTTTTTTCAAATCCCTAGTAACAGGCAAGGTTTTGGCAAGGTTTCACTGCCTCTAATGATACTGATAAATACATAAATACCGTTAACTGCCACTTATAAGCCCAACCGCTTACAAGCCCCCCCCCCCCCGGGTATAGGCCCATCTACCTGTAAACAAAAAAATACATCCGGTATAAGCTCCACCGGATATAAGTCGCCCTCTAGTTTTCCCTGTTTCCTTGATATTAAGCACTCCCACAGAACACTGCGAAGATGAACTCTATAGAGCTTCTGTTTTGTTACGTTCCGGTTACGTTCGTGTTGTTACAGTTTTGATTTTGTTGTTAAATTAAAATTGAAATGAATTCGATTTATTGTGACGTTTCAAAGGTTATTAAAAACTGGTAAATTAAAAACGTATTTCGATCAACACTGCTGTGGCTCATTTCGAAACTTATAAGCCCCCCCCCCCGGATATAAGCCCCTCCGTTTAGAAGCCCACCCAAGACCCCTTACAAAGTCGTATAAGCCCAGGGCTTATAAGCGGCAGTTGACGGTAATCGGTCCTTGGGTCCACAGGTTTTCAAAGTTCTTATTGCTTTGTTTTTGTTTGTTTGTTTTTTGCTTGCTTGTTGTTGTTGTTGTTGTTTTTTTTTTTGTTTCCTGTGCATTTCCCCCTCCAAGACAAACCCGACGTCAGGTAAAATCAAGTGCGTGACATTTTGTTGCGTGACTCAAACTAAACAGGCTTGTAAGCTTTCGGCAAGAAATTATCGTTTCGAAATTTTACAACGAATACAGATCAAGAAAAGACGTCTTATAGGAGAAAACTCTTTTGAAGTTCAAATAAGGCAAAATCATTTTATTCCTGAAGGTTCTTTATTTTAACAAAAGGAGGCGGGATGGAAATAAGTCATTTGGGTTGATTGCCAATACGCGATGCTTCAGTGATGTTGTTGACCCCGGACGCCAAGATGGTTATTATGAAAGAGTACGCACAGAACCTGATATTTAGACAACCCTTGCATCAGGAGCGCGGTCAAAAACCCGGCCAGCCTGGCAAAGCCTGGCCAGGCCGCGCTTTCCGGGTTTTTGGCCTAGCTTACCCGGAAAATGCGGCCTGGTAAAGCCTGGCAAGCCTGGCCACGGCCAAGTTTTCTTGGCAACCTTGGCCACAAAAGTTCGGCTTTCTCGGCCATGTTAGTTCCAAGGCCAGACTTTCTTGGCAACCTTGGCCAAAAAAAACAACAACAACAACAAATTGGCTTTCCTGGCCACTAAGATGTTAGCCAGGCTTTCTTGTATTTTCTGCCATTGAAAAGTAGTTGTGAGAAACCTAGCATTTTTCTCATGGAGTGAAAGTTATTGGTTGTTTTTGCTAATCCCGTCACAAGATCGAGACATCAAAGAAACTCTACTAGAGGTCACTACTAGATGTTTTATTTTGAGCATTTTAAATGTCTTTGAAGTTACAATTAAAACTGATTCTTCAGCCAGTCATATATTAAAAGACTTCACCTTAAAAGATCCGGAACTGAGAAATTTTCAATCTGGTCTTGAATGTGGGGTAAACTTGAAATTCCTACATTAAAAGTGCTATTAAAAATATTGTGTCCAGTCACGCATTGCATCTTGAGGTATAAACAGCAATCAAACGCAGCTTTGAACAGATTGAGCAAGAATTATGCTGTAAGGATATTTCTTTTTCTGCTTAGAAATTGTGAAAATGAGGCACTATTTAATGATAAATAAGTCAAAATCCTGTACTCAAAAAAAGCAGTTTACCTGTTGATTGTCTGCGTAAGTTTGCAATGGGAGACAACACGTGTAACTTTTGATGTGGTCAAATGCAATGACACAATGCATAACACCTTTTTCAGAATAACAGGCCCGATTCCAAACTTCTCCAAGAAGTCAATTTCTTTAGAGCCACTGTATAAGTCAAAAAATGATTTTTGATCCTTTCTTGCATTGTGTTAGCTTTAAAATCGGAAAGAAAGCAGCGTTTGTTGATAACGTGGGCCATTAGAGCAACCGCCATCTTGAAATTCACAACGCATTTCTGAGGAGCCTGGAAACAAATTGGGTTGTTTCGGTCAGCAGCTAGACCACTGCGGGCTCAGATAGTGACCGTTTTTGTTCGGTTTCGGCGCCATTTTTTGTGTTCAGTTCGTGGCATGAAATGTTTGCGTCTTTTGAGCTTGGAATGAAGAATCAGAGCGGCAAAATGTGGATCAGCTACCCTTTAGGCTGAGGTAAGTTGAAGGCAAATGATAATTTTGAAAGATTGGATTCAAAATTAATGATTATTTTAAGTAAAGATCGACCATGTGCTTCTGAGTTAAGCAGCTTAAATGTTTGCAAATGTTTGAGGATCTGAAGCAGGCAGACAGACGTCCTTTATTAAAGTTTGAGCTTAAATCTGGATACTTTTTTCTACCAGGCTTGTGCACATTTTTTGAAAGTAACTACATGCAAGAAGGACAGAGGATTTGAGTCCTTGTTTAAATGCTCCAAGGATCTCCTAAATTGTGAAATGTCTGGGGCAAATGAAACTTGAGCTTACAGCTTGTGGACTGTTAGAGTATAATTTAAAAGAACATTGCTCTTTAAGCATGTTTTAAATGCAGCATCATTCAGATAAGCTGGTTTTGACCATTCATTTATGTTTTGTTGTAGATATTGACTGTATTCAACACATTGTTCAGTGACTTCAGCTGAGGGAGACTGACACTCAAACAGCAGAGCAATATCAAGTCACCAGTGCTGGTTCTTAATAAGCTAAGTCGCTTAAACATGGCACTAAGTTCTGTTGATACCATTTTCTTTTGCATTACTTGACTCATAATTATAGAACACAACGTTCAAATGTAGGTTTAAGACATTTAAAATAGTCTTTCAATGCAATCTAAATAGTTGGCATTTGTTTTCTCTGGACATTCAAATGAATATAAGCTTAAAAGCTTATGGCTCTGTATTTCCATAACACATCTACATAAAAGTTTATGGTGTCAGCAGTTCTTTGTGCAGTAACTAATATAGATTGTAATCTACCAATATTGCAATTTCCTGGATGTTTTAGTCAGTTGAACCGATTACTGATTGCATTGGTTTGCTAGACAATGTAAAACCTTGTTTTTTAACTGAATGGAATTTATATGTATGGGGTGTTTGTGTCTAAATTCTAATGCTCCCCATGTTTGCCTTTTATATGTTTAGTCACATGGGGACAAACATTCAAAAAATTCAAAGACACTTTTCATGGCTGCCTAGAAATTAAAACTTAACTTCTTGTTTTACAAGAATGAAAAGAGCAAATACATGTATACCAGAAAAAATAAGTCAAACCAATTTTTTTGAGTTTATTAGTTTTTGATTCTTGGGCACTATTCGTTTCTGAACGAAATGCTATTTATTATAATATCATTATTGTATTATACATTGTATATAACCATTAATACGAAGATGCTGTTATAAAATTGTTGTAAATACTGCAACTGAATGAAAAACTTTCAATGTTTGACGTGCAACAATGCATAATAAATCATTGTATTAAATGTTATTCTGATAGTATTTTTGAAATGGCATTCAATTTTATTAATAGTAATGTCTGGGCAGTTTGCCTGGCAACTTACTAACCTGCCAGGAATTAATCTCCTGGCTACTTTTTTTGAGTGCTGACTAAATTAAAATTCAGCTGATCTTGGCAGCCACAGTTGTCTTACTTTTGTCACTGGCCAGGCTGGCCTTGGTGTTTTATGCCCGGCCAGTCTGGCCTGTGACCTGGCTCAACAAGGTTTTCAAGCCCGGCTTTGGCCCCGGTCTGCCACGGCCAGGCCAGGCCGGGCTGGCCGCCTGACCACGGCTTCCCCGGTTTTTTTATCCCTTGGCCAGCCCGGCCAAAGCCTGGCTTGTGGCCGGGCTCACCTCGGCTTTCAGGCCGGGCTTTGGCCCCGGTCTACCCCGGTCTGGCCAGGCTCCTGATGCAAGGGAATACCATATACAGGTGAGCTAGACATTACCTTTCTGCTGTGGATTACAACCGAATACCAACCAAAATAGAAGAAATGTCCACATTTTTGGTTATTTGGTCGGAGGTATGTGCCAATTGTTAACGTGTTAATGTTGTAATTATCAGGATTTTGAGAGCGTTTGTACTCGGCGCTGATAAAAAGCCCGAAACTAAGTTTTAAACCTGGTTTAAGAACGGCATTTCCTCTTTCAAGAATTCTGAATTTCAAGTGATTCAGTGTTTTACCGGGGAGGGAAACTTTCTCTTGAAAAACTGTGCCAAATTGAGAATTCAAAGCAAGCGAATTTTAGTGGTTTTCAGCAGCCTGCCATGACCTTGAAAATTAATCCACAAAAGAATAATTTGACTCGAATTACTTGTAAACTCTTCAACAGCAAATTTCTAAGCTCAAAACAGGATTGTTCCATGACGCGAATTAAACAGAGCGAAGTTTACGAGAAGGTTTTTCGCGTTTATTCGGGGTGTTTGTAGAGACACGTAGTGCGGTAACGGTTTTTTAATTTTCGGAGGTTTAAAAATAGTTTCTCAACAAAAAATGCCACCACGTTTCTAGAGCTACCATAAGGTATCTCTGGGCGAAAAACGGAGAATTTTGATTTTTCATCATGTGCCACATATTTTCGATTTCGCTCGGTCTTAGTGGACATTGCCTCTTAACTGCAGCTTGTAAGGGCCGTCTTTGATCAACCACAGGTTTTTTGAACGATTGAAGCGGGCAGATGTCGATATTAATTTTGTCTTAGCTCTTAAAGCCCTGATATAAAAATGCATGTTCTCGTTACTGTTCTCCATACATTTCTTATGGAACTAGTAAGGAGAATTTGTCTAAACACAATCCTTGGTGATCACTTTCTTTATTCTTTATTCTTTATTCTCACTATTGCTTGAAAATTAGTGATAATGTAAAGAGAAATTTCATTTTCGTCACTGTGAGCGCTGAAAGGGCTAAGATCTGTTTCGGTTTATGCTCAGCAGCGAGCGGACACTTCTCAGAATCAAGCAAGTTTGTTACGTTATCGATGTTCATTTCGGAAAAAGTTTGTTCTTCAAATACCCAGGCATTAGCTGTACTGCTGAAGCAAACGTATTGATAAAGGTTTTGAACAAATTTTTTTAGGATCGAAGGTAACTAATCGTAGACGTGTAGTTCTCCGAGCAGTTAGTAGCCTGCGTGACAGGCGTTATTGAGCCGAGCGAGTGTTTTTTTCTGACCCACGCGAAGAGCGAGACACAAGCATGGAGCACAAGACGGGGAGAAAGAAAAAACTAACGCCTGCGGACTGTCCATTGTTCAAGCTCTTCTGCCCACCAATATTGACTGACAGAAATGATTTCAAAATAACCAATCAAAAAGCCTTTCAATTATTTGGGGGAAACATGTCACGTTTCTATCGCATTTGTTTTCCAGAGCAGACATTAGTGGTATCAGTTTCGTGCAAGAAGAATCAGGGTCAAATTGAGACTCGATCCCATACTCGATCCCTACCCGATTTTTGATTCGACTAATTCTTGCGACAGACACGTTCGAATTTGACAGGTTTCACGATTTGCATAAACCGCTCCCAACAGTTCTCAGATTGTTTAATTTTTAAGCCCCTTTCCCACATACACGAATTTTCGTACGGTCGATCACGATTTTGGAATTTTTAAAAATCGCGGTCTACCGTGGCAATTTGCGCGCGAAATTTCAAGGTCACTCGAGTGCCACGTCTTGTGAAGAAGGTAATAAGACGCTAGCAAGACGACGTCATGATGTGGTACGATAATTATACGGCATTACTACGGCATTGCCGCGAATGACTTGGGTACAGTTACGATATCATTATGATTGGTCACGGCGTACAACGAATAAGGAAGACAGTACTACGACTACAATACGGCTTCACTACGATGTGCCAAGACGCCAGTAAGAAGTTTTTGTGATTTGTGTCACTTTTCCCATGATCCATGTAGTCACGTGGTACAAACAGGAACTGAACAGGGTTTTTGAACAGGAAGTGAATTTGGTTCTTTCTGACGTCTTGCCAGTATCTTGCTAGATCGAGCTAGGTCGTCGAGCCATCGTAGTGGCATCGTCCTGGCATCGTGGCGTAGTCTTGGCTTGCCGTCGGTGAGGTGTCCAGTGTGATCGATCACGAATCACCAAGATGCTGTTGCGGTCGACCACGGGAACGCTACGATGGTACTACGATGCTACTACGAAGGTGTTACGTTTGTAACCACGAATTGCTATGGTCGACCACGAATTTCGTCCCGACGCCACCGCGATTTTTAAAAATTCCAAAATCGTGATCGACCGTATGAAAATTCGTGTATGTGGGAAAGGGGCTTTACTTCTGCTTTCCTAAAGCAATCACCTCCTTCCAGTCCCATAAAAATGCTCAAAGGTTTTTCCGTGAATCCTGCTTTGTTTCGAAAAGCTGGTAGTTGGTAGAAAAGAAGAGAATAATTTTAAAATCAGATGACCGTTGGAACGGTGTGTGATACATGCAGATTGCAGACTGCAGACTGCAGACTTGCAGACTAGCGGACTTGCAGACTTGCAGACTTGCAGACTCAACATACTGACCTTTCCTAATTCATTTTTAAACTAACGTTGAGCAAACTCCACTGTTTTCACATTGCGTGATTGCCGCTTGGTACGCTTTAAACGACCCTTTAAAAGAAACGGCGTATCGGAATTACAATTAATAGCTTATTTGACCGCCTGTTTGGGATAATATCTTTTAGGGGTCAAATAAGCTTGAGCCACATCAGTCAACTCGCTTACACAGCTGTTATCCACAGAAGACATAGAACCGTGCATGCAACTTTCAACTAATGTTTATTAATTTTAGATAGCACAAATCCGTGTAGTTACACGACTAAAAAGAGACGCGAATGTTGCTAAGTTCAGCCTTCAAAGCAACGGCCTATAAAGGCTTTCTTTTAAAGGGTCATTTAAAGCCTACCAAGCGGCAAGCACGCGATGTGGAAGCAGCGGAGTTTGCTCAACGTTAGTTTAAAAATGAATTAGGAAAGGTAAATACGTTGAGTCTGCAAGTCTGAAGGTCTGCAAGTCTGCAAGTCTACTAGTTGATCTGCTTGTCTGCAAGTCTACAAGTCTGCAAGTCTGCAGTCTGCATGTGTCGCACACCGACGTTGAATTCAGTTCCGGAAAACCTGTCAAATTCCCATGTGCCTGAGGCATGATGTCATGCATTCGTTCAATCAGTACTCTGCTAGAGGATTGAGTTTCATTTTGAATACTTCATTCTTCGTTTGAATCGTGGATCATTGAATCGAATAATTAAATCAATATTGCAACAATCCACTTCAAATTTTATTCTATAGCAGCTGAAGTTATGTCGTTATCTGTGAAAGTAGCAGTATCGCTAGATTAAAGCGTTGCAAGCAGCGTCCAACAGTTATTTCAATCAACACCACTGGCACGTGGTATAAATTGACCAATCAGCATTACCGTTTACCAAATGAAACTTCGAAGAGCATGAACAATACGCTGTCTACAGGCGTTATTAGAGACTTTACGCAGCGACGACGGGAGGCTTTCACGACGGCGTTCGCGACTGAAAGGTACAGGGCGACAACCTCGGTCTGTCGACCGTTGAGTTTAGTTACGCAACCATGGATTCCAGGACGGCGTTCTTGCCTTCATCTACGGATATATTCCATATATGCAAAATTATTCTAAGCGCTTTAAGTTGTACAACTGGCTTAGGTTATTTCAGCTTATTTCAGCTTTTACAATCAGTGAACGATAAAATTCTCGTCCGTGTAGCCTTATAAAACAAACGCTGAATTTAATGCTTTCATCTTCACTAATCTTACAGGAAATTGAAGGGAAAAACTACGACAGTTTTATGTGTAAAAAAGTTTAACTAACGATGAAGACCTTCGGAGAAACTTCGAAGAACAGCCCGCGAGCTTTCAGAAATGAGTATGATGTATCGCGAAGTGCTGAAATCAAAATCAAGGAAAAATAGGTCAACCAGTTAAAAGACGGCTTCAAACTCATTAGCTGTAAAAAGATAAGGACTTAAATGTTGATGGAGAGGTAATTTTAGCGAAAAAGACATTTTTAAACCTATTTATTCGCCTTTAAACTCCAGTTGGTAACTGAAGTCGTGGACCGGAGCACGACGGCCTTCACGCATGAATGCCTTCACAATTACGCATACGCATGAGGTAATTTTGAAGCGAACGCCGTCGTGAAAGCTTCCCGTCGTCATTGCGAAAAGTCTGTGTTTTTTTTTCTTTCTCCCCATCTTGTGCTCCACGCTCGTATCTCGCCTTCGCGCTCGCGTCTTGTTCTTCGTACTGCTCAGAAATAATGACTCGCACTGCCCAATAACGTGTGTCATACAGGCTAAGTGGTCAGAGGTCATGGTGTTAAATCTTTTCAAACATGTGTTGTCTGGATGCTTCAACGTCATTGGTTGTTCACGAAAAAACTTTGCTATCCTTTGTTCTCAATTAGCGTTGTGATTGGCCACTTTTCTTCCAACTGGCCCGGTTCTAGTAGCTGCACATTAAACTTGAAACGTTCAAATTGTTTGTCAAAGGCTGTGAGTTCAGGGCCAGGGTTGTCCTACATGGTATGCCAGTAGCACTGTTTGGCATCCAATTTGCTATCCTGCGGATCAGGCCGAATTTTAGCACCACCCTCAATTTCCCTTACGTGGGTCGCTCACTAAAATTGGGCCTGATACACTTTTTCATGGAACCTTGTGCCGGCGGCCAAATTTTGGCTGCGGAAATCTACCAATCTGATTAACTCTTCAACAGTAGAGATGTCAACAGAAGTAAATAGTCTGCGAGACTTCGAACACTCACTTAGCAAATTCGATCCGACCGCCATCACCGAGGAACAAACCTGCCGAGGTGGATGGAAAGCAATGCGTTGCTCTGGAATAATAATTCTCTTTTTAGGAGAATTGTCATCATCTCTCCTGGGAGAGAATTGTCATCATCATCTCATCATCTCTCCTGGGAATGGCGTTCGGTTTTACGTAGCTGTAGATCGCTTGGATTAGACCAATCCAACAGCAGTGAAGTATGTATACCGTTGTGTCGCATTGTGTCTAGAAATTTTCATTTGAAAGCTTTTTGCTACCATCGAAATTAGGAAACGGGGAAAGGGCTGTGGCGAGTCAAAAAAGAGTCCAAGGGAGAGGGAGATAGGTTGAAAGGAAGAAGGGGGAGAGGGGAGGGGGAGGAGGCCCTCCCCCTCCCCTCTCCTTCCATTATTTGAGCTCACCCCATTTTCGCGCGGCCAAGAAGCGGAAAAACCTACGGAAACGCTTGCTACGCAGTCTAGCATCGAAAAGAACAGAGTAGTGATTGTTTCCACATTTTGCGAAGCAAAACGAACAGCAAGTCTAGTGTATTTCACCAAGAATGATCATCAAGTGAACAAACTGAAAACTGTCGAATCTATATGAATACATAATGCGCATGACATATTGTTCCCGCCACTCGTGAGTCCCGGATATGTATCCAGGCCCTCGCATGCAGTCACGCTATTACATCTCTCCCCCATTTTCACTCGAGTTTGTGTTGTGCATAAAGTGCAAAGGTGCAATAATCTATGTGGTGCTAGTAACAAATAAAATCCTTATATCTAGTGTCCTTTATCGTTTTAGTGTCCATTGCATCCGTCTACACAGCGCTACTCACAAATAAAGTCTATATATCTAGTGTTCTTTGTGGACGTTATTTTCCTTCGGAGCCTGTCACAGGACGCAGGTCCTTGTTCTGTGTCACGGTCTGATCTGGGATGCTCTGCTCTCTGCCTACATTCATCTTCGCCAGTGTCTTCGTCTGCTCTGGACTGCTCTTCACCAGTGTCGCCGTCTGCTCTGGACTGCTCTGGACCTGAATTTTTCGCTGGCACAGCGTCCGGGTCAAATCTGTCTTCATTATCAGAGTCATCGCACGGAGCTGATTCCCTACACCCGTTTTTGAGCAGCTTCCAATCCCCATAATTCCTGGTGCGAATCTTCAGATTGTTCTAGGCAGTGATCATATCTACCTTGATACCAATGACTACCATCGGAAACGGGTCATATAGAGGCGTTAGGCTGTTCTTTCGTCCTTGCTTGCACAATGGCGTATCCCCCACTTTGATTTTCATCACGGCTGTGTCCCTTCATTTCCTCTTTTTGCTCTCTGTCGCGACTACGGATCATAGTGTCGTTCAGATGCTTAGGTTTTCTGTTAACTTCTGGGAATTTTCCACGTAGTTCCCTTCCGAACATGAGTTTGTTCGGGCTGACTCCGGTGGTTGCATGTTAGGTTGCTCTGTATGCTCTGACTCCCCTGCGTTTTGCCGGTACGACAATTCTGTCTCCTCTCAATACGATCCCGTCTACTGTTGTGAGTTCATGGAAAACGTGCTTGTATTCCTGTATGTTCGTTACCTTTGTGACTATCCAGCCTTGGTGTATGCACCTCTTTAATGTTTGAAGTGCAGGACCTTCGTCAGTAGCTTCCTTTACTTGTTCTTTGGTGACAGCTTTAGGCGCGTCGCACGATACAATATAACTTACACAGTGTCTGTTTTGTTTTATAGGTATGTTTACATCAACCACCGTTTCCAAACTGTGTATCTATTCGCCAATCGTTTAAGTCAAGTAGTGTATACACGTGTGATGTTCGAAGTCTAGGGAAAACACAACAGCGATAAGCAAAGATCATAGTGAAATTACAAGTCTACAGAAAGATAATATTTACCCGATGGTCGTCTTTAGTGTTTGATGTGTTTTCTGATCGCTCAGTTAGGACTCATTAGTGATTGTTGTGTCTTATGATCATTAAATTATAGTTAATTAGTGATTGTTGTGCTTTCGCGCGCATTTAATTAATTTAGGGCGAAACACTCCCCCCGCCAATATTGTTAGTGACAGAATATGAGAGTAAAGATTATCATTAATGTCCAGTATATAGTTTTCAAATGTTTCAGTGTTTCAGTAAGACTCTTGTTCCTTTTCGTCGACTGGTAGAAGTAGTACCAGTCTGTTAACTGATCTTTCTACCGTAAGATATCCTCTTCCAGTGTATTTATGGGGTGGTTCCCCTGGTCTGGGATTCTTATAAGAGACTTGCACCTTTCTAACTCTACCGTCTTCTCCTGGAAACACTTCAGAGACTTTTCCAAGCTTCCATTGGCCTCTGATCTGGTTTGAATCTTGAATGAGGACGATATCACCGTTTTAAGGTTTCTTTTTGCTGTGTGCCACTTTTGCTGTATAATAAGACTTGGGAAGTAATCTCTTGTCCATTTTCTCCGGAAATTGTCTGCAACTTTCTCGATGAATTTGTACCTGTGCCGTGGGTTGTCTGTTTGCGCAAACGATCCGCTTGGTACTCGTGAGGTTGAACGGCCGAGTAAAAGATCATTGGGGCATAGTGGGATTCGTCATCTGGTGAAGTTGGGTGCCTACCTATTGGTCCTTCATTTACCAAGTTAGCAGCTTCAAAGCACACAATTTGCAATTCGGAAAATGTCATCACGTTTTCGTCGATAACTATCTTAATTGCTTTCTTGATTGACTTTATAAGTGCTTCTGATACACCGTTCTGCCATGGAGCGTCAGCTGATGAGAAGATCCATTGAAGGCCTTGCGTCACTCCAAACTGCTTGAGAGATTGCGGGTCCAAATCTTTTATTACTCTCTTTAATTCTTCATTGGCTGAAACAAGTTGAGCTCCATTGTCCGAGTATAACTTCGAGGGGTAGCCTCTTATAGAAACGAAACGTCTTAGTACCATCAGTAACTTCTCTGTGCTGTAATCAGGCGAGATATCTACATGGACAGCTCGTGTTGCAAGACAATTGAAAGTCAACCCGTTTGCCTTTCCCGTCGTTCTTTTCTTCACTTCATCTTTAATTTTAAAGGGACCAAAGAAATCGAGGGCTGTAGAATCCCACGCTGGTGCTGGTTTTTACCTTTCAATTGGCAGCTTACCCATTATTTGCTCGCTCAGTTCTTTCTCCAGTTTTTTACAGATAATGCAGTTGTTCTTGCATTCAACTAATCTAAGTACTTTAACTATCCAGAATCTTGATAGCACTCCAAGGTGTCACCTTCGGTGTACGTGTTCTGCATAGAGTCTTGAGAAGCGGTGTTCGTAGGGTAGCAAGACGAGTTCTTGTTTGTTGTAGCTCATTTCCATCCATCGTTGACCACGTCCCCCTACTACGTAGATTCCGTCGTCACGTCTTCGAGGGCAGAGACGTTTATACCCTCCCTTCGTGCATACTTTTCTGTGCTTGTAAGATCCAGAATCGTTCTGCATTTGTGATATCCTCAAGTATTAGTTCCTTAGTTACATTCTTGAACGTCGCGTGCGGCGTTTTCTTGTACATCGCTAACACTCTTGCTGATACTCTTAACAGTCTCTCAAAATTCGAGTATTTGTTGATGTTGATTCGCCCTGCAAGTGTGTCTTCAACATTTGCTACATTGATTGATGCTAGCACCTTAATTGTGTCTGGTAGCTATCGTACCGCTGTGGGTGTTTGAGTTACTGGCCACTTACTTTCAGGTAGTTTGAGAAAGTCAGGTCCTTTCTGCCAGTTACCGTTAAAGTCAATTTCGTTTGGTCTCATACCACGCGTTAACCAATCGGCAATATTGTGTTTGCTCTCAATCCAATACCAGTTGTTCTTTTCGGTGCCTTCTTGAATTTCGCCTACGCGTGTTGTGGCGAACGTGTTGAATCCATATGACCCTTTATGTATCATGGCATGCACAATCTGGGAATCGACAATGTGGTAACACCCTTGAAATGTATACCCGCACTGCTGCTGTAAAATGATTTTCAGTCTCTTGTTAAGCACCACGCCGCATAGTTCTATTCGATCGATTGACATCCTTTTGACTGGAGCTAGGCGATTCTTTGACAGGATGAGGTAACTATCAAATTCTCCAGTCGATAATTCCCATCTGACATAAGCACAAGCGCCGTAGGCGTTGTTTGATCCGTCACTAAATATGACCAGTACTGGGTCTCCCACTGCATTGCTTGGATTCATACATCGTTTGACTGGAATGTTTTCCATTTCAGGCAAGTCATTGAAAAATATCACCCACTCTCGCCTGTTTTCTTCTGGTATGGGGTCGTCCCAATCCATTTTCGTCTCATTCGTCCATATCGTCCAGGATCGTATATACTGTTGACTTGAGACAAAATGACACGTTTTGTCAATATGTCTGGGATGTGAATATCTGCAGGAGTCATGTCCTTCCGAATTAGAGTTAATTTTCTCTTGGGGGAAAAACTCAGTTTGACTTTAAACTGAAAATTATCTCGTATAGGATCCCACACAACGCCAAGCACCTTTTCTGTGGCGGCAGACGGTTCCATTGCTATCTTTGTTTTATCTCCGCTTGATCGATCACCAGAATAGATCCATTCCTTTAAATTGAGCCCTCCTTTGTCCAATAACTTCTCTATATCACCAGTAATCTGATTTGCCTTTTCTCGAATTTCTACGCTCTCGATGATATCACCCATGTATGTGTTGTTTTAAGTATCACTCTGGTGGCTTCCGGAAACTTATCCTCTCCCATTTCCGCGGTCTTTCTCAATGCGACGGCTGCTATCGCGCCTGATGGTTTGTCGCCGAACGACACTCTCTGTATCACATAGGTATCCGGTTCTCTTGTAGTCTCCATGTCGCGCCATAGGAAGCGATGCGTGTGCTGATCTAGTATTTTTGTTGCAACCGTGTGGTACATCTTTTTAATATCGCCGAGAAAGGCTACTTCGTATTCCCTGAATCTTCTGAGGACCGCTAGTATGTTGTTGAGTAGGTCTGGCCCCTTTGCCCAGTACTCATTCAGCACATGGCCCATATAATTTGCACTGCTGCTAAATACAATCCTGACAGGGATGGACTTTGAGTCAGGCTTTAGCACTTCGTGATGAGAAATATAGTGTATTGGGCCTTTGTAGTTTCTTAGCTCTTTCTCTGCTAGTTTCCTCGTCACTCCTCGATTTATCATGTCTTGTACTTGCTCTTTATAAACCTTCGCATGTTCCGTGTTTTTTGCAAGTCTTTTTTCGGTTGAGATCAATTTTGTAAAGGCGATTCTTCTGTTATCCGGCAAATCGTAAGGGTCTTTGATCCAGGGATATTCCGCAATCCATCTTTTGGCTTCTTTATCGTAATCAAGGTTCTTTTCAATTAAAGCAAGTTCTCTCTCTTCTTTAATTGTATAGTTCTTGCTTCCCATGGGACATCTTCCGCATTTGCATCCTCCGCATCGCGGGGTGCATTCGATACCGAGATTCTCTATGTTGTAAAAATCTTCTACGCTAGGGGATGTTGTATGAAATACTTGCACGCTATTGAGTTTGTGTCTCTCATTTATTTCTTTGATTTGCGGATGAGTTCCACCAATGCATCTTCCGAATTGATTCTTTAATAGCAACAAGTGTCCCGAGAACTGTTCCTTTTGTGGGTGGAATCCGGCGTATTCGAAGCCAATTAGTACGTCTACTTCCCCTGTTGGTCTTGCTATTTCCTCTTTTGTTACATCTTTAAATTGTCGGTGCACTCCGTCTAAGTTTACAGCTTGAATGTTGGAAGTTATTTTGTCTATTCCATAAACGTCTATTTGTAATTCCTGTCCCCTTTTGTCAATAAGTGTGAGCTTTATAGGAAACCAACTTTTCGTTAACGCCTCCACTTTCCCCATAACACGTTAGCCCATTCCTTTTGAGTCCGAATCCTTTGAACTTGTAGTAGACAGGTTTCAACACCTCTATTGTTACACATATTCGTAGACGCAAGGACGTCAACTTCTTGTTTTTCTTCATGTAGAGTCGCATGATGTTTCTCTGTACAGTCGTTCACGCCGCAGTCTTTCTTATTCCTGCATTCTTGAATTCTATGTCCGCGTTTAAGACACGACCAACAAGCTCCCTTTTCTTTCAAGGTTTCTCTCCTTTCTTCTACAGGCTTCGAAAGATAAACCCTGCATTCGCTTGTCCAGTGGTTGGCTCTTTCATGATACAGGCATTTGCTTCGTGTCGAGCGTGAAGCGGCTACTTTATCGTCCTTCTCTGAATAAAATACAGAGCCTTTGACCCTGAAATCGTTGTTTAATCGCAATTCTGCATTCTCGTATTCGATAGCTTGCTTTTGGTTGAGAAATTTCAATAAACTTGGGAAGTTATCCATCTTATTAACGGTGCTGTCTTCGGAGCTCACTAATTTCGCCCATTCTTTCCTAACGTCAGTCGGTAATTTCTTTTCAATCACGCTCACAGAACTAGTCGTGGTTATTTCCTTTTCTAATCCTAATCTCTTTGAGTCTCTGTAGCCGTCTTCGACAATGTTGATAAATTCGACGAATTTTTTGTTCTCGCCGTCTACAACTTTAGCGGGATCCCCGTATTTCTCATCTAATCGTTTCCACATAGTGTCAAGATCATCATCAATACTCTTCACGACATCGGCTGGTTCTTTGCTAAGACATGATCAGAGGATGTAAGGTGCATTTTCTTCGTTAACTGTTGGCATGACTTGTTTCTCAAAGCCCGTTTTAAATCGGGGATAATCTCTTATTTCTCCTGTGAATAATGGCATCTTGACCTTTTCTAGTCGTAGTGGATTTTGTTTTTGAGCATTCTCGAGATCTCTTTCCTTAGCGACAAATGATTCGATCCTGCCGCTAATTTCATTGTAGTGCACGTGCATGTTACGAATCCATTCGATTTCGTGTTCTACGCTCTAGTAGCTCGAGCGTCTTATTCTGTAGTTCATTACAGTTCGCTAGCGCGGTCTCTAATTCTTTAGACGTTTTGCGCAAAGCTGCAGGAGCGTCTTGGCCTCAACATTCCATTAGATTTTGCGCATGGTTTGAAAGAGTTTCAAAGATCGTTTCCATTGATTTCTTTCTCATGTTCATTTGTTCTAACAATCTCTGAAACTTTTCTTGTTCAATTCTGATTATTTCTTGACGATTTATTTCTTCTCTCTGTTTCTTCTCGAGCTGAATCTGATCGTTCACGTACTGAGCTTGCATGGCTGCCGCCTCACTGTACAATTCTTGTAGCTCGTTGATCCATGCTTCACGTTGTTCAACTTCTTCTTCAGTTAAGTGTACTGTATAAATGTCGTGCTTACCTTCAACTAGATTCCATACTTCATTGAGTTCAGCGAAGGTTCTCTTTGCAGTATCAATTCCTTTGTTCTCCGTTACGGACTTCAAGAACTCTTTCCGCTTCCTGGTAAAGCGTGATTTTGCTGTGGCCCTTATCTTCTTTGCTTCTTCGGCCATCTCTCTATCCACATCGGATTTCAAATGTTTTATTTTAGAGGTATGTTTACATCAACCACTGTTTCCAAACTGTGTATTTATTCGCCAGTCATTTAAGTCAAGTAGTGTATACACGTGTGATGTTCGAAATCTAGGGAAAACACAACAGCGATAAGCAAAGATAATAGTGAAATTACAAGTTTACAGAAAGGTTCAGTGTTCGATGTGCTTTCTGATCGTTCAGTAAGGACTCATTAGTGATTGTTGTGTCTTATGGTCATTTAATTATAGTTAATTAGTGATTGTTGTGCTTTCGCGCACATTTAATTAATTTAGGGCGAAACAGTGTCGTACCTCCTTAGTCGTTCTCAGTTCAAACTTGGAGCACTCCTGAAGTGGTATAGGGTGTCGTGAGGTGTAATCAGATATGTTTTCTTTTCCGGGACGGTACTCGACCACAACATCATAATCCATCATACGGTTAACGATCCTTTGAACCCGGACTGAGGTTGTGCGGGTGGGCTTGTTGAACACAATTTCTAGAGGTTTGTGGTCCGTCACAATTTTGATGGGTATTTTGTACAGGAACAGGTGGAATTTCTTGCAATCAAAATCACCTGCCAAGGCTTCTAGTTCAATTTGGCTATACCGTTTTTCCGGGTCTGTGAGGCTTCGACTAGCATACTGCCCAACTTGCCAACATTGCTCTCCTGGTTTCCTCTGCGTGAGAGTTGCAGCCAATCCCATAGGGTACCCGTCGATGTGTAGCTCGTGTTCTGCTTGGGGATCGAAGTATGCTTGGACCGTGTCGCTACTGAGCATGCCCTTCAAATGCTTCAGAGTGTTCATGCTTCCATTCGAATTTTCTTTCACCGTGTTTTCAGGCTGCTTTCTGATACTGGCTGGCTTCCATGAATCGTGAACTATATCTGACTTTGCAAAGGAATGAGTTAAGTTCCGCTGCATTCCTGGGGCGCCCGGCCGATTTAATGGCTTTTACCTTGCAGGGGTCTGGGGATACTCCGTCTTTTGAAAACATCAAGCCATAGTAAACCACGCGATCTTTGCTGAATTCACATTTTGCTTTGTTGAAGGTGACATTCTTTTCGCGACTTTTCTCAAGAAGCGTTTTCAGGTTTGCGTCGTGTTCTCTTGTGACACGCCCGTGAACAATGATGTCATCACTTATGTTGAAGATTCCATCAAGGTCTTGCGTCAATTCTTCTTTGATCGTCTCTTGAAATATCTCCGCTGCTGACCTTGTACCGTAGTTCAGCCTCTTATATCTGTGCAAACCAATGTGAGTTGAAAAAGTCGTTACGTTTCTCGAACTCTCCTTGAGCTCAAGTTGGTGGTATGCTTTGCTCATATCCAAGGGTGAAAACACAGTTGAACCGCTGAGCTCATTGACCACTTCATCTAACGTGGGGTGCTGAGTGCGTCTGCGGGGTATTACTTGATTGCTACCACATGTCCACGTTCAGGCGTATTTGGCTCTAATCTTTCTTGGGAGTAACAGCAGGTGGCGACACCCATCCCGTTGGTTCGCTAACTTTTTCGATGATGTCTTGATCCAGGAGATGTTGTATTTCCTCCTCCATTTTTTGACGTACGCTGACGTACGTACGCGGCGTAGTGGTTGTGCGATCGGCTTGAAATCGGGATCTACATTTAAATCAACCTGAATTCCTTTTAGCTTTCCAATTCCTTCAAATCGGTCCTTTTATTCTTCTAAAATTTCCTTTACATTTGCTCTTCTCTTCTGGTTGATTGCTTTCTTCTGAAATCGCATTGGTCATTACTATCATTCCAAGGTCTGTTCTATCGTTGTAACTAAGCAACGGTGCAGTCTGGGTGCCTCCCTTATTAGCTGCCACGTAACCACTTTCATTTTCGTCTTAGATTCCGTTAGCGCTTCAATACTCCTCAGCACAGGTAGGAGGTTTTTTTCGGCAGCAGCCCCGTACGGTTTTATTTGGCATCTTGATTTTCTGATCTTTGCTCTATTGTCCAGGCCGCATCTCTTGAACGTTGCCTCGTCCATAGCGCTGACCGCTGTCCGGAAGTACTGTGATGCCAACGCCACTAATTAGCGCTTTTTTAGGGGCCTATTGTCCGAAGGTCCCGTAGGGTTAACCGCTTGCAGCATGCAAGTAGACTCTTCGTCACTGCTGTCAGAAGACGTGTCAGATTTCTGCTCGTCTCCGTGTGCTAAATCCCTCGTGGCTTTAATTTCTTGCTTGCTTTTGCAACACTTTGCGAAATGGTTTGTTCTCCCACATCGCGTACACTGCCTTCCAAAAGCCGGACATTTTCTTGGTCCCCCTTGATGTGGCCAATGTTTTCCGCAATTAAAACACGATTTTCTCCAATTCTGTCCGCTGTGATTTTATCGACTTCTTGTTTGACAGTAACTTCTGTTGGAGCTTGATTCTCTACTTTTGTGGCGTGTTGATCAGCGCTTTGCAGACCTCTGGCGTATTTAAGAGCTTCAGCTAACGTTAGCTGGTCTTGTAATAACTTTCTTCTCACCCTCTTAGATTTACCGTTCTCTATCATGGCCATTAATATCTCGGTATCCAACCAGCCCGTCGGGAAATCACGGTGTTCACCTTCCGCTCTCAACTTGGAGATGAACAAATCCCAGGTTTCGTCCTTTCCTTGTTTGATGCAACGAAACTTGTGTATATTGAGCAACCGGTTCTGTGATTCCCTGAACTTGTTTCGTAGCGCATTCATGGCTCCATCCAAATCCGTTCCAGTATCACCGAGCTGTTCAAATATATGGAGAGTGGCTTCGCCCATCGAATCTAAGAATAAGGATCGTTGTTGTGCCTTGTCTGTGATGTTGCAGGCTTTCAAGTGGTTGTTCTTAAACCACTCAGCGTATTTAACGAATCGCGCGTAGACTGTTGCAGGGTCTTTCCGAAGGTCGAATTCGGGAAATTGCTTGTATCTAATGTTGACTGCCATTCCTTAGTTTCCCTCGTCGCCAATTTAATGTTCGATTGCGATATTACACAGTGATACTTCGAAGTCCTTCATGTCCGAAAACTGTCGAATCTATATGAATACATAATGTGCATAACATAATGTTCCCGCCACTCGTGAGTCTCTGATATGTATCCAGGCCCTCTCATGCAGTTGCGCCATTACACAAACAAATCAGTAAACTTGTTATACGACAAACTGATATTTAGCGAGAGCCGTGTGCAGCAAGATTTGTATTTTTGTATACCTCAATAAAGATTGTCAGCCTACTCATTCAGTTTCACTGTCGTTTTATTGATATCTAACAGTGATATCAAAGCAACTGCCTAGTTTTATAATAAATGTTCCTCGTCGCTGTTTTGAGCAAAAATCTCAAATATTTAAGACTCCTGCAACTTAGCCGAATTTTTCACGGGAGTAATCGTTTGTTTATGAGCGGTTTTATTTATTACTTTATTATTAGAAATGGATAGGTTTCACTGTATTTCTCTAACTTTTTCAACGTTTCTGCACAGAAAATCAGTGACAATTGCCGTCGAGAATATTTTCAGATACCACCTGAACTGAGAAAGACAGAGAAACTATGACAGTACAATACTAGAACGAGCACATTTAAGTTATCACACTTTTAAAGTTGGGGGGCTAATGGCTAGAAGAAGATACACACCGTAGCCTGTGAGTTTCTAATTTTTGCCGGTATTTTGTAGGGTTTGTCTTCATTTTGGAAGTCTGTTGTGGATGGGGTTGTGGAATACCTTCCAATTGTTACACCAAAAAAGGTAAAGGTTATGCGTCGTGGCGCTGGCGAGAGCTGTGCGTCATCCGAAATGGCATTCCGCCATCTTGGATTTTGCTGAAAAATAATCATAAAACGGTGGAAATTAAACATTTTTCATGTAGAATATATCATAACGAAAAACTTTGCTCCTTTTTTTACATATCCCGTAACCATAGCAACTGTTACTCAACTAACATTCCCAAGTTGTGTCCAAGGGATATGCGTACAACCGCTGAAAACGGCAGGTGTTGATAAAAAAAATTCCTCTTGGAAAAATGAAGAAAAACCTTACAGGGGGTGACATCCCCCAACTGGTACGTCCGAGGGTTAAATTAGCTGTGCCAAAAAGTTCTGACAACCACTAAGGCTTGCTCAGTTTCTGACACGCTCTTGCCACTCCTGTCACGGGTATCTAAGATACACTGAAGTAAGTGTTGCTTCAGTTGTCTTCATTTGCTGTTTTACTTCAGTGAGCGAGTTGAACACATTCGCTAAAACTACAGTTCCTTGCGCCCTGGCCTAGTGTGCAATTTAAATTGTACCATGCTGTTGTTCATCTGACTCCCAGTAGTGGTTCACAGTCATCTCTCCTAGCTTGGTTGATCACTTCATTTAAATTCGTCGTCTTTGACGACAGTTAGGCCAATTTCCGAGAGATTAACCCTATTCAGACCGGGGGGGGGGGCTTTTGAGGCCCGCCTCAACTTTGAAGTTGTGTAATTTCGTATCCGGTTATGCTATTGCCACTAAATTTTGTTACTTTTCCAAAAATTTAACTGGCAGCATTTTGGCATGAGTATCTTGTGTCCAACAAACTTGACGTTGCCATGGCAACCGCTTTGTGGCAACTATGTTTTTTTAAAAAATCACGATTCTCGCTTTAATCGCAACTATTATGATGTTTTCTAATCGAATTTGTATTTTTACATTAATTGTAGCAACAATTTATCATTTAGTAATAACCGCTCACTAAAAAAAAGGAGTTTAGTGCTAAGTTGAGGAAAACGTGGAAATTAAAACGTCAAAACCCAAGATTGCGGACTTAACTGGTAAAAAAGGTGATTTCTCGCTATAAATTCACTATTCGCCATAAATTTCAAGGGTATGACATTGTAATTAATTAAATAAACTTTTTACAATCAACTGGCTTTATTTTCTTGTTTATTAAATGAAGGAGATGAATTTAAAGAAATTCAAGATGGCGGATCCAAGATGGAGGACACCAAAATGGCCATTTTATGTCTAATTAATGAAATTTATCTGCATAATTTCGTGTCTTCCAAAAATATACATTCAGAAAATATATAATTATACATGCCCTTTGTACCCAACAGAAATATATTAACTCCTTCAGGTACACTATTCAGGAAATTGTTTGCTTTGGAGCTTCTAAGTGAAGCATTGAGAAACAAATGGCGTCATAATGACGTCATATTACGTCACTGTGACATCACAGTATCTGTAGTGATTAGAATTTGCGCGTACATTATGCTGTGCAAATTTTGTGGCCACAGCTTAAAGCGGTTTTAAGGTTACATAGAGGGGGCTTCTGAAGCCCCCCCCCCGGGCCCAGAAGGTCGAAAATGGCCGGTCTGAATAGGGTTAAAGATTACGCACCGAGATGCGAAGTACTTTCCATTCTTACAGTTTTAACAGACTTTTTCCGTGGTGCGAAGAAGCCCTAAATTCTGATCTATGCTTTCGGTCAATTGCTAAACACAGTATACTTAGGCGAAGAATTTGTGGCGTTCAAATATTATGTTTTGCTGAGATTGCAATATTCGATAATTTGATGATGGCGATGGTGACTTGTATCTTTTCGGGTCTCTCAATAAAATCCTAAAGCTTATATATATTTTAAACCGAAGTTTCCTCTTTCGCGATGAGAGAAGTTAACAGAGGGGGGAAGGGGGTAGATATTACATTTCACAAAAAATAAATTGGCCTTTTCGCGTTTCATGTGATGTAATCGTGTTTTCAGTGTTTTTAGGAGCAACGAATAGAAATTTGGCCATTTCACGGACTTGGGAACAGCATATATATTCATTTTCTCGATGTCGCAAGTGAGGGAAAGGAAAAGAGGTTTTCTCTTTGTGAACTTGAACCATTAGGTTGGTTTATGCGTCCAGAAAATTGAAGCTAAGTACAATCGTCACTGGAATCGTCACTTCCGCAACCTTTGCAATCAGAAACAGTTCCCTGAACAATCTGGGGAGACCTGGGTACAGGGTTTAAACCTTGACTCGTTTACGTTTTGACGTGAAGCGAGGATTGGTCAGGATTTACCTAGCTGCTGTGACCATAACCGACGTAGATAGTTCTTTTTCGAGGTTGTAGGTTTTTTTCCCCGGACAAAAGAAGAAAATTCACATCTCTCAAAACGTGAGTTTGGACTGCCTGTGAACCAGATCATAATAACAATAAGTGAAAGTGGATATATGGAATGCTCATACATGTGAACTGCGGACTGAAATATAAAATGATGACGACCATCACAGTTAACGATATTAACTTAAGGAGCTGATAAAAGAAACCTGAAAAAAATTTCAGGCTTAAACGAGACTCGAACTCATGATCTCTGCGCCGGTATCGCAGAGGTCACGATGTTGAGTCTCGTTTGAGCCTGAATTTTTTTTTTCAGGTTTCTTTTATCAGCTGCTTAAGTTGATATCATTAACTGCGATGGTCGTAATCATTTTATAAATAACATTTAAAGAATTAAAAAAGAACACATAGTTTACGCAGAAGAACAACTTGAAAAGCCAAAAGTATGTAACTTCGCTGCGCCATATCCTTCTCTGTGTGTGTCCTGCCCAAAACAGAGTGAATAGCAGTTCAAAATAACGTATTACCGAGAAGGTCAAGTATATCTTGAAATCCCTATGGCAAAAAAATTGCTAGTAGTAAACTGTGAATCTTTTCTCGTTTTCTTCATTACGTTTCAGGCGAAGAAAGGGGTTACAGACGGAAGAAAAGGGAAGGAGTCACAGACGGAAGAAATCTCCACTGCAGGTGCCGAGGAATTTCTAAAGTTTGAGACGCAACTAGCAAAAAGTGCAAAAGAATTGAAAGGAGAATTGCTGAAAACACAACTAAAGTCGGTGATAGAAAAATCCGAAAATGTCATTGAAAAGCTCAAAAGCATCGTTGAAGAGAGAAAGGAACTAAAAATAGATCACCTGGAGAAAAAGTTAACCTTCCTAAAATATGGTGGCGAAGAGTTATCTGAAATTTTCTCCAAAGCCAAGCGCTCCATGTTAACAGACCTTGACGCTAAATTTAAGCAAGTGGTAAGGAAAATTGACGAAAGTGCGAAAAAGAAGAAACCTCTTGACGTGGGGAACAAAGAACTCGAAGTGACTTTAACCATGGTAACGGAGAAGGCAAATGAAGACTTGAAAGATTGGTGTGCTCGCATGAATTCTGTTTTACCATTGGCAAGAAAAAGTGTGCTGATGAAGGAAAGTGAAATTGAACAGATGAAAAGTGAGGAAATGCCAAAGGACAGATACAACTGCTATATAGATCCTTACACTTACTACACTAGCAACCGCGCCTGGACCTTTCTGGTCACCGGCGGAATTTGTTTTGCACTGACGGGTGTGGGTGTAGGTGAGTAGAGTATTATTAACAGTTTAAAGTAGTTACTACTTTTTGGACCTTTTTAAACGAGTCTATTTGGTCAGGACATGTGATTTGCTTATATCAGGCTAATGACTTGGGTCCCACTTACAAGTTATAGGTACATTTACGGGAACAATCCGTGAGGCTTTTTTGCAAAGCTATACCAAAGGTGTTAGAAACTGTATTTCCGTTCAAAACAGGAGCACCTTCAAAAAAATAAGTGGCGACGAAAATTATTCTCGTTTCAAAATACAAAACCGTATTTACTCTGACCGTAACGCCCCTTTCAAATTAATACCAGCATGTACGTCGCCTAACAGAAATAACCGCCTATGCTAGGCATTTTTAAGAGGCTCTGACTGTAAATATCGAGAATCGGCGGACACGCTCAAAAAATCAAAAATCCTGATAACTTGTCAGAAGAGCACTTTTGGGGAGCTATCTTCAAAAATATTATTTAAACTTTCTGGAACTCTATTGTTCTCGAGAACTTCGGAAGAAACGGTTTTGCTTCATTAATTATGCAAAAATCAGGCTCAAAGTTAAACAAATTGCTTGGGATTGCTTTTAAACAGTTTGCAACGCTATAAAACAATTTTAATTTAAAATGATGGCAACACTCTTCTACTTTTTAACAATGGGAGTTACTTGGAGTTTCGCTTTATTTATGCGGTTTGTGGCTCTTTGGAACGAAGGCATTTTACGCACTTCGGAAAAAGGCAAAAATTGGGTAACTTCAGAGGCTTAAAATGGGTCTTGGTATGTCTAATATCAAATTGAAATAAGTACTGGGCAATTGAGGCTCGCGCTGTCAAAAACAAAAATTCGCGGACCGGTGTTGCCAAAATTTGCATAATGCTGATTTTTGGTGTAGGTCTTCTCGAAAGTTATCTGGTTTGGGTGGCTCAATTTCGAGGATTTTTTTCACTGAAGACACGAAGAATGAACTAAAACATTCCTTCAATCTATTCTTACATTGATTTGTGCTTATATTGTTACTACTTAAAACTAAACAGAAGGAGAAGAAGTTTTAAAAGTTCTACACAAGCTGTTGCGTGACTGGTGTCACGTGACTGATTCTTGTCAGCTTAATGGCAGCTTTTTTAGCGCGTGCATCTTCTGTTGGGACAGAGCATCTTGTCTTGCCAGTTCTTCAGCGAATACCTTACGCATCCCTGTGTTTAAGACATACTGTCATGTGCAGCTGACATTCTACTGGGAGGAAAAGTCGTACGTGATTCAATCGCTCCGTTTTCAGAGTGCTAGAATTTGTGCTAAATATTCGTTCATGTTAAGGGTTAACACTGTTCTTCACATGCAAATGTACTACAAAATTGGAAAATTTGCTTCGTCTCTCCCAGTGCATATCAACAGCAAATAATTTAATACACTGAACGACAGCAAGATTTCTTGTGATGATGCACAATTTATCGCGGTATCCGACCAATAAAACTTCAAATGAAATGTTTGTTTCGCCCTTGCAGCACGCTAAGTATCCCAAAATCTTCAAACTGAAAGTCTATTAACCTTCTTCGTCTATTTGTCTTGGTTTAATTGACAATATATAGATCCTCTGTTACTTCTTAGAAATACTTTACTGTGTGTAAATGTAAATGTAAATTGATGATTATAGTGGTCAACGCGCTTAGCTCTCCTTGGTACTGCCTTACGACAGACCAGCTATTTCACAGGCGTGCCACTCAAACAAATGAAACAAATATTGTAAATGAAACATAACATGTTTTAAAAATTCCAACTGGCGGGAGGCAAACCAGTTGGCTATTTACAAACGCAGCCGAAGGATTTATAACTCGGGACTGCCGAGAAACAAATCCATGAAGTGCTCAGAGTGGGATTCGAACCCGGGACCAACGGACTCGAAGTCCAACACCCTAACCACTCGGCCACCCTGCCACCCTGTATATTGCACGAATTTCGATCAACAGTAATAACATTTTCAAATGCGCATGACAACCATTTTATTGTTATCAAATGTTATTTTAAAAAAAGCCTAGCATTTGGCAATAGCAGCAGACAAATATGATTGCTCCTCTACTTTTCTGAAAATAATCCAGCATAGTTTCTTAAGAGCTCCTGACCAGAAATATCGAGAATCCCACGACAGAAGCGAAATTACATATTTCATTTTACTCTACCAAAAATACCTCTTTGGTAAACTATTTTCAAAAATCATATTTAAAAGTTCATCCGCTTTTTCGTTTTTCAAAAAATTTGAAAAATTCAAAATACGGCGAGAGGCTTGCTTGCGCCCCCCGGAAACAAGGGAAAATCGTGCATTTTTAGCAAGCTCGTACGCAACAATGGAAATCGTTTCCGTTTTACCATTTGGCTCATAAGTACATCATTCTTTCCTCTATCTAAAAATATAAAAATCGGATATAAATTTGTATTTTTAGTCTGCTTGTTGACCTGTTGAAGATACTAACCTTGAAGGGTTTAAAGTCAAAGTGAAATTTAGGTCAACTTCAGAGGCTTATAACTGACCTAGCATATATTTTTCAGACCAAAAATATACATCAACTGTAAGCTCAAGCATTCCTTTTCACTCTCTAAAAGTGTCGTTTCTGGCCCGCTAAAAGCGCCGCGTCGAGAAAAAAAAATGTGCAGGGCATTTTGAGCATTTCGGTAGAACGCCGCTGTCACGCGAGCCACATCGGTTCCACTAATTAAAGCAGTCAAAAAACAAGGTTTCACTGACTCATTGTTTTGAATAGGTAAAATTAAAAATATATACTTTTCACTTAGAGGTAACCATGTTACTATGGCTTAGGGGCAGCCCGGTTTACTTTTCTACAATGCGAATTCATTTATAATGTAACAACATTTCAATATTATTTGATTGATCCAAACTGATAAACCAAAGATACTCTCACCTTAAGACACCATCTTGTGAATCTCTTGGTCCAGGTTATCACTCCTTTTACCAGACTTATTGGCTGCATTAGTCATGACAATATGTAGATTGAAAAACAAAAGTTGCAACCACGTCAAACTATGCACTCCGTATTCAAATTAGCATAAATGTGAGACATGAAATCTGAGCTTTTTCGTGATAGGCACGATAATGATAGCGTGACGCAGTGACTCAGAAAGCTGGAAGACCCAAATGGGCTTAAACCAGGAGCCCTTACGTAATAGACATAAATGTTAGTTTTCCGGTAAATAGCCGTTTTGAATGTATACATACGAAGTGACACTTCTCTAATGAGGGAAAGGATCGTAAGGGTCATTTGCAATTTCAAATACTTCAGGGTCCGATCATTTACTGTTAGAGGGGATGGTTGGAAAAAACCGAAATATTCCCGCAAAGCTTTTGTGGAAAAAAAAGCGCAAAAACAGCAGAGAAAGAAAATCCAAGCAAAGCTTTTAGTTCCAATAATAAAAATAACTAAATAAATCATAATCGTAATAACAAAGCAGAAAAAGCAAAAATTTAATGATGCGTCTCTTATTGTCTTTGATCGGTTTTAAATGGACGTGTGAGTGCTATTTTAAGTCTCGTGGGACACATTCAGTTAACCGGCAGAAGCGCCACCACAAGAACAACTTAAAACCATTTCTTCTAGTACGCTGGTGTAGGGTACTTTTCTTCTAAGTTTCAAAGGAGGTGTTTACAAGTCAAAACGCTCGCAGTGAAACTGAGAAAGTCCAAGTTTCCGGTTGCCGTTCTTTGCCATCAGCGCAGATGTCGTACTGGTCGTACGGTGAGATGTTCCAGTTGAAACCTTGAGAGGATATCTTGTCTTGCTGTAGTCGAATTGGTTCAATTTATTTATTATTTTTTTTATGAGGGAAGGGATGCTAGGGATCATTTGTAGATTCAGATATTTTAGGGTCGGACCATTTATATTAGAGGGGTGGTTGGAAAAATAAGAAAAGTTTGAAAAGCTTTTGTACAAGAAACGCTGCAAAAAACAAGTGAAAGCAAAGCTTTTTTGTCGCAAGAAGAAAGTAAAGAAAGTAGCTAATTCGGGAGTATTATGTATATCTTTTCCAATCGCTGCTAGGCCTTGCACCGTCGTAGGAAGGTGTGGAATGATACCTGTGCTGAAATCTCAAGAGCCCTCTGAATCATTAGGCTTTGCCACACGGATAGAGTTCCAAACGGTTCCGGTTCGGATAGGTCTTCTAAAACTGCTATCCGTACCGTCTATCCGGTCCAGTAAAGGTCCGATTTTTGGACCTGCAAAAATGCAGGAACCGTTCCGGTCCCATATTGGACAGGTACTGTGTGAACACCTTGACCGGTTCGTTTTGGTTCCAACAGCGTAATTTAGGCTTGGGCACTAGTTAAATTTATCGCGTGTATCAGTGTTGTGTTTTTGATTAAACTCATCTAGAAACTTAAAGAGAAAACAAACTACTGTCTGCGACAGCATAACTACCACATAACTTATTGTATTTCTGGGTTTAAAGCTTGAAAAGGTTAAAAGCTAAAAGAAGAAGGTTGAAGCTTTGTGTATTTTGTAATCGGCAGGGATGGGGTAATTTATTATCCGGCCAGAGGACTTGGGCTTCTTACAATCGATAGATTCAGCCTTCTTCGATCGTCTTTCACGTGTTTTGGTCTGCCGGTGGATAACTTATTGGTACAAACAGCTGATTTTCTCACGTTGGTCCAGAAGTGGACTGGTACCGGAACATTTCTGTACCGGTCCCGTGTGAACAGATGTTCATAAATGAAACGGTCCTACGTGAACAGACCTGGTCTGGTCCAGAACCATTACAACTGTTCTGTGAGAACATAGCCTAAGACGTTGTTCGTAAGTTGGGAGAGGGAGAGGGTTGGGCCTTAAGAGAAGAAACAAAGAGAGCTTCCCGCTTCGATGATAAAAAAAAGTCTACCTCGAAAGCAAAGTTCAATATTGGCCATTCATCAAGAAGGGAAGTGGACGCACAGGCAGTACCGTGGGCGGAAGTAAGCCAGATCGCTAGGTTCCGATGGGAGGTGACTGACGGCCCAGCATTAGCCAATGCGTTCTTTTAGGATCTAGCAGCAAACGATTTCCGTGCCATTGAAAAATAAACCTCTTTGAGTGCAGCAAGACAAGATATCCTCTCAAGGTCTCAACTGGAACATCAGATCGTGTACGACCAGTACGACATCTGCGCCATGAGCAGCAACCGGAAACTTGGACTTTCTCAGTTTCACTGCCAGCGCTTTGAATTGTAACTCCTTTAAAACTTAGAACGAAAGTACCCTACATCAGCCTACTAGAAGAAATGGTTTCAAGTTGTTCTTGTGGTGGCGCTTTTGTTAACTGAATGTGTCCCACGAGACTTAAAATAACACTCACACGTCCATTTAAAACCGATCAAAGACAATAAGGGAATAATCAGTAAATTTTTGCATTTTTCTGCAGAGTTATTATGATTCTGAGTTATTTATTCATTTTTTTTCTGTAACTGAAAGCCTTACTTGAATTTCCTTTCCCTGGTGTTTTTGTGGTCTTTCTTCCGCAAAAGCTTTGCGGGAATATTTCGTTTTTCCAACCACCCCCTCTAAACTAAATGGTCCGACCGTAAAATATTTGAAACTGCAAATGACCCTTAGGATCCTTTCCCTCATTAGAGAAATGTCACCTCGCATATATACATTCAAAACGGCTATTCACCGGAAAACTAATATTTATGTTCAAACAAGGGCTCCTGGTTTAAGCCCAGTTAGCAGGGGCACCCAACGGTTCGCTTCGGGGAATATCTGTTCGGGAGGAATAAAATCGCCTGAGATTTTCTGATTAAATTGCAGCGAAAGCTAGAGATTTCTGTGGCGAAATATCACGTCCGACTTTCGTATAAAGACGACTTGTTAGTTCCTATTGTTTTCGGAGGGAGAAATATGTCGTTTAGAGTCCAAAGTAAGGTCAACTAGCATTTTCGGAGAGCCATCAGCAGCTCGGAAATTCGGCGGCTAGGATTTTCCATCCTAAAATTTTCTGCGGCCTAAATTTTCAGCTAGAAAATCCGAACAGATCAATCTGTATTAGCTTACACAAATATGCCTTTAAAAAGCTCTGAAACAATCTAAGAAAGCAGGAAATGACATTTCAAGTATTTTGCTAAAATTTTCTCGTTGGGTGCCCCTTAGTTAGGTAGTCACTACGTCACGCTATCCTATATCGTGCCTATCAGGAAAAGCTCAGATTTCATGTCGCACATTTATGCTAATTTAATCACAGGCAGCCCAGACGCGTTGTAAGTGGAGTTCATTTAAAAATAGAAAAGGGTGAAAATATATGTAATAGCACGAAATAAATCTTTACTTCACGAAATAAATCTTGTTTACTTCTGCTTATTGTGACTCCGACGGGTAGGCTACGGGATTTGAATACTCAAGCTTAGCGACCGCGTCTGCTCGACAAAATAGCACTGGCTACGGGAGGGACGGTACTATTACTGCAAATGGTAATCCGTAGCTATCCCCGGCTAAACTATGATAGTACCGTACCTCCCGTAGCCAGTGCTATTTTGTCGAGTGGACGCGGTCGCTAAGCTTGAGTATTCAAATCCCGTAGCCTAACCGTCGGAGTCACGGTTCATGACGAAGCCAAAAGGTCAAGTTTAGGTAGATAAATGAGGGATTCTCGGGCAGTTGCGATGGATTTTGAGAGCCAGCGCGCAATATACAGAAAACCACGTAATCCATGGTTCAGCTGCTCGCAATTTGGAGCGGATCCGTCCATTATTCGGTACTTCATTGGGCTTCGCGTGAAGATGGTTCGTTGGCCGGGTCACCAGCCTTTAATTCTTCTTTAGTGGAAGCTACCTCCGATTGAAAAAAGCCACAAAATGTCATTTAAACCAGCCAGGACGAACAGGGGAACATTGAGCTGAAGGTAGGCACGATTTATTTCAAGATATCTCGATTCTTTTATCACCGGTTAGTCTGTAATAAATCTCTGCAAACAATTAGGCTTAACGGGTTATATCAGCAGCGACGCTAACAAGCGATTGCGTAATTTAAGAGAGCGGTGCAAGATTAACCGGAAATTAATTAAACAGGACACAATAAGCAGAAGTAAACAAGATTTATTTCGTGAAGTAAAGATTTATTTCGTGCTATTACATATATTATCACTCTTTTCTATTTTTAAATGAACTCCACTTACAACGCGTCTGGGCTGCCTGTTATTTAATACGGAGTGCATAGTTTGGCATGGTTTGGAAATGGTTCGGTAACTTTTGGTTTTTTAATCTACAAATTACCATAATTTATCCAACCAACAAGTCTGGTAAAAGAAGTGATAACCTGAGCCAGGAGATTTACAAGATGAAGTCTTAAGGTGAGAGTATCTTTGATTTATCAGTTTAGATCAACGAAATAATATCGTTACATTTTTATTAAATTTGCATTGTACAAAAGTAAACTGGGTTGCCCCTAGGCCATAGTAACATAGTTACTGTTTTAGTGCAACCGATGTGGCTCGCTGTTGCGTGATAGCGGCAGTTCTACCGAAATGCTCAAGAGGTCCTGCACAATTTTTATTCTCGACGCGTCGCTTTTAGTGGGCCAGAAACGACACTTTCAGAGAGTACAAACAAATGATTGAACTTACAGTTGATGTATATTTTTGGTCTGAAAAATATATGCTAGGTCAGTTATAAGCCTCTGAAGTTCACCCAAATTTCACTTTGACTTTGAACCCTTCAAGGTTAGTATCTTCAACAGGTCAACAAGCAGACTAAAAATACAAATTTATATCCGATTTTTATAGTTTTAGATAGAGGAAAGAATGATGTAGTTATGAGCCAAATGGTAAAACGAGAACGATTTCCATTGTTGCGTACGAGCTTGCTAAAAATGCACGATTTTCCCTTGTTCCGGGGGGCGCAAGCAAGCTTCTAGCCGTATTTTGAACTTTTCTAATTTTTTGAAAAACGAAAAAGCGAATGAACTTAATATGATTTTTGAAAAAAGTTTACCAAAGAGGTATTTTTGGTGAAATAAAATGAAATATGAAATTTTGCTTCTGTCGTGGGATTCTCGATATTTCTGGTCAGGAGCTCTTAATATATAAATGACGCACCCCTGAATACGCTCAGGGCTAACATGTGCACATGCATTACCGAAAATACCTTCCATCTTCCTTCTCAGCCGTCATGTGAGCCATGATTCCAACGGCACTGAGTCAACGTTCCTTAGTCACAGCGTTGGAATATGACTGTTTTGGCCGCGTGGCAGATGGGACCCGCTTTATAGCGTGACGAACACAACATTGGGGCGAAATAAACGGCGCTCCACTACATCTGATTCCCACCTCTTAAAACGGATGTTACTAAACGGAAGAATGGGGAATTGGAAATGGGGAATGGGGAATAAGAATATTGTGGTTAGCGGTAATACCTAAAAAAATAAGTTTGAGTCTGCACAGTAAAGCAAAGAGACGAGGACTGCACGTGGTAAGCGAAAGATGGAAGGTAAGAATGTTTATCTGTCAGTTTTTCCTGAGTTTTTTGGAATTACTGAGTTTCTGTTCATTAAAATTAACCAAAACTATTGATTTGCAGGTAATGAGAGTGACAATAATGTTAAGGATCACGAGGGTATCGTTATCGACGAGTTGGTGTAAAAAGATTCGTATCACTTTGAGTACAGTCTCTTCGAGTGTAACTTAAATGTTCTGTGTATTTTGATGTTTTAGCGACGAACCAGGGACAGAGGATGATTCTATGTTTGCAACTGGCGAAAATGAATCTTTAAGGCCGCGAGTGAGAAACCAGGTCATCAGTATACATTTATTTAAAGCGTATACACGAAGTGCGACGAATGGTTGCGACATTGCGCGAAATATTCATGAATAGGCTCTTCAATAAAATTTTTAGTTTCTAAATCAATAATTGCACTTGCGTTAAATCGTGTGCCAAGGATATCTTGTGACTTTTAAGCATTTTTGAACCAAAAAGACATACAGTCGAAGTCCGTTCTTTTATTACGTTCAGACTTTAATAGAAACTTTTAAGAAGTTTCCAACAATAGATAATACTCCTCATAGCTAACACAGGGCTTCGGACACGCTTATATTCTTCAATCCAAATATTTAAGATCTCTAAATTGCAACTTATTGTTCTTTTCTGGACAGTAAACAATAGTTGCTAGAATTTGATTTCCATAATTAACACAATCTTACCTTTAAACATTCGCGTTTATTCGGTAAGCCTTTGGAAGCCCTAAAACTACCAATTTTGTGTCCAAGAATACAGCGCGGATATAGAAATTCCTGAACTGACACAACAGGCAGATAAACTAGGTGTATTGTAGATTGTCACAACAGAAGCACTTTTTTCAAACAGGCTTTTTAACAAAATATTGAAGGCTTCAAATTTAAACAAGGACGAGTTTACTCATTTTAAAGCTTACAACTTTCAATGGAACTCGAAATTCTATAATCGGCTTCTGTTGTGACACAATAGAGGTTTTAACTGATCAATGAGTGGTAAAATCAAGAAGTGTTGTCTTCTCCACGAGAAGAAAACTTGGACACGGAGTCGCGGCTTACAAAATCTTAACTTTGGGAGCTCATAGCATCACAAAGAAGCGCAATCTATCAAACCATAAAGATTCAACGGAATCGGCTCCCAGTTTTTTAACATAAGACCTCCACCAAAATTTTGTCTTATAAATTTATTCATGAGCAGCTTGTCACCCGCGGCCTTAAGGTACGATAACGTAGAATACGGCTTGAAAATTTAAACCGAACGCTGCTTAACTGGTAGCACTTGCCATCGAATTTTGAATTGACTTGAATGGCGTTCACATTTGAGTTACAATCTAGATTCATTTATGGTTTACAGAAAGAACCGAGTGAAGTGACTGCAATATTAAGGAGGCTCGCAACAGTTTTTTGGCCTCGGAGTGTATCTTTTGAAGTCAAAATTTCGCATAGAAGGTAAACTTCGATTTCCTTGATACTACACCACCTTTTCAACATATGATCAAAGTTTATTTTCTCACTGGTTTCCTAGCAACAGCTGTCACCATAGCAACGGCAATGGCCAACCCCTCATTTTAAATAATGTCGAATATCTCGAAAACTAGTCAGACACTTTATGACGAAACTTGAACTATTTGAACTACTCAACCTACACAACTTGTATAAGAAATTAGGGAAAAATCTGTAAGAGCGTTTTCATGTAAATCATGATTCATTTTTTACGGGCTGATTTTGGTCATTCCTGCAACTTTCTCCAATATTTCAAGAAAGATAAAACTTAACACTTTCTCTTTTCAGTTGAAGGATCTTTTATGATATCAAAACATTCTTAATGTACATTGAGCTTTCTAGGTGGCTGCGATTTTAAGATATTTATATTTAAAAACTGCTAAAATGCAGCACAAATCAGCCAAAAAGTTCGTAATTTGCAGAAATAGAAATATTTCTAAACTGCCCTTACAGATTTTTCTCTTAAATTGATTGCCGTTAGAATAATAATTCTTTTTGATGTTCCAGTGAGTTTTAGGCTGAATAAACCTTTCTGTTATTAGATAAGAAGGCTGAATCTCGGTCGAGTTTCAGTCGTTATTAACTTTTAACGAGCAAAAGTTTTATTTTGTTTTTCCTGGTCTATTTCACGGTTATTCACGTGCAATGAATAATTATACACGCTGCGCTTGTGTCCTCTCCTGCGCTTATAATTCCTTCTCATAATAAAAAAAATATATATTCGTCTTCTGAGCTTGTTTCGCTTCATTTTTCGGCCCCAGTGTAATTAAATCCGTAATTAAAAATGCTGAAACGCCAGTCAGTATTTAAAGAATAATGAAAAAGGGTCTCCAGGAAGAAGCTCAGAAGACGAAAATTCTTTATTATTATGAGAAGAAATTATAAATGCACGAGAGGGCACAAGCGCAGCGTGTATAAATATTCATTGCACGTGAATAACCGTGAAATAGACCAGAAAAAACAAAATAAGACTGTTGCTCGTTGAAAGCTAATAACGACTGAAACTTGACCGAGATTCAGCCTTCTTATCTAATAACAGAAATGTTTATTCAGCCTAAAACTCACTGGAACATCAAAAAGAATTATTGTTCTAACGGCAATCAGTTTAAGAGAGAAAACTGTAAGGGCAATTTAGAAACATTTTTATTTATGCAAATTACGAACTTTTTGGCTGATTTGTGCTGCATTTTAGCAGTTTTTAATGAAATATTGGAGAAAGTTGCAGGAATGACCAAAATCAGCCCGTAAAAAATGAATCATGATTTACATGAAAACGCTCTTACAGATTTTTCCCTAATTTCGTATACAAGTTGTGTAGGTTAAGTAGTTCAAATAGTTCAAGTTTCGTCATAAAGTGTCTGACTAGTTTTCGAGATATTCGACATTATTTAAAATGAGGGGTTGGCCATTACCGTTGCTATGGTGACAGCTGTTGCTAGGAAACCAGTGAGAAAATAAACCTTGATCATATGTTGAAAAGGTGGTGTAGTATCAAGGAAATCGAAGTTTACCTTCTATGCGAAATTTTGACTTCAAAAGAAGCACTCCAAGGCCAAAAAAACTGTTGCGAGCCTCCTTAACCTGTTCTTCACTTAAAAAGAAAATACCCCAGAGAAGAAGCATGGAGAATAGCTCAATATTCTAGTCACTTCACTCAGTTCTTTCTGCAAACCACTGATAAATGAATCTAGATTGTAACGACTCTGTAACTCAAATATGAAACCCATTAAATTAAAATCAATTCAAAATTCGATGGCAAGTGCTAAAAAGAATTCAGCGCGGTCAGTTTAAATTTTCAAGGCGTATTCTGCGTTTTCATACCTTAAACAACGATTCATTCTCGCCATTTGCAAACATAGAATAATTTTCTGTCGCTGCTTCGTCGCTAAAACGTCAAAATACACAGAACATTTACTCTTAGTTTTGATAATAACAGTCGAAGCGACTGTACTCAAAGTGATACGAATCTTTTTACACCAACCCGTCGATAAACGACATCATCCTCGTGATCCATAACATTATCGTCACTCACATTACCTGCAGATCAACAGTTTTGGTTAATTTTGATAAACAGAAACTCAATAATTCCAAACACTCGGGAAAAACTGACAGATAAATTTTCTTACCTTCCATCTTTCGCTTACCACATCCAGTGCTCGTCTCTCTGCCGTACGGCGCAAACTCCAACTTATTTTTTTAGACATTACCGCTGACCACTATTTCTCATTCCCCATTCCCCATTCCCCATTCCTCGTTTTAGTAACATCCCTCTTAAAACGCATCACACTTAATATCATACTACACTTTGACAATGTTATGACGCAATTTACCATCTGTAAGAAGACAGACGCATAAAAAACTGACGTCAATTTGCTTTTTACAATAACAGAAAGCTAAAACTGATTTTTGAACGAAAGCAGGAAATTAATGCTTTAGTTTATGGCAGCTGAATGGGTTTTCTAAACACGCGCGCACTTGATAAAATGTCGAGCAATTTTGTTTTTCAAAAACCTCAGTATCTATAAAACAAACAAATTACACTATAGAAAATGCTTTGTACGATTTTTATCCACTCGTTGAGTTGTACTCAACTCGTGCATAAAAATCCTACGCCCGCATTTTTCATGGAGTAGTCTCTATTTTTCAAACCACAGGCTTACCATCCTCTGTTTGTGTGGTGGGCTGTGTATTTATAATGGCTGTTTCGGTTTATCAAATAAGCAAAACTAAAGCCGAAATTTAGGAGTTTTAAAACTGAGGAAAATGAAATAAAAACTCATAAAATTGCTGCCATGGTGTTTTGTTTTGTGTTTCTGTGTTTATTTTGGCGATTTAAGGCTCGCGAAAGCGATGTTTCTAAATAACGGTCGGACTCGCTCAAAAGTAGAGAAAGAGAACAAAGCATGCAACTAGGCGACCCGCAAATTACACTACCCAGTCGAATATTTCACCAAAAAAGTCGTATTTGCCCGATTCACTCACACATAAAAATCTTAGCCCTTGAAAGAATAGTCTTCGAACAAAGTTTTGGCCAAATTTGAGTTAGATTCGATCGCGGATAAACCTTTAGAATCGAGCCCAGACTTTTGAATACGACCGTCAATTTGCTTTCTATGATCTGCAAGAAATCCGAACTCAAAGGAATTCCAAGAAGAAAAAGACCGAAAAGGGAAATGAAAAGCGGTGGTACGGTGGTACCAGAAAAATTCAAGTGCTTAAAATTCTTACATTTGTGGGGGAAGAAGACTGATTCTTCAAGGTAAAGAATTCTGTGAGATGAATGTAAATACATTTTCGAGCTTCTACTATATTGATCTACATTGAACGGAATAAACAACGCAATCCTTCGTATCCTTCGCTTTTTCCAAAATCTCATCCAAGGAAATTTTTTTCTCCGGATTTCAACTCATAATTCTGTGTTAACCTGTCATGAAAACGGGAAAATGCAAGCCAATTTAACGTAACGAAATGATTTCGCCTGATCTTAATAGCTGCTGTTGTTTGGCAATGGTAAATGACACACACAAAGGACATAAAATGAAAAGCACTTCAACGCACCACCACCGTTTTTCATTTCCCTTTTCGATCTTTCTCTTCTTGGCCTTAGGCTGGCCTGAGTCCACGTCTGCCAATTTGTTTGTTTTCAATTTTTGCGCCCAGTGACCCTCAGTCTACGCGCAGAGGAAATTTAAAAAATCGCGCGTCTTTCAAGCGGTTTCCTTCCGGTAACCACAGAGAGGATTTTGTCACGGACCAAAAGTTACACGTAGGGAGGCCAGGGGCGGCAGTTTGTCGCAGGCGAATTCAAAATCCGAACTTTGAGTTCGGATTTCTTGCAGGTCATAGGGAGAAAGCAAATTGACGGTCGTATTCAAAAGTCTGGGCTCGATTCTAAAGATCTATCCGCGATCGAATCTAACTCAAATTTGGCCAAAACTTTGTTCGAAGACTATTCTTCGAACAAAGTTTTGGCCAAAGTTTTTGGCCCATTTAAAACTCCTTAGTTTCGGCTAAGATTTTTTTGTGTGAGCGAATCGGGCAAATACGACTTTTTTGGCGAAATATTCGACTGGGTAGTGTAATTTGCGGGTCGCCTAGTTGCATGCCTTGTTCTCTTTCTCTACTTTTGAGCGAGTCCGACCGTTATTTAGAAAACGTCGCTTTCGCGAGCCTTAAATCCCAAACTAAACACAGAAAGAGGCGAGAAAATAAGGCCTAAAATAATTTTCCACCTTCTTCCCCCCCAAAAATAAATTAATAGATAAAGAATAGAATGGTCCGTCCCTTACATATTACATGGTACATATTGCATATTATATGTTTCCAGTGGCATCGATTGTGGGAGTAGCTGCAGCTACTACAGCAGCGGCAAGTAGTGTGATTGGAGGATTAGCTGCCGGTACAGCAACAGGTGTAGGAACAAGGTTTCTCAAGATCGGTGACATGATAAAAAGACGCCAACCAATCAGTCCAATGGAGCAACGGTGCCGGAAAGATTTTCTTGTGGAAAAGTGTAAGGAAGTCCATGAACGCAACAAAGAGGTGGTGAAAGGCGAAATCGACAGGGTCTCGGAAGAAAAAAGGGGTGAATTGGAGAATGTAAAAGTCTACATGGAACAGGGAATTCGTGATCTTCAAGCGCCAGAACATGTTTTAAACAAATTGTGCAAAGATCTAAAGGATATCAGCAGGAAAATAAAAGGAATTCGTGGAAACATTGATGTACTACATTGGTAGGCATTTAATGGACATGATACTGTTGTTATATTGAAAATAATTTAGTCTTTATACTAAATTCTGACCGAGTTGGAGAGGCACCGACGACAGTGGTTCCTCATGGTACTGCCAATGGAATAAAATCCTACATCAACAAATTCTACGACGAATAGGAAAACAATGATTGTATAAAATTTGCTATTTATATAGTAATGAATTATTCAATCCCAGCAAAGCCCATCTCTTTCAGGAAAAAAATGTCGCTTCAAAAAAAAATCCGGCAAATCCCCCAACGTGAGGACCAACGAGCTGTCCAAATGCCCCACTGTATAATGAAAGAAAAAGTGTTATTTTACTTCTAAGGAAGTTTTTTCTAGTGGCCGTTCTTCCTCTGTACACTCAGTTATTGTCGGTCACAAAATAGTTCGTTGATTCAATGGGATTGAGTCCCGATTTGAAAGATGTCTTCTTTCTTTAAGTATTTTTTACGACTTTCTGCATTGCTCGGATGTAGAGAAAGGCCGTAGACCGTCACATTTTGACTAGAATGATCATGAAGATTGAAGTGATGAGCAACCTGGTTTAGATGCACCTTTGCCATTTCTTGCATCTCGCTTGGATGAGGAGCCATGGCTTAAAACGTCGGCTTTGGAATTCCTTAACGTTAGCCAGCTTATCTCTCACTCTTCAACTCGGTTGAAATTTACTGAGTTTTTGTATTTCACTCCTCCACCGACGCAACTGACCCCTAATTCATGGCGGAATGTTGATAGATGACCGATACTCATTCTTTGAGATATGTGTCATTACATTTGCAAAACAGGGAGAAGAATTAAAACTTTCCACTGATGTTCAAGTGTGAAAACAGAAAAGAAAAACCAGCGCCGTCGACGTCGTCATAATACCCAGCGCAATTCATAGTTTTTTCTTTTCCCAAAGATCGCGCCAAATATTGGTAGTTATGTGGTCTGTCGTTTATTATTTGGGGCGGAGCAGGGGGCGGGGTCTGTACGGAAAGCGGTTAAAGAAGGGACGGGAAGCTGGTATCCCGAGATTTCAGGAAGTGAGAGAAATAGAAAACAATAAAACAACTTTGCGTATTATTTCGCAATCGAAAAAGGGTGTAAAAAAACACGAGTCAACAAAAATAGTTCGGGAAGCTGAAAGTTTGGACCCTGTTCGCCTCCCCCTCCGCCCCCATTTGGCTGTAAGCAGAAGTCGGATGTATCATTAGGCTAAGAGACCGTTTTTTCTTTTACTCCAATATCGTACTTTCAGAGTTTTCTTTTTTTCTCTTTTCTTTTTGTCAACGCCATGGTAAAAAGGGCAATAAACGACGTTGATAATTTATTTTAGGCTGATCGCTCATTTTTGACTCACTCACTTGAATAATGTTTTTTTTCCTCTCCATTACAGAGAAAAGCTGGCTGATATGGCTGCCTGGACGAAAATGGGCCCATTATCTCGAGTAACATTTTTTGTTTGTTTTGTTTGTTTGTTTGTTTGTTTGTTTGCTTGTTTGTTTTTTGCTCCGAGTGCTAACTTTTTAGGATCCCTTTTGGGAATTTAATTTAATTTTACAATTTAATTTGCATTCATGTTTGTAGCCGATTGTTAAAGGAGCTATGTCACCTTAAACTATAAATAGGCGTCTTCGGGATGGCCAAGATGGAAAAGGATTGGGCCAAGATGGAAAAGGATTGCA
Organism: Siderastrea radians; assembly: GCA_964017195.1. Taxonomy (NCBI): domain Eukaryota; kingdom Metazoa; phylum Cnidaria; class Anthozoa; order Scleractinia; family Rhizangiidae; genus Siderastrea; species Siderastrea radians. The sequence goes on along the minus strand of OZ024890.1, from coordinate 60,905,626 downwards.
ATCTGAAAAAAAATTGCCAATTTCTTTTAATTTCTTCTAGCGTGTGTCTGAAAAATCGCTATAAGGCTGATAATGGTTTGTTCTATTTTCAAGAAAATCACTTGATTTCCTTTTCTAGATGTTCTAGGTGCGTTTCGTTCATGAGCATTTCTTGCATTTTAATTTTTGCACAGTTTTGACTACTTCCAGTTCCCATGTGTACCCGGAAGTAGTTAACTTAGACAAAACTAATAAACGAAGAATTGTTTTCGAACGATGTCTTATTTTCAAGACATTGCTGTTTGGAGGGTCGCAAGTGTAGAAGAATAGTGAAAGGACGGGTATTCAAAGATGATAAGCCGTCAACAACAAAACGGCTTTAATTTTAATCACCACCAACGAGTAAGGAGATGTTTTCATTGTCGACCGTTAATAAACGATAAGAACGTCAATCGTAAAATTGATTGAATTGTAACTGTCAACACTAATCACTAGTGAGGTTAATTTCTTTGACCTTCAACCGCTAACTTCTAGTTAACTTGGCCTTGAAGATGCCAAATTACCGAATTCAGGAATAAAACGATTAAGAATTTGGCCAACTCTGTCAAAATAAATGCTACCTTTCCTGTTTCATCAGCTGTCGACATGGTCACAAAGCCATGGCTAAAGACCCTCTATATTTGGAGTCAAATTACCATAGTGTCAGAATTTCAGGTTTAAAATATTGTAGCCAGCTGCAGATAAACTCAAGCATTTATTAATTTGAAATCATGTAGCCACTCCAGATCAGTTTTATTCTAAGGTACTATTAGCATTGTAACAGTTGTTTTGCTATTGAGTATTAGACCAGGACCGCTCTGAATATCACCAGTAGCTGTCAGAGCCTTCCTGGCTTTTGAACATTATGTAAAAATATAATTGTATACTTAAGAATTGCTACTTGCTCTAATTTGGCTAGCCTTTACACGACGACATAGTGTGTCTTCTACAAAAGATATGCTTTAACAGCCAAACGCGAAACAAGTTAGTTTCCGTCTGCTTTGTCGACGTCATCAATTTTGTTACATAAAAGTGATTTTGGAACTTTCCTTTGTTAATTAATGTGTATTCCATACCTTAATTTTTATATCGTAACAAAGCTTTATATCCTCTTTGTTTAAAGTAGCCAAGAGAGCTTATCCCTTAAATAAGGTTTGTTATTAAATTCTCAATGTGGGTTATTGAATTTCTAGCTTTCTAACTGGTTCACAGGCCACAGGTCATCAGCCAATAAACCTGCTTTTTCAGCCTTACAAGGAAACTGGATGCCACTTCAGGAGTCACGACGTTCAAAAGTTTTGCTGTGAAGCAAAAATTTTGTCAAAAAATATGGCCAAAAATTCAGCAATGATTAGTGAGGTTGAGCCCAAATATTCCCCTCGCGCTTGTTGGATACTAAGTGATTATACCAAACTCGTATCTGCTCACCTCTTTGGCTCTGTAATACCTCGTATCCGACGAGCGCTCGTAAAATACCTTATATTGTTACGTATGGTAATTGTTGATGATTTTTAAAATGTACTAGTCAGTTAGCAGTCTTCTCGCGGTCCTTTTAAAGTACATACACAAAGGAGACTATAAGCGTTTTCTCGCGCGGCTGTCCATGACCGAAAATAGGGACTGCTCGTAGTGTTGAGCGCCGGACCACGCTGTTTTAGAACAAATAGCAAAAAGGGTTTAGTAAGTACGGTGTACCTACGTGCGTATTGTAAAGGCACTAGTTAAGTCCATTTACTTAAGGCTCACCTTCATCCACTGAGCTTTGCGGTCCTTAGTTTTTGTTTTGAAACCGGCCTCAAATTCAAACTGCCAAATTATCTCAGCTGGTGTGACGATCTTCACGTACTCAAAACATTGTGATCGGTACCACTAGTTGTAAAGGCCAAACATTCAGTAAATTTTGAATCCTGTTTTTCTTCGAAAAAAGTTGATTTCCTGTAAAAGTTTGTAATGACAGAGAAGGCGAATCAGGTCCCAATTGCTTGGTGCATATTTCTCCACACCGCTATTAGGGTTGCCTCAGAGGAAGTAGCAAAGTCGGAGCGGAGCACCGCTCAATAGCATTTCACGATCTTTCATTACCATTGCTGCTCACAAAAGCCGCTTGTCTGGTCGATTGAGATTTTTCTTTCAAGACTGTTTAAAATATCAGCCCTGCTGCCTTCTTGCTCGTAGATTAAAATAAGTAAGAATTCTATCCTCGGTGAAGTAAACTGTCTTATATCGACTTATATAGTTGTCGTGGATGAAATCAACCGGTGAATCAAACTTACTTAAAACTGTCAGACATCTTATGAATTCAGGAAAACCGTTACAAAAGAACTAAGCAAACAACATATTCTGCCACCAGGACCCTGTTTCTAGGTTTGCCTAATTATACCAGGTGCAGAGCCTGGCTGTGAGACAAATATGATTACTGTATGTCAACCCTACGGGTTGTCATTCGTCAGCGATACACCCGAAGACACAAGACGAAAACGGCCTTCTTTTTAAACTAATTTACAAATAATACGAGAAACCAAAAACCTTATAGCCCAAAGATATGTTATAATAATAATGACTTTATTACCGTGTCAAGCAAAAATCTAGCAGAGGGGATTCCCCACTGCTAATAGAAGACACCTAACTTTCTAAAATACAATCTAAAAATACAGAACGAATTAGCATAGAGTTAAAACTAGAAACTACTAAGAGTTAGAATTAAAAACCACCAATAATTACTCACACAACATACATACTACAAAAACTCCATTTATAATTATCAAAAATTCTCAAATGTAGTAATTAAAATGGTAATTAAGAAAATTAAAAAGAAAATTAAAAATTACGAATTGCAAAGGTAACAGCCACTACATCCATCTAAAATGCTACTTAAATCAAGACTGTGTATCCGAGTCTTAAACTGCTTAAGACTGGCAGCCGATCTGTCCTTGCTTGGTATCTTGCTCCAAAGTCTTGGACCTAGGTATCGAATTGAGTGTTTTCCGTGCGTAACTGTGTTAAAACTAGGTTGATAAAAATCTTTGTGCCGTAAATTGTAAGCGTGGCGGTTGGTCAGAAACATGTCACAAATAGTCCGTGGACACAAATTATGTTTAACCTTATACATTAGAATACATATGTCCTGCAGTCTCCTATTATGCAACGATGGTAGCTTTGCTTTCACTAACAGCTGTTGGTAGCTAGACTGCTTGTCTTTAAATACAGCGCGCAGTCCACGCTCCTGTACTCTCTCCAATCTTCGGGTGTCCGAGACTCTACAAAAATGCCACACTAAGTGGCAGTATGTTAAATGTGGGAGAATAGCTGTTTTCACAAGGTTAAGAATGAATGTACACCAGATGGCGCTAGATTAAAAGTATCCACTAAAAACCCGCTTCCTGATAATCTCATGTCAACGAGGCGCGGACGCACAAGGCCTTTCGATCGAGGGTGAGTCTTAAAACTAGTGCGTTATAAAGCTTCTTAGATTTTACAGTAAGTCAAAGGAGGGCAAAACGTATCTGTTCCGAGGAAATTTCCTCTTCGTGCATCTCTTAGCTGGCTGGGAAAAGCCGGTTTCAACTCACTCGCGCTGAGAGAATTTTATAACTAGATTTTCTAGAAAGATCAAAACGAGATTTGTGGCTCAGCTGCCTTCGCTTGGACAAGGAGTGCCGTAAACTAATTTCTGATAAACCTCTTAGCGTTTCAAAAAAACTTAGTATTGCCTAAAAAGAAGATCCTGAGGTCAACTGAATTCTTTCCATTATTTGGCAAAGATTGTAGAAGGCGAGATAGATCTCTAAACATGTAAGGGCAAGCTGGCCGGTTGGTTACCTGGATGGATTCCTAACTGATTGCCTGGATGGCCGAATGTCTGGGTGGATGGCTGGCTGGCTCACTGCAAAGATGGATGGCTGGCTGGTTGCCTGGTTGCCTGGCAGATTGGCTAGATGCCCCCCAGTTGTTCAATAGTCGGATAGCGCTATTCACCGGATAAATCTCTATCCAGTAGATAGCGCAATTGGTTTTCCTTGGATAGCGCTATCCAACTTTTGAACAACTGGGGCCTGCTGATGGCTAGATGAATGGATGGCGGATTGCCTGGTTAGCTGGCCTGCTGCTGGAATGTTTGGATGGCCAGCTCACTCGCTAGCAAGTTGGCTAACTGGCTAGCTCAGTTTTAAGAAGCCTTTTCATCGAATTGGATCGTTTTGTCCTCTTGAAGTAATAGTCTTCGTAAACTGTATTGTTATTTCAATTCCAATAAAGGTCATTTATGCTTCAGTACCCACTGTTTTCGTCACTGTTGATCCTAGATCTAAAGATCTAAAAAAACTTAATGGGTCTATAATATGACCTTTATCTCTCAACAACGTAAAACAAGACAAACTTAATTCGTCTCCTGAAAACAACTGAATTAGCTATTCATTTTGTAATGGATATACTGAAATATCTTGGTAGCCCCCCCCCCTCCCCCCCGTCTGAAAGGTCTCCTCCTACGCTCCCATTTATAGGCACATTTGTTTGAAGTTGACGAGGCAATAGGGGTACTCTGAAGATGTGCTTGCTAATTATACAGAACTATTTCTACTCCACCTAGAGTCCCAGCCGTATGTAAAGCTAGGTAGTTCCGGAACAGAACCTTTCAGAAGTACACTTTTCACGACTCTAAGCGAGCTTGGATCCGTTTTTCATCTGTACAAAACATTGCTGTTACGACTTTGAATTACACATAACTGTGCTATCCGGACAAATTTTCTTCTGAAAAGGTTGTTATTCTTTGCTAGGCAAGCGGGCGTGAAGAGGACGATAAGTCACGCTTGGATGATGATATTATTTTGCCTTGCTCACGCTTGACATCACGCTCGTTAATGCTAGTTCGCTCTCGATCTCTTGGACAAATTTCATACCACCCATCCATACGAGTTTTGGACTGAACAGAGCCGCTGTGCATTTCTCAAAAGCTCCCAAAAGCCATTGCTAAAAACATGAACCTCTCATTGTACAAAGCTGTTTTTAGAATGTCTTAAAGGTAAGAAATGCTGTTGGCACAGTTTTCTGTTTAGAAACTTCCGTCATTATGCGTTTCTGAGAAACTTTCACGTACCCCTCCCCCAACCCAACATTAACACTAACTTGTTACCTTATTATCACTTAGTGCAAAATGTTAGGTTAGGGGAGGGGTAGATGGGGAGTTTCCCAGAAACGTACTAATGATCATATCCAAAACTTCTTTGTTGATAAGATACGATGTGAATTATCGTTGCCCTGAAAAGTTTCTAGACTCCAGCACTACAATCAGTTGGCACGCCCAGGGATTGGGATAGACACAATATAGACTCCTCAATCCAAAGCCTTGAGTATCACTTGTACTCGCCAGACAAATAGACTTGGACAAATATGTTTAAGTAAAGAGGAAAAATGCCTGCCTAGACTGATATGTTGTGGAACTTTAAAGTAATGTATCAGTCAATTCTAAGGCGTAATACCATCAAAAATGGAGATTTCATTTGGAGCGTTTACTCAGCCGGACATCCACACAGTTGCAATTATCTGCTACATAATAGTTTGTGATTGATTGAATTGTGATTAAGTGGCATATCCGTAAAAAATATCTCAAAATTACCATCGTTTTGAACATTTGAGTTTTACGTATGCACATTCATTCAGTTTCCGCCCAAACTGAAATTTTCTTTTTTGAGCAGGAAACGTTTTTGAAACACAAGTACAACACGACAGCTTAGCAGACCGCAAATTGTGAGAAGAAAGAAGTTTGAAAGTGAAAACCATGTGCATGTTCACCTTCTTCACACTGTAAAAAATGACCAGTTACCATAAGCGAAAAAAAAAAGGTTAAAGTTTGAATGTGAGGTAACTGCATTTTTATTGGTTATTATAAACTAATAGTATCAGCTAAATTAACCAGTCGCTTTCATTTAAATTTACCGTTCTCCAAAGATGGTTTTAACCAAAAAATAGGGTTGTTTCCAAGATCATCATACCCGCCTTTTCAACCATTCGCAACTGCTTTTTATAGACCTTTATTACGCGGCTACCATTTAGCATAAAAAAAAAACATTTTGCACGCCTAGCCTCGCAGTGAAAAACCTGAGAACGATCGAGTTTAAACGTGGAAAAACAAAGCTTTTTATTCTCCGGGGACTCAACGTGGCTGCTCCGTGACAAGGGTCTATTACCCCCTTATTTTAATTATGTACTCCATGGGATTTGGTTAACCCTATTTTGCCTGAACTTTTTTTGAGTTTCTGAGCCTGAAGGGGGGGGGGGGAAGGAATCTTGAAATGTATTCACGCTCTTGTGATGATGTATTCACGCTCTTGTGACGTCAAAATGACGTCAAAAAGAAGCCATTTTGAATTTTGAGCCGAAAGAAACGATTTAAGAAACGGTTCTTTTAACCAATCCTAATAAGTTGTAAAAGATAAGTTGTTTTAACGGACAGAAAATACATTACAACGACTGCAAAATAAAGGGTCAAGTAAACGCTTTTAATGGTTATTTTAACAATTCTCTACACCAAAAAGAACGGTATGTAGCAACCTTGCAAATAAGGTTATTACTTAATAAAGTACACACATTTTTAATTTTGTAATACATGTTTAGGGTGAAACTTAATCCTCTATCATGCAGTTGCGAATACAGCGAACCCGCCAGTGGGTGTGATATATTAAATTTACAAACAAATTACAATACTGTAGAAAATTTAACTAATTTCAACGTCAAAGTGATAGAAATGCCGAGCAAAACAATATATCAGTAACAAATAAAATCAAAGGAATGCTTAGTAAATCTATCGTTTACTTTTTATTGGTTATTGTATTTTTATTGGTCATACATTATGTATAAATATATACCTAACTTTCATTTTTTTTGTTTGTTTGTTTGTTTGTTTACTTGGCATTTCTTTTATTGTATTTTTGTTACTGGCATTTCTGTCATTGTCACAAAATAAAGAGCGATTGGCTCTAGTTTCCGAAGTCAGACGCACGGTGCATAGCCTTTAGCGGCAGCGCCTTCTCTCTGTTGCCCTCTGGCTGTTTTTTAACAAAAAAGTTCCGAAAGTTTCGATTGAAATGTAATTGGTCGGTTTGCCCGACCGCAAAATTTCCAAAATTAACGACCGGGACGTCTTGAGAGGTACTCCAGAATTCCCAGCCGGAGTATCCGAATCGAAAAGTGTGTTCAATTTGCGTTTTGTGCAATAACTGAGGAAATTCTCGCGCGGTGGTTTACTCTCGTTTATTGTCAATAAGGCCGTTTACAATACTATGACAAAGATACTTTTAACAAGTACCCCGACGGCCAGCTGCATAAGCGTGCCGTCTGGCCGCCGTGCTAGTGTGACGTCCTGAACGAAGTCTTCTCTTGCACATGGACATCGACTTAAAGAATTGCAGCAACCTATATTAAAATTTTCAGCAACTGAAAAACCGACCGAAACCCTGGAAAAGAGGGCTCCCGAATCAATTACCCTCCCCTCATCAAACATAGCTTTGAAGGTTAAGAAATTACCGGCAAAAACTGTAAATAAAAACTGAGAATTGAGTAGCCGCATACGGAATCTCCGAAATTAAATTAGCATTTTGGTACTTTAGTTTGGATGAATCACAGCATTTGCTTGGTGCAGACGCGAACATAGAGCTTTACGAAAGTCGGCCAACCGCCAACAGAATATGAAGGGATTTATGGCTGAACTCAGATATGTAAATGCCAAAGCAATTTTTAGAGAACACAAAAAGGGCGGGGAAGAAGGCAAAATGAAGGCGGGCGTAATATCAATTGGCACCCAGCACAGTAAAAAGGCGGCGATCACCATAACAACAGCTTTCGCGGATTTGCCCCAGATGGTAAACCTCTGGCACTCAAGGAGATAGAGCCGGGCGATCTGCCTGCTTCTCTTCTGGCGACCCAATACATGGTGATGTGAAAGGAGATGATGAGAAGTATGATGGCCGCGATGTACACGAAGCTGTAAAGGGGTGGGTTGATGGGTACGGATAAAGCGGCTAACGCCACGGCCACGAACCAGGTTAAAAAGATCACCATGAAAGTGAACTTTTCTGTTACCCACTCTACATAGCGTAAGGAAAGCAGATTGCTATGAAACGATCCAGTGAAACAGCAAAGGCACTATTCAGAGATCCTAAGAAGAGGCCAAAACCGAACTTGTTTCCCACAGCCTCGAGAATAGCGCTTGAGCCGTAGTTTATGTCATAAATGTACATCGGGGCAAACACCGAGCAGATTATCAGATCAAAACAAGATAAACTGACCAAGAACATACCTGTGCAGGATTCTCGCAGACGACGATTCACTAGAATGGCGAAAATGACAAGAATGTTGGAGATTGTTCCTATCACTGAGATTCCACTGCTGAGGACTGTAAGAGAGATTACTTCCGCAGTAGTCATGCCATAATGAGCGAAGACTAACTCATCTGAGAATGGGGTCTGTGTAGGTGGGGAGCTTTGGTTCGCAAAATGTCCAGTCATTTCCCTGGTAGATCGTGTGGACCTTGCAAGTTATCAGTCCCTCTACATTCTGTAAATTTGATTAAAAACTTACATGAAGAACCGATTAGGTATTTCTTAAACGTAAAAACTGGTTCACGCCTCAAATCTTCAAAAATGTTAATGTTCAGTTTTCATATTACGGTCTTGCCTACGTTTTATAATAAGAAGACAAAATCAAAGGAACTAGCAGCTGTCATGCATAAAAATACAAGGAAACAAATAATAGGATCTTGTGTTGAAGGAAAAAACCAGTGTTGTTGAGGATCCTTAACCAAAAAAAATCAAACAAACAAACAAAAACAAAGATTAACGAAACTGTTTTTACAATAGGGAAAGCAAAGACAAAACTTTCAAAACATTTTCCCTTTTGGAGGAAAATATCCATCAATCTAATTTAAATGGATTAAAATTTTACAGCAAAACTTTCAGTTTAGTAAATAGCACTGGATGCATGCAGCATCGGTGTATACTTGTTCCATTTCCTACCAGTGGCCGGCTTCAACTAAAAACGTCTAATGCATGGCTCCGAAGTCGAATTAGATAGTGGTTCATAAGTACACCCTGGCTTAAAGAATCTAGCATAACTTTAAAGTTGTTGAATACAACTTACATTTGTTAATTGAACGGTGGTTTTTGCGGTGGTTAAACGATACAACGTCATTTTGCCACTTGGCTACTGTACTTCCACACAATTTCTGATCTTATTACAGGAAATGAAACAAACGGCCTCGTTGTTTTAATTAAAACCGCATACATGTACGAAATGCAGTAAGTGAATTACTTAATGTACTGAATGTATTTTATTATGGCGTAGACTGCACATGGCACCGCATCATATTTCAGATAGCTGAGTTTTGTAGCTCCTACAACTTGAGCGTAACATATACAGAGGATATTACATGGCTGTGCGAAGATATGAATTTTATTTTCGAGTGGTAAAACAATATTGATCGTCATCATTTGATTTAAATGAAATAATTTCTCTCGTCTTTTTTTCTTTTTCGAACTGAGTTAATTCTGCTTGATCTCGCAAGTGAATTGTGCGATATATACATCCAGATTGTACAAATTAAGTTTAAAAACAAACAAAATATGACTTACTTGACGAAATAACGATCTTCATAGATTGGCTTACATGACAAAACCATGCGACGTACACTCGTAGGGGCCAAAAGTACAATGTCTAAGTCGCTTTTACTTGTAACGACTAACCTACATCGAGACGATTTCTGAAACAGCTTTATCTGCGGTGCAGGCTAATAAAGCCTTGTGTTATAAGGGAATCAATAAGAAGAAAACATCCGTTATAAAACAAAGAAACAAATCCAAGAACTTACGTCAGTGACGAGAGAATCAAGAAAGCTAACCACAGAAACTGCTGTTGAAATCACAAAGAATTGAAGAAATAGCGTTTTAAAAAAACACAATATAAAGATCTTCTAAGAAATATCTTATGCCAAATTCAATTTTCAGGCGTTTAATTTTTAGTTTAGAAGCGAGGGATTTTACTTTTTCTCAATGGGCGTTTCGACTGCTATACGAAGGCTGAAGAATACAACTGGCAATTTTACCTGGGAAAAAAGCAACCTGTATTTTTTTGCCTGATGTTTAATGCCATGTGGGCGTTGAGTGAGAGTAATAAATACAGTACATCTTTCAGCATTTTTTTTAAAAAATAAAAACTTAAAGCTCAAACGCGAGCATCCGTTTCCTTAAAATTCTTGAGCTTCAAAATCAAACTTTGCTGTTTTTATAATTATCTTGTGTATTGTTCAAACGATTATCCAGCCATGAGAAAGAAAATGGTAGCCAGATATAACCATAAGCTTCATTGTGATTATAATCAATCAACTTTGTACATTTGGCATAAGATTATTTCCAGCTTAGCAAACAAACTTGCCAGGTTTTTCTCAAGAGCAGTTGCATGAACATGAAAAGTTTGTAGTTTTTGAGAATTTTTACGTTTTCATATACAACTGGAATTGATTTTAAAGCTCTTTAAATTTTGTGGGCTTTGGTGACATTGTTATGGGTAATAGTTGTGCTATGTTTAATTGTTTTGCCCTATTAGTGAGAGTATTAAAAGTTAATCTCAACATAATACTTAGCAGCAAGTATCCATTAAAATTAAGGTAACTCAGCTAGTTGAATTTATGGTAAAGGGATTTTCCTGACGTTATTTAGCTGCGTTTTTAGCCATTGGGAAGAAAAAGGGCAAAAAAATTTATACTTTACTTGCCTGTAAAAGTTTAAAAATTGATTGGTGTTCCAAATAATAAAAATTAAAGATCTGGACATACAGCTGTCCATACTGACAATATAATAAATAGTTGCATTAATACCAAAAATTAAAATTGGCATAAAACGGCAGGCAATATCTTCTTAGACGCTGAGAAATGAACATTGCAGTATAAAGTACTTTTTTTTGCTTTTCCTTTATCAAAAAAAAAAAACAACACAAAAAACAAGTGTCTCTCAAAAGTCGGTAAATTACAAAATTTTAACAGATGTTTGTAATCCATGTCGGTAGCGATTTCTCGCACACCGAATATTATATAAGGATTACGCACCATCACGAAAAGAAGTGTATCTTCCTTTTAATGACCTATTTCTCCGCTTCTGAGCAAGCTGCAGAAACATTAGTGGTATTATAATGATGGTTTTTCTGTCCATGCAAGACGAAGTTCGCATCCAATACATTGAAAATAACGACAATGCAGCCATATTTTTGCATTCGGGTTTTATTTTGCTTTTAAATTTATTTAATTTTTTCAAACTAATAACAACATTTCACATACTCTTTCCAGCAAAGAAAAATTATTGGCTATTTTTTAAACATAAGAATATTAGAACATTTAGTTACATTGATGTGTCAATGGTTGCCATCCTGGCAGCGAAACCAACACAAATTAGCATCAGGTAATTAAAATGTCAGACACGTTCACATTTTGACAAAATCTGAATCTGTTATTCACCAACAGTATGCCCCTTTTTCTACAGATTCAGCGTACAAATACAAATACAAAAGAGTTTAATCGGTTCCCCGAGAGGATCTTCATACTATTAAAAATATAAATATAAAGCACCTGATGTTTATGTGATTTGGAAAATTTGAAAATTAAAAATAATTAAGTTCTTCGTTTAAAAAAAAATTGGTTTGCAGTTCTTAGTTCTCAAAATGTCCATTTTTTTTCATATAAACTGCTAAAGTTGACACCAAAAATAGTAAAGGCAAACAAAATGTCATGGAAGTTGCGGTTATAAAAGCCGTTTATAAAAATAATTCTAAGTGCTCCAATTTACTCTTTCACTACACTTTACCTGGTAACTCTTGTGCAGGCATCAAAAACATATGCAGATAAGCCTTTTGTTCACACATAAAATGCTGACTTGCTCGGCCCGATTTCTGTGCCGCTGCGACATCGACTGGGTGAATCGTCATGTGTCGGACACGCTTTCGTACCTCTCCTCGGAGCAAAGTGAACGGGAAATCGATCAGAAATGAAAGTCAATAAATGAGAGAGACATTTGGAACCTACCGAAAAGATTGCGACCGTATGTTCCAGTTTCAGGCCATTTCTGTTCGCGCTGAGGCGGAGAATTTTTCGTGTCCGCACAGTAAGCTATCTGGTATAGCATAGACATAGCCTAACTAAAGTTATTCAAGAGAACTAGTCATCTATAGAACCTCTTTCCTACGCCTCGTGATTCACAGTTTTTCCTCTCTTATGTAGTGATTATTTTTAAATTTAACTTAACGGTTTAGAAACAATAAAATCTTAACGTAAGTGATCTCTTCATCTCTTCCTATAAAACCAAAGAGCAATTTTCCTTTTTTTTTTTTTGACTTACACTTTTTTACGTTTCAGCTGAATATAAAGTTACGGAATGCTGCTCATAAATTTAAGTTAACCCACTGATTAAATATTACTTTTCGAGGCGATTGCAGGTGATAATTAAGGAAAAGTAATTTTAGTTGCGTTGATAATCCCTTTGTCTTATACCTGGCGTCCTTTCCTTTAGTCAGTAATCCACACCGGGCAATCCGCTTGTAAAATTTTCACCGACACATGGCAGCAATATAACGTATTACATGAATTACCACGTTGAGACTTAATACCACTGGCACATCGAATCCATGGTGATCTCAACAGTGAGCTAATACTCGATTTTTTTCCTTTCCAGCGGTTGTTCACTAATTTAACGTTGGCTGTCTGGAAATTCCGTGTATTAATGATTGCCTTTGTGTTTTCTTTTCCCTTCAAGCAAGTCGTTGCTGACTTAAAAGTATTTTAATCCTACATCATCTTGCGGTCTTGTTGCGCCTAGGCTTGAGGTTTCGCTCCGCCAAACGTTTATTGAAATAGCTGTATCAAAATGGGCCCACCATATCTTGATCTGTTACCAAGAAACCTGTTGGAACAAAACAAAAACAGTAAAAACAAAACAACATTTCAATTATCATTTGCTCCACCCTCATGAGCAAGTGAGCAGAATAATTGTTATCAATTAATATTTCATATTTTACTTATTTTAATATCCCTGTTTTATAACGCTTAAAAGTTAGTTGCCGCAATTTGTAGGAAGGCCAGTCATCTATGAATGTCAGGAAGGCCAGTCATCTTACTTGGGTATTGAAAAAACTGGAAGGAAAATATGGATTAAGATGAGTTCACATAGACATGAAACCGTAGTAAAACGACGAGATCTGGGACATAAGGAACTTACAAAGGCGAATTTCGAAAGATTGAAACTAAATTTGCAAACAATCTGCTGTCGGTGAGACGTCAAGACATCTTCCCAATATTAATTATTAGATTTTGGCTGACGACAATTCAATTTTTCAGGTTAGGTTTATATACTACTTGTGCATGTTCGTTTCTTTAACAGCATATCGTAATTATTAAAATGCTGTACTCATTGACATTTCAATGAAAATATGAAAGTTCGAAACGAAGAAGAGTAGTGCTTTGAGTTTTAATTTAACAGTCGTTCTAGTCATGGTTTTCAGAATAGCATTTGAATATTGCTCACTGAAATGATGTATTACGGGTTAATTTACCTTCAAGCCTTTTTATAACGATTCACCTTTTAACTTAAGAAACGACAACCAAATGGCCCTCCATGACCCTAAATGTGACATTACCTTCCCTTTCTTGTTTTTTCGCTATCGAAAAGGGAAATATACGACAAATACTGAAAAGAGCATGCTAATTAATGTATCGCCCGGTAGATATGCCGTTGACAAGGTAGTAATCAGGCTAGCTCTAATGGGGCAAAGAAAGGCAGACGTGTAATGTCAAGTTGGCATCAAATGCAACTAGGAAAAAAAGTGCCATATGTTTAATTGAAAGAGGGATTGTTATTCTGCCCTAGTTCCTTGAAGTTACTTACCCTTTTCAAGGTCGAGAGAATCATTTACATCTGACTAAGCCAAAGACAAAACGTCCATCAAAAAAATTTTTTTCTTTGTTTACTATATCTTAATGAGCGTGAAGCAATTTAAATGCAAACTAGGGCAACGTATACATCTTCTCGGACGGCTTTCTCTGCTCCCCGAGTTTCCTGCGGACCTGCGCCCTAATTTTCATGAAGAGACCTGTTTTTAGGTTAGTGGTCACATATAACTAAGATAAGTACCACATAGCGCAACACCAGTTAAGTGACCTAGAAAATTACATGTTAGGTAAAAGCAATCGTTACATGTAAACAGGTGAAATTGTCGAATGAAAACATACGGACGGTAAGTATATCTGTCTGTGATAAATTGCCTTTCAAAACACGAATTTAATAGAACAGAAAAAGAAAAGGAAAAGTTCTAAGTGAAGAAAATCAATCCTCTTATGTTTTAAGCCAGATTTTTCTTGAAACGTGTCGCAATAACCCACCTATATTTGACTAATTCGATTCCTATTTGGACTATCATTTGCATTTTACTTAAAAAACGCCTTTTTGTCCAGCAAGGACAGCATTATTCTCCAATCAGTAACAGTAGCTATGGTAGCTTTTTGTATGAAGTGATAACAATTAGTTGTTAAAGGTTTCTTCACGATGATTGGGATGGTTTCGATTACAATGCTGCCTTAGAATAATAGCCAAACCTGTAACGAGCCCCTTATTAACCTTAAAAAGTTCCAAACTTCATTGAAATTTGGAAGCAACTGCAAAATAGGTCAAACATTCACGTATTTGTTTTTAGCTTACAAGGGTTATTGGTACTTAAATTACAAACAATTGTAAAAATAGGATGCTTGTTTATATCCTGGGCGATCGTACAAATTATTATGGTGTAATTTTGCATTTAGTTTGCATTTATTTTGCATTTTATTTTTTTGCAAGTGAAAAAAGGAAAAAACTCAGACGGACGTCTGCAAAGGTTGAACACATTTCCTCAACGACAGGTAGAGCACCAAAATGACCACAAGCAATCAAGTGTAAATCAGACAAATGTAGCTAAATGTTTTAAGGTAAAAAAATTGTTCCTTCTAGGTCCACTTACATATATCCTATTCCGGGCTCTCAGACTGTACAGATGGCGCGAACATTAGAAAGGGAATGCGAAGATAGACGCGCGGGATCTGGGGGGAAAAAGGGGCGGTGGCCCCACGCGTATTTCTCTTTCGTTTCTCAATTCGCGCTTTCCGCGGAGCCTGGAACAGGCTAACTTACGTAGGGAGTCGAGATGATTTCCTCCCCGGGATGAGTTTCTCGCGGTTCGAATCATTTTTTTCGTTTGCATACTGTTTTTTTTTTTTCACAGGATTACTAAAAACAGTCTCGCTTGCAAACATCTTGTATGTATCTAGGATGAAAAGAAGCATTGCTCTTACACGGGTTTTTCATCGTGGGATGACGTTTCATCCTGGTGCTTCGTACAAGGAGGAAATCATGCCGAACATATGGACTTACGTAACTACGCCTCTTTTAGCACTCTTTCAACCGTTGAACTTTACAAGTGACAAATTTAATCCCAACGAGTAAAAGTAATTGTATATAAAATTCGCTTTAGCCGTTCAGTGGTGCCCTTTTACTAGACCGAAACTCTTAACCAAATGAAACTAGTTTTTTTATTGCTTATAAAAAGTGGACAGCCAAAAATTCATAACTTAGATTTTTAGATTATATATAATTTTGTTAGATACTAGTTATGCAATGCTTTCGAGTGGTATACTGTGAAATATCCCAAAAGTGACTTGATTTTTCTCAGTATACACACGATCCTTTAGGCGAGTGTGTATACAAAGAAAAATCAAGTCTCGAGTGGGCTATTCACGGTATACCACGAGAAAGCATTACATAACTAATTTATCCCATGTCACTCTGACTCATCATGACAGCGTAAATAAACTGCTAAACCATTATTTTACATTGTTCGATTTCGTTTTGTCCCCATCAACCTGTGGTTCCAAGAATTCGAAATTAAGGCTAAAACTCGGGTTTTCTTCTTCCATTTTTTAGTTGTTTACACTAAAATCCTATTCGCCTGTCAAGATAGCAAAGCTATTCTACTTTCGGGCGGGAAAATTTGGAGGCCGCGAAGATCGCTGGGATTTTTTCGTGAATACGTCCCATTTGATATCGCAGAATAGAATATGCAACGACTTCCTGGCTCTCTGATTGGCTGTATTCTTTATGGCATGGGATAAATAACATTATCCAGTGGTGGTTGGACACGGTCCGCAAAGCATGATGGGGCTATCGATCGATTCGAGCTCAGTTGCAATGAACCTTCGTACTGTGCGGATCTTGAAGAGCTAAAAAAAAATCAACTACAAGAGCTGGAAATAACAAAGATGGAAGTTTCTCCGATTCTTGTGGTCTAATTATCCTTTGTTTACATCTGAATATTTGATGTAACATTTTAACGGCTAGTTTCACGCATTGATCGATTGAACGTGTACACATGGACTTCAATCCCGGGTTTATCAGGAATAAGCCTCTTTAGTAACGTATATGTGCAAACATCTCACCATGAATAGCCTCTTGGGCCATGAAGGACTTATTTCCAATCATCGAAAGTGAAAACACAGATGACTGGCTTTCTGAGGTCTTGTAATTGCTACAGTTGTGTGAAATCGTAAGTTCTGCCCGATGGATAAGCGTCGAGTACGTGTCATGAAAACCCTTACGGATGTTCATTTCATAGCATCAACAGTCCTTTAACTTCCAGGGTGTCCAAAAGCCTCTGTTTCTCAAAAATACCGTTGATGCAGGATGTAGTAATCCTGAAGGGCTTGTCTGAAATTATACTTTCACAGCTTAGGTAAACAAGGCTGTATTAAAATATAATTGTTCAAATTGCTAGCTGTCAATATGAGTTAATTAATTAATTTTTTTTGCTTTTGAAAGTAACTGGTGCTGACAAAGTAAGTCTGTGATTGAACGAGAATTCCACTTTCTTTTGCAGTGGACCTGAAAATCTGTCTTTAGAAAATTTAACAAGGCTCTGTTCAGCCTGTAGAATGTGTGACAATACTATATTATATAGTGCACCCATATTTTTTCTCTCAGCTACTTCAATGATAGCATTGACTCATTTACCCACAAGGACCTCAAGCAGAAAATAGTTTTTTACCCTTAATACAGGGTTGTTGGGGGCTTTGCACTGATTATCACGATAAAATTATCGAGGTCACAGAGAACCTGTTTAGCTTGGATCTTTTTAAAACTAGTGAAGCACATTAGAGCAATGCATCCAATGTCATTTCTACAAATGTGTCAATTCTTTCAATGAGTAAAGTGATATTTTTTAATTATTAGAATGCTGTCCCAACTACAGAGCAAACTCTAACTAAATTTGACCTTTGAGCATTTACCCCTTGCAAACAATGGCCCAGTCCTTCGTTTGTTTACTTCAGACCTCTACCTTGTTGAAAAGTCAATCTTGGATCCAGAGAAGGAGCCAAGTGTATCCCCCCTTTTTGTTCAAAAGAAAATAAGGCTGCATAAAGCAGACAAACAGACAGTAATATACATGAAAAGAAAAAACATTTATGGAGTTATTCATTTACTCCAGACTACAACGAAGCAGAGCACAGATTAGCTTACGTACAACGGCATACTCCACTCAGAAAGCATCTGATTTTTTTTGTCGATTTACTTAGAATATAGTACAGAATAATACCAAGGTATAACTCCACAAAAGTCTTGTATTTTGTTGTCTCCCCTCACCCACCATTAAACTTGGACCCCACCCTCCGTGAAAGGCTGGACTCATCACTGGGCACCAAGTCTGCCTGTTAGGTCGAGTAACAGAAACTTAAGGGATGTTTACATAATACAGGTTTGAGTTTCATTCCCTCTTATGGCTCTGTGTAACTTTGTTTAAATGATACCAGCACAAGATTTCGTACCATTACGAGTCATACCAGTGCCAGTTTATTCTGGTTGTTGTACCAGATCAAGATTTTCAATCCGGTGCAAAAACTTGTACCATAATCATGTAAACACTGTAAGACCACTAATTTTGGTGTGAAATCTGTCTCCTGGAAGACAATTCAGTAGAAAACAAATAAGGATTGATATCAATGCAAAAATTGATGAAGAAAGCGAAAGTTGCGAGTTCCATTAGAAAAGGGATATTTAATCAATTCACAGTTCTGAACCCTTTTATGGGTTTCAATAGCTGCAATTGTTATTAATAATAACTAAACTGACCAACTGAAAGGAATGTTCAATCAATAATTCACAATTCTCCCTCAAAAGCTCTAGATTTTATTTATTACAGTAGATGTACCCCCACTAACTTGAACCCACCCCCCCCCCCCTTCACCACCCCCACCTGCTCACAACTATATTGAACTGAAATTATTTTTATTGTTTTCCTTGGTTGATCTTGCTCACTTATTTACTATTGGCTATCTCAAATTTTTGGTATCTCAAACAATTTTTGGTTTCTCTTGCATGTTTAAGATAGCACTGTGAATTTCCAATCTGAGTTACTGATCAATACTGAATTTTTGTTAACTTTCTCAATGGTTCACTGCACAGAGGTTGTGTGATGTGACTATATATTAAGACCCTAAAGCCCAAATAATTTTGATCATTTCAGCAAACAAAATGTGATTCTTGAAAGTTTGTTGTATACAGGGCAACAGAAGAGACTGAAGAAACCATTTTGCCTCTTAACCTAAAGGCAACAAAACAAAGAAGGGAAAACACTCGATTGGGATGCCACACCATACTGTTGATACTTGTCATAATTAAAATAAGACGATCACTCTTAATATTTCGCGGGTAATTTTCACATCTATGTATGTATGTATGTATGTATCTCGCAGCGTGAGAGTAATATTGGAGAGAAAATTCGACAACTTAAACAACGGATAATTCTCAAACTTGAGGGGCGCTATCGGGCGCTATATGATTTTATAAAAGCAAATTTATCCATCTTGATCTTGGTGTAAAATAAATGGTTTTAGATTTTTGGGTTAGCCTACAAATTCTCAAAATGTAAGACCTACTCAAATATCATGAAAGCACACGTTGCTCGATCCACCTACAACGAAATTGTGCTCAAACTTGACTTACAAAAGATGACCAGATCCAAAAATCTCAAGACATCTAGATACACACCAATCCTAATTATTCTTGTTAAATGTAAGTTGCACTGGGGACAGATAGCACGTTAAAATGACAAGAAGTGAAGCTCGCATTTCCGTCAAAGGCCGCCATGTTGATTTCTCGTCCTGGTTAAGAGACTGCTCGTGATTGGCTAATATAATGATCCACCATGCCTTTCGGACCGTGTCCAACCACCACTGAACATTATCCTAGCTTCACATGTCAACCTTAACACCAAGTCTAAAGTCGACAACATTATATTTATTTGCAGAATACCCATGGTTCAACTATCAATTTCAACCCAAAAGACGTTAATTATCTTTCTTGGATTTGTGTTTTATGGAAAAAGTATTAACATACAATTGTCAAAACTTGTCACCTTATACATGCGTTTTTCATCATGTACAAGTAGATAGACGAAAGCGAAACGCTAACAAAACAAACAAACAAACAAACTCGTTTCATTAACTCTAACAGAGAATCCATACGTAGAGCTCGTGAATCATTTTCTATAGATAAGGCCAAAACTACGCAACCACACGGTATAAACAGAGAAGATGACTTTTATTCTTTTTGTTTTTTACACTATGTTTATTATCCCATTATTTTACCCGTTATTCATGGTTATTTTATTTCGTCCCCACTGACTTGTTTAAAATTTTAAATTCCAAACTATTGTATCATATATCTCTCAAATTTGAAGAAACTGTGCCGTAACTTTTTCGCTTTGTCCTGGACGCAGTCCAAGACAAAATCTTGTGCGGCCGACCAAAAGTGAAGCGGGGGAACTGTCAAACGACACGCCACCGTGCTCCCCAGGGAAGGCATGATTTCAGGTTACCGGGGACCAAGCTTTGTGGCCACTAGTGAAAGTTGGGTCTGGGACTCACTCAGGGGGGGGGGGATAGTGAGGTTTAAGCGTAGCTGTGCTGTGCGAAAGATCTGAAAGAGAAGTGTGAACTGGCTGTTTAGGGCAAACTGATCGCTTGACGCTGTGCGCAGAGCTTTATCTATCTAGCTAGGCAGACACCCTCGACTGGAGGGTTGGCTAACCTAGGGAGGGTCGGAGCCGCTCTGAGGTCCCTGGGGAACTGCGGGGGAGGGGTGGGGAGGGAGTCGCACAGGCGCCCATGTTGCTCTGTCATAGTGTTGTGTCAGATATCTTGTTCTAAAACCACTCAGATCTACTATAACCGTTTTACTACATATTGTCACGACTATCCGTATTTTCATTTAATCCCCAGAAGATGGAGGGCATGACTGTCCGAAATATCGGGAAAACCAACTCTCTCGTTGTTTTTTTTTTTAGCTGTTTTTTTATTCGTTATAGTTCGTTTTGTTAAGTTGACTTTTTTGTATTAAGAAATAGCAATCTTAGACTCTTGGTTTCCAAGCGACATTTTTAAAACATTGCATTTTCTATTCTTTCTAAATGAGACATAGCCTGAATTTCAGCCGTCTCCTCTGGTCGCTCACTCCCGAGAGAGACGTCTGAATCAATGAGCCGCTAATGCCGTCCAGTGACGTCACGGCGAATCAATGTTAATTTATGCGAATTATTTCTGTTCCCGCGAAAAATTCAGCTTTTGCCGCCCTCGAGTCGATGATAGACGCACGCCTGTCGCTCGATGGCAAGGGTCAAGTACCTTTTGTTTTGCTTCTGTGTTTATATGTCTTTCATCGATTAATTGTTATCGATTGTCATCGATTGTTATCGATTATCGATTTAATCGATTGGTCAGGCCGGGTGTTAAACTAGTGGTTTCCATTGGAAAGTGAAGTGCTGCGGGTAAAGTGCATGCAGAGGAACAGTGGTTTAATCGGCCAAAAGTAAATATCTTGGTCGTTGGTGAAACGCGTGACGGGGAAGTGTCCGTGACGGACGTCAGTGACGCATCCGTGACACAGACGTGACGAGTAGGTTTTTCCCCCAAATCGTCGTCATGAATGAAAGAACGGAGAACGAAGTACAACAATTATTTTTAGGTAAATGTTTGACTCAGAAGAGACCTGCTTTGCTTAAAAAGGCGTTTACTCAGATAAGAACTGCTTTACCTCAAAAAACGAATCGCGCTCAATCCTCGCTTCATCGTGTAAAACGCTTTCTTCACCTGCTTTCAAACTCTTCGCCGCCTTCACAAAAACGTGGCTTCCTACACGGAACAGGATTTCTCCGCTATAAGTTTTCCACATCCCACTTTACCGACGGTCGAGTGTTCTTTAAGGTTCCAATGTTAAAATGGTGTGTTTTCTTTCTGATCGATTGATGACTCAATGAAATAAATACAACAAATTAAATGAATCCTCGATAAAACATCGAATTAATAATACCGCACAGTTCCAGGAATTGCTAGAAATATTCTGAGAAACGTATCGGCTGCAATTCAAAATAATTTACCTTCACTTACTTTCAAACTCTTCGAAACAGGATTTCTACATCCCACTTGGTCATTCATTGGGGCAACCAAGGGAGAAATAACAATAATGCTGCTGTGTGCTTCAAACTGTGTACACGATTTCGAGAGTTCACTTGCAACAAGACAGCTTGTCGGAAGATTAACGAAAACATTTTCCCTTGACAGGAAGTGAAAGTGAGCGTTTTCCTGTTCGGGGTATAACTTATTCGATACTACTTTTTTGAAAGCCTTCGCACAAAGTGGAATCCCCGCAACCGCCCTTTTATAAACATTCCTCGCACTTTGAATAATTAATGAAATAATTTATGCGAATAATTGAGAATCAACCAATCAACACCGCTGTCTGGTTTTTAGACAGTGACGTCAGTGGATGGCATTAGCGGCTCGTTGATTCAGACGTCTCGCGACCAGAGGAGAAGGCTGAAATTCAGGCTAAATGAGACAAAAATTAAGAAGCAAACTGACACGAAGACACGTACAGTGTTCATTTCCTTTAGAGTGTGGATAGAAAGTATATTAGTATAAGTTATTTTGAATCGTATTCGTAGATTAACTGATAAGGCAAGGCAATTTAAAAAT
Organism: Siderastrea radians; assembly: GCA_964017195.1. Lineage (NCBI taxonomy): Eukaryota > Metazoa > Cnidaria > Anthozoa > Scleractinia > Rhizangiidae > Siderastrea > Siderastrea radians. The sequence continues at coordinate 60,883,530 of OZ024890.1, read as the reverse complement.
ACGTTATTTGGAATTTATAAAATGGTTAAATGTTCAGATTACCTTCCGCCATTCCAGTGAGAGAAACATGCCACTGAGGTCCCTCTTATAATTCTTCCATAATATCAGATAGCTGCATGAAGAGTGTACAGTAATTATTTTACATGTGCATTGCGTCTTTTTATACAACAGAAGCAGGTTCATCACCATGTCTCCACAACATCCAAGGTTCAAAGGGCATTATCAGTTCTCCTCGTTGCGATACCATCACAAACTGCAGCTGGCTGATAACGGTGTCAAATAACCACAGTGTTTTCTTAACGTTCACAGCTTTTGAGTTGTATTACAAAGGTGAAGATAACCTTCACAAGAAAACAACTCAGCTACAAGTCTGGGATGGTGAAAACGAGTACAGAACCTCGCTTGGAATCTTCTATGGTACAAAGCGACCGTTTTCCTTGAGATCAAGCGGTCGCCATCTTTTCCTTCGGCTTACAGTGGTCCCGGATGTTCTTCTTTGTAACTTTCAAGGATCTTACATATCTACCTCTACAATAGGTATAGTATCAAAATATGTGCAATCTAATATTAGAGTGATTTTGATTAACCCGTGAAATGATATCTAACAAGTAGTGTCTAATAGTTAAAGTTAAACAATAGAAAACGATGGAATTAGTGTGCAATAGTGCGTAACAGTTCAGTATCTTTTTCACGGATTAAGTAAAATCACTCTAAGCTAGAAACTTTGCTTTGTCTTAAAATGACCTTACAGTATCGATCTCATCAACTATTTTTTAGTTCAGTAGCTGATTGAACACTGAAATAGAAAATTGCGGATCATTATGCGTTTCTGGGAACTCCCTACCTACCCCTCCCCTAACAAAATGTTGGGTTAGGGGAGGGATAGGTGGAGAGTTTCCCAGAAACGCATAATGATCCAAAATTGCATCGGTATCACCATATATAGAGATTATGGAGAGTTGCAAAAACATGTCTAACAAGAGATATCCATCGCTTTTTTAAAAGTTTGAGCTTTACGTTTGAAAGCCGGTTCAGTTCTCGCTCAAAATGAAATATTCTGTTTTGCGCAAGCAAGAAAGATTTTGAAACGCGAGCAAAAATAGACAGCTTGGCAGATGGCAAACTTTGAACTGATACTACATACAATAAGCTCCTTCCCACTGAAACGAGTTGCGCGTTCATTTTCACCATTGAGCTTCTCCGAACGGACAATTAGTAAGTAATTAATTTCCCGCAGACTTAGCTTGTATGAAAATCACTGCACTTTGGGTGTAGTAACATGAGAGGTACTTCTGTAGTGTTATGTTTTTTTTTTCTTTTACAGAAAAGCCTGAATTGCAGATACCAGGTTCTTTTGTAAGAGCCTTGTCGGGATACTGGTTGTGGTGTTCAGCCAAAGGAACTCCTCCCATATACATAACAATAACAAAAAGTAGTAACCAACTTGTTAAAAGCACAGGATTCGCTAAGGTCCGTGTCTATGAACATGAGGAGGGTACATACAGGTGCAATGCATGGAATGAAGCTGGAATTGACTCCAAGGAAATACAAGTCACTTTAGTCACAAGTATACTTTTGTCTTTTTCTTCAGAGAATATTAAACAAGGGACTGATATTTGTCTGATATTTTCAGAATATCTGTCACTTTGAAAAGCCCAAGGCATAACCATGGTTAGCCTGCGTACAGACGTCTCCTATTTCCTTTGCTTCACGCGTGAAGCACAGGAAATAGGAGACGTCTGCACGCAGGCTAACCATGGTAGGAACTTGGTCCACAAGCATTTTAGCTTGAAAAAATTCGCTATAGACTAACTCAGTTTCAAATTCCACTTTCGTAGCTTGTACACATTTAATCGTCTGATAAAAACTTGTTCTAGTTTACGCAAAGGTCCTTAGTAATAATTTTAGCACAAATGTGATCAAAAACGACTTTTTACAGTCAAGGCCGGTCAGGCGTTCTCTTCGTTAACCGACTAATGAATTCGTTAATGGAATATTGACTCCGTTCGTTGATTGAATAATCCATTCGTGAAATGAATAATCCAATATTTAAATTGGATAATTGAATAATCGAATGTTGATTGGATTAATGAACAAAAGCTATGCCATATATGGAAGGGAGACCAGCAAACATGGCGGACTTAAATAAACAACAGGTAAGTTATTTTAGTATTCTAATTTTTGCATAAACACGCCATTAGTTAGTATCGAATATTGTTACTTTTCCTACCGGCGTTGGTACATACGATTAATTGTTTCTTTGGATATTTGCCGTTTCAGTTAAACAATACTTGTGAATATTTGCAAAAGCTTACCAGATTGATCGATAGATTGACCTTCGTTGTCTGCTGTGACATGCAACCTTTGCGTTAATTTTACAATCTCATCTTGTACTTTATACTAAAAATAAACTTGAAATTTGGCATTTTAGGAGAAATATATGGCAAGGCGTTTGTTCATTAATGGAATCAATTTTCCATTAATGAGTTCATTAGTCCGTTAACGACGGGAACGCCTGGCCAACTTTGACTGCAAGCTATTTGTTTCATTTGACGAACAGCGTTTATTTTAATACACACACAAATACATAGAAAGCACACCAAACCATTTGACTAAGTTTTGTTCCAATCCAACTTAGTTTGGAAAAAGGATCTACTAAACACCCTACGCTTATATCTTAAAAGCAATTTAGATCTAGCATTACTACTTGTATTAACTCTGATTTAGTTAGACGATAAATTACAATTTGTTTTTGACATACGATCGAGCGCGACTTCCATAGGACCTTAACGAGGGGGTTAGTTTAACGAAACTGTGGTGCTGCCTCGGCGGGGTGAGTGAAGCCAAAACTTTGGATTTATCAACTGAGTTGATGAGGTAAATTGCCCCACCCTGCCCCCCCCCCCCCCCTAGAGAATTTCAAAGCTGACATGGTGAGCGTTATCTCTTCGTCAGAGTTCGCTCTTCGTCCATGCAGAATCCAAGGCACCTACGGTTGGTAAATGGTCTTATAAGTGGCAGAGTGCGGTAAGAATAGCTGAAAACAGCACTTTTTAAGCGACTTACATAACATTCGTAGTGTATATTTTTCTCGTATATAATGGCCATATAAAGAAAAGTGTTTTGCCTAAGAGCACAGAGCGACCATTTGGCTCTTAATTTCCCAAATCAGGTGTAGTACGCTTAGCCTCTTGCGCACCATCCCTCTGCTGCTCTCTGTTTGTCATTTCGTAGATTGTGAGAGCCAATGCCATGGACATGGGGGCTTTCTAGGCAATGAAATGGTGGAGAATGACTTCAGTTGCTGGCGTGTAACTACTCCCGAGGACATCTTCAAATGTGCACCTACAATTGCCACAGAAATGTAAGTCATCTTGGTTCATAAATTTGCTCATCACTCAATTCTTTTTATCATATACACCTTTGTCCTAATAGAGTACTCGAAGAGTACATTGATGCTAGTTTTCCAGCTCAGAATTCAATTTTGGGGAATGAGTTTCGTTGCTTTCAGTTAATAAGAATTCACAAACTTTTTTGAAATGAAAGTTTTCTGTGTCGTGTAGCTTCCTGGTAGCTATGATTTTTTTTCTTCTTCCTTTAATGCTAACTTCGTATGTATGCATGGTAGAACGTGCAAATTGTCAGAAAAGCACCGGTCCCTTCTCTATTTAAACAATAGAGTTCTTCTGTCGAAGGAAATATCGTGTGATAGGTTGCCCGAGGAAATTTGATGTTCACAACAAGTATTAACCCGAGAACGTAGTTCGAGGGCTTATTTGAAGTTTGGACATCAAATTTCCGAAGGAACCTATCACACATAGGGCCTGAAGGACTCTATTTTTTATTGTACAACGCTAAATTTTGAGCGTAAATTGCCAAAACCGGTCACTATGCACTGATAGGAGCCCGCTGAGGAGAAACACTATCGCGTCACGTGATCGATTTCGCCCAATGGGAGCACGTCAAAATTTAGCGTTGTACTATAATTAAACAATAGAGTTCTTCTGTCGAAGGCTCTATCGTGTGATAGGTTGCCCGAGGAAATTTGATGTTCACAACAAATATTAGCCCGAGAACGTTGTTCGAGCGCTTATAGCGGAGCCAGCGCACTAGCGCGTCAGCGGAGCTTCATTGCTAAGGAAATTTGGTAACCTGTCAAGCCAAGAAATTTTGGTAGTGACGTAATAGTCACGTGACCGTCCGTACGTACGTACGTACGTCCGTCCGTCCGCACCACAGGGTTACCAATACACTTCATACACTGGATATAACCCTGTGCTGAATCCCATGTGTTTTTGGCGCGAAATCGCATGTTGACCCGCGTTGTAGCAAAACAAGCAAAGACAACAAAAGTCAAAAACAAATTTGTTAATGGAAAAAAAAGTTCAAAAGAATACTCAGTTGTCTTTTTGGTGGAAGGGGAAAAGTTCAATTTAGGCGAAAAAAATTAGGCGATAAAGTTCAGGCGAAAAGTTCAAATTTGCCTTGTCGGTTCTGTTCGAACTCGGTCGGCACACCGCTTGAGTTCGCAACTTTTCGCAGCGGTTTCGACGCCAAATATAGCAGAGCTAGTGCCTTTTGGTTTTTCTGTTCACAATCTTGGTTTTTACGGCGTTCCGAACACATTTTGCCAGGAAAAACACCAGCATTTTTATGCTAATAGGCAGCTTGTCACGAAGAAAGAAACAAGTATTAAAATTAACGTATTACATGTGAAATAAACGCTCAGCGAAGATAAGAATTTTTTCTTTTGTTTTTCTTTTTTCTTTTTTTTTTTTTAATTTAACGACTTAAATGAGAGTATTTTCACAAATTAATAACTGCCAGCAAAAAAACAAACAAACAAAACAAAAAGGGGGGCTCCGCTTTTAGGCTTGGCTAAATCTATATATTATGATGTTTGAACATCAAATTTCCGAAGGAAACTATCACACATAAGGTCTGAGACAGAAGGACTCTATTGTTTTAATTGTACATCGCTAAATTTTGAGCGAAAATTGCGAGAACGGGCACTATTTGCTGATAGGCGCCCGCTGAGAAGAGACACTATCTCGTCACGTGATCGAGTTCCACCAATGGGAAAACGCCAAAATTTCGCGTTGTTCTATAATGCGCTATATTTATAGTTATTGTCATTAAATATGTAGCTTGTTAGTTAAACCGATAAATGTATTTTTTTAGGATCCTCAGGGAAAACAAAATTCGCGAACTTCCTGCGAACAGTTCCAAGTACATGAGCACGTCAACAATATTGTAAGTTGGATAACATAATCAATTAATTAGCTTTCATGCAGTTTCTCTTCATCCGCCCCGGGCCCAATATCCCTGCAACCTTCCACATTTAACAGCGAATTTGGTGACAAAGAAGCACATTCAGGGTATATTCTTGCGAAGCGTTTAGATGCTAAGTTTAGGTGAATTTGCCCGCTTAAATAAGTTTCTCAGTCTCAGCCTGAATACGAGTTGCCCGGCAATAAATACAAATTTGTACATCGTGCGTTTCAAACCGTACCAAACATTTGTTAACTCTGAGAAGCGTTTTATCTGATCGTTGCATTTGAAAAGGTAGACTTCCAGCCAGCGTAGTTGCTATCTATTTTCGTATTTATTTTTTGGGAATAATTTCTATAATTAGTAAGTTAGTTAAGGTTCCGAGAAACTACACGATGCTCTTGAAATACATTTTTACATTCTACACAACATGTTTCGGATGAAACATCATCCATCGTCAGTTGCTGTAAAAGTGACAATGAATATGCAATAAATAAGATCACAAAGTGTAATAGGGCGTGAAAAGAAGGGAAAGGAGAAAAGAAAAACTATACATGTCAGAACAATGAAAATAGTGAACATAAACACACTAGTATGAGTAAGATAAATTGAGATGTTTAACTTGAGAATTCAATGACGGCTGTTCCCAAAGGATGTGCATTGCTTCTTTGATCTTAAGTTGATAACGTGTCGACGCCGAGTCAAGAATCTTAAAACAATCCTCCGAGGAGAAACAATAATAATAAGTTTGTTACTTTAACGAGAGACAAAGGCAAATCAGATGTACGGTGCGTAAATTAAGCTCTATTCTAAATTTCCGTCTTTGTGAGCCATGTGCCTCAATTCTCTATAAGAAACAACCCGGTCCAGCAAAGAAACATTGTATGCTGTAAAAATAATAGTTTACATGTACGACATACGTTTCGAGTAAATGAATTATTTCCCTCTCGTCCGTTTCAATTTCTCTTCTTTGTTTAGAGACCTTAGGTGGAACGAAATAAACCAGCTCCGTTCAGGCGCATTTTATGGGCTTAACAATCTCCGAGAATTGTAAGTAAAACAAATCGCTGAATAATACTCGTTTAAACTTTTGAGGGATAAACTGCCTCGATATAGTCACATATTTACTAATATATCTTGCAGGAAGCTCGACAGTAATAAAATTGATGGCCTTCCTTCTCGTATTTTTGGGACTCTTAATAACTTACAGATCTTGTAAGTAAGCAAGAATTCATTCAATACCATCGTTTATCGCTAAATTCGTCTTAATTAACTGTTCATGTAGTCTTTTATTATGCATATATTTTTCGCGGCATGTAGGAGCTAAACGAAAAGTGTTAAATTCTTGGAGGTTGCAGTCCAACTGCCAAAAAGAAACGAGCTCTTTTTGGAAAATTAAACCGGCCGAGCTATAGGCCAGCGTCTGTTCTGCTGTCTTGAGTTCTCCCAAAATGCGTGTTTTTTTCCCCTTTGGTAATTTATGACGTCATCCCATTCATTTCATGTTTCTGTTTATTCATAGAAAAAAAAAAGAAAAAATGCCATTTATTTCTACAATAAAATCACGTTTTAAAAAATTTGTAGATCTATAGAATCACGGTTTTCATCTAAAGCCCAAGTAATACGAGGAACGTTTTCGAGCAACTTAACAGGCAAAAATGTCGCGTTGCAAGTTGAGATTGTTTGCTGCACCTGCAGTACCACCTCCGAGTTCATCAAATATTCTTGTTTCAAAAACTAGAAAAGGCATCTAGTTCCTGCAAAAATAAACATTTGTTGCGCAAGGAGGTGGTAATACCAAGGAGGTGACAAACAATTGATCTCAAATTGCAACGGAACATTTTTTTGTGCGACAAGTTGCAAGAAAATATTGTCCATGTTTGTCCGTAGAACCCCAGTAGCCTTAACCAAAACACGCGTTTGAAAACAGTTATTTATTCTCTAAATTGTATGTTTACTAGATGTTGTTACTGCGTGGTCATATTATTGGCCTTCTTATTTAGTAAATACGTTTTTTTCTTACTTTGTTTTCTGTCTTGTAGGACAATAAGTTTCAATCAAATTCAGCAACTTCCGAAAGGAATATTCACAAACTTAACGACCTTGCAACAACTGTAAGTTCGCAATTTTTATATACTTCTCATACATAAAATAGAATAAATACACAGTTTTTCTTTTATCTTTTTTTTTTTTTGATAAATATGAACGATAAAGAAGAGCTGAGTCAGGATTAATCGATTTTCAATACATTGCGTTGCATAAATTCTCCCGGTAATTAAAGTGATTTTTCCATAGCCACTTTCTTCACGCTTAAAGCTTTGTGTCTTTTTTTTCATGATTGAGCCCCATAATTTTTAGTCTCTTTCTTCAAGGAACGCTCGTGAGGACGAGCGTTGCCTGTCGAGCCAAAAAGCAGCTTCGTAGGAAACTACATCGTTTGCGCACTTATCCGCAATCACTATAGTCAATTTATCGATGAAATTCGGTCTTTTCCAAGACGCTTCCGTGAATGAAAATTGCTCAAATAGAGGGAAAAGTTCCATTTGGTAAGTTGAAGGGTGTGAAGACTATCTGAATATAAGCCTGCAAATTATCAGCACTTTTCCTTTTCCACCAATTCACTGCTGTTTCCATTGGTACGATGATGTAAGGTGAAATAATGAAATGACGAAAATATAATTGTAACAATATCTAAGACACCCGGGCTACTCTTAGATTTATAATGTTGCTTTATTAAGTGTAATTCTACAACAATAATAATAATTCTAATAGTACATCACTTTCAGTTCTTATTTTTAATTCCCATTAGTAGTAATGTGGGCCCACCTGGGGAATTTAGCCTCGTTTGGATGTTGCATTGTGATTGGTCGAGAACGGTCACCTGACCAAAATGGTGGCTTGTGATTGGTGGAAAAAATAGAGCTCGCAAAGGCTCATGGATATCACGTGTGCCCCTAGCAACAAGAAGGGGTCTAAAGGTCAAGGCGTCCCTAGCAACGGGTTGGTTCAGGTAAATTGAGGACGCATGCGCGTGGGGTTATTTCGCTTACATGACGTGGGTGGGAAACCGCTGACCAGTGGGCCAAAAAAGGGATCGCGGGCTCAACTCAGAGAAAACCACACAGGAAGTGCCATGCAACAGGTTTTTATTGGGTTTTTCCTGTTGAGTTTTGACAAGAAGTGGAAAAGAGTTCAAAGTCCAAACGCCCCACCGTAGGGGGTCTCCAAAGTCCAAACGCGCCCCACCGTAGGGGGTCATGGTTTTTGGTGTTCCTGTACGGGTCCAAAGTCCAATCTGGGCGACGAGGTTCTGGAGGCCTGTTTCCATGAAGAAAGGCAAAGGGCAGGAACGTGTCGTGTATTATGCCACACATCTACTGGACAGAAGAGAAACAATCCAAAGGTGGCCAACGGTACACGGTCTAAAGCTCCGCAAAGGTTTTGGGCCGTGTGGAGAACGACCAACAAATCTGCACAAGGAGTTCCCCAAGTTCCGAGGCTCTGGTACAGGACGTGTGAAGAATGACGAACCATCCAAGCCCGACAGCGGCACGGAGTTCAAAGTTCACGAAAGACGCAGTGGCCAGGGTCAAGGTTGAGGGCAAGGAACACTTGCTCTGGAAAAGAGTCCCATGGAACCCAGGTAAAGGGACTGAGGCATCTCTGCGAACGGTGCAAAGAAGCAAGGCCAAACGGTGTGAGGCAGGTCCAGTCTCTCCATGCAACCCTGGGAAAGGGACCAATGCATCCCCTGCGATTGGGGAAAGTACGCCAGGTCCCGTCTCTGTAGGAGTACGACAGGTCCAGTCTTTGGAAAGTACGACAGGTCCAAAGAAGCAAGGCCAAATCAGCAGGCAAGACAGACCCACGGGCGATGTATCCAAGGCGTTAAGGTGGATTGTTGCAACATCATGGTCAAGCAAAGGAGGAAAGAAAGAAAGTCTGGATGACCATTTGAAGTCTTGCACGGTCCAACCATTTCCTCTGGAAAGTACGAGCACAGTCCTAGGGTAGGAGTGGCTGTCCTATTCTCAGAAGTACGGAGATCCACTTGACGAACTTCGTCCTTGCAGAATTCAAAAGTATCACCACAGAATGCCAACGATAGTGGTACGGGTGAAGAGGAGAATCCATGTCACCGACGAGACGAAAACGAACGGAGTGAAGACGAAGGGGCCTCGGTCCAAGTTCCAATGTGATGGTCCAAGAGGCATGCTTCCACATGGAACTGTTACAGGTAGGAAGAGAGGAACTGATACAGGAGTGGTCTGTCTCGTGGACCTGGAATAGGAAGTAGATGCGCACGACATGTTTTCTCCCCGGCCAACTGGAAAAAACATCCGCGTCACGAAGGCTTGCACCTCATCCTCAGAACAAGAAGAAGTCAACAAGGTGGTGAAAAAATGGATTGGATGATTCCAAAACGGGCCGAGCCAAATCCTCACGTCGTGCGAGTGCCTTTTGTGATGGAAGAACAAGAAGTCAACAAGGTAGTTGCCAGTGGAAGATCCATAGGGAGAGCAGAACCATGATTTGACTTCCAGCACGAGCGATGGAAAAAAAGACTTAGTCAGAGCCACATCGCCACGGTCGTCGTCCAAGAAAGTGGAGGTGGCAAGATGAACCAAGAACAGGTGGATGCCATGTGTCCAGAAGAGAGGAGGCGAAGAGAGGAGGTGAAAAGGGAGGTTTCGGATGCTTGCTGATGTGGACACGATGCCTTTCAGTCCAAAGATCCTGTCGTGGAGGGGGGACATGGAATGTCTAGTCCGACTGTGGCGAGAGATGGATGAAGGAGCTTTTTATCCTGGGTGTTGGGTTTCTTTGTTAACAATCTGGGGTGGTCTGAAGACCCGGGATCGTCACCTCAAGAGGAACATACACCAAGTAGCAATGAAGATGTGGTGGAAGGTGTAGTAAGTGCAGAAGACAACGATGCAGTCAAGGAGGCAGTGTCGTGTTGTCCCAACTGATGTGGATGGTGCAAAAACACAGGTGGATGGCCTGGGAAGTTTTGTGTCACCTGGTGCAAAAACACAGGTGCATGGTCTGTGAAGTTTTGTGTGAAGGTTGGAGGAATGCAGACGGCAAAAACCCATCGATGGCGGATGCTGAACCAAAGACACCTGCAGTCCAAGAGGGCAAAAATGTTCAAAACGAGAAGGCAGTGGACCTCATCCATAGGACATGAGGAAGGCATGGCGTGGAGAACAAAGACGTTGAGAACAAGAGGTGTTGTATCAGAACGGAAGATGGTGATTTTTCATGGTACATCACTCCCACAGGGCCCAAAGGTGAAGAAAGAAGAGATGTTCTGCACTGACGATGAGAAAGACTCTTTTTCATGGTACATCACTCCCACCGGGGCCAAAGCTGAAGAAAGAAGAGATGTTCTGCACTGACGATAGAAGGGTCCCGTGGGAGCAAAGGAGGAGGAGGATGCCGGGGACGACAGTGAAGACTCTGATGAGGTTTATAGTGATAGAGGAGATTCTGATGACAGCAACAGTGACAAAGGAGGGTACCTTTATTGCAGACGATGGTTCACCACCGTAATCCTATTACGTTTTGATGAGTTCCTATTCAATGCGTTCCATGTCCCGTAATCCTATTACGTTTGATGAGTTCCATTTCATTTCAATGCGTTCCATGTCCCGTAATCCTATTACGTTTGATGAGTTCCATTTCATTTCAATGCGTTCCATGTCCCGTAATCCTATTACGTTTGATGAGTTCCATTTCAATGCGTTCCATGTCCCGTAATCCTATTACGTTTGATGAGTTCCATTTCAATGCGTTCCATGTCACGTAATCCTATTACGTTTGAATGGGTAGAATGTTCCTTAAATCCTCCAAGATGGCATCCCCACGAGCTAGGAGATTTGATACAATGGTATGAAGAACAGTTGCGTGAGTTTCTCTCAGTTTCTTCCTATGGTGGCAGACGTGTTTGATGGGGTGGCAGACAGACAAGGCCAGGTATCTATCCTCTTGCAGCCGGGTGGAAGTGTCTGCATGATCTTACAGATGTCCAGATAGCGGGTGACCCAACGGGAAGAACAAGAAGTGTAGGGTGCTAGGAGGAGTCCAGCGTGTGGTTGCCAGGGTCCCACGAAGAGCATGTTGGAAGCAGTGTAGGAGAGATCGTGCCACTGTTGTCGTCATCCCTGCAAAGACTTGGAAACATCTTCAAAGGGGGGTATTTCACTCGGCATGGGTTCTCACCAAGAAGGACAGGATGCTAGTGGGGCCAGATGATCGAAGAGGGGGAAGCCCAGATTAGACGTGAAGGCCGCTAAAACTACTAGGGTGGTCTCTTTTGGCTGTGCTTTCAAAGGACGACGACGAGGAAGAACATGGTCACAGGCTGTCAGAAGGTTTCAATGAACTCTTCAAGAAGGCTGCAAATCAACAGGGTCGGTAGAAAGACGCTCCGCCAACGTCTTCATGAAGGTGGTCCCAAGGTTCAAAGCACCCTCCTCTTCTTCGGAATCATTTCTCATCGGTATCCATAAGGAAAAGTCTGGAAGGTATTTGGATCCACCACTCTCTTGTCATACACCAACTGGTACCGTTTGTAATCCGGAAAGGTGTACAGTTCATAGGTTTTAGCATCCCGCACGATCTGGTGGGTTTTGACGACTTGGGTTTGACGTGGTTCCTTTTGAGGCTTTTGGATTTCGTCGAGGACGTTCTGTCGCATGACGTTATAGTTCAACTGGCTCTTGCCTTCGGTGTTGAGGCGGAAACCCCGCACCTTGCATTCAACGTGACCTAGCTTGGTTTGGTAGCCATAGTTCTTGGGACCCGCCGACACGAATTCCACAATAAAATCGTTGGGGTCCAATTCACTCGTAAACTCGCCGAGGTAATCGCCCAAGACCGGGTTAGGTTGCCCCTCCTCTTGCAGGAAGAAGACGGAGTCCGTGTCGTAGTACAAGACACGTTCTCCCAACAGTTGAAGGGCTTCATAGAGTCGGAGCCGGGCCCAACAGGTTGTGAAACAGGCCACAAAAATGTTCAGGTTCGGTGACACGGGGATGTCTTCGTCTTGGTACTGGTAATGTACCTCCACCAATTGGTCATTGATGACGGAGACGTGACGCACGTCCAAAGTACTGGTATCCAAGAAACGATGGAAGGCTTGAGGGTCATTAAATTCTTGGACTTGGGTCTTGTTAAGGCGTTGTCCAAACTTGCCCCACATGGAATTGAGCATCATTTTGGCCAGGGTGCGGAGCCCCGGGTTGTGTTCGATTTTGTCGTACTCCAACTGGATGCCTTCATGCTCGAAGTACTCTCGAAGGTACTGCTGGCGTTTGGTTTCATCGTCCCCGACCCAGGATGGCCACCCACTAGCTTCTTGTTTGATTTTCAACCAAGTGTTGACATAATCTCGGAAGAGCCCCTCGCACGTCTCGTCAAAGTGCCAGACCTCGTAGATGTACTGGACCTCGTATCCCAAGTCCACCGCTTTGTACAATTCCGGGCTGCACCATGTCCCGGTCAGGGCGCGTTGGTCGTCGGTGTGATGGCATTTGGCAGTTCTCTCCCAAGGACGCTTGGCCATTTCTTCTTTGACACAACGAGCGCACAGGGGAAAGAGGAGTTTCCCACTATGACGGTAAGGCAGTACTGGATGGTACAGTTCACGTGGCGGGAGGACTCGGCAACGGATCAGACCAAAGTACTGAGCGATGTCGGTGTGACCAGGGTGGGAGAGGAAGCGAGGATGCCCTTTGGGGTAGACGCAGGTCTTGTTCACCCAAGGGTACAAGGAAGTGACATCAATATAATGGATCTGTTGACCCGGGGTCACGCGATGGTACAGTTTCACGGCATTGGTACGACCCCCGCAGAAGGCGTCACGGGGGTTGAGAGGGTCCGTGAAGGCAAGAGACTCCACGAACGTTCGGATGTTAGGCGAGGTGTCTTTGAGGCGGTGCCATTCACATTCCCACATTTGCACCACATTGTACCCCAAGGCTTGAATCAGATGGGTGCGTTGTTGGGTTCCCTCGTAGACATCCTGCATGGTTCGATCACAGTGGCGTAGATGCTGTTCGTGGCGGTTGGGATAACAGTGGGGACACCCGTGCCAGAAACAGCCATGAAATTCGTACACCGTGTTGGTGTCGTGGCAGTACCCATCCACAAAGAAGCCCACGCCAGGGATACGCACCTCACCGGCATTGCCGGCGTGTTGAATGCCATGGTAATGATGGGGTTGCGGACCGTTTGGGTAGACGTCGGCCATGAGACTGTGGTACGCTGCCTGACCTTCAGGGCTGAGTTGATCCACGCGGGAGAGGCTTTCTTGGCGTCGTACATGATCGCACCAGGTTAACCATTCGAGGGCCACCTGCGATTGGTTCACACGGTTCCGCCATCCGTACACGGGTTCACTGGCAATACTGTGAGGGATCATGCGGTTCATGCGCAAGTCCCGGTTGCAGGCAGAGGCAATGGTGATGTGGTCGAATGGATTGAATCCCGTGAGGGATTCAAACAAGCGTTTGAACGTCAGACAACCTTGCTTCAAGAGACGGACATCCGATTCACAGTAGGCGACTAATTCTTGTTGGAAATTAAACAGGACGTTTTGGGTCCGTTGCTCTTGATGCCACGTTTCCAAGGCTTGTTTGTCTTTAGGAGACAGGGTGTCGGGCATGTAGTAATCGAGGGCCGGGACGGGTCCCACGTACGTTTGGTGGTCCGGGACATTAAACTTGTGTGGGAAGTACCCTTTTTTCAGTTCCGTTAATCCAAAGGTTTTGGGAAAAGCGGACAGCGGCATCTGGAAGAAACTCAATGAATCGATGAAACGAAGGCAATCGTGTTTGACTTCCAAGAGTTTACACCCATTCCTCAGCTGTTGCACAAGGCGATTGTCATCGTGATATTGATGAACAACAAAGTAGCCATCATATCCTTGGAAATTATGAGCGAGCACATTGACGGCGCGGGTGTCATTCTCGGTCAAGGTATCCAGCCATTCGAGAAAATCTCGAATACAATGCGGACCTGGGATACGAACAGGTGCGTCATCCTCATCGGTTTCGGCGACGACGAGATTTGGCACATGCTTTTCATGGGGTTGCATGGCCTCAATGTCAAAGAACACGTGGAGAGGGGGGCTGTCGTCGTCCCCCACGTCATCGTCTAAGGTTTCCTCGTCCATCTCGCTGGCTTGTAAGGTCGCCGCTCGTTCGGCGCGAGACCCTGTCCTACGTTTCCGTTTCTTTTTCTGCGCCCGGAGTTCTTGGGGGGAGAGAGCTCTTTGAATGAAACAACGATGGGTCTGGGCGTCCACGTACTCGTGGCAGGAAGGGCAGTTCAGGTAGCCGCACTGATGGCGTTGAACCCCTTGCCATCCCACTTCTAGTTTGAGGCAGGTCGGACAGCGACGGCGACGAAAGCAAATGGTGTACTCAAGGCAGGGGGCCGGCTTGCCTGCATGGTCCTTGACGAGATGCATTTGGAAACAAGTGTCTCCAAAAAAGTCCCGATGACACGTTTGGCAACGTCGGGTGGCTTTGAGACCTCGGGGGTAGGCATGAAGAAAATCAGGGCACTCTTTTTGGCAACAGGCCCGGCAATGGCGTTTGTTGTTGCATCGATGCTTCCCCTCGTTGTTATAGGGTTTCCAACAGTGGGCACACACATAACTGGACCCGAAAAAGCCAGGCAAACGGGTAATGACATCGTAATGGCCATGGTGGTGCAACAGAATCAATTGTTTGTCCTGAAGGGGACCAAACGTCGTGATGTGAAAAGACCGGTCGGCATCCACCAACAGGATCTGGTAGCCGATGAGGGAAGGAGCGGTACTGAATTTGGTTAAGGCATCGTAGCTGCAAGGACGGAAGGGCACCTGCGCTTCGTGATGAAGCAACAGCGCGAGTTCTCTTTGGACTTTGCCCCCTTTGCGAATACTTTCCCATTTGGAGTGATGGTCCACTCTGGCTTTAGCAACGACGAGAGCTCTGGCACAACAGAGGTCATCGTTGTAATTGTGGATGCGAATGATGGAGTTGGATTTCTTGGTTAATAGTTCCATGGTAGTATGGCCGGGTTTCCCACGGCGCGGTTTGCCGCTCCCCTGAGGGGCATGATGAACCTGGGTGATGGATAATTGAAACGAATCGTCCATTTCAAATTGTTCGTTGCTGTTCAAGGCTTGGGCCAACCGATCGAAGAGGGCATCCAAACGAGCCCCTCCTTCACGCCATTCTCCTGCACGTAAGCCCCATCCTTGGAAATTGCTCGTGAGTCGATTGGAACTGAGAGTAAAATACAATCGGTCTTCATCGTGCAAGTTGGGAGTGGTGGTTAACACGCGATTCACCGCGCGTCGTAATCCTTCTTGAAGAGCGTGTACGACATGGGGGCTATCGACAAAGTTCCCCGTTTGCCGTAAACGGGTATTGAAATGACGTTCGCGCACTCCCAGACGGCTACTCTGCCGATCGACATAGGGTTGCAGTTCAAAGTCAAACGTTCCTGCTCCGATCGAGGCATCCAGACCTCCTCCTCCTCCACTTTGTTCAAGGAGCTGGGTTTGAAAGGCACGTTGGCGTTCGAAGCGATCCAAGACGTTTTGACAGACTTCATCGTCGTCGTCGTCATTCAGGATTTCGTCGCACATCAAGGCATCCTCGTCACTCGAGGCCATTTCTTCATGGCACGACAAGCGGTCATCCAAGGCATTCTCTTCATGGCATAACAAAGGGTCTTTCTCAGGCGTCTCTTCTTTCTCAGAGTCCGAGGCAGTCAGGTAGAGCAAGGCCAAAATCTCGTCCGTGGTCAGTTCACTTGGATCTGCTTCGGCTTCTTCTTCTGGCTGAGAGGCCATGATCAGATGACTCAGCTGGAGCTCGGTCTTCGGGTTTTATAGAGAAAAAAAGGGTCACGTGGAAGGGAAGGGGCCAATGAGAAGGAGACCCCATGATGCTTTGGGAGGGGGACTGGGGTGGGGGGACCCCCCTCCCCCCTCCCTAGTTTGGACCCATGAGGCTTTGCAGGGAAGGACCCAGAGACTATAAAACAGATCGAACCGCCGGCGGAGTCATCTCAAAATGGCCTCTCGTGAAGAGTTCTTACTCATCGAGTTTGAAAAGGTCGAGGCGGATCTCGAAGTGGAATCGATTTTGAAGAAGATTAAGACAGACTGTGACCTGGACGACGGGGTGACTGCTTTTGGGGAACAGTTGAAAGAAAGAGAACGGCAGAAAGAGGCAGCCCAGGCGGCACGCGAGGCCCAAGTCGAAGCACACTGGTCCCCCGGGTGTTACCCGCAACTCAATACAGCGTGGTTCATTGAGGGATTGGACTATTGTTGCGACTATTGGAGGTTCCAATTTAAGAGACCCTTAACACCTCCGCCTGTACCGCCATCCTCCCCGGAACCATGCCGGACATCCCAGACCAAGAGGAGGAAAGTTGGACCGTCGTGAATTTGGATTCGGGGGACATCCTGTCCGTGGAACTCCCTGTGTGGGAACAGGAGGCGTTGTTGACAGATGAGGTGATGGCTTGGTTGAACGAGCTGATAGCCACCCTGGAGGACCCTTTAGAAAGGAGTGTGGATCTCCAAGACTTGTGGGAGGACATGTCCACCGAGGACTACGAACAATTGCTCGACACCCTCATGAATGAGGATGTTTAAAAAAAGAAGAGACGGCTTTGACATTTGTATTGATTTATTTTTTCTATGAAAAAAAAACACATGTGGATCATTTGTCTACATCACAACTGTAGAAACATGGTACGGTTTCCCATTAAAAGTTACAATTTTAAACGTTTCTTGGCTTGCATGATTTTTTTGACCACTCGTTCCGTCTTGGTTTTCTTGCCGGGTAATCGATCAATGGCTTGGATCATCTTGGTATCGGCTTTCCATTTATCTTGCAAATTCTTGGCACGGCTGTAATCAATGTCGTGTTGTTTCGCAATCCGGTCCAAGCGATTTTTGCCGGGATCCCCACGTTTCAGACGTTTGGCTAAATGGGGGCCAGGGCCCATGTACTGATAGCCAGGCCAATGAAATTCTTTGCCGGTTTTGGCAATCCATTTTTGGACATCCAGGGCCCCACCGGATTGACGGCGTTTCCGTTGGGTACCCCTTCTCCTCCTCCTCCTCTGGGTGGGCATGTTTTATTCACTGTCGTAATCCAATCGACGTCGTAACTTTTTGCCTCGGTGCCAATCTTCCCAACCGGGTAAGGGTTTCAATCGTTCCACTTCACGGGCGGGTCCTTTGCCTTTGCCTTTGCCTTTGCCTTTGCCTTTGCCTTTGCCCCAAGGACTTTCGGCTAACTTTTTTTCCAAGGTCTTGCGCTGTTCTCGAATGGCTTCTAAACGCGACCGGATATCCCCTCGACTGGTGGAAGGGGTGGCTGCTCCTTTGCCTTTCTTGGTAGCAGGGGTAATGGGAGGTTTGGGGGTGGACGGGCTGCCTTTTATCATGCGCTTCAACCATTGTTCCACGGGTCCCGTCACCAAATCCCCGGCTTCTTCTTCTTCGTCTTCGCCTGGCGGACCACCCGGGGCCCCAACTCCCACGCCTCCGGGAAATTGACGAATGCGTTTGGTTAACTTGGTTAATTCTTGACTCAACGGTTTGGTTTGAGCATTGACCAGGGCCGGGGGCAATTGGGGGTTGGCTAACAACACATGTTTTTGGGCGGCGAGCGTTGCGGCTTTGTTCAACAAGGCATTTTCGGTGAGTTCTCCTTTGTAATATTGAATGAGTTGTTCCAAGTCCTTGTGGGGAATCATGTAGACCTCGTCCATGGGGGTTGACTACACTCGGAGCAAAGTTCCCCGTCTTCTATCTCACGACAGCTCTCACAAAGACGGGATCTCAACATATGTTGGTACTCTCGATACAACAGGTGATATTTATGCTTCCAATAAGAACAGGCGTCTTTCCACTGGTCGGTGGCCCGATTGGCCTCTTGTAACAGGGTGATCCATGTGGCCAGAGTTAACGGGTCGGTCGAGCACATTGACATAACACCTCGTGAAGTCCTTGAAACAAGCCGCGTCCTTTTTGTTGAACCAACCACGCACGCCGTTTTTTGACGGAATGTCGACGACGTCCCAAATCGCGTAGCACCTTTTTATAGGGTTGAAGTTTAGCCAGCATGGGGGGTGTGACGGGAATCTTGTTTTTTAAGAAGTTCAAGACCAGTTCACTCACAGCATTGATTTGATCGGCATTGGCATGTTGTAACAACTCTTGACGTTTGGAACCATTGGCTTCTTGTAACATGGACCGTAAAAACGGGAATTGACGTCGAAGACGTTGCATCCTTTACCGATGACGGCGACGATACCGTTGATTGGCTTTTTGGATCGTGCGTTTTATACGTTTATCCGTTTCCAAGGCCACGGCTTTCCCTAATCCCGCCATGGCGGGGACCAATAGATTTAAAAACCCGCCTCGTTGACGTCGTCGTCGTCGTCTTCTCCTCAAGGATACCATGAGTGCGACAAGACACGTTGAAGGGCTTTGTTTTGTTTGATGAGGTCTTGCGTCTCTTTATAGCCTTGACGGGTATTGCGTTTCAAATCGGACCACCAGCCCCCGCCTTGTTGTCGGGTTCTTCTTTTTCTGCGTCGTCGTCGTCGTCGTCGTTGGACGGCCATGGTTCTAAGAGTGTAGGACTGGGAGGGAGCGGCTTTTTATGGATCCAGTAGTCTTTGGGTCTCAAGGGACGAGGACATCCGTCCACATAGCATTGGGCTTCCACGGGTTCGTAGACAAAATGACCATGGTACTCTTGGACACACCGTTTGGGTAAGGGAGGAGTGAAATCCACAATGGTATCATCCAACGTTTGCATCTTGATCAAAAATCCTTCCAGGTCCTCCAAGGGAACCCCACGCCCATGGGTTTTCAATTCGGTCAAGGCTTTGGCATAGGTGGTAAACGCAAACCGACTCATGGTCACTTTGAACCGGTATTGTTTAAAATCAGCCCATCCTTTGACCACCGTCCCTACGGCCGCCAAACAGGCCACCAACGTGCTGTTGTCCAACAGGGGGCCAGCAATCATGCCGGCGGCCATCAGGAGTAACGCCAGGCCATTGTACAAGGCATGGCAACACTTGAAATGATTCAACATTTTGCGATAACACCACCATTGTTGATGGTAAAAGGCATACAACGAATCCATCCGTTGTAACAATTCGGGTGGCAAGGGGATGCCAGGACGTCGGGATCCATTCAATAACGACACGACGGTTTTCATCCTCACGGCGAGACCCGGGACGAAGAGGTTTGTACACTAGGACGTCCTCCCTGTTTATAACTGGTCACAATGCTATTGGTCATGGTGACATTAGCAATTTCTCGTCCTTGGGCCAATTGTTCTTGATCTTGTAACAGCATGCGTAAACGTCGTTGTAAATCGGCTTGACGCAAGGTACGTGGGGGTGTACTATCGCTCCAAGATCCTCGAAAGCTGGCTGGATTGGAGGCAGGTGTCAAAGGCGACGTGGGGGTATTTCGTCGTCGTCCTCGTATGCGTCTCGGTCGTCGTCCCCGACGACCCCCACCACCACCACCACCACCACCACCACCACCGGCGCCACCAGCACCAGCACCACCAGCACCTCCACCAGCACCAGCACCACCACCACCACCACCACCGCCACGTCCAGCACCCCCACCACCACGTCCACCGCCACGTCCACCACGTCCGCCACCTCGTCCGCCACCATTACCCCCAGCACCTGCGGCTGTTCGAGCACCCGCCGCCGCCAAGGGTACGCTAGGAGGCGTCGCAGGCGTTCGAGCCCCAGAAGACTCCGGGGTGGTGTGTATGCTACGGAAGGATTGACTTCCCGAACTTCCTACCCCGGCTGGGGTAGAGGTCTGTACAGGGGGTGGGATGTCAGGCAACGATTCCAGATATCGGGTGAGGGCATCATAATCACCCCCCTCCTCCATTTGGTCGAAGGCTTGGGCAATCAAGTTTTGGTCCCCTGTATCCAAAATTTCTTGGATGGTCCCTGGAGACACTTGATTGCTGGTGGTCGCCCCAACCCCGGCTGGGGTCACGGTATCGTAGGCTTGCGGAGGTTGACGGTCATCGGCCATGCTCACTCTCTTTTCCGGTTCCAAAGGGGGTGTCGTGCCTTTATACTCGCTTTTGATAGGTGCGCGTCCATCCTTCGTCTTTTAACAGGTGGCTCCATAACCGTTGTTGATCGGAGGAGGCCGGGTGTAAATCTAACATCAAATAGCCATACGGGCGCGTGGTGGCCTGATGAAAGGTCTCCAAGGTGTCTTTCCAGGTGGTTGGAAACGATTGCAGCATGACATTGCGTACCCCTAATTGATCCCGGGGATTCTTGAACGCCACAATGTAATGCGCATTGCGGGATATACTTTTGGCATAGCGCCCCACGGGAAACATGTCTTGGCACAAGTACAGCACCGTCACCCCTTGATGATGTGAATGTTTGGTGAATAAATCCAACACGCGTTTATCGTGACTCCCTTCGTCCATTAAATCATCCAAGACGAGGACCCCCTGTCCTTGAGGAAACCATTGCACCAAGGCTTGATGATCGGGAATCCCTTCGTGAAACACCACCCCATGATCTTGCATGCCTCGAAATCGATCTTGCCACGCCCCATAACAATAATGCACTTTCGTCGGGGGCCTTTCAAACAACTCGGGGTTGTCTACCAAGACTTTTTCCGTAAACACGGTTTTGCCACATCCCGAAGGCCCCACCACCAAGATAGAGGACGGGGTATGAAAACGAAACGGTTTCCCCGTTTGCATGATGATAATACCCATTTTAGAAAAAAAAGGCACCTTTTTATTGGAATCGGTGGGACTCGAACCCACGCCCGATCCCCCTACACCTGTTTTTCGGGGGATCCAAAGGCTCTACCGACTGAGCTACGACTCCGACACCGTTTTTGCCAACGAATTTTATTTAACCATTCCGTTGATGATACGGATGACAACAGAGTTGATACCATCTGGCTTCTTGACCTACAATCAATTGTTGAAGGCGTTGACCGGCTTGATGGTCATTGCTTACATAATCATGATCCGAAAACTCATTTAAAAAGTCTTGCAAGGTCCGTCCACGGGCTTTGGCTTTCAAGTACAACAAGGCGTAATCGCCACAACTCTTGCTTGAAATGGCTTGCAGGGACTTGCCATTGGTCACCACATACTTCCAATGTTTCACAATCCAATCTCGTAACGGGGCGGCTTGCACGTACGTGTCCAGGGGCAAGGCATAACTGTCGAGGACTTCACACACGTTTCCATCCGTCCACACCGCCAACCAATGTTGTCCGGGTTGATCGTGCGGGTCGGTGTTCACAATGTACCCTTGGCGTTGGGTTTTGACAGAACGCTTGGGTAAACGATCACAGGCCACCGTTCCGTAAAAGACAGGTTTCAAGTGGGGGTCGTCGCGGGCTAAATAATCCAATTGCACATTATTCAAGGCCACGTGTTCCATCTTCAGTGCTGGTAAATGTTGTACAACACGGCTCCGTTCTGGTCAATCTCCAGCAAGTTCTCAAATTCTCCATAGACGAGCACCGTTATATTGGTAGTGGGGGCGGCTCCAAATTCCAAGACCAGTTGTAAATCACCTGTTTGCTTGGGGTTGAGGGTTTGACTGTCGGCACATCCATTGGCCACATTGTCAAACATGAACAAGCTACAATTTTTCGCTTGGCCCCAATCTTCTAGTTCCACCATGTTGCCTTTCTTTTTACACCAAGCACCACTGGCTTGCAGAAAACGGAAGTACCCTAGATTATCTCGGGTGCCATCATTGTGCACCAAGTGTAGGGTTTCATAAGGGTATTCTTCGCCTTTGACAATCTGTTTAATGGAGCTCAGACCAAATTTCTGGAAACAGAAGGGATCTCGGGTCACATCCCCATTGAAGGCGCGGCTGTCCAACAACCCTACAATCAATCGGTCCGGTATTCTGTTTTGAAACAGGTTGGGAATGTCAAAACGGGTCAGGTTGCCTTGCATGCTGAAGGTGCGGATTTCACTGCGGACGGTCGGGTAGGCAGCCACTTGGCCTTGATTGTGTCTTTTGGCAGACAAACTCTGGTAGATGGCATCATTCAAACGCAGTTGACAGATATGAAACCGTAGTTTGACATCGCCTTCCAGCAATCGGCCGGCGAGAGCCACCCCATTGAAAAACAGGGCCGGGCCATTGAAATGAAATTTCATCTTGATTTCGATGCCTGGCACCAACAGTTTGCCGGTGTGAAACACTTCCAGGTGCGGGGTAAACACCAGACTGTGGGTGACGCCTCCAGCATACTTGGCGGTTTCGGCGACCATGGCTTCATAGGCTCCTTTGTGATTGGCACTGAGAGCTTGCCAGGCTGCATGGTCTCCTGCTTTGTCTGTGTTGTTGTTGGTCCATTGGGGTGGGAAATCCACTTGATTGTACCAGCCTTGGGGTCCTAACACGGTCTTGCCATCTTCTCGGTCATAATTCAACAAGGTTTCTAGATAGGCCTTGTAATGGTAGGTGTCGGATTGAGGACTGATCAACGTGCCATTCAAATGCAAGTCAATTTGTTTGATGATGGAATGGGCCAAATTGTTGACGGGCCACAATTTTTCATTGGCCACCAAGTTGGCATTGGTACTTTTTTGCAATCTCAATTCCATGGTAAAGTAACTGCGTCCCAAATCCACAAAATCGTCCAACCCCGGAATGATGAATTCCATCGGATTGATGCCTGTGGTGGTGGGTTGAACGGTGACCATGCGATAGGCATTGATGCTAATGTCCGTCGACGGCACCTTGAAAATCCGTAACGCGGGGTTGACGGTCCCTTCGGAACGTGGGTGAGCCGGTGGGGTTTGCGTACTCACGTCAGGCATGTTTAACGTCGTTGTCGTCGTCGAGTGGTGGTACCCCGTCGTCGTGAGGGGTTTTTATACCGTCGTCGTCGTCGTCGTGCTAAGCGTTGTCTCAAATCAAACCCGGGCAGTCTCATCACCTCGGGACTCAACCAGCCGCCACGTTGTCGTCGCATCAGTTTCCAAAACGGATACAGTCCTCCCCATTGAGACAAGCCCCGATTACTACGAATCCGTCGAGGTCGTGAAGGCACGGGGTCCATGTTCACACTCCCAAAATATCTCGCGCCCGTTTGGTTTGCTTGGGAAACAAGGCACTGGCTACCCGCACGGCTTGTTTCACGTTCTTATGGCTCAAGGCTTTCTTGGCTTGTTTGGTAATTTCTTTTTTAAGGACGTCTTCGGCTTTGCGTTTGATCCCGCGTGTCAAACCCGTTGTCAAGCCTCTCTTGATATTACTAGGCAGTTTTAAAGGATTTCGCGTGCTTTTAAGGCCTTGGAACCCCCCACGCAAGAGATCCGTCATCAACCCTTTGCCATGTTGATCATACCACTCGTCGGTCCGAAATCGTGTCAAACTTCCCCCTCGCATGCTGTCTTCTTCTTCTTCTTCTTCTTCACCAAGGATCACGTTTGGTTGGTGTCACAGGACTCGTCTCTTTTTATACCGTCATTCACCGTCTTCTTCTTTTTTTTCGAAACGCGGCTTCCAACCCTTTCTTGGCGCCACTCACATGAGATTGCACCTAAACGATTCCCCCGCATAGCGTTTTCGTTTTCCTTTACGGATTTCCTCCATGCGTTTCACATGCGCTTTTTTGGCATTCTTTTTGGCCACCTTTTCTATCCCTTTGGTGATTTTCCAAGCGGCTTTAGGAATTCCCGCAATCACCGCGTTGATCCCTTCCCCTGCTTGGGGACGCTGTCGTCGTCGTCGTCGTCGTCGTTTCGGAGGCATGATGATTGACTTGGGTTCCCTTCTCATCTCTCTTTTTTATGTCTTTTTGAAGTGTAACGTGACAATGGTATGGCCGTCGCCAAACTTGACCAAGTCTCCTCCCCTACCAATCGTTTCGGCCACTTGAACGTGAATGATTTCCACCACCTCGTTACGAAGAGCCATGTATTGAATGTGCAGCGGTTCAAAGTAGAGGGTGCCACGTCCTTGTCGCTTGTACTGGATTTCACGCAACAAATCGGTCACGCGATTGCCCACCACTGTGCTGCCGGCGATGTCCGAGTACACGTGCAACGATCGTGTGGGTTCCCCCACCACCGCCCGAAACGCCGTATTCAAGTTGGTGAAACGCCACCCACAACTCATACTCAATTCCATGTAGTCTTCCACTCGACTGGTGGTCCAAAACACCGGGTTCCCATCCTTATCGGTGATATCCTTCCAATCGCTGTTCTTGGTCATGTCGGGGATTTGATCCCCCAGGAAGTCTTGCTGTAAGTTCGGTCCCAAAATCCATCCGCTGGCGATTTTACGTAACCATCCCATCTTGGCAGCTAACTTGGTATGAACGGCAAACGAGGGCGTGCGAACGGATCCATCATGAGAGACATTCGTGTTATCAATGAGCAGATCCTCCCCTTCCCAACGAAACTTGACGTACGTGTGTTTGCCTTGATCGTCCAAAAACGTACCCCCTTGGATCACCGATTCCCGTCGTTTCTGTTCCACATGAGTAATGGCGGCTTTCATAAAACTCACCCCGTCCACCACCCAATCCCAATCGTTAATATCGTCAATTTTGGTCACGACCGCTCCATATTTGTTATAGGTACCTCCGCTTTGACTGGGGGCTTTTAGGTGCCATTTGATGCCTAAGACGTGTTGTCCTTTCATCACCAACTCGTACAAATTGACGCGGGCATCCGGTAAGGAAATGGCACTCAACCCCACTTGCCATCCCCCTCCGGATAACTGCAACGGTTTCGGTAAACGAATCTTGAAGTTATTGGCTTGGTTGTGGGGAAATTCATGGCGGTTGGCATGACTCGGTAACGTCACGAAGAACGACATCTTTGTCTTCTTCACACTACCACCACGTCCCTTTTAAAGTGGAGGGTCAGGAGGGTACGTCCTTCGCCAAATTGGACGAGATCCCCATTGGTTTCGGCCATTTGGGTTTCCACGATTTCCACCACTTCGTTGCGTACTGGGACATATTGAATATGGCGAGGTTCAAAGTGGGTGGTGTTTTGGGGTTGGTACTTGATTTCTCGCAACAGATCCGTGATGCGACCTCCTACCATGCTGCTGGTCCCTACATTGCAATACACGTGCAAAGGACGCGTCGGAGCAAATTCCGACGAGGGACGAAAGGTCGCGTTCAAATTCACAAACCGCCAATTACAGGTCATACTCAAGTTCATATAATCCCCATCCACTTTCCAAAAGGCGGGTTGGTTGCTGCCATCCAGGACATCCGTCGGTGTAGGAATCGAGTCGGAATGAAATTCTTGTATGATATTAGGACCCAATCGATACACACCCGTCGACACTTGTTCAATCCATCCCATTTTCAGGGCCAAGGTTCTGCCCCATTCCACGCGTGCCACTTGTCGTTTGTAATCCACATTGACGGTATTCAACACCAAATCCCCTTCGGAGGTCCATTCAAACGTCGGGTACAATTTGACGCCATTGTTCTCTTCCCATTTGTTGAGGGGTTTGGTTTGTTTGGCACGGCTTTGCTCGTAACGGTACACCAGTTGATGAAAAAAGTCCGATCCCGTCGACGAGGCCATCTCCTTTCTCATATCTCGACCGTATGTAAAGAGTTCGCGACGTTCATGCCACCAGACATCTTTTCCTTGATCGTCTGTGTCATGCGCCCGTTCGTGCCATCGTACATACAACAGAGGATGGGACTCGCCCACGCTTCCTTCTTCCGCTACCACTGGAATGGTGGGTAAGGATAAACTCACCATGCCCACCATCCATCCGCGTCCCACAAATCGAATGGGTTTCGGCAACCGGTTTCGGAACTGATGGGCTTTGTTGCCAGGAAACTCCTTGGTACTCGCATGACTCATCAACGTCACGTAAAACGACGAGTTGGGGACGAACGTCATGTTAGTCGCGTCGCCTTTTTTTGGGTGGACTTGTCTCTTGGGTCTTTTTCCTCTTGGGTGGGCTTGTCTCTTTCCTCTTGGGGGGTTGGAGAGAGGTCACGTCACCACGAGCAATCCAACTATTGTACTTGTCGGGCCACCCTTTCCACTTGACCAACCATCGATCTTTTTGACGCTTAAGTACCTTCTCGATGCGAAACACGTCGGACACGTGGACTTTTTGTAAATCCTCTTCATAAAACGTGCCTTGAACCGGGGTATCATCCCATTCGTGAATCTTATAGGTGGGCACGGGGCCCGGGACCACACGATGCACCACAAACACTTCTTCGGTCCAACCGGGGAGATACCCTTTTTCAAAGGTGCGATGAATCTTGTTGAGACGCACCCGATCGCCTACTTTGAATTGAGGTTTTTTCTGGCTTTTCCCTCGTGGGCCGTACAATCGTTTCCACACGGCTTCTTCGTTGTCCCATGTCACGTCTTGAGGGGCCATGCCAATACTTCGATGACGGGTGGCATTGTAGCCTTGCACCAACTCGGGTAAGACATCGTCAAAGCGTAAGGTGTTGGCCGCGGTGAAATAGCGGTACAACCGTTCTTTCAAGGTGCGGTTAAATCGTTCCACCACACTGGCCTTCGCATCCCCTTCCGTGGAAAAATGGTGAATGCCTTGCTCGTCGAGCCATCGTTGAAAGGTCCGGTTGTAAAATTCTTTCCCTCGATCCGTTTGCAATCGGTTGGGGTGTCGTCGTCCTTGTTTCACAATCTTGTCAAAGGCATGGACCAAGGCGACCCCGGTTTTGTCTTTCAACGGTTGCACCCACGCGTATTTCGACAAGACATCCACGACCGTCAGTAAATAGCGTAGGCCCCGATTATATTTGGCCAACGGTTGCACTTCGACTAAATCCGCCACCCATTGATCGTCTAACCCTCCCACCACCACGGGCACCGTGGGAAAACGACGACGCCGCGGTTTATGTAACGTGTAGGCCAAATCCCGTTCCAAAACCCGTTGGGCTTGTTTCAACGGGAGACGATGGGCTTTGGCAAACCGTTGCACGCCTCCTAAACTGCCGGGGGCCCGAGGATCGTGGTAACGATTCAACCATGCTTGGGAGACCTTTTTCTTTCGAGGGGCCATACGTTCTGGCATTCATCCCATAAGGTCGGTATGGAAGGGATGGTGTCGGGATGCGCCTTTTGAATGATTCGATACCATCGCCACGCGTTCGGGTGGGCTTTTAACCATAAGACAAACACCACCCATCGATACAGGTTGCGGTCGACGTGGGTTTCTTCAAAGATCTGGAGAGGATGCGTGTCCTCGGGACAAGGAGGAATGGGGATCTTGGCCCCAGGTTGGTGATCATATAAGACTTGGCACAGGGATTGATGACACTGCCATTGCACCCGAGACAAGACAGACTCCCATGCATAAGACATCCACACAGCAGACTCCATGGTCACACTACTCCTAAAACATTTTTATTCGTTCTCCTTTATACATTAAAAGAGACCGTCATAGGCGACCGCCTCGAGGCTTTTCTGCCAGTTCTCGACACTGTCACTGTACTTGGGGGGTGGTGGCGCTGGGGCTACCATCATTTCTTGACGGTTCTTGAGCTCTTGAATTTCTCGTAGCAATTGTTTCTCATAGTCTGTCAGGGGTCGATCCTCTTTCCTTCGAGGGGGCGGGCCAGGGATGTCCACGCCACGCTTGGGATACCCTTGTGCATCACGGGTGGACAACGGGGGTTCGGCCAGTGCGTCGGCTTTCTTGGGGGGATGGTCATGAAACCAACTCCAGTACTTGGGAACCAACGGTTGATCGGCCCATCGGAAGAAGCCACACTGTTTCTTGGAACAATTCAGAAACAAGCGATCGGGGTTCTGGGTGGAATGGCTCTGTTGTAGCGTGGCGGGTTCACGGCAAAAGCATTGCAAACAAGTCCACATGTCCCGCACTTCTGCATGAGGTTGACTATACACGGCTTTCATATAGTCGGGGGCTTGATCTTGTCCACAAAACAGCAAACAGGGTTGGATGGGACATTTCACATACTTCCATCCCTTTTGAGATTCTCGTGCCTCCAAACGCACGTCATGGCAAGGACATACCAAATAGTCCACCGACTTTCTTTCATTGTCCTCCGCAGTGTCATACATGGTCGTCAATGCTGGTGTCGATTGCTCCACCATGTCATTCAATTCTTTCATCATGTCTTCCACCGCAGCTCGGGCGTCTTCCACCACCTCGCGCACCACCGGATCACAGTCCACATTCTCTTTCTTTTTCTTCTTCCCCGCAGGGTGGACGCTTGGCTTTCTCTTCCGATCGACAGACATCGTGCTCACGATGTTCACCCACTCACCCATGCCTTTTTATACCTTGGACCCTTGGCTCTCATTGGTCAGCTTCTCATGACCCTATAAGGACCTCTCCTGTTCTCATTGGTCAGCTTTTTCCTATCCAAATAAGGACCTCTTGTCTTCCCATTGGTCAGGTGTTCCTATTTAAGGAGCTCCCTTGATCTCTAGATCGTCATTCTCAGAGCAATGCCCCCCGACATCGACATGATCGGAGATGTGGATGCCTTGGAACTGCAGATTGGTCATGGCCATGTGGTGTACACCGGGGGCGCCAAAGGCACCGACAAACTCGTCGAACAACTGGGCAAACAGTTTGGGATGCAAGTCGAAGTGCTCGTCCCCCCGAACCATCCTCGAGCCACGTTCATCACCCCGTCCACCGTGGAAGTCCTCATGCTAGCCAACCCGCATCTTCACCAAGCGGCGGAGAAACTAGGGAAACGAATGCCCAGTCATTTTTACACCCTGCAATTGCTGCAACGCAATTATCAAATTGCCAAGAAAGCCCATACCCTCTATGCCTTTGGTATCTTGGAACAGGATCATAAACGCGTGAAAGGAGGGACCGGTTGGACCGTGCAATTGGCCATGGATTTAGGCAAACCCGTCTATCTCTTTGACATCCCCAGTCAATCATGGTACCGCTCGGACCATTACTACCAAGTCAACGAGAATGCCGCCACCCTGGTCACTGGCAGTCAATTTGTCCCCTGGGGACCCAAAAAGCCCACCCTTCATCAAAGCAGTGCTATCGTGGGATCCCGGGATGTGGACGAAAAAACCCGAACCGAAATTCAAGCCTTGTTCAACCGCACCTTCTGTCTCCCCGAGAACATTGATCAATTACGCCTGGAACTGGAAGACTTTCATTTGTAATGTTTTTTAGTTTTTACTTTTTCAATCTGTACATAGCCCTTTTTTTAGTTTTTACTTTTCCACTTTTTAGATTTTTTCCAATTGTAAATAGGTGCGCCCGCGTGGCAAAGAACACCAACAACTCTTTGTAAAAAACATGAACTCTTCTTTTTTAATTAAAAAATAAAAAACTTCACTTACAAAATGTCCTCTGGTTCTTGACTCACAGAAATAAAAATGTTCAACGTCTATTTACAAAAACAAAACACGTCGTACACTCTCCCTGGCCTCCCTCTGCAACTGTTCCATCCGTTTGTACTCCTCCCGCTGTCTCACCACTTCTTCAAAAAAATACCGAATGGCATCCCAGGCGTCGTCCTTGTGGATCCGCGGCAGGTGGTCCGCCAAGTACCCATTCACTTCACGGAACTGGGCCAGGGTGATCGGCCACCACCTCTCCTCCATGGTGTACACCAAGCGAAAATGGATCCACGGAATGATGCGTTTCACTAACGTCTTCTTCAATAGACGGTACGTCAGTGGATGCAAAGGTAGCCCATTTTCCAACTCCACGAAACAGAGCACAAACAAACGAAGAAAGGCGGTCACGCGCTCCCGGGTCAGTCCCCGCCACACTTGCTCTCGTCGTTCATGCATACGTCTTGTGTGCCGTTCCACAGGGGTTGTCTCCCTCACTCTCCTCTGCAAACTCCCCTCACCATTCACATTCACAAAGCTCAACAGGGAACCCAACGTTCTTCTTGTTGACGACATAGCGACAAAACTTCACTCAGCACCGGCTCAAAGCTAAGAGTGACGTCCTGGGGCCTCCCTTGACTTATATACCCCGATCCGCACAATGCCTCATGGGCTATCTAAGGAGGGGGGAGGGGGGTCCCCCCACCCCGTCCCCTCCCAAAGCATCATGGGGCCTCCTTCTCATTGGCCCCTTCCCTCCCACGTGACCCTTTTGTTTCTCTATAAAAAAAACCCCCGTCCCCTTCCATCTTTCATACTCATGGATGATCCAGAGATTAGTCCAGAAGCCCAACAAGTGATTGATCGTCTACGCGGGTTGTTGGCTCAACTGGAAAAAGATTTGGAGGAAATCCGCTTCAAAGCTTCTTATTTTGAACTGCTTCGTCTTCACAGTACCAAACATCTCAGTCGTAACGAATTGTGTTTATTAACCTTGTAAAACTTCTACCAGTGGTGAATGGGCGATAAGATCAGTCCGGACGCCGTGCAAATCCTACAACGTCTAGGACAAATCCGAAAACAAATCTTAGACCTGGTCCAACCTTTACGGTACCAACTCCCTTACCAAGAAGTGGTTCGACTCCGTCAAGAAGGCATCATCACCCTCACCGAATTTCAACTCTTGACCAATCCACTCTTTGATCCTTTTGCCTGATGGCGCAATCCAAACCATGTGTGATCTGTTTGACACCTGTCCTCAATCATGCCACGTTGAGGTGCTGTGGTCAACCTTGTCATGCCGGCTGTGCTATTGCCTCGGACAAGCCCTACACCAAACAATCTCCCATCCTCACTTGTCCTTCCTGCCAACACGCCGTTCCTCTGTCCGTCCTTGAAGCCACCCCTCTTCAACGATGGAAAGAAGACCCGGAGTTTGTGAAACAAGTCAAGGAGAAATGGAAAGACAATCCTTTATGATATGGTATTTGCTATGAAGGCGACAACGTCATGGAAGGATTCTGGGGAGAACTCCGCGATCCCTATGAGACCCACCGCAAAACCCTCTACTTTCTGGGCCAGACCAAAAGCCAAGCCATTCAACGCATGATCACTTGTATGAGCTTCTCCTAAAAAGGACCCCCTACGGTGGGGCGTTTGGACTTTGAACTCTTTTCCACTTCTTGTCAAAACTCAACAGGAAAAACCCAATAAAACATGTTGCATGGCACTTCCTGTGTGGTTTTCTCTGAGTTGAGCCCGCGATCCCTTTTTTGGCCCACTGGTCAGCGGTTTCCCACCCACGTCATGTAAGCGAAATAACCCCACGCGCATGCGTCCTCAATTTACCTGAACCAACCCGTTGCTAGGGACGCCTTGACCTTTAGACCCCTTCTTGTTGCTAGGGGCACACGTGATATCCATGAGCCTTTGCGAGCTCTATTTTTTCCACCAATCACAAGCCACCATTTTGGTCAGGTGACCGTTCTCGACCAATCACAATGCAACATCCAAACGAGGCTAAATTCCCCAGGTGGGCCCACATTACTACTCCCATTTTTTTCCATTTTAACTGTTCAAGTTTCTTGCGTCTTTTGGCTTCTTCTTTTTCTTCCTACTTCCACCTAGCAAATGAAAAACAACTGACTCGTTTTGAAATTCACCACAACAATAGCAAAAACGTCCGACAATTAAAACAACGGTAATGTATGACCGTTCGGGTGAGTATCGTCCTGGGAATGACTGTTTATGGTCACATTATATATTGACTGACGTTTCGACAACCTGAGCGGAAGTCATTATCATCATCACCAGAGTCCCAGTCGATGCAACGTTAAAATTTGTATTAGATATAAAACTGTCGACTGGAGCGACTTATGTACGTATGGGCTACACGCCATGAAATCTAAGTGAATTGCATGCACAGATCTGTTCATTTGATAGCTGCTCTCTGGGGCCGTCAGTCCGCACAGAAACTCCATCTGACCTCCACTATTATTTCAAAAATTGGTACATTTTAGACAAACGAGGACAGCTTACCAAGGAACGTCTACTTTGACACCACCTTTGCCAGCGTCAACGCCAATTTTTTTTCCACCAACTGTGACACCAACACCGGCCCCATCTTTACCAACGTCGACACCAACACCGTCTTTACCACTACCAACATTAACGCCAACGGCAGCATCTCGCTCAACAGCTGCATCTTTAACCAAAGGGCTCGGGTTCCTAGAAGTAGGGGAGACAAAGTTAGTGTGCAAAACGGTAACCACTTTTTCACTAAATTACTTTCTGCGAGTTGCATCAAACGCTAAACGCATTTGTTATATAATTTTAAAAAAAAGAAGAGATTCGGTCTGGATTCAGGATTAACAACATTTGCATCCTCTAATAATCCCTTCTAAGAAGAAATTCAAATTGTACCTCGTAATTACAAGTGACATTCCTTTATTAACGACAATTTACTTTTGATGTAATTGTTACCGTGGGTTTGGCCAATATTTACCTCGCCTTCAACTCAGTAAATATTCGCCAATATTTATTTCGCATTCGACAAATAATTGTTAAATAGAGGTACTTAGATAACCCAATATAAAAATAATCAACGCTTTACAATAGGTACTTTTTATAATTATGTATATTTAATGAAATGCAGCTTAGCTTCTTACCCATTTTCAGGGAACAACAGGAACACGAATGCTACGCCAAAAAGCAGCATCAAAGGACATTTCATCTTGCCGTATTTGTACCTAAAACATGAATAAGGACACGTTAATTACAACTTGCGGTGTGTCCGTCGATCGTTACAAAAACTATCGACCTTAAGGTAGATTAGCTTTCACCGATATAGCTACTGTTCCAACAGAATCATGCCATCTATTTCTTAATTTTGAGTCTGGATGAAATCCTAAAGTGTGACCATTCATTATTGAGCAGTACTTTGCTGCGGTGCGCGTTTTTTTATGCTCTACAAGATGGTTTTGAATTTGAATAAATGGATAAAATCCTTAAGTATGGCCATTCAAATTAAAACCTTAGGCCAGCACTTTCCTGTGGTACTGTGTATCACGCTGTAGAAGGTGGTTCTAAATTTTCAGTCAGTGGATAACATCCAAAAGTATGACATCCAAATGAAAGATACTCTGACCAGTACAGTGCTGCCGGTTATCATTTCCATGCTCGATATTAAGCCAGAAGTTCAAAATTTTGAGTCACTCGATAAAATCCTAAAGTGCGACTATTTAAACGAATGTTCTCGAGCATTGCTTTCATCAATCCCGCTTGTTTTATAGTCAATGTTTTTTTTTTTCAATTTTGATCTAGGTGCTGTTTAGAGAAGGAAGCGGGTTGATTTACTGTGTTTTCAGTACATCGATACACTTTTTCTTTGTCCATAGCTCTCTTTAGTTACATTTTACATGTAAGAAAGGTGAACGTTGAAAATCTAAGGAAAAAACACAACGTAAACTTACCGCTCGAATCCGGTATTACTTGAAAAAGTCTCTGAATGTTGCTTTTGTTCGATTCAGGATTAACAATCCGGCTCGGGACTGTCTTTTTCAAAAGTTGCTTGACCGACCGTTCTTCTTGTCTTGTTCTTCTTGTTCTTATACCGGTTGTGTGGATGTAATGCCCGGATGTAATGGCTCTATGTTGTATCATTTCCATTGGATGATGCCTTAGGTTGGCCTTATGCCTGGATGATCAATCATCATATGTCACTCTGAATGACTTTTAAGTTCCTGTTTTCTTGAAATAGCCTATCCATGTAACACGTTCCGGCGTGCGTCTCTGAAAGATGCCTTTATTCAATTTGGATCGCAAACTGGCTGACTGATACTACAAATAGCCCTTCTCCGTCAATATTATCTTGTTCGCTTTAATACTCCATTGAAATGCTTTTAGAGTTGTATCACTTTTATTGGCTGATGCTGGGGAGTTGTCTTATGCCTGGAACATCATCATTTTGTCATTTACTTTGAATGACTTGAAGTTCCTGTGTTCCTTGAATATTAATAAGACTCGTTTGCTGGCTTTCTGTACAAACTATTGTTTTTATATTCTAAGATCAAAATGTATTTAATACGTGTAAAAAACTGAGGAAGCATCGTCCAAGTTCCAAAGTAAAGAAGTCAGATTAGAGCGAGCAAACGAATAGAATGAATAAACATTCGCCGTAAAAAAGAGAATGATGAATGAAAAACTTTATCAAAGTACACAGTAGACCATAGCCTACTGTCCAATGCACGTAAAAAAATAGTTGGAGAAGTCAGATTAGGGCGAGCGCAATTAAAGCCTTTCTCTCCCATTCATGTTTCAACCCACAGCCCAACTTCCTATTCAAATGTTTGGTCATTTCAAATGACACAGATAATAATAATAATAATAATGATAATAATAATAATAATAATAATAATAATAATAATAACAATAATAATAATAATAATGCAATTCTTTATACAGATGGCCTATATCACGCAAGGTGGTTTTTAATAGGGCACTGTGAAAATATAACAAGATAAAATTTAACTAAAATACTAAAATGCTGTTATTGAAATATTAAAAAAGAATTAAGAGGGATTAAACACCTAAGTTCTGCTTAAAAGTTGAAGAAAATGGAAAGCTATTTTAAAATTTAAACCTATTATGTAACGATATTCTAAAAGCATTATAAGATAGGTTTCTCATTATAAGATAGGTTTCTCATTCGCCGTACAAAAAAGAATGATGAAAGAAAGACTTTATTTAAGTACACAGTAGACAGTGGCCTCCGTTCCAAGGTAAAAAGAGAAACTGGATAAGTCAGATAACAGCAAGCGCGATTCCTTTCTCTCGCATTAATATTTCTGCCTGCAGGCCAACTTCCGATTCAAATTTTGGTCAATTCAAGTTGATTGAACTCTAAAGACTTTTGATGAATGAAAATTCGTAAAACGCATAGCTATAGTAACCAGAGGTTACAAGTCACACGATTCAAGCTTTCACTGTGGAAGTGAAAGGATTAAGCCTGTATGATCAAGTGTAATCATTCAAACGAAAGCTTATGATGATACCGCTTTCCTGTAACACTGTTATTTAATAAGTTTATCATGCTGTACAATGTGACTCTATTAAAAATTTCCGTCAGTGCTATAGAATCCGTTAGGGTGACCATTTCAACGAAAGCCAGCTAGCCTCTAGGTGCTTTCTAATAGCTTGGAAAAAGAAATGGGCGATGTTGGGAATCTTCGTGGAGTCAATGCATTGCTTTCTTTATCAATGCATTTTTTTTCTTTTTTCAGATCTCTTAGAATTCAACAAAGATTTGTGTTGAAGTATCAATATGACATGTTCGTGCACTACCAGTCAAGTTTTCGTTTTAAAGACCATCAAAAAAAAATCCTCGTGGACAAGGTTCCAAAGTAAAAATTAAGGTGGAGATGACGAGAACCCCTTCCCCTCCCGCTCATGGGTAGGACAAGTTCCTGTTTAGGACAAGTTCAGACCCTGTTAGAACAGCCTTGCATAAATTATATACCCCGTTGAGGACAGATCTAGAGAGGCCAAAAAGGCCATACCCTGTCCCGTAGCACGTCCCGGATAGGCCATTTGAGTCTGTGGATAAAATCCAATAGTATGGTCATTCAAATGAGAGCTTCTGAGCAGTACTTTCCGTTGTTGCTCCATAAGCCAGCGATTCTAATTGATTTTGAACCACAACGGGATAAACTGTTCATACCAGTATTCTCGAGGATTACTTTCGTTTGTGTCCTGCTTGCTTTCTAACACTTTGAAAATAATATTTGGGGATTTTTTTTTCTAAATTTTGATTTGGGTACTTTTCGAAATAAAAGGTTTCAGTTAAACAAATCTTCGCCGCGAATCAGTCCACTGCATTCTTAAAATTTCAACAGCGATGCATGTTGAAAAAACTACATAAAAACCCACAATGTAACTTACCACTAAACTTCGTTTTTCCTTGAGAAGGTCTCCAAAAGTTTGTTTTAATCGATTCGGTATTGGAAAAGTTGTTGGAATGATATTTTCAAAAGCCCCTTTTTTCCGGCAGTACCTCCTTAATCGCTTTGATACTCCGTTTAAATAAACTTACGGTTATTTGGACAAAAATAGCTCAATGTTGTAATATTTTCACTGGATGATTTTGAGGAGTTGCCTTATGCCTGAGTTGTTATTTAATTTCACTCACTTTGAATGACTTTACGTTCCTGTGTACCGTGAGTACCAATATGACTTGTTCGTGTGCTTCCTGTCACATTCAAGTTTCTAAATTTGTTCGACATTCATTCTATAGGTATAGAAAGCATTATCTACGATCCAAAGTAAAAAAGCTAAAGAAGACAGATTAGAGCAAGTGCAAAGCCTTTCTCTCCCATTCATTTTGATCTTTTCAAATGACACAGATCTCTTAGAGTGCAAAAACATTTACTGAATGAATGTTCGCCGTATAAAAAAAGTACTTCGTAATGGGTTTACGTTTTACAACACAACGATGTAATTTTACAAGGGAAACACTTCAGGATTTTTTTAGGCGATACTATCTGCAAACAGGAATGGCAATAAATTCAAAGTGTTGGTGTTAGTGTTGTTAATTTATCTTTAGACTGTCTTATTACTGTTTATTCATTTGTCTCCAGAGATGCTACCAGCAACAAGATTAAGGAACTTCAAAATGACACATTCTGCAATTTGCTGTCACTTGTTCGACTGTAAGCAAAAAATTTTACTCTTCTATTTACTGTTTTCCTGATGGCGTTCACAATATTCTTGCCAGACCCTCTATGCACGCGGCCATTCTGAAACCACGGCCAGTCTTCCTTGTCTGCCGTGTTACTCACCATTTCTGGTTAGTTGGTATTGTTTTGGTAATCATTTTCGCGCTATTTCGTGGATCAGTTGAATGAAACATCTTTTCACTTGTCTTCTCTGTTGCAGTGATTTAGGAAGAAATCAAATTGAGAGACTCCCCTCTCGTATCTTTGACAACTTAAAGTCTCTGACGTATCTGTAAGTATTACTTCTGAGAAAGTAGTGATTCTTTACCTGGCAGCTTTGTGTCGTAATAAAATGAAAAACATTTTGACCACTTTTTTAGTTTCTTTATTTGTTTGACTCTGGATCTGCCACATTCCTTATGCATGAAGTCAATAGTCACAAGACGAGCAGAAACGTGCAAGTAACACAGAAAAGTTAACAGACGCGAGTTAAACACGTTTAGGTGTCATAGTTTATGTCATAGTTTGTGCTTTAACAAACTATGACACTTTAACGTGTTTAAATCGCGTATTAACTTTTCCTTATTATTACTGGTGTCACACATCAACTAAGCTTTGTCTCTTCTTTTCCAAGTAACACAGAACCTGTAAGTTTCGTGATATTTTTCACGCGTGATCGGATCAGATAGATTTGTTGTCGCGCGTCACAATACGTGGTTTAAATGTTAGAAAATTAGGAAAGCAAAGTGAAACTATCAGTTTGATGGAGAACATTAGCATCAGTTGGCTGACTAAAAGGAAAACAGTGGCAGAAATATAGCGGTACTCCTTGATTGCATTGTTAAGAGCAGAGTCTGAGAGGTACTTGGAATTGAAAAGCTAACTAAAGGTTTTATGATAAACATCACGTCAGCAGAAATCCGCTTTTAAAACAATATAAAAAACTATGCAGTCAGGTCACCAAGATAAACCAATGTTAACTGCTGGTTAAAAAATTGTGTTAGGGGTGAACGGCTATAAGTCCGTCGAAAATGGACCGCACATTTTCGGTAAAGTGGATTTTTTACCGTTTTGTTTGGTTCTTCATTTCAGCGATTTGCACGGAAACAAAATAGACAGTCTGCCGCTCGGCCTCTTCAAGAACCTGAAAAAACTGAGGACACTGTAAGTGCTTTTACCTTGATAACACTGTAAAAACCAGTTTATTAAGCCCTGGATTGTCACACAAACCGTTCGGTGGCTAAACGGGCAAACAATGCTGGACAAAACATTGGACAATGGAAAACCATTTAAATGCTATGTTAAGAGAGGCGGCTAAACAGTAAAACATGTTCTTCCAACACGATTTTAGATGTAAATGTTTGATCGTTTAGCCAGGGCTTAAGGCTCTAGCTTATACAACTTCGTAACTCTGAGTTAGATTAACCCAGTGTTCCGCCTAGGGTTTTGTGGAGTTCCTGACACGGCGATAGAGGGCACTGCATAATTTCCTCAACCCTCCAACACAACTTCAAAAGCCCTAAGACTTTGGCGATTTAACTACTGAGAAAAAAAATTTAAAATTTCGAAGCATAAGCCTGCCAACATTTGTGCTGAGGAAACACCAATTTCCGTTAACAAAAACACGTCATACCCGTCATACCAAAACCAGGTAAAGCCTTGGGAGAGTCCCAAAGTTTACTGGCTTTAATTTCCTTTGATATAAACACGAGTTTCGTTTGAAGTCAGCACAGGGCACTAGCTTTCACCCACCTTCCAACCCCCGTCTCCAGGTTGTACAGTGTTAGGGAACCTTATATTCTTCTTTTGTGCATACCATAAATCGTTCACAGTTCTACTGAGATACGCATGCAATAACTCTTCCAGAGTACTGACGCATAATCCAGGTTGCGTTTCGCGTCACGTTGTTTCTTCTCTAGATCTTGAATTAACTTCTATTGTATTGTATTGTATTGTATTGTATTGTATTGTATTGTATAGACAAGAGCGTTTTAATAGAAAATTGACCACTCGTAAAGTTCATACGAAACTACATCCGCAACTTGAGTGGAGTATTTTCCAATCCTCAATAGTGAGGATATCGATACGTCATTTCTCGCTTTCACACTGTTGTTTGTGCCAAAACACTCTTGTCTGTATAATAAAAAGAAAATAACACGGCTGCGCGAAGATATGAATTTTATTTTCTCGTGATAAAAAAACAACATTTTACTCACCCAATATTGTTTTTACCACTCGAAAATAAAATTCATATCTTCGCGCAGCCGTGTAATATCCTCTATGCATTGCATTGCATTGTATTGTACAAGAAAAGCTTGAGAATATTTTTAGGATCTTACTGCCGAAACATTCTTAATTTATGGGAAGTCAGTTTACCACAAGAAAATTAGCACAATGCTCCAGTGTTATTGTCAATATGAAAACAATTACGAACTTCAACACTAACCATTGTGTTTGCGTAACATCAAAATTAGACGAGCTAGTATTTTTACATTAAGTCACTCTCCTTTTGTAGATTAAATGGTCCCGCTATCACTTCTCGAGCTTCCTTGTTTTAATGTTATTTCCTTGTATGTTCTCAGGGACTTGGGTTCTAACAAACTCAAGGTTTTATCGGCCGAAATATTTCAAGGACCTTCTCTACTGAGGCAATTGTAAGTTCCACTGACAAATACAGAATACTCTTGTCCTATTTGTCTTCAATAAGAGTCGATTAGACATATGCAGTTAAGAACATTGCTTGATGCGCACCTTCCCTGGACTATCCTCAACAGTAATTGACTCTTACAATTGCATCATAATTTAAAAGTCCTTCAGGTGAGTCATGAATAGTTGTGACCCCACGCGACATATAGCTTTTTACTCTCACATACTTCGTTGTGTATAGGTTTGGCCAAATTGACAATAGCAATTCCGAGAGCACTATTTCCTAACCCACATCCATTTTTTCTCGTAGAATACCATTCACTTTTGAAGGAAAACTACGACAGTTTTTCCCGGAAATGTTTAACTTTCCCCTTGTCGTCTTTTCTCTATGCATACGGCTGTCACGGCTGTCTTCCCATAGGCCAATCGAAATCCAGTCTTTGCGATCGAAATATCAATTTTACATTCCAATTATAGATAAATAAGCCCATTTAAAATAGATTGCTACCCTCAACGCTACTTCAGAGATTCCTTTTAAATTCTGTATCTAGAGATGTGGGTGGCAATTTAATAGAAGTACTGGAACCTGGTGTATTTCACACGATGACGTTCGTGCAAAACCTGTAAGTCATTTATTGAGTAATAGACGATTGAATAAAATTTACTACTGATTTGGTTTGGTTCAGTTTGTTTTGATTTAAATAAATTAAAACAGCAGCCAACTAAGACTATCAACTTAATATGTCATCAGTGGAAGACTTTTTCCAAGTTGTATTAAAAAACCCAAAACGTATGCAGTAAAAAGACGCATATGCGAAACGGCTGGATTACAAACCTTTAAACGAACCTGTTGCAGCTCAAAATTGAAACAGACTTTTATTTGAAGAAATCGTTTTTACTGATAAGAAAAGACCTAAAGAAAGATCTCACTCTGTCCTCTGTTTTGTTTGTTTGTTTGTTTGTTTGTTTGTAGTAATAGTAAGCATATACTATACGTTCATGACATAGATGTAAGGGTCCACAACCATACTGAATAAGTCTTCCGACCAGGGAGAAGTGTTTTTGCCCTTGAAAAGAAAAGAACCTATTCAAAAACCTAAAGAGCCTCATTCCTCAGTAGACACCAAATATAGAAGACTCTTTTCAGAAAAAATGTTGGTTCTTATATGCAGGTTGTACTGGACATCAAAGTTTGCTTCTTAAGACATACGACCGCAGCACAATCTAGTTCGGCTTGACTTCAATAGGTGTTTTACCGGTCACTGAGTATCCGGTTAAATTTATGCTTTTCTTAAAAAATGCTCGGTATCTATTATTAATAAAAGAACGTTCTGTCCTAAAAGAAATAACTGCCGTCGCCGCCGCCCCCAAGAAGAGCCTTGTTGGGGGCGGCGGCGGCCGCAAGCGAGGAATTAACGGTCTCAAAACCCCATTAAATCCCAAAAGAGCACACATACGATGTAACTGAAAGTAAGTGAACTGTATTTATCTGGCTTACAGTAGATCCCAACTTGGGATAAAAAGATGCAATATTCGGTGTTTTATGGAGCATTTCTCGCGATTACTTGAATCAAGCCGAGGTCAGCAGTTACAAATTACAGTAAATGTATGAGATCAAATAGCGTATCGTGACGTCAGCCGGCCTCAAACAGTCCGGATTGTCGGCCTGTGCTGACATATGAGAACATACGCCGCTGGCAACAACAACCATCGCAGCCCTTTACCGCCGGCAAGCCTGCGAAGTTGACTTGAGTTCAACTTTCCAGGCACGTCAGCGGTTCTTCCGGAACGCCGGCGAAAAAAAAATTATGTGAGCGGAACCGGCGAACCAGCAACAAATATATCCCACAATTCATTACGTCCAAAATGGCGGATAATGTGGACGTAGAACACGTTTTAGTGCGCTTTTCTACGTTCACCAGGGGCACGTCCCAGGTACATCTGCGCCAACACTGCGATGCACCTGGGACGAACAATCACGTCAACCGGTGACTACAACGCAGGCTATCGTAGGTAGGGCGGCGGCATATGAGAACCAGGCTTTATGGTCAGTTTGCTTAGTCGTCCGATGAAACCTGAAACAAACAGCATACACATCTGACCAGTGTGATATTCGTGACAGCTTTGACAAATTTGGGCAGCCTGTAATGAGACTCCATTTATCAATTTCTAATTAAACAATGTCGTGTTTTTAGGAATCTTGGATGTAATAAAGTAACAAGCATCCCAAAAGACAGTTTCGGGAATCTTAAGGACCTGAAAAAGCTGTAAGTAAATCTGAAAAGAAAAAATGTTCTGAAAATGTGTTTCATTTATCCCTGTTCTCGGAAGGTGTAAGGGATTACGTCTCCACTCCAGCCCCGCTCCAGCCCCAGTTCCTGTATCTCCTGTATCGCACCCTTTAAGCCCCAATATCAATATGCATATTCTCCTTAGTGTTCTCCATATATATCTTATGGTACTACTTGGGAGAACTTGCACAAACATCTAGACATTCCATGTTTGGTGAACATTTCCTTTATTCTCGTGACCTGTATGTCTGATCAAGTAAGGATACTGTAACGAGAAAATAGATTCTTATCCCTATTGGGGCCTAAAGGGTTAATCTCTAAGAACACGACATCATCATCGCATTTTATAGACTTCACAGAAAACATTTTGGAAGTACGACCTGCACTCTAAGTTTCATTGTCATACCTTTGGTATCAACTGGACTTTAGGACGGGGGAAGAGCGCCGAAGGGCCCTGTACCATCTTTCTTGATTTTCTTCCTAAATTTTGATTTTCTTCCTAATTTGTTACTCTTTGTTGTCTTTTATCACCTTATTTACGTAGGTATTATCTCACTTTTTGCATTGAGTATTAAATTGCTGAAAACTTTTAGGAATTTGATCAAAAACAAGCTCTCTTCACTCGAGGATGGACTTCTACAGAACAATGTCAGACTTGAACATCTGTAAGTACCTATATCAATATATTGTACCTGGAGTTGAAAGAATTAAACGGTTCCGTTAGGGTTCTTATTTATAATAAAGCGTTATCTTAGTTTATTTATTTCAAGTGATTATAAAAGCAAAATGATTATTCGAACAGACTGCATGCATAACTGTTCTCTCCAAAACAGGGAGTTAGGCGATAACCTGTTGACAGGGATTTCAGCCAACATCTTCAGCAACCTAACATCCATGTAAGTTTTGTAAGTATATTTTTGCGAACGTATAGTTTTCTAAAGGCTCACACACGATGCATGTAAATTCCTGATTCTACATCAGGATTGTTATATACTGATAGCTGCGTGCTATGATGTCAGAGATGGACACATGGCGAAATTCAGAAGTTAGGACCAATGTAATTCTCCTCACTGATCTCCACATATTTTCGTATGGTACTAGTTGGGAGAATTTGATTTAGTCCAAAAAGTCTACCTTTGGTGCTCATTTTATTTATCCTGCTGACCAGGACCTGTATGTTTGACCAAGTATTGGTATTGTAAGGGAAGGCTTGAACGGAGTAAAATGGAAATCATAACGTGGAACAAAGACATGGAATTATCCAGCGAGTAATTATCTCTGATTTCCTCGATGTAGTGCTGACTTAACCTGTGCAGGGGGAGGGGTGCCTGGCACATGAACCCCCTGGGTGCCAAGCATTTTTTCCCAATATGAACGTTTAATTCCACATTCGTAGGGCGTAATCTTGTAGTCTACTCCATCCTGTTTATTTGGGTCGACAGCGTCTTTAGGTAGCACTAAGTGTGATCGTAGTGTTGTATCAGGCTTGAAAACAGCTACTATATTTTCCATTTGTATTTTTTGATCTTTTTGTCCCGAGCATGTTCGTTCGTGCTAAGCAATGGTTGAGCTCTGTTTGCTAGGCACTGAGGGTTAAGAACTAAGTCAACTTCTTGTGTAATTAATGTTTGCGTTCATTTTCTTCAGAACATTGGGTTTTGATCAATTCAGAACAATCCCTGAGGTAGTTGCTTCCATGACCAATCTACGACAACTGTGAGTTGCTAAAGATATTATTTTTAAAATTTGTGCAAAATGTCATGTACGATGTAAATCTATAGAAAATCATAAGCGCAAAATAAAACTAAGAACAGCATCTTACAACCGTGGACATTTTTATTCTTCGCTTGCATACAGTTTATAATACGACGAAGACGCAGACAATTTATAATACTACAAAGAAGAAGCGCAGTTATATTCACATTATATGTCATACAG
Source organism: Siderastrea radians (assembly GCA_964017195.1). NCBI lineage: Eukaryota > Metazoa > Cnidaria > Anthozoa > Scleractinia > Rhizangiidae > Siderastrea > Siderastrea radians. Next base: position 60,839,778 of record OZ024890.1, on the reverse strand, counting down.
ATATTTTACCATTGTCCAAAAAGCATATATTGTCACCCATCAATTCTTATTGTTACTGATCAATTCTTAGAATTTAATGAACCTAATGTGATCTACCTAAGACTAATAAGAGTTAGGATTTGGGTTAGGGTGAGTGATAGGTTAGTGTACGGGTTAGCTTTAGGGTTAGTGTTGGGGTTTTAGGTTAGGATTGGGATTCTTGTTGGGATTCGGCTTTCCGTTCCGGGTTCAGGTTTAGGTTAATGTTAGAAATACGGGTTGAGTTTAGGGTTAGGGTGAGGTTTGGGGTTAGGGTTATGTTTAGGGCTGTTTAAAATGTTATGGACAATTCTTTTACGGGTCGTCTTCCATTACTTGTTCTTTTCAGTTGAATGTCTGCTGTAAGGATCTTTCGTTTGTTTTTCTGTTTAAGGGACATATCAACAAACAACATAAGTCTTATTCCAGTTGGCCGGTTGGCAAACCTGACTCAACTGAAACTTTTGTAAGTAAACTTTCTTTTGAAAATTTACAGTATACACCTAAAACATCTTTACGTGGCTGCCCAGGATTGGAGCGAAATATAAAGGGGCTGCGAGTTTTTTGTAAATCCAAAAGCAATCAGGTACAAGACGTTTCTTGAACAAGGACTCAAATACGTCACGTCATTTTAATCCCCGAAGAACCTCATCGATCCTCGCAAGTATGAACGACAGTAAGATATATAGCAAAATAGCTGACAATGGAACCATACCACTGGAAGAAATGACCGGAATATGGCCATTAGTCATGCTGCTTTTGGCGGAGTCTGTGGCCTTTGGTGGGGTTGTTACTTTTGGCAGGTATCTCTTGCCTTATCTCATCTTCCGACAAATATACCTCACAATTAATCCATAACAGTATAAATCTCTATTAGTATTCATTCTTTTCTGCAGATCACTGCACCGAAACATGATCAGCTCCATAACAAGTGAGACGTTTTCTAACCTTACAAACCTCGAGTTTTTGTAAGTTAGAAAGAAAATTGTTGCTTTACCTTTCTTAACCAGTTAGAATTAAAATGGTGGTTTAGCGGCACTCGTTTTCCTGCGATTGACAGCACTCAGATATATTGATTTGCTTTGAGTTTTGAATAGTTCATTGTTTACGCCTGCTGGCCGCAGTAATTTCATTGGTTTTTATGTTACGACTGTTAGTTGAGACCGCTTTAACCAGATCGCCAAGAACTTTTTCCTTTCAATGTCATGTTTTCTCTGTTTTCAGTGTCATGTTTTCTCTGTATACAATCCTAAGCTATTGAATTGTTTCTCCTTTTGTGTCATTATGTCGTCTAGGTTACCATTCTAATATTCCCGTTTTCAACTTTTGCCCTTAAACACAATTTTCTACATTTCAATCGTATTTGCAGGTTGTTGAATAGAAATCAACTGAGCAGGATTCCCGACAAAGCGTTCTTAAATCTGCAGAAGTTGAGAGTACTGTAAGTTCTTTGTGGGCTAGTATTCGACCTAAACGATCGCACAGTTGGGTGTAATTTTCCCTAATGTAGAAAGCTAGGGACTAATTCATCACTTTTATGCTTGACTTATGCTTACAGCATGCTGAGCGATAACAAAATACGTAATGTCGGATCCAAGGCATTCAAAGTAGGGAATTCAAGTGTGAAAATGTAAGTATCCAGACCACACTGCATATGGTACGTGAATTAGCTGTAATTAAGTGGTTTATAACATCCGTCTTGTAAAGGTCAGTGACTCACCATTTTCAACTGTTTCAGATATGTGGTTGAAACAGATCAAACTAAACTAGACTCTGAAAATGACCTCGGCCGCTCAGGTTGTCGAAACGTCAGTCAATGTCACCACAAACAGTCTATCAATTCTCAATATTACGACCCCGCGGACCATCATACTTCCAGACTTATAATATGACTCCTGGGTTCAAATCAGTTAAAGTGTTACAGTAACTAAGCAGACGCCTAATTTAGTAGAGTTTTGTGGGAGAGATAACTAAGTTGTTAGTTTCCAAATGTTCAGTGGTTGCGGTGCATTAGTCGTTAGTTTACCTTAACGACGGAACAATGGACCAACAGACCAATTTCATGTCGCGTGAAAGATGTGTTTTCGTCCCTAATATAGTTTCGTAAATCTCATTACACTTCAACAGCTATTTGATACGCACAGAACTACGAGCAGTTGATTCAGAGTCAGGGGAAGGTCTCGAAGGTCTGACTACCAAAGTGTAAGTATCCGATCGATAGCATTGCTTTTTTCCTTCTATTCAATATATGGTGGAGTTCTGTTTAAAGGTATATTTGACGTAGCATACATTTTGAGATGGTAAACACAACAACACTGATCACCAGAGAAAAGTTCTTTTTCACAGTTTCCCTTACGCCCATCGTGGTGTCCACAATTCTCCTCTCACCTACATGGCCTAGACTCAGATCTTGATTAGTTCTTGATCAGATCTTGATCTTACCCCGACGATTCTTCTCCAGAGTATTCGGTTTCCCCCCTTCCTTGAAAACCATGAGTTCCTAATTCAGTTCCATATATGTCTATTTCACATATTCACTCTGAGTGTTTTAGTGGGAGGCAGCGTGGCCGAGGGGATAGGGTGCCGGACTTGAAATCCGGAGGTCAGGGGTTCAAGTTCCACTCTGAGCACTAGCTGGGGTGGTTCTCAGTAGCCCCAAGTTCAACTCCTCGGCCACGCTTGTAAAAAGCCAACTGGTCTGCCTCCCTGCCAGTTGGGGTTCTTAAAGCTGTTATGTTTATTTACAATGTATTTCTTTTATTGTCCCTGAAAAGCCCCGCACGGGGAGTGGTTAAGTTATCACCATCATCATCATCATCATCATCATTATTATTTCCATCCGTTTTCCCAACGATTTTTTTTATTTTTTGTGTTTGGTTTTCTTCTTTTTTCTTCTTCTTTGCCCTTATTCAGTTGCAAGCGAACTGCACTTGAGCTTAACCTGTAAGTGATGGTGAATTCCTCTTTAAATATTACATTCTTATTCTGCAGAAGCATGAGTGACGGACAAATCGGTTCAATGACATTTAAGGACTCGAATGGTTTGGAACGCTGCAGAGTACACCTGTAAGTAGTGTTATTGTCATAATCATTCTCGTTGTCGTTATTATTATCATTATCGTCATTATTATTGGCAGCAACCGGAAGTAGAATATTTCCCTGTTTTAAAAAGATAATTTGACGCCATCAAAAGCATAGTGGTGGCCCACTGACCACCAAAGCATGAGTATTCCAGTCTTTGGTGGTCTTTTCAGCACAAGCCAACAAAGGGAAGAGCCAACTTCTGATTGATGTCTATGGCTCACAAATGTCTATGCTTAAATTTGTATGCATGTTTTAATTCGCTCTTGGAGTTAGTCAAACAATGATTTGGGCAGTGTGATGCTGACTTTTCAGTTTTTAGATAAAAATCAGAATCTTAATAAAGAGTGACCACTTAAATGAAAACTCTTCAGCAGTACTTAATAGTGGTAACGTTAATTTTTCAATAGTTCTCATAAAGTTAATATGAGAATTTCTCTTCAATAAACGTCTCTCTTAGACCATCTCTGATTATGTCAAGGCTTCCATTTTGTCTTCTTGCCACCCATATTTCTTGATGATTTATTATTGCATCTTTGATGTCAAACACACCCTTTTGATGGATCCTTTGCCTCCATTTTTCAGCTATTATTTCTTTTCTTTATATTTTATATGTTTTAAGTGGCGTTGGAAATAGCGACGAGGGATATATCCAAATAGATGATGTTGATGACAGTGCAATCGGTGTCCTTCGAAATGCTTTACGTCAATCTGGGTTCGCAAAGCTATCAGAACATAACCGTAGATTTTTCCCATGTCCTGCTGGAACATTTGTCAATTCATCGGCTAAAGATCCAGATTGCCAAATGTGTCCTCCAGGTGAATGTAGATACAATGTTCTGTAATTAATACTGCTTCAATACTAACAGTAAACTATTCCACACTGCATCCATTGTCACACCGCAATAAGATTGGGGATAAATTTGGCGATCCGACAACGGTCACAGTGTGAGACTGGAGGGTGGGAGGGTGGGGAAGACAAAAAAACTAGCATTGAATCCCCGGGGCCTCCCCGCAAGCACCAATCGTCCCGTACCTGTACGATCCCCGCACCGTACGGCAGTTGAGCCAAAGTGATAATTTATTCATGTGCACTAATCTTATATGCGTTGCTTTAATGTATGCAGTGTGAATAGTAAACTATTCCACACTGCATCCATTGTCACACCGCAATAAGATTGGGGATAAATTTGGCTCCCGTTCGCTATGGTGTCACTCAGTTTGTTCTCGTTGACCAGGCTAACGATGGACTCCTCCCCAATACTAACCACTACCTATTAAAGGAGACCATCGTTAGATTCTCCAAGAAGTCAGCCCCCCCAAACCAAGTCATAATTCCCCAAAACTAAACCGAAACCCAGCTCTCCAAGTCTGGCAAAGGGATTCTTCGCCTAACCTTACAGTTGCTCTTGTTCATAAGATCTCTTCCCACGGTCGACTGCAGGGAATGCACACACAAACCGTTTCAGCTGGTTAATATCCTGCCATGAACAGGACGGTTCAACTGAATTCTTCCCATTATTTGGCAAAGATTGTAGAAGGCGAGATAGATCTCTAAACATGTAAGGGCAAGCTGGCCGGTTGGTTACCTGGATGGATTCCTAACTGATTGCCTGGATGGCCGGATGTCTGGATGGATGGCTGGCTGGCTCGCTGCAAAGATGGATGGCAGGCTGGTTGCCTGGTTGCCTGGCAGATTGGCTAGATGCCCCCCAGTTGTTCAATAGTCGGATAGCGCTATTCACCGGATAAATCTCTATCCAGTGGATAGCGCAATTGGTTTTCCTAACACTTATCCACTGGATAGTGATATATCGGGTGGATAGCGCTATCCAACTTTTGAACAACTGGGGCCTGCTGATGGCTAGATGAATGGATGGCGGATTGCCTGGTTAGCTGGCCTGCTGCCGGAATGTTTGGATGGCCAGCTCACTCGCTAGCAAGTTGGCTAACTGGCTAGCTCAGTTTTAAGAAGCCTTTTCATCGAATTGGTTCGTTTTGTCCTCTTGAAGTAATAGTCTTCGTAAACTGTATTGTTATTTCAATTCCAATAAAGGTCATTTATGCTTCAGTACCCACTGTTTTCGTCACTGTTGATCCTAGATCTAAAGATCTAAAAAAACTTAATGGGTCTATAATATGACCTTTATCTCTCAACAACGTAAAACAAGACAAACTTAATTCGTCTCCTGAAAACAACTAAATTAGCTATTCATTTTGTAATGGATATACTGAAATATCTTGGTAGCCCCCCCCCTCCCCCCCGTCTGAAAGGTCTCCTCCTACGCTCCCATTTATAGGCACATTTGTTTGAAGTTGACGAGGCAATAGGGGTACTCTGAACATGTGCTTGCTAATTATACAGAACTATTTCTACTCCACCTAGAGTCCCAGCCGTATGTAAAGCTAGGTAGTTCCGGAACAGAACCTTTCAGAAGTACACTTTTCACGACTCTGAGCGAGCTTGGATCCGTTTTTCATCTGTATAAAACATTGCTGTTACGACTTTGAATTACACATAACTGTGCTATCCGGACAAATTTTCTTCTGAAAAGGTTGTTATTCTTTGCTAGGCAAGCGGGCGTGAAGAGGACGATAAGTCACGCTTGGATGATGATATTATTTTGCCTTGCTCACGCTTGACATCACGCTCGTTAATGCTAGTTCGCTCTCGATCTCTTGGACAAATTTCATACCACCCATCCATACGAGTTTTGGACTGAACAGAGCTGCTGTGCATTTCTCAAAAGCTCCCAAAAGCCATTGCTAAAAACATGAACCCCTCATTGTACAAAGCTGTTTTTTAGAATGTCTTAAAGGTAAGAAATGCTGTTGGCACAGTTTTCTGTTTAGAAACTTCGGTCATTATGCGTTTCTGAGAAACTCTCACGTACCCCTGCCCCAACCCAACATTAACACTAACTTGTTACCTTATTATCACTTAGTGCAAAATGTTAGGTTAGGGGAAGGGTAGATGGGGAGTTTCCCAGAAACGTACTAATGATCATATCCAAAACTTCTTTGTTGATAAGATACGATGTGAATTATCGTTGCCCTGAAAAGTTTCTAGACTCCAGCACTACAATCAGTTGGCACGCCCAGGGTTTGGGATAGACACAATATAGACCCCTCAATCCAAAGCCTTGAGTATCACTTGTACTCGCCAGATAAATAGACTTGGACAAATATGTTTAAGTAAAGAGGAAAAATGCCTGCCTAGACTGATATGTTGTGGAACTTTAAAGTAATGTATCAGTCAATTCAATACGATCAAAAATGGAGATTTAATTTGGAGCGTTTACTCAGCCGGACATCCACACAGTTGCAATTATCTGTTACATAATAGTTTGTGATTGATTGAATTGTGATTAAGTAGCATATCCGTAAGAATATCTCAAAAATTACCATCGTTTGAACATTTGAGTTTTACGTATGCACATTCATGCAGTTTTCGCCCAGACTGAAATTTTCTTTTTTGAGCAGGAAACGTTTTTGAAACACAAGTACAACACGACAGCTTAGCAGACCGCAAATTGTGAGAAGAAAGAAGTTTGAAAGTGAAAACCATGTGCATGTTCACTTTCTTCACACTGTAAAAAATGACCAGTTACCATAAGCGAAAAAAAAAGGTTAAAGTTTGAATGTGAGGTAACTGCATTTTTATTGGTCATTATAAACTAATAGTATCAGCTAAATTAACTAGTCGCTTTCATTTAAATTTACCGTTCTTCAAAGATGGTTTTAACCAAAAAATAGGGTTGTTTCCAAGATCATCATACCCGCCTTTTCAACCATTCGCAACAGGTTTTTATAGACCTTTATTACGCGGCTACCATTTAGCATAAAAAAAACATTTTGCACGCCAAGCCTCACAGTGAAAAACCTGAGAATGATCGAGTTTAAACGTGGAAAAACAAAGCTTTTTATTTTCCGGGGACTCAACGTGGCTGCTCCGTGACAAGGGTCTATTACCCCCTTATTTTATGTTGTAATGACCATTTTAATTAGGTTATGTACTCCATGGGATTTGGTTAACCCTATTTTGCCTGAACTTTTTTTGAGTTTCTGAGCCTGAAGGGGGGGGGGGAATCTTGAAATGTATTCACGCTCTTGTGATGAAACTTAGCTTAACAGATTGAGCTTGTGACGTGTCGATTATGACGTTTCATGACGTCACAATGACGTCAAAAAGAAGCCATTTTGAATTTTGAGCCGAAAGAAACGATTCAAGAAACGGTTCTTTTAACCAATCCTAATAAGTTGTAAAAGATAAGTTGTTTTAACGGACAGAAAATACATTACAACGACTGCAAAATAAAGGGTCAAGTAAACGTTTTTAATGGTTATTTTAACAATTCTCTACACCAAAAAGAACGGTATGTAGCAACCGTGCAAATAAGGTTATTACTTAATAAAGTACACACATTTTTAATTTTGTAATACATGTTTAGGGTGAAACTTAATCCTCTATCATGCAGTTGCGAATACAGCGAACTCGCCAGTGGGTGTGATATATTAAGTTTACAAACAAATTACAATACTGCAGAAAATTTAACTAATTTCAACGTCAAAGTGATAGAAATGCCGAGCAAAACAATATATCAGTAACAAATAAAATAAAAGGAATGCTTAGTAAATCTATCGTTTATTTTTTTATTGGTTATTGTATTTTTATTGGTCATACATTATGTATAAATATATACCTAACCTTCATTTTTTTTGTTTGTTTGTTTGTTTACTTAGCATTTCTTTTATTATATTTTTGTTACTGGCATTTCTGTCATTGTCACAAAATAGAGAGCGATTGGCTCTAGTTTCCGACGTCAGACGCACGGTGCATAGCCTCCAGCGGCAGCGCCTTCTCTCTGTTGCCCTCTGGCTGTTTATTAACAAAAAAGTTCCGAAAGTTTCGATTGAAATGTAATTGGTCGGTTTGCCCGACCGCAAAATTTCCAAAATTAACGACCGGGGCGTCTTGAGAGGTACTCCAGAATTCCCAGCCGGAGTATCCGAATCGAAAATTGTGTTCAATTTGCGTTTTGTGCAACTGAGGAAATTCTCGCGCGGTGATTTGCTCTTCTTTTATTGTCAATAAGGCCGTTTACAATACTATGACAAAGATACTTTTAACAAGTACCCCGACGGCCAGCTGCATAAGCGTGCCGTCTGGCCGCCGTGCTAGTGTGGCGTCCTGAACGAAGTCTTCTCTTGCACATGGACATCGACTTAAAGAATTGCAGCAACCTATATTAAAATTTTCAGCAACTGAAAAACCGACCGAAACCCTGGAAAAGAGGGCTACCGAATCAATTACCCTCCCCTCATCAAACATAGCTTTGAAGGTTAAGAAATTAACGGCAAAAACTGTAAATAAAAACTGAGAATTGAGTAGCCGCATACGGAATCTCCGAAATTAAATTAGCATTTTGGTACTTTAGTTTGGATGGTACTTTAGTTTGGATGAATCACAGCATTTGCCTGGCGCAGACGCGAACATAGAGCTTTACGAAAGCCGGCCAGCCGCCAACAGAATATGAAGGGATTTATGGCTGAACTCAGAGATGTAAACGCCAAAGCAATTTTTAGAGAACGCAAAAAGGACGGGGAAGAAGGCAAAACGAAGGCGGGTGTAATAACAATTGGCACCCAACACAGTAAAAAGGAGGCGATCACCATGGCAATAGCTTTTGCGGATTTGCCCCAGATGGAAAACCTCTGGCACTCAAGGGGGTAGAGTCGGGCGATCTGTCTGGCCTCTCTTCTGGCGACCCAATACATGGTGATGTGAAAGGAGATGATGAGAAGTATGATGGCCGCGATGTACACGAAGCTATAAAGGGGTGGGTTGATGGGTACGGATAAAGCTGTTAACGCCACGGCCACGAACCAGGTTAGAAAGATTACTATGAAAGTGAACGTTTCTGTTACCCACTCCACATAGTGATAAGGAAAGCAGATTGCGATGAAACGATCCAGTGAAACAGCAAAGGCACTATTCAACGATCCTAAGAACAGGCCAAAACCGAACTTGTTTCGCACAGCCTCGAGCGTAGCGCTTGATCCGTAGTTTATATCATAAATGTACATCGGTTCAAACACCGCGCAGATTATCAGATCAAAACAAGATAAACTGACCAAGAACATAGCTGTGCAGGATTCTCGCAGACGACGATTCACTAGAATGGCGAAAATGACAAGAATGTTGGAGATTGTTCCTATCACTGAGATTCCACTGCTGAGGACTGTGATAGAGATTACTTCCGCAGTAGTCATGCCATAATGACCGAAGACTAACTCATCTGAGAATGGGGTCTGTGTAGGTGGGGAGCTTTGGTTCGCAAAATGTCCAGTCATTTCCCTGGTAGATCGTGTGGACCTTGCAAGTTATCAGTCCCTCTACATTCTGTAAATTTGATTAAAAACGTGACTTACATGAAGAACCGATTAGGTATTTCTTAAGCGTAAAAACTGGTTCACGCCTCAAATCTTCAAAAATGTTAATGTTCAGTTTTCATATTACGGTCTTGCCTACGTTTTATAATAAGAAGACAAAATCAAAGGAACTAGCAACTGTCATGCATAAAAATAGAAGGAAACAAATAATAGGATCTTGTGTTGAAGGAAAAAACCAGTGTTGTTGAGGATCCTTAACCAAAAAAAATCAAACAAACAAACAAAAACAAAGATTAACGAAACTGCTTTTACAATAGGGAAAGCAAAGACAAAACTTTCAAAACATTTTCCCTTTTGGAGGAAAATATTCATCAATCTAATTTAAATGGATTACAATTTTACAGCAAAACTTTCAGTTTAGTAAATAGCACTGGATGCATGCAGCATCGGTGTATACTTGTTCCATTTCCTACCAGTAGCCGGCTTCAAGTAAACACGTCTAATGCATGGCTCCGAAGTCGAATTAGATAGTGGATCATAAGTAGACCCTGGCTTAAAGAATCTAGCATAACTTTAAAGTTGTTGAATACAACTTTCATTTGTTGAACGGTGGTTTTTGCTGTGGTTAAACGATACAACGTCATTTACCACTGTTGGAAACATATTAAATTCGTTAGGCCCCGACCAAACAGATGTAACACTACCATTCAATAACGTATGACGTTTAACATTGTTGAATTCACATGTTATGGAAATTTAGAAATTTAAATTTAGTTGAACGCCAACCAACAGCATTCAGTAAATGTAAATTTATTATTTCATTATTTCCTTCGTCTTTGTGGTTGTTGTTTATTTAGTTATTTGTTAATTTATTTCTTAATTTGTTTATTTTTTCTTCAATGGATTTTTAGGCACATATTATATCTTGTAATTTTACTTAAGCACACATGTTGTATGTTATATATATTTTTTTCCTACTAGCAACTGTAATCTTTGTATCTTACAACATTAATCAATAAAAAAAATGTAAAAAAGAAAAAGCGTTCAGCGTTATCCAACATCATCCCACAGGGTAACCAAACATATGTGTCATCTTGAATTCAACAGTGTTGAAGGTTGTTAAATGAAAATGATGCAATTGTATCTGTTTGTACGGGGCCTAATTTTGAGAAATTACTCTGGTTAGAAATGTCGGAAACATTAAATCATTTTACCACTTGGCTACTGTACTTCCACACAATTTCTGATCTTATTACAGGAAATGAAACAAACGGCGTCGTTGTTTTAATTAAAACCGCTTACATGTACGAAATGCGGTAAGTGAATTACTTAATGTACTGAATGTATTTTATTATGGCGTAGACTGCACATGGCACCGCATCATATTTCAGATAGCTGAGTTTTGTAGCTCCTACAACTTGAGCGTAACATATACAGAGGATATTACATGGCTGTGCGAAGATATGAATTTTATTTTCGAGTGGTAAAAACAATATTGATCGTCATCACTTGATTTAAATGAAATAATTTCTCTCGTCATTTTTTCTTTTTGGAACTGAGTTAATTCTGCTTGATCTCGCAAGTGAATTGTGCGATATATACATCCAGATTGTACAAATTAAGTTTAAAAACAAACAAAATATGACTTACTTGACGAAATAACGATCTTGATAGATTGGCTTACATGACAAAACCATGCAACGTACACTCGTAGGGGCCAAAAGTATCAATGTCAAGTCGCTTTTACTTGTAACGACTAGCCTACATCGAGACGATTTCTGAAACAGCTTTATCTGCGGTGCAGGCTAATAAAGCCTTGTGTTATAAGGGAATCAATAAGAAGAAAACATCCGTTATAAAACAAAGAAACAAATCCAAGAACTTACGTCAGAATCAAGAAAGCTAACCACAGAAACTGCTGTTGAAATCACAAAGAATTGAAGAAATAGCGTTTTAAAAAACACAATATAAAGATCTCCTAAGAAATATCTTATGCCAAATTCAATTTTCAGGCGTTTAATTTTTTTAGTTTAGAAGCGAGGGATTTTACTTTTTCTCAATGGGCGTTTCGACTGCTATACGAAGGCTGAAGAATACAACTGGCAATTTTACCTGGGAAAAAAGCAACCTGTATTTTTTTTGCCTGATGTTTAATGCCATGTGGGCGTTGAGTGAGGGTAATAAATACAGTACATCTTTCAGCCTTTTTTTAAAAAACGAAAACTTAAAGCTCAAACGCGAGCACCCGTTTCCTTAAAATTCTTGAGCTTCAAAATCAAACCTTGCTGTTTTTATAATTATTTTGTGTATTGTTCAAACGATTATTCAGCTATGAGAAAGAAAATGGCAGCCAGATATAACCATAAGCTTTATTGTGATTATAATCAATCAACTTTGTACATCTGGCATAAGATTATTTCCAGCTTAGCAAAGAAACTTCCCAGGTTTTTCTCAACAGCAGTTGCATGAACATAAAAAGTTTGTAGTTTTTTGAGAATTTTTACGTTTTCATATACAACTGGAATTGTCAATTTTAAAGCTCTCTAAATTTTGTGGGCTTTGGTGACATTGTTATGGGTAATAGTTGTGCTATGTTTAATTGTTTTGCCCTATTAGTGAGAATATTAAAAGTTAATCTCAACATAATACTTAGCAGCAAGTATCCATTAAAATTAAGGTAACTCAGCTAGTTGAATTTATGACGGTAAAGGATTTTCCTGACGTTATTTAGCTGCGTTTTTAGCCATTGGGAAGAAAAAGGGCAAAAAAAATTTATACTTTACTTGCTTGTAAAAGTTTAAAAATTGATTGGTGTTCCAAATAATTAAAATTAAAGATCTGGACATACAGCTGTCCATACTGACAATATAATAAATAGTTGCATTAATACCAAAAATTAAAATTGGCATAAAACGGCAGGCAATATCTTCTTAGACGCTGAGAAATAAACATTGCAGTATAAAGTACTTTTTTTTTTTGTTTTTCCTTTATCAAAAAAAAAACAACACAAAAAACAAGTGTCTCTCAAAAGTCGGTAAATTACAAAATTTTAACAGACGTTTGTAATCCATGTCGGTATCGATTTCTCGCACACCGAATATCATATAAGGATTACACACAATCACGAAAAGAAGTGTATCTTCCTTTTAATGACCTATTTCTCCGCTTCTAAGCAAGCTGCAGAAACATTAGTGGTATTATAATGATGGTTTTTCTGTCCATGCAAGACAAAGTTCGCATCCAATACATTGAAAAATAACGACAAAGCAGCCATATTTTTGCATTCGGGTTTTCTTTTGCTTTTAAATTTATTGTATTTTTTCAAACAAAAAACAACATTTCACATACTCTTTCCAGCAAAGAAAAACTATTGGCTATTTTTTAAACATAAGAATATTAGAACATTTAGTTACATTGATGTGTCAATGGTTGCCATCCTGGCAGCGAAACCAACGCAAATTAGCATCAGGTAATTAAAATGTCAGACACGTTCACATTTTGACAAAATCTGAATCTGTTATTCACCAACCGTATGCCCCTTTTTCCACAGATTTAGCGTACAAATACAAATACAAAAGAGTTTAATCAGTTCCTGAGAGGATCTTCATACTATTAAAAATATAAATATAAAGCACCTGATGTTTATGTGATTTGGAAAATTTCAGAATTAAAAAAATTGAGTTCTTCGTTTTAAAAAAAAAATTAGTTTGCAGTTCTTAGTTCTCAAAATGTCGATTTTTTTCATATAAACTGCTAAAGTTGACACCAAAAATAGTAAAGGCAAACAAAATGTCATGGGAGTTGCGGTTATAAAAGCCGTTTAGAAAAATAATTCTGTACCATGAAAATAATTCTGAGTGCTCCAATTTACTCTCTCACTACACTTTACCGGATAACTCTTGTGCAGGCACCAAAAACATATAAGATAAGCCTTTTGTTCACACATAAAATGCTGACTTGCTCGGCCCGATTTCTGTGCCGCTGCGACATCGACTGGGTGAATCGTCATGTGTCGGACACGCTTTCGTACCTCTCCTCGGAGCAAAGTGGACGGGAAATCGATCAGAAATGGGAAATCGGGAAATCGATCAGACGTTTGGAACCTACCGAAAAGATTGCGACCGTATGTTCCAGTTTCAGGCCATTTCTGTTCGCGCTGAGGCGGAGAATTTTTCGTGTCCGCACAGTAAGCTATCTGGTATAGCATAGACATAGCCTAACTAAAGTGATTCAAGAGAACTAGTCATCTATAGAACCTCTTTCCTACGGCTCGTGATTCACAGTTTTACCTCTCTTATGTAGTGATTATTTTCAAATTTAACTTAACGGTTTAGAAACAATGAAATCTTAATGTAAGTGATCTCTTCATCTCTTCCTATAAAACCAAAGAGCAATTTTCCTTTTTTTTTGACTTAGTTTTAACTATTACACTTTTTTACGTTTTAGCTGAATATAAAGTTACGGAATGCTACTCATAAATTTAAGTTAACCCACTGATTAAATATTACTTTTCGAGGCGATTGCAGGTGATAATTAAGGAAAAGGAATTTTAGTTGCGTTGATAATCCCTTTGTCTTATATCTGGCGTCCTTTCCGTTAGTCAGTAATCCACACCGGGCAATCCGCTTGTAAAATTTTCACCGACACATGGCAGCAATATAACGTATTACATGAATTAACACGTTGAGACTTAATACCACTGGCACATCGAATCCATCGTGATCTCAACAGTGAGCTAATACTCGATTTTTTTCCTTTCGAGCGGCTGTTCACTAATTTAACGTTGGCTGTCTGGAAATTCCGTGTATTAATGATTGCGTTTGTGTTTTCTTTTCCCTTCAAGCAAGTCGTTGCTGACATAAAAGTATTTTAATCCTACATCATCTTGCGTTCTTGTCGCGTCTAGGCTTGAGGTTTCGCTCCGCCAAACGTTTATTGAAATAGCTGTATCAAAATGGGCCCACCATATCTTGATCTGCTACCAAGAAACCTGTTGGAACAAAACAAAAACAGGCTTTGTAGCCTGTACTTATCTCAATGTCAGTAAAAACAAAACAACATTTCAATTATCATTTGCTCCACCCTCATGAGCAAGTGAGCAGAATAATTGTTATCAATTAATATTTCATATTTTACTTATTTTAATATCCCTGTTTTATAACGCTTAAAAGTTAGTTGCCGCAATTTGTAGGAAGGCCAGTCATCTATGAATAGCCGAACGTAATAACACGCGCGAAAACAAGCGAAAAGGTGATGCACTTTTTCAGGGTGACTTAATAAATTACTAGTCTAGAACACTACTTGAAAGTTATTTGTCATTCGCTGTTTAAAAATTAATTTCTAGTGATAAGTAACCGGTTGTTTATTCCAGTGCATTGAAGGCGTCCATGAGCGGACAACTCTTACTTGTGTATTGAAAAAACCGGAAGGAAAATATGGATTAAGATGAGTTCACATACACATGAAACCGTAGTAAAACGACGAGATCTGGGACATAAGGAACTTACAAAGGCGAATTTTGAAAGATTGAAACTAAATTTGCAGAACAAATGCAAACAACCTGCTGTCGGTGAGACGTCAAGACATCTTCCCAATATTAAATATTAGATTTTGGCTTGCGACAATTCAATTTTTCAGGTTAGGTTTATATACTACTTGTGCAAGTTCGTTTCTTTTACAGCATATCGTAATTATTAAAATGCTGTACTCATTGACATTTCAGTGAAAATATGAAAGTTCGAAACGAAGAAGAGTAGTGCTTTGAGTTTTAATTTAACAGCCGTTCTAGTCATGGTTTTCAGAATAGCATTTAAATATTGCTCACTGAAATTATGTATTACTGGTTAATTTACCTTCAAGCCTTTTTATAACGATTCACCTTTTAACTTAAGAAGCGACAACCAAATGGCCCTCCATGACCCTAAATGTGACATTACCTTCCCTTTCTCGTTTTTTCGCTTTCGAAAAGGTAAATACGACAAATACTGAAAAGAGCATGCTAATTAATGTATGAATCAGGCTAGCTCTAATGGGGCAAAGAAAGGCAGACGTGTAATGTCAAGTTGGCATTTTATGCAACTGGGAAAAAAAGTACCATATGTTTAATTGAAAGAGGGATTGTTATTCTGGCCTGGTTGCCTTGAAGTTACTTACCCTTTTCAAGGTCGAGAGAATCATTTACATCTGACTAAGCCAAAGACAAAAAGTCCATTTAAAAATTTTTTTTCTTTGTTTACTATATCTTAATGAGCGTGAAGCAATTTAAATGCAAACTAGGGCAACGTATACATCTCGGACCGCTCTCTCTGCTCCCCGAGTTTCCTGCTGACCTGCGCCCTAATTTTCATGAAGAGACCTGTTTTTAGGTTAGTGGTTACATATAACTAAGATAACTACCACATAGCGCAACACCAGTTAAGTGACCTAGAAAATTACATGTTAGGTAAAAGCAATCGTTACATGTAAACAGGTGAAATTGTCGAATGAAAACATACGGACGGTAAGTATATCTGTCTGTGATAAATTGCCTTTCAAAACACGAATTTAATCAGAACGGAAAAGAAAAGGAAAAGTTCTAAGTGAAGAAAATCAATCCTCTTATGTTTTAAGCCAGATTTTTCTTGAAACGTGTCGCAATAACCCACCTATATTTGACTAATTCGATTCCTGTTTGGACTATCATTTGCATTTTACTTAAAAAACACCTTTTTGTCCAGCAAGGACAGCATTATTCTCCAATCAGTAACAGTAGCTATGGTAGCTTTTTGTATGAAGTGATAACAATTAGTTGTTAAAGGTGGTTTTTTCACGATGATTGGGATGTTTTCTATTACAATGCTGCCTTAGAATAATAGCCAAACCTGTAACGAGCCCCTTATTAACCTTAAAAAGCTCCAAACTTCATTGAAATTTGGAAGCAACTGCAAAATAGGTCAAACTTTCACGTATTTGCTTTTAGCTTCCAAGGGTTATTGGTACTTAAATTACAAACAATTGTAAAAAGAGGATGCTTGTTTATATCCTGGGCGATAGTACAAATTATTATGGTGTAATTTTGCATTTAGTTTGCATTTATTTTCGCAGGTGCAAGTGAAAAAAGGAAAAAACTCAGACAGACGTCTGCAAAGGTTGAACACATTTCCTCAACGACAGGTAGAGCACCAAAATGACCACAAGCAATCAAGTGTAAATCAGACAAATGTAGCTAAATGTTTTAAGGTAAAAAAAAGTTGTTCCTTCCAGGTCCACTTACATATATCCTATTCTGGGCTCTCAGATTGTACAGATGGCGCGAACATTAGAAAGGGAATGCGAAGATAGACGCGCGGGATCTGGGGGGGAAAAAGGGGCGGTGGCCCCACGCGTATTTCTCTTTCGTTTCTCAATTCGCGCTTTCCGCGGAGCCTGGAACAGGCTAACTTACGTAGGGAGTCGAGATGATTTCCTCCCCGGGATGAGTTTCTCGCGGTTCGAATCATTTTTTTCGTTTGCATACTGTTTTTTTTTTTTTTTTCAGTCACAGGATTACTAAAAACAGTCTCGCTTGCAAACATCTTGTATGTATCTAGGATGAAAAGAAGCATTGCTCTTACACGGGTTTTTCATCGTGGGATGACGTTTCATCCTTGTGCTTCGTACAAGGAGGAAAACATGCCGAACATATGGACCTACGTAACTACGCCTCTTTTAGCACTCTTTCAACCGTTGAACTTTACAAGTGACAAATTTAATGCCAACGAGTGAAAGTTATTGTATATAAAATTCGCTTTAGCCGTTCAGTGGTGTCCTTTTACTAGACCGAAACTCTTAACCAAATGAAACTAGCTTTTTTATTGCTTATAAAAAGTGGACAGCCAAAAATTCATAACTTAGATTTTTGGATCATATATAATTTTGTTAGATACTAGTTATGCAATGTTTTCGAGTGGTATACTGTGAAATATCCCAAAAGTGACTTGATTTTTCTCAGTATACACACGATCCTTTAGGCGAGTGTGTAACAAAGAAAAATCAAGTCTCGAGTGGGCTATTCACGGTATACCACGAGAAAGCATTACATAACTAATTTATCCCATGTCACTCTGACTCATCATGACAGCGTAAATAAACTGCTAAACCATTATTTTACATTGTTCGATTTCGTTTTGTCCCCATCAACCTGTGGTTCCAAGAATTCGAAATTAAGACTAAAACTCGGGTTTTTTCTTCTTCCATTTTTTAGTTGTTTACACTAAAATCCTATTCGCCTGTCAAGATAGCAAAGCTATTCCACTTTCGGGCGGGAAAATTTGGAGGCCGCGAAGATCGCTGGGATTTTTTCGTGAATACGACCCATTTGATATCGCAGAATAGAATATGCAACGGCTTCCTGGCTCTCTGATTGGCTGTATTCTTTATGGCATGGGATAAATAACATTATCCTAGCTTCACATGTCAACCTTCACACCAAGTCTAAAGTCGACAACATTGTATTTATTTGCAGAATAACCATGGTTCAACTATCAATTTCAACCCAAAAGACGTTAATTCTCTTTCTTGGATTTGTGTTTTATGGAAAAGGTATTAACATACAATTGTCAAAACTTGTCACCTTATACATGCGTTTTTCATCATGTACAAGTAGATAGACGAAAGCGAAACGCTAACAAAACAAACAAACAAACAAACAAACTCGTTTTATTAATTCTAAAAGAGAATCCATACGTAGAGCTCGTGAATCATTTTCTATAGATAAGGCCAACACTACGCAACCACACGGTATAAACAGAGAAGATGACTTTTAATCTTTTTGTTTTTTACACTGTTTATTATCCCATTATTTTACCCGTTATTCATGGTTATTTTATTTCGTCCCCACTGGCTTGTTTAAAATTTTAAATTCCAAACTATTGTATCATATATCTCTCAAATTTGAAGAAACTGTGCCGTAACTTTTTCGCTTTGTCCGGGACGCAGTCCAAGACAAAACCTTGTGCGGCCGACCAAAAGTGAAGCGGGGAACTATCAAACGACACGCCACCGTGCTCCCCAGGGAGGGTATGATTTCAGGTTACCGGGGACCAAGCTTTGTGGCCACTAGTGAAAGTTGGGTCTGGGACTCACTCAGGGGGGGATAGTGAGGTTTAAGCGTAGCTGTGCTGTGCGAAAGATCTGAAAGAGAAGTGTGAACTGGCTGTTTAGGGCAAACTGATCGCTTGACGCTGTGTTCAGAGCTTTATCTATCTAGCTAGGCAGACACCCTCGACTGGACGGTTGGCTAACCTAGGGAGGGTCGGAGCCGCTCTGAGGTCCCTGGGGAACTGCGGGGGAGGGGTGGGGAGGGAGTCGCACAGGCGCTCATGTTGCTCTGTCATAGTGTTGTCTCAGATATCTTGTTCTAAAACCACTCAGTTCTACTATAACCGTTTTACTACATATTGTAACGACTATCCGTATTCATTTAATCCCTCGAAGATGGAGGGCACGACTGTCCGAAATATCGGGAAAACCAACTCGCTCGTTGTTTTTGTTTTGTTTTTTTTTTAGCTGTTTTTTTATTCGTTATAGTTTGTTTTGTTAAGTTGACTTTTTTGTATTAAGAAATAGCAATCTTAGACTCTTGGTTTCCAAGCGACATTTTTAAACATTGCATTTTCTATTCTTTCTAAATGAGACATAGCCTGAATTTCAGCCGTCTCCTCTGGTCGCTCACTCCCGAGAGAGACGTCTGAATCAATGAGCCGCTAATGCCGTCCAGTGACGTCACGGCGAATCAATGTTAATTTATGCGAATTATTTCTGTTCCCGCGAAAAATTCAGCTTTTGCCGCCCTCGAGTCGATGATAGACGCACGCCTGTCGCTCGATGGCAAGGGTCAAGTACCTTTTGTTTTTCTTCTGTGTTATGCGCCGATCAATTCGAAAGTTCAACATCACCCCCCCGGGCAACCCCCCGGGCAGTTGAACTTTTGAAGATTGGCTTGTTCAAATTCCCTCCCCTCAGGGCAAAAAGGCCATTCAAATGCCCCACCAATTAGTACTGAAATACCTCTCCACCAAGCCAATTACGTCTTCAATCAAACTTTACTCGTTTTTCAGAGAGAGAAATGCCGTAACGATACCTTCAAACTTCTTTTAAAGACGCATTTGAAAGAGTTATTCACTAACCAAAGCGAATTCTATCTTGTAAATCCGTCAAACCCTGTAAAAACCGAAAATACTCACGGGCGTATTACGTCAGAACAAGAGATAAATCCGGTTCAAATTCCCCACCCTTTCAACGCAACGTTCAAATTCCCCCCTCCCCGGGCAGGATGCATAGTCAAATGCCCGGGGTATGCCCGGGGGGGGATGTTGAAGTTTCGAATTGATGGGCGCATTATGTCTTTCATCGATTAATTGTTATCGATTGTCATCGAATGTCATCGATTGTTATCGATTATCGATTTAATCGATTGGTCAGGCCGGGTGTTAAACTAGTGGTTTCCATTGGAAAGTGAAGTGCTGCGGGTAAAGTGCATGCAGAGGAACAGTGGTTTAATTGGCCAAAAGTGAATTAAACACAAATATCTGGGTCGTTGGTGAAACGCGTGACGGGGAAGTGTCCGTGACGGACGTCAGTGACGCATCCGTGACACAGACGTGACGAGTAGGTTTTTCCCCCAAATCTTCGTCATGAATGAAAGAACGGTGAACGAAGTACAACAATTATTTTTAGGTAGATGTTTGACTCAGAAGAGACCTGTTTTGCTTAAAAAGGCGTTTACTCAGATAAGAACTGCTTTACTTCAAAAAACGAATCGCGCTCAATCCTCGCTTCATCGTGTAAAACGCTTTCTCCACCTGCTTTCAAACTCTTCGCCGCCTTCGCAAAAACGTGGCTTCCTACACGGAACAGGATTTCTCCGCTATAAGTTTTCCACATCCCACTTTACTGACGGTCGAGTGTTCTTTAAGGTTCTAACGTTAAAATGGTGTGTTTTCTTTCTGAATCGATTGATGACTCAATGAAATAAATACAACAAAATGAATCCTCGATAAAACATCGAATTTATAATACCACACGGTTCCAGGAGTTGCTAGAAATATTCTGAGAAACGTATCGGCTGCAATTCAAGATAATTTATCTTCACTTACGTTCAAACTCTTCGAAACAGGATTTCTGCATCCCACTTGGTCATTCACCAGATTCACTGGGGCAACCAAGGGAGAAATAACAATAATGCTGCTGTGTGCTTCAAACTGTGTACACGATTTCGAGAGTTCACTTGCAACAAGATAGCTCGTCGGAAGATTAACGAAAACATTTTCCCTTGACAGGAAGTGAAAGTGAGCGTTTTCCTGTGTGGGGTATAACTTATTCGACACTACTTTTTTGGAAGCCTTCGCACAAAGTGGAATCCCCGCAACCGCCCTTTTATAAACATTCCTCGCACTTTGAATAATTAATGAAATAATTTATGCGAATAATTGAGAATCAGCCAATCAACGCCGCTGTCTGGTTTTTAGACAGTGGCGTCACTGGACGGCATTAGCGGCTCGTTGATTCAGACGTCTCTCTCGGGAGTGAGCGACCAGAGGAGACAGCTGAAATTCAGGCTAAATGAGACAAAAATTAAGAAGCAAACTGACACGAAGACACGTACAGTGTTCATTTCCTTTAGAGTGTGGATAGAAAGTATGTTAGTGTAAGTTATTTTGAATCGTATTCGTAGATTAACTGATAAGGCAAGGCAATTTAAAAATACGTTATTTGGAATTTATAAAATGGTTAAATGTTCGGATTACCTTTCGCCATTCCTGTGAGAGAAACATACCACTGAGGTCCCTCTTATAATTCTTCCATAATAACAGATAGCTGCATGAAGAGTGTACAGTAATTATTTTACATGTGCATTGCGTCTTTTTATACAACAGAAGCAGGTTCATCACCATGTCTCCACAACATCGAAGGTTCAAAGGGCATTATCAGTTCTCCTCGTTGCGATACCATCACAAACTGCAGCTGGCTGATAACAGTGTCAAATAACCACAGTGTTTTCTTAACGTTCACAACTTTTGAGTTGTATTACAAAGGTGAAGATAATCTTCACAAGAAAACAACTCAGCTACAAGTCTGGGATGGTGAAAACGAGTACAGAACCTCGCTTGGAATCTTCTATGGTACAAAGCGACCGTTTTACTTGAGATCAAGCGGTCGCCATCTTTTCCTTCGGCTTACAGTGGTCCCGGATGTTCTTCTTTGTAACTTTCAAGGATCTTACATATCTACCTCTACAATAGGTATAGTATCAAAATATGTGCAATCTAATATTAGAGTGATTTTGATTAACCCGTGAAATGATATCTGACAATAAGTGTCTAATAGTTAAAGTTGAATAATAGAAAACGATGGAATTAGTGTGCAATAGTGCGTAACAGTTTAGTATCTTTTTCACGGATTAAGTAAAATCACTCTAAGCTAGAAACTTTGCTTTGTCTTAAAATGACCTTACAGTATCGATCTCATCAGCTATTTTTTAATTCAGTAGCTGAGTGAACACTGAAATAGAAAATTGCGGATCATTATGCGTTTCTGGGAAACTCCCTACCTACCCCTCCCCTAACAAAATGTTGGAGAGTTTCAGCGTTAGTTGGAGAGTTAGGGGGAGAGTTTCCCAGAAACGCATAATGATCAAAATTGCATCGGCATCACCTTATATAGAGATTATGGGGAGTTGCAAAAACATGTCTTACAAGAGATATCCATCGCCTTTTAAAAGTTGGAGCTTTACTTTTGAAAGCCGGTTCAGTTCTCGCTCAAAATGAAATACTCTGTTTTGCGCAAGCAAAAAAGATTTTGAAACGCGAGCAAAAATAGACAGCTTGGCAGATGGCAAACTCGCTAGAAGAAAGAAAAGAACTTTGAACTGATACTACTTACAATAAGCTCCTTCCCACTGAAACGATTTGCGCGTTCATTTGCTCCATTGAGCTTCTCCGAACGGACAATTAGTAATTGATTTCCCGCAGACCTAGCTTGCATGAAAATCACTGCACTTTGGCTGTGGTAACATGAGAGGTACTTCTGTAGTGTTATGTTTATTTTTTTCTTTTACAGAAAAGCCTGAATTGCAGATACCAGGTTCTTTTGTAAGAGCCTTGTCAGGATACTGGTTGTGGTGTTCAGCCAAAGGAACTCCTCCCATATACATAACAATAACAAAAAGTGGTAACCAACTTGTTAAAAGCACTGGATTCGCTAAGGTCCGTGTCTATGAACATGAGGAGGGTACATACAGGTGCAATGCATGGAATGAAGCTGGAATTGACTCCAAGGAAATACAAGTCACTTTAGTCACAAGTATACTTTTGTCTTTTTCTTCAGAGAATATTAAACAAGGGACTGATATTTGTCTGATATTTTCAGCATATCTGTCACTTTGGAAAGCCCAAGGCATAACCATGGTTAGCCTGCGTACAGACGTCTCCTATTTCCTTTGCTTAACGCGCGAAGCACAGGAAATAGGAGACGTCTGCACGCAGGCTAACCATGGTAGGAACTTGGTCCACAAGCATCTTAGCTTGAAAAAATTCGCTTTAGACTAACTCAGTTTCAAATTCCACTTTTGTAGCTTGTACACAAAATCGTCTGATAAAAACTTGTTTTAGATTACGCAAAGGTCCTTAGTAATAATTTTAGCACAAATGTGATCAAAAACGACTTTTTACAGTCAAGGCCGGTCAGGCGTTCTCTTCGTTAACGGACTAATGAATTCGTTAATGGCATATTGATTCCGTTCGTTGATTGAATAATCCATTCGTGAAATGAATAATCCAATATTCAAATTGAGCCTCGATTCAATAATCAAATGTTGATTGGATTAATGAACAAAAGCTATACCATATATGGAAGGGAGACCGGCAAACATGGCGGACTTAAATAAAGAACAGGTAAGTTATTTTAGTATTCTAATTTTTGCATAAACACGCCATTAGTATCGAATATTGTTACTTTTCCTACCGGCATTGGTACATACGATTAATTGTTCCTTTTGATATTTGCCGTTTCAGTTAAACAATACTTGTGAATATTTACAAAAGCTTACCAGTTTGATCGATCGATTGATCTTCGTTGTCTGCTGTGACATGCCACCTTTGCGTTAATTTTACAATCTCATCTTGCACTTTATACTAAAAATAAATTTGAAATTTGGCATTTTAGGAGAAATATATGGCAAGGCGTTTGTTCATTAATCAATTCAACATTCGATTATTGAATCGAGGTGCAATTTAAATATTGGATTATTCATTTTACGAATGGATTATTCAATCAAAGAACGGAATTAATTTTCCATTAATGAATTCATTAGTCCGTTAACGACGGGAACGCCTGGCCAGCTTTCACTATAAGCTATTTGTTTCATTTGACGAACAGCGTTTATTTTAATACACACAAATACATAGAAATCACACCAAACCATTTGACTAAGTTTTGCTCCAATCCAACTTAGTTTGGAAAAGGATCTACTAAACACCCTACGCTTATATCTTAAAAGAAATTTTGATCTAGCATTACTACTTGTGTTAACTCTGATTTACTTAGACGATAAATTACAATTTTTTTTTGACATACGATCGATCGCGACTTCCATAGGACCTTAACAAGGGGTTAGTTTAAAGAAACTGTGGCGCTGCGTCGGTGGGGTGAGTGAAACCAAAACTTTGGATTTATCAACTGAGTTGATAAGGTAAATTGCCCCACCCTCCCCCCTAGAGAATTTCAAAGCTGACATGGTGAGCGTTATCTCTTCGTCAGAGTTAGCTCTTCGTCCATGCAGAATCCAAGGCACCTACGGTTGGTAAATGGTCTTATAAGTGGCAGAGTACGGTAAGAATAGCTGAAAACAGCACTTTTTAAGCGACTTACATAACATTCGTAGTGTATTTTTTCTCGTATATAATGGCCATTTAAAGAAAAGTGTTTTGCCTAAGAGCACAGAGCGACCATTTGGCTCTCAATTTCCCAAATCAGGTGTAGCACGCTTAGCCTCTTGCGCACCATCCCTCTACTGCTATCTGTTTTTCATTTTGTAGATTGTGAGAGCCAATGCCATGGACATGGGGGCTTTCTAGGCAATGAAATGGTGGAGAATGACTTCAGTTGCTGGCGTGTAACTACTCCCGAGGACATCTTCAAATGTGCGCCTACAATTGCCACAGAAATGTAAGTCATCTTGATTCATAAATTTGCTCATCACTGAATTCTTTTTATCATATACACCTTTGTCCTAATAGAGTACTCGAAGAGTACATTGATGCTAGTTTTTCAGCTCAGAATTCAATTTTGGGGAATGAGTTTGATAAGAATTCACAAACTTTTTTGAAATGTAAGTTTTCTGTGTCGTGTAGCTTCCAGGTAGCTATGATTTTTTTTTATCCTTCCTTAAATGCTAACTTCGTATGTATGCATGGTAGAACAAGCAAATTGTCAGAAAAGCACCGGTCCCTTGTCTATTTAAACAATAGAGTTCTTCTGTCGAAGGAAATATCGTGTGATAGGTTGCCCGAGGAAATTTGATGTTCACAACAAGTATTAACCCGAGAACGTAGTTCGAGGGCTTATATGAAGATTGAACATCAAATTTCCGAAGGAACCTATCACACATAGGGCCTGAGACAGATCGAAGGACTCTATTTTTTATTGTACAACGCTAAATTTTGAGCGTAAATTGCCAAAACCGGTCACTATGCACTGATAGGAGCCCGCTGAGGAGAAATACTATGGCGTCACGTGATCGATTTCGCCCAATGGGAGCACGTCAAAATTTAGCGTTGTACTATAATTAAACAACAGAGTTCTTCTGTCGAAGGCTCTATCGTGTGATAGGTTGCCCGAGGAAATTTGATGTTCACAACAAATATTAGCCCGAGAACGTTGTTCGAGCGCTTATATGATGTTTGAACATCAAATTTCCGAAGGAAACTATCACACATAGGGTCTGAGACAGAAGGATTCTATTGTTTTTATTGTACAACGCTAAATTTTGAGCGAAAATTGCGAGAACGGGCACTATTCGCTGATAGGCGCCCGCTGAGAAGAGACACTATCGCGTCACGTGATCGATTTCCACCAATGGGAGCACGCCAAAATTTAGCGTTGTTCTATAATACGTTATATTTATAGTTATTGCCATTAAATATGTAGCTTGTTAGTTAAACCGATAAATGTATTTTTTTAGGATCCTCAGGGAAAACAAAATTCGCGAGCTTCCTGCGAACAGTTCCAAGTACATGAGCACGTCAACAATATTGTAAGTTGGATAACATAATCAATTAATTAGCTTTCATGCAGTTTCTCTTCATCCGCCCCGGGCCCAATATCCCTGCAACCTTCCACATTTAACAGCGAATTTGGTGACAAAGAAGCACATTCAGGGTATATTCTTGCGAAGCGTTTAGATGCTAAGTTTAGGTGAATTTGCTCGCTTAAATAAGTTTCTCAGTCTCAGCCTGAATACGAGTTGCCCGGCAATACATACAGATTTCTACATCGTGCGTTTCAAACCGTACCAAAAATTTGTTAACTCTGAGAAGCGTTTTATCTGATCGTTGCATTTGAAAAGGTAGACTTCCAGCTAGCGTAGTTGCTATCTATTTTCGTATTTATTTTTTGGGAATAATTTCTATAATTGGTAAGTTAGTTGAGGTTCCGAGAAACCACACGATGCTCTTGAAATACATTTTTACATTCTACACAACATGTTTCGGATGAAACATCATCCATCTTCAGTTGCTGTAAAAGTGACAATGAATATGCAACAAATAAGATCACAAAGTGTAATAGGGCGTGAAAAAAAGGGAAAGGAGAAAAGAAAAACTATACATGCCAGAACAATGAAAATAGTGAAATAAACACACTAGTATGATTAAGATAAATTGAGATGTTTAACTTGCGAATTCAATGACGGCTGTTCCCAAAGGATGTGCATTGCTTCTTTGATCGTAAGTTGATAACGTGTCGACGCCGAGTCAAGAATCTTAAAACAATCCTCCGAGGAGAAACAATAATAATACGTTTGTTACTTAACGAGAGACAAAGGCAAATCAGATGTACGGTGTGTAAATTAAGCTCTATTCTAAATTTCCGTCTTTGTGAACCGTGTGCCTCAATTCTCTATAAGAAACAACCCGGTCCAGCAAAGAAACATTGTATGCTGTAAAAATAATAGTTTACATGTACGATATACGTTTCGAGTAAATGAATTATTTCCCTCTATTCCGTTTCAATTTCTCTTCTTTGTTTAGAGACCTTAGGTGGAACGAAATAAACCAGCTCCATTCAGGCGCATTTTATGGGCTTAACAATCTCCGAGAATTGTAAGTAAAACAAATCGCTGAATAATACTCGTTTAAACTTTTGAGGGATAAACTGCCTCGATATAGTCACATATTTACTAATATATCTTGCAGGAAGCTCGACAGTAATAAAATTGATGGCCTTCCTTCTCGTATTTTTGGGGCTCTTAATAACTTACAGATCTTGTAAGTAAGCAAGAATTCATTCAATACCATCGTTTATCGCTAAATTCGTCTTAATTAACTGTTCATGTAGTCTTTTATTATGCATATATTTTTCGCGGCATGTAGGGGCTAAACGAAAAGTGTTAAATTCTTGGAGGTTGCAGTCCAACTGCCAAAAAGAAACGAGCTCTTTTTGGAAAATTAAACCGGCCGAGCTATAGACCAGCGTCTGTTCTGCTGTCTTGAGTTCTCCCAAAATGCGTGTTTTTTTCCCTTTGGTAATTTATGACGTCATCCCACTCATTTCATGTTTCTGTTTATTCATAGAAAAAAAAAGAAAAATGCCATTTATTTCTACAATAAAACCACGTTTTAAAAAATTTGTAGATCTGTAGAATCACGGTTTTCATCTAAAGCCCAAGTAATACGAGGAACGTTTTTGAGCAACTCAACGGGCAAAAATGTCGCGTTGCAAGTTGAGATTGTTTGTTGTACCTGCAGTACCACCTCCGAGTTCATCAAATATTCTTGTTTCAAAAACTAGAAAAGGTATCTAGTTCCTGCAAAAATAAACATTTATTGCGCAAGGAGGTGGTAATACCAAGGAGGTGACAAACAATTGATCTCAAATTGCAACGGAACATTTTTTTTGTGCGACAAGTTGCACGAAAATATTGTCCATGTTTGTCCGTAGAACCCCAGTAGCCTTAACCAAAACACGCGTTTGAAAACAGTTATTTATTCTCTAAATTGTATGTTTACTAGATGTTGTTACTGCGTGGTCATTTTGTTGGCCTTCTTATTTAGTAAATACGTTTTTTTCTTACTTTTTTTTCTGTCTTGTAGGACAATAAGTTTCAATCAAATTCAGCAACTTCCGAGAGGAATATTCACAAACTTAACGACCTTGCAACAACTGTAAGTTCGCAATTTTTATATCCTTCTCATACATAAAATAGAATAAATACACAGTTTTTCTTTTTTTTTTTTTTGAAAAATGGGAACGATAAAGAAATGCAAATTATACCTCGTAAGTAATTACAAGTGACATTCCTTTATTAACGACAATTTACTTTTGAGGTAATTGTTACCGTGGTTTTGGCCAATATTTACCTCGCCTTCAACTCAGTAAATATTCGCCAATATTTACTTCGCATTCGACATATAATTGTTAAATAGAGATACTTAGATAGCGCAATATAAAAATAATCAACGCTTTACAATAGACAAACATTATGTCGAGGGATGTTACGTGATAACCCGTTGGGAGGTTCGTACCTGGTACAAAGATCAACCAATAAGAGTTTGGGGCGGAGTTTCGTATGTTGAATTTGAGGAAATGGATAAAATCCTTAAGTATGACCATTAAAAGCAGGGACACTCGGTTAATTCGTCCTTCTATCCCTCGCCATTCAAACGTCGAGAGCTGAAGAAAATTCTTTTTTCTGTCGTTCCCCTAGGAAAGCTCATTTTTCAGGCAAGTTGCAATTTTGTATATTATCTCCCCTTTGTTTCTTATTCAGCGGCTGTTGGTGTACATTTTATTTTTTATACACAAATTCTTTACTTTTTCTAAGGCAGAACATAACCCCAAAATGGCACCAACACGTGTACTTATTCTCGGTCACTCCTTTGTACATCGTTTACAGACGTCTCTTCTTGCTTATTATGGTGGCAATTTTGCTAACAATTTTAACTTGAGCGATGATCTTATATTCAAATGGCACGGGATAGGAGGAAGAACCGTTACTAAAATTAGGCAGTATGATCTTGGGGTTGTCGAATCATTCGCCCCTGATATTGTTATTTTAGAACTTGGCACGAATGACTTGACGCAACTTTCTGCTCTAGAAACTGGTTCTGCCATCAAGGACCTTGCTCGTTTACTGTACGAGTCCTACCATGTTCAAAAGATATGTGTCTGTCAAACATTATACCGGGAAAACGCACCCCTGTTTAATAAACAGGTCAACATTTTAACGATCTTGATTGTCCAGTTTTTGTACAATGTTTTCTGATTTCTTTCGGGGGGTGGGGGGGGGCGTTTTTTGGTCACCCCACGTTTTCAATATAGGTTAATCTGCTCAAATTTCTCGCTCTTTATTATGGTTTAGATTTAACTGATTTAATTAAACTGCCACCTTCGTTGGGCAAATTTGTCCAAGCATTTATGTTCTTGATTTCTCACGATCTCTCTACACTTTGGCGCATTTTATTTAAGCAGAGCTCACGTCAAGGGTCGTTTTTTCTAGAAACTTGCGTCGATATAAAGGTACTTTTTATAAATATATCTATTTAATGAAAGGCAGATTAGCTTCTTACCCATTTTCAGGGAACAACAGGAACACGAATGCTACGCCAAAAAGCAGCATCAAAGGACATTTCATCTTGCCGTATTTGTGCCTAAAACATGAATAAGGACACGTTAATTACAACTTGCGGTGTGTCCGTCGATCGTTACAAAAATATCGACCTAGGTAGACTAGCTTTCACCGACCTAACTACTGTTACAACAGAATCATGCCATCTATTTCCTTAATTTTGAGTCTGGATGAAATCCTGAAGTGTGACCATTCATTACTGAGGAGTACTTTGCTGTGGTGCGCTTTTTATTATGCTCTACAAGATGGTTTTGAATTTGAGGAAATGGATAAAATCCTTAAGTATGACCATTCAAATTAAAACCTAGGCCAGCACTTTCCTGTGGTACTGTGTATCGTGCTGTAAAAGGTGGTTCTAAATTTTCAGTCAGTGGATAACATCCAAAAGTATGACATTCAAATGAAAGATACGGACCAGTAGAGTGCTGCCGGTTATCATGTCCATGCTCGATATTAATTAAGCCAGCAGTTCAAAAGATTAAGTCACCCGATAAAATCCTAAAGTGTGACTATTTAAACGAATGCTCGGGAGTATTACTTTCATCAATCCCGCTTGTTTTCATAGTCAGTGGGATTTTTCTTCAATTTTGATCTAGGTGCTGTTTGGGAAAGAAAGCCGGACTTGATTAATTGTTTTTCATCGATGCACTTTTTCTTTGTTCATAGCTCTCTTTAGTTACATTTTTACATGTAAGAAAAGTGAATGATGAAAATCTAAGGAAAAAAAACAACGTAAACTTAATAAGAAATTTTTTTGAAATACATTTTGTAATAAAAATAACGATAAAAGGACACGACGTTTCGACCTCTCCGAGGTCATTTTCAAGTGCGAGTAAAAAAATGAAAATTATCATAAATATATTACAAGCGGTTTAAAAATAGTTTAAAAGGTAAGAATACAATGAACAATAAAATGCGATAAAATATGTAAACGATAAGTGATAGAATATTTATAAAAATTGAAAAGAAATGATTATAATACGGCTAATTAAAACCGATCTAAACAAATAATTTAGCGCGGACTGGAATCGCACTGTTTGTTTAGAGTTGGTTTCAGTTCTTTAATAAAAAGCATTTCAAAAATAAGGCAATCAAGTTTGTTCTGGCACTTCCTTAAAATTTTAAAATTTCTCGCAATGTCATTTGGGGACAATTGTGCTGATCCTTCAGGTGGTTTCCGACTGCAGTTCCCTTGTGCTCTTCAATTCGCTAGTGAAGGTGTCGGCACGTGTAGCCGACATAACCTACATCACACAGGTTACACTGAAAATGATAAACAACGCATTGTTGATTCACAACGGGTGGCTTGTCTTCCCTCACTTTGATTTCGTCCTTGATCTTTCGACTCGTGTACACAGGGCTGATAGTTGCATTGATCTTCCGACTGAGGTTTTTTTTTTTCACTCATTAATGTTCCAACCCATGAGAGTAAGTGAGGCAACAACAGTTTGTGGGATAAAGGGGTAGGGGAGGAAGTACTCCAGTGAAACATAGATTGCATACAGGTCAGGCTAGGCTATATTGGCAATGGGCCTCCCCTGAGGGCTATCCCCCGAGAGCGAGGACCGAATCCTCCCCAGAGGGCCAAAATCCCCCGTGAGCGAGGTGCATACCTGATCCTCCCCTGGGAGCCAAAAATCCCCTCAGAGCGAGGTCCCCTCTCCCCTGAGGGCCATCCCCCGTGAGCGAGGACCGAATCCTCCCCAGAGGGCCAAAATCCCCCATGAGCGAGGTCCATATCCGATCCTCCCCAGGGAGCCAACAATCCCCTCAGAGCGAGGTCCTTATCCTATCCGAGCCTATACCCTAAGGTTACCATAGTAACCAGTTGTGAATGGCGCAGAATATAGAAGTAACTGAGACTGTGAGTCCATGGGGAATAGTGTGACCTGTATTGGGAGCACTTCCTCCCTTACCCATGTTTATTGAAATTGATCACAATTGCCATACTACCCTACAGGGCATAGTTGATTGGTAAAATTGAAATGATCTTACAAGCTGTTAAAATAATTGAATCTGAGAAGAAATGATCCCAACTGTGGAATAGGAATCATAAGCAGCTGTGAGCTTAAGAAAAAAGTACATTTTAACTGACAGTTATTGACAGTCTCTTCACAGCTTATACCATAATGAAAGAATAAGAATGACTAAAGTAAGACTAACAACTACAGCAGTGTATGAAGGCCAGAGTAATAACTATCATGCCCTTACATTGATCATGCTATTCAAAGAACTGATCAAAAATTAGGAAATAAAAATAAATAAATAAAACAATGCCAATAATGAAAAGCAAGTCAGTAGTAAATGAGGCTAAGAAAAAGGCTATAAGCCAGAGTTGGCAGTCTCATCACAATTTTTCCGCTGTGGCAAAGAATGAACAATAAACTACATCAATTTTGGACTAGAAACTGTGGTAATATACAATTAGCTGGTATATTAATTTTACATCTATATGCTGACGGAACAAGATGTACACTGTAGATAAGGTACTATTGCATACAACAGGATACAGGTGTTTATAATGTTTGGGGCAACGGTTTTGAAACTGTGCAAAGCCATGCCCATAGATACTGAGACAACACGTGGGAGGGAGGGAGGGGAGCTTGTTAACAAAGGTACTCAACCAGAATGATTACTAGAATGCAAGGCTGAAATGAACAAAGGCAGATTGAGGGTGCTTGATTTCACGTGAGCAGGCAAACGTCATTGGTCAAATATAAATATCCTGATCTTTGCACGTGAATGCGGCATGACCTTTAGGCATGATGATTGAAAGGTCTTATCTTGATGACATATCGCATTGCCAATATTGTACCGCTAGGACATTAACCTCATGGTTGTCACATTAACTTTAATTTATAATATTTATAAATTGGCTTTAATGTTCCAACCCGTGAGAGTAAGTGAGGCAACAACAGTTTGTGGGATAAAGGGGTAGGGGAGGAAGTACTCCAGTGCAACATAGATTGCATACAGGTCAGGCTAGGCTATATTGGCAATGGGCCTCCCCTGAGGGCTATCCCCCGAGAGCGAGGACCGAATCCTCCCCTGGGAGCCAAAAATCCCCTCAGAGCGAGGTCCCCCCTCCCCTGAGGGCCACCCCCCGTGAGCGAGGACCGAATCCTCCCCAGAGGGCCAAAATCCCCCATGAGCGAGGTCCATATCCGATCCTCCCCAGGGAGCCAACAATCCCCTCAGAGCGAGGTCCTTATCCTATCCGAGCCTATACCCTAAGGTTACCATAGTAACCAGTTGTGAATGGCGCAGAATATAGATGTAACTGAGACTGTGAGTCCATGGGGAAAAGTGTGACCTGTATTGGGAGCACTTCCTCCCACAAATACACGAAGTGTATTCCCCATGACGAACCCCAAACCCGCGGGGCGTTAGTCCCCTTTTCACCTTAAATCAGAATGCCCATATTTCTCAGGATAGCTCCTGTTCTGACGAGAAATTGCATAGTGTAATTTGGGCATGTTATAATGCTGAGAACTGGAACTTTCCCATGCACAGAATTAATACAGAATGGGGACAATACAATACTGGTTAATGAGATGAAAGACTTAAGGTTTGTTTGCATTCGTAAAATCTTGCCATATCAATGCAAGGAATGGATGTTTATGTGAAAGTAAATGACTGGTCCGGCTGCCATGAAGAAATCTGGTTCTGTAAAAAGAACTATCAGGTGACCTGCACAGTGAGAGTCCACATGAATTAACTGTGTAAATTCTAGCATGGACTGGTGAGTAACTGTGGGGAAAAAATAGGGGAATGTTGTCTTCCAGACCACTGCAGACCACACAAACCCTTAAATCAGGGGCAATCACATAGCAGAAAAATAACTAAATAAATAAATGGATAAATAAACAAATAAATAAAGCTTGTGAATCAAAGCATAGGTTATTCCGTGAAGTAAAGTTCATGACTGCAGTACTACGTTGTAATAGCCAGGCATCTATGGAGGAAATCTGCATATCGTTGATAACACATAGTGTGATGATCCAGGCCCACTCTGGGATAGACTCAAGCAGATTGGTGATGGCTGCCGCATCTCTGATCCAGAGTAAAAGCTTGGTAGCACAGGTTGTTACATTGCAAAAATTAATGGTGCCAGTGAGGACAACAAGGGGTGTACCAAGAACACTGCGTGACTGGAGAGGGTCAGCGTGGGAGCTCAGGGGCATTTAGTGTTCGCCGAGGCAGCGAGGTAATCCGAGCTTGGAAGGCCTGAGAGGAAGGCTGCTTGTTTGGCTGGTAGCCCCTCAGGGGAATCTAAATAAGAAACAGCAACCTTAAGTGCCTGCCAGATAACCGACAGGCTTGAATTTGCCAGATTCACAACAGACGCAATAGACTGTTTAGGGCACTGATTTACCGATAAAATGATTGCCTGCCACATAAGCAGACTAAAACATGTATCACCCTATTCCTGGTATAACTACCAGCAAAGAAACCAAAGGAAGTTCTGTAGCATGATAATTGTAAACTACACAACAAAAATTGCAGGTTGCATGGAACTGTCTTTAGTAAATGAAAAGCACCAAGTATGAGCATTTCCCAGGTGTGTACGAAAGGCAAAACAATTACCACCCACACAAACCAACAATTAGTGATTATTTGACGGATTTACTCTCATATAGATAGAAAAAAGCAAATCCTGGAGAGGTCGTCCACATTACGGCCAATGTATACATGTAAGGCTGAATATTTAATACGCAATCGTACAAATAAGAGGCCCTGCTAGGAGGTTTCTGAATAATCCCTAATCCTGGGTAAATTTTGGAAATAATCCGTATCCCAGTTTTATGAACAAATATATCCCTAAAATAGAGAGGCACTATCAACATTCGTTAATAATTTCCTTCAGTCTATGGCACAACAATAAAAGTCATAACTGAAAGATACGACTCTCTTCATTAACTTCGTAGAGAAATCGAGGTGTCAGAAAACATAATCTTTGTTCAATGGACATTACGAGCTTATATACAAATATACCACGTTTGTATGCAACGCATACAAAGCATTCCACAGAAATGAACCTCTTATCTCTACGTCACTACTGTAATGAGCGCTCAAGAAACTTATCTTAGTGGAAAAACTCTTTTCAATTTAATGAAGAAAACTACGTACAGATACCGGTACATGGAACTGGCATGGGCACCAAAACCGCGTTTGTTTTGCAAATATTTTCATGGCTAAGCTAGGAGCAGAGATCTTAAATCAAAGCACGTTAAAGCCGCTCCGCTGGGAATGATTCATTAATGACATCTTCTCCCTCTGGGGCACAACCAAATTGAAGATTATAAAGTTCATTGAACAAGCTAGCAAACACCATCAAACTATTAAGTTCACGGCTGAAGTATCCAAAACAGAAACAAACGTCTTGGACACTACTGTTTACAAAGGCGAAAGATTTAAAACCGAATCAGTGCCAGATGTATGCACCTACTTTAAGCTCACTGAAACATTTCAGTACACCCATTTTCAACCTGCCATCCCCCAGGGGTAAAACTTTAAAACACATTTTCTTGAGAGAGGATACCCTGAAAACTTTATGCAAACAACCTTCTCAGAAGTTACCGGTACTTTTGAATACAGAAATCAAGCCCTCCGACAGAAACAAAACAAGAAAATCCGGCCCTTTGTAACGCAATATCACCCAGCATGCAGTGCCTAACTTAAGCAATACTCATGAACAGCTGGCATGTTATAAAACAGCAACCATTGCTTAACAACATTTTCAAGGAACCGCCCCTACGGTAGTATTGTGCAAAAGAAGGCTTTCCCTTAAAGATATATTCGTGCGAACAAAACTCTTCCAGTCTAGAAAGGCTAAAAACACGTGCGTTGGAGTCACGCAGGCCCGTCACACTTTTAAACACTAAAAATAGGATCGAATTTTTATAACACAGATTAAAAGTACTTATCTTGTTCAAGCTGCGGTAAGGGCAGGAGGGCGTTCTTGGACCAAAGGCTTGATATCGGCCGTCTATTCTTAAGAGAATGTCTGGTTTTCTTGCCGTTGGAAACGTGCTGGCGCGTCGTTCAATGGTCTGTTGTGGTCGAACATTTGGAGCATTTCTCCGCTCTTCGGCCTTCGGGACCCTCTAAAGGGAAAGCCAGCGTCTTCCAATCGCTTTGATAGCGTCGAACGGTTGTCAGTGGCTAAGAGGCTGTTACTATGGCAGAAATCACAGGTAGTTGAAAAGCGAGAAAGCCTGAAAAACGGCGGAGGCGGAGCTGTCTGCGAACGGGAACGTCTTCTAGGTGCAATAGGCACATAATTTTAAATTGCCAGGCTCCAGAAGCATATGCTCAATGAAAATAATTGAGGAAGCTGTCGGAATCCGTAAAAAATACGCAAAAGGACGTAAGAAAGAGCTGGTTAACAAAGGTACTCAACCAGAATGATTACTGGAATGCAAGGCTGAAATGAACAAAGGCAGATTGAGGGTGCTTGATTTCACGTGAGCAGGCAAACGTCATTGGTCAAATATAAATATCCTGGCCCCGGTTCCTGGAAAGCCGATTAGCGCTAATCGAGGGTTAAATCTCGCTAATCGAGGATGAAAATTTATCCTTCGGTTAGATTCTGTTCCTGAAAGCACGATTAACTCTAACCAAGTGATAAACGAGGGGTTAAATTTAATCCACCTAGCGAGGTCGATTAACGCACTACTATCATGGGTGACAAATTACTCCTTAATTTTGGCGCGAAATTTCAGCGTTAATAAAATACATGCAAAAATTTCAGCGTGCTGATTGGCTGAGAGCACGTCAATTAATCCCAAACAGTGCAGAAAGTTGAAATTGAGTGCAAAAAGGTGAAATTGAGTGCAGAAAGTTCAAATTAAATTGATTGACAGGAAAGTCGCGAAACCGTAACAAAACAAAATGGCGGACAGGTTTGGGGAAAGTAACAACATTTTAATTCAGAGTTTGAAGGAGAATGCAAAGAACAAAAACACTTAACAAAGCACAAACAACTGGGTAAAAGTCTGGAAGTCTTGGGCTGCTCAAAAGGGCTATGACGACAGTATTGAAAAGTACGAACCAGAGGGCCTGAGCAACATTCTCGAGGAGTTTTACGCAACAGTTCGTAAGAAAGACGGGAAGATTACGAGGCTGACAGCCTTCGTGTAATGGTTACTGCTATCGACCGATATCTAACAGATAAAGAGTACAAACACTCCACAATTCGCGACAAAGAGTTTAAAAGCTCCAAGCAAGTTCTTGAGGGAAAAGCCCGGCTTCTCCGGCAACAAGGCAAAGGCTAGCGGCCGAACAAGTCACGAAGTCTGACAACAACCGAGGAAAATGAGCTGTGGGAAAAAAAGAAGCTGGGAAAGGGAAGTCCACAAGTCCTGGTCCAAACAGTTTGGTGGCTTTTGACGCAGTATTTTGGTCTTCGTGGTCGCCAGGAACACCACAGCATGAAAGTTGAAGATTTCTCCTTTGGACCGGACGAAAACAACGTGGAGTACGTCGAATTCATCGAGAACCCGACCAAAACACGCAATTCTGGATTGTCTGCAAAGCCCCGAAGCTTTCTTCCAAAAATGTTTGCCACTGAGATGGGAGATGTCCCGTTGCAATCTTCAGAGAGTTTCTATGGCGTCGTCCTCCCGAATTACGTACAACCGGTCCACTTTATCTCTCTTGCGTGTCAAAGCCGTCCTCGCAAGTTTGGTACAAGCGGCAACCGATGGGAGAGAACAAGATCAATGGCATGATGAAATCCGTCATCGAAGGAACGTCACTGGAGGATTCATCGAAAACATTTTCCAACCACAGCGCTAGGAAAACAGTTGTAAAGACGTTGAAGACAGCAGGCCTCGAGCGAAGTTCAATTGTTAAAGTAACGGGCCACAGAAACGAGAAGTCACTGGATGACTATGACGAAGGAGATGAAAGTGAACAGCGGCAGCTTTCCCACACCATCAGCAACGCAAGAAACATCAACAGCCAGTTAGCTCGAGGAAACAGCTCAACACCGGTCAGTAGTACCACCAGCAGTTCCAGCAACTTCAACCCGTTCTCGCCCGACGTTCAGTCCCGCGGCAACAACTTCAACCAAGCAGCTTTTGCGTTTCAGATGCCCAGCTACATATCCGGCCAGAATGATCAGCGTCAGTGTTTCATGAACATAAACCATTTCCACCAATGTCAAGTCACTTTTAACATGGGAAACACAGCAGCTCCTGAAAAGCCACAACCAGCTACACCACATGGCGAGGACAGTATTTCTAAGTGATTCATATTTCGAAAAGCTTTTTGAAAATGTCGATCAATTTCGTCTTAGTTAGATTCGACTACGAACAAGAACAACTTGAGCTCTTGAAATAAGCAAGTTTTGACGTTATTTCACACTTCTTTTTTCTTTGAGGTTACCGAAACTTTAGAACGATAGCTGCTTCCAGAGAGAATATTTTTGGTCTGTAAATTTCCACAAGTGCTTGCATGTCAATCAAGGATGTCATTTTTCAACCAATAACGTGAATGTAGGTGGGACCAGTGAGCCGTGACACGAAATAAACACGATTGAAGAGGAAAACAGAGTGAAATTTTTGCATGTGTATTATTAACAAGTAATCACATGATTTTTCTCGTGCAATTTGGAATAAATAAGCACTCGTAAATTTTTCAAAGACTTCAAATTGCACTCGCCCTACGGGCTCGTGCAATTTTGTTAGCCTTTGAAAAATTTACTCGTGCTTATTTATTCCAAATTACACTCGAAATCATGCGATTACCTATACTAATTTATAATTTCACATGTGAAATTACAAAATTGCTATGGCAACGGGTCTCTAGCTCAGCGCCAAGATGGCGTCGAGGTTAATGGTGAGGACGTTTTGTGCAGAACTAAAGCTATTCTGGAAATATTCATTGAGGACTCAATCGGTAATCTGTAAATTTTGACTTTTAATTGACTGAACTTCTCAGAAATCAACTGCAAGTCAAAACGAAGAGATTATTTGTGATAGTGTGACAGCGAAAATGTTTGAACGGCGAGCCAGTTGCTGATCGAGTGATTGACCGCGAATTCAGAGAAGTAATTCAGTGGATTTGGGCACTTCTGGAGCAAAAAGGACCACAAACACGCACATCGTGTTTGTAGTCGAGTTTTCGATTTTAGTATATAGTATATATTTTAAAACACCATTAAACAATTCCATCAATAGCTCCATAGAATTCTACTAAACGGTAAGTCTGGAAATGTGGCTTCAGCAAATAAGATCTTCACAAAGCAGAATTTATGAACCGGGCTTATGATAAAACGAAACTGAAAACCATGAATTTCGAAGCCATCTTTCATTGCGAGTGATAGCGCGAATAATCGACTTTTCACGGAACAATTTGCTGTTTTTGGGTTTCTACAGAACAATTATTGAATGAAATAAAATATTTATGGCAATTTTGCAAAAGCAGAAGGAGATGTTTTATTGAAATAACGTAAATATAAGACAAACATGTTGACGATTAATTAAAGCGAAGTCGTTGTCGTTCTCAAACAATGCAGACACTGAAACAGAGGTTTTTCACTGATTAAAAACAAAAACAAAATGTCAAATTTCTGTACCAAGCGAACATAACAAAACAGATACCGACAATTGTTCGGCGCAAATCAGTAAGCTTACTTTATTGTTAACATTTTTTTCGAGAGAAAAGTCTTGCTTTGTAAAGCTCAAAATAGTTTCGATGACTGAAAGAGTCAAGAGGTGGTGAACTCACCGATTTTCAGATATAGCTCACATTTCACCTCGAATCAGCATCAGTTTGCAGTGAACCATGATTTCCACTTTGGTTTTCTTTGAGGAAAGGTTTGAAGTCTTGTTTTTTCACAGCCAGACAAAGGGCAAATCGTATTGGGGTCAAATATCGACAATAGACTACAACAGGTATCGATCGGTAAAACGAGTATCGGAACCGACTTTTTCTCCCGCTCTGTCGTTTTTGCGCGCTTTTATGTGCTGGTAACTTGTTTAACCGGTTTGATATGAGTTTAACTGAGGGATAGTTAAACGAGGAATAACTCTGCTTTCCGGAACGCCTTTTTATCCCTGGGTTAGTTATTCTAGAGATAAGGAATTTAATCGTGGATTAACTGCTAATCGGGGGATAGTTTAATCGGCTTTCCAGGAACCGGAGCCTGATCTTTGCACGTGAATGCGGCATGACCTTTAGGCATGATGATTGAAAGGTCTTATCTTGATGGCATACCGCATTGCCAATATAGTAACGCTAGGACATTAACCTCATGGTTGTCACATTAACTTTAATTTATAATATTTATAAATTGGCTCACTTGAAAATGACCTCGGAGAGGTCGAAACGTCGTGGCCTTTTATCGTTAATTTTTATTACAAAACGTAAACTTACTGCTCAAATTCGATTTTACTTGAAAAAGTCTCTGAATAGTGCTTTTGTTCGATTCAGGATCAACAATCCGGCTCGGGACTGTCTTTTTCAAAAGTTGCTTGACCGACCGTTCTTGTTGTCTTGTTCTTCTTGTTCTTATACCGGTTGTGTGGATGTAATGGCTCTATGTTAGTAGTATGGGGGGTCGATATGGCACTTTGTATCGAAAAGGCCTACCCCTCGAGTTTTTTGGACCAATGAGAGACTCGTGCCATTCCTTTTTATCATGTGATCCCGGTCGAAGGAAATGGACCAATGAGAGAAGGGGTCAAAGGTCATTCAAGATGGCGTCTGGTGGTGGGGGTGTGATTTTGGGGGGGGGCAACCGCTGACCACCCCCCAAAAAAGGATCGCGGGCTCAGACAAGATGGCGTCTGGTGGTGGGAGTGTGATTTTTGGGGGGCAACCGCTGACCAAGTGGGAAAAAAAGGATGGCGGGCGCAGCAGCTGGACGAAAGAAAGAGACTTGTTTGGCTCTGGGTCTTTTTTTTAATCACAACCTCATCAAGATCTACAAGGATCGTTTTTCTGGTCAACAAAGTTCGAAAAAAAATGTCATGAGGGATCTGAGGTCCCACAGAGACCGCAACAATGTTCGTCGGGTGGGATGACACACCCTGCGTCTATACAACGTTGACAGGTGACATTGGTATCCCAAGGGGTCGGTTTCCAAGTGGTATCGGTATCGATGGGTAAGACTTGTTGGCAAATCTTGCAGGGATCTCGAAGATCGTCTCGCTCACACCAATGGAAAGAAGGGAAGTTAAGTGGATCGTCTTTCTGATGGATATTGGTATCGAGACCTTGGAACCATCGATCGAGTGTCTGTTGTTTGACTTGAAGGTCTTGATTTTTTTCTTGGTAATCGCCCGGGTAATAACAACCGGGATGAAAATGTCCTTTGCACCAGGCTTTGACAAAAGCGTGGGTGTCGATGGAGGTTTTGGGTGAATTGTTACAGAGAAGAAGTCCTTCGGTGGTTCGACGTTGTTGAAGGATGGCATCGATATTCAACGGGACAAAATGTTGGTAGATGGTGCATGGAACGGTGGGATGTTCTTGATGATAACGGGAATGGGCCAAGACGACTTCTCCTTTGTATTTTTTCTTACCGATGTTTTGTGTTGGATGATAATTCAGTGGCATTTCTTCGAGGAGGAGTTCAATTTTGCTGCCGAGATTAAGATTCCGTATAATGCGTCGGACTTCATTGGCTAGGTCCTCCATGATGGTTCGGGTAAGAAATGAAGGAAGGCATTGGGTGGCGTTGACTTTTTCTAGAGAGTTGAAGGGTGATGACCGTGTTACCTTGTTTGAAGGGAGCTGGTTGCCCATTGGCTGTTTGGATGTCAATGTGGATGGTGTCAAAGATGTTTTTGCGTAGAGGAAAATACATGAGTTGAGTGGGGTTGGGAAAAACTGCGAGTCAGGTGGAGGGAGAAAACGTGGGCGCAGATAAGAAAAAACGAGGTATTTTTTGGTGGGTAAAAAAATAGGTTTTAATTAACAAGACTGGAATGGTATTTACATTGTGTTACTTAAACTGTTGGGTGAAAGCTTCTTCTTCTTCTTTGTCGTGTGAGAGAATGGATTTGACGTGTTCTGTGATTTGGTCCATGTTGTGTTCTAGGACGCTTTCTCTCAGTTTGTTGACTTTCTGGCGTCGTTCTAGTCTCTTTTCTAGGATGTAGTCCATATATTTGTTTTTGTTGGTATGTTGATAGATTTGTCCGGCGAGTTCTAGCGGAAAGACAATGGTGTTGGTTCTGTCAATGATGGCTAGATTGTCCAAGTCTTTTTGGATTTGCTGTTTGAGTTGACTGTGATCATCGTTGATGACGATGGAGGAAGCTTCTTGTTGGACTTTGTCTTTGTAATGTTCAGCAATATCTTCGAGGTCGAAACCTGCGTCGAGTCCTCGTTTAACAAGTTCCAACGTATAATCTTTGGCACTGTTGAACGTTTGGACGTCTAGATCTTTGTAGTAGTCCATGTTAAGGGTGGTTGTGACGTTCTTTGCGACGAAGATGAATGGAATGAAGGTTGGCTCTGAGTTGTTGTCTTTTTATAGTAAAAAGTGTGACGTCATCCGTCCTATCATCAATCAAAGGCGACGTTTGTACTAGGGGTGCACATGAATTGTATTGGTAAATGTAACGGACCACGTGTTCTTGAAAGTGAACTTGTTTTAGTGGAGGATGGGTTTCCATTGCGTATTCATCAATGCCGATGGCTCCTCTACTGTAGATGTGGTGGTCACTTGTGGGCATGACGAACTGGAGGGGGATTGGAGGTTTTCTAGTTTTTGTAGACGATGAGAGCAGCTTGCGCAAAGTTCGATGTCTTGTTCTATCTCAAAAGTAGATCGACAGCTTTTACACCATAGTTGTTGTTGAAGTTGAAAGTATTGATGGTATAGTTGATGGTATTTGATTTGCCAGTGATGTATAGTATCTTGTAAGTCGTCAATTTGGCGATTGGCTGTTTGAAGTGAAGTGATGAGAGCGGGCAAATTCATGACTGGTGTGATCCGTATGGAATGTGTTGTTTATATCCATAAGAATCTTGTGGGCTAGCCGGTTTTGGCATGGTGATGTGCGTCACATCCAACTGCAAACTGTCGTCGACTTCAAAGTTCTCATTTGAGTTCAACATTTTACTAATCTGATGCAAAATGCGGCGGGCCCCGGATAAGGGGTCTCGCCAATCGCCGACAGTTACATCGGCTGAGGTGTGGGCCGATTGAAGTCGGTTGGAAGATAAATAAATTTGAATTCTGTCATGGTCTGGCATGGACTCGGTGAGATCTTCGATAACGTCAGCCAATCCTTCTTCAAACGCGCGCACAATATTGCCATGCCCTTCTGGAAATTCTTCTGGTGGATTTTGCACACGCACATGATAGCTGGTACGTCTTATACCATAACGGCGGGCGTTGCGTTCGCGAAATTGTTGCAATTGAAATTGATAATGTCCTCGTCGACCCAGGGCGCCACGTTGTTGTTCCCATTGCTGCATATATTCATTAAGATCATCGTCGGACTCGGTGTTACTTGCCATGCTAACAAAAAATGATGCGTTGAAAAGATAGAGAGGTGAGTTAAATAGATTTTTAATGTTCAATGGACGGCCCCCACCATTGTTTTTGACAGCCAGTTGTAATCCGCCATAACTTCCAGGATTTTTGGGATCGTAATAAGCTTTCAACACTTTACGTTACTGCCGTTTGCCCATAACGCCAAACGACATCCAATACACAGCAGGCTAACCTACTCAGCAACATCGAAAACAAGGTTTTATAGCTAGGGATGACATGAGTCATGGTAGTGAAGACCCATTCTCGAACGTCGCGATATTCCTGCGAGGGTAAATAATGACGCATGCCTTCCATGTACGCAATAAAATAGGGGGTAAAATTCTCTTGACCTTTCTCTGCCAGGAGATCCAAAAAGATTTGACGAGGATTGGCGGTCGTGTCTAAATCATCAAATCGGTCGGCCGAAATCCCGGCACTTCGCATCACTAAACGCCAAAGGCATTCTTTCGTGAGACGTGTCCAAGCCATGACGATCGATCTGACACGAGAGGTTAGGTGGTGCTATGCTTTATAGGACACGACGCCTTTTTCTTAGAGTTCATTCGGTTCTTGTCAGCATGGAATCACCTTTTACTGCCAGTGGTCAAATTGACTACTGTACTCGTTTTTATCAAGAAGTGATCGAATGTCTATGGAAACG
The DNA here is from genome assembly GCA_964017195.1 of Siderastrea radians. Taxonomy (NCBI): domain Eukaryota; kingdom Metazoa; phylum Cnidaria; class Anthozoa; order Scleractinia; family Rhizangiidae; genus Siderastrea; species Siderastrea radians. The sequence continues at coordinate 60,796,266 of OZ024890.1, read as the reverse complement.
ATGTTGGATCGTGGCGATTCTTCAATACATCAATCAAAACGTACAAGATCTCGAACCCCCCATTCAACCCATGTACAGTGAAGAAGCGCTCCTTCACGGACGTCGCGTTCACGAAGCGATTAAGAGAGGCCTACGTGAACTGTCCCTCGACTCCATTCATCAAAAGTGGCGTCGTTTACTCTTAGATTATCACGTGGAGATCCCGTGCTGGCAACCCAACGACATTGAATTTGTCGTACAGATGACAAGTCCCGATCTGGTGACCGAACAAATTTTGGAAGAGATTGTTTCCTTTCGACGTCAATTTAGTGCTTTTACCTATGAACTGTTGGGTTTCACCCATGAAGACGTGGATAACATTTTTGGGTGGTCACGTGCAACCTTACGTCAACGTGAATGGGTGGGCATCAACATACCCGATGGACCTGAACGTTGACCCCTATTTTTTTGTCTCCACCAATCCTAGCTAAGATCACGTCAACATCACGTCATCATCGCCTATAAAATAGCGTGTTCTTTTTTCATTCTTTCTCTCTTCAATTCACCATGGCCACGAAGAGACCTTTGCAACAACTCGAAGAGATGGTCACTGCTTTACCCCCTGCACCCACGGAGAAAAAGTCCAAAAAAGACAAAAAAATCAAAATCAAAAAACCACCCCAAGTGGATCCTTTTTCACCACCACCACCACCACCACCAGTACCGTCAACACCTACAACGACCACATTGTCACCACCACCACCAGTACCGCCGCCGCCACCACCACCACTCATCAATATGGATGACTTATTCAATGGTGACAATATTCTCAATTTGTTAAATCCGCCTGCTGCTAGTTATCAAGTACAACTACCGCCTATGGAACAAGCTTGTCGATCCGTTGTCTGTCCTATGCATCAAACAGACCTAACTTGCTTTCAAGCCCAAACCACAGGAGACACTTACATCAAATGCCAAGAAAAGAAATGTGGCCTCTTTTGTCATCAAGATCAAATCGCCACTTATCTCAAGATCATTGATGAAAAACTCCATCCTGATTATCTCAAAAGAACCCTGGTGTGTGACTGTGAAGAACCTGTGGTCTTACGAATCAGCCGATCCCAAGCCAACCCCAACCGCCCTTATTTCACATGCAAAGAAACACCCGAGGATCGATGTCCTTTCTTTCAGTGGGCCGACAAACCCTTGAAACCCAAGAACCGAAAAAAACAAAGACAAGACACATCTTCTTCCAAGTTCTCATTACAAAAAATATCAGAAACGTAACAAGCGTATTACGGATGACATGCTGATCTCCACTCGCTCGAAACGATTCCACTCCTCCTGTTGTGGAGAACATGTATTTTAATTTTTCAACAATAACAGTAGTAGTAGTCATGGCAACTTGTCTACAAAATTGTTTGTGCACTTGTTCACAATAAAAAACCAAGTTTTGAAACGCGATGCAGGAGTGACGGGTTTTTAATACTTTTTTCTGGGCAGGGTAGAGACAATAAAAAAAATATTTTTTTCTAATATCTTTGGGAGGGTCCCCCATACCTATAAAAACCTGTGTCCCAGTCCCTGTCGTTCATTTGACCCCTTAGATGCAGTCGAGAGCAGACGTGTAGGATGGCGCTCCGTGGCAAGGAAGAGCGTCAGTTGCAACATTTGTTGAATAATTTGGGGTACAATTTGTTACAGTTTAGTAATCGCATGACCGAGCTGATCGTGGCCGGTTCCCCCGAATTAAGTCTGATCGCACGAACTCAGTTGATGACGTCCCTAGGACTCTTATCGATGAAAACCATGGAATTGTGTCAAGCGTGGGATCAATTTGAATACGCTTACAAGAGCACTGGGATCCCCTGGCCGCATGATTTTGATGTGGCGTTTCCCAAGAAACATGCCGAAGAAGAAGACTCAAAAAAAGGAAGGGGGAAGGAACCCAAAGCCAAGAAAACCAAACGAAAACACACCGGAGACACGGTGCTACCACCATCCCCCGCTCTAGACCCCTCGCCGGACCCCTTGACGGAACCCTTGACGGAATCCAAAAAAGACATTTAAGCAAGATCATCCCCAGCTTTCCCAAAAGAAGCACCATGACCTCTCGGACCTCTGTGTCCCTGTTAGAGGGTACTCATTTGGAAACCGCAGCGGTGGAACCTGACCTGTTGTACGAATTCGATGCCTTGTACGCCTTCTATCATTGTCAATGGTGGTGTTACCGTCAAAGATATTTTCATTTCAAGTGGCTTCACGCTTCCTTGAATGCCCTGGCCCTGGTGGTGACCGCCGTCGGGATGGTGGTTGGTTCCCTGATGGAGGACAGTTTATGGGTGACTTGTTTGGCCGCCTTGGGTGTGGCTCTCAAAGGATGGAACGATTTTAAAAAATATCCCATCAAAATGGACATGTGTCATTTTGCTTTCACCACTTATGCCAAGACCCTGACTGAAGTACGCAATTACTTGCGAGGCCTTCCGTTTGATGAAGATACCTTTTTGGTCAAGATGCAAACCTTGGACGACACCATCACTGACTTTGCACCACCTGTACCCGATGCCTATACTCAAAAGTATCGCACTCGTTTCAAGCACGTGCCAGTGGCCGGTGACAGTGTGGATCTTCGTGCCCCACCCCGTTTGAACGACACCCGTGTATCGTTGTTAGAGAAGAAACAAGCTTATAAAAAACCCTGATTTTGCATTAAACAAACATTGAAAATCGGTGTCATGAAAGCGTCCTCATTACCCTCGTCGTTGGAATACTTGTATCTAGGGGATGACAGTCCCTATGCCCTCAGTGGGAACACCCAATCTCTCTTGGAGGCCGGTCGTTCCCTGGGCATTCCCCAGAAAACCACGTTACGCTATTTGCAAGGCGAACCGACTTACACATTACATCGCCCGCGCCGCGTACGTTTTCCTCGTTCCAAAACAGTGGTCGATCCCAATTTGGATAGTACCTGGCAAGCGGATTTGGTGGAAATGCAAGATCGGCAATTGATTGCAGCCAACAAACGTACCCGTTATTTGTTAACGGTGATCGATGTCTTGTCGAAGTACGCTTGGGTGGTCGCCTTAAAAAGTAAACGAGGCACGGCCGTCCGGGATGCCTTGCAGTACGTGTTAGAAACCCACCCAGATCGTCGTCCAACCTACTTACAAACCGACCAGGGCAAAGAATTTTACAATAAGCATGTGCAACAATTATTGGACGACTATGATATTCAGCATTATTCGACTCGAGGGGAACCCAAAGCAGCGGTGGTGGAACGATTTAATCGCACGTTGAAAGAACTCACTTACAAGTACATGACCGCTCACAACACCCCCAAGTACTTGGAAGCTTTGCCAGACCTGGTGCAACGCTACAACACTCGCCTTCATTCGTCTACTCAAATGGCTCCCGCAGATGTCACCCCAGACAACGCATCGGTGATTTGGCGTCGTCTGTACAAACCCACGGCCCCTCTGACCCCTTACCAATTTCAAGTGGGCGATTTTGTACGTACTTCCAAACGCGTCAAGCGAGGTGCCTTTGGACCTCAGAGTTATCGCGGGACGTTTAGTCAAGACGTGTACGTGGTGAGCGCGCGTCATCGTTCCCTCTACGACGGGGTGAATTATTACAAATTGAAAACATGGCAAGAGGAAAAAGTACCTGGTCGTTTTTACGAACCGCAACTGCAAAAAGTGCAACCTTGGCCCAACCATTGACGTGTCAAGAAAAAGCTTAAATACAAGGGACGGGGTCCCTCGCGTCAAGTGTTGGTGACTTGGCAAGGAGTGGCTCCCAGTTATCGTTCGTGGATTCCCACCCGCGCGTTGAAACAGTATGAGTGAGAGCCACCCACGTGATTTTGTCTTGTACTTGAACAGTGCTGACCAAGGCGCGCATCCTTTGGAACCGGGGGTGACCACCGTACGAGCCGCGTTTCGTCAAGAACTCGAACGACCGTTGACGTTACATGAAGATTGGAAAGTGGCTCTCTTGAGTCTCGTTTACACTCATTCCTATGGCAATGCCGTTCTTAAATCGCCGCAAGATTTTCACTACGATGTTAAGGATTTGTCTCAAGTGGGTCCCCCTCTCCGGACCTTACAATTGTCTCCTCACAAACACTTTACGCATGTAGGCCACGTCTTGGAAGATTTGGTCGAACAACTCAAGGTGCCCGTGATTCCCACCTTGTCCGGTGGCACGCATCATTATGGTCAACTGCACATGGAAACGCCCGGTACCACCGACATGAATTTTCCCACCGACCCGAAACTGGATTATTTTCGCCGCGACCTTGTCGATACGTATCTCGCCACCCATGGTTTTGGAAGTTTACCCACCACGTTTCCACGAATCAAACAATACATCAACGACGCCACGTTGACGCTGATGGGAGCCGATCAAGTCAAGTATGTCTGGACCCTCCTGGATAGCCCCACTCGACCTACCACCCATTATGCCATCGACATGTGGGCCGAAGGGTATTACGACTTGGGGGAATCGTTGGCTCTGTTCATGGGATTTGTCGAACCGGATCCCACCCGTCCTGGCCAAACCCGTATCGTGGCTCACAAGACCGCCTATGCTGACACGGGGGCCGGGACGCAAGGTGATTGGGTAATCTCGCGCTTAGACCTGGATCACGGGGGGATCATTCAGGAAGACTATCAATTAGGAGGCGTCCGCATCCATCTCAACATCCCCATCGAACGCCTTCATTACATGTTCGAAAAAAGAGCGGTCTTTGACATGGGGGCCTGGATTCAAGACCCCAGCCCCTTTACTCCTCACATGCGAGGGGCATCGCCCCTCGTATTGGTCAGCCTGGAACCGGGCCGGTGGGGATTGCAAGCGGCGCCTCTCAAGAGCGCGCGCTTTGCGCACGGTTTAGACAAAGTGGTGGGGGCCTCGTCGGTGACGGGACGTCTGCAAGTCTTACCCAATTTGCAGACCCCCTTGGGAAACGACATCGTCTTGTCGAACGTGGATTTCAGTAAATGTTACGTGGAACTGGATATTGTGGAATTGAGTGTCACAGGAGGTCGACAACGTCACGTCTTGGGGACCGTGCCTTTACCCAGTCAGACCTATGGCCAAACGTGTGCGTACTATCCCCAACATCTGGATTTTCGCGCTTTGGCCGCTCCCACCCGCCATTTGAATCAACTGCGAGTGCATTTAAGAAACGCCGACAATCGAGGCATTCCATTCTACACCGGGCTGGTCGGCTTGTTGCTGTATTTTCATCGCGGCCCTACGCCCACGTCTTTAACCTCCCTCGGCATGAGTTTTCAAGGAGGACGTCGTGTGACCTTGGAGAGCAATGCCCAAAAAGAGGTGTTTCCTAACAACCACCCCGCCGAGTTTCGTCTACGTCTCCCCGAGATGTGGAAGTTGGATTCTTCGTGGGAAGTGGGTTTAGTGCAATTGTTGTTACCCCACACCTGGCACAATATCCTAGATCGGCAAGTGCCGTTTCGGGTGCATTACAACAGCACGTTCAATGTGACGATGTATCTTCCAGCGGGTGCGTATGTGACCATCCAAGACGTGGTGGAAGGTTGGATGGGTGTCATGGAAGCCAACATCCCTCAGAACGACAGAGCGTCTTTCACGTCTCTCAAAGTGGCATTGGATGGGAAAGGATTTTACACCTGGACGTTTCCAGATGCGGAATTCTCTGTTTACATCCCGGCCTGGTTGGCCCGCGTCTTGGGTTACTTGGAGTGGGAGACCTGGAACGTTCCCTTTTACTACCGTTCCAATCAACGCCATCCGACGGTAGAAATCACGCAACGCGATGCGGACGGTCGACCCACGGAAGTGGAATTGACCCGCAGTCATACCATGGCCAAACACAGTCAGACCAGTGTCTGGGCCACCATCTCGAAAAACTCGTTTCAAAACATCTACGTGCACTGCGACATCATCGAACCGGTGTACATAGGATCCCAAATGGCCAAAGTCATCTTAACCCATGGAGTCAACACCAAGAAACAACGCCTGGAAGATGTGACCATCCCTCACTTGATTTTTTACCCCCTGAGTCAATTGCAATTTCGCGACATCAAAATCGATATAAGGGACAACTTAGGACGTCCCATACCATTCCAAGGCGGTGAAGTGACGGCTACGTTGTATTTTCGTCGACGTGCCCTCCCGTGATTGAGAACCATGGTGATGAAGAAACGATTTGCTTTCCACGACTGGGTGGACGTCAGTCCCCCCTTTCAAACTGGGGGTCAGACGTACAAGGAAGGCACCCCACCTTACCAAGAAGGAGGGTGGTCGCCCCTCTGGGCTCTAGCCGGCCAAGGCGCTACCTCGGTGGGCAAAGACGTCATGTGTCAAGCTGCGAAACGATTTCGTCAATCCTTTTGTCAGAAAGATGACGAAGAAGAAGCACCCCCCAGGAAAAAAAAGAAGAAGAAGAAGACAACTCAGCAAGGGGGTGTACAGCCTTTGGCCTCCTGGCTTGACCAACTCGGTGCTGGAGGAAACACGTACCGAGCAGGCACCGATCCCTATCAAGAAGGAGGCATCCTCCCTTTGTTAGCTTCTTTGTTCTTCCCACAGAGGGGTATGGGCAAACAGACAGGGGGATTTTTAGGGCCCATCATTGAACCCATTGGGGATTTGATCAAGATGGGATTTCAAAAGAAAGCCGTCCAACGTGGCCGTGGAGCGGGTCGACAGAAAGGAGGATTTTGGGGTATCACCGAACTCGTCAAGAAAGCAGCCCAACGTGGCCGTGGAGCAAGTGGTTCCAAGAAGAAGAGGAAACGATCCAAGTACATCACAGGCTCGTCGGTCTTGGATCCTCAGACCACCTTGAATCGATTGTTTCGTCGAGCGGGACAACGTCCCATTGGAGTGTTACCCGACGTGATTTCAGGCCCCCAAGTCGGCATGGGACGGCGTCGTCGCCGCCCGCGTCGAAGTCACTGTTTTCAGGGGTTACCCTAAGAAAAAAGCATATAAAGGAGTGACACGGGCTAATTTTTTCACAGACGACACCACACGTCAAGCACCATGGACATCACGACCTTGAGTTTAAAGGAGGACCGAGGGCCTTACAACTATCGTCCTCAACGCCCTATCGATGCCACGGAATACAAATGGCAGTTTGAAGACATCAAACCTTTGACGACGTCATCCACCCCGTTGCAATTTCGGATCGATGATCGGCCTTACCCCTTCTGTCCACGGGAAATGGAACTGCATTTGAAAGTGAAATTTAAACTAGCCGATGCCAAAGCGCCAGCCTATCACAACACCACCACCCAATTCATCATTGGACCCGTCAATAACTTTGGGTACAGTTGCATCCGTCAAGTGCGTTGCAAAGTCAACAATGCCGAGACCGAATCTGCTTCGGGGGTGAATTTGGCTTACCGACAATATTTTGAAACTCTGTTGGAAACCGACCCGTGGGATGAAATGTCCAAACTCAAACGTCAAGGATGGTACCGAGATGTAGCAGGACAAATGGAGAAATGGGGTGGCAAGCTAGCGGATGCCGCCACTCAAAATGCCTCTGGCATCGCTCGTCAACAGAACTTGGTGAATAGCACAGGCGAATACGAATTCAACGTGACCCCCATTCCCAGGAATTTCACCCAGATTGAACAGAATGTGCCACCCAACACCAAAGTGGAATTTGATATTGAATTCAATACCCCGGAATTTGCTCTGATGGCCCGTAAATACAAAGATGATGGAACTGGCCAAGCCGCCACCTCGAGTAACAAAGTGTCGTTTGAAGTGTTGGTCTCTCAATGTTTCATCCGCGTGTTTTACCGTGTTCCCAGAGAAAGCATTGTGAAGTACATGGAAGAACAAGTGGAAGCCACCAGTGTGGTCAACCCCCTGACCTTCCCGTTTCGCCGCATGCGCTGTGACAACTATCAATTGCCAGCCAATCAGACCCAAATAGATCTGAATGATGTGTTTCGAGGAAGAGCCCCGCGATTGTTTTGGATGGTCTTGGTGGAGGACGAACGTTACCAAGGAGATTTTGGAAAAAATCCTTTTAATTTTACACGCATGAATGGTCTGTCCGTGGAATGTACGGCCAATGGGGTGCCCGTCCCTAAAGCCAGTTTGAATCTGACCCGCAAGTATGAAATCTATGACCTTTTGCTGAATGCTTCAGGCAAAAACAAACGAGATGCTTATCTCTTGGATCCCGATACCTTTGATGAAGGTTTCTTCATCGTCCCCTTTGACCTGACGGTTGTCCAAGATGGTGGGGAATCCAGTACCCCTTTGCTACATATGTTGGTGGATATCCGCCTGCGATTTAGCAGTGGCAACCCTACCCTTCAAGCCCTGTTTTTCTATAAAACATCTGTTGGAAGTCGACAACCGTGGCACCGTGCAAGGCCCCATTCCCTTAGGAAGTGTGTAAAAAAAGAACACCATGCACGATACTTGGACATTACGGAACATTTGTCAACAAGATGCCTATATTCGACGCTATTTCTTGGACGTGTATGGTGCCGATCAAGTGCCATGCCAAGCCCCGTACCCGCGATGTGCTATTGCCAACACCGATCCCATCGACCTGCCAGGACAACATTGGGTGGGTCTGTTTTGGACGGGACCCCAGCAAGGCGAGTTCTTTGACAGTTATGCCATGACACCTGACACCTACTACCCCCACTGGAATTGCTTTGACACCTTTCAACAAAACCCTCAGGTCCTCCAACAATGGAGCACGGACGTGTGTGGGGATTATGTCCTGTACTACTTGTATCACCGATGCCGTGGCACTCCTTTACAAAAGATTGTCCATTATTTTTCGCCCACCGATGCCCTGTACAACGACACCGCGGTCGTTCAACGTATGCACGAGTTATTTGATTTATCTTCCCAGAAGCATCGACCGTTATTTCAAGCGAATGGACGCCCTCAAATTTGTATTCGGCGTCAAAACCATGCCTGTTATGTGTAAACATGAGCCTCTGTTGTTGTTAGAAGGCTCCTAAAAAAGAATATAAAGGATGACAATAAAATGCATTTGTTAAATCATGTCTGATGAGTACGACCCGCGTTTGCGGGTGCCTGGCAACATGCAAATTGTGGGACCCTCGCTGAGTGGCAAAACCACGTGGCTCTACCGTTTAGTGCGGGATGCCCCCGTGTACTTTCGACGAGTGGATGGATCGCCTTGTTTTTTTAAAAAAATCGTGTATTGTTATGGTTCCCCTTGGCAACCCATTTTTAATGACTTTCAAGCCTTGGGAGTGATCTTTCATCCCAACTTACCCGACGATTTGGAAACGTTGTTTCCACCCGAGGCGCGCCCAGGGATGTTGATTCTGGATGATTTAATGCAAGAAGCGGTGCAATCCCCGCAAGTCACCCAACTGTTAACGCGCGGGACGCATCATTTGGAATTGTTTGCCATCACGTTGATGCAGAACCTGTATCCGGGAGGTCGCGAACAAGCCACTCAAAATCGCAATTACCATTACACCGTGTTATTTCGAAATCCCGCCGACACCCGTTACGTCAAAGCGTTGGGCAATCGTTGGATGGGCGACAGTCAAGCGTTTTGGGAACTCTATAAAAATGCCACAGCCAAACCGTACGGCTACCTATTGATTGACAATCATCCGCGAAGTGACGAGGCCATTCGATTCCGAACCCATCTGTTGGTGGACGAATCGTCCCCTATCACCGTCTTGCAACCGGCGCAACGAAGTCGACGCAAGTAAAAAAATGGGTCGGCAACGAGGAGGCACCCGTCGCCCGTCCAGTTCCCGTGGGACTCAACCATTAGCTGATTTACAACGACGCATGGGGCATCAACAAGAACGATGGAAAGAAACCACGCGTCGGATTCGTTGGCGTTTACAGCATCCTCGACCCACCCTCAAACAATCTCTAGGGGAAAAAAAGAGACAAGTGACCTTTGAAGCCAGACACCTGTTCAAAAAAGGGTTACCTGGACGTCCCAACAAAACACGCCGAGGGTTGTTAGCCGGGGGCGTGGCCGCAGGGATCATGGCGCCTGTGGTGGGGGGTATTTTATCGCACGTGATCAAACAGGCCAAAAAAAACATAAAAGCAAGAAGTGAACCGTTGAGGACGAAGTCTACCCACCATGACTACGACCGTGTTACCCACCTTTCGTCGTTCGGCTTTTCGACGCCTTCCTCGTTCGTTGCAAGCCCCTTGGGGACCGGGCATGCCTGGCACCCATTTTGTCTTACGAGGTGATGAGTACGATGTGGATATTCAAGATGCCAGCCCTTTGACCACGGGCCGTGCTGCTCTGGTCAAACGTCGTCGTCGGAAAAAACGACGTCAACGTGGTGGAGCACCCCCACCTCCACGCTGGCAAGTGGCTCAACGCGCTTACGTCAACCGTTTACCGCAGCGCTTGGATCGCAGCGTGAATCGGGGCTTGTGGAAAATACGCAACAAACTGACCCCCACCACCTTGACAGGGAAATTGGCAGGCGCCGCGGCTTTGGGAGGGGCCGCGGCAGCGGCCCCTTTGGCATTACTGGGTACGTTGGTAGGACAACTTCTTCGCAAACAAAAGGTATAAAAGTCCACGGGTTTCTTGACATTCAACAAAAAGAAGAAGAAAAAATGCCGGTGTCATCTCGACGACAGAAAGGTGGGTTGGGCCCTTTTGCTCAACAGATGGCGTTGTATTCGCTGGCCCCTTTGGCCACGGAAGCCGTGGGCAACTTGTTGGGAAATTTCATGCCGGGACTGGTAGGACAAGGAGGAGCCGGCGCGTTTGATTTACCAGGCAATTCGCGTATGATTGGCTTACCCAATCACCTCCCACCCAACACCTACTATCAGCTTCCTCGTCCTTCCCAAAAAGGAGGTTTGGTGTTTCCCCAGAGAAAGAAGAAGAAGAACAAGAAGCGGGTGGGTGCCAGAAAACGTCGCTCTCAAAAAGGAGGCCTCGGCCCTCTAGCTCTGATGGCTGGTATGAGTTTAGCTCCCATGTTGTTAAATTCGTTGATGCCTCAACAACAACGTCGCATGCCACCCCAACATCGTATGCCGCCACGACGTCTATAAAAGAAGAAGCCATCTTGTCAGAAAAAGAAAGATAAAATCATGGCTCCCCCGGTAGGTGCGTGGCGTCGTTATCCACCCAATCGAGGCTTTAACCCTTCTTCGGCCGCTGCCAAACGACTCAACCATGGGTTCACAGCTCGACCGACTCGACCTCGTCTCAAAGCCAAGACAAAGACACGGGCTCCCTTAGGAAAACTGAGTGGCAAGATGGGTAAAAAAGGATGGATGGCCGCGGGGATGGTGCCTGTGGTGGCAGGTCTAGGCGCGTTGTTAGGGAGTGTGTTAAAACCGAAAAGCAACAAGAAACAAGAAGGGGGTGGTAACACGTCTTGGCGAGTGTTGACACACCAACCCTTTTTACTGACCTTAACATCGAATGGATGGGGAAGACAAATACAACAAGCCAGTACCGAGGAATTACGGGCTTTGACAGATCTGATCCGCAACGTGTACGACGGGGTGATCCCCATCCCCACGGAGGTCAAGGTGCCCTTGAAAAAGCATATAAAAGAGATTCGACGACTCAGTGGACTGACAACCCCCTTGTACGAACGTCGTGCCCTCCTTCTGTCGTTGGGGAAACGTCTTCTCCCTTTTGTGCGTGCTGGTTTGAACGCCTTGACAAAATGAGTGAGAAATATGCCAAAGAGATGATCCTGGTACCCAAACCCCCCGAAGACACGCAAGCAGGGGGACAAGCAGCGGACGAGGGGATGGCGCAATTTTGGAAACGTCGGTTGTTGGTGGATGAGCTAGCTCATGCCCCACACGTGGATAAGATGATGAAAATCATGGAGGACATGAAAGAAAGGGAAGGGCGCGCTCTACCACCCTCAGTCCCTGATTATGGGTTAGGGAGCAGTGACTACTTTCGCTCGCAACGTCAGTTACAGAACATACAACCGCGCACCATCCAGTCCGTGTTTAAGGACACCCCACGTTCATTGACCAAAACACCACCACCACCACCTCAAGTTCCTTTTAGGAATGGCCTACCCCACTCCTTTCAAGAGGCCGTCAAACGACAGGAAACCATGGATCAGGATTTGGAGACGTTTCGAAAGCAAGCCGAAACCGATCTAACAGCGGCCATGAAATCCGGCAACACCACCCGAATCGAAAAAGCGCGGCAAAGAATGGCTATCGTCGATCGCAACATTGACGAAATCAAGGTTCAAGATAGTGAATTAGATGCCTTGGAAGGAGATCGACCCGACAAAGACAAACAAAACACCTACGGAGAAGACGACGAGAGTTTGTGGCGACAAGACCGACGAGCCACCTTACAACAACGTCAAATTCAACGCTATCAACAACTGGAAAGAATGTTTCCTCAACCAGGCATGCCACCCCCACCTCCCCGGTCTCCACCAAGCGAGGACCCTGTGTCGACCACCCGTCCTCCTCTAGCAACATCATTTCAAGAAGCGGTGGAACGTGACGAGACCATGGCACGTGAATTTGAAGGGTTTCGAGCTAGAGCTCAAGAGGCTTTGACCAAAGCAGAAAAGCAAGGCGACCCTAAAGCCATTCAAAAAGCCCGACAAAGACGGGCCATTGTCGATCGTAACATTGAAGCCATCAAAGATCAAGACAAACAAATCGATCAACTCTTGATGCCTCGACCCAAGAAACAAGATCAAATGACCTATGGGAAAGAAGATGCCACTCAGCGACGCCAAGAAACGTTAGAGAGTTTACACGATCGTCGTGATAAATTGTACCATCAGTTAAAAAAGTTGTTTCCTCCACCCCGTATTAAACCTGTCCAACGAGGGCAAGGTTCTGCTGCACCCATTGTTTGGTATAAACCACGGGGTTGGATTCAAGAATAGAAAAAAAGTGATTGTTCTTATTGCTATTGAATAAAATCATTTTTTTTGTTGTTGTTACAAAAATGTTGTTTTGTTATTGTGTGTCTCTACTCCCCACCCTAGAAAAAAAGTATAAAAACCCGTCCCTCCCCTCGCCTCGCCCTTCATTCCGGCAAGATGCCGTCGACCGAGTCCCTTCACAAAACGTTTACTGAAGAAACACGCTGGGATCGGCTCCCACCCGAAATCCAGGAGTACATTTTAGACTTACGCGCTGGACAACTTCATCGCGAACGTTTAAAAGACGTAAGACATACCTTTTGAATCAAAACCCTTTCATTTCATATTCCCGCGCGGGCTTCTGAATTATTTTTTTATGCGTAGGTCCATACCCAATTAAAAAAAGAATGGTATCGATGGCATCCCTTGAGTGGTCCCGTTTGCAAGGAATTTAAACGTCTTGAAAACCAAATGAATGAACAATCCTCCGATCTCTATGTCGTTCGAATCTCTTTACAAATGATGCGCCAACTCGCGGATACTTGTGACTTTTTTATCGACCTGGAAACTTATGTTCTATTTGTATTCATTTGGTAGTTGCTGATAGAGTTTGAAACCACCAAGGCCTACCATCGTATCCATTGCCGTCCCTGTCGCAATATGTGGAACAAAGCGGGAAAAAAACACATGGAACAGTTGTTGAGTGCTTTACCATAGACATTTGTATTTTTATCGTGGAGTGGAGATTAAATAGTAGTAATTGTACCATCAGTTAGAAAAGTTGTTTCCTTCACCCCGTATTAAACCTGTCCACGGGGTTGGATTGAAGAATAGAAAAAAAGTTGTTGTTCTTGCCATGAATAAAAAACGAGCTTGTTAGAAAAAAATGGTTTGTTATTGTGTCTCTACCCTAGAAAAAAGTATAAAAAACCCATCCCTCCCCTCGCCTCGCCCTTCATTCCGCAAGATGCCGTCCACCGAGTCCCTTCACAAAGTATGTCTCCTCCTTGGTTTTGAAGGATTTTACCTTCAGAACCAATACTATTGCCGCGAACTACGCTGGAGTGCAGTCAAAGAAGGCACGTGCGGCAATATCAAATACCAAATGCCCATGACCCTGAAACAAATCAAACGTCGAGATCGATGGCATGTGGCTTACATCACCGCACGCGTGCACGGATTAGCGCGCTAAAGCGCGCGCCCTGGCCCTGGCCCCCGCGCCGCCGCCGATTCCCCGCGCGCGCGCCCGCCGCTGCCGCCCGCGTAGACATGCGCTCTGCTTCTGATTGCAATTTGACCATGGCCTTGGACCTTGACCATGGCCTGACTGGGACTGACCAATCACAACCAATCCTAACCAAATAAGGTCATACTGTTTAGCTATATAAGCAGCAAACTTACGCCCAAATTCTCACTTTTTTCAAGATGGAGGAAGGTCAGGGAGATTTACGACAGTTTTTTCACAGATTTATTCATCGCTTTACCCCAGCAACCCTCGGCTTTACAAACAAAACGATGACAGCTAAGATTTCAGCGAAAAAAGTGGGAGATTTCTATCTGTAAAAGCCGCCGAATGGATGTTTTGAAAACAGCGAAAGCTTAACACGAGGTAAGTGTTGTGTTTTGCTGCCGGCTAAAAATATTGAAGTGTTTAGCCTGTTTTTCCCACAACGACGAACTTTTCGATTAAAAAACACGGTGTCTTATAATACTCGTTGTTTTTCCAATGGCTCTATTTTTTTGTCGCCTCGAAAAAGCGGTTCTGGTTCGAAGCGGTTCTGTTTAGCTCGCAATGTTTTTCCATTCCCCGCGTTGTTGTGAAAAAATCATTTTCTACCCGAAAGACTATTTGATTTATTTTTACTCACTCTCTGTATTTCTTTTTTCCACAGTCCAACGATGTGCTGACTGTAACGCGGTGAGACAAACGAGATGACAACTCGTATTTTTCTCCGAGAAGAAAGCGAGCGGCTTTTTGAAAACAGCGAAAGCTTAACACGAGGTAAGTGTTGTTTTTTTGCTGCCGGCTAAAAAATATTTTCTAAGTGTTTAGCCTGTTTTTCCCACAACGACAAACTTTTCGATTAAAAAAACACGGTGTCTTATAATACTCGTTTACTAGTTTTGTTTTTTGAAATGAAACTATTTTTTTGTCGCCTCAAAAAATAAAACCTTTTGCGAACCGCCGCGGTTCTGTTTAGCTCGCAATGTTTTTCTCATGCCCCGCGTTGTTGTGAAAAAAATCATTTTCTACCCGAAAGACTATTTGATTTATTTTTACTCACTCTCTGTATTTCTTTTTTCCACAGTCCAACGATGTGCTGACTGTAACGCGGTGAGACAAACGAGATGACAACTCGCATTTTCTCCTCGAAGAAATGCCACTGAATTATCATCCAACGCAAAACATCGGCAAGAAAAAATACAAAGGAGAAGTCGTCTTGGCCCATTCCCGTTATCATCAAGAACATCCCACCGTTCCATGCACCATCTACCAACATTTTGTCCCGTTGAATATCGATGCCATCCTTCAACAACGTCGAACCACCGAAGGACTTCTTCTCTGTAACAATTCACCCAAAACCTCCATCGACACCCACGCTTTTGTCAAAGCCTGGTGCAAAGGACATTTTCATCCCGGTTGTTATTACCCGGGCGATTACCAAGAAAAAAATCAAGACCTTCAAGTCAAACAACAGACACTCGATCGATGGTTCCAAGGTCTCGATACCAATATCCATCAGAAAGACGATCCACTTAACTTCCCTTCTTTCCATTGGTGTGAGCGAGACGATCTTCGAGATCCCTGCAAGATTTGCCAACAAGTCTTACCCATCGATACCGATACCACTTGGAAACCGACCCCTTGGGATACCAATGTCACCTGTCAACGTTGTATAGACGCAGGGTGTGTCATCCCACCCGACGAACATTGTTGCGGTCTCTGTGGGACCTCAGATCCCTCATGACATTTTTTTTCGAACTTTGTTGACCAGAAAAACGATCCTTGTAGATCTTGATGAGGTTGTGATTAAAAAAAAGACCCAGAGCCAAACAAGTCTCTTTCTTTCGTCCAGCTGCTGCGCCCGCCATCCTTTTTTTCCCACTTGGTCAGCGGTTGCCCCCCAAAAATCACACTCCCACCACCAGACGCCATCTTGTCTGAGCCCGCGATCCTTTTTGGGGGGTGGTCAGCGGTTGCCCCCCCAAAATCACACCCCCACCACCAGACGCCATCTTGAATGACCTTTGACCCCTTCTCTCATTGGTCCATTTCCTTCGACCGGGATCACATGATAAAAAGGAATGGCACGAGTCTCTCATTGGTCCAAAAAACTCGAGGGGTAGGCCTTTTCGATACAAAGTGCCATATCGACCCCCCATACTACTATGTTGTATTGATTCCATTGGATGATGCCTTAAGTTGGCCTTCTGCCTGGATGATCAAACATCATATGTCACTCTGAATGACTTTAAGTTCCTGTTTTCTCGAAATAGCCTATCCCTGTAACACGTTCCGGCGTGCGTCTCTTAAGGATGCCTTTATTCAATTTGGATCGCAAACTGGCTGACTGATACTACAACTATCCCTTTTTCCGACAATATTATCTTGTTTGCTTTAATACTCCTTTGAAATGATTTTAGAGTTGTATCACTTTTATTGGATGATACTAGGGAGTTGTCTTATGCCTGGATCATCATCATTTTGTCACTTACTTTGAATGACGTGAGGTTCTTGTGTTTCTTGAATATTAAATATGGCTCGTTTGTTCGCTTTCTGTACAAATTATTGTTTTTACATTCTAAGATCAAAATGTATTCAATACCTGCAAAAAAGTAAGGAAGCATCGTCTAAGTTCCAAAGTAAAGAAGTCAGATTAGAGCGAGCAAACCCAATAGATCAAACTGCAGACGTTTAATGAATAAACGTCCCCCGTACAAAAAAGAATGATGAATGAAAAACGTTATTAAAGTACACCATAGCCTACGATCCAATGCACGTAAAAAAAAACTGGGTAAGTCAGATAACAGCGAGCGCGATTCGTCTCGCATTAATATTTCTGCCCGTGGCCAACTTTCCGATTCAAATTTTGGTCAATTCAAATTGATTGAGCTCTAAAGACTTTTGATGAAGGAAAATTCGTAAAACATATAGCTATAGTAACCAGGGGTTACAAATCACACGATTCAAACTTTCACTGTGGAAGTGAAAGGATTAAGCCTGTATGATCAAGTGTAATCATTCAAATGAAAGGTTATAATAGTGACACTTTCAAGTAGCACTGTTAAGTTTATCACGCTGTACAATGTGGTTCTATCACAAATTTTCGTCAGTGCCATAGAATCCATTTGGGTGACCATTTCAACGAAAGCCGGGTAGCCTCTACCTGCTTTCTAATAGCTGAAAAAAGCCGAATGTTGGGAATTTTCTTCAATTTTGTTTGGGCGATTTTAGGAATCTTCGTGGAGTCAACATTGTGCATTGTTTGCTTCATCAATGCATTTGATGAATGCACTTGATGATTTTAGCAATGCATTTCTCTTTTTTATTTTGTTGAAATATCAATATGACACGTTCGTGTACTTTCATTCATGCAAGTTTTCGTTTAAAATACCATCAAAAGAAATTCCACTTACGTAGAGAACAAAGTCAACGTTCCAAAGTAAAAAGGTGGAGATGACGAGAACCCCTTCCCCTCCCGCTCATGAGTAGGACAAGTTCCTGTTTAGGACAAGTTCAGATCCTGTTTAGAACAGCCTTGCATAAATTATATACCCCATTCAGGACAGAGAGGCGAGAAAGGCCATACCCTGTCCAGTAGCACGTCCCCGTATAGGCCATATAAGGGAGTCCCCCCCCCCCCAAGCGATCTTCCGACGTCAAACAAAGCCAAAGGCCAAAGTAAAAAAGCTTAAGAAGTCAGATAAGGGCGAGCGCTAAGCATTTCTTTCCTGTTCACGTAGTTTCTACCTGCAGCCTAACTTCTTTTCCGATTCAAATTTTTTGGTCCCTTTAAATAATGACACAAATTGAACTGCAAAGACGTCCTAACTTCTTTTCCGATTCACATTTTTTGGTCCCTTTAAATAAAAGACACAAATTGAACTGCAAAGACGTTTAATGAATAAACGTAAACGTTCGCCGTATAATTAAGCACATAGTAACTGGTTCTAATATTTACGATACAACAATATAATTTTACAAGAGAAACGTATTAGGATTTTATCCACAACCTTAAAAGTGAAAAACACATCACACGATTCAAGGTTTCACTCTGGAAGTGAAAGGATAAAGGTAATATGTGTGAAATGAAAGCTTATGACGTGTATTTTCCTGAGGTACTGTCCATTATACAAAGTGGTTCAAATTTTTGAGTCTGTGGATAAAATCCAAAAGTATGGTCATTAAAATGAGAACTTCTGAGCAGACTACTTTCAGGTGTTGATTATCATTTTGATGCTCCATAAGCCAGCGATTCTAACTGATTTTGAACCATGCACAGAGGGATAAATTGTTCAAAACAATATTCTCGAGCATTACTTTCGTTTGCGTCCTGGTTGCTTCCTAATATTTTGAAAATAATATTTGGGGATTAACTTTTGTTTTTTGTTTTTTTTGGTAAATTATGATTCGAGTACTTTTGGAAAGAAAACGTTTCAGTTAAACAGATCTTCGCCGCGAAATTGATGCATTGTCATGTGTGCTTCATCAATGCAATTTTCCTCAGTCCACAGCATCCTTAAAATTTCAACAGCGATGCATGTTGAATAACTACATAAAAAGCCACAGTGTAACTTCTCACTCGACTTCGTTTTTACTTGGAAAGGTCTCCAAAAGTTTCTTTTGATCGATTCGGGATTGGGATAGATGTTGGAATATTTCAAAAGCCTCTTTTTTCCGACAGTACCTGGACCTTGCTCGCTTTGATACTCCGTTTAAGTAATCTTACACTTATATATGGACAAAAATAGCTTAATGTTGTGACAAATGACACTCACTTTGGATGACTTTACGTTCCTGTGCCCCTTGAATACCAATATGGCTTGTTAGTGAGCTTCCTGTCAAACTCTAGTTTTTAAATTTGTTCGACATTTATTCTATAGGTATAAAAAGCATCATCTACAATCCAAAGTAAAAAAAGCTAAAGAAGACATATTAGAGCGAGTGCAAAGCCTTTCTTTGACGCAGATCGAGCTGCAAAGGTTTTTACTTTACGCGACCTGAAAAAGCACTTAGTAACTGGGTTTAAGATTGACGATATGTAAACGATGTAATTATACCAGGGAAACACTTTAGGATTTTATTAGGCAATACTATCTGTTGTCGTTGTTTATTGCCCGATAATAGAAAATATAAGGGAAAAGTTCCCTTTGCTAAGTTCAAGGGTGTGAAGACTATCTGAATATATGCCTGCAAATTATCAGCACTTTTCCTTTTCCACCAATTCACTGCGATTTCCATTAGTACGATGATGTAAGGTGAAATAATGAAATGGCGAAAACATAATTGTAACAATATCTAAGACACCCAGGCTACTCTTAGATCTATAATGTTGCTTTATTAAGTTTAATTCTACAAGAGTACATCACTTTCAGTTCCTATTTTTAATTCCCATTTTTTTCCATTTTAACTGTTCAAGCTTCTTGCGTCTTTTGGCTTCTTCTTTTTCTTCCTACTTCCACCTAGCAATTGAAAAACAACTGACTTGTTTTGAAATTCACCACAACAATAGCAAAAACGTCCGACAATTAAAACAACGGTAATGTATGACCGTCCAGGTGAGTGTCGTCCTGGGAATGACTCTTTATGGTCACATTATATATTGACTGACGTTTCGACAACCTGAGCGGAAGTCATCATCATCATCGCCAGAGTCCCAGTCGATGCAATGTTAAAATTTGTATTAGCTATAAAACTGTCGACTGGAGCGACTTATGTACGTACGGGATACACCCCATGAAATTCATAGATCCCATCTAAGTGAATTGCACAGATCTGTTCATTTGATAAATGCGATGATCTGCTCTCTGGGGCCGTCAGTCCGCACAGAAACTCCATCCACTATTATTTCAAAAATTGATACATTTTAGACAAACGAGGACAGCTTACCAAGGAACGCCTACTTTGACACCACCTTTGCCAGCGCCAACGCCAACTTTTTTTCCACCAACTGTGACACCAACATCAACCCCATCTTTACCAACATCGACACCAACACCGTCTTTATCACCACCAACATTAACGCCAACAGCAGCATCTCGCTCAACAGCTGCATCTTTAACCAAAGGGCTCGGGTTCCTAGAAGTGGGGAAGACAAAGTTAGTGTGCAAAACGGTAACCACTTTTTCACTAAATTACTTTCTGCGATTTGCATCAAACGCTAAACGTATTTGTTATATAATTTAAAAAAAAATACAGAGAAGAGATTCGGTCTGGATTCAGGATTAACAACATTTGCATCCTCTTATAATCCCTTCTAAGAAGAAATGCAAATTATACCTCGTAATTACAAGTGACATTCCTTTATTAACGACAATTTACTTTTGATGTAATTGTTACTGTGGTTTTGGCCAATATTTACCTCGCCTTCAACTCAGTAAATATTCGCCAATATTTACTTCGCGTTCGACAAATAATTGTTAAATAGAGGTACTTAGATAGCCCAATATAAAAATAATATAAAAATATAAAAATGATCAATTTAAATATGTATATTTAATGAAAGGCAGATTAGCTTCTTACCCATTTTCAGGGAACAACAGGAACACGAATGCTACGCCAAAAAGCAGCATCAAAGGACATTTCATCTTGCCGTATTTGTGCCTAAAACATGAATAAGGACACGTTAATTACAACTTGCGGTGTGTCCGTCCATCGTTAAAAAATTATCGACCTTAAGGTAGATTAGCTTTCACCGAATTAACTACTGTTCCAACAGAATCATGCCATCTATTTCTTAATTTTGAGTCTGATGAAATCCTAAAGTGTGACCATTCATTACTGAGCAGTATTTTGCTGCGGTTCGCGTTTTGTTATGCTCTACAAGTATGAGCATTAAGTATGACCATTCAAATTAAAACCTCAGGCCAGCACTTTGCTGTGGTACTGTGTATCACGCTGTAAAAGGTGGTTCTAAATTTTCAGTCAGTGGATAACATCCAAAAGTATGACATCCAAATGAAAGATACTCTGACCAGTACAGTGCTGCCGGTTATCATTTCCATGCTCGATATTAAGCTAGAAGTTCAAAATTTTGAGTCACTCGATAAAATCCTAAAGTGTGACTATTTAAACGAATGTTCTCGAGCATTGCTTTCATCAATCCCGCTTGTTTTATAGTCAATGTTTTTTTTTTTTTAATTTTGATCTAGGTACTGTTTAGAGAAGGAAGCGGGTTGATTTACTGTGTTTTCAGTACATCGATACACTTTTTCTTTGTCCATAGCTCTCTTTAGTTACATTTTACATGTAAGAAAGGTGAACGTTGAAAATCTAAGGAAAAAACACAACGTAAACTTACCGCTCGAATCCGGTATTACTTGAAAAAGTCTTTGAATGTTGCTTTTGTTCGATTCAGGATTAATAATCCGGCTCGGGACTGTCTTTTTCAAAAGTTGCTTGACCGACCGTTCTTCTTGTCTTGTTCTTCTTGTTCTTATACCGGTGGTGTGGATGTAATGCCCGGATGTAATGGCTCTATGTTGTATCATTTCCATTGGATGATGCCTTAGGTTGGCCTTATGCCTGGATGATCAATCATCATATGTCACTCTGAATGACTTTTAAGTTCCTGTTTTCTTGAAATAGCCTATCCATGTTACACGTTCCGGCGTGCGTCTCTGAAAGATGCCTTTATTCAATTTGGATCGCAAACTGGCTGACTGATACTACAAATAGCCCTTCTCCGACAATATTATCTTGTTCGCTTTAATACTCCATTGAAATGCTTTTAGAGTTGTATCACTTTTATTGGCTGATGCTGGGGAGTTGTCTTATGCCTGGAACATCATCATTTTGTCATTTACTTTGAATGACTTGAAGTTCCTGTGGTCCTTGAATGTTAATAAGACTCGTTTGCTGGCTTTCTGTACAAACTATTGTTTTTATATTCTAAGATCAAAATGTATTTAATACGTGTAAAAAACTGAGGAAGCATCGTCCAAGTTCCAAAGTAAAGAAGTCCGATTAGAGCGAGCAAACGAATAGAATGAATAAACATTCGCCGTAAAAAAGAGAATGATGAATGAAAAACTTTATCAAAAGTACACAGTAGACCATAGCCTACTGTCCAATGCACGTAAAAAAAAAGTTGGAGAAGTCAGATTAGGGCGAGCGCAATTAAAGCCTTTCTCTCCCATTCATGTTTCAACCCACAGCCCAACTTCCTATTCAAATGTTTGGTCATTTCAAATGACACAGATAATAATAATAATAATGATAATAATAATAATAATAATAATAATAATAATAATAATAATAATAATAATAATAATAATGCAATTCTTTATACAGATGGCCTATATCACGCAAGGTGGTTTTTAATAGGGCACTGTGAAAATATAACCACAGGCAGCCCAAGCTAAGGTTGAGAGCTGCGCATAAATTAGACTGTTTTTTCCACGCTATGCATAATAATGACATCGGCAACATTTAAGAGTTTATATGGAAATGATACAAAACGTCTCAAATTGCCACAAATCAGAAAGAAGTCGAAATAAAAAAGATTTGCCTTATTTCATTGTTTTATTGGTCATTATTGGAGGGCTTCCTGGGCTGGTTTGAAGCTTTTTGGGCGAAAAATTGAGGTTTATATTTTTCATCAGTTACTGAACGTTTAGAATTAATTAAAGGCAGGAAACAGTTTCACACTGCACCTCACTTGAGGTTCGATAAATTCCATTACAATAAACAAATCGCCCTACAACTTCAAAGGTGTATTCTTGGGTCTTGCACATACCTCTGTTCTTTCTCATGGGTTCCAGATCCTATTTTAAGCCGTCAAAAATCCCTCTTAAATACGAAACTCGCCTTTCCTGGTATGCGTTTTCATTTGAAGTGCACACATGAATCATTGCGAGCCGCGTTTCGACGACAAAATGTCCCTCAGCCGGGGACAGGCTGAGTGAGATTGTCCACAAGCAGAAGGCGACACTGCGGAGTCCAGAGAGGTCGGTTTGAGGGCCTGATAGAAAACTATCGGCACGCCCGTGAAATTTAGTCGCCTCACTTGACGCCACGAGCACGCTTTAATGTCTTCGTGCGACAATATATTAGCATAGTGATTTGTTCCGTCACATTTACCTGTTTACCGCAAAAAAAATGTTGTCGAAATTTAGAGCAGAGACGAGGAGCAGTTTCCACCTAGAAAAAAAATTGCACCGGTTTTCAAAGGAATGGAAATTGTGGTGGGTATTTTCCACGGTCACAGCAATATTTTTTTTTAGGGCAGACAACCCTATACATGGAAATTAAATAATGAGGTTGATTTGCGGGCAGTGAGCAGGATCACTTGCGCCAATACTCGGCACAAAATCATCGAATGGATTGATTAGAGTGCAGCAAAAGATAGTTCTTCGTTCGTCCCTATAACAAAATTATGCTTTTCCAAGTCAAGTGAGGCGAGTGAATTTCACGGCCGTTCTGATATTTCTCTATTTCTGTAAACCGACCTCTCTGGACTCCGCAGTGTCGTGTTTGCTAATGTCGACAATCTCACTCAGCCTGTCCCCGGCTGAGGGACATTTTGTCGTCGAAACGCGGCTCGCAATGATTCATGTGTGCACTTCAAATGAAAACGCATACCAGGAAAGGCGAGTTTCGTATTTAAGAGGGATTTTTGACGGCTTAAAATAGGATCTGGAACCCATGAGAAAGAACAGAGGTATGCACAAGACCCAAGAATACACCTTTGAAGTTGTAGGGCGATTCGTTTATTGTGATGGAATTTATCGAACCTCAAGTGAGGTGCAGTGTGAAACTGTTTCCTGCCTTTAATTAATTCTAAACGTTCAGTAACTGATGAAAAATATAAACCTCAATTTCTCGCCCAAAAAGCTTCAAACCAGCCCAGGAAGCCCTCCAATAATGACCAATAAAACAATGAAATAAGACAAATCTTTTTTATTTCGACTTCTTTCTGATTTGTGGCAATTTGAGACGTTTTGTATCATTTCCATACAAACTCTTAAATGTTGCCGATGTCATTATTATGCATAGCGTGGAAAAAACAGTCTAATTTATGCGCAGCTCTCAACCTTAGCTTGGGCTGCCTGTGATATAACAAGATAAAATTTAACTAAAATACTAAAATCCTGATATTGGAATATTAAAAAAGGATAAAGAGGGATTAAACACCTAAGTTCTACTTAAAAGTTGAAGAAAATGGAAAGCTATTTTAAAATTTAAACCTATTATGTAACGATATTCTAAAAGCATTATAAGATAGGTTTCTCATTATAAGATAGGTTTCTCATTCGCCGTACAAAAAAGAATGATGAAAGAAAGACTTTATTTAAGTACACAGTAGACAGTAACCTCCGCTCCAAGGTAAAAAGAGCAACTGGACAAGTCAGATAACAGCAAGCGCGATTCCTTTCTCTCGCATTAATATTTCTGCCTGCAGGCCAACTTCCGATTCAAATTTTGGTCAATTCAAGTTGATTGAACTCTAAAGACTTTTGATGAATGAAAATTCGTAAAACGCATAGCTATAGTAACTAGAGGTTACAAGTCACACGATTCAAGCTTTCACTGTGGAAGTGAAAGGATTAAGCCTGTATGATCAAGTGTAATCATTCAAACGAAAGCTTATGATGATACCACTTTCCTGTAACACTGTTATTTAATAAGTTTATCATGCTGTACAATGTGACTCTATTAAAAATTTCCGTCAGTGCTATAGAATCCGTTAGGGTGACCATTTCAACGAAAGCCAGCTAGCCTCTAGGTGCTTTCTAATAGCTTGAAAAAAGAAATGGGCGATTTTGGGAATCTTCGTGGAGTCAATGCATTGCTTGCTTTATCAATGCATTTTTGTCTTTTTTCAGATCTCTTAGAATTCAACAAAGATTTGTGTTGAAGTATCAATATGACATGTTCGTGCACTACCAGTCAAGTTTTCGTTTTAAAGACCATCAAAAAAAAATCCTCGTAGACAAGGTTCCAAAGTAAAAATTAAGGTAGAGATGACGAGAACCCCTTCCCCTCCCGCTCATGGGTAGGACAAGTTCCTGTTTAGGACAAGTTCAGACCCTGTTTAGAACAGCCTTGCATAAATTATATACCCCGTCGAGGACAGATCTAGAGAGGCCAAAAAGGCCATACCCTGTCCCGTAGCACGTCCCGGATAGGCCATTTGAGTCTGTGGATAAAATCCAATAGTATGGTCATTCAAATGAGAGCTTCTGAGCAGTACTTTCCGTTGTTGCTCCATAAGCCAGCGATTCTAATTGATTTTGAACCACAACGGGATAAACTGTTCATACCAGTATTCTCGAGGATTACTTTCGTTTGTGTCCTGCTTGCTTTCTAATACTTTGAAAATAATATTTGGGGATTTTTTTTTTCTAAATTTTGATTTGGGTACTTTTCGAAATAAAAGGTTTCAGTTAAACAAATCTTCGCCGCGAATCAGTCCACTGCATTCTTAAAATTTCAACAGCGATGCATGTTGAAAAAACTACATAAAAACCCACAATGTAACTTACCACTCAACTTCGTTTTTCCTTGAGAAGGTCTCCAAAAGTTTGTTTTAATCGATTCGGTATTGGAAAAGTTGTTGGAATGATATTTTCAAAAGCTCCTTTATTCCGGCAGTACCTCCTTAATCGCTTTGATACTCCGTTTAAATAAACTTACGGTTATTTGGACAAAAATAGCTCAATGTTGTAATATTTTCACTGGATGATTTTGAGGAGTTGCCTTATGCCTGAGTTGTTTATTTAATTTCACTCACTTTGAATGACTTTACGTTCCTGTGTACCGTGAGTACCAATATGACTTGTTCGTGTGCTTCCTGTCACATTCAAGTTTCTAAATTTGTTCGACATTCATTCTATAGGTATAGAAAGCATTATCTACGATCCAAAGTAAAAAAGCTAAAGAAGACAGATTAGAGCAAGTGCAAAGCCTTTCTCTCCCATTCATTTTGATCTTTTCAAATGACACAGATCTCTTAGAGTGCAAAAACATTTACTGAATGAATGTTCGCCGTATAAAAAAGTACTTCGTAATGGGTTTACGTTTCACAATACAACGATGTAATTTTACAAGGGAAACACTTCAGGATTTTTTTAGGCGATACTATCTGCAAACAGGAATGGCAATAAATTAAAGTGTTGGTGTTAGTGTTGTTAATTTATCTTTAGACTGACTTATTACTGTTTATTCATTTGTCTCCAGAGATGCTACCAGCAACAAGATTAAGGAACTTCAAAATGACACATTCTGCAATTTGCTGGCACTTGTTCGACTGTAAGCAAAAAATTTTACTCTTCTATTTACTGTTTTCCTGATGGCGTTCACAATATTCTTGCCAGACCCTCTATGCACGCGGCCATTCTGAAACCACGGCCAGTCTTCCTTGTCTGCCGTGTAACTCACCACTTCTGGTTAGTTGGCATTGTTTTGGTAATCATTTTCGCGCTATTTCGTGGATCAGTTGAATGAAACATCTTTTCACCTGTCTTCTCTGTTGCAGTGATTTAGGAAGAAATCAAATTGAGAGACTCCCCTCTCGTATCTTTGACAACTTAAAGTCTCTGACGTATCTGTAAGTATTACTTCTGGGAAAGTAGTGATTCTTTACCTGGCAGCTTTGTGTCGTAATAAAATGAAAAACATTTTGACCACTTTTTTAGTTTCTTTATTTGTTTGACTCCGGATTTGCCACATTCCTTATGCATGAAGACAATAGTCACAAGACGAGCAGAAACGTGCAAGTAACACAGAAAAGTTAATAGACGCGAGTTAAACACGTTTAGGTGTCATAGTTTATGTCATAGTTTGTGCTTTATCAAACTACGACACCTTAACGTGTTTAACTCGCGTATTAACTTTTCCTTATTATTACTGGTGTCACGCATCGACTAAGCCTCGACGTCTCTTCTTTTCCAAGTAACACAGAACCTGTAAGTTTCGTGATATTTTCCACGCGTGATCGGATCAGATAGATTTGTTGTCACGCGTTACAATACGTGCCTTAAGTGTTAGAAAATTAGGAAAGCAAAGTGAAACTATCAGTTTGATGGAGAACATTAGCATCAGTTCGCTGACTAAAAGGAAGACAGTGGCAGAAATATAGTGGTACTCCTAGATTGCATTGTTAAGAGCAGAGTCTGAGAGGTGTTTGAAATTGAAAAGCTAAGGTTTTATGATAAACATGACGTCAGCAGAAATCCGCTTTTAAAACAATAGATATAAAAACTATGCAATC
Organism: Siderastrea radians; assembly: GCA_964017195.1. Lineage (NCBI taxonomy): Eukaryota > Metazoa > Cnidaria > Anthozoa > Scleractinia > Rhizangiidae > Siderastrea > Siderastrea radians. The sequence continues at coordinate 60,768,977 of OZ024890.1, read as the reverse complement.
CGGTCACCAAGATAAGCCAATGTTAACTGCTGGTTAAAAAATTGTGTTAGGGGTGAGCGGCTATAAGTCCGTCGAAAATAGACCGCACATTTTCCGTAAAGTGAAATTTTTTTTACTATTTTGTTTGGTTCTCATTTCAGCGATTTGCACGGAAACAAAATAGACAGTCTGCCGTTCGGCCTCTTCAAGAACCTGAAAAAACTGAGGACACTGTAAGTGGTTTAGTTTGTCACACAAACCGTTCGGTTGCTAAACGGGCAAACAATGTTGGACAAAACATTGGACAATGGAAAACCATTTAAATGCTATGTTAAGAGAGGCGGCTAAACAGTAAAACATGTTCTTCCAACACGATTTTAGATGTAAATGTTTGATCGTTTAGCCAGGGCTTAAGGAACAACTTCGTAACTCTGAGTTAGATTAACCCAGTGTTCCGCCTAGGGTTTTGTGGAGTTCCTGACACGGTGATAGTCGAAGAGGGCGCTGCTTAATTTCCTCAACCCTCCAACACAACTTTAAAAGCCTTAAGACTGTGGCGATTTAACTACTGAGAAAAAAAATTTAAAATTTCGAAGAATAAGCATGCCAACATTTGTGCTGAGAAAACACCAATTTCCGTTAACAAAAACATGTCATACCAGTCATACCAAAACCAGGTAAAGCCTTGGGGGAGTCCCAAAGTTTACTGGCTTTAATTTCCTTTGATAAATTAAACACGAGTTTCGTTTGAAGTCAGCACAGGGCACTATCTTTCACCCACCTTCCAACCCCCCTCTCCAGGTTGTACAGTGTTAGGGGACCTTATATTCTTCTTTTGTGCATACCATAAATCGTTCATAGTTCTAGATACGCCTGCAATAACTCTTCCAGAGTACTCACGCATAATCCAGGTTGCGTTTCGTGTCATGTTTTTTCTTCTCTAGATCTTGAATTAACTTCTATTGTATTGTATTGTATTGTATTGTATTGTATTGTATTGTATTGTATTGTATTGTATTGTATTGTATTGTATTGTATTGTATTGTATTGTATTGTATTGTATTGTATTGTACTGTACTGTATTGTATTGTATTGTATTGTGTTGTATTGCATTGGATTGTGTTGTGTTGCGTTGTGTTGTGTTTTTTTGTGTTGCATTGTGTTGTGTTATGTTATGTTGTGTTGTGTTGTGTTGTGTTATGTTGTATTGTATTGTATTGTATTGTATTGTATTGTATTGTATTGTATTGTATTGTATTGTATTGTATTGTATTGTATAGACAAGAGTGTTTTAATAGAAAATTGACCACTTGTAAAGTTCATACGAAACCACATCCGCGACTCGAGTGGAGTATTTTACAATCCTCAATAGTGAGGATATCGATGACGTCATTTCTCGCTTTCCCACTGTTGTTTGTGCCAAAACACTCTTGTCTGTATAATAAAAAGAAAATAACACGGCTGCGCGAAGATGTGAATTTTATTTTCTCGTGTTAAAAAAACAACATTTTACTCACTCAATATTGTTTTTACCACTCGAAAATAAAATTCATAACTTCGCGCAGCCGTGTAGTATCCTCTATGCATTGCATAGTATTGCATTGCATTGTATTGTACAAGAAAAGCTTGAGAATATTTTTAGGATCTTACTGCCGAAACATTCTTAATTTATGGGAAGTCAGTTTACCACAAGAAAATTAGCACAATGCTCCAGTGTTATTGTCAATGTGAAAACAATTACGAACTTCAACACTAACCATTGTGTCTGCGTAACATCAAAATTAAACGAGCTGGTATTTTTACATTAAGTCACTCTCCTTTTGTAGATTAAATGGTCCCGCTATCACTTCTCCAGCTTCCTTGTTTTAATGTTATTTCCTTGTATGTTCTCAGGGACTTGGGTTCTAACAAACTCAAGGTTTTATCGGCCGAAATATTTCAAGGACCTTCTCTACTGAGGCAATTGTAAGTTCCACTGACAAATACAGAATACTCTTGTCCTATTTGTCTTCAATAAGAGTCGATTAGACATATGCAGTTAAGAACATTGATTGTTGCGCACCTTCCCTGGACTATCCTCAACAGTAATTGACTCTTACAATTGCATCATAATTTAAAAGTCCTTCAGGTGAGTCATGAATAGTTGTGACCCCCACGCGACATATAGCTTTTTACTCTCACATACTTCGTTGTGTATAGGTTTGGCCAAATTGACAACAGCAATTCAGAGAGCACTATTTCCTAACTCACATCCATTTTTTCTCGTAGAATACCATTCACTTTTGAAGCAAAACTACGACAGTTTTTCCCGGAAATGTTTAACTTTCCTCTTGTCGTCTTTTCTCTATGCATACGACTGTCACGGCTGTCTTCCCATAGGCCAATCGAAATCCAGTCTTTGCGATCAAAATATCAATTTTACATTCCAATTATAGATAAATAAGCCCATTTAAAATAGATTGCTACCCTCAACGCTACTTCTGAGATTCATTTTTAATTCTGTATCTAGAGATGTGGGTGGCAATTTAATAGAAGTACTGGAACCTGGTGTATTTCACACGATGACGTTCGTGCAAAACCTGTAAGTCATTTATTGGGTAATGGGCGATTGAATAAAATTTGCTACTGACTTGGTTTGGTTCAGTTTGATTTGATTTAAATAAATTAAAACAGCAGCCAACTAAGACTATCAACTTAATATGTCATCAGTGGAAGACTTTTTCCAAGTTGTATTAAAAAACCCAAAACGTATACAGTAAAAAGACGCATATGCGAAACGGCTGGATTACGAACCTTTAAACGAACCTGTTGCAGCTTAAAATTGAAACAGACTTTTATTTGAGAAATCGTTTTTACTGATAATGTCACAAAGAATCTGTTGTGAGACTAAGAAAAGACCTAAAGAAAGATCTCGCTCTGTCCTCTGTTTTGTTTGTTTGTTTGTTTGTTTGTTTGTATTTATAGTAAGCAAATACTATACGTTCATGACACAGATGTAAGGGTCCACAACCATACTGAATAAGTCTTCCGACCAGGGAGAAGTGTTTTTACCCTTGAAAAGAAAAGAACCTATTCAAAAACCTAAAGAGCCTCATTCCTCAGTAGACACCAAATATATAAGACTCTTTTCAGGAAAATGTTGCTTCTTATATGCAGGTTGTACTGGACATCAAAGTTTGCTTCTTAAGACATACGACCGCAGCACAATCTAGTTCGGCTTGACTTCAATAGGTGTTTTACTGGTCACTGAGTATCCGGTTAAATTTATGCTTTTCTTAAAAAATGCTCGGTATCTATTATTAATAAAAGAACGTTCTGTCCTAAAAGAAATAACTGCCGTCGCCGCCGCCCCCAAGAAGGAGCCTTGTTGGGGGCGGCGGCGGCCGCAAGCGAGGAATTAACGGTCTCAAAACCCCATTAAATCCCAAAAGAGCACACATACGATGTAACTGAAAGTAAGTGAACTGTATTTATCTGGCTTACAGTAGATCCCAACTTGGGATAAAAAGATGCAATATTCGGTATTTTATGGAGCATTTCTCGCGATTACTTGAATCAGGCCGAGGTCAGCAGTTACAAATTACAGTAAATGTATGAGATCAAATAGCGTATCGTGACGTCACCCGGCCTCAAACAGTCCGGATTGTCTGCCTGTCCTGACATATGAGAACATACGCCGCTGGCAACAACAACCATCGCAGCCCTTTACCGCCGGCAAGCCTGCGAAGTTGACTTGAGTTCAACTTTGCAGGCACGTCAGCGTTTCTTCCGGAACGCCGGCGAAAAAAAAAATTATGTGAACGGGACCGGCGAACCAGCGACAAATATATCCCACAATTCATTACGTCCAAAATGGCGGATACTGTGGACGTAGAACACGTTTTAGTGCGCTTTTCTACGTTCACCAGGGGCACGTCCCAGGTACATCTGCACCAACAATGCGATACACCTGGGACGAACAATCACATCAACCGGTGACTACAACACAGGCTATCGTAGGTAGGGCGGCGGCATATGAGAACCAGGCTTTATGGTCAGTTTGCTTAGCCGTCCGATGAAAACTGAAACAAACAGCATACACATCTGACCAGTGTGATATTCGTGACAGCTTTGACAAATTTGGGCAGCCTGTAATGAGACTCCATTTATCAATTTCTAATTAAACAATGTCGTGTTTTTAGGAATCTTGGATATAATAAAATAACAAGCATCCCAAAAGACAGTTTCGGTAATCTTAAGGACCTGAAAAAGCTGTAAGTAAATCTGAAAAGAAAAAATGTTCTGAAAATGTGTTTCATTTATCCCTGTTCTCGAAAGGTGTAAGGGATTACGTCTCCACTCCAGCCCCGTTCCAGCCCCAGTTCCTGTATCTCCTGTATCGCACCCTTTAAGCCCCAATATCAATATGCATATTCTCCTTAGTGTTCTCCATATATATCTTATGGTACTACTTGGGAGAATTTGCACAAACATCAAGACATTCCACGTTTGGTGAACATTTCCTTTATTCTCGTGACCTGTATGTCTGATCAAGTAGGGATATTGTAACGAGAAAATAGATCCTTATCACTATCGGGGCCTAAAGGGTTAATCTCTAAGAACACGACATCATCATCGCATTTTATAGACCTCACAGAAAACATTTTGGAAGTACGACCTGCACTCTAAGTTTCATTGTCATACCTTTGGTATCAACTGGAGTTTAGGACGGGGGAAGAGCGCCGAAGAGCCCTGTACCATCTTTCTTGATTTTCTTCCTAAATTTTGATTTTCTTCCTAATTTGTTACTCTTTGTTGTCTTTTATCACCTTATTTACGTAGGTATTAGGTCACTTTTTGCATTGAGTATTAAATTGCTGAAAAACTTTTAGGAATTTGATCAAAAACAAGCTCTCTTCACTCGAGGATGGTCTTCTACAGAACAACGTCAGACTTGAACATCTGTAAGTACCTATATCAATATATTGTACCTGGAGTTGAAAGAATTAAACGGTTCCGTTAGGCTTCTTATTTATAATAAAGCGTTATCTTAGTTTATTTATTTCAAGTGATTATAAAAGCAAAATGATTATTCGAACAGACTGCATGCATAGGTGTTCTCTCCAAAACAGGGAGTTAGGCGATAACCTGTTGACAGGGATTTCAGCCAACATCTTCAGCAACCTAACATCCATGCAAGTTTTGTAAGTATATTTTTGCGAACGTATAGTTTTCTAAAGGCTCACACACGATGCATGTAAATTCCTGATTCTACATCAGGATTGTTATATACTGATAGCTGCGTGCTATGATGTCAGAGATGGACACATGGCGAAATTCAGAAGTTAGGACCAATGTAATTCTCCTCACTGATCTCCACGTATTTTCGTATGGTACTAGTTGGGAGAATTTGATTTAGTCAAAAAAGTCTACCTTTGGTGCTCATTTTATTTATCCTGCTGACCAGGACCTGTATGTTTGACCAAGTATTGGTATTGTAAGGGAAGGCTTGAACGGAGTAAAATGGAAATCATAACGTGGAACAAAGACATGGAATTATCCAGCAAGTAATTATCTCTGATTTCCTCGATGTAGTGCTAACTTAACCTGTGCAGGGGGAGGGGTGCCTGGCACATGAACCCCCTGGGTGCCAAGCATTTTTTCCCAATATGAACGTTTAATTCCACATTCGTAGGGCGTAATCTTGTAGTCTACTCCATCCTGTTTATTTGGGTCGACAGCATCTTTAGGTAGCACTAAGTGTGATCGTAGTGTTGTATCAGGCTTGAAAACAGCTACTATATTCCATTTGTATTTTTTGATCTTTTTGTGCCGAGCATGTTCGTTCGTGCTAAGCAATGGTTTAGCTCTGTTTGCTAGGCACTGAGGAGTAAGAACTAAGTCAACTTCTTGTGTAATTAATGTTTGCGTTCATTTTCTTCAGAACATTGGGTTTTAATCAATTCAGAACAATCCCTGAGGTAGTTGCTTCCATGACCAATCTACGACAACTGTGAGTTGCTAAAGATATTATTTTTAAAATTTGTGCAAAATATCATGTACGATGTAAATCTATAGAAAATCATAAGCGCAAAATAAAACTAAGAACAGCATCTTACAACCGTGGACATTTTTATTCTTCGCTTGCATACAGTTTATAATACGACGAAGACGCAGACAGTTTATAATACTACAAAGAAGAAGCGCGCAGTTATATTCACATTATATGTCATACAGATATTTTACCATTGTCCAAAAAGCATATATTGTCACCCATCAATTCTTATTGTTACTAATCAATTCTTAGAATTTAATGAACCTAATGTGATCTACCTAAGACTAATAAGAGTTAGGATTTGGGTTAGGGTGAGTGATAGGTTAGTGTACGGGTTAGCTTTAGGGTTAGTGTTGGGGTTTTAGGTTAGGATTGGGATTCTTGTTGGGGTTCGGCTTTCCGTTCCGGGTTTGGGTTTAGGTTAATGTTAGAAATACGGGTTGAGTTTAGGGTTAGAGTGAGGTTTGGGGTTAGGGTTATGTTTAGGGCTGTTTAAAATGTTATGGACAATTCTTTTACGGGTCGTCTTCCATTACTTGTTCTTTTCAGTTGAATGTGTGCTGTAAGGATCTTTCGTTTGTTTTTCTGTTTAAGGGACATATCAACAAACAACATAAGTCTTATTCCAGTTGACCGGTTGGCAAACCTGACTCAACTGAAACTTTTGTAAGTAAATTTTCCTTTGAAAATTTACAGTATACACCTAAAAAATATTTACGTAGCTGCCCAGGATTGGAACGAAATATAAAGGGGCTGCGAGTTTTTTGTAAATCCAAAAGCAATCAGGTACAAGACGTTTGTTGAACAAGGACTCAATACGTCACGTCATTTTAATCCCCAAAGAACCTCATCGATCCTCGCAAGTATGAATGACAGTAAGATATATAGCAAAATAGCTGACAATGGAACCATACCACTGGAAGAAATGACCGGAATTTGGCCATTAGTCATGCTGCTTTTGGCGGGGTCTGTGGCCTTTGGTGGGGTTTGTTACTTTTGGCAGGTATCTCTTGCCTTATCTCATCTTCCGACAAATATACCTCACAATTAATCCATAACAGTATAAATCTCTATTAGTATTCATTCTTTTCTGCAGATCACTGCACCGAAACATGATCAGCTCCATAACAAGTGAGACGTTTTCTAACCTTACAAACCTCGAGTTTTTGTAAGTTAGAAAGAAAATTGTTGCTTTACCTTTCTTAACCAGTTAGAATTAAAATGGTGGTTTGGCGGCACTCGTTTTCCTGCGATTGACAGCACTCAGATATATTGATTTGCTTTGAGTTTTGAATAGTTCATTGTTTACGTCTGCTGGCCGCAGTAATTTCATTGGTTTTTATGTTACGACTGTTAGTTGAGACCGCTTTAACCAGATCGCCAAGAACTTTTTCCTTTCAATGTCATGTTTTCTCTGTTTTCAGTGTCATGTTTTCTCTGTATACAATCCTAAGCTATTGAATTGTTTCTCCTTTTGTGTCATTATGTCGTCTAGGTTACCATTGTAATATTCCCGTTTCCAACTTTTGTCCTTAAACACAATTTTCTACATTTCAATCGTATTTGCAGGTTGTTGAATAGAAATCAACTGAGCAGGATTCCCGACAAAGCGTTCTTAAATCTGCAGAAGTTGAGAGTACTGTAAGTTCTTTGCTAGTATTCGACCTAAACGATCGCACAGTTGGGTGTACTCCCTAATGTAGAAAGCTAGGGACTAATTCATCACTTTTATGCTTGACTTATGCTTACAGCATGCTGAGCGATAACAAAATACGTAATGTCGGATCCAAGGCATTCAAAGTAGGGAATTCAAGTTTGAAAATGTAAGTATTCAGACCACACTGCATATGGTACGTGAATTAGCTGTAATTAAGTGGTTTATAACATCCGTCTTGTAAAGGTCAGTGACTCACCATTGTCAACTGTTTCAGGCATGTGGTTGAAACAGATCAAACTAAACTAGACTCTGAAGATGACCTCGGCCGCTCAGGTTGTCGAAACGTCAGTCAATGTCACCACAAACAGTCTATCAATTCTCAAGATTACGACCCCACGGACCATCATACTTCCAGACTTATAATATGACTCCTGGGTTCAAATCAGTTAAAGTGTTACAGTAACTAAGCAGACGCCTAATTTAGTAGAGTTTTGTGGGAGAGATAACTAAGTTGTTAGTTTCCAAATGTTCAGTGGTTGCGGTGCATTAGTCGTTAGTTTACCTTAACGACTGAACAATGGACCAACAGACCAATTTCATGTCGCGTGAAAGATGTGTTTTCGTCCCTAATATAGTTTCGTAAATCTCATTACACTTCAACAGCTATTTGATACGCACAGAACTACGAGCAGTTGATTCAGAGTCAGGGGAAGGTCTCGAAGGTCTGACTACCAAAGTGTAAGTATCCGATCGATAGCATTGCTTTTTTCCTTCTATTCAATATATGGTGGAGTTCTGTTTAAAGGTATATTTGACGTAGCATATATTTTCAGATGGAAAACACAACAACACTGATCACCAGAGAAAAGTTCTTTTTCACCGTTTCCCTTACGCCCATCGAGGTGTCCACAATTCTCCTCTCACCTACATGGCCTAGTCTCAGATCTTGATTAGTTCTTGAACAGATCTTGATCTTACCCCGACAATTCTTCTCCAGAGTATTCGGTTTCCCCCCTTCCTCGAAAACCATGAGTTCCTAATTCAGTTCCATATATGTCTATTTCACATATTTACTCTGAGTGTTTTAGTGGGAGGCAGCGTGGCCGAGGGGATAGGGTGCCGGACTTGAAATCAGGAGGTCAGGGGTTCAAGTTCCACTCTGAGCACTAGCTGGGGTGGTTCTCAGTAGCCCTAAGTTCAACTCCTCGGCCACGCTTGTAAAAAGCCAACTGGTCTGCCTCCTTGCCAGTTGGGGTACTTAAAGCTGTTATGTTTATTTACAATGTATTTCTTTTATTGTCCCTGAAAAGCCCCGCACGGGGAGTGGTTAAGTTATCACCATCATCATCATCATCATCATCATTATTATTTCCATCCATTTTCCCGACGATTTTTTTTTATTTTTTGTGTTTGGTTTTCTTCCTTCTTCGGAAACCAGTTTGCCCTTATTCAGTTGCAAGCGAACTGCACTTGAGCTTAACCTGTAAGTGATGGTGAATTCCTCTTTAAATATTACATTCTTATTCTGCAGAAGCATGAGTGACGGACAAATCGGCTCAATGACATTTAAGGACTCGAATGGTTTGGAACGCTGCAGAGTACACCTGTAAGTAGTGTTATTGTCATAATCATTCTCGTTGTCGTTATTATTATCATTATCGTCATTATTATTGGCAGCAACCGGAAGTAGAATATTTCCCTGTTTTAAAAAGATAATTTGACGCCATCAAAAGCATAGTGGTGGCCCACTGACCACCAAAGCATGAGTATTCCAGTCTTTGGTGATCTCAGCACAAGCCAACAAAGGGAAGAGCCAACTTCTGATTGATGTCTATGGCTCACAAATGTCTATGCTTAAATTTGTATGCATGTTTTAATTCGCTCTTGGAGTTAGTCAAACAATGATTTGGGCAGTGTGGTGCTGACTTTTGAGTTTTTAGATAAAAATCAGAATCTTAATAAAGAGTGACCACTTAAATGAAAACTCTTCAGCAGTACTTAATAGTGGTAACGTTAATTTTTCAATAGTTGTTCTCATAAAGTTAATATGAGAATTTCTCTTCAATAAACGTCTCTCTTAGACCATCTCTGATTATGTCAAGTCTTCCATTTTGTCTTCTTGCCACCCTTATTTCTTGATGATTTATTATTGCATCTTTGATGTCAAACAAACCCTTTTGATGGATCCTTTGCCTCCATTTTTCAGCTATTATTTCTTTTCTTTATATTTTATATGTTTTAAGTGGCGTTGGAAATAGCGACGAGGGATATATCCAAATAGATGATGTTGATGACAGTGCAATCGGTGTCCTTCGAAATGCTTTACGTCAATCTGGGTTCGCAAAGCTATCAGAACATAACCGTAGATTTTTCCCATGTACTGCTGGAACATTTGTCAATTCATCGGCTAAGGATCCAGATTGCCAAATGTGTCCTCCAGGTGAATGTAGATACAATGTTCTGTAATTAATACTGCTGCAATACTAACAGTAATAATACTAGTATCAATCAAGTTTTGCATTCTTTTGTTTGTTCTTTGCTCATTCATTCAATTATTTATTTATTTAGCCAGTTGTCAGTCAATCAGTCAGCCATCATTCATTGATATATTTAAATTGCAAATATATTAATCTATTCGCTAAATGATTCATTCAAATACATTCATTTCCATGTATTCTTATTTGATTTGCAGGTGGTTATTTTTCAGAATCCTTGGCATTTGTTAGCGATGGGTGCAGAAAATGTCCAAATGGCACTTTCGTTTCCCTTTATAACAGACCAGGACGACGAGCAGTAGATTGCACAGCATGTCCTCAAGGTTAGCGCAAAAAAATTAACTGATTAAGTATATAACTATACGAAAATGCGTGGAAATGTATAGACACTGCAGTGACCTCAGGAAAAATTTGCTAATATGTAGTTTTTTAGTGTTCTCGAAGGCAATTCTTGTTTTATGACAAAGAAATATAATACCGGGTTTCGCCTTCTTTATTTTAAAAAAGTTAGTAGTATATCCTCCAGACTTTATTCTACGATTTTCCACTCACCAACAGTCTGTTACAGTCTCAGTTAAACATCCCCTATTTTTTGTCGCCTAATTGTATTTGAATCCCCTTCTCGTTCCCAGTGTTAGCCGTTGATTACCAGCAGTTTTATATCTCGTTTTCAGTTTGTTTGTTTTTTTTTTGCTAGCGTAATGTGTGCAATGTTACGTTTTTATCACTATTTTTTCCCTTATTTTACAAAGGAACAGACACCGATTCGTTTGCCGGGCTTCGTGCGTGCAACTGCTTGAAAGGTTTTTATCGCACACACATGTTTAAGGGTTGTCAGTCCTGTGAAAAAGATGGACTACAGTGTGTAAACGACTACGCCACGCTTAAACCAGGCTTTTGGTGGAAATGGTATAATGACATTTACAAAGGATACTACCGGAACTTTACGTTAAACCTGCTTTCGTCGAATCCTTCGTTTTACAATGACTTGGTTGAATACTCATTCACAATGCCTATGCCTCATGCGTGCCCAAGGAGGGAATCATGCCTTGGGGGTATGGATTCTAATTGTGAAGAAGGATACGAAGGACCCATGTGTGAAGTTTGTGGTCATAGGTACTACAAACGCCTTCAGACCTGCAAAAAGTGTCCATCAAAAGCATGGATGGCAGGACAACTGACCATCACTATAGTTCTATTATTGATTCTGATTGCAGTGGTGGTGTGGACAAGTATAAAGAAAAACAAAGAAAATAGACAACGTCCTCCAGTAGACATTATCTTGGCCAGGCTGAAAATCATCATTGGATTTTATCAGGTCACATTTGGATTGCTGGAAGCTTTCTCGTTCATAAAATGGCCAGATTCTTTGTCTTTCATAGCGAAGTATTCAGAACTGCTTCAGTTAAACGTTCTTCAGATTGCGCCTTTGCACTGCCTTTTCCCGCAGTTGAAAGTGGATGCATTCGGAAGTTTGTTTGCCATGCTGGCGATGAACGCAGCCGCTGTTTTGTTTGCAGCTGTAGCTTATGGGGTGAGGAAGTTTATGATCGTACGACAAAGTCACCTAGAAAGCGACTCCAAAGCCAAGCAGATTTCTCAGACCAAGGAACTTATCTACAGAAACCTGTTTTTCTTTCTGTTTGTCACTTACCTTAGCACTTGCTCGAAGACTGCAAACGTCCTCCCCCTTGCTTGCCGTAAGATCTGTCATGATGACTCAAGTGAAATTTGCTTTAAATACCTCAGATCGGACTTCACCATTGAGTGTAGCAGTCCACGATACAAACGTTTGGTTGGCGTAGCATATTTTGCAATCGCCTACATTATCTTCTTACCGCTTGCCTCCTACGTGGTTCTTTGGAGGCAAAACAGAAAAATAAAAACAATGGAAGACAACGAAAGGCAAAATCAAAACTTCAACGAGGAACTGGCATCTGGCATGCGATTTCTTTCCGAGAATTACACCGCCAGGTCGTGGTACTGGGAACTTGTCGAGACTGTCCGCAAAGTGATATTAACATCTGGTCTGATTCTCGTAGGAGGAGAGAGTAGAGCGTATGTTGGCTTAGCTTGCGTTATATCCGGACTCTACGGAATGTTTTTTGCCTACATGAGACCAGTTGAAGATCCATTTGAAAACAAACTGATGCTTGTATCTCTGGCTGTTACGTTTGTCAATTTGGGCATTGGCGCTGTTAGTAAAATCCCCAAAGAAAATGTCCCAGCGTCCATCGATCCTTACGTGGACTCAGTCATGTTCAACATATTGGTGATAGGAGCAAACACCCTGGTGATGGGGTTACTGGTTTGTAAGTATCGTTTTGGTCGTAAATTCTATTGTATGTTATTTTAGTGATACGTTCCTTGTTACGAGTTTCGTTAAAGGAGTGGTTCGTTTGTAGACGGAACGCAGGGTTGTCGGTAACAGCAACAAGCAGATTTATTCCAAGATGAAAGTAATCTTTACAGCTTAGGGCACTACTGCTATGTCACACAGACTCTTCTAACAAGGCACACAGCTCGGTACACAGCTACTTCACTAGGTTCGGCACACGGCACGGCACACAGCCACTTCTCAAAACTCTTTAAAACTCTCCTTTTGTAGACTCACACGCTCTTACTTATATACATATCACAACAAGTTCTAGAAACTTCTACGAAACCTATTTTTAGTAACATTACATTATTACTTACTATTTAAAGAAATCACATAAGCATTTAAATGACTAAGCACTTTATAACGTCCTAGATAGTTCTATGGAATGTTCTGGAAGGTACTGAGTGATACTAGACAATTTTCGTAACATAACCCCCTCTCAAAAACCCCCTCGCAAAATTTCTGCTACCAACGAAAAATTGTCTGAAAGTATCAGTCTGAGAATAAGTCTAATAGTTGTTCTCACTCTGTTGCTCGGCTCAGGTTGTCAGCTCCAACATTTTCTGATCCCTTACTGGTCTCCACTAACTTCTGATGCATCACCTTAATCTGGAGCAGCATCCTTGAGTAATTTAAGTGACTCCTCCGCACTCCCTTTATTTGTGTTAGTCTCCTCAGAATGACTGGGGTCATCTGCTGCTCTAGCACCTGGCACATTACCAATGACAAGATCGTAGATCGCATGGGGAAGACATTCTGCTTCAACAATACCAGTGAGATAAAGGGTATCCACATAAATCCTCGCAACTGGAACTTTCCTCACTGTACCATCGATTAGTACCATATGGTCATATTCGCCAGTGTACTGTTCCTCGGCGACAAGCTCCTTCTTAACAACAACACCACTGCAACCAGTGTCTCTGAGAACATTAACGCTTGTATTTCCTACTTTGCCTTTCACTACTGGCATCCTATTTTCGGCTAACGGCTGAACACACACACTACTCACAACGGGGACTGATTTTCCACAGGCTAACATTAACTGGTTATCTTGAATACACGACTCCAACTCTTCTTTTGTAGCTCGTACCAGGGGCGACTGAACTAAACAGCCAGCGCTAATGTGATCACGGGGCACAGGGTTACTAATCTTGGTCTGACCTCCTGGTCTCAGTCCACTAGATTTACAGTTACGTGCCTCATGACCTTGCTTGTTACACAGATAACATCTTCTTACTCCATTCTGGCAGTTGAAAGACTTATGGCCTCGGCCATTACACTTAAAGCATCTTACTGTTGAACTATCACTTAGTGTTCTCTCAGACTCATCATCATCTGTCTCCTCAGGTGCCTCATTCTTTACAGGGTTGAACACATGCTTACCATGTGCTTCTAAATACTGGTCAGCTATCTTAGCAATCTGATCCAGGTTTTGAGGTGCCCTCTCACGTAAATGAACAGCAAGTTCCTTGGGACATGAATTAATAAACTGTTCTTTGACAATCAAATCCCTCAAGCCTTCAAAACTCTCAGTAGTTTTAGAAAGTTCAATCCACCTCATAAGATACTTGGACAAACGGACAATAAACTGGTCAGGGCTCTCATCAGACTCAGGTTTCGACAATCTAAACTTACGGCGGTATCCATCCTCCGTTAAATCATACCTCTTCATTAGAGCCAGCTTCACTTGATCATAATCCACAGCAGCTTCTTCTGATAAACGAGAATAAACATCCAGTGCCCGGCCAGACAACAAGGCACTCAACTTGGTAGCCCAACCGGTCTTTTCCCACTTGGCATTGGTTGCAAATCTCTCAAAGCGTTGACGATATGCGTCCAGATCATCCCTGCCGTCAACAAATGAGGGTAGCTTAGGAGTCTTGGCACGCTCCTCTCTATTAGCTACTCGATCAGCAAGGTTATGCTCCTGTCCTAAACGTGCAAGCTCCAACTCATGTTCTCTCTTAGCAGCCTCCATGGCCTCTTTCTGTTTCAAAAGCTCAGCCTCAAGTTCTAATTTTCTTAGTTCACGTTCTTGCCTTCTGGCTTCTCTCTCCTCATCCTCTCTTCTACGCCTTTCCTCCTTCTCTTCTTCTTCTTTTCTTCTCTCTTCCTCAAGTTGTCTACGCTTCTCTTCTCTCTCTTCTTCTAATTTCTGTTGCTCTTGAACGAACGCAAGCAGTTTTTCTCCTTCCAATCCAAACTTTTCGCCTAACTGCACTAGTTTCTCCATGATGCTTCACAGTACAATCTCAGTAAACACACAGTCAGAACGTCTTCCACGTGTTTCGTAAACCACACTCGACGGCTTGTACTGATCCTTTCCTGGTTACTATGGTCCACAAAACGATTCTTTTACTCCTCCCGGACAGGCCCCCAATGTTACGAGTTTCGTTAAAGGAGTGGTTCGTTTGTAGACGGAACGCAGGGTTGTCGGTAACAGCAACAAGCAGATTTATTCCAAGATAAAAGTAAACTTTACAGCTTAGGGCACTACTGCTATGTCACACAGACTCTTCTAACACGGCACACAGCTCGGCACACAGCCACTTCACTAGGTTCGGCACACAGCACGGCACACAGCCACTTCTCAAAACTCTTTAAAACTCTCTTTAAAACTCTCCTTTTGTAGACTGACACGCACTTACTATATAAATATCACAACAACTTCTAGAAACTTCTACGAAACCTATTTTTAGTAACATTACATTATTACTTACTATTTAAAGAAATCACATAAGCATTTAAATGACTAAGCACTTTATAACGTCCTAGATAGTTCTATGGAATGTTCTGGAAGGTACTGAGTGATACTAGACAATTTTCGTAACATTCCTTTTAAACCTCCAACGTTATCTTTACCAGCTTAAAAAAATACCACGGCAATAAACCTTTGAAAGGAAGCTGGAACAGATTTTCAAATGCAAACAAAATTTTCGGCTACGATAGAAGTGATGATATGTGACTGTGTACCTCGCACGATTGATTTCTTTTATCTATACAAGCTCTACATATAGCTAAAAGTTTATTCTAGCGTTCTTCGATTATATTAGACCAGTCGTAGTGCATTACATTATATTATATTCATTACATTGCATTACATTACATTACATTACATTACGTTACGTTACGTTACATTACATTACATTACATTACCTTATGTTAGACCAGTCACAGTGCATCTGTCTGCTCAGTCGTAGTACATCTGACTGGTATCGTGGGCTCAACAGCGAGGACAGAGGAACCATGGTGTTAATCCGTAGGTCATGTGACTTTTCAAAACTAATCAAATATCTTTGTTTTAATCTCAGTTCAGTACACAATCTACCTTTACCACTTCATCAAAGAATGGCGCAAAAATCCCCAATGGTCCATGTCCTGCTGTCTGGCCATGCTGCTTCCTCTAAACAACCTACAGGGAGAAATCCGAGGTTTGATGGGAAGGAATGTGATGAGACAACAGCTGCAGAGTGGAAGGATAGGCATGCCTTCCGTGGCTGGTACAGTTAAGGACACAGGAGCTATCGATTTTGCGTTAGACGAAGGTGACGAAGAGTCTCTGGGGAGTCAGGGTAACCATGGAAACCGGCCACATAGTCCAGAGATAGTCACAAGCCTTCCAAATGCCTCCATGACATCACCACTTGTTGTTCTTCATCAGCCGAACACACAGGACACTCCGCTGTAAAGAAAAAAAGAAAAGGAGGAACACGAGGCTTGACTATTGTCAAGATTATACAATGTCAGATAACACATATAATCAGCACGTTAAAAGGACAATATGAAGTCTAATAAAAGGGAATTAAAAGAATAGAAGGGGATTTACAATAAATAAACTCTGTTAAAAATATCAGGAAATTGCAGATCAAATCGAGAGCAACAACAGACACAACAGCACACTTTACTACCTTCAATACTTGGTCACTAGGTAATAGTTAATAAGAAAAACCTGTAAAGCAATTAAAGCTGAGTTATTAAAACTAATATTAACGCGTATTAGGTAGGTTGGCAATAGCTCTTGGAAAAGACAAAAAAGGGTTATTTAATTCGCTCAATTACCAATTAATTAATTACAAAACTAAACAACAAAAAAGAGGAAAAGGGAAATAAGAAGTACCCAGATAAAAACTCATATAAAGCAATTAATTGTCATAGATTAGCCGTTGTAGGAGTGCAAGAATTTTAACTTAATTTTGAAACGTTTTAAAGGAGAGCTGTTTAATGCTTTAGTCGAGATTATTCCAAACTTTTGCAGCCGTAAAACGGGAGTTGAATTTTCCATAGATTGTGTTGAAGGAATTGATATTGTTATTCTGGGCAGATCCAAACTTCTCGTATTGGTTTGGGGGGGGGGCGGGGTAGGGGGGGAGATGGCAGTGGAAATGCTTCGGAATTTAAAACATTTTGACCTCCAGAGGAGGTGGGCTCAGGCTTCACGGGCTAAATCCCCACTGCATTATATATACTATACGATTGAATACTAAGATGTAATGCACTTTCAGCTGGATTCAAGTAGAAGTAGAAGTTTGGAAACAGCTTAATAATAAATAAAATTTTGGTTGCATTGTTTGATTGTGAAAATAGTGGGTGCTATGATGATTTTTAAAAATTCTTTTTGCGTTTTTTTCTTAAATGATATAAAATTTTCAGGCAGAATTTAAAACTATTGACGTCTTATAACATAGCTAGCAAATTCGCGCAATCAAGCCGTATACTAATCATGATCTTGTCGAGCACGCTGATGCCGTCAGCAAACTTAACCCGTGGAGAATTTTTTTCTATCATAAGCTGCTTGGACATTAGAACGTTGTATTTTTAGCAAGGAAAATCGAAGAAGGATCAATTTAAAATACAACAGTTTTTTACGAAACAAGAACGAACAATAAGCTGTGTTACTAAAGAAACTCGAGCATTATATTTCTATAGCCCTCTATGCACGCAGGGCTACTCGCCTTCGAGGAACAGTTCTGTTTCCACCTGGATATTGTACTGCGGCATGTCGTCAGCTTTTTGATGCCTAGTGGGTTGGGTCTCTTCATCGTCAGGACTGGGAGGTAACTTTCTCCCGTAGTGATTTTGTTTGTGAAATCTTCGTCACGTTCCGATTTTTCCAAGGATGGAATTAGCTTATCCTTCTGCAACAACCGAGTCCAGAAAAGTATGCTGGACTTCAAATGTAGGCTAGCTCGATCTCAATGGAACATTCAACATAAATACAACTTAAATAATGTCCAAAATAAAAAATAGCTGTGTTTTTAAGGATACATGAGTGAGTTTCTGGATAAGTTCATGGGCATGTTCATAGATGAGTTCGTGTGCAAGTTAATGGGTGAGTTCATCGTATATTTCAAGGTTTAATTTATGAGTGAGTTCATTGTCGAGTTCATAGATGAGTTTATGGGTGGTTGAGTTTACGAGTTCGTGGCTCAGTTTATGGGTGAATTCATGGCAGAATTTATGGTGAATTCAAAGCTGAGTTCATGGGTGAGTGTATGGGTGCGTTCGTGGGTGATATCCTGGTTGGATAAAAGGTTGAATAGTATGGTGCAGCCACGAACTGGACGGACCCGTGAACACATCCGTGAGTACATTCGTGGGTGCCTATAGTAAGTAACTGAGTATAGTGATTCCGCCCAAACCATCCGGGAGTTGTCCAACTTTTATAGCAAAAGAACAAAGGCCTGGAGACTGACAAACGAGTGGCGTCACAGACCGAGGACCAATGGACGCTAAGCACGCGAAAACGTGTGAGCAAATTATGCAAATTCGGCAAAATACGTGACTGGAGCATAATTAGTTTAGAGTCAAATTTTTAACTTGACAGAACGAAATACTGCTAGCTGACGATTATCCTTTACAGCGACAAAAGCCAACAACATTTTCTAATTTTGTACATTCTCTTATGTGAGATCCGTCACAAAGTCATCAACTTGTATTGCAGAGATTGTTAGTTCATTTGTAATTAAGTAGCCTGTGTACAGCGGCCCGCCCTCCTCAAGAAAAAAAAGCGACGTGATTATCAAATAATACAGTTGCTCCAATTTGTTTTGAGCTGGTCACTGAGTTTACATTTCGAGTCTTCCAACTGAACAACTTCTTTGTTCATGAACTTGTCGCGCTTGTGTCTTTGCAGATGCATTCGGTGAGCTCATGTATTAAAATAGGTGCGATTTTTGTTCTTTGTGCTTAGATCGCAAAACGTATGTGGGCAGGTTACTCACTCACCCCCCCCCCCCAATTTTCGTTTTGATTCCCTGATGGTTCACCGATTGTTCTTTGTCTCACCAATATAACAGGGAGCCACACTTTAAAGGCTGGACCCGCCTATTTTAATCAGTTGTTTCTTTATCGTTTAGTGGTTGTTGTTGTTGTTGTTGTTGTTGTTGCTGCTCCTGGTGCTGCTGCTGCTGCTGCTGCTGCTGCTGCTGCTGCTGCTGCTGCTACTACTACTATAAGACATGTTACGTCTTTCTCAAAACCACTCTAGTTGGCTTCTCGGTGTGTGAATTTATTTAAATGTGCATCGTAAATTTATAAATAATACTTCAATGATACAGAATAACTATTAAATTCAACAAAACACTTATTTATGGTGATACTGGGTTCAAATCGCGGATAACGAATACGCACGAACGCATCTTAGTTTTGAGCTCAATAAAGTCCCGATTTATGCTACTAACAGAGATGCGTTTCATCTTTGGACATGGAATACCTCAAAGCCTTGTACGTATCCTTTTCTCAGAACGTTGAAAGAAGTCGTTACTTATACCTTGGCCATTTTTTCTTTTTCTTCGTGCCCAGAAGGAAACGCTTCGTAAACCACTATTAAAACTTAAAAACGCAAACTTAAGAAACGCTATAAAAATTTGGATTTATCAACTGAGTTGATAAGGTAAATTGACCACCGTGGAGAAATTGAAAGCTGGCGTTTCGATCATGTAACTTCACTTCCCCAACGACGCAGCATCGCAGTTTCTTTAGGAACTAACCACCTTGTTTGTTAAGAAATGGTAGGCTTGCAACTGCATAGCACACAGATTGACTTAAAAAAGTTAAAGGTCCCCTTCCCGATCTCATCACATTTTTAAGCCCCTCCCCTTCCCAATCAACATCACTGAAATTTAGACCCCCCCATCCACAACAGCATACACAATCACTAACTCGACCCCCCCCCCCCCAAAAAAAAAAATGAACAGGCTACTATTACATATGTACGTGTATCTATTATTCGCCCTCGTCATGCAGATTAACAGAAACTCTCGTTTTTTTCCCAAAGTGAACTCTTTCGGAGAATGTTCAGAGCTAACCTACCAGGTATAAAGTTCATTGTTTTAGATAACATAGCTGTTGCATGCCTTACAAACGTTCCCTAAAGAAAAAGTGTATAATCAAAAGGATACCTTGAACCACGTTTTTTTTTTAACTGAGATCAGCATTTATACGTGTATTAAAGGAGGGCTGCAGTTATCTCTATTGTTGTCTAAGCTGTCTTACCTATAAAGGAAAGAGCGTAAGAATTCCTTGCAACGACGCTTTTTTATAACGGACATCATCTCATATCAGGACCATGATTTGGCGTCCGTAATGGCGAGAGTCCGTAATAGCGGGAGTTATTTTCAGTAATTCTTATATATTCGCGGGACTTCACCTCCTTTCCGTAATAACGAGGTTTCCGTAATAGCGAGGTGTCCGCAAGGCGAATGTTGACTATATAAGATTCCACCCATACGAATTCTTGTCCGAATCTGAGGTAGGCGTTTTATTAAAGAATGCACTGACCTGCACTTGACTTCTTTTCTTATGAAAATGACTCATGTTAGGAGCAAAGGTGTTAAAAGAATGAAAACGAAGAATGTGAGGTCCGCATCCGGTACGTTTGCCAAAAGTTGTCCGCTTATCGCATTGTTTAGTTCGGATTTGGAGTAGCACAATTAATAATATTTCCATCTTCGAAACAGAAAATAATAATAACCAGTATACTAATGATATGTCAATTGTAAAGGTTAAAGGAGTATTTATGAAAATTCTCTGCTAATCCTTTTCTGAAATTTTGAAATGTTGTTATACTTTCGGAAAGACAGAAGAGAGAGGGCCAATACGTTGTGTTGAATTCTAGAACTTTTAACTTGGAAGATCTTGGAGATATGTAGCAGTAAATGTTCCAACGGTTGAATTTAAAGTAACAAGCGCCATGTCTTTAGACTGTGACGTATAACAAACCACGATGGTGTGAAAGCTCTTCACATGAATCAACTCCCATCAACTCCGCATTTGCCGCAGGGTTGCATTCAACCTTTTCCTCAGACGTTCTTGGCACTCGAATTCTTTCATTCTCTCTTTTACCTTTCTACACCCCAGAAGATCTTGCAGCTAACTGAAAAGGTCACTGAAACGTTCTTCGATCCCAAGCTTTCGATTCGCACAAAGAGTGGGACCTAGGCACCAGGCCATAAAAAACCGCAAGGAGAGCACTGGGTACCAGTTTTTTTCTGAGACCGTATCGTGTGTTATCGTTCGCTGATAATGAAGTTTTTCGTTCATTTTGACGGGCCTCCGGCGTTTACCATGGTTTTCAAATGGAACAGTAGTGAAAAAGGAAACTTAAAACACTTGTTGCAGATATTTTTGGAGGCTTTAAATGCTAAGTGTTTTCCTTTGACCGGGCTGTGCCTCGACAACACGACTCTCGTGGACAAGAGGAAAACTACACTGTCACTTGAAAAGGAAATTAGTTCAGTTGTAAAAGATGGTTTAGATCTTTTTGTTGTTGCCAAAGAGTTTCCCGAGCCAAAGGAAAGACAAAGAAATGTTTTGAACTCGTCAGAGCGTTCTACTGTTTCTTCAATTCGTCTGCTGTCAAAGAAAGAAAAGGCACAAAAACTGCAGGCTAGCAAAGTGAAGTCTGAAGTCCCATCTCCTGACAAAGAACTGAGGCGCAGTGAAGGGGAAACCGACAGTCGCTTAACTCTTTCAGAACTTAAGAAAGTGGGTAGTCTAAGGAACGCAGCCAGCATTTGTGCACAAGCCTTACAAGTTGAGAAGAAAAACTTCTCTGCCCTTTCTTGTTTGGCTGAAATTTACCTCGACGCAGGACGCCCAAAGTTAGCCCTGGAATACGTCGAGGCAGCAATGAAAGTGAACCCGAACGATATGGCTTTAAACTTTACCTGTGGAAATTGTCTGGCTGATCTTGGAAGACTTGAGGATGCAACCAATGTCTACATAAAATACATGAATCATTTGGAGGCCACTGGAGCTTCTAAAGGGCAGATTCACGATGTCCAAGCCGCCATTGCTAAGATTTTGGCTAAAGGGGGAAATACCCAAATGGCAGTCAAGTTATATGCTGACGTGCTGAAGGAAGATGACACTCACATAGAAAGTTTAAAGGGATATGCAATCCACACTGCAGGGAACTCTCAGAAAGACTTACATGAAGCTATAGCTATCATGTTGTCAGCCCTGGTACACAGCAGTGGTAATCGTGAGATTAGAAGACAGGTTGCTAAGCTGATTAGCCAGCAGGGTGGGATGGATGTTTTCAGAGATCAGCTGAGCGAGATGTGGGAATCATCAGAATCAATGATGTACCTGGCTGATATTCTGCGTGAATCAGGAGCTATAAAGCAAGCATTAGAATTAGTTAACCATGCATGTCAGCTGTCACCACTTGATCCTAGCATCTGTCTATACCTCGTTCACACTTATGAAATTCTTAGTGACCATAATAAGGCTTTTTTAGAGGCACGTACCTTTCTGAAAAGGAACCAAACTCTTAAAATTGGAAACTTTTCATTCTCACAGATTGTGCCTTTTCTACAGCAGGTCACAGAAGATATTTATTTGAACAATGCACCAGTGACAGTTTTTCCAATGTTTAATGACCAAGATAATGTTGGCAAAGCTTTGGACTCCGAGTTTCAACAGCTTGGACTGTTATTTACGCTAGTGAAAATCTTATTTGTGAAAGGAGCACTTAATTTAGTCAAACCGTTGCTGCCTATTTTGGACAAACTGCATGATGGTCGAGGTCTGCATCTGACATTGTTGCGGAATGAAGCTGCATTTTATTCATGCATTAGTCATGTGATGAAAGTCCCATTTTCACCATTACCCCAGAATCCGAAGTTCATTTATTTTGCATCAGACAGTCACTGTATTTCCCCAGCATGGAGGATGATTAATTACATGGATAAACCTCATGTTATTCATCCATTACTGGCCACTGGTGTGAAGATCTGGCACATTAGAAAAGAAGGCTGCTTTTATCCCAAATATTCCCTCTTGAGTGCACTGGAGGCAATTCCAAATAGTTCAATTGTTATTTACAACATTGGAGAAATTGATTGTCGAGAAGGTCTGTTACGAGCTGTAAACAGCTGCAAGTATGACACAGTGAAGGAGGCAATTGAGGCAATTGTACAAATTTATGTTCAGTTCCTTCAGGAGCTAAAGGAACACCATGGGTTTGTTACTTTTGTCCACCCTGTACTTCCTGTTTTGGATGAAACAAGATCTCTAGTGTTACAATTCAATGAGAAGCTTAAAGAGCATGTGAAGAACTGCAGTGGACTATGCTGGCTTGACATCATGGATGAACTGCTTGTGAAGGGAAGCTCTGAATTTAATAGTGAATACAAACTAGATGGCACTCATGTGCATCCAAAATATGTATCTCTTCTGGAAAAAGCCTTAAAAGAATGTTAAACAGTAATTTGACTGTCACTTACTGGTGATCATGAACGTTATAATCGTGTCTGTTCGGCCAGCTTAAAGGGGAATAGTCAGACACGCTATTTTAGTTCACTTTAAAAATCAAAAATTGTCCTCGCATCAATGAATGCCCACAAATAATGGTCTAGTTTTGTTACCAAAGACTATATTACTTCACTGAAACTATTTTTTGTTGTCTGTTGCTATGGATGGCACAGATGGAAATGGATTGCAACTTTAAAAAATAAGGCTAAACTTTTCAAATTCTTTTAGCGTGTTGACATGAAATCGATATTGAATGGTCATGGTTTGTGCTCTTAATGAAGTTAAGTTAATGTGTTCCTTTAAATGTTCAAACACAATGTTGGGCATGGATAATGTTAGCTACCGACAATTTTAGCACAGTTTTGACCAAAAATCTGCGAAATCCTTGTGACTATGCCCCTTTAACTTGTTTGACTGTCAGCAGCAAACAGAAAAAAGTACTGTAGGCTCACTGTCCATGAGTTACTGGTAGTCTGAGTCAGCACATGGGTAACTCTTAGGTGATAGCTGACTGTTGATCATGAATAGCAGCGTCTGGCTGGCCAACTGAACTTGTCTGTTTGTCGGCAGGAAATGGCAAAAAGTTGGTCAACCATCATTTGGCAAATGGCTAACAGCTACACATACCTGTAGTCAGCAAACAGCCAACTGTTGGGTGATGGCTGACTGTTGGTGTATTGCCAGCTGACAGTTTACCAGCTGAAATGTCAGGTGGCCAACAGTCAGCTGTCTCCGCAAACAATCAATAGTTAGCTGAGAGTCAATTTGCTGTTGACTAACTGTCAGATGACATCTTATTGGCAAATAGATTAGCCAGGTGACAGTTGGTCATCATTCAGCACTTGGCTGGGACTTATTTGACCACTGGCCAACTGTAAGCTGAAAGCCATGGGGGGTTACTCCCATATATAACCTATATAGGTAAGTGCTGCTGTAAAGGGCACAGTTTTCAAGCAATTTGAACTTGGATAGGGTATAAAAGTCAGGGAGTTTGGTCTAGAATAGGGCATCAAGAACCAGGAAACTCATAAGTAAGTGGTCAAAAAAATTTACTCCAAAATAGGGTTTGAAAAACTCAGAAAAAAGGAAATTCAATCATAGCACCTTTGTTGATCCAGGGATGGTTTTCCATTGAAAACACTATGTGGTTTTATTTCTGATTGCTGGAAGATAACTAGTCTGTGATAGGGTAGGAATCTTTGGTGTCTAGTCTGGAATAGGGCTGGAAAATGGAGCTGAAAGTGGTCTGGCATAGGGTAAGGGTTTCAGAGTCCCAGCAGCACAGCCCCACCAAAAAAATCTTCCAGTACTCTTCAATTTGTAGTTTTCTAATGCCAGTTGTAGTGTATGGTTGTACTGTAGTGGAATCCCCACTAGATTTACAGAATTTTAACAAGAAAGGAAAAAGTAAATGAATTCTAGTTTGCTGAAGTTAGATGATGCCATTATGATGTATTGACCAAGCATTCCAACATCAGTCTTGTTTTTACTCAGTTGTGGCTTCACTGCATCTTTCAACTGCAAATTCTGACCTTTCGAATTTATCAATATTAACAAATGCCTTTTTGCTTCTGTCAGTCACAATTACCACAATAACCAACAGACCATGTCAAACAGAAGGCAACAAAATGGCCGGATCGAAATGTACAAGTCACCATCCACAAACATGACCTTTCAAACTCGAGCTAAAGTTCTCAGTTTTCTGAGACTTCTACACTGATGATTAACGCAGCAGTAAAAACACAACCTGCTCTTTCTTGCAAGTTTGCATGTCATGGAAAGGGAAAGTAATAGCAAGTGTATGGGGACCAAGAAACTTTTCCTTTTTGCCAAGTATGCAGCAAAACATCGTTTTTTTTTCCTTAAATAAAATCTGAATATCAAAGAGTTCAAATTCTTTTTGTAGTACAAAGGCATGATTGCCATGGAAACCAACTCCGCAGTTAAATTCTAGCCTCAGTCATTTCTCGATTTATTTTTGCATTTGCATCTTAATTAATTCTGTCTAGAAAATATTACCACTTGTAACAATATTACAGTGTAACCAGGAAAAGTGTTGATTCTTGATTATTATTATTATTTTTATTTTATTTATTTATTTTTTTAATTTTTTTGTTTTAGCTTTCTGTAGTATTTGCTCAAAGCAAGGACCTGGTTCTTGTTCTCAGACTTTGCCGGTTGAGGAAACAGGCGAGAATTTCAGCGCCTTGAAACGGCCTCACTGGTGGAAAAACAGTCTCTTAAAACGTTCATAATTTTCACGCTGCATTCCCTAAGCTCACGTGCTTGTATTTGTCACACAAAATACAGCAAAAAGAGGCGATACGAAGTGCTTCAATCGTACTGATTTGTTATTGTTGTTGTTTTTTTTTTGTAATATAAACAAATATATATTTTTGGTGAGGTTGGTGAAATGTATTAGGATGAACATCTGAATTATAAAGAATTGGGATTTTAAACATCGACATTGAGCTGTCCATTGCGCTTTAAGCGTATCTAGTGCCAGTCCCCAACGATTTACGCAAGGAAAAGAAAAACTACAGTAGAAACGGGTACATCACGGTTTGCATCATATCTGGACGATTGTTAAACATTGGCCGCTGTTTTTAGTAACCAAAATTAAACGCAGTCTGTGTTTTAGGCTTTTTTTTCTGTTCCGGTCACCTGCCAAATATGGTTATGACTCGACTGAATCTTGAAATCTTTTCCCATGGAACAAATGTAGCCGAGCAGCTCATCTGTGACGGTTTCCAAGATATGACATCCTCGGAGATCCAGGGGAAGATAGTGGGGCGAGGGCGAAGTCGGAACGGCGAAACGTTCCGACTCTCCCTCCCCACGAGGATGAAGATATGATGGCTAGAAACTTTCCATTGCAACAATGTGGTAGTTCAGAGTCTCCCTCGTATGTGTCTAGGCCCAATCTCCAACGACAAACAAATAAATAAACAATCAAACAACATACGTGACTGGGCCGCACCATCTCTCTTCACCGTTCTGTACCCAGTTGTGCTTCAGTGCAAATGCTTTATTTTTAGCGGCAAACGTTATTAAGCCAGGTTAGAGATTTACACTGTAAAGTAAATACAGGGTAACCGTATCAGGAAATAAGTCTAACTTGTCCAAAGGTGACGGAAATTGATTAAAATCGTTAAAACGAAACAATGGATATTTTATAAAGTAAATTGAAACATGGCGAAACTTTTCGTGTTTCTCTTCCCCTCACAGTTTCTTCAGAAACTAAACCTTAAATTTGTAAAAGGTCAGACATTTTCTTCGGCATTTTATGCCGTTTTATCAGATGTAGGCGCCAAGGTAGAGCTGTTATTATTCCGAATTAACTAAATTCATTATTATCATTACGTCTTACTCCGGGTTGTTTCGTCGCGTTTCCATGATTACCGCTTAACTTTACGCTTTACGAGACACCCACTGCAGACAACCGAGGCACGCTGGGTAATTCCTGTGTCTGCGAAACACTTTTTATACAAAGTATGTAGAAGTACCACTAATTGCGCTGTAAATCCTTTGGCTCAAGAAAATCAGCAGAGAGAAAATTCCTCGATTTACTGTAGACATCAGGGTAGTGATAAAAAACTGTCCAAACAAGATTAAATCAGTAAAATGTCACGCAAATTGGAATTAACCTTGAGCCATTGTTCTCGATCAGTGCGTTTTGACAGGCGTGGGAACTGCAACCGGGCGGAAACATTTTACAGCAAATAAAAACTATAGACCATTAAGCTAAGAACGTCGATAATCAGATTTGAGTTGTTTTTTCATGTTTGTATTTAAGGGGAAAGTTTACACTGCTAATACATTATGTACGTACATCTACCTATGTTAGTCACAGGTGAATTCTGTTTCTTTAAGGATGGTAGCCGCTTACGGCTAAACTTATACGTGGAATACGTTAAAACTTTTTGCGAAATTGGCAAAAAGAGAAAGGATTTTTACAGGTCGGTCGCAGTTCAAACTAGGAAAAATTTCCTTTGTTTGACCTGCGATGACACTGTTTGTTTGTTATCTACGCACTGAGAGCTTTCAAACATCTCTGACAAATTCACAACGGTACACAATGAAACGGGGTTCGCTCGCGGAATAAAGCAAATCAATATTCTTTTGTTGCGATTACAATAGCATGATGTTTCAGGAAGCTCTTGGAGTTCAAGGCAATCATAAATAAATCGACGTGGCGTGAGAACGTTGCAAAGTTGCTCATACGACGAAAAGTGAATCGTGCAAAGTGTACGTGACTGAGTTCTTTATCCGATTAGGAAGAAAAACCTTCGGATTGTGAAGCCATTTTTAACTCGTTAGACTTCAGCTTCATCTGGAACAGCGGTTTCCGAACGGGTAGGTAGAATACAAAAGCAAGGTTTTAATCTGTGACATTGAAAAGCTTTCCACTTCAATGTCACTCAAGCAATATCGCCTTGGCAAATTGTGCTTGTGTATAAATAACTAAAAGTATAACTAAGATTCAGCAAAAGCTAATCGGCAGGATTAGCAGCAAACTATGTTGTATTTTGATGTCTTTGTAATCACTAAATCGTTTCATATGACACATGAACTGACTGAACTGACTATGACATGTATGACTTCCAGAGGCCTGAGGCAATGAGGCCAACGCAAAGCATGGCAAACTGCAAATTAGACCTAAACGATTACCGTTATATTTTTTTTTTAATAAGAGGTACTTGGAAGCTAGGAGTACTTTCTTGAGTATAGCCGAAGTGCATAGCGTACTGGGTAGTCATGGTCTCGGCTGCAAGCAACAATGTTAAGTTAATTCAAGGAGAGCGTCAATTTTGAATTAGCTACATGACTTAACAACATCCTGTTTATCACTTCTATTCTGCAATTTGTCGTTAGATGATGATTTAAAACTGTTACTTGAAATTACCAGCGAAATCCCGTTTGAATACTAAGACAAACAGACCATGACTAGGTCGAATTCAGCCGGTAAACCAGGATTAACCTTAATTGACGGCCGAACAACCGTGTTCTGGTCTACAACGAAGGGATGCTGTCTCAGTGAATCTTAAGCCTGAGAATGGAGACGAAGGCTGCAGCCTGGCTTCAATATTGGGTTGCGTTGCACTGATCATAAGCTATACATTTACTTGGCCTCTTTTCTTTCATTTTAAAAGTGGCATGTCAGTGAATAATTATGTAACAAGTAGCGCCCTTAATTTCTCCCGTAACCGTGTCACCTATAACTAGTTCAACTGAGTATCCCCAAGGCCTCTTATCAATGTTTCACGCAAAAGAATCCGGCAGAAAAGAAAGAAAGAAAGAAGCTTATGTTGATATGTTTTTCAAGTACACGGTTTGTAAGCAAAGTATGGGTATTGAACACCATGGTTTTGAAAGATGTGTCGACGCTAAGTTTAATCCCACCCCTCCCTTGAGATCCATCCAGTCTGGATCAGTGTACCGCCCCGCTTTGCGGGCTCATCACAAGTTGAATACTTGAGGAGCTTAATGAACAGTCCGCGCAAGAAGTTAATTTCCCTAAGTATCTGGCTATACATATGATGCACATTTTTCATTTGTGGTAACATCCATCCACATTTGACGCTGCAGTCAGCTGTAAAATTGTAAAATTTAATTGTAGTGACGTTATATTTCGC
Organism: Siderastrea radians; assembly: GCA_964017195.1. Lineage (NCBI taxonomy): Eukaryota > Metazoa > Cnidaria > Anthozoa > Scleractinia > Rhizangiidae > Siderastrea > Siderastrea radians. Next base: position 60,740,038 of record OZ024890.1, on the reverse strand, counting down.
ACGGCGACTCGGCGCCACATCGGACAGTTACAATAATGAACCAAGTATCTCTAATTTTCTTTTTCTAAAAAAAATAGAAAGGGAACAAAATTGATAAATGCTTATAAGGATTTGTTCTACGGCGTGATAATAGGACAAACACATGACTTTTGGAGGGCATATAGTTTATTTGTGGCCCGAGTAGCCAAATTTGCGTCCGAGCGGAGCGAGGGTGCAAATGATGCTACGAGGGACACAAATAAACTATATGCCCGACAAAAGTCATGTGATTATCATTATTATCAATACACAAGGCCAAATCGTACAAATTCATTTAATAAGAAAAAATGTTTAACAGAGATGTAACATGAAACTATGGTAGGAAAGTTGTTGCTACAATACGATCAGCGCAACAAAAGCCAAATAAAATTCCTTTTTGTTTACAATAAAAGTCAAATATAATCTAGTTTTAAAAAGATTGTTAACAATGATTAGCAAAAAGACAGTTTATATTTAAAAAATAATAGTCTTCCCGTTCACAGGCAATGGACTCAGACTGTCTTTGCTAATTTCATTAAATAAGTTACAGCTTTGAGCGATTATTCGGCGGCGTTTGCGGGTTGATGGCGATGGTTCTTCATTTCCGTGATAAATGTTCATTGTTCCAATCTGAATATGTTGGGTGCAATTTTGGTGCGGCTGTGCCAAGGAAATAAATTGGTTTTGGAGAAGAGACTGTGGGTTTAAGTTTGAGCTAGGACCGGCTGACAGGCCGGCGACATTTTGCCTTGTGATTCCTGAAGCTTCTTGCTGAACAGCGAGTTGTGGCTGAAACGTGTCACTTAAAATCTTTGCACACTCTCTTTTTTGTGCACTTGTTGTCTCGCTGATGTAATGGGAAAGGCTCCGTTCATCTTTATGCTTTGTGATTGCACAGATTTTCCTTGCGTCCACACCGCGCTGGAACAAAGAAGTGACAGTCGATGCACGAATGCAGTGATTCGTGTACCGCTCCGATAACTCTGCTTTGATGGAAATCCTTTCCATCATCTTGCTGATAGTATTTTTCCCATAGGCTCATTTCTGTACCAGTGTCGGGTGCTTGCAAAGTTTATATTCTTGGTGGTAGCTTTGTTTGGAGTCTGAAACAGTGCCTTGCAGTCGGGATGAGTCTTGCTGAGGTAAAATTCAAACGCAGCCACTGGATCAAGTGCAGTTGAAGTTTCGTACATACGAACATCCGAGTATGACTGCTCAGACTGTTTAGCGCCTCCTTGGTAACTTTTAGTTTGTTCAGTAAGTTTTTCGGTGATGTAACGGGCTCCAGTGTCATCAGTTTTTATTTCAAATGACTGCCTTGTAAGCTCCCGCCATCCCTCTCTGCCGCGGCGAGCAAAATGAAAACACAACGAAAACCAAATAAACTCAACTAACTCCTCCGCATCTTTCCAAACGCCGTCCGTGTTCTGCCCCTCCATGAAGTATCGATTCAATTTCTCCTGACTGAATGGATGATTTGTGTTTTGGTTTCGCATTGTTTTCTTTCGTAAATAGCTTGGCCTTCGCTTCAAACATTTGGTTGGCAGAGATGAATTCGCTGTCTTGCAAAATGTTTATGTTTCGGCTGAGTGGAGCACAGGTTAGATAGCGATGAATGGCCGCTCTAATTCCAGTCAATGCACTTGGAGTTAATGCTTGGCCTTTCTCTGTTTTCACTCCAGCGAAGAAATTTCGCAAAATTTCACTCAAGTCCGTTGCACTTACTGTTTTGAGATCCACTGTAATTTTTCTTTTCTCACACCATTTCTCGAACTTTTTTACTCCCCACTCAGTTGCTCTCTTGGTGTTTTTCGCTTGAGCTTTTTGCTCAATTTCATCCAGTTGCTCGTTGTCTAAGTCCGAGTTTTGATTAGAAAAAAGGTGAAAATTTGGGACTTCTTCCATTTTAAAATAAAATCTCCAGACGGTAAACGTTCACTACGCAAGCTGTTCGCACCTGAATGGTTTTCCCGCGTCATCGGATGATGAACCGTGGACCAATCAGAAACAGGGCCGTAAATGCGTTTGCAGCCCGTCAAATAACTGAGCGAATCCTCGCGCGCTGATTGGCTAATTTTTTATTGTCAGTAAGAGTACAGACGGATGAAACACGTAAAGCTGACGCAATCAGCAAAAGTTTTGTCAAACTTTTCAGTGCTGCAGTCTTGATGAGGCGATAATTGTACCACAAATCTAGCAGTCTTCAATGAGGAAATCATCCAAAATTTATGGGTTAAAACTGAAGAAACCATTGCAACCATAGAGCGAAAGGATGAGGATGTTTGTTGAGAATTCAGACCTGAAAATTGGCGGTGAGCGGGAATTTGTGCTGTAGTTAAAATTAAGCTGAACCGTGTTTTAGCGGATTATTTTGTGAACAGTTTTCACTGGATTAAAGGTTAGTTGAGAAACTTGAATTTTTCCTTTTATTTCTGGCCTATTCTTACTTAAGTTTTGATTTACGAGCTTGTGATTCTCCGAATTATAGCGATGAAATTCTGATTCCGCGGCAATTGCATCTTCCATGGACTCTTGCATCTCTTTCCTTCGTTTCAAAATCAGTTTTGGCTTTTTGTTATTGTAAAAAACAAATTGATGTCAGTTTTTTATGCGTCTGTCCTCTTATTGATGATAAATTTCGTCATAACATTGTCAAAGTTTGTTGTCTACAACACTTAAACACTACAATGTTGTGACGAAATTTATCATCAATAAGAGGACAGACGCATGAAAAAGTGACGTCAATTTAATTAATAAATCCCATTAACGCCCGTGCCGGCCTGAGCCGGCCTTGATTTTGCGCGTGTTCGCTTTTGGCCCCAGCCTCCCCTAGAAAGGCTTTTTTGGTCCCCTTTTGTCCTAGTTGTCTTTGGGAATGTTCAACCAATCAGAATCCACCTACTGCGCATATATTTGAAGGCTTGAGGGGGTCCTAGAAGGGAAGACTTCTTGTCACTCTCCAAGAAGATCACATTTCACTCAAAATGGCTGCCGTGCTCTTCACGCGTGAATTTTCAAGATGGCAATATCTCACTTTCAGAAGGAAGGATTACCTTTTGAAAGTTAAAAATCGAAAGAAGAAGCTCTAAGGAACACTCGACAAGTTAAGCGATGGAATTTAGAGCTTTTAGAGCGAAGAAAACATCTTTCGAGGACGAACTGCCATTTTGTCACAGCGAAGGACAATCTTCCATCGCAAGAGATTTTTCGAGCTGCGGACTTTCTGGGAAATGCTCAAGCACTTCTACGAGTCTACGTAGAGTAAATTACACATTTGATTGTAAGTTTTTACCGAGATAACTTCTTAATTGAAGGATTCTTTGTATTTCTTAAAGTTTTCGTAAAAGTTTTGAAAAACGTGCACAGTTCGCATCAGTAAATGCTCTTCAAAATAACCTGCACATCGAGCGAAATCGCTTGCGCGTAGCTTCCCTCGAAGAAAGAATTGAACGCGTTTGGTTTTCAGAAACGAATAAAGGCGTGTATTAATAAATGTATTATTCAGAAAAGCTTACTGTCTCCTCTTCTGTGAATCTTCGTTCATGAAATTTCGAAAAATAGTAATCTGACCTAAACAGACACAAATCCTCTGCTGCGGTTTGATTTCACGCGTGAGACAAGATGCGAAATCTCTTGCGTAAATTTTCAAAATTTAGACTTTGAGATTGTATTTTTGGCTAATTCTTAATTGACAGCTGGTGTATTTTATTCGAAAGTGAGAAATTTTAACTATTCTAGATCAAGTGAGTGTTGTGTTTTCGAGCCTATAAATTGTCGCTTCGTACTGCACATGGGGTTGTTTATTACCAACTGCTAATTTAGCGACGCGCTCAAAAAACACGCGGCCGGTAATGGTTAATTTCAATATCGCACGCCACTCACGCGTGTTTTCGCGAAGGCAGTTTCTTATTTGGCCGCGTATATTGATAATAAGATTTAATTATCTCTCGGCACATGCCGTTATATCAGTTTTATCAAATAGGTTTGTACATAATGAATCTATAATGGCATATACAATGACGATGCACTTTTTTACGCCAGGTCCCAATCCTTTACTGGTTACGTAAATTGGTTTTAAAATGGAATGCAAATAAAAACAATTGTGAGATAAGGGACAATGCATGCCTACTGGAATTTCTGACGGTATACCGACGGCCTTCGAGATCTTGATTTAAGAGTGCCTAAAATCAAAATTCAAGACAAATCTCTAATTTCATTTGGTAAAAAACTTAAATATAAATAGTACCATGTGAAAGTACTGCTGACTAGGTTTCATTTGAATGGTCACACCATAGGATTTCATCCACAGACTCGGGAGTTAGAACCACCTTAATTCTTTGCATTACTGACTCTAAATTCAGCGCGTGACCTCATGAACATAGTGTCTTTTCTTAGAGTGTTTTTTTAGAACGTTTTTTACTCAGAGCTTTGCTTGGGCGTTTTTCCTCAGACCTGGAAGCAGATTTAAATTTGCTAAAATATTACAGGTGGGAACGCGTGGTCAGTAAACTGAAAAAGAGAAAAAAAGTTACTCGAGTCTTGACGTTAATATGAAGCGGGATCTGATTTACAAAACTAAGCCCTTTCAGCCTCGACAAGAAGCAGTAGATTTCGTTGGTGAACCGGGCTCTTCAAATATGATTTGCAGCTCTTGATTCCCGGTCGCGACTCAGTGTTGTGATCACGCACAGTTACGAAATTGGTTGTTAGTTGACTCAAAAAAAGTAAGTGCGTAAAGAGAAGGGTTGTTTAGTGTTTTGATTGCCATTTGATAACCAAAGTATTTCAGTTTTCCATTCCCCTAGATCTACACACACCAATGAAATTAACCGGTAAACTGATTAGTTGCGAAATGTACCTCAACACGTGAGTTCGTCAAATCTTTGACTAATATAGTCTTGGTGTCGCTTGTCTTACAAAAGTGGCCATGGTGAATTTAGTTTTAAAGACTCTTGCACCATCACTATTTGCGTAAACATGCTTTATAATTTTTGCCAACAAGTCTCCGCCAATCAGTTACAACAAAAGTAGTAACAATTTTTGCCTATTTTAGTTAATTTAGTTTACAGTGTAATTTTTTGTATTTAATTTGGCAAAATAAAATGGTTGTTGTGTTAAAAGTGACTTGCGTTTTTATACTGTGCGAGGGATCGGCTGTATATTCTTCCGAACGATCTGGATTCATTCATTTATTTAACATTATTTCTTATTTAATACTTTTGGTTTTACGCGAGAGACGCTTAGAAAACCGTTCTAAGTATTAATCGTTTTTGATAATTCATAAGCTACAACCATCGTCAAAAGTGTTAGAAAGATTGCTTATTTTCCCCAGGTTTGCTAATTAGTGGCGCATTTTTTAAAAGAGAGAGAGTTCTAGCAGCACGTTTATAACGAACGCAATAGGCAGAAATGTCTACGTGATCACCAATTACTTACTTCGGTGAGAATTTCCCAACAAATACCCTGCTAGTAGAAGACGAAGGGAGACTCTGCCAGTCGTTTCGACTTTCTTTGATTTGCCGCTCATCCGAAGGAATGGCTGAATCAATCCAGTTTGAAACCGGCCACACCAGTTTTCCTAAAAAATGACAGAGCAGAGCAGCCGGAGTCTCCATTGCTCTTCCCGACTCATCTAGGAAGTTCGAAGGGGATTTCGCTTCCACGGGTGACCCAACAAATGGAACCAGCGCATTTTTTTTTTCATAAGCAAAACCGTTACGGTTTTGTAAGTGCGTTGCACTACATCGCCTCCTCCATCAGTACCCCAGTCGGTACTACGAACCTTTCTGAGAAACGTTGATCTTGACCAATATGTCTCTGTCCAGCCCGCGGGAACAACCGTCCCCAGGTGTATAAGTGGATGCCCACCGACAGTGACCGATAAGGAAAACTTAATAAAAAATGCTGAGGAGGGGGAAGGAGAGTAAACTGTGATGGACTAGCATCTCATCCAGGAGTAGACTGCAAAAAAGTCGGGCTTTTTTTTTGTTTTTTTTTTTTGCATTGGTCTGTGGAAACGCGCCGTCTTCGTGCTAAAGGTGTGGAGTGAGCGTGAAATAGACGATGGAGAGACGCTACGGGTGTTGAGGTTACGTTGAGGCTCGTGTGCGCTCCGCGCCTCGCGTGTTAGCGCTTTTCTTCTCTTGTGCGCTTCCCTCGAGAGTCTTAAGAGCAAAAACGACTGTATTGCAGTCTAATCCAGGAGAGGTAGCAATACTCCCACCTGCTTCATGATCACGTCAGTGACCTGTGGCCCCAAAGTGAGACTTAATCTATGATGGACACAGTTATATTAGAGTATCTTTCCTTTTCCTGTAATCAGCTTCTCCTGTTTCTAATATGAATACTTTGTTTTCTTCGGGTAGGGAGTTTACCATGAGTTCACTCTTTAATGCAATGGGACAGTTCACGATCAATAAACTTCTCGATGTAGAGTAATGGCAGAGAAACTGAAAAGCTCAGATGTCAAACGCAAACTGAGTAGACATGTTTCACGTAAGTAATCGCTTTCAATTTAACAAGAAGTAATTAATGTTTCTAGCGGTAACGTTTCTAGCCTGTGAGACAAGACCGTAAGGTGAAATGGCAGGGGCGAATCCAGGATTTGTTCCAAGGGGGAGGGGGATGCAAGTGTAAAAAACAATATGCTATTATTTTGCGATGAAAAAGCGACAGACACTAGGAGTCAGACAAGTTCGGAAACTTCCCAAAGGGGGGAGGTTGCAACCCCCACAACCCTCCCCCTGGATCCACCCTGAATGGATTTTTTTAGAACAAAATCAGCTGAATCTCGCTCGCACAGATCAAAAAATTGTAGGCCAAGGTGTATGACAGACGCCATTCGGCTAAGGTGGATTTGAACTACCTGAAATAGTTAATATATAATTTCTTTACCGAAACAAACAGCCTGGACCATGATCATGAGAAGGTGGTCTCTTTCAAGAGCTTAAAAGTCAGCTTTTGAATGAGAAACGACTCAAACATGCGACGAAATAACAGTGCACACTTACGAAGATGGTCACCGTTACAACAAGAGTTAAGTCGCTCTTCTTTTCGCGTTTAAATTAGTAGTTTGGTTGATCGTTTGCTCCCAAAAATTGAGTATTTGCCCTCGCCCCAATTTTCGCGCGGCCAAGAGGCAAAAAACGCTTGGAACGCAGGCTAGGCCAGCGGCTGGGAACTTGAAAGCACAAAATTATGAGAAGAAACGTAAGGCACATAACTCTACTGGCGAAAGTGAGGATTATAGCATCATCGAGGCGCCTCCAGAAATGAAAAATAATAGCTCAAGGCAACCACACAATTTTCAAACAAGTTCTAGAGAACGTCCGAGATAGAAACGTGACAAGAGAGCCAGATCATTCGGATCCCAGCTGGATTACTGATGCAATCTGATAGAAATGGTCTGAAAAGTTATCCCAGCATCTGTTAACATGTCAATATTTTTTGTTGTCAGGCGTCAGCCCTGCTTAGCGACTTAGGTGACTTTGCGTAAGGGTCCACTTAGGCCAAAAGCAACAATATACGTGTGGGGCTTAATGCTTTTGGTGCCAAAATTAACATTCTTCGACATTGGGGTATTACACTTCGAGCCACTTGTGACGTCATCGATTTAAGTCAACAGATTTACTTGCCATTTTGATCACACAGCTGACGCACACAGGATTACAAAGAACTTTCAGTGCATGTATATACACTGGAAAATTATATATTTTCACCCCTAATCTTATTTTCTACGCGCTACTTTTCTGTCTGTGAAAGTATTGAGAGGTTTTATTCGATTTTTGTTCTGGTTTTGTGCGTAAAACCGAAATACCTAAAATAGTCCGGAAAAAATAGCATTTTCTTTGTCCATCTTTTGCCCGATCATTTCTTGAATTTGTTTCTGTTGAGTCATAAAGCAGTTGCGACACGTTTAAAGTGACAAGGAATATTAACACATCATCGATGGCTTTGCGCTCATTTGTGGTTTGCCAATTTGTTGTCATTTCCTGTCGTAAAACATGCGAAGTTTAATGCTGCAGAAGAGGGTATGATATCTAATGTTCCCGTTCGAATTACGAGCGATAAGGTGGTGACGAAGTCACTAACATACAGAAAATTAGCACTGGAAGGGACTTTGATAGGTCGATGTGTTATGATGTACTTAATTGCAGGAAAAGAAATTTGCTCATTATTTGCGATTTCATCGATTTGATCAACAACGCCAATATTTATTTTATAGTGGGGCTTAAAAATAGTTCCTTCAGTTTAGCTGAACAGGTTTTTCAACAACCTCTCCGGATTAAAATCGCGAAATCAATGTTACAGCAGGGATACGCTAAATTCAACTAGATGTCGCTAAATTTCTAGTCTTGGCCGTTTTTTGGCTCGTCACGCCACGCTCGTCTGGTGACGAGCCTGGCGTGACGAGCCAAAAAACGGTCGCGCAGGAGACCGCAAATTTCCTACGGCAGACTGCTTCGCACAGAGATGAGCTTACAGCGGAGCACTGAAGCCCAAGTCCCCTAGCCTGCGTAGCTGATTTCAAAGCGTCTCCTCCCCATTCTCTGTGCGGCTTCTTCTCCTCTACCAAGACAAAACTTTGCGGGCGCGAACGATCCCGCCGGCTACGCAGGCTACAAGTCCCCTTACTGTACACGACTGCACTGAAGAGATGCTGTTTGTTACACTGATCAAAAAGCCCGAGTGAGACGTTGTCGAGTGCTAGGAGGGGGGGGGGATGCTCCGCAGAATTTTTGTTTGGTGGGGTGCGAAACGCTGACCTTATTTCAAGCCGAAACATTTTTGTCTTTTAATCTCTCTCTCTCAGTTCAAGTTTCAAAGCTGCAATTTTTTATTTATTTATTTCAGACCAAAATTGTCAGAATCTATGACTTTTTACAGACCAAAACAACTAAAACTCCGTAATCTTTTAGGGCCCCGCAAACGGCTTATTTTAGGCGTCCCCCTCCCCCGCGTCTCGGTCGCGAGTATGAACTCAAGTGAACCGCATGTAGCGTTTAGTTGCTCGCTGGGGGAGTCTTTCAGTAAATTCTACACAAACTGCATAGGCTGTGGATTGAGGCAGTCAATGCAATTATTAGTCAATTATTTTATTTTGAAATTCGCTGAAGCGAAGAAAAGTGACAGCTAAAGCGCTTAGAAAAACATAAGTTTCTAAGAATACAAGTGAATGAGAACACCGCAAAATACGTCAATGTCTATGCAAAACAAGCTCTTACGCGAATCGAGAAGTTCTCTCGATCGTTCTTCAACAGTGTTCAGTTTAGACCGTTAATGTTCGATCAAGCCTTACTAAATCTGTCTGGACGGATACATGTAAAAAAAAAACCGAGGTCGGCAACTCTTTAAAAAAATTGGAGCCTTTTTGTCTCACTAATAAATAAGCCGGTTTCCTTCCTAAGTTTTCTTTTAAACTGCCAGGCGGAAAAGAGTCAATATAAACAGCTACAAAATGTATTGGACCTGTTTAAAAGAAAAAAATAAATTGGTAAACGATATTCTATCTTGTTGATTATTGTTACGCGCTTTAAACTGGCATTGATCATGAAGGAAACAAAAGTCAGATAAATAAAGCTGACCAAACTTGAGCCGGAGAAAACGGTAGAAAAATTATCTTTTAATGAATTTATTTGGTCTTTGAGAGTTTGGTTTAAAAACCCGGCGCGCAGAATGGAGACCGGCTTTTGTTCGGCTTCGTAGCAAATCAATCTCAATTGTTTTAAAGTTTTCATAGTAAGCTTTTTTGTTTCAATTTTTTCTTGAAGTACGATTCGCCTAATCAACATTGGGAGAACGTCCTAAAGTATCGAAACACCTCAACTAAAAGTTAATATCGACGTTTTAAAACACAGCTCCAAGTTTGTTGAAACTCTTCAACAGCTCTTTCAACACAAACGAACTTTCTTTGTGTTCCCGTGAGAAACTTTGCCTCAGAAACAGCTGAGACAAGGCAAAGATTCTCATCTATTAGCTGGCTTCATTGTAGCTCGGCCAATCGGATGAAATCTTTGCCTCTCGAGCTTACAAAAGGCCCACATGTTGGTCCAACTCTGGGCTCAGTTGATTCGGCGGCCGGTCGCGTGCGCCCTTTGTTCCAACGCCGCTATTTGTAAATAACCTCCATATATGGTGTGGGTTAATTTTCTCACGAGCCTTGAATTGCCACAAAAGTTCCCACGCTCATCGGCTAAACCATCAACTGACTTCCACTTCACATTGTTGTCGTTGTATTGTTCGCGATTGCGTTTCGTCCGCGACTAGCGGGTTTTCTTCGTTTATACACACAAACACGGAGTTTTGCAGAGAAGCTGTCGGCTTTCGGGATCAACTTGGAGCCATTTTATTTACGCTCAAATTCTTCATGCTTTCGAAACGAAGTGGGTGAACTGGTGTGAATTGCAGTCGTGTCCGTGAATAAAACACGTTGCCAAAGCAAGTGGGATCAATGGAGTGCTAGGTTTGAGTTCAACAGTTTTGTGAAAACCGCTTCTCCCTTCAAATCACCGTTGCCAGACATTCGTGATTCCGACTTCACTCGTTTGTCGAGCGGCTGTAGTTGAAATATTATGCCCCCTACAGTTTTCTGGATGCGAGATTTCCTTATGGTTTATCTGTTTTAGAACTACTTTCTCCAAAAGATACTTTTCTCGCTGTGGTGACAGACAATTCCGAAGACGGGAAGCGGTGGGAATATGTCAGACTCTCATGGTCAGAGGGCGATTTTTCCCGGCGAAGGCCCTGTGCGGGAAGGAACGCTATACCCTCGCGCTGGACTGATAGCAAGAGATATGGGGCATCGTTATCCCGGCATAAAACGTTCACGCATTGACAGTGCAAGCTATCCTCAGTCGGATATTTTTCCAGCAAGTGGAATTGGCCATTCTGGTGTCTTTCCTTCTCCGATCACTTCCACAATCGCGGCCAGTTTGCCAACGCAATCTGAAAGCACGTTCTCGAGTGAGTAGTTTCTTATTTCATGTCGTTTTCGTTGCCTCTTTTGAACATCATTCAAACATGGGCTCATATTCCGAATATTACGTAGATTATAAAATGTTAGCCAATCGTTCATTGTTTAAATATTTATCAGTAGAGTTGGTGATCGCTTTGTGTTTTCGTCGCCTTTTTAATTTATCAACTTTCAAGGTTTTAAGCTTTATATATTTCCTGCGAACGATTTCGTGTTCGCCATTTTAGACTGCACGGCATGTAACGCGAGGTTGTACAATTTCGGAAACGAGGTCAAGTCGGCGGCAATTTAATTCCTGGTGGGTTAAAATGCTATTGTCTGCTGGTCCACTTTTAGCCATCATTCAACTTTTTTTCCCACACCAAAGTGGTTTTGACAAGTAAGAACGTAAATGCGTATAAATGCGGAAAGATTTGAATGCTGCACTGCAACGCGTGAATTGTTGAACGATGGCTTTGTTTAAAGCTTAATTTACCCGGCCTGCCAAAAGACCAATTCCTTTTGGCTTCTCTGAGAGCTAAATTGGCTACAAAACTGTAACGCGTATGAGGTAGAACATGAGCTAAAGTTTTGAATGGAAATTATTTGTAAAAGATTATGATAGACGAAATGGCGTCGAATGTGATTATTAAATGCGGACACGTTTGCCTTCTTTACATATAAGCTTGCATTAGGCAGATCGTTTGGCGATTTTTAACAAATTATTATCCGTCCTGAGAACGGAGGATTAATTATTTAACTTTCTAATTACAGCCAGTATACAGTGTATTAACTCTCATGGTATCCTGTTTTCAGTATTCTGAGTTGCCATGGTCGTTGACCGGATATAAGCTCACAGTTTTTTTTCTGATATGCATGTCAGCTCTTGAATTCATCCATTCGATTGCACAACCAAACATGTGCAGTTGAGCAAATTTACCTGAGTGCAAATTAATCCAAGTTTTTATAAGGACAGAAAAGTCCTCCAAGCAAAAAAAAAGAAGAAGAAGAAGAAGAAGAAAGAAATAAAATGAACGAAAGAAAAGAAAACAAAGCAAAAAAGAAACAGTCTAGAGGCAAAATAATCTATAAAACTAGCCGATGTCATTGCCAATCCGTAAATTATACATGCAGATCAGATCTATCAGGAATGCCCAATCTTAAGCAGGAGTGATTTGAATTTTTGTTAAACAGGGTGTGATTTAGAAATAAAAGAGGGATAAATGAAAATTTAGACTCACATAAACAAATTCAAAGATTAATTCAAAGTGGATTCTGGTTGTATTAAAATAAAGGATTAACCAATTACATTGAAAAAGTTGATTAAGGGGAAGTGGACTAAAAGTTGTAGTAGACCAAATGACAAGACAAAGTTGAAAATGAGACAAAACTGAGAATAAAATTTATCAAAACTAAAACTAATAGCTCTGCAGGCCAGTAAATAAGTGTTTTGTTTTTAATACATGTATGTAGCAACAAACAAGATTAAAAATAGAAAACAGTTCATAAACAAAAACGTCACCAAATATAGTTAACTGAACATAATTGTAAATCCAACTAAAATTAATATAATTAAATCTATGCTTATGATAGTGACACTACTAGGTTATGTGATTCAGGTTGAGGAAGACATTTAGAAAGTTAAGTCTCCTTAGGGGCCAATTGCATGACGAATTTCAGCCCGCACTGACATTTTAGCCTGGTTAGATGGGCTGAGATTTCAGGTTGGCTTCCTGAACAAATCTTCTAAAAAAGACGTTTGCGATTACATGAAGAGCTGGATTTCTGCCCAGGCTGAAATGTTGAGCACGGTAGGCACGGTAGGTGCATATTACAACAACCAGGACCAAATTGGGAATGGGACCAAATTAGGCCCAATTAGGCCAAGGTTAGACCTAAATGAATCTGGCAGTGAGGCTTGTGTGCCCTTATGACAACAAAGGCTATGCCAGTGGGGCCTAGAGTTCTTGGCAGTGAGATTCAACCATACCAGATTGGTCTGCAAAAGGGGGATCTGACAACACCCCAGTCCTCCAGGTTGGAGAGAGGGGGGCTGGTTGGCAAAGGACTAACAACCCTGCCCTGTAAAAAGAATGAGTAAACCTAAATATGTGCCCAGACCCCAGTTTATGGCTGTCTGCAGTCTGTCCAAACAAGTCGAGACAACAACTTATTGAGCTCATTATTTCCTTAACAGGAAGAGGTCCTTATCAAAGGGTCGCTGGGGGCTACACATCCACACCCAAGCACAGACATGAAGATGTAATTGCACCTCGCAGTCTAGCAGTACAGCTGGCAGCAAGTCACCCCAGTCCCCCTACCACGCCTTCCCCTCCTCCTGAAGATGATGAAGATAAAGACGATTACCTCAAAGATCCGTGAGTAGTTGAACGTTTAGTACGTAATATTGCCAATATTTTGTAAATTAATTGTCTACTGAAAAACCCAGCCAGGAGAATTAATAAATGTATTGCAGTAACATTACCTCTTTTACTCCCAAGAGTGTACTAAATCATTAATTCATCAATTTTGCTTTCGAAACTAGCAATAAACAAGCAGCACATATGGAAAGTAGTGGTAAAGATGCTTCAGGGACCCTGTCCTGCCAAAATGTTGAAATTTTGCTTACTTAAGTTTTATTTTTTTATTACTTAAAATGATTCTACCAAGCAAGACAAAACAGTTAAGTAGTTTTGGAGTAGACCGTGTTTAGAAAGATGGACACGGATTTTAGTTCATGATTTGATTACTTGCATTTGAAATACCATACCCATTCCTAGTAAGCTCATTAGAAATTTCAAGGAGGGCAGGTTCCAAAAGCCACATTTCACAAGGAAAGTATTGGAAGCTAAACTGAAATTTTGAGAGAGGTGGAGGGTGAAAACCAAACATCCTTCCAAAAAAGGTTGGGGCTGGAGTATAAATATTTTCTGGAACAACAAATTTCATGTCAGGTGTTCTAAAAATGAAAGCTACCATTCTAAAGCAACATCAAGTTTTTAGCCAGTATTTCATGTCAATTTTTTTTATTTCTTTTCTTTTCTTTTGCGACTTTTGTTAATTTTTGTTCTTTTGTTTTACACTGTAAGAAATAATAGCAGCAAGCTAGTGGCCATAATTAAGAAAACATGACCTCCTTTGGACAGTGTCCCAGGCCTCTGCACGCATTCAGAATCCTCTTATGTGCATGATCATTCTACATGCAGTATGCTATCCTTTTGCATCTAGCCTGTGAACAGGCTCACAGAGTGTGTTATTCACGGAGTATCTTGGCGGTGGAAGCCGGCGAGCGAGCCGGCGAGAATAATGGGGCGAGACAAAGTGAGCCTGCACGAAAGCCATTGAATTTTGAATTCTCGGCGTTCGTCCATGAATGCAGCATTCTGATTGGTTTGAAATGACATGCGATGACAGTCTTTATTGTTGTGACAATTGGTGTTATTGTTTGTCGCCTTTCTCAGTCAGTTTTTAGACTGTGAGCAGTCTCTTTCCTCTCCCAATTTTAGCGAGAAGGAAAATAGGACGACTGCTCGCAGTCTATCGCTTTCTCAGTCAATTCAATTTCTTAATGTGACTCGGCTGGTTGGGTCTGGTTAGCAATTGCGGTTTTGTGTCATTTTTTGGAATATCAGCCACATTTGTTTCAGTTATTGCAGCCTGGTTTTAGTGCGTGGTAGTTTTCAAGCCCCTCTTCCTGGGATCTTTGTAATGACAGGATCTGTAAGATTTTATTGACCACACAATGGGCATTATCCGCCTATTGTAACAAAAGCCCATTATCTTGCAGTCTTCAGTTATTTGTTGTGGGAAGATGGTATTGCTTGGTGCTGGTGAAGTCTTCTGCAGTAGCAGCTCGATACTCTTTGTAATTACAAATTTCTCATGTCCCTGGAGTTTGATTTTTTAACTTCTCATGCGTTCTCGTGCATAGATTTCGAGTCGTCAGCACAGATGCCTTGAGTTCGCATTTTGATTTCTCGAGGATTCCTAGTTCCATACTTATTTCAAGTAGAACAGATTTAAATGCGGCAAAAATTGTCAACTGTGTTTATAATTTTCTTTTGCGCTATTCTGGCACATTCATAAAGAAATCGATCCTCTCGAGTGTGAAAATCTGTCATGTTGTTTACATTTTGCTTTGCTTGTATTGGTTAGATATTTGATACTTTGACAGTTAAGACTTGTCACCTCGCAGTGACAGAATTCAAAATTCAATGGCCTTTGTGCAAGCTCACTTTTCCTCAAACCATTCTTCTCGCCAGCTCGCTTCGCTCACCAACTTCCGCCGCCAAGATACTCGCGCGAATAACACACTAAGTGAGCCTGCTCGCAGGCTATTTTGCATCATGAGTGATTTTCTCAAATGTCTCTTTCAATTTTCAGTGGATCTCATCCAAGGCTGTCAAAAGGCGCCATGAACAAATATCTCCAGGAAGTTGTTCCAAGAGATGGTCAGCAAACAGTTACTATTTTCCATGCCAAAGTGGCACAGAAATCATATGGTAATGAAAAAAGGTACGTGGAAACAAAGTAAAAAGTAACAATTTAGATAGTTAGAACCCAGGAGTCATATCATAGGTCGGTAAAGTGTGATCGTCCGCGTGAGTGTAGTCCTGAGAAGGACTGTTTGTGGTGACATTGACTGACGCATTCAACAACTAAAAATAGGTAAAGTATGATCGTACAGACCTCTGCTAAGTTGTTGAAACGTCAGTTAATGTCACCACAACAGTCCTTCTCAGGACTATGCTCACCCGGACAATCACACTTAACTTTACTTACAGTACCGCTCAAAAGTAAGTTACCACCCTCTCGCGAGACGAGACTCTCGTCTCGCGAGAGGCTGAAGAATACTGTAAGTACCAAGTCTTGCCGTTCTCGCGAGATAAAGACATCTATTGTGAGACTCGATAGTAAATTTTGTTCGCTGACACGGGGACACGTTGTCGCGAAGCAAGACAATTTGCCCGTAATTTATTCCAAAATTGCCGCTTCAGTGATTCTCTCGAGACGAGACTCTCGTCTCTCGAGACGAGACTCTCCTCTCGCGAGACGAGACTCTCGTCTCGAGAGAAACGAGACGAGACTGGTAACTTACTTTTGAGCGGTACTGTATGATGTAAAATGTAGCAAATATATGATTATATCAATTGCATCGGCTCTAATGAGCTGTTGCTCTACTGGGCAAAAATGAGATCTGTAGCCTCACCTTGGTTCCCATGATAAAAAAATGATTAACCATAACTTAATATTCTTCTTTACTTGTAAAACCATAGCAGATTAGATGCTAATGGTACATACATTGTAAACAGAATGATATACTAAAGGGTCCACAATAGGTTTGGTGGGATGCGGGATTTGGCTAATTTTTGTGGCGATATTCGGGATGGGAGCTGAAAACAGGAGCGGGAGGCGGGAATTTCAATTACGAGCGGGAACGGGATTTTGTGTTTTTAAGGAGTCGGGATGCGAGAATCCCAAGGAAAAAGTGGCGGGATACGGTATTTGAATTTTTAGGAGACTGCATGATTTTACCAGGGCAGGCTGATACAAATGAATCTGTTGTGGTATGAAGTGTGTCGGCTTTTCAAGTAATGAATCGGCCAAGGCAGAGTAGCCTGAATATGTCAAACTAGTGTGAGTCCTTTCGTGCACTGGTGTTTTGTGTTGATTTCGGGCATTTCTATTCTCATCTCTTTCATCACAAGAAAGAGGTATCAAGTCACACGTCGTGTTGCATTTCTTAGCCTTGTCTACATTCTTGACTTTCTGAAGGCAAGTAAAGACGCTGAAAGCTTTAAAATAAATTGTTAGGTGAGTCGACTATCTTTTCTACATTTCATTTTTGCAGACCTCATAAGTGGACCGATCTTGTACGACCTTTGTGCCCCTAGCCTTGTCTAAGGATACGACCCATTTTTGTACAGCTGGGTGTAGAGAAACAACGTAGAGAACACTTTTGTGTCTAGGGAATGCCACGACCTTCAGATCAAAACCCCGGCGCACTAACCACTGCACAGCCACCTCTTTCTTTTAGAATTCTGAACAGAAAGAGGGTCATGTCATAAAAGACATTCTGTTTCATTCTGTTTCAATTTTAGCAATTTATCTATTTTTAGCGATTAGTTTAGCGTTTTTTACCTCAACATAGTTTAATGTTTTTTATCTACTAGTATTAATGTTTTATTTACACACGACCCCACAAGCTATGCAGCTTTTTTACCCCATCGTGTCTAAACAAAGGTTTTGTTGTTGTTGTTGTTGTTGTTGTTGTCTTCGAAAATAAGCAGGACCGAGAATACATAACAAACAATCTTTGTCAATCTCTACTTTTCACTAATACCTGGACAAGATAAGGTAAAACAGAATAACACAAACAAAACACATGTTAGGGTCATTAGCGGCAATATTGAGACCACAAAAGCGTCGACCATAATAATGTGTTTGTCTGCTATCCGTTGCATTAAAACTTGTCTGCTACCCATAAAAACTTGTCTTCTATCCATTGTATAAAAGGTATGTGATGTTTTCATCATGAACACAGAAACTATTTAAAAATTTGGGCGGGATCGGGATTTTGAATAAAGAAGGGCGGGACGGCGGGATTAACAGGAAAAAGTTGGCGGGATCTGAGAACCCTATTGTGGACCCTCTTACTAGATAAATGATGCTCATTCATGCCCATTGTAAATTCCTTTCTTAAAAAGAATATCTTCAGAGCAATACGTGGCTCAGTTTACTGTTGAATGGCCCATTTTTCTCTCTAATCAGAGAAGCTACCCAGATCTTAGTAGTAGGGAGAAAGCAGGCAATTCTGAATTTTGCACATGGTACAGTACTTGCCCCTTCCTTGATTGCAGAAATATGTTAATACAATATTGTCAGTTTTTAATATTTCTTAATTTGTTTCTTAATTTGTTTCCCATTTCCCGCTGCCTGTTTCCAGGCTCCTCCCAGTGCCACTGTAATAGAGAATAGTATGTTATAAGTGTTAAGGCCGCGGGTGACAAGCTGCTCGTGAATAAATTTATAAGGCAAAATTTTGGTGGAGCTCTTGCGTTAAAAAACTTTAGATCTTGATCGTTTGGGAGCCGATTTCATTGAAACTTAACAGAGGGCTTGAGGAATGTTGGAAGTGCAACAAGGTTGTTTTCCTTTGATAAATTGCGTTTCTTTGCGATGCTTTGAGCTTCCAAAGTTAAGATTTGGTAAAACCCGACTCCGTGTCCAAGTTTTCTCCTCGTGGAGAAGATAACGCTTCTTGATTTTGCCACTAATTGATCAGTTAAATCCTCTGTTGTGTCACAACAGAAGCCGATTTTGTGATTTCAAGTTCCACTGAAAGTTATAAGCCTTTAAATTAGTAAAATCGTCCTTGTTTATATTTGAAGACTTAAAACTTCTGTTAAAAAGCCTGTTTTAAAAAAGTGCTTCTGTTGTGACAACCTACAACATGCCTATTTTACCTGTCTGCTTTGTCAGTTCAGGAAATTTTATATCCGCGCTGTATTCTTGGACACAAAATTGGTGGTTTTAGGGCTTCCGAAGGCTTATCAAAGAAACGCGAGTTTTTAAGTCAAGAATATTTTATTATGCAAATTATGGATATAAAAATTAAGAAGCTATTGTTAACACTCCAGAAACAAACAATAGGTTGCAATTGCAATCTAAAAAAAATCGTGTGTTTTCCATCGAAAACAACCGAAAGAAAAAAGTATTGGCACTGAACCAATTAATATTTATACCACACACAAAATAGAAAGAGAATTTTACTATCGAAATTTTCAAAGCTGGTTTTTCCGCTTAAACATAGAATTAAACACTGAAACCAAAAAGAACGACAAAATCGAACTCTTTTATTATTTTCCAGTCTGTGGAGCAGTGTATTCACTGTATATACACAGATATATTGGACACAAAATTGGTGATGTTGATAAATATTGGAGATAGAGATAGAAACAGTATTAATTTTATTTTCGTTTTGTTTTGCTGGAAAAATTCTAAAAAGTTGCAATTAACATTTCAACTAACAGATAAAGAATAAAAAGAACGGTACAGATACAACAAGCGAGTGCTCAACACAGTTATTGTTATTGTTATTATGAAAATTTTTATTTAAAAATACTTAAAATGCACAATATTTCCTGCCACACAATTAAACACACGAGCAATCATTGATGCATAAACCAAAAATTTTATACTGCAGAGCTCACTCATAAATATTTCGCGCAATGTCGCTATCATTCGTCACACTTCGTACATACGCTTTAGATAAATGAATACTGATGATCTAGTCTCTCACCCGCGGCCTTAAATTTCCCAACCCAGAAACACTTCAGGGCCTGGTCGTTCAAAAGCCGATTAACACTAATCCACGATTAAAAGTTAACCACAGTTTTCATCTTGCTCGTTGAAAATTTTTTTAAAAGCTAATTGTAAGCTAGAGGTATAGAATCTCTAATTCAAAACTGAAAGGCAAAATATTTTGGAAAAGTCTATAAATTGACTTATTGTAGTAGTCAAACTGGAATCAAAGTTCACACTAATCCTGGGTTAGCTTAATCCTTTAAACCCTAAGCCCTGACGAAAATGAAATTTCTCTTTACATCATCACTACTTGTTTGTATATTCAAGTTACAAGAATAAAGGAAGTGATCACTGAGGATGGAATGTCTTGATGTTTAGACAAATTCTCCTTACTAGTGTCATAAGAAATGTATGATGATCAGTATTGAGAATATGCATTTTTATATCAGGGCTTAAAGGGTTAATGGTGCTTTGAACAATGGGCCCCAGGGTTATAAAAGAATGTAACTTGGTTTCTTACATCAGGCTTGATCTCCATAATTCTTCTAATTTTTTGTATTGCAGGTTTTTTTGTCCTCCTCCTTGTGTTTACCTGGCGGGAGAGGGTTGGCAATATCGCCAGTCAATAATGGCACCAGCACCAGAGGATGAGGCGATACATCATCCAGTGGCTTTTATTGGGATTGGAAGCAAAAATGAACAAGAAATGCAACAGCTTATCATAGAAGATAAGGTAAGGAGTTTTACATTATATTATATTTTGCATTCCCTTGCAAGTTTACAAGAACAGCAACAACAATAGTATAAAATAAGACTTCTCTATTGGCTTATTGTATTAATTTCCATGTGAGAGTGATTTTGTAGAATTTTTTCAAATCCCATCCTGGATGGAATCTTTGGACTTCTGGATTTGGTATCCAACATATGTTAACAATTTTCAATGTTTTTTAGGGATATGGAGCAGCCAAAACACTGTATATATCTGATTCAGACAAAAGAAAACACTTTGAATTATCGCTAAAGGTAAGTTAAGGTCCCCAAAAATTGTTGTAGTCATTTCCTGTAAAACCTATACTTGGCAAATTAGGTGAAATACCAATACTGTTTTTACAGTAATAATTTTGTTGATTTTAGCTAGTTTTTTTTTTTCATTTTTCAAAATTGCCTAAGTCTTTGTGAATGTTCAAACAAGGGGGTTAGTTTTTAAAGATACTGTGGTGCTGTGTCAGAGGAGAAGTGAAACACAAAACTTTGGATTTTATTAACTGAGTTGATAAGGTAAATTGGCTTTCGCAAAGCTGACTTTTTGAGCGTATTCCCTTCGTCAGAGCGAAGGGCTTACGCTCAAAAAGTCAGCTTTCAATTTCTCTACAGTAGCCAATTTTTTTAAGTCATCAACTCAGTTGACAAATCCAAAGTTTTGTCTTTGTCAACTTTGTTGACACATAACTGGAGATATGAAATTTGGAGGCTTCCATTTCTCCAATTTGTGGCCACCTCCCTTCGTTAAATCTTTAAGCCCTAATAATGACGAAAATGAAATTTCTCTTTACATTCTCTCTACCTTTTCAAACAATCAAGTGATGAGAATAAAGAAAATGATCACCAAGGATAAGATGCCTTGATATTTAGACAAATTCTTGTTACTCGTTCCATAAGAAATGAATGGAGAACAGTAAGGAGAATATGCATTTTTATATCAGGGCTTAAAGGGTTAACACTTTAAACCCACCTGGCAGTGCCCCTTTCCCCACTCTGATAAGCCAAGTTCATGTTTACATGTAGCTTGATTCAGTCCATATCTCGTTCTGTTGGTCTCTTGACTTTGTCCTGAATGGATATGCTTTCAATTGTGAATTTACGTGTTGGTGCCACATTTTATCATATCGTCTTGAAAATAAAGACATTCAACTTGTCTCTAGAAAATGCTTTTATTATTCAACTACATTCAGTAGAGTACAAATAACACCCAAAACGAGTACAAATATCCCACGGTATTTGTACTCCAGAAGACCGGTTTGACAGGTTTTCTACAAATGCCACGTCGGGCATTAGGCTTACAACGTGAATGATGAAAAAATGGCCGAGACGCTCGTTTTTCCAGAAGAAAACAATGAATGCTTACCAAATTTTGAGGTTTTTAAAGAAAACGAGATCCTACCCGTGCAAAAAAGCGTCCTGCTTGGGCCGGCCCGGGCTGGCCTGGGCCGTCCCCACAGGGCCGGCCCAGACCGGCCCAAAATTAGCATTTTTGAAAAATGCTAATGAGAAGCCAGCCCTGGCCGGCCCGGGCCGGCCCAAGACAGACATATGACAGGGACTGGCCCACCCTGGACCAGGACAGCCCAGGCCGGCCCAAATGGAAAATATTTTCTGCTTTTCAGGCCAGCCTGGGCCAGTCAACCCTAGACCATTTTTTTGTTGTTGTTGTGGACCTGACCAGTCCTACGCTAGTCAGGGCAGCCATTAACTGAAAAAGTGGCTACATTTTTACAGTTCCTTTGTTTAATTTGCTTTTAATAAAGGAAAATGTGCTTTCCTCCAATTTAAAGAAACTTGACCCCTGAACAAGAAATTAAACACAGAGACCTGTATTCATTCATGACTAGTTTAATTATAAATTACCCTTAATTTACAACTATTAGATCAGATCTTAAAATTTAAGTGTAAAACAAGGCTTACCGTTGTTTTATACATGTGTATAACATTTTGAAATCTGATGGCATTACCAACCGAAAGCACCGTTTAAAAAACAAACTGAAATACCAGTCAATTTGATTTTACAGTGCTCCTGGGGGAAACTGCTTTACGAAATTGTTTACTGCAAGTCCACATTCCTGATCTGTCTTCAAATCTTCAGGAAGCAGAAATCTTTCCTTAAGAAGTTCTGTAAATAAAAAATAAAAAAAGATCTGTCACATCATGTCATGGTTCGTTAGGTAGCACACCATCTCAAATTTCAGGAAAGTCCTTGTATAGACTGCAATTAGTCTCTAATTTTGGCAGTGGCGATTGTGTGGCGGGCGAAATACAAACACGCGCACACGGGTCTCCTCGAAATTTCGCGCACGAGCGTGTGTGTATTTCGCCTGCCCCACAAATCGCCATCGCCAGAATTAGACTACTCACAGTCTAGTCCTTGTATTACACTCAAACTAAGAAAACAGTGAACACTGAAAATATTTCTGGAATGTTCATTGTGTTAATACTGTTTTGACCAATCACATGTGAGACCTTGCAACCACAGAAAGTGAATGGGTTTCTCAGTCACAGAATCAAGTTGGTTCTCAATCTGTTTCAAAAAACCTCAAGATTTAAAGAGCCAGTGTCACCCAATGTGCTTTGCGTGCCGAGGTACATTTTTCATATATGAAAAATACGCCATTTTCTTGATTGTCGTGAAGTCTGATTTGTATCTTCTTCCATCGCTGCCGTTAGCGATCCGAAAGCACTAGTGTGAATTTTGAGTTCACAATTAAGTGTCGCTGTATCGATTTCGTTGTATATTTCTGAATTCTGAAGTGTTTTCGCGGTGGAGAAGGAGATCTTTAAATTGAATGCCTCGTAGGGTTCAGGAAAGTTAAGGCAAAGGCCGAGTCTTCCGGGCTCTGCCAAAGTTATACGGCCGAAGGAGTCCGTGTATCAGTAGCAGAGGGAAAGAAAAACATCTACGGGTTTCAGCAATAGTACCGACACTGTGTTTGTCGAAATAGTGCTACATTCGTTGCCAAATGAAAACAGAAGGAACGTTGATTTACCACAAAATAACAGTAGCTACGGGGTTGCTCCAAAATAATGCTTATGGTAATGTGCTCACTGTCTGTTTATGTTTTATTTTTACAAAAAGTGTAAGTGGCTATTCTGGTTTTGCGTCCATCGACATCAGTCGATGCGATCGATCGTGCAATCAATCGATGGGACTGTAATAGATCCATGTATACGCATTGAATGCAAAGTCATATCTTGAGTAGTTTTCTCCAATGACATCTAGCGAAGACGTCAATATTCTTGCTAGTTCTTTTTGTCTTGTTATTTTTATGTCGAGTGGAAGTGGCTACTCTGGTTTTACATCCATCGAGATCGATCGATCGATTGATCTCGATCGGTTGTTATGAAAGCTCCATACGCCTTGACTACAAAGTCAGATCTAGAGTAGTTTTCTCCGGTAACATCTGGCGATGAAGATATTACTATTTTAAGAGGCTACTACTGTAAATATCAGCTTGCTGAAAGGCCAGTGCCGCAGGGTATAATTTCTGAAACGTCCGGCAAACGCGCCAGCCAAACTTCAAACAAAAACACAACCGCGCAAAGCACTTTGGGTGACACTGGCTCTTTAACCTTCATCGTTATCTTACAGGAATTGAAAGTGCTATTCCTTTCTATCTGAGAACCATGTGCACTACGCAAGCAAAAATAAGTTTGAGCGCTTTTGGATCTAATAAATTTTTGGACAAGCTGATGCAACAATAAGGCATTTCAAATAAAAGCAACTCAAGCTGCACTTATTTCACTGTGATATAAAGATGCAATGTTCTTCCTCAAAATTCACCCAAAGCTGCTGTTAATTCTGATAGCAGAGCTGACTCAATTTACTTAGGCCAAAACATCCGTGCGTTCGAGACGGGCTTGCAACATACAATGTCTAGTTGCAAATTTTAAACATGACAGTTTCAAATTTAACAATGGTACTGAGTGAGCAGGCTGTTAAAAATTAACAAACACTGGTTTCGACAATCTGTGGCTGTTGCTACAATGCAGCGGCAACCGCTGAGCCAAAGTTTTCACTTGCGTAGAGCATGTGACTCTCAGATAGAGAATAACAATCTAAATTCCTGTAAGTGAAGATGAAGGTTTAATCTTGAGGTTTTAAGAAACAAAGTGAGAACCAGATCCGTTCTGTGACTTAAACAAACCCATTTGTTTTGTGGTTTCAAGGTCTTGCACGTGATTGGTCAAAACACAATGGACATTCTGAGAAATATTTTCAGTGTTCATGGTTTCTAAGTTTGAGTGTAGAACTAAAAAGACTGACTTGAAATTACTATTACAACTATCATCACAGGATCTTTTTAAACTTTAGTGTGAAACCAATGGTGTGTAACATGGACTGATTTACAACCTGCTCAATGGGCATTTCGTCTGAGAACATTAATATTGTGCTAAAGTAAAGAGCCATTTAGGTCTTGATAAGAAACTATAAAGGAATCCAACCCTTTTCAGCAACAAATCCAGTTTTGTCTTCTTCTTCTTCTGATAGTTTCACGAGTTGAATGTGGAAATCAGGCAAATTTGTATAAATTTTGACTATTCCAGTAAGTTCCGATCAAGAATTTACTCGTTTGCACGAACGCTTTCAGCTAAATTGTCACTTTACATTCAAGCTTATTAAAGTCTTACATAGAATTTTGCTTTGAAAGGACAAGACAACATTGCTTCATTTTAATGCATGACAATTGAGAAATCTAACCATTCGCTTGGACGATTGAAGTGAGAAATATCTGCGAGCTTCGAATTCTACGCCAAAATATGAACATTTTCCCACTCTTACCTCTTTTCAGACAGCCTGGGTCATTGCTTCTTCTTCAACCACTCGAAATTGTTCCATAACCGAAGCGTTTCAGAGAAAAAAACGTAGAATTAAGCAGTAAAATGTAGTTCTACTCTAAACAGACTCGATCTATTCAAAACCACGCGCCCAAACTCAAACTTCGCACTTTTCCATTCTTTCAAAGACACACGTGATGGCGAACTACAAATGCGCATGCGTATGTGATCTCACGGCCTCCCTGGGAACTAGCATGCTCAAAATCAAACATGGCGGACGAACTAGTGCTGTTCAACGTTCAGCACGAAGAACAAGGGGTCGTTACACAAAAGATATGCAATATTGTAATATTACAAGAGCTAAGCGACAAGGACAAACTTGTATTTGTTATTCCACGCGAAAAGTTATCCATTTACAAGTCTTTTATGGGGGGAAACAGATAGGAAAGCAACGAACACTATAGCGGACATTGAAACACGTGTTGTCACTACTGAAGAAAATTCACTTAGCAGAAGCAAGTCCTTTTAACATGAAGGACTGAACAAAGAGAGTTTTAAAAAGGAGAACAGTGATAACAGGACCAAGTATCTCACAGTGGAACTCATTTGTAAAGAGGACAAAAGTTCAGTCTTAAATGACACTCAACTGAATACGTTGAACAAAGATTAAGGTGAGCTCAGCAGAACAACAGTACACTTTGCCAATGATAAGTTTACTTTTGATGACTTTTTAAGCTGACTAAGCTTCAATGGATGAGATTGTATTAATGGTAAAAGATAATAAATTTTTCTGTCACAAAAGTGATTGTTCCTTAATTTGAAAACCTTTTTTAAGTTTTCAATATTCCACTCCCTTTCAAACATGACTCCTGGGTTCAAACCATTTACAGTAGCTTTGTATTATACACAGTGAAGCACTTGCTGTCCTATCCAACACACATTTTTGACTTCATTTACCAGAATTACAGAATTGTTGTGACTAGGTTTGTCGATTATTATGAATCCTTATATTTAGCAAAAAAGAAAATAATGTAGCATGTCAATCCCAGGCTATGAAGCTTCATTTCCACTTAGGGGAAGGAGCGCATTCAAACAGAAAACAAGAAAGGAACAAAATCTCTTCTGGATAAATGAACTTTAAATGAAGCATGTTTACTGGACATGCAAATGAGGGCAGCACTTTCATCTCACACCTGACTGGTACAAAAAAATTGTAGTTACACAACTGGAAATGCCAAAATCAAATGTGAGCCAATTGGTGAGTGATCATGACCACAAAAGTTAGTAATAAGAACTTTAAAGATCTTAAAGCTCCATAGAGTTTCCATAGACTGATGTACTCTTTGGGAAATTTATCACGGGACATTCACCTTTGGTGGAGAGAGGGTTCAGAATGCAAAATATATTATTTACATATTTGAATATATTATTTAACAGACGATAATTTTGCATGTTGTAAGTATTTTGGCAAGTATTTAGGCCATGGGGCCTCTCTACATTATGTAGGGTTAAGCACGCATTCCAGAGACAATTGGCTTTCAGTTATTGTTTCACAGTCACTTGACAGTTACAAGACTTCAATGATGACTTTTAAGGATTCTCTGGTCTGCAAAAAACCCTGCCAAGAAGTCTTGACTTTTGAATGTAACTCTTAAATGGACTGCCAACTATCTGCTCAAGTTGGAACATTTGATCTATATGAATTGATTATATAACTGGATGAGTCCAATTGAACTTCTTAAATTATTGCCTGAGACTCAGTGTTAAAACTAAAAATCATTTATATTAATTCACTGTTTATCCAGTGTTCTAATCCTGGCTACACTGCAGTAATTCTGAAAACTGTTAGCTGACCATATCTGACCTGACCTGACTTGTAACAGAAATGGCTCAGGTCATCTACCCAAGAAAACTGTTCAGGCTGGCCTTGACATTTGCCAGTCATTATTGCCTTTATTCTACCAGACCAACCTAGCCAGCCCATGACTGGCCTGGGCCGCCCTGGGCCGGCCCAGGCCAGTGAATAGCCAGAGAAAATTGAAGTTGGCCAGCCTTCACCGGCCCGGGCCGGCCAAGGCCATGCTGGGCCAGGCCAGTTTTCTGGCCTTGGCTGGCCCAGGCCAGCTATGGCAGGGCCAGGCCGGCCTGGGCCAGGTAAGGCCAGCCCAGGCCGGCCTGGGCTGGCCCGAGCAGGACATTTTTTTGCACGGGTAGGGACAAGCAATGACCTAGACGACAGTGAATTTTCTTTATTTATTGAAGAAAATCAAAATGTATTAAAATACAACAGAAAAGACAAAAACTGACCTCAACTGCATTAAAGAAACAAGGGCCATTGAAGAAATTCCCGCCGAGGAACTTAACAACTTTTTATGTCATTTGTTTGTCAAAGTCAGGAAACGGAACCCATCTTTTCTCAGGAGCTGTCTTCAATGAATGTACAATATTGTTGTCGGTCAGAAATCTCCACCGCTATCTCTTCCAAAACGACGCATGGCTAGTGATTCGGACGAAGATGACTGAGCTTGAAGTGCTGTTTAACTTTGTTTGACTTGACTTTCGTGTTCTGTTTGTTCTGTCGAGTTCTTTCTTTTCGTAGTTTTACTCGGTGACCAAGAACATTGTTGTTGATCTAACTGTAAACCCGAAAATAATTCAGTTTTGCCTTGTTCCATCTTTGTTTTCCACGCAATTTTGAAATAAAATCACGATGCTTCGCTCGATTGACAGGTTTGACAAGTTTTCGTTTTTGACCAATGAACAACAATCTCACATCAAGCGCGCGAAACCTGACCCCGCTGGCATGCTCACTCGCTGCTCAGAAGTCAGGTTAGTTTGTCACGCAACTCAGACAGTTTATAAACCACTTTTCCATTTCGTAGCTAAGTTGAATAATAAATCCCTTATTAGAAGGTTGAGTGTGTAGTATCGTGGGATATTCTTACTCATCTCTTGTATTTTGACTCGCCCTAAGGGCTCGCCAAAATACGGCGCAACTCATAAAAATATCTCACGATACTACACACTAAACCGTCTAATAAGATATATGTATTGCTGAAAAACGATTTATTATGTTTGTTACAGTTATTATATCCAAATGGAGACCATGTTGGTACATTCAACTCAAAAAGAATTAAGGTACAGTACAGTTTATGACTAACATTGTACATGTACGTTATACATTATATTACATCTCAACTGCGTGTGCTCTTAAAGATGCCAAGACAAGATCTCCCCATTCAGTAGATCTTTGATCTGTATTTTGTAAACTTGAGTGAATCATGTAACTACAGCGAGTCTTTTTTCACTTTATAATATGTACAGTTCTAGTACCTTCACTCACAGCTTCAGTTAGCAGTTCAGTAAAGTGAGCTGTTTTCTGTATGGTGTACATTCCTACTTCCAATGTGCTACAGTCTAACAAGCAATGAAAATATTTTTGGACAAAAAGTGCCTTGAGTTCCAGTCAAACTGTTGCAAAAGAGTAATATATAGTTGGTGACTTGGTCTATCAGCTGCAAGGCATCACCCTTGTCAACTGTTGGCCAGTTGCTAGCACATCAGTTCCAGCAGTAGTTATCAGTGGTTGATGTGTAATGCATGTTATAGCCACTGGGGGGCACCAAACAGGAAATTTTAGCAAAATACTTGAAACATCATTTTCTGCTTTCTTAGATTGTTTGAGAGGTTTTAAAAGGCATACATGTATTTGTGTACAGTAAGCTAATACAGGTTGTTCTGTTCGGCTGTTTTACTGAAAGTCTCTCTGAAAACAATAGGAATTAGTCAGTCCCCTTGTGACGAAAGTCTGAGGTGATGTTTAACCAAAGAAATATCTAGTTTTCACTCCAATTAAATCCAAATATCTCAGGCAATTTAGGCCTACCAAACAGATATTCCACCGAAACGAACTGTTGGGCGCCCCTGTATAGCAGCAAGTGAGTGCATGTATAACTGGACACATTCTCGCAGACCCAGGGGCAGATAGTCGGTGCGAGAGGGATATAAAACGATGGTAGGCTTAATGAACGAGCGAGACAGAAAGTTGATTTTAGTACACACAAGTGAGATCTAGGTACAAGATTTAGCAAAGTTACACTCTGTATGAGACGTCATGAAAGGATTGGTGAAATAAGCTGATTGCTGATTTGGTGCAGAAAATACAATGCCTCAAAATCTATGCTTAATCAGAAGCAAGAATGCAAATGGGCTCTTGAACTAGTCTGTTAAAGGTATGTTCCCAGGGGGTGTTCCGCCCACCTTGTAAACTTTTGCTCGCACCAGGCTTCAGCTCGCACCGATTTTGCCCATTTTATCTGCCTCTCGCCACGACTATCTGCCCCTGGGTCTCCGAGGGTGAACCAGAGACTGCATGCTGTAGATTCAGAAGAGTAGCAGAGGAGCAATGGTCTTGGATGATAAGGCATATACTGTAATCAGTATGCTGTAGATTCAGAAGAGTAGCAGAGGAGCAATGGTCTTGGGTGATAAGGCATATACTGTAATCAGTCACTTCCTTCTGTCCCTAGGTCATTTCAAAGCCATCCAAGAAAAAGCAGTCTTTAAAGAATGCAGATTGTAAGTATAGAAATGAAGATGCAATGTTCACTATTCTCAGCTGTTAGGGTGTATTCAAACTGTCACAGTGTTAATGGAAGAACTAAATTTGTTCAGTTTTAAAGAATCAGTTTTAGTCAGAACAAATGTTACAACTGTATGCATAAGCAAGACTCCATTGACTACATGCCACTTGTCATCCCCTTTGGTAAAAAGCATTCCTTTCACCTTTCACACACCCATTTTTGTTGTTTTTTGTTAAGTCATCACACCATGGCCTTGACCATGGTGTGGTTACAGTTGTAATTATAAGTAAACTACTTCTCATAATGTGGTTTGATTGCCAAACGGAAAGTCAAGTTACCTTGGAATAATTTTAATTCTTCTTTTCTTTGGTCGACTTACAACTGTACCTTATTGCAGGCTGTGTCTGCATCTGATGTACATTTGGAATTTGTACATATGGACATGTACATCTATATAATTTCAAAGCTTTTTGCTTATAACACCTTGTAGTAATTAATTTCAATACTTTTTTTAACAGTATGTATCCAGTCTGGCTCGACAGTGGCTCTCTTTAATCGCCTCAGATCACAGACTGTTAGCACACGGTATCTTCACGTTGAAAATGGTACATTTCATGCTAGTAGTCAACAGTGGGGAGCTTTCACCATCCATCTGTGTGAGTAAAACCTTACCATCAAACACCTTTTATCAGTGAGAGAGTTGTTGAAAAAGAATTCAGCATTCAAAACCTGTTCCATTTTGTACTGTATACTTGCCAACGTTTTCTCACAGTTTGTGGATAAATAGAAATATTTATAAGATAAATAAATAAAGTAAATAAATAAATAAATAGTTAGTCGGACAGTCAGTCAGTCATTGAATTTACCAGTTCATTGTTTTAAGGTATCATGGTACCCCAAAATTGACCATGTTTTCGAAAAATACACTTCTGTCATTTTCAGATAGATATTATTCAAACCTCTCTTTTACAAAAAGTTTCAGAAAAAAAGATTGTTTCTACGCAAAGTTATGGACGAAAAAAGATTTGTGGCATTAATTTTCTCTAATCATGTGTTGACAGTCATCTGTCAACAACGCTGAAAATAGCATTTGACATAAGAGGGCCCCGATGTTTTGACACGCGATCGATTGCGTGGCAGTTCCCGCTTATTTCGAGTGTGTCTACAAAGTGGCTTCGATCATATCTGTGAAAGAGAGAGAGAGAGAGAGAAAAGATCGAGCGTTGAGGAATTACTTTCGCTTCCTGACTCCTCACTTGTCAGTGTGATAAGCTTCGACTGCCAGCTCGCTTTTCGTAACGGGAACGGCGAAAAACAATCCATCCATTCAAATTCCATAACATTTCTACAAAGCCAGATGTATCAAAGAATCAACTTGGCGCAAAAGACGGCATGTCCAGGAAAGTACGGAATTTGTCCCCAGTAATAAAGAAGTTTATTTTTTTCCCAATTGCTTGCATTTCTGGCAGGATGTTCTCTCTTTAATAGATCTTGAGCCGAACACGTGGCGGCCTCTTCGCAGATTTCAATGTGCTTTCCTTTCGCCTTTCCTTTCGTCTTTCAGGTCCCGGCAGCTTGGGTAGTCTTACCCAGCTCAAATGATGATGCCTTCGGCATTTTACAGCCGACGTGATATTATGACTTTAAAATTTCCGTTTATTGCGTTTCAAGACCCTTTGAACGGCACTCGTACTCAACGAAAGTCGCTTTCCAGCATAAAAACACGCAGAATTTGACACCATTCTTGTCGGCATGTTTGTGCTATTGTTGTAAGGCGGTAAGTTGAGCCTTCCCTCTGTCAACCGCAGGTAATTATCCTGACACCTTGGTGTTTTAATCTCCTCAGACCGGAAAAAGTTTCCAAATCATATTTTGGCTTTTTTCTCGAAACTAATATTTCAAGAAATTGGGCGCACATTTTAAGTTCGCGTTCAGCGAGTTTTCAACCATTTTAGCTCAAATTTGGCGACAATGTTGCCACATAATTTGACACCAAAACCGTGTCTCCGAATTTTATTTTTTGCTTTCATTCAAAAGTTATGAGCCGTAAAAGAAAGAGGAGAGGTGTTTCTTCGAACTTCAAAGTCTAACTGAGTGCAGAAAATAAACTAGGCCAGATACAAAAATTCGGAGACACGGTTTTTGAGACAAAGGTGTGAAGAATTTGGCGCGATGTTCGTCTTTCTCTCCAGATCATTCTTGACTGGAGCGGAACCGATTTTGTGAACGATGTACTTTTTAAAAACGTAGTCTCTATTTTCGACACAGTTGTCTTTTTTCTTTATCTAAATACGTTTTCGTAATGTTCAATTATTAAGCTTTCAGAAAATATATAGTTTGTCAGGGTCCTTGTGAAACGCCTGACGCTCAAACGGTGAAAACGCAATGTTGTCATTTGGGGTACCCTGATACCTTAAAGACCAGTAAATGGAAAACGTGCCCTGATATGGTTAGCTTCAACTTTGTTGTTATCAACCCATTACAACACTTTTTTTTAAATGTAGCTTAGAAGCCCCCTGGATGTAAGCCCCTTCATTTAAGCCCATCCAAAATGCTGCGAAGTTGTACAACTCTAGGGCCGTGCTTATAGCCAGTACTTAATGAAAAACAGTGTGTATATACACACGTTTACATGTGTGCTTTGTTTTCTTGCGCTAATTATTCCGGAAATATCTTGCTTGGTTTTTCTTTGTACATGTGTGTACACCCACTACGCTGTATACAGATACAGTAAAGATTCTGTAATGATTTTCAAGACACCATCCAGTAGACTGTTAATCTACTTAGTGTAAGCTCCTGGGAGTGTCCACATCTTTGTTCCTCCCTGACAAGGTATGTTATCATTGTTTTTTACTATGATTCTTTTTGTGTTTTTAGTGCATGATGATGAATCTGAGAGTGAGGAGTTTTCTGTCAGAGAAGGTTATGTTCACTATGGGTCAACTGTGAAACTGGTTTGCTCTGTCACGAAGATGGCTCTCCCCCGACTGGTAAGTGAGTCTTCTTTTCAATTACAGTTGCCATGGTGATTTTTTAATGTAATTTACCAACTGTTGATGCTGATTCAAAAAAATTCTACATGAGTGTTTCCCTTTCAATGAGTGTTCGTTTATAAACGCCCCATATCTCAATAAGCACTCCTACGCTGGAAGGCGCGTCAACTACATAAGTGCCCCATTCCTAGTGAGTGTATCAAAGTACCTCAGTAAGATAGTGGCACTGAGCTTATGGACAAAAGTGACTAATCTAAACCTGCATTGTTACTATTACTATTTTAGCTTCTGTGTCTTTTGAAACTCTCAGTTGTTTAGGCTGAAAAGAAATAAGTGCCCTGTCTTCAATGGTCTTCAATAAACACTCTCCCCCAGACTCTCAAATTTAAATAAGAGCAAATGAACGAAAGAGTGAAAACAGCAAATGACCGTCTGGGGCTCAGACTTTTTTCTTGTGCCCCATGGTTGCAACATGCTGAATATTATTTTCATAACCGAGTTTAAAATTTACCATCTATTTTTTTTTTGCAAGAAAGTGATTGGTTACTGACTCAAGTGATGCTCTTTTTCATGTTCATAGGTAATACGAAAAGTGGACAAACAGACTGCTTTGTTGGATGCTGATGATCCAGTATCTCAACTTCATAAAGTAATCAATCTTTATTTTTACCATACGTGTAATCATAATTCAGCATTTAAGGACTACCAGTCTTTTAAGGAATTCAAGATACGGTGGACAACAATAATTATTGCCACTTGCTCAAAGTTTCTTTTTAGTTTTTGACAACCTTTTGTAATTTGTTAATGTTAATACTGTTACTGTTACTGTTACTGTTACTGCCATCGTTTTAAGGACTTTTTGATCACTTCGCTTTATATGGGCATTTCCAAGTTTTTTGTGCCTCTTTTTCAAAGCGAGTCCTGGTGCATACATGTAGCCTTTCATATGAAAATGAGTTTTCGTTCACTTGCAGAAAAGCCTCATTTTCAAATGAAAAGTTGTGCACGAGGCCTCGCTTTGAAAAAGAGGCACAAGACATCTCGGAAATGGCCTATTGATCAATTAAATTGAAGAACTATGAGAGGTGGAGCGCGAAGGTGGACGGGAAATGTTGGCACAAATTACATAAACTTTTCACTATTAGAGGGACCTCAACATAATCGTATTGCTATGGTAATACGTCAAGAATCATTTATGTAATGTGGACGGTAAATTGAGCTTCGTGATGCTCATTTTTGACAGGACTAGGGAAAGATGAGTGTTGTTAAATGAGTTAATACTTTGATCTACTGATTGATCCGCAGGTCGCCTTTTATATGAAAGAAACTGAACGAATGTATCTTTGTTTATCCCAGGAGCGAATTATCCAGTTCCAGGTAAGAACGCGTATTAATTTTGTCTGTTTTCTTCGGGCCAGAAAGGAGTGAACGTAACACGAGGTGCTTGTTATAAGACGGATTCGCTAAATAATAATAAATAATAATAATAATAATAATAATAATACTAATAATAAATAATAATAATAATAATAATAATAATAATAATAATAATACATAATAATGCACAAATACAGAAACTAAAATTGATCATAACGATAAATAGATAAGAATTCTTAACCAAAAGCTTCTTTATGGTTGGACTGTCAGAGGTAATCAAAGCTGCTGTTTTTTTTTCTTCAGGCTACGCCATGTCCGAAAGAACAAAATAAAGAGATGATTAACGATGGCGCCTCTTGGACAATAATAAGTACAGACAAATCAGAGTATAGCTTTTACGAGGGAAATGGGCCAGTGAGATCACCCATCACTCCTGTCCCAATTGTGCACAATTTACAGGTAAGAAAAGCAATCCAGTTTACAGATTGTAGCAGCTTATTGACTAGGCGGGAAGTCCACACGGAAAAATATTTGCCTTGAAATCATGCTGGGAAAAAAATATGTTCGACGGGAAAACGAAAGTTTTCACGGCGATACATTATAATGTCTTCAGGGCTCATGGCTCGTGTACGACGACCTCTGTTCCTACTGTTCCTCATTCCCTCTGTGCCTACTGTTCCTCTGTTCCTACTGTTCCTCATTCCCTCTGTTCCTACTGTTCCTAGTGTTCTTCTGTGCCTCTGTTCCTACTGTTCCTCTGTTCCTACTGTTCCTCTGTTCCTACTGTTCCTCTGTTCCTCTGTTCCTCTGTTCCTACTGTTCCTAGTGTTCTTCTGTGCCTCTGTTCCTACTGTTCCTCTGTTCCTACTGTTCCTACTGTTCCTCTGTTCCTACTGTTCCTCTGTTCCTCTGTTCCTACTGTTCCTCTGTTCCTACTGTTCCTCTGTTCCTACTGTTCCTCTGTTCCTACTGTTCCTCTGTTCCTCTGTTCCTACTGTTCCTCTGTTCCTACTGTTCCTCTGTTCCTACTGTTCCTCTGTTCCTACTGTTCCTCTGTTCCTCTGTTCCTAATGTTCTTCTGTTCCTACAATGCCTCTGTTCCTACTCTCCCTAGTGTTCTTCTGTTCCTCTCTTCCTATTGCTCCTCTCTTTCTACTGTTCCTCTGTGCCTCTGTTCCTACAGTTCATCTGTTCCTAGTGTTCCTACTGGTTCTACTCCTATTTCTCTGCATATGATGACGTCAGTCAGGTCGTCGTACACGAGCCATGAGCCTGTCAAGTACGTAAGGGCTAAATCTTGCGACGTACGACCATTCAAAAGGAAGATTTTGAGTGAAGAGTACTTTTTCGTGCTGCTGTTTCTTTTTCTGTATTTATCAAGTAAAGCCATTTGCCAAATACAGGTTGAATGTTCATGGCTTGACTCTTATACTTTATTCCATTATTTCTAGTTAAATGGTGGTGGGGATGTCGCCATGTTAGAGCTGACAGGAGAACATTTTACAGCCAATCTAAAGGTTTGGTTTGGAGATGTGGAGGCAGAAACTATGTACAGGTGATTAAGTGATGTCATCCAGAAATCTACCAAATCTATCAACCTACCAATTGGTTTAAGGCCCGAGTAACTGAACGTCTAGAGCTTTCTTTTCAATATACTAATTCAAAAAACCAACAGGCTTTCGTGGATTATGTACTGCTGAGGCTTTGGCCTTAGTTTATTGGCTAACTAAAGAACTAACAAACAGAACGTGAGATGTCACTTGCCCATCGAGCAAGCGACAGGTACACGTAAAATCTATCCCGCTTAAGGCGCTGTTACACCAGGCAATCTTCTTTGCAACTAGTCGGTTCTACTTTTCGCAACGACCCTCGCAACGCTGCAACGAATTTTTCCAGCGTTGCGTAGAGATGTTACATTAGGCAACGTTGCATGCAACTTGCCTCGCAACGGCGCAACAAAGTTGCGGTGCAAGTTGCAAGAAAAATTGCCTTTTGTGACAGCGCGTTTAGGCTCGGTCTTAATTTGTTGATAGCTTTTTCTCTTTCAGAGCTTTCAGTTAGTCATACATTGTGCAATTAAAATAACATGTTTTTTTTTTTCAGCATACAATTTCTGTACTCTTGCCCTCTAGAATAACTATAAACACGCTAACCTCATGTTACAGTGAAGAACTATAGGGACTGTGTCATCTATTTTAGCCCTTTAAGCCCCAATAGCAGTCAGCATCAACTTTCTCCTCATCATATCTGTGCACTATAACACGTACAGGTCATGAAAATTTAGAGAAAGATCACCAGAGATGAGTTGTCTTGATGTTTAAACAAGTTCTCCCAATTAGTAGTCATTGAGATGTATAGAGATCAGTAAGGAGAATTTGTATTAAGATGTCGGGGCTTAAAGGGTTAGCGTCGCTTTGAAAACCCAAGACACGTTTGCATCAATTGAAGCCAAAATCCAGTTTTGGTACAGATGACTCTTGTGTGGCACAAAACTGTTAAGGTGGCTTACTACAGTTTTCAGAAGAGAAAGATAACCTTTTTAAAACTTTAGTTTAAAGCCAACAGGAGTTTTCTTTTGGGTTATTTGTTGCTACAACTGTTAAAAGAAATGATATTAACCCTCATTATCCTAGAAAAGAAATATGAGAACCTTAGAAAATACCAAACATAACAGACCGTGTGCTAACACTGGACTGGAAACTAGACTTTTTTAGGGCTTTTTTCTCAAAATCTAGCCGTACGACCCTACCTCAATTTTTCAGGATTTGAAAAGTGGCTATAAATAAACAACTGTGCAAAAGAAAATGAAATTCTGTAAGGCAGAATTTTTGCTAATGAAGAAAATGTCGAATTTTCGCTTTTTTGAGAATTAATAAAAATCTCTCTTACAGATTTTGCTAATATTTTGTCTACAGGTGAAACTGACTACTATGAATTGATTCTGAATTTTTTACTGTGGGTTATACGGTCAGTTTCCGAGTAGATTGGGGTAGAAAAGTCGATTTGCGATTTTTTTGCGACCTCCTTGGTGAGCAAAACTGAGCATGCGTGCAACTTAAGCGCGCGCTGAAATAACGCAATATGGCGCGTGCGATAAACATAAGAATGTTTACAACAACTTCTCGAGGTTTTTGTCAAAGTTTAGCAGATATTTTATACCGGTAGCGCTCACCAACGTCGTCAAGTCTTCGTCCATTCATGATAAAGAATGTTAAAAGTACGCCACGAGCGATTTCTACAAGCCAGATTTCAGAGGTGTTTTCAGCTTTTTCTCGATGATGGCGTCAAGTATTGCACTCGCGAAAAAAAAATGGCGTCAGAGAGAATTTCTCAGCGCGCGCAATTGTGTCTCAGAAAAACTGTAGTAAGCCACCTTAAGTGGCATTCTCGCTAAAAGCGGTCCACTCGATTTCGCGACCCAAAATAGTTTTCCTTTATTTTTTGTTTATGAAAAGGGTTTGGTACACATGTATCAAAACCACTTTATTTATTTTCCAATTCTTTATTTTCGCTTTGCTACAAGCCGAAACCCAATTTTGCCCGCAACGGGGTTTCGGCGGTGATCAAAAGGCTTAAATTTATGGATTTTGAGATGCGCGCTACGGCCAACTAAATGCAGCTTACGAAATTTTGCTTTGACCTAGTATCTAAGATACACCGACCAAGTTCACAGACAAAATGTGGAAAAA
Organism: Siderastrea radians; assembly: GCA_964017195.1. Taxonomy (NCBI): domain Eukaryota; kingdom Metazoa; phylum Cnidaria; class Anthozoa; order Scleractinia; family Rhizangiidae; genus Siderastrea; species Siderastrea radians. Next base: position 60,702,573 of record OZ024890.1, on the reverse strand, counting down.
GTTGATAAAGTTTTGAGCACGTCAGGTGAAGTTAAAGACAACCTACTCTGAAGCCTATAATGAGATCCCAAAAATGGACCAAATACAACAAACAATTTCGTATCGTTTGCGGCCTAAATTGGGTTAAAAAAACAACATCACAGCAAAGTTCTTACCTTATTTAATCAATTTGTAAGCTCAAACGTGCGGGTATCTCTCTGGATCACAAGCGAAAACAGGTTAGAACTGCGCCATTGACAGCGTGTTAACGTTAATATCGCTCGTGTCAAAGGTCACTTACATCATCCTAGAACTTGGCAAAAATACTTTATTCGGGGATCCTAACCCGTTGCTGTCCACCAAAATAAATGTCTATAGCTTCCTTTAATGCTCGTACATCCAATTTTGATCCAGAACAGGATGAAAGTTGCGTTAAGGTGATAAATATTCATGGCGGGTGACGCTCAACAAAGTAAACAACGTCGGGTATCGTAGTTGATCCAGATTTCTGCTCCGGTAAGGAATACAAAACATTTTCAAGATCCCTAGAAGAAGAAAAGAAGTTATGTAGTTGAACTCTAACAATGAATTTAGACTGTTCAACACCTCCTGCAACTTGGACGCGGCCGAGGCACAAAAATATAATTTGAAAAGTTGCAACGAAAATCGTGCTAGTTGTCCAGACTCACCTGGGAACTGGCCCGCCAGAAGGTGAAATGAGATTATTTTCGCCTAAGTCGCCTGAGTTTCCGTTTTAGCCTTCGGTCTAGTCGTTCGGTAATGGACTGTAGGAATCTTCTTTTCAGTATAAAGAGAAATTGTGAAGTTCGCAGTAGTTGGAATTACTCATGTCAGAAGAGTTGCGACGACCCCGACGTTTGCTTACGTCACAATTTGTCACACAATCTTATCGATGTTGCGCGACTAACTTAGTAGCAAGCGAAAAGAGAAATTTTTAAAAAAATCTTTTGCGATTTAGGCCCTGTGCACTTAATGATAATTTATGTAAAGTGGTGAACAGGATTCATCTAGCAAGTGAGAGAAAAAAGTGCGAGCGTGACGGGGCGCATTGGCGTTCACTGAAAACATATAGAGGATATTACACGGCGGCGCGAAGATAGCAATTTTATTTTCGAGTGGTAAAATTTTGTATTTTACCACGAGAAAATAAAATTCATATATTCAAGCCACCATGTAATATTCTTTCTATTATATAGAGAAGACTATCTTTACACGAGAGTAAGAGAATAAGAGAGTGTAAGAGCGGAAAATGACGTCATCGATATCCTCACTAGTGAGGATATGGAATATACGCCACTCGAGTCCCAGACGTAGTTTCGTGTGAACTTTACGAGTGGTCTACTTTCCACTAAAACACTCTTGTTTATATCATATAGAGAAATACGTCACAACCAGCACGGTAAAAAGTCGGAATAATGAATAGGAAATATCAAATATAGTAGGAAACGTGAGTTGTTCTCAAACTGAGCAGTTGAGAGAGAAAACGTTTCTATACTTACGACTACTAGTTACGTCAAATAAATCAATCATTAAATAAATATTCATTCCAACGCTGAGGAATCACGGGACTGGGGAGCACTACCAAACTAAGATATCCTCAGTGCCACTTCAAATATTGGACGAGGTGGGGGTGTTGAAAGAGAGCATATAACAAAAATCAACGACTGCGAGAAAACAATTGTATAGGTGTGGCTGTACGTTTATTCAATCCAGAAAATAATGACAATATATGAAAAGATAGACGCTTTCTTGATATCCTTATCACTCTGTGACTCGCTTGACCAGACTGCGTTTTCTAACTGTCACAGAAAGTTGACGAGCATTAGTTCTTCACCACATTGGCCAGGGCAATAAAACCGAGTCACAAAGATCCTGAAGGTTCCAATCAAGACGCTCTGTTTGAATGCTAGGAGCCAGGATGCTTTTGTGAGTTCTCCACATCAGAGGGACCTCAAGACCACATCCACTTTGGACAGCACGACAACGCAGCAACCGTCAGAAGGTTTGTATGAAAGACGTAACTGGGCATCCACGTTTTCATCACTGGCACTAGAATCCAAGCTATCAGCAGGGGTAGGCTCCGCCCCTAGGCTCAAACCCTTACCCTTTAAGATACCAGTTTTTTACCCAAATTGCACCGTTTTCATAACCTAGAGTAAGAATGTAGCCCTTTCTTATACACATGCATATATATCACAAGGATAAGCCAAAAAAGTAGAATATCTTATTGTCGCAACGTTTGTATCTGGGCGTTCAGTCGCCCTGAGTCGGTTACTAAAGGCCTTTAACTTTTGTTCCGCGTCATTTTTGCCAGAATTTCGCACCCTTTTTAAAAGGGTATATAATATAGGTATATAATATATACTTAACTTTAGCTGCTTCTAGTTTCTCTTTTACTTAGCAGCGCACTTTGCTGACCTTTAATATACTTAATATACTAAGATAACGATTTTTCCAACCTTTCACTATGCTGCAGGCTCAAAAAGTCACCCTTTTCGGGCGGAGCCTCCCCGTATACTCTACTATAGGAAGTGCCCCCCCCCCCCCCCACCCCAAACTGGAAAGTGTTTCTGAAGTAACAATCGAATTATGCAACATGGGCTTGCACTTCAGAGACCAAGAGGAAAGGATCGAGGATTTCGGAGAGGGTAAAAGAGTACCCTACAAGGCGATTTGATATTGGCGAGGAAAGACTACGAATAGCTGATTCAGTCAGGAGTCAGGAGACAGGGTTATGGGCTCCTGATTCAGTACAGGTGTCAGGGGACATGAGAAAGGCCATATTTGACATTTCCTATTCATATTTCCGACTTACGACTGTACTGTGCGTTGTGACGTACTTCTCTTTATGATATAAACAAGAGTGTTTTAGTGGAAAGTTAGACCACTCGTAAAGTTCACACGAAACTACGTCTGGGACTCGAGTGGCGTATTTTCCATATCCTCACCAGTGAGGATATCGATGACGTCATTTTCCGCTCTTACACTCTCTTATTCTCTTACTCTTGTGCAAAGATACTCTTCTCTATATAATAGAAAGAATATTACATGGTGGCTTGAATATATGAATTTTATTTTCTCGTGGTAAAATACAATATTTTACCACTCGAAAATAAAATTGCTATCTTCGCGCCGCCGTGTAATATCCTCTATACGTTTTCAGTGAGCGCCAATGTACCCCGTCACGCTCGCACTTTTTTCTCTCACTTGCCAGATGAAGCCTGTTCTCCACTTTCCATAAATTATCATCTTTTCGCTTGCTACTAAGTTAGTCGCGCGACATCGATAAGATTGTGTGACAAATTGTGACGTAAGCAAACGTCGGGGTCGTCGCAACTCTTCTGACATGAGTAATTCCAACTATTGCGAACTTCACAATTTCTCGTTATACTGAAAAGAAGATTCCTACAGTCCATTACCGAACGACTAGACCGAAGGCTAAAACGGAAACTCAGGCGACTTAGGCGAAAATAATCTCATTTCACCTTCTGGCGGGCCAGTTCCCAGGTGAGTCTGGACAACTAGCACGATTTTCGTTGCAACTTTCAAATTATATTTCTGTGCCTCCGCCGCGTCCAAGTTGCAGGAGGTGTTGAACAGTCTAAATTCATTGTTAGAGTTCAACTACATAACTTCTTTTCTTCTTCTAGGGATCTTGAAAATGTTTTGTATTCCTTACCGGAGCAGAAATCTGGATCAACTACGATACCCGACGTTGTTTACTTTGTTGAGCGTCACCCGCCATGAATATTTATCACCTTAACGCAACTTTCATCCTGTTCTGGATCAAAATTGGATGTACGAACATTAAAGGAAGCTATAGACATTTATTTTGGTGGACAGCAACGGGTTAGGATCCCCGAATAAAGTATTTTTGCCAAGTTCTAGGGTGATGTAAGTGACCTTTGACACGAGCGATATTAACGTTAACACGCTGTCAATGGCGCAGTTCTAACCTGTTTTCGCTTGTGATCCAGGGAGATACCCGCACGTTTGAGCTTACAAATTGATTAAATAAAGTAAGAACTTTGCTGTGATGTTGTTTTTTAAGCCAATTTAGGCCGCAAACGATACGAAATTGTTTGTTGTATTTGGTCCATTTTTGGGATCTCATTATAGGCTTCAGAGTAGGTTGTCTTTAACTTCACCTGACGTGCTCAAAACTTTATCAACTTTTTCCACATTTTGTCTGTGAACTTGGTCGGTGTATCTTAGATACTAGGTCAAAGCAAAATTTCGTAAGCTGCATTTAGTTGGCCGTAGCGCGCATCTCAAAATCCATAAATTTAAGCCTTTTGATCACCGCCGAAACCCCGTTGCGGGCAAAATTGGTTTTTGGCTTGTAGCAAAGCGAAAATAAAGAATTGGAAAATAAATAAAGTGGTTTTGATACATGTGTACCAAACCCTTTTCACAAACAAAAAATAAAGGAAAACTATTTTGAGTCGCGAAATCGAGTGGACCGCTTTTAGCGAGAATGCCACTTAAATAGGCCATTTCCGAGTTGCCTTAAGCCTCTGTTTGAAAGCGAGGCCTCGTGCAAAATCATTGGTATGAAATTGAGTTTTATATGCAAGTGAATGGAAACTAATATATACATGTGAAAGGTTTCGCACTTCAGCTCGTTTTAAAACAGAGGCGAAGGGCATCTCGGAAATGGCCTCTTGCGTTTGGCTACGAATGGCCAGGTTGGAAATGAATCCCAGTTATTCTCTTGTGTCTGACATAAAGTCGTTAAAAGCTGATTGTGGCTCAGCCTTTCTTAGAACATTCGATTGCTTTGGTTTCATTGTTGGTCCGCAAAACAGTTCGTACGTGGGCAAGGTAATTAGTCATAAATTTAGTATGTTTTTGTCCAAATAACAGAAAAATCGCCATGACATTGCCCTTCTTTAGGTCAACGGTCAACGGGGACCTTTTGTTTTTTAACTGATTTTATACTTTGTAATCTTTTTAATCAGGTGTGGCCAGAGCCTCCTGTGTGTAGTTCCTGACATATCAGCAATTCGTGGTGGCTGGAGATTCGTTCGTCAACCTACTGAAGTGGCAGTTAGTCTTGTTCGTTCGGATGGTGTTATTTATCCTACGGGTCTTACATTTACTTACACGCCAGAACCGGTGGAAAGACCTACTTCATGCATTTCAGACACTGTGCTCCGAGCCGACATGTAGAAATATTGTTATAGATTTTTTCATGAGGTGACGTGCACGGCTTGAAAAGCCCTTCAATGACGACACAGCCAGACAACGCAGGAAAATTCAGAAACGCTACTGGAGAACTGCGTGTTAAAACTAACAGTCCTTGAGAAAACTTTTATTCAACGGACGAATCTTCTAAAACACTGTATAAAACGCGAGGAGTTTCCTCTACTTGTAAAGAGATTGTTGAAATTTAAAGGATATTTTGTTCATTAAGTTTATATTCTGACGAAGGCACAATCACAATCACAAAACATTGAGTAGGAACTTTAAGAGTTGTTTACCAACAAAAGATAAGCTAAAACAGTATATCAGCATATCGTATTGTTGAACACCAACAAAATAATACTGATTCATCCACTAACACCAGCCGGCCACGAACCGTGACCAGGGCTACCGCCTCTCCTCTACAGAGCGACCTTCCAGCCTCATCACCAAAACGAGGCCACATAACACTAATCATATCATTGACAGAGGGACTCGGATGAGTTCCGAAAGCTCTGACGAACTTTCCATTTATTTTGTTAGCGTTCAGTAATAATTTCTTCTATTAAAAGATTAGCTGTTTTATTTTTAGATTAAGGCTTCGGTCAAACGGATTCAATACCATCGAACATTGTGTTCGGCCAAGCGGGTTTCACTTTTCGAATTCAACAGTGTTGAATGTTGTTGAATGAAAATGTTGAGACCGTTTGGCTCAGGGCCTGGTTGTTTGAAAGCCGATTAATGCTAATCCACGATTAAAAGTTTTTTAATCCGGTTTTCATCTTGCTCACGAAAATGTTTTTAAATGTTAATTTCAAGCTAAAGGTAAATGAAACTCTAGTTTTAAAACTGAAGGGCAAACGTATTTTTAAAAAGTCTTTATTGTTTAGTTATCAAACTGGAATCAAAGTTCACGCTAATCCTGGGTTAGCTTAATCGTGCTTTGAACAACTGGACCCAGGCCTATAGCTTACTAAGCTTGACCGAGCTGCAAGCGCAACATCCATTAAATCTGTTGCAAAGGTACCTGTTCACGTTATTAACGTATTCTTAGCCAGTGAAGGTACTTCACTTTCAATTTTGGTACAGGTTTGACAAAAGCCAGCAAGGCCTTGAAAACATATTCACATTAACTGTCGAAATGAAACGCAAAAGTAATACGAATAAGTCATGCAAAAATACGTTGAAATTTCTCTTCAAGTTATGCTTAATAAACCATTAAACGAGCAGCAGAAAAAATCAAGAGGCGAAGCCGATTTGTATTTTTACCTAATAAAGCGAGCTGCATTCAAGCAATTCTTTTTGTTTTTGCTTGTGTAGATTGTACTGGCGTACCAGCTTTCATTTGTCGTGGAAAATTTGTCGAAGCTGCCAGACACTTCGTTTACATGTTTTTGGAGCTTTTTTGGCGCCCTCGTACTTGTACTCCATTTGTAGCGACATTTTGCTTTAAAAAGGGAGCTCTCTATACCATGTGCCCGCATTCCATTCTCATCTGCATATTGCAAGAAAAAAGGTATAATTTCCACCAACCCAAATGCCATAATTAAACTTGTGTTGCTTGTTGAAAGAGCCATTTTTCTTTGAATAAATTTTCCAACTTGCGCAGCTTTCTGGCTTTCCCTCCACCTGTACACACGGTTAATTATTTGTCAAAGGAATTTTTTCTTAGAAAGTCTGCTCCTCTGTATGGGGCCTTTATAGGCAAGAAGAGAGTGTGGGCACGTGCACAGGTTGGTCAAACCCAAAGTCAACGCCAATTCGCTTTTCACAGTCTTGTAACTAGATACTATTGGTGCAAATAGTTTGTATGAGAACACGACAAGAAATACAGTGACAAACCGAAATACGGTTGAACTCCGTCGTGATATAACGAACACCGGAAAAACGAACGACATTTTTCAGCCCAGTAATAGTAAATTGTATGGGAAAAAACCAATATAACGAACACATTTTCCCAGTTCTTGGCACTTCGTTTATATAGGTGCAAGGCAACAAAATCGGTGGTTTTCAATAACTAACTTTTGCACAGATACTGCACGGAAACTGCGCACGCGTCACACGTTCGACCGCTGTGCAGGGTGCGAGGTTCCTCGATCAGCAGATCGTCTCTGGGAGAAACTTCCAAGTTTCCAGATACTGACCGAGAAGTTGAAATTTACATCTACACGGAAGACGTAATATTGCGGATTCAACATCATCCAACACTGTTGAATGAAACTATGCTGTAAGAATGTTCAGAATGTTAGCCTCCAACGCAGACATTCTTTGGGCTTGGAGGCTATAAGGACTCTACAAGAATGTTTCGTGGCAATAAAGCTTCGTTCAACATCATTCTCATCATCCAGCGTCATTTAACATCATTTAGCTTGTGGTCAAATGGGTTTAACATGGGGAATTAAATAACTTTGAACCATGTTGAATGAAAATGTTTAATCCGTTTGGTTGGGGCCTAACAGGGGCGTTCCCAGACATTTTTTGGCAGTATGCACAAAGTCAGATTGATACGTAGAGACGGACCAGTAGAAATGTTAGGGAGGGAGGGGGTGGGAAATTTACGAGCGGCACGAATTGTTTTGTTAACATTTCCCTTGCAGGAATATTTTTTTTCCGTATTTAAAACGTCCGTGCCGGCCTGAGCCGGCCTTGATTTTGCGCGTGTTCGCTTTTGGCCCCAGCCTCCCCTAGAAAGGCTTTTTTGGTCCCCTTTTGTCCTAGTTGTCTTTGGGAATGTTCAACCAATCAGAATCCACCTACTGCGCATATATTTGAAGGTTTGAGGGGGTCCTAGAAGGGAAGACTTCTCGTCACTCTCCAAGAAGATCACATTTCACTCAAAATGGCTGCCGTGCTCTTCACGCGTGAATTTTCAAGATGGCAATATCTCACTCTCAGAAGGAAGGATTACCTTTTGAAAGTTAAAAATCGAAAGAAGAAGCTCTAAGGAACACTCGACAAGTTAAGCGATGGAATTTAGAGCTTTTAGAGCGAAGAAAACATCTTTCGAGGACGAACTGCCGTTTTGTCACAGCGAAGGACAATCTTCCATCGCAAGAGATTTTTCGAGCTGCGGACTTTCTGGGAAATGCTCAAGCACTTCTACGAGTCTACGGTAGAGTAAATTACACATTTGATTGTAAGTTTTTACCGAGATAACTTCTTAATTGAAGGATTCTTTGTATTTCTTAAAGTTTTCGTAAAAGTTTTGAAAAACGTGCACAGTTCGCATCAGTAAATGCTCTTCAAAATAACCTGCACATCGAGCGAAATCGCTTGCGCGTAGCTTCCCTCGAAGAAAGAATTGAACGCGTTTGGTTTTCAGAAACGAATAAAGGCGTGTATTAATAAATGTATTATTCAGAAAAGCTTACTGTCTCCTCTTCTGTGAATCTTCGTTCATGAAATTTCGAAAAATAGTAATCTGACCTAAACAGACACAAATCCTCTGCTGCGGTTTGATTTCACGCGTGAGACAAGATGCGTAATCTCTTGCGTAAATTTTCAAAATTTAGACTTTGAGATTGTATTTTTGGCTAATTCTTAATTGACAGCTGATGTATTTTATTCGAAAGTGAGAAATTTTAACTATTCTAGATCAAGTGAGTGTTGTGTTTTCGAGCCTATAAATTGTCGCTTCGTACTGCACATAGGGTTGTTTATTACCAACTGCTAATTTAGCGACGCGCTCAAAAAACACGCGGGCGGTAATGGGTTAAGAACTTTTTTCTGGGCTACTGGCTGTGCGTGAATTTTTTTCCACTAAAATTTTCCCTTACATGGTTTTTTTTGGTACTTCGCCCCCCCCCCCCCTCCCCCATAACTTTTCTAATGGCCCGTCCCTTAGCAGAAGGGAGACAAACATAATTACAGATTATGATTGCAGTCAGAAAAAACATTTATTATTTCAATCGTATTCTCGTTCTCTCATAATAACTTAGGGTAAGGCTAATTGCGTTTTCCAGCAGTTTTTGTATTTCCTGTTTTACAACTGCACGCACTTATATCAGTTTTAAATGAAAGTACAAGACGAAGAGTGAATATAATACGCCCGGGCGCACTCCTCCGCAAGTGTGTTGAAGAAGATACCAATATTGAAATTGCACAACGTTACCTTATCTACTTATCTATATATGAGTTCTAATTTCCTCTTCTGTATTATAACCCGTCAAATAGAAAAATATCATATTAAAAGGCGAGAAATTCTGGTACGCATTTGCATATTTCGCGTAAAGGCAGGAACGCCCCTGGCTTTCGACCTCAAACGTAATTCCTCTTTCTCCAAGAAAATCCTACCTAAAATAGAGTTGACAAAAAAGGAAATGGACAAACAATTAAATGTGTTAGGAGCTTCCTTTAAACAACACAAAAAATATTTTTTTAAAAAAAACTTGTCTGTAAGTTTTAAATAAACGTTTTGGCTACCAGAAAGTAGCGAACTCAAACCCACTCCCCTGCCCTTGGTTGTTTACCATTTACATGGAGAAACCGGTTGGACCACGGATAGTGAAAATGGCAAGCAAAACCTCCAAAATGGGTAATGCCGTTCGAGATTGGCGTGTACCATCTGCTCAGTTTACTCTAATTTACAGAAAGAATCTTCAACTAGTTTGACTATTGGCGCAGGGCCTGGAACTGGTAGAAAAAGGCAAATGGAACGCAATTTTTCCCTTCGGATATTCCGGTTGGGAATATTTTGAAGCACCTTTCAAGACGTCCTGTTTATTCTGGAAACTTTTGGGTCGGACAAATCAAAATAGCCTTACCATTTACAGTTCAACCAAAAATTCCTGATTTTTTTGTAAATGGTGAACACTCCATGAAAGTTAAAGAATGCTTAAACCAAAAATTTCGTAAATATTCACAGTCCACGAGATAGCCTTTTTAGTCCCTGTATCTTCAATGTTTCGCACTGTTGTTATGGCTCTTGACCAATTCAACAAACACTCCACCGTTTCTTATCAACACCTCAGGTTTGTCAAACTCCACCACTCGACCAACGTCAAGAACAAGCACCTTATCATAGTCCATGATGGTGTTGAGTCGGTGAGCTATGGTCAACACTGTGGAATCTTTGAACTTGTGACGAATAACTTCCTGGATCAGCCGATCGGTCTTCAAATCCACATCAGCAGTTGCCTCATCCGTGATGATGATTTTGCTCTTTTGGACGAGTGCGCGAGCCAAACACACCAACTGCCTCTCGACTACACTCAGGTTTGTTCCGGATTCTCTCAGTCTGAAGTTAAGCTGTCCTGGAATACCTTCCACAAGGGTCTTCAACTGCACCTCCTCAAGGGCCGTCCACAATTGCTGGTCCGTATATTTTGAGAATGGGTCCATGTTCCTTTTCAGGGTGCCTCCAAAGAGCACTGGATCCTGGGTTATGACGGACATGGACCGGCGGGCCTCTTGGAGACTGATAGTTGCAATGTCAACACCATCAATTAAAACCTGTAAAGTTTTGAGTTTCCATTTCTCGTCACGAATCACTCCTCTCCACCCCGGGTTTAACGAAAGAAGTATGCAACGCAGACCACTGAAGACATACCTCATGTATATCACACATAGCGCGCGCTAGTCGACGAAGCAGCGAAGGGAGGAACCCGCAGGTCAGTAACACGAACATATCAGTGTCTCATGACTGCTACACAAATAAGCTTTAAATTTCCCTTCGACCCGGCCCCCATCCAAGTTGAACGAGTGTGGAAGCGCAGAAGCGCCTTTCAGGTTGTGACAGTATTTCAGGAAAGGCAAATCCTGTTGCGATCACGAGAAAAGCAAGAAAAGCGGTGTTTGCATACAGGCAGTGTGTGCAAGAGGAGGGTCGTCAAAAAAAAAGAAATAAAAACGCGGTAGCCCGGCAGACATTTGATACAATAACCATGGAGGTTTCCTTCAAATACACTTCTGTTTCAGCAGCGTCTTGAGACAGCAGAAAAGATATGGAAAAGTCGCGTTTTACTCACCTTTCCTAAAGGTTCTGGCATGCGGAACAACGCGGACACCAAAGATGACTTTCCTTCTTCAGTGCGGCCAACAACTCCCACTTTCTCCTTACTGCAGACACAAAAGCTGACGTCCTTTAATACACGAGGTCCGCCCTCAAAGTACACCAGAGAAAGATCCTGTACAGACAAGCTTCCTTCATTGGGCCAAGGCCGGGCAGAGTGTGTCTCCGTGCTGTAGCCGGGTTCGGGTTCGATTTCTGTGTATGTCATTACACGTTCGACTGACGTCATTAAGTTTTCCACCTCTGATGCAAGTCTCATGCCATATTGAGTTCCGTCGAGTGTTTGAAGCGCGTACGTAAGAGCGAGGCCGGCTAAAGCTGAGGAAGACAAGAACGGTATTGTAACAATGAAATACGTCCCACAACTTTTTCTTTTGGCGTTAGTTTTCCTCCCCCGGGTCGATTCCAAAGAGGGGTGCATCGGAAGCTAGGTAGGGGTTAGATTGTCCCCCCCCCAAAAAAATGCGCTTATTTCCACATTTCCGTACACTAAATTGTTGCAGAAGAAGGCCTTCACAAACTCACCTGGATTTTCTGTCATCAAAACAGCACCCAGTGCGACAATCGTAACAAAGATACTGGAGAGGAGATCCAGACGAACAGCCAGCCAACGATTACATGACACCACCATAAAAAAAAGCTTGAGTGTTCGCGTCCTGATATCTGGCAAAACACAGGGGCACAAAAACGTACTGTTAGGTTGTAATATATATTTAAAATCAGTCATTACGAGTTCCGTACGAGGAGTTAATCCAGTTTCGAGTTCACCACCACCGCTGAAGTAAATAAAAATTTCATGCCATATCAGATGTGGTATGTGCTTGCTTTGGTTTTGCGTTTGCCTCAGGGACGGTGCCTCCTTTTGTTACTGCGCACACTTTCAACGCATCTCGGGACATTCGGTTTCTTAGCGAATTTGCCCCCTAATACAATATTTTTGAGCGGTTTATGACTATGTGGAAAAAGCAGTTCTTAGCAAGGGCTATCAGAATCCAAAAAAAAATTGTGGGGGAGAACCACGCATTTTTCAGAGATAATTGAGCTTAAATTTGGAAAGAGATTCCCAAACACTTTTGGTATTTTAACACTTTTGGTTCCTTAAAAATCTCTGAAAAATGCGTGGTTACCCACATTTTTCTTTTTGTATTCCAGTAAACCTTGCTAAAATCTACTTTTTCCCCGTAGTCAAAACTTTTGCAAATAAACATCTGTATTAGGTGGCATCTTCCTTAATTGGTTTAATAATTTGTGCAAATTGCTCAAACCAACGATAACAAACTTTTCGGCGTCAGGCAATTAGGAGCGACACCAAATCAATCAATCGTGGCGGGTATATTTTATGTTTCGAGAACTTTTAATTGGTTGATTGCATTGGTGTCGTTTGTCCAGACGAGGCGATCTTAGCTTTGGCATAAGGTCTGTCGTTAGCATCACTCACTCACTCACTCACCTTTGGAGTCTGCCTAGAAAGGTCTTGTTCATATTAAATTCGAAGAGTGCACCATTTCAAGTCCATTCACTGTTTCTGTGATGTGCGAGTACACAGGACTACATCTGATAGCCTCAATTCTCTTCAGCTCTCTGGAAGACTTCAGGAAATAGCGCCCAAAGTAAATATAGATCCCAATTATCGGAAGAAGAACCAAGAACAACCAGTAATTTGTTGCAGCGGGAACCAAAATAGCACAGAGGGAGAAGAGGCAGAGTACGACAGCATTCAGAAAAAGTGGAGGTAACACGTCGTCCATACAACCAACATCTTTGGAAAACCGATTCAAAATACGTCCTGCTGGATTTGTGTCAAAAAACAACACGGGAGCTTTGATTGTTGCCGTGGCCATGCTGTTATGGAGCTTTTCAGCTGCTTTCAGAAGGAGGTAGTAAAAGAAGAAAGACGATGCCGCCATGACAACAATGGACAAAACCATTAGACATGCGTGGATGACCTGCGTGATGGGCGCTTTTTGTTCGCGAGGTGGCATCTCCGCCATTTTGGCCAACCACCAGTTTGGAACCAGGAGAGAAACTAAAACAATATTTATATCGTCAATAACAAAGTACAATTAAAAAGGCAGAAACTAAAGGTTTCACTTTTTTAATAACACGCACTGCTGCAAAATAGCGAATGTTCACGAAAAGCCCAATTCAGTCCACCCACTCAAGAGTCAGAAACACTTTACAGAGGTCAACGAATAAACTGGGGACTCTTCCTAACTCTATTCTTGGAATTTCGTAAATCGAAGTATATGGAATTAAACTTGCTCTTACGAAGCCTTTTTGAAATGCTGTAAGTTTTAGTTAATCAGCTTTTCTATATTGACGACTAGCCTGTACTTGGCGACTACAATATCTTTTCTGCAACATTCGATGAAAATATACCCAGTTCGCTCCTTAAGCAGGAGCCTTAAGACATCAAACAATGTGCTTGAAATCGGAATACACTGAGACACAGAAATTGAATGTATTAGACAGTACTTCCACCGGAAAGGTTCCCACGCTCTCCTACAAAAACAACTTCATAATGATTAACGGCAGGAGCCCATGTCAAAGCGCAACCATCAATGACAATTTCTGGCTTTCGGCTTCAATAACCAAAACAACATGACGCAATAGGCAATAGTCTTGTTACGCAAAATGGGAAGATACCTTTCTAAATCTCATCCCTCCCCCCCCCCCTCACTTCTTTTCGTCGTCAGAATAAATTATCATTTTGGTTTTCCTTACCTTGAGCCAGAATCATAAAAAGTAAGAGAACGATTATCAAGGACACTGGCAGGCCTTCTTTAAGATACTTCCAGTAGACTATGGCTATGGCTATGACTATGGCTATGATGCTAACGCTTTCTGGGGACATGGTGCCATCTACCTCCAGTTCAGGCAACTCCCACTCAGTTGTAAAAGGCTGCCTGTCTCTCTGATCTCCATGCGATCTCCCGGACGAAACCAAGGGGAGGGACAGACCATTTAGTACCTTGATGGTCCCTTTCTCACTTTCCTCTTGAAGACGTTCTGGATTCGCAGATTCTTTATGCTGCTGCTCCTCGTACTCTGTCTGGCAAATGACTGCGCTACCTTCCAACTGCGAATCACCGAAAAAGAACTCTTTGTCATTTCCTTCCTCGGACAAAGACAGTCTATCTAGAACCTTCTTTGTCCTTTTTAGCTCTGATCTTTCAGACTCTTTGGGCTCCCCACATACCTCCTCGTGGAAACCTCTACGCTCTGGAATTGGAAACTCTTTGAGCTCTCTTTTCTCGTGCCCTTCTTGGCAAATAACTGTGCTTTTATCTAACTCCAGATCACCTGAAAAGCCCTTTTTGGTTTGGCCTTTCTCAGATGAGTCAAGGAGTAAAGACCTTCCATCCCGAACCCTCTCGATGTTTCCTTTCTCATTAAGTTCTTCATATCCCTCCTCGATTGTGACTGAACTCTTTCCTAACTCCAAAACACCGGGAAAGTACTCTTTGAAGTTCCCTTTCTCACACGAAACCAGGGACATCGGTGGTTCATCTAGCACGTTCTCGAAGTTCCCTTTCTTCCTTATCTCGTCTACACTTACATGCTTTGGAACCTCGGACTCTTTAGTCTCATTACAACGTTCCTGACAAATGATTGTCCTTTTTTCCAACACCAAACTGCTTGAAAAAGACTCGGGCAAGCGGTATCCTTTTTCAGACGATTCTTTGGACACAGACTGCCTCGAGAGCACCTTCTCTAGCTTGGCGTTCCCACTAGGCTCTTGTCTAATCATCAGCTCTGAGCTTTCAGCCACTTCAGGCTTCTCTTGACCTTCCTGACCAATGAATAAACTATTTTCCAACGCCAAATCACCTGACAAAAACTCTTTGATATCACCGCTGGCCTGTCCTTTCTCCGAGGGAACTGAGAAAACAAACAGTTCACGTAGCTGCTTATCGATGTTACCTTCACAACACACCACCAGGTTCCTCCTCAAGGGACTCTGGTAATTTCACAAGTCCTACAAAAGCTCCCTTCTCTTTCAGCTCCTCATAGCCTCCCTGGTGTACTATTGTACCCTTCTCCATAACAGCAATGTGATCCACATTTTTCAAGTACTGTAACTGATGAGTAGCCAACAAACAACCTGACAACCACGCTGTTTCGTATTGCTTTGGGGCCTTCTCTGCATGGCCGTCTTCCAAAATCTTCTCCATGAATGCCACATAATCGTCTTTGTATTTCGGCATGTTTCGGGTCACTGGCAAATCGTTTACTTAGCTGCTTTAGTCTAGCTTCAGCGAGCTTCCTATTGCATGGTAGGTGGACGTTTTTGTCGCGAAGTGGTAAGGGAACTTCATAGTGTCCATCGTTTGCTTTATGAATACCGCCAGAAGTTATATTCACAAACTTCAGGTCTTCCTGAGACATCACCTAGTTAGTTTCTCGAGTCTCCGAAAAGTCCTGCTCGAACATTCTCTTGATGGACGAAGGGGACATAATCTCTTTACAACTCTTCAAAAGGATAAACATGCCAGTCGATTGTTCTTCACTTACTATTTCCTGTGTGGCGATACGGTGGCATTCAGCTGTCTCCCCAGTGTCATCTGTACAATCTCCGTGGCCTTTGGCTCCTACCACTCCCCATCCTAATGTTGTGCATATGGCGTAGGGGTCATTCGACTTTCCAGGGACTATGGATCATGGCATTAAGGCACGCACGCAATCAGTTGCCAATCAATAAACCGATGCTTAAGTGTTCATCATATGGCGGGATCTCGTCTGCAATATTCTCTAGGTGCTCGTACTTACGGGCAGTCTCAGGACGAGGAATTTGTCCGCGTAGGCCTGGTATATGACGTCTGGTGTACGCCTTTGGGAGAGGTATGTCGACTTGACCGTCGAAGCGTGATACAATCAGACCGTCAATTCTTTGCGTGTCGATGTTCTCTATGGTGTGCATGGTACCCAGCTCTAGCTTAACGGCAGGACCGGTTACTCCAAAGTTGTTTGTTACGTCATCGGTAACTAAACAGGTATCACTTTGATCATCTAGCACGGCGTATACCTTAACTCTGGAGCATCCTTGTGGTGAATCCATACCGAAAGAATCATAGAGGTCGTAGTGTAACTACAGTTCACGCAATTATTCGTGGCTTTAACTGTTTCTTTCGTGCTTTCCTCTTTTTTCTCTTCAGGTGGGAAGCGATGGAGAACAGTTGCATGTGGCTTCTTACACAACTCGCACTGGATCTTGCGTTTGCAATGTCGTGCCGTGTGGCGTGGACTGAGACAGGAGAAGCATAATCCTTTAGACATGCACAGGTCTTGTCTCTCCTTGACTGACTTTTCTAAAAAGTCCTTGCATGTGATGAGACTGTGTTTCCATTTACACAGGAAACACAAACTCGTGTCCCTGGGATCTTTACATGAGGCTTCGTCGCCCTGATTGAAAAGGGTGGTGCCACGTCGTCTTTTCTTCTCTCTTTTCTCGGGGCTCCATCTCATCTTATCGGTAGAGGGGCTTCTTTCCTTCGCTAGTTCTTTCCTTGTTGAGGTCAGATCATCATGCGAGAACACAGGATGATTGGCGTCAAGGGATGCCTCTTGTGTAAACTCAACAAAGTTTGCAAAGGTGTATTCACCGTACCTCGCTTCTACTTTCTTTGCACTTTCTCTCCACTTGTTACTGTAGTAGGTGGGTAGGCGAGCCGCAAGCTCTCGAATTGTGGAGTAACTCTCGAGTTCCTTTAAGTACTTGACGGATTTCATGGTTTCTTGAGTCATGACAAGAAAATCGCTAAATTCTCGGAGCTCCGCACTGGTTACGCATGGCGACCACTTTCTCAGTTTATCTCTGTAGGCTTCGTAGATTCTGAAAGGGTCTCCGAAACGTTCTTTCAGGGTTTTCCTAGCTCTCTTGTAAGCGTCTTCTGTCCGCAATCCTAACAGTCCACTGATCGTTTTTTGTGCCGCTCCGCTCGTGTACTCGCCAAGATAATAAAGCTTGTAGTTGGGTAGAACAACTTGGTCTTCTATCAGTGCGTCAAAGGCGTTTTCCCATTTTGGATACTCTAAGATGTTTCCGTCGAATACTGGGGGCTTCGGGACTGGAACGGTCATCCTTCGCAGCAGTTCAACCTGTGTTTTCTGAACTTCGGCGTTCTCTTCCTGAATGCGCCAAAGCTGAGAATTAAAATGCTCGGGTGATTCAGTCCTCGTCGCTGATTGGCTGGGGTCTCGTGGAGCAAAGGCCGGCGTGTCAACGTCAAGTCGCGAGGGAAAGTTGAGCCAGGTTCTTGTGCTCGCGATTTTTTCGCTCGCATCGCGTGCCTGAGATGGCGTTGTAGCGAGAGCAATGGGAGTGTTGACCTCATCATCTTCTCTTTTAATTTCATTCGGAACACTTGTACCCGCCTGTGCCTGAGCAAGGAAATCACGGAGTCGGAAATTCTTGACAGTCTTTGTTTTTCTGTCGAGTCAACGGAAGTTTTCGCTTCTTGTAAAGTGATGGTATCGTTCAGTTCGGATTCTTGGAAATGGTGGCGACGAAATGGTGGCGACGAGGAAATGGTGGCGACGGGTACAGCACCTAACCAATGAATTCTGGTGCTGATGGAAAAAGGAATTCCTCCTTTCTTTGCAGGAACGGCAGAAGTGGATATGCCCACGGAAAAATCTTCAAGTGAATGATATTGTCATCGTCAAGGAGGATGACATACCCAGAAACCAGTGGAGAGTATGCCGCGTTGTTGAAGTTCTGCCGGACGAAGATGGATTAGCACGCAAGGAGAGGCTGGAAGTTGGCAGCCAGAACTTAGCATCAAACGGAAAGAGAAATCAGCCGCTGTCAACGTTGGAGCATGAGCTATAGGAAACATGGATTTTGAGTTCTCATCGAACGTTGTTTCAAGCAAGCAGCGATGAAATATTTCGACGATTCAATGAAACTATCACCTTACCGTCAGTTCTGCTGTCCCTTGTCTTTGATTTATTTCTGCTTTATCTTCTGCAAATATCCCTGTTTCTCCCTCATTCTTCGGTGAGTTCGATGTGCTTACTTTTACCGCCCGCCATTTTGAAAAACCACTCATTCCCAGTTCTTTTCATTCCCAGTTCTAAGCAGCCAACTAGAAAACCTCCTAAAGCCGCCCTAAAAGCCACTGGGTAGGAAGCCCTTGGGCCGTTGCTAGGAGATTTGTGCCTTTGGCCAATCATAGACAATCGCTATTGTTTTTCAAATTCGCCTTCAGCTGGTAAAAAGCTCTTTCCAGTCCCCCAACAGAACCTAATTTGAATTGTAACTTTTAATCCGTTGCACGACGACCTTCCATATATGGAAGTCCGTCGTGCAATGTTCTTACGAGCTTGGAACCATAACCTGGAAAAGATAACCTACCCATTGGGCTTTAGGGCGGCTTTAGGAGGTTTTCTAGTTGGCTGCGTAGAACTGGGAATGAGTGGTTTTTCAAAATGGCGGGAGGTAAAAGTAAGCATATCGATCTCACCGAAGAATCGGGGAGAAACAGGGATATTTGCAGAAGATAAAGTAGAAATCAAAGACAAGGGACAGCAGAACTGATGGTAAGGTGATAGTTTAATTAAATAGTCGACATATTTCATCGCTGTTTGCTTGAAACAACGCTCGATGAGAACTCACATGATGAGTCACAGGTAACCAAAGCGTAATATGAGAGTTTGTATGGAGCTGAAATTCGATCGAAAACAATCGGTGGTTTTCCGCCGAAAATACATTAAAACCGAAATAAAGTTTAAAAAACCTTACCTGTTGTGTGTTTGCTGTGTTTTTATCGCTTTTCCGAGCCGCCTGGGACAAAGGGCCAAATTTCGCTCCACCGGGGGACGACATGAGTGACTTTTGTGTCGCCAAATGCCAAACTCACCCTCTCTCCGGTAAGTCAAGTTTTATACCTGAATGCGACCGGCGCGCGATTTCCCGCCGAAATTTGAGCGGTACAACACTTATCCTTCTTGAAATGTGTTGTAGTTTTAAAGCGCTGACTATACATTGAATCGATTTTTAGCGGGTATTTTGATCGGGACCTCGAATGTCGGTTGGCAAATTTGAATTCCCGTTTTCCTACCTTTAGCTCTCTTTAGTACGTGACATGCCGTCGCATCGACCGTTAAGCAGAGAATCGCCCAAAACGGTGTCCGGAGGCTCGGAAAAGCGATAAAAACGCAGCAAACACACAACAGGTAACGTTTTTTAAACTTTATTTCGATTTTAATGTATTTTCGGCGGAAAACCGCCGCTTATTTTCGATCGAATTTCAGTTCCATACAAACTCTCATATTATGCTTTGGTTACTAATCTCGTTCCCAGATCTCGCGGGTGGGCGGGACTTTTGAGGCCGACTGCAAACAACGAAATGTCCCAAGAATGCATATATTATGATTGCGTGCACAATGTCTAATTTGCATAAAAACAGACATTGAATTCCCTTGAGGCCCTGAGAAGCCTCGCAACGCACGTTCAAATTTTAGCGCTGTGACAGCCATGTTTTTAAGCAGCCAATCAAAAAAATCGAATTTTCTTACTTGACCAGATCTCGCCTTCGGCTTCACCCACCCGCAAGATCTGGGAACGAGATTACTTGGTTACCTGTGGATGAGTAAAGACCAGGGAATCCCCGTCGAGGAGCCATCACAGATGAAATACACGAGGACCCAGTATAAATGGGCCTTGAACTTATAAACCGTAAATAAGCTGAACAATGTAGGGGAGCCATGTAACAGCTTCCGATAAAGCTGTGAAATATTTTCTGATTTGATTGACGTCACCGTGTTTAGTGCATTAGTTACGCAAACATATAGCTCGTGTTTCAGTTCAAGTTAAGACCCCTTGTGATCAGGACCTCTGAAAACAAGTTAGAACGAAATTCTCGGTAGATAGTCAAGACCCGCGAACGTTGGTAAGCAACAATTTACTTATGGTTTATAGTCATGAAGATACGTTAGTTTGTGATTTTACAGTGAGATTTATTGCCAGATTTTACCGTTCGTAAGTCTCTTAATTACCACGTGAGCGTGTGTAATTTTGATTACTTTCAAGCTATAAACGCAACGATACTTAGATTTTACTTAATGTAATGATTTCAGTTGACCGCTTCGATATAAGGACGCCCCAAGGCTAAAAGAATAGGAATAAAGAAAGAATTGGTGTTCCTATATTGGTCTGGTGGTTTATTATCGACTGCGCGTATATCAACCCGGGAACCGACATTTTCACTCTGGCTTGAAAGAAACATTACAGTCAACAACGAGGGTTTAGCGAACACTAAGAACTCAAATTGAAAGAAAATTCTCATGACCTGAGTATGAACTGAAATTATGGATTCCGATAAAGTAGAAAATATCGAACAAGTTAAGACATTTGAAGGTACACGTGCTGACAATGAAGAAACTAAAGTAAACAGCCACGTGGATACCGAAGAATGCGAAGAACGATCGGAACGTCGCAACAGAAACCGCACCGAAAAGGGCTTACAATTCGATTTAGAAATCGGTACAAAGAGAAAAGAAAAGTGAAAGATGTACGATCCCGCATAGACGCGACTTATGAATTCTTAAGAGAGCCAACGGATCTGGTTAAACTCAACGCTTGCAAGGACGGTTTAGAAGCTGAGTTAAACAACTTCAAATCCGAACATGAAAACGTGACCGATCTATTAATTAGATTAGATCTCAATGAAAGAGAACAAAAGGAACATGACGAATACGTCGTCTTGAACAATGCTGCATTAGAATGTTTGGCAGACGTCAAAGTCAGAATAAAGGATCAAGAAATCGAAAGAGTTGAGCTCCTCTCGCAAAGAAAACTCAAGGCGAAATTAGATACTCTAAAAGGGCGCCAGGAAATCGACAGGCGGCGAGAAAAGGAACTAGAACGCTTGAACGAGCAAGAAGAATTACATGGAGAACTTTCCGCGGCCGAAGCAATTCAGAAAATATTTCACAGCTTTATCGGAAGCTGTTACACATAGTTTAACAGTTGAAGACTGCTAGTCTTCTAGGAATTCTAGAAACAGCGGTGTCAGCACACCATCGTTGCCCTTGCCAAGTCTCTTGTAAGTTTCTTTATTGTTTTTGACTCCTTTTTGACTAGTCTCCGACGCATCCGTTTTTTGGCTCGTCACGCAACGCTCCTCCGCCGGGAGGAGAGTTGCGTGATGAGCCATCAAACGGATGCGCAGGAGACTACTTTTTGACATCATTTTTAATGGCTTCCGTGAATTTTGAGAAGAAAGGTCATGCGTGCGAACGTGAACCTTAGCAGCTTCCCTTCTCACTTCTCTCTTATTATGATCGGCCAATTAACACTGAGGCCGTGAAAAAGTTGTCAAAAAGTTGTCGACAGAGCGTGCAGCATTGTAACAACAACAATACTTGCTCCCCGCAGTTAGTGACCAGTTAGCAGAACGTTTTATTCGTGGCAGGCGCTAGAAAAACGGTAATACCAAAATGGACAAGATAAAATTATCTAAATTTGGTATAGTCTGACACCCAAGTTGTAAAGATGTATTTCGTGAAAACAAAAAATGGCCAAGAGATTCGCCAAGAGATCTGCTTTTCAATATTTGAGGGGCCTCAACTTAATCATCTTCCAACTGCAATATTTCAGGAGGCATTTTCTTCAAAGTGTATACGACATTTTTTTTTTTTTTTCTTCAGTTTTTGAGAGAATCGAGCTTCGTGGTCCACATTTTTGACGGACAAAGGAATGATGAGCGTCGTAAAATAAGTTGGTAATTGAATTTACTGATCGATCCACAGGTCGCCTTTTATATGAAAGAAACTGAACGAATGTACCTTTGTTTATCTCAGGAGAGAATTATTCAGTTTCAGGTAGGAAACGCACTTGTCTACAGTACAGTTAATACTGTGTGTCAAACGACAAGATTTCATTACTTTTCAGGTTGTCGGCAGTGTTTCAGTTGTGACATAGGTTTTGTATTTTTTGCTCTCAGTTTCCCTAGCTTCATTAATTCCACCCAGTTTGATCATTTTCCGTCAATATTCTAAAAATCATAAAGAAAATTCTGAAAGTTGTGTGCGACCTCGGATTGATACAGCATGTTGCCCAGTTTTCGTAGGGGCCCAGTTTTCGTACAAAAAGAACTTTATTTGATTATTTTCGTCGGTCATTTAAATCTTCGTCAACCGAAGAATTCCAAAAGTAAAAGGAACATTTCAGCTATAAATTGCCGGTTTTGCCGGGCTTTTTGACGAAGAAGCAGGTCAGGTCTTTCGAGGTGAGTAAAAGTTAAGCGGCTAATATTTGCACTTTTCACTGCACAGTAAAGGTATTGTAGATGAACAAATAGCCCGTTTGTTGGTAATTTTGCGAGGAACTTCGTGATTTTTGAACATATGATAGATAAAAGATGAAAGTGAATGGAAAAACTTTCAACGCCAGCTTAAATTTACCGCTCCTGAATTTTAGCGGTGAGAATCTTCGCATACGTTTCGACCTACTGTGCCAGTTTTCGTACACTTGTTGCGCCTTTCTCAAAACCTATTTTTAAATAAGTTAAAGAACTGAATTTTAAACTTAACTGTTCGAAAACTAATAAGTCGCAAGTGCAGCAAAGTTTACACAACAATCCTTGCAAAGTACGATACACTACATGTATTTGTTGTGGTATAACAGCGACGCTTTACATCCAGGTCATGCAAAGTTCACGAATATTTAATAAACTTAATCCCACGCAAACAATCTAAATCGTCAAATAATTAACTAAGGTAGATGTCTTTGCAAAAAATGTCGACATACACCTCGAAATATCGTTAGTTTACCGGTTTTACCGATTTTTTTCACTCCGTTGCGATTCTAATAAACATTTACAAAAGTAGTTAAGAAAAGCAAGCGGAAACGGAAGTAAAGCGTTTGCTATTCTAAAGGCGTAAGCGTAAACGGAGGGAAAACGTCGAATCTTATGCAGGCCATTTCTTATCAGTTGTAACACGCAGAATAGTAACCTGTCAACTATCTTTACCAAGGCAGTAAATGACGTACGAGACAGTGGATTGAGCGTAAGAAAGGCCGCCCAAAAGTGAGGGACGAAAAAATCAACACTGCAGGATCGATTAAACATCCACCCCCCGAATAACCATTTGCTTTGTACGCCAAATGATTGGTCGCTAGGCCGATATTTATTCACAAATCGAAGAGAAAACACGATAAGCACTCAGCAGGGTGGCTGACACATCAGTTTCCGTCGAGCGTTTTCGTGGAGAAATGTTGTTTTGTCGATGTACGAAAACTGGGCCAGGTGTACGAAGACTGGGCAACTTAGGGCAACTGAGTTTTGGGAAAAATGGCATAATTTTGAACATACGTCGATCAAGCGGCCAATCGTTTTATATATTGAATGTAATTAAATGGGGTATCTTTAAAAGAAATTTCATAAATTTTCGTCTCACGGACGAAAAGATATAGCGATTTCAAACTAAGGTGTGCGAAAACTGGGCAACACACTGTAGTTCTGGCGAACCTATTACTGTATTTTCATTATCAAGCAACCCGAAAATGTCTTGGTAAAATGTTGTAACTTTGCAAAAGCATTGCATTCAACTACTTTCTTATACGATAGTGACAAAATGAGTTTGTGTTCGGGCCAGAAAGGAGTGACCATAAAAGCCCATAATACGAAGTGCTTGTCCTTCGGCGGACTCGCTAAATTATTAGACAGTCACGGGTATTCATTCAATACTGCTGTTTCTTTCTTTAGGCTACGCCGTGTCGGAAAGAACAGAATAAAGAGATGATTAACGATGGCGCCTCTTCGACAATAATAACTACAGACAAATCAGAATGTAGCTTTTACGAGGGAAATGGGCCAGTGAGATCACCCATCACTCCTGTACCAATTGTGCACAATTTACAGGTAAGAAGAGCAGTCCAGTTTACAGATTGTAGCAGCTTATTGTCTAAGCGGGAAGTCCACACGGAAAAATATTTGCCTTGAGATCACGTTGGGAAAAATATGTTCGACGGGAAAACGGAGGTTTCACGGCGATACATGCACATTATAACGTCGTAGGTACGTAAGAGCCAAATCTTGGGTCGTTTATTTTATCTCCGTGATTGAAACGTGCGACCTTTCAAAAGAAACCTTTTGAGTGAACAGTACTTTTTTGTGCTGCTGTTGCTTTTCTGTATTTATCAAGTAAAGCCATTTTCCAAATACAGGTTGAATGTTCATGGCTTGACTCTTATGCTTTATTCCATTATTTCTAGTTAAATGGTGGTGGGGATGTCGCCATGTTAGAGCTGACAGGAGAACATTTTACAGCCAATCTAAAGGTTTGGTTTGGAGATGTGGAGGCAGAAACTATGTACAGGTAATTAAGTGATGTCATCCAGAAATCTACCAAATCTATCAACCTCAGTACAGATTGGTTTAAGGCCCGAGTGTCTGAATGTCTGGTTTTCTTTTCAAGAAACTAATTGAAAAACCAACAGGCTTTCGTGGATTATGTACTGAGGCTTTGGCCTTAGTTTGTTGGCCAACTAAAGAACAAACAAACAGAACGTGAGATGTCATTTGCTCACCGAGCAAGCGACAGGTGCATGTAAAATCTATCCCGTTTAGGCTCGGTTTTGATTTGTTGATAGCTTTTTCTCTTTCAGAACTTTCAGTTAGTCATAATTACATTGTGCAATTAAAATAATATGATTTTTTTCTTTTTTCAGCATATAATTTCTGTACGCTTGCCCTCTAGAATAACTATAAACACGCCAACCTCATGTTACATTGAAGAATTATAGGGACTGTCATCTATTGTAGCCCTTTAAGCCCAAGTAGCAATCAGCATCAACTTTCTCCTCATCATATCTGTGCACTATAACACATACAGGTCATGCGAATCTAGGAAAAGATCACCAGAGATGAATTGTCTTGATGTTTAAACAAGTTCTCCCAATTAGTAGTCAGTGAAATGTATCGAGACCAGTAATTAGAATTTGTATTAAGATATCGGGGCTTAAAGGGCTAGCATCGTTTTGAAAACCTAAAGTAAACCACGTTTGCATCAATTGAACCCAAAATTTAATGCGAATGGCCAGGTTGGAAATGCATTCCAGTTCTTCTCCTGTGTCTCAAATAAAATCGTTAAAAGCTGATTGTGGCTTATCTTCTAAGAACAGTTGATTGTTTTGGTCTCATTGTTGGACCACGAAACAGTGAGACCAAGCAACAAATTCGTGCGCCATAAATTTAGCATGTTTTGCACAAATAACAGGAAAATCGCCATGGCATTACCCTTCTTTAGGTCAAGCTTCCCAAGTACGCAACAGGGACCCTTTTTTAACCGATTTTCCACTTTGTATGATTATGGTTTACTAATATTATACTTTGTACTCTTTTTAATCAGGTGTGGCCAGAGCCTCCTGTGTGTAGTTCCTGACATATCAGCAATTCGTGGTGGCTGGAGATTCGTTCGTCAACCTACTGAAGTGGCAGTTAGTCTTGTTCGTTCGGATGGTGTTATTTATCCTACGGGTCTTACATTTACTTACACGCCAGAACCGGCGGAAAGACCTACTTCATGCATTTCAGACACTGTGCTCCGAGCCGACATGTAGAAATATTGTTATAGCTTTTTCCAGGAGGTGAAGTGCACGGCTTGAAAAGCCCCTCGATTACGACACTGTCAGACAACACAGGAAAATTCAGAAACGCTATAACGTAAGCGGTCTACTGGACAACTCTGCGTGTTGCATCTAACAGTCCTTAAGAAAACTTTTATTCAACGGGCAAATCTTCCAAAACACTGTATAAAACGCGAGGAGTTTCCTCTTTTTGTCAAGAGATTGTTGAAATTCAAAGGATATCTTGTTCATTAGGTTTATATTCTGACGAAGGCACAATCACAAAACTTTGCGTAGGAACTTCGAGAGTTGTTCACCAACAAAAGATTAGCTAAAACAGCGTAAAGATCCCATTGCTGGGAAAGCATGTCATATTCTTGAACACCAACAAAATAATACTGATTCATCCACCAGCACCAGCCGGCCACGAACCGTGACCATGGTAACCGCCTCCCCTCGACCTACAGAGCGATAGTGCAGCCTCATCACCAAAACGAGGCTGCATATCACTAATCATATCCGTCATTGACAGAGGGACTCGGATGAGTTCCGAAAGCTCTGACGAACTTTCCATTTGCTTTGTTAGTGTTCAGGAATAATTTATTCTATTAAAAGATTAGCTGTTTTATTTTTAGACTAAGGCTTTGGTCAAACGGATTCAACACCATCGAACATTGTGTTCGGTCAAGCGGGTTTGAATGAAAATGTTGAGTCCGTTTGGCCCAGGGCCCGGTTGTTTGAAAGCCGATAAATGCTAATCCAGGATTAAAAGTTTCAGTTTAATCCGGTTTTCATCTTGCTCACTGAAAATGTTTTTTAATGTTAATTTCAAGCTAAAGGTAAATGAAACTCTAATTTTAAAACTGAAGGGCGAACGTATTTTTAAAAAGTCTTTATTGTTTAGTTATCAAACTGGAATCAAAGTTCACGCTAGTCCTGGGTTAGCTTAATCGTGCTTTGAACAACTGGACCCAGGCCTATAGCTTACTAAGCTTGGCCGAGCTGCAAGCGCATCAGCCATTAAATCTGTTGCAAAGGTACCTGTTCACGTTGTTAACGTATTCTTAGCCAGTGAAGGTACTTCACTTTCAATTTTTGTACAGGTTTGACAAAAGCCAGCAAGGCCTTGAAAACATATTCACATTAACTGTCGAAAAGAAACGCAAAAGTAATACGAATAGGTCATGCAAAAACACGTTGATAAAACTGAAGACTGAAATGGAACAAAATTTCTTTTCAAGTTATGCTTACTTTAATAAACGAGCAGCATGAAAAATCAAGAGGCGAAACCGATCGATTTTCTTTACCTAATAAAGCGAGCTGCACTCAAGCAAACTTTTGTTTTTGCTTGTGTAGATTGTACTGGCGTACCAGCTTTCATTTGTCGTGGAGCTTTTTTGGTGCCCTCGTGCTTGTACTCCATTTGTAGCAACATTTTGCGTGAAAAAAGTAGCTCTCGACACCACGTGTTCGCATTCCATTTTCATCTGCATATTGCAAGAAAAACGTATTATTTCCACTAACCCAAATTCTATAATTAAACATGTATTACTTGTTAAAAGAGCTATTACCTTTAAATGAATTTTACAACTTGCGCAGCTTTCCTGCTTTCCCTCTTTGGGAGCTCGTAGCCTCCTCCGCAGGCATCCTTTTTCTTTGCTAAAGCAAGTGCCCGTGTGTTTAAGCTCGGGGACTGAGGCGAGTGTATCGAATGCCTTAGTCCCCTCGCGCTGTGCGCTCAGACTTTGGCCTTTTTGCGGCTTCTCGGAGACTTTCGGTGTGGCCTTTTTTGCGGCTTTTTATATAGAGTTGCCTGCGGAGGAGGCTAGGGCGCTCAGTGCTTCTCTGTCCAGAAGTCATTGGCGGTACATAAGCAAGGACACTTGTCAAGGAAGATTTGTTCACCTGTACACACAGTCAAATCATTTGTCAAAGGAATTTTGTCAAAGAAAATTTTCTCCTGTGTATGGCGGCTTTAGACGGAAAGAAGAGGGTGTGAGTACACTTTGTTCAAACCCAAAAGTCAACGCCAATTCACTTTTAAGTCTTGTAACTAGATACTATTCGTGCGAAGCGAACACGGCAAGAAATAGAAGTGACAGGCCCGTAGCAGGGGGAAGGGCAGGGGGCTCGAGCCCCACCCCCCCCTCCAGAATTTTTGGACGTTAAAAACATTACAGTTAATGCTCCCAAAATATATATAATTAAAGCAAATTAATGTGCAACAATCACTGTTGAATTCTGATGCCAAAAGTGCCCTTTATAATTTCACAACCTTTAATAGGGTTCGACATCTGTTGAGTTGAGTCACAAACCATCGGGCAAGTGGGCTTCAAAGATCTACCAGCCCACCGCACATTTCAGTTGTCCAGGTTCCTTACCAATGTCTTTCTTCACCCATGTCACCTTTACCCTGCCAGTATAGCTTAAGACTGTGGAGGACCTTAATACCTTTAATAGCTAAGCGACTGCTGTGCATTTGCTGCAAGCTTTAACCCCGCTGTTGTGACACAAGGCTAAGGAACAAAATTATATTAATCTCACCAATCGAGTGACAAACGCTACGTAAACGTTTACAAGAGTTAGGTAAAACTAGTTCGAAATTCGTATCTAAGCTGTCGAAATGTTTGAATTTTAACAAACCTTGTAACTTCAAGAACACTTTTTTAAAACTGAATGCTTTAAATCTGGTAGATGTTGCCCACAGCTTTGTCGGCGCAAACGGCAATAGGAAGCAGCTTTTTGGCCAAATTTTCAACGATGTCCCAATAAAGGTGTCCTTTTCGACGAAATCGAACATGTTAGTTTCTATCTGACATGAATTCTTTTCATTTCTTATGACCTATTTGTTAACGTCTGTATTTTGACTGCGGGGGAGATTTTGACTAGGCCAGTTTGCTCCCCCCCCCCCCCCCCCAGAATAACGAGCGACATTTTTCAGCCCGGTAATGGTAAATTGTATGGATAAACCCCGATTTAACGAACACATTTTCCCAGTCCTTGGCACTTCGTTATATCGGGATTCCATAGTCCAACGCAAGGAAATTGGTAGTTTTCAGTTACTAATTTTTGCATGGACACTGCACGGGAACTGCGCACGCGTCGAACGTTCGACCGCTCTGAAGGTTCCTCGATCAGCAGATCGTCTCTGAGAGACAAAATTTTGGATTTATCAACTGAGTTGATAAGGTAGATTGGCACGCAGCCTAGACAAACACACGTAAGCTTCAGACAGAAAAGGATCAAAAACCACATTTGACAGTTTGCTACCTTTGGGTAGCCAATAGAAATCCAGGATTTTCGATCCGCACAATGGGTATAAATACACGGCGGAAAACCTATGCCAAACAGAATGTCTTGTCATTCTCGCAAAGTACACGAGCTTGAATAAAGCATAACTCACAAAGCCAATCCCGGCAACTGATGAGACCCATGTGGAGGGTCGAAACCATGGTCTTGCCTGTACATATTGGCATATTTGAACACGCAGTCAATGGAATTGCTGACCGCAACAGGAGGAAAGATATCTAGCTCCTAGAAACGAAACTCACAGTTTCAAGAGGCGTTAGTCACACATATGTGACTGAAGCCGAGTTCAGCCATCTATTACACGTTGCATAGCTCTAAAGAAGTTACAACTTCAATTTCTTGACGAGATGGGTCTATAGATCACACTCCGTGATGCGAAACCCTACATCCTGCAACAGAGTATTTAAGACAATATTAGCCGGGCCCGGCGCTACAAACAAAGAAACTCGTCAAGTTGCAGATAATATTTCGGATCCTTTATTGTCAGAAATTTAAGCATTAGAGGCTGAAAAACCTATCAAGTCCGTAAACGAGCCAAATCATGAACAATCTAATATGCCAAGAGCGGCATTAAAAGTTGCTTTACAGACGATCAAAGGTCAAATATTACAAACAGGCGTAGAGCCGTAGGAGTCCATCATACAAATAGCAGACATGACCTTTATACATTAAGGGAAGTGGTCATTTACAAGTGTACTCGATGAGGACCCACCTTGTGTAGGGGTAGGGGGGCTATGCAAGATACCACCTGTCTGATTAGCCAAATGGACAAAATTTATTGGCCTCAAAATTTGAGTTGAGACTTTCATATAAGGTGTACATGAAGCTTGCAATGCTGGAGAGATAGCACAAGGAGGCTTAAATCTTTGTCTTAGTTTCTACTCCTGATAGAGTGGGGCTATTCAAACAAGACACCAGCTTTTAAGGTGGGGGAAGGAGGGACATAAAGAGACCACCTGTCTTTTTGCACAGTGGTGGGTCCTGTCTGAGTACAATAGTTTTGACCATTTCCCTAACAGTCCTTAAAATGCGACGCCTTAATTTTAATGGCTCTATTCAGTCTCCATTTAATAATCCTCCAGACTTAACCCACTACAAAAATACAAGAAGCTAAATTGGTCGAAAGGCCGAGTGATCTAAGGCGCGGCTTACAAAGACGTGAAGTAGGAGTCGTGCAGGCCTTCCCACACCTTTTTATATCTGTAAAGGTATCCTTTTCAACGAAATCGAACATGTTAGTTTCTATCTGACATGAATTTTTTTTTATTCCTTATGACCTATTTGTTAACGTCTGTATTTTGACTGGCGGGGGGGAGATTTTGACTAGGCCAGTTTGCTCTCCCCCCAGTTATTTCAGCCTTACTACGGGCCTTAGTGACGAAACGAAATACAGCGGAACCCCAATGTAACGAACACCGGAATAACGAGCGACATTTTTCAGCCCGGTAATGTTTAATTGTATGGATAAACCCCGATTTAACGAACACATTTTCCCAGTCCTTGGCACTTCGTTATATCGGGATTCCATTGTCCAACGCAAGGAAACTGGTGGTTTTCAGTTTCTAATTTTTGCATAGACACTGCACGGGAACTGCGCACGCGTCGAACGTTCGACCGCTCTGAAGGTTCCTCGATCAGCAAATCGTCTCTGAGAGACAAAATTTTGGATTTATCAACTGAGTTGATAAGGTAGATTGGCACGCAGCCTAGACAAACACACGTAAGCTTCAGACAGAAAAGGATCAAAAACCACATTTGACAGTTTGCTACCTTTGGGTAGCCAATAGAAATCCAGGATTTTCGATCCGCACAATGGGTATAAATACACGGCGGAAAACCTATGCCAAACAGAATGTCTTGTCATTCTCGCAAAGTACACGAGCTTGAATAAAGCATAACTCACAAAGCCAATCCCGGCAACTGATGAGACCCATGTGGAGGGTCGAAACCATGGTCTTGCCTGTACATATTGGCATATTTGAACACGCAGTCAATGGAATTGCTGACCGCAACAGGAGGAAAGATATCTAGCTCCTAGAAACGAAACTCACAGTTTCAAGAGGCGTTAGTCACACATATGTGACTGAAGCCGAGTTCAGCCATCTATTACACGTTGCATAGCTCTAAAGAAGTTACAACTTCAATTTCTTGACGAGATGGGTCTATAGATCACACTCCGTGATGCGAAACCCTACATCCTGCAACAGAGTATTTAAGACAATATTAGCCGGGCCCGGCGCTACAAACAAAGAAACTCGTCAAGTTGCAGATAATATTTCGGATCCTTTATTGTCAGAAATTTAAGCATTAGAGGCTGAAAAACCTATCAAGTCCGTAAACGAGCCAAATCATGAACAATCTAATATGCCAAGAGCGGCATTAAAAGTTGCTTTACAGACGATCAAAGGTCAAATATTACAAACAGGCGTAGAGCCGTAGGAGTCCATCATACAAATAGCAGACATGACCTTTATACATTAAGGGAAGTGGTCATTTACAAGTGTACTCGATGAGGACCCACCTTGTGTAGGGGTAGGGGGGCTATGCAAGATACCACCTGTCTGATTAGCCAAATGGACAAAATTTATTGGCCTCAAAATTTGAGTTGAGACTTTCATATAAGGTGTACATGAAGCTTGCAATGCTGGAGAGATAGCACAAGGAGGCTTAAATCTTTGTCTTAGTTTCTACTCCTGATAGAGTGGGGCTATTCAAACAAGACACCAGCTTTTAAGGTGGGGGAAGGAGGGACATAAAGAGACCACCTGTCTTTTTGCACAGTGGTGGGTCCTGTCTGAGTACAATAGTTTTGACCATTTCCCTAACAGTCCTTAAAATGCGACGCCTTAATTTTAATGGCTCTATTCAGTCTCCATTTAATAATCCTCCAGACTTAACCCACTACAAAAATACAAGAA
The DNA here is from genome assembly GCA_964017195.1 of Siderastrea radians. NCBI lineage: Eukaryota > Metazoa > Cnidaria > Anthozoa > Scleractinia > Rhizangiidae > Siderastrea > Siderastrea radians. The sequence goes on along the minus strand of OZ024890.1, from coordinate 60,670,577 downwards.
GCTAAATTGGTCGAAAGGCCGAGTGATCTAAGGCGCGGCTTACAAAGACGTGAAGTAGGAGTCGTGCAGGCCTTCCCACACCTTTTTATATCTGTAAAGGTATCCTTTTCAACGAAATCGAACATGTTAGTTTCTATCTGACATGAATTTTTTTTTATTCCTTATGACCTATTTGTTAACGTCTGTATTTTGACTGGCGGGGGGGAGATTTTGACTAGGCCAGTTTGCTCTCCCCCCAGTTATTTCAGCCTTACTACGGGCCTTAGTGACGAAACGAAATACAGCGGAACCCCAATGTAACGAACACCGGAATAACGAGCGACATTTTTCAGCCCGGTAATGTTTAATTGTATGGATAAACCCCGATTTAACGAACACATTTTCCCAGTCCTTGGCACTTCGTTATATCGGGATTCCATTGTCCAACGCAAGGAAACTGGTGGTTTTCAGTTTCTAATTTTTGCATAGACACTGCACGGGAACTGCGCACGCGTCGAACGTTCGACCGCTCTGAAGGTTCCTCGATCAGCAAATCGTCTCTGAGAGACAAAATTTTGGATTTATCAACTGAGTTGATAAGGTAGATTGGCACGCAGCCTAGACAAACACACGTAAGCTTCAGACAGAAAAGGATCAAAAACCACATTTGACAGTTTGCTACCTTTGGGTAGCCAATAGAAATCCAGGATTTTCGATCCGCACAATGGGTATAAATACACGGCGGAAAACCTATGCCAAACAGAATGTCTTGTCATTCTCGCAAAGTACACGAGCTTGAATAAAGCATAACTCACAAAGCCAATCCCGGCAACTGATGAGACCCATGTGGAGGGTCGAAACCATGGTCTTGCCTGTACATATTGGCATATTTGAACACGCAGTCAATGGAATTGCTGACCGCAACAGGAGGAAAGATATCTAGCTCCTAGAAACGAAACTCACAGTTTCAAGAGGCGTTAGTCACACATATGTGACTGAAGCCGAGTTCAGCCATCTATTACACGTTGCATAGCTCTAAAGAAGTTACAACTTCAATTTCTTGACGAGATGGGTCTATAGATCACACTCCGTGATGCGAAACCCTACATCCTGCAACAGAGTATTTAAGACAATATTAGCCGGGCCCGGCGCTACAAACAAAGAAACTCGTCAAGTTGCAGATAATATTTCGGATCCTTTATTGTCAGAAATTTAAGCATTAGAGGCTGAAAAACCTATCAAGTCCGTAAACGAGCCAAATCATGAACAATCTAATATGCCAAGAGCGGCATTAAAAGTTGCTTTACAGACGATCAAAGGTCAAATATTACAAACAGGCGTAGAGCCGTAGGAGTCCATCATACAAATAGCAGACATGACCTTTATACATTAAGGGAAGTGGTCATTTACAAGTGTACTCGATGAGGACCCACCTTGTGTAGGGGTAGGGGGGCTATGCAAGATACCACCTGTCTGATTAGCCAAATGGACAAAATTTATTGGCCTCAAAATTTGAGTTGAGACTTTCATATAAGGTGTACATGAAGCTTGCAATGCTGGAGAGATAGCACAAGGAGGCTTAAATCTTTTTCTTAGTTTCTACTCCTGATAGAGTGGGGCTATTCAAACAAGACACCAGCTTTTAAGGTGGGGGAAGGGGGGACATAAAGAGACCACCTGTCTTTTTGCACAGTGGTGGGTCCTGTCTGAGTACAATAGTTTTGACCATTTCCCTAACAGTCCTTAAAATGCGACGCCTTAATTTTAATGGCTCTATTCAGTCTCCATTTAATAATCCTCCAGACTTAACCCACTACAAAAATACAAGAAGCTAAATTGGTCGAAAGGCCGAGTGATCTAAGGCGCGGCTTACAAAGACGTGAAGTAGGAGTCGTGCAGGCCTTCCCACACCTTTTTATATCTGTAAAGGTATCCTTTTCAACGAAATCGAACATGTTAGTTTCTATCTGACATGAATTTTTTTTTATTCCTTATGACCTATTTGTTAACGTCTGTATTTTGACTGGCGGGGGGGAGATTTTGACTAGGCCAGTTTGCTCTCCCCCCAGTTATTTCAGCCTTACTACGGGCCTTAGTGACGAAACGAAATACAGCGGAACCCCAATGTAACGAACACCGGAATAACGAGCGACATTTTTCAGCCCGGTAATGTTTAATTGTATGGATAAACCCCGATTTAACGAACACATTTTCCCAGTCCTTGGCACTTCGTTATATCGGGATTCCATTGTCCAACGCAAGGAAACTGGTGGTTTTCAGTTACTAATTTTTGCATAGACACTGCACGGGAACTGCGCACGCGTCGAACGTTCGACCGCTCTGAAGGTTCCTCGATCAGCAAATCGTCTCTGAGAGACAAAATTTTGGATTTATCAACTGAGTTGATAAGGTAGATTGGCCACCGTAAAGAGATTGAAAGCTGACGTTTCGAGCGTTAGCCCTTCGTCAGAGCGAATCAAGGAATTGTGGGTTGCACTTCGTTTATATGGAGAGTGGTGGCAGGGACCGTGCGGCCTATTTTAAAGTGGGGGGGCTAACTCGATGGGGGTATGGTGAGGGGGGGAGGTGACAGCCTCACGCAATTGTTTTTCTTTTTAGTGACTTACAATGTATCTAGGGCGGCAAAGTGTGTTAATAGTTGTTAGTTTATACCCATCACATAGAACATGCGCAGTATAAATTGGAACAGGGAAACACAGGACCATGCACAATATAAATTGATTGAAGTATATAGACCCATTAGTAAAGGATCAAAGCTAAACTAAGGGTATCAGACTCTTTGAACTCAGTAACCAGTGATTAATAATATTGATACTTAGGGCACGTTTTGGTTGTCTAATCCGGAATAGAAGACATTATACAGTTGGTGTTTTGTCAGTATGGACACTATTCCCTTCCCTCAGTAACGTATTAACGGCAACAAAATTAAAATGGACGGAATGCGGTCGGAATATTTCGGTTTATCAGAATAGGAAAAAATCGCGTTCTTTTAGGGATTCAGTGTTCTGGATATTCTGTTATTCCTAAACCGAAACAGGAATAGCCAGGATAGTTCCAAAATAATGCGCCTGAGCCTGTTCTTGCATCTCTACACACATTTTAGGTCGTATCCGGTAAGGTGCAAATCTTGACGTATTCGCATTTAAGGTCTCAAACTCAAAAACATTCTCAGTTCTTAAGACTTGTACAAGCAAACCTGTCGTCATTTACAGAATGAGGCCATCTAAGAAAGCTGAGCTGAGTATCATAAACTATATATTTCGCCAATTGAAGTCAGTGTGTCGGTATGTCCTGAATGCTGCTAGAGTGTCTTATTTCTCATCGTTAGGAGCGACAGAGATCTTTCGGCAGCTATTCTAGTTGCAAAGTTTACATGCATTTAGAGAAGCTTGACGTTAATTTTCAGCAAATGTCAAAGCACGCTGTCGCCGATATTCCTATCTGGAGACAGACTGCAGTTCGTTATGCCGGGCCAGACAAAAACGAGAGTCATACTCTTTAGAGCAGAAGGGAGTCAATGAGAATTCACGAGAGTTAGAGGAAAAACGATAGCGAGAATGTCAACTTCAGTCGATTGCAATTAAAAGACTGAGAAGGTTCAAACTCTTCAAGATACAAAAAATGAAAATGATGCGAACTGCGGAAATACAAATAAAACTACAACTGCGATGTCACATCTTCATTTCATTTCTTCAAGATACAGTTCCTTAGAGCGCACGTGAGTTTCAACTAAACAAGGCGATTTGAACTATTGTGGGTGGAGTATTCCGTGTCTGTTTGGTCCATATGAAAATTAGATCTAACTGGGGAAAACGAGGTACAGGTTAACCCTGAAACTAATCACTGACTAATGAATTTTCCAACTTTTTTTATTTTTATTTATTTCATTCATTTTTTTTTTTGGCACCAAAAAGTGGGGGAGGGGGGCTAAAGCCCCCTCAGCCCACCCCTCGCGCGGGTCCCTGGGTGGAGCTACGCTGTTGGTATCACCATGGCAACCTGAAAAACAAGAATAAATTAGTTGAATGAAAAGCGTTCGTTGATACCGTGGGGATTAAGTGTGCCGATTTGAAAAATGAATTTTTGTTCTAGCTTTTACGGCTTTCCGTGTTACCTTGGTGTAGTGAAAGGCTGTAGATCGTCAAGTGTTGGCTAGAATGATTCCTTGATCGCTCTGACGAAGGGCTAACGCTCGAAACGTCATCTTTCAATCTCTTTACGGTGGCCAATCTACCTTATCAACTCAGTTGATAAATCCAAAATTTTGTGTTTCACGTCCCACGAACGCAGCACCCGGCAGTTTTTTTAGAAACTAACCCCCTTGGTCGCCTCTGAGAGAAACTTACAAGTTCCCAAATGCTGACCGAGAAGTTGAAATTTTCATCTTCACGGAAGACGTTGAATGTAACTCTGCTGTAAGAATAGTTGATGGCAGTAACGCTTCGTTCAACATCATCCTCTTCATCCAGCGTCATTTGACATCATTTAGCAGGGTGGTCAAATGGGTTCACTGATCGGGAATTCAACAATTTTGAACCATGTTGAATGGAAATGTTTAATCTGTCCGTGGTCGGAACCTAATGACCTCAAACGTAATTCCCTTCTCTAAGAAAATCCTGCATAAAATAGAGTTGACAACAAAGGAAATGGACAAACAATTAAATTTGTTAGGGGTTTCCTTCAAACAACACAAAAAATACTTTATTTTAAAAAAACTTGTCTGTAAGTTTTAAATAAAAGTTTTGGCTACCAGAAAGTAGCGAACTCAATCCCACTCCCCTGACCTCTATCATGGTTGTTTACCATTTACATGTAGAAAGCGGTTGGCCCACGGTTTGTGCATATGGTAAGCAGAACCTGCCGAATGGGAAATGCCGTTCGAGATAGGCGTGTACCATCTGTTCAGTTAAGTCTAATTTACAGAGCCGGCGGGAGAGTCTTCAAATAGTTCAACTAGTTTGACTATTGAAGCGTGCGCAGGGCCTGGAACTGGTAGAAAAAGGCAAATGGAACACAATTTTTCAGTTCGGATATTCCGGTTGAGAATATTTTGAAGTACCTTTCAAGATGTTCCCTTTATTCTGGAAATTTTCCGGTCGGGCAAACCAAAATAGCCTTATCATTTACAGTTCAACCGAAAATTCAGGACCGTAGCCAGTATGAGGCAAGCCGAGGCACTTGCCTCAGTCATTTTTTTCGTTTAAGGTGGTACTGGAGGCTAGAGTGACGCTTTTCAAATCGACCGATTTCAAAGCAGCTTCTCTCTCCTCCGCAGAGGCCTCCTACAGTCGCGCCTGGGGGGAAATATACCCGCGGCGCGCGGAGGCTGGGAAGAGGAAAAATTTCCCTCTTCCCATCGTTCCCCGCGCTCCCGTTTTCTCTATTGTTTACTAACAGGAGCCTCTGCGGAGGAGAGAGAAGCAGCTTGAAGTTTATGACAAAATATGTTCGTTTACAAATTTTCAGTTCAAGGGAAATTGTATTTGGTGAGCAAGTGAAGTTTCGTCTCCAAGGCAAATTTTGCTGGAAAATAACCACAACAAACGGCTCAAATTGTAATTGCGGTTTACGAAAACAATCCCTACCAGGTATGATTCCCTACGGTATGCGAATTTGACAGTTTGCGATCTCAAGTTTCGATTGCGAAATTATGTCACATAGTCTTTACTTAGTGTGCCTTATTCATGCTAGTTTAAATGGAATATCACAAGTTACCTTTCTCTCATTAGATACCATAGTATTTCGCCGGTATCGACATACTGAAATGTCTCTTTTTGTACGAAGACGGAGTAACGTAAGTTTCGTTACATGACATTGAACTACAAGCCATTGTCTGGAGTTATCGAACACAACTTCTTCTTACTGGTCGTCGAAATCGCAATCTTGTCCTTTGCAGAATACAACTAGAGCTCACAAATATCTATGGCAGCTTTATTTCATCATAAAAAGCCACGGTTCTTTTCTATTTCGTAGAATGACTCTTAAGTTTACAACGCGAGTCAAATAAATCTGTCAGCGCTGCACTCCACGACATCAGTTACCAAGGAAAGGTGTCATTGCTGGCACTTCTGATTGGTTTCGCGGGAAAATAGACTCTCTTTATAAGGGCAGAAAGACCTTATCAGGAGGGAGTGATGAACTCGCCGCTCGGCTGGTTCGAGGTGTCTGGCCATCGTGACGTCACGACGTGAAAAGCGCGCGAGTTTGTCGAGTCTTCAAAAATGGCGCTGGCAGCTATGTTAGAGTTCGGGCTACAAACGTATTTTTTGTGCTATTAAGCTTTCAGGTAAGCTTGTTTTCTTGGGTAATGGAATTTTAGTCATCCCTTTTTTCGATATAGGTAAGTGACTCTTTGTCTTAACGTTAAAATCACCATTGAATAATGTTTTAAGAGTCACGTTTACTCTCTGCGATCGAAGAATTATGCGGGAAAATTGTTATTGTCCGCGTCCCAAAAAGTGTGTTTATTTCAGTTATATACCACAGGGAAACTTGAAACTTGGCTACGGACTAGCCTATAGTTTAACAAAAGTACCCAAGTTGAACAAGTGGTATAGTATTTGCCAAAAAAATGATCAGTCCGTTTGTTTAGCTGAGTATAATAGAAGGCGAACCTAGAAGGGTATGTTAAAAGTTAACTTTTCTTACAGTATTTGCTTCCATCTTCTGTATAAGGAAAGAATAGTGATATTTAATTGCTAGGGAAAGAGTAATCGAACTTAGTAAATTTTTGCCACCTCATTTAACCCGTGTAAACTACACTTTTGCAGAACAACATAAAAATCTGAATCAGCTCGCAAATTATGCGGGCGCCTGAGGAAACAAGTCTTCGCTGATCTGGTTCTGTACTTTTTTATGAAAACTAATAGATATATTTGAGTACCATTAGGATCAGTGATTCAGTGATTTATTCTCAATACCTCCAGTTTCCTCTAGATTCAGTTGCTGTCCAGGTTGCATAGTGTTTTAGAAAGAGTTTGACCGTCTACTTGATCCACAACTGACGATGACCGTTTCGCAAATAAATTGAATTGGTCCTGTCATTTGATTTTCAAAGATTAATTAATTTTAAAACAGTCAAACTGAGGACCATTCTAGTAAAGAGAGAGCCTTGTTAACCCTTAACATCAGCAACCTGAAAAAGTTGGCGTTTTAGATAAACTGTGGTTTTTTATAATTATTCGATAAGAGATCAGCACAAATTTGGCCGGAAAGCCGGCGTGTCAGCTGTTTTGCCTCGCCTCCAGCAAATGTTGTCATCTTTGTCCTTTTTTACAAGATAGTTTAGCAAAGTAAGGAATTACTGTGGTCCATTATTAACTTCGAACCAAGCACACGAATTCACAGTAAACGTTTCTTTGTATTGGAGTATTCTTCTCCACATTTTAATGATGTTTAAGCCACTGATCATTTTAATGAAATTGTTACGCAATTTTATTTTCCTAAAATTGGAAAGAGTTTATACATATAAAAGTTATGTTTTTGTCTCCAAGCGACACATCTTAGGGTTTGTGAGATACAGCTTCTGAAAGGTGATCTTGATCACGATTTCAATCGATCGACCAAAGCGTCCATGAAATCTTTTGAGTCGTATCGCCAATTGGTTATTTTGTTTTGAGGACCAATTTGCATTAAGAATACTTTTTATATTATAGCATGCAGCATACCTTTCGTTTTTTTATTGTTTTGATCTGTTCTTTTTGAGAAACTGCACTGTAAACATTTTCGAGGAAGCCATTTGTTAACTTTCCTTTGAATTTCCGGGGCAGATTTATATGTGACGTCACGATGGCCAGACACCTCGGTTTTTCATTCGCCAATACCGGCGCTTCTGCCCAGGCCCAAGTTCATCACTCCCTCCTGGACCTTATATAGAGCAAAATTTTGGAATTTACCGCTGGAAATACGTATTGCTGGCTTGTAAAACATGGCGGCAAGGCGAAGATCACGCTAGAATCGATCGCGGAAGGAATTACGAAAAATTATGGCGCGTTTTGAACAGTTTGGACGCTTGTGGCATAAATATGCACTCATTGTAGACAGAATATCTCCTGTACGATTTATTTATTTGCTACCAAACTTGGAAGGCTTCAAATACGTAAAATTACGAAAGTTTTAACCGGAGTACGTCATGAGATATTCGATGCTGTTTGCGTGACAAGGTAATGTATTCACTACAAATCAAAATTTCATTTTTTGTTCCTAAAATCGTTACTTTTTAACTTCCTGTGACGTACTCCGGTGAAACGTTTTGTTATAGTGTTTTATGTCTTTGATCAAATTCTTGCTTCAAATGTTTAAACCCCTTTTCAGTGACGTCTGATTTATGTTAAAATGGCAGTCTCGATAGCACCCTTAAATTCTTCAAATTCCACAAATTCCTTAAATTAAATGAAAAAATCTGTTTTTGTTTTCAGAATCCTGATAAAATTTTGCATAAGCTGTGGTAATTACATAGTTTTTGGCCTAAATATATAAGTCACATTTTAGTCCCAGTGAAAATGTCCCAAAAATCACTAAATTAGGGTCCAGGACCACCTTAACACCCTAAATACCTAGGAGGAGAATTTAACCATGGACATTGCCTCAGTCATAATTTTTTTCTAGCTACGGCCCTGAAATTCCTGATTTTTTGTAAATGGTAAACACTCCATGAAAACAAACTATTCACAGGCCACGAGATAGCCTTTTTAGTCCCTGTATCTTCAATGTTTCACACTGTTGTTATGGCTCTTGACCAATTCAGCAAACACACCACCGTTTCTTATCAACACCTCAGGTTTGTCAAACTCCACCACTCGTCCAGCATCAAGAACAAGCACCTTATCATAGTCCATGATGGTGTTGAGTCGGTGAGCTATGGTCAACACTGTGGAATCTTTGAACTTGTGACGAATGACTTCCTGGATCAGACGGTCGGTCTTAAAATCCACATTAGCAGTTGCCTCATCCATTATGATGATTTTGCTCTTTTGGACGAGTGCACGAGCTAAACACACCAACTGCCTCTCGCCTACACTCAGGTTTGTTCCGGATTCTCTCAGTCTGAAGTTAAGCTGTCCTGGAAGACCTTCCACAAGGGTCTTCAACTGCACCTCCTCAAGGGCCGTCCACAATTGTTGGTCCGTATATTTTGAGAATGGGTCCATGTTCCTTTTCAGGGTGCCTCCAAAGAGCACTGGATCCTGGGTTATGACGGACATGGACCGGCGGGCCTCTTGGAGACTGATGTTTGCAATGTCAACACCATCAATTAAAACCTGCAAAAAAGGATCCAGGTTTATTGCAGCCATTCAAATACAGTAACTAGTTACGTTTCCACTTTTCGTCAAGAATGACTCCTCTTCACCCCAGGTTTAACGAAAGAAGCACGCAACGCAGACCTTGAAGACATACTGTATTTCAAGCTTAGTGCGCTCAAGTCAACGAGGCAGTGAAGGGAGGAATCTGCGGGTCAGTAACACAAACATATCAGTGTCTCACGACTGCTACACAATGAGCTTTAAATTTCCCCTTGACCCGGCCCCCATCCAAGGTAAACGAGTGTGGAAGCGAAGAAGCGCCTTTCAGGTTTGGACAGTATTTCGAGAAAGGCAAATCATGCTGCGTTTGCAAGAAAAGCAAGAAAAGCGGTGTTCGCCTACAGGCAGTGTGTGCAAGAGGAGGTTCGTCAATAACTAACAAAAAAAGGCTGTAGCCAAGCAGACATTTGATACAACAACCGTGGAATTTTCCTTCAAATACACTTCTGTTTCAGCAACGTTTTGAGACATCGGAAAAGATATTGAAAAGCCGCGTTTTACTCACCTTTCCTAAAGGTTCTGGCATACGAAACAATGCGGACACCAAAGACGACTTTCCTGCTCCAGTGCGGCCAACAACTCCCACTTTCTCCTTACTGCAGACACAAAAGCTGACGTCCTTTAATACACGAGGTCCGCCCTCAAAGTACACCAGAGAAAGATCCTGTACAGACAAACTTCCTTCATTGGGCCAAGGCCCGGCAGAGTGTGTCTCCGTGCTGTAGCCGGGCTCGGGTTCGATTTCTGTGTATGTCATTACACGTTCGACTGACGTCATTAAGTTTTCCACCTCTGACGCAAGTCTCATGCCATATTGAGTTCCGTCGAGTGTTTGAAGCGCGTACGTAAGAGCAAGGCCGGCTAAAGCTGAGGAAGACAAGTATGGTATCGTAACAATAAAATAAGTGATACATTTCTGGGGGGGGTGGGGGGGTAGTTTTCCTCTCCCCCGGGCCGATTTCAAAGAGGGAAGCATAGTAAGCTAGGTGTGGGTTAAATTGTCCCCCCCCCCCAAACAAATGTGGGCTTATTTCCGTACAATTGTTACAGAGGACGGCCTTCATGAACTCACCTGAATTTTCGGACATCAAAATAGCACCCAGTGCGACAATCGTAACAAAGACACTAGAGAGGAGATCCAGACGCACAGCCAACCAACGATTACATGACACCACCATAAAAAAAGCTTGAGTGTTCGCGTCCTGATATCTGGCAAAACACAGGGACACAGAAACGTAGTTAGGTTGTAACATTTATTTAAAATCAGTCATTACGAGTTTCCGCACAAGGAGTTGACCACGACCGCTGGATTTGTACAGTAAAGTTAGTTATTCCAGAAAATGTTTCTGTGGGTAATATATATTTTAGATGGTCATGTCTAAATTGGGGGTGGGAGGGATGAAGTGAATAAAAATTTCATGCCATACCAGATGTGGTACGTGCTTGTTTGGTTTTACATTTGCCTTAAGGTGATTCCATCGAAAAAGAAGTTGTAATGAGAATTTGTTGACACTTTGCAGAGTTACTAACCACACCTAGTACATTAAAAAAATAAAATAAAAAGAGGGGGTCACCGTGCCTGATTTCACGCTACGGGGCTGTAGTATATAGGTAGTTTGCTATCTTTAGACAGCAATATTAAAAAAAACCTATCCTTGTACTGGAGACACCCATTACTTCAACAAAGTTATAACTGGCAATGAAATATAAGCATTATTCTTATGATAGAAGTACAATGTTACAGTGAAACGTCTTAAAGTTGCCATAACAATGAAACTAATTTGAAATAATAGGCAAATCGAGCGTCTACACGGTTCCAGTGAAACGCCTAAAATCAGACTGTAACAGTGAATCAACCGGAATATTTCAAAATTGAATAATGAAAAATTCTTCAAATTTGAATATATCATGCAAAGTCGTATTTTCCTTAAATAAATGGAATAAAAAAGTGGGGTCACCGAGTTCGTTTGGGAGAAAACGGCCATTTATTTCTCTGAACAGCTCAGCTTCCATAGAAAACCTATCAAGTTCCGAACGCGCGCGCGCTCGTGCGCGCGCTAATCACGCAATAAATGATGCGCAGAAAGGATGCGCAATGCAATTGAATGGAATCACCTTAAGGACAGCGCCTCCTTTTGTTCCTGTGCACACGTTCGGCGCATCTCGGGATATTCGGGTTTCTTCAGGAATTTGCCCCCTAATATAACAATATTTTTGCGCGGTTTATGACTATGTGGAAAAAGCAGATCTTAGCAAGGGCTATCAGAATCCAAAATGGAAAATTGGGGGAAACCACGCATTTTACAGAGATAATTGAGCTTAAATTTGCAAGGAAATTGCCACAAATTTTTGTATTTTAACGCTTTTTAGAATTATGGTTGCTTAATTATCTTTAAAAAAAAGGGGCTACCCACATTTTTCTTTTTGGATATCCAGTAACCCTTGCCAGGATCTACGTTTTCCCCGTAATCAAAATCTTTGCAAATTAGGAGGCACCTTCCTTAATTCGTCTAATAATTCGCGCAAAGTGCTCAAACCAACGATAACAAACTTTTCGGCCTCAGACAATTAGGAGCAAAACCAAACAATCAGTTGTGACTTAACTTACCTGCATTATCCGCGCTTTGAACCGGGTACATTTTATGTTCCGAGAACTTTTAATTGGTTGATTGCATTGGTGTCGTCACTCACTCACTCACGCACGCACGCACCCACCCACCCACCCACTCACTCACCTTTGGAGTCTGTCTAGAAAGGTCTTGTTCATATTCGAAGAGTGCACTATTTCAAGTCCATTCACTGTTTCTGTGATGTGCGAGTACACAGGACTACATCTGATAGCCTCAATTCTCTTCAGCTCTCTGGAAGACTTCAGGAAATAGCGCCCAAAGTAAATATAGATCCCAATTATCGGAAGAAGAGCCAAGAACAACCAGTAATTTGTTGCAGCGGGAACCAAAATAGCACAGAGGGAGAAGAGGCAGAGTACGACAGCATTCAGAAAAAGTGGAGGCAACACGTCGTCCATACAACCAACATCTTTGGAAAACCGATTCAGAATACGTCCTGCTGGATTGGTGTCAAAAAACAGCACGGGAGCTTTGATTGTTGCCGTGGCCATTCTGTTATGGAGCTTTTCAGCTGCTTTCAGAAGGAGGTAGTAAAAGAAGAAAGACGATGCCGCCATGACAACAATGGACAAAGCCACTAGACATGCGTGGATGACCTGCGTGATGGGCGCTTTTTGTTCGCGAGGTGACATCTCCGCCATTTTGGCCAACCACCAGTTTGGAGCCAGGAGAGAAACTAAAACAATATTTAAATCATCAATAACAAAGTACAATTAAAAAGGCAGAAACTAAAGTTTTCACTTTTTTAATAACAAGCACTGCTGCAAAATAGCGAATGTTCACGAAAAGCCGAATTCAGTCCACCCACTCAAGAGTCAGAAACACTTTACAGAGGTCAAAGAATAAATTGGGGACTCTTCCTAACTCTATTCTTGGAATTTCGAAAATCGAATAAACATGTTTATTTATTATTATTATTATTATTATTATTATTATTATTATTATTATTATTATTATTATTATTAAATGCTGTAAGTTTTACTTAATAAGCTTTTCTATATTGACGACTAGTCTGTACTTGGCGTCTACAATATCTTTTCTGCAACATTCGATGAAAATATACCCAGTTCGCTCCTTAAGCAGGAGCCTTAAGACAACAAACAATGCGCTTGAAATAGGAATACACTGAGACAGTACTTCCACCGGAAAGGTTCCCACGCTCTCCTACAAAAACAACTTCATAATGATCAACGGCAGGAGCCCATGTCAACGGGCAACCATCAATGACAATTTCTAGCTTTCGGCTTCAATAAGCAAAACAACATGACGCAATAGGCAATAGTCTTGTTACACAAAATGGGAAGATACCTTTCTAAATCTCACCCCCCCCCCCCCCCCCTCACTTCTTTTCGTCGCCAGAATAAATTATCATTTTGGTTTTCCTTACCTTGAGCCAGAATCATAAAAAGTAAGAGAACGATTATCAAGGACACTGGCAGGCCTTCTTTAAGATACTTCCAGTAGAGCCGCCAAGTCACGGTGCCACTGCTTTTGTGTTCCTCTGATTCCTTCAGGTCAAGAACTCTTCGATGACCAGTCTCTGGCACATTTTTGGCTATGAGGCTAACGCTTTCTGGGGTGATGGTGTCATCTACCTCCAGTTCAGGCAACTCCCACTCAGCTGTTAAAGGCTGCCTGTCTTTCTGATCTCCATGCCATGTTCCGGACGAAACCAAGGGAAGGGACAGACCATTTAGCACCTCAATGGTCCCTTTCTCACTTTCCTCTTGGAGACGTTCTGGATTCGCAGATTCTTTATGCTCCTGCTCCTCGTATTCTTTCTGGCAAATGACTGCGCATCCTTCCAACTCCGAATCACCTGAAAAGAACTCTTTGTCATTTCCTTCCTCGGACAAAGACAGTCTATCTAGAACCTTCTTTGTCCTTTTTAGCTCTGATCTTTCAGACTCTTTGGGCTCCCCACATACCTCCTCGTAGAAACCTCTACGCTCTGGGCTTGGAAACTCTTTGAGCTCTCGTTTCTCGTGCCCTTCTTGGCAAATAACTGTGCTTTTATCTAACTCCGGATCACATGAAAAGCTCTTTTTGGTTTGGCCTTTCTCAGATGAGTCAAGGAGTAAAGACTCTCCATCCCGAACCCTCTCGATGTTTCCTTTCTCATTAAGTTCTTCATATTCCTCCTCGATTGTGACTGAACTCTTTCCTAACTCCAAAACACCGGGAAAGCACTCTTTGAAGTTCCCTTTCTCACACGAAACCAGGGACATCGGTGGTTGATCTAGCACGTTCTCGAAGTTCCCTTTCTTCCTTATCTCGTCTACACTTACATGCTTTGGAACCTCGGACTCTTTAGTCTCATCACAACCCTCCCGGCAAATGATTGTCCTTTTTTCCAACACCAAACTGCCTGAAAAAGACTCGGGCAAGCGGTATCCTTTTTCAGACGAATCTTTGGACACAGACTGCCTCGAGAGCACCTTCTCTATCTTGGCGTTCCCACTAGGCTCTTGGCTAATCATCAGCTCTGAGCTTTCAGCCACTTCCGGCTTCTCTTGACCTTCCTGGCCAATGAATAAACTATTTTCCAAACCCAAATCACCTACCAAAAACTCTTTGATATCACTGCCGGCCTGTCCTTTCTCCGAGGGAACTGAGAAAACAAACGGTTCACGTAGCTGCTTCTCGATGTCACCTTCACAACTAGCACTTATTGCACCATCAGGTTCCTCCTCAAGGGACTCTGAGATTTCCACAATTCCTACAAAAGCTCCCTTCTCTTTCAGCTCCTCATAGCCTCCCTGGTGTACTATTGAACCCTTTTCCATAACAGCAATGTGAACCACATTTTTCAAGTACTGTAACTGATGAGTAGCCAACAAACGAATGCGACCTGACAATTCCCCGAGTAGGCAGCTCTCAAATAGCTTGCTTCCAACTTTAGTATCGACTGCACTTAGTGGATCATCGAGTAGATAAATGTCAGCATCAGAATACACCGCACGTGCTAAGCCCACGCGAGCTTTTTGGCCCCCACTGAGGGTTACCCCACGCTGTCCTATTTCGGTTAAATCACCACTAGTAAAGTCACTCAAGTCTTTCGTCAAACAACATACATGAACAACGTGTTGGAACCTCTCCTCGTTAAACGGCAAACCAAACAAAATGTTCTCCCTTACAGTCCCAGAAAATACCCAGGGTATTTGAGGAACGTAAGCTACTTTCCCGAGAAACGATACCGCTCCTTTACGTAGAGGGAGTTCTCCTAAGACAGCAGTTAGCAGAGAGGATTTCCCACTTCCAACTGCACCCGTAATCGCTAACAGATCACCTTTACGGATTTCTAACGATATGCCACACAAGGTATCGGTGAGGTACTCTTGATTCCAAGAACATGACGCTTCCACAATTGAGAGAAAAGGCTCGTTGGAGACTGAGGTACTCGTTTGGTCACAAGGACGTAATCCGGCAGGCGGTTGATGTATGAATGTCTCCGATGGAACTTCAGGATCGTTAGTAGCAGAGACGTTTTGAACAACTGGTCTGAAGATAGATGTTCCAAAATAGACGTCTGCAGGGTCGTCTCGTTCTCTATAACAAGCTTGTTTCTTTGTACTTCTATATCGTACTGCAAGTTTATCTTCAAGAATTCCTGATTGTTCTGTTAAAAGCTGATCTTTCTCGTGGTGATCAACGGTTCTATCAAATTTTGGAACCTGATCCTTGAGAAAAGCCTGGATTCTTCCAAGTGCTACTTTAGTATCTGAGACAATGTAGACAGACCAACCCAAGTTGTTACAAAATATAAATCTTATCGTCACAAGGACTAGGAGAAGCGTGAATATCGCAAAGGAAGAAAAGTTAATTCCTGCCAAAGCTAGCGTTGTAACTGACACCAGAGCAGTTATGGGAAGCGTCGTGTAGAACAAAACCATAATCATGGAGACAATGAGGCCTTTTAAACGAATTATTGCCATCTCTTTTCTGTGCAAAAGAAGTACGAAAAATCAGTGGCACTTCCAAACGTTTTTGAAGGGACACTAGTAGTAGTAGTAGCAGTAAACTTTATTAACGTGTCTTAAAATATCTAGCTTACACTAAAGTAAGCTAATTGGGGACACCTATCTATACCTATCTAAAGTAGTAAAAATATATAAAATATTACAATATATACAATATAAAATATAAAATATAATATCACATCATATACGGTGCGGTTCCACGCAGAGATCCAGGTCGCCCAAGCGGGCGGAAAACCGGGCAGTCCCAAGCAGATAAAATAAATAAATAAATAAATAAATAAATAAGTAAATATAAACCCCTAAATAACATAACAACCTATAATGATAAAACCCCCAAAAGTTCAGAAAATCAAAAGTCACTAATTACTACATCGATCAGTTCCACGGTAAAAAACAAAATATCCTTTCTCGGATATTTCCATCTTCCTAAATAACAAACTACAAAATGGTCTTTTTCCCCCGCCCCCCACCTCCGACATATAGGTCATGAGAATAAAGAAAATGATCACCACAGATAAAATGCCTTGAACTTGATATTCTGCTTCAAAGGAATTCTCCTAACTTAAACCATAGGAAACATTTCGAAATCTGTGAGGAGAATAGACATGTTGACCTTAGGGCTTAAAAGGTCAAGTCTGAAGGTCTGACACCCTAACCATCATGATCAGTGGTGCCTGTATATTAACCATTGATACCATTTTCTCGTTCCCATACCCCTTCCCTGTTTATGCCTGTTACGCAGGCTAACCCCTGACAAATAACATAATGCATGTTCAGAACTTATTTCAGACTTTTCATACATTTCAAATGAATAAAGGGGTTAGTTTTTAAAGAAACTGTGGCGCTGCCTTGGTGGGGACGTGAAACACAAAAATCTGGATTTATCAACTGAGTTGATAAGGTACATTGACATCCCTGAAGAAATTCAAAGGCTGGTGTTTTGAGCATTAGCGCTCCGACGCAGTGCTAACGCCCTAAATGTAAATTCTAAAATGTTTAAGAGGGGATGTCCACTAACATCGAGCGAGTGGTGGCACATGATGAAAAATAAAATTCCCTCATAAATTTTCCACGGATACCCTATGGTAATTTAAGAAATGTGGTGGAATTTTTTTCTTAAAAAAATTTTTTTTAAGCCCGAAAAAAAGTATAACACGTTTAGTCCACACGTGTCCTGTAAACACGTGAAATAAACGTCTATCATACCCTCTCGTAAACTTCGCTCTGTTTGATTCGCATCACAGAAAACCCTCATTTTAAGCGTGGAAGTTTGCTTTTGAAGTGCGTATGAAGTAATTGAGTCCTGTTTTAGATCTATGAATTAATTCTCAAGGTCATGGCGAGCTTCTGAAAATCACTAAAATTCGCTTACTTTGAATTCTCAATTTGGCACAGTTTTTCAAGAGAACGTTTCCCTCCCCGGTAAAACGTCAAATCCCTCGAAATTCAGAATTCTTGAAAGACGAAATACCATTCTAAAATCTGGTTGAAAAATTAGTTTCGGGCTTTTTATCAGCGCCGAGTACAAACGCTCTCAAAATCCCAATAATCACAACATTAACCTGTCAACCAGTACAAATAATAGGCTCGTGCCTCCGACCGAATAGCCGAAAACTTGCAATTTTTTCTTGTTTCCTTTGGTATTTGGATGAAAAGCACAGGATAAAGGTCATGTCTAGCTCACCTTGAATAAGATTTTGTCTAAATGCCAGGTTTTGTCAAGTTTTAGGTGCATTGTCCAAGGGCCATCTTGACGCGTGGAATCGACCGTTATCTCCTGGTATCTCCAGATTGACTTTCAACTAATAAATAACGACTCCGCCATCACATTCAAATCCCTCAACGAATGGCAAATGAATTTTCAAAATCTCTTAGTGTTAATTCCCAGAAGAAACTAAGTAACTTTGGAGTGATCCCTGCATTCATCTCTGAAACCGCACTGTTATTATGGTCTGATTTAACTAAATTTGTCTGTCACGCAACGGGTTCTGGTTCTGGTCAAGTCACAGTTTCACCCTGTGCGCGTCCAGTACAAGCCCTTTAGTGGCCACTTGGAAGATCAATGGTGTGAGCACACTCTCGAATATACAGTTTTTCAAAGAAGGAATCCGTCCGTGTATGAAGAGCATATGGCGTGGGACCCATAAGACCAATATCTGCGCTGAAATCTAAGGCCCTGTCATCAGATGGTCTACCGTCCATAGCAGTGCTCTAAGCAAAACCAAGCTTGTTCTCCTCAACCGTGAGAAGGCGGAGAAATATCGCACAACCAACTGTCAGCTGACAAAGAAGGGGGTTAGTCTCTAGAGAAACTGCGATGCTGCGTCGGTGGGGAAGCGAAACACAAAACTTTGTATTTATCAACTGAGTTGATAAGGCAAATTGAGCCACCGTGAAGAGATTGAAAGCTGACGTTTCGAGCGTTAGCCATTCGTCACAAGGATGGTTCTCCACCTTCGTCACCTGCACTGCCCAGAAGATCAGGCGGAAAGCCACAAAGAGCCCTGAACATTAGGACTCCTTGTCATGATGAGATTCAACATGAGTTGTGTTTCAAACTCAACTTTGTTTTGAGTGTTATGTATAGAAGTGTAATCCACTAGGTTTGCCATAAAATGGTTCCATAAGCTTACAAATAACGAAAAGGACGGTTCCGGCACCCCTGTTTTGTGCTTGAGTAAACTCAACATACATTTTTACTTTCTTACTCCTGTCTTGGCCAATTTTTGAAGACCAATACATAGAGACCTAATAATAATTTCTTTTTCAAAGCCCTAGTAACAGGCAAGGTTTTGGCAAGGCTTCACTGTCTCTAATGATAGTGATAAATATATAACTACCGTAAACTGCCGCCTATAAGCCCCCCACTTACAAGCCCCCCCCCCCCCCCCGCCCACGGTTATAGGCCCATCTACCTGTAAACAAAAAAATACATCCGGTTATAAGCCCCCCCCCGAATATAAGCCCCCCTCTAGTTTTCCCTGTTTCCTTAATATTAAGCACTCTCACAGAACACTGCGAAGATGAACTCTGAGCTTCTGTTTTGTTACGTTCCGTTTACGTTCGTGTTGTTACAGTTTTGATTTTGTTGTTAAAATTGAAATGAATTCCATTTATTATGACGTTTTAAAGGTCAAATAAAAACTGGTAAATTCAATACGTATTTCGATCAACACTGCTGTGCCCCCCACCCGGATATAAGCCCTTCCGATTATAAACCCACCCAAAACCCCCTACGAAGTTGTATACGGTAAGCCCAGGGCTTATAAGCGGCAGTTTACGGTAATCGATCCTTAAGTCCACAGGTTTTCAAAGTTCTCATTGCTTTGTTTTTGTTTCTTGTTTGCTTGTTTCTTTTGTGCTTGCTTGTTTTTTCTTGTTGTTGTTTCCTGTGCATTTCCCCCTCCAAATCACTTTTCCCAAGGTCAAACCTGACGTCAGGTAAAGTCCAGTGCGTGACATTTTGTTACGTGACTCAAACTAAACAGGCTTGTGAGCTTTCGGCAAGAAACTATCGTTTCGAAATTTTGCAAAGAATACAGAAAAGACTTCTTATAGGAGAAAACTGTTTTAAAGTTCAAATAAGGCAAAATCATATTATTTATGAAGGTTTTTTATTTTAACAAAAGGCGCGATGGAAATAAGTCATTTGGGTTGATTGCCAATACGCGATGCTTCAGTGATGTTGTTGACCCCGGACGTCAAGATGGTTATTATGAAAGAGTACGCACAGAGCCTGATATTTAGACAATACCATATTCAGGTGAGCTAGAAATTACCTTTCCGCTGTGGATTACAACAGAATACCGACCAAAATAGAAGAAATGTCCACATTGTCGGTTATTTGGTCGGAGGTATGTGCCAACTGTTGACGTGTTAATGTTGTAATCATCGGGATGTTGAGAGCGTTTGTACTCGGCGCTGATAAAAAGCCCGAAACTAATTTTTAAACCTGGTTTAAGAACGGCATTTCCTCTTTCAAGAATTCTGAATTTCAAGTGATTCGGTGTTTTACCGGGGAGGGAACTTTTCTCTTGAAAAAATGCGCCAAAATGAGAATTCAAAACAAGCGAATTTTAGTGGTTTTCAACAGCCTGTCATGACCTTGAAAATAGATCATCGAAAGTATAATTTGACTCAAATTACTTGTAGACTCTTCAACAGCAAAGTTCTAAGCTCAAAACAGGTTTTTTCCATGACGCGAATTAAACAGAGCGAAGGTTACGAGAAGGTATGATTCGCGTTTATTCGGGGTGTTTGTAGGGACACGTAGTGCAGTGACAGTTTTTTTAATCTTTTGGAGGTTTAAAAATAGTTTCTCAACAAAAAATGCCACCACGTTTCTAGAGCTACCATAAGGTATCTCTGGACGAATTTTGATTTTTCATCACGTGCCACATATTTTTGATTTCGCTCGGTCTTAGTGGACATTGCCTCTTAAGTTGGAAGGAAATTAATGTGCCAATCAGATAACCAGAATAACATGGCCTTAATGTTTGCTTACAAGTATGTTTGTTTCTTTGTTCTTGTCTTCATCATTACCTGCGCAGTTCAGACAAGAGATCTCTGAAGTTCCACTCCCACGCGTACATCTTCACTGCTCGTATTCCAGAGATTATTTCATTCATCACAGCAAGCCGTTTATCTGTGAATGCAGCTGCCTTGTGTCTAAGTTTGGCAGCTTTTCTCACCATAAAGATTTCAAAGGGAGTCAAAACCAAAAAGAAGGCTACACCAATGAAAGCTTCCCAACGAATCAAGTACCACAGCATAACCAAGCTGATCATAAGTTCCAAAGGTACAGACATCACCATGCCCAGTTGATTCAAGGACTTTTCCACTTTTTGTGCATCATTTGAGACCAAGTTTATGATGTTTCCAGACAACTTAGATTCCAGGCCATAACGATTTAGTGAGAGAACCTAACGGCAAATAAAGCCATCAATGCATCGTCACAAAGCATAATGTCACCCCTGCCCCCACAAGCCTCTTCACCCCCACCACCAAAAGTGATAAGATATCTAATAGGCCAATTGAGGTCTGGTGCACCACGTTTTATGTGAAAAATAAATTTCCTTTCACATGCAAATGTAACTAACCATTACAAGAAAGGTTGTTAACAATAATCCACCATCCAACATCTTAAGTTTTTTTGAGAAATCCCTCCTGCATTTATTCAACAATACACGGTCATCCACCTCCAGAAACTTTTATGCCTTCACCCAATTTGGTGTAAAACTGTGCACTAGGATACCGAGCCATATTAGGGAGTTGCCTGAGAAAACATTCAAAAGAGTACTTTGCTGACCACTTTTTGATATTTTGGAGAAAGAAAATGACCATATTGAAATGCCGATAATTAAAAAAAGTCTTAAAGTAGTCCTAGTCTTCTTATACCTTTAACTTGTCATTCTGATTTTTCCTCGCTTGTTTTCTTCTTTTTTTTTGCCTGAATTTCTTTTTAAAAACAACAATAATTTTTTCCAATTGATGTATGACTGGCCCGCCTAGATTAGCAGCTGCTACCTGACTACTAGTCCATTGAATAAAGTTGGAAAGTTGAGGTTGGAAAAAAAAGGTTGATAATGGTATGCAGGCTGAAGACAATTCAGAAGTGGCACATTTCCCATTTCACAAATGGCATTCTCTTTCTCTTAGAAATGAGCGAAAAGCGTGTGTAAGGTTCTGGAAATGTAACCATTCAAATAAAAGCTACTCAGAGCACTACTTGCCTGTAGTATATTTTGCTTGACAAGGAGGTTCCAACATTTGGGTCTGTGGATGAAATCCTACAGTGTAACCATTCAAATGGCAGCAATAATCAGGATCCATTTTAGTTTCTAGAAAACTTGTAGTTTGTTTGTAGATGTAAGTGTGTTGAGAATCTCAAATGCACACGTAAGAACCTTTTAATTATTATTATCATTATTACTATCATCATCATCACCATCATCATTATTATTATCATTATCATTATTATTTCTTCTTATGTACGTCTTCTTGGCTGCCATGATCAGTAATAATCCTTAATGACAGCAACGTAAAACGTATGCAAAATCATAGTCTGCATAGCAAGCATTTCTGTCGGCCTTTCTGCATTTGTGAAGTGTTTTTTTTTTTTTTTGGCCCTGTGAAAAACTGGAGCAAGCTGGGCAAAAAGAAATGAGAGGAGGGGGGGAGCGGAGGAGAAGGATAAAAATGTGGGAGGAGATTAGGATCCTTCTCCTCCCACCCTCCCCTCCCCTCTCCTCCCACTTTTTTCCTGGTTCCAATTTTTGCATGGCCATTAAAAATGCTTTGAAGGTTCAGAAAAAGCTTACAGAAACATTTGCTTTACAGGCTAGCACAGTCAAGAAGTTGAACTTGAGAGTTTACCAATTTTTTGAACGGTAGACATTAGGAATCCTTACCTTTTTGTAAACAAGTCCAATGACTGCAACTTTCAGCTTCAAACCCCAGAGCTCAGTAAGATAATCATAGTGCTGTGTTGATAATGCTTTTAAGACACTTGTGAATCCCAAAAGTGCTAGATAGATAAATGCAAGCTTCATGTCCATATTTGGCTTATTATTTAATGTCTTCAACAAAAGCCAAAGACAGAGAGGTAAAAAGACAAAACTCAAAGACCACAGCATCCTTAAAATTAACATTGCAAGACCTGACCTCCAAGGAATTAGCCTGATCAATGCTCTCCACAAACGAGGCTTCTTATTTTTCAATTGGCGTTTTTTTAATTCATCCAGCCAGTATTTTTCAGCTTTTTCTATGAGCATCTCAGCTTTATAATCCTCTAAAAGGGGAAATACATCATTATCAGTAAGCGGTCGTTTGTATCCAAGTCTCAGCACATCCTGTAGCCACCATAAAAATACAATGGACATCATGCCTGCTCCCTCCCTGGGATTTTTCTTCTCTGATGTGTTCGGCATATTGCATTCCCTCTTCATGCCTTATTAGTTTTGTACTCTTAAAGAGAAAACCAACACGTACCACCTACAATAAGGAAAAAATGACATGCTTAGTGATATGAAAGCACCTAGTAGGCAAGTATCAATTTATTCTAATTCACAGGGGAAAGTGTAGCTAGAAATGAGGCATGTGATTGACTTTTCTATCCCCACCCACCCTTGAGAATTTAACTGTCTAATGCCTGACCTGTGTATATGTTGTGGTTCAAGCTCATCCTAATGGTTCAATTTTTAATTTTCCTTCGTTTTTGTGGATGGTAATGTAAGATAATGAGTTAAAACCAAGGGACAATAAAAATTGAACCAAGGATGAAACTTAGCTACAGCATATATATCTGTTCCGAGGCTATACTCTTAGAAAAATCACAGGGAGACCAAAGGCTCCCAAATATAAAAGCTGGGGTGCCCAGCTTTTCACTGTTATGCAAAAAATAAGTTTTTCTAGTCACTCATCCTACACCCTCCCTCCCTAACTCTCTGCAGATTAAACTTACTATAATGTAACATTACACAATTATTAAGATAATTGAAACAGTTACAAAATCATACATACTTGTCTTATGCTCTCATAAATACATTAATTTATTATTATTAATAATAATAACTCTACTGAAACCGGACAAAATGTGTTCTACTTCTGTTAGAAGGTTAGTCCCTGAGAAGGTAACTCGGTAAATGCTTGTTAAAGAAGGGGGTAGAGTGGACAGGGGAAGAAGGGGGTATAGTTGACAGGGGGGGGAGTCCAAACTTCCCACTGATACCCTTTAATCCCAGATCCCTCTCCTTTTATGTTGGCTCCTGCCTGTTTGTGCTTTTCCATTTGCAAACTATGTATGTAATGAGAGGAGACAGGGGGAAGAAGGGAGTAGAGGGGATAGTGGGGTACAAACTTCCCACTTCCCTGATACCCTTTAATCCCAGATCCCCCTCCTTTTTTGTTGGCTCCTGCTTCTTTGTCCAATTTCCAATTGCAAAATATATGCAATGTTCTGTAATTTTTTTCCTGTTTCTCCTGCTTCCCGCTACCTTGGGATCTCACTTCCTGACCACTTCTCTCTCCCTTTTTTCCTTGGTTTCTGGATTTTGTTGGGTTTGAAATTTTCGATTTTGGGATTTTTTTGGGGTAGGAAAATTTGGCAAGCATTTGTTTTTGGGTGGCTTGATTTATGTAGGGATTTTGGGGGTATTGAAAACAAACTGAAGATTTGTGGTAGTGCCCGCGTATCCCAGCCGCGTAGTCCTGAGAATAAAGTGCAACCAAATTAATGTCTTGTTTTGTGGTTGTTTTAATATTTAATGATGGTGTTGCATTACATTGCATCTGTTTCATAAAACCAGTTATACAATAGTCCAATTTCAATTTCTGTTTTTTTTTTGGGGGGGGGCTATATCATTTAATCCTTTCTGGAAATTTTTAAGGCTCTGAAATTTCGCATCAGTGCGATTTTTGGGGGGTTTTGTTAGAAGCCCTAGGGATTTTTTTTAAGTTTCAATTTTTGCCCCCACTCGATCCTCCCGACACTTGAAATCCGGGGGTCTACACCCGTCCCCATCCACAGTCCACTGCGATGAAAAACATTTATCTAGGAAACACTCAAACACACGCAGGATTTCCTCCAGTTGGCGACCAACAATTTTGTGTTAAATGTAGTCAAATGTAATCTGTCACTGCTGAGCTGTTGGAAGATGAATGTTTGTGATACCGTTGAGTCATCACAGTGGAGATCTGAAACCTAATGATTTCACAGAAAGAGAAACTGACCAGCATTATGGTGGTCAAAGCCTGATCAAAAAAGTCAAGTCTCAAGACATTCGTTTGCAACATGCATAACAATAAAAGCTGTTGTTAATTTCATTGCAGGAAAAAATGCATTTTGGATTTTTATACTTGCACAAATCTGGTGTATATACTTCAGTTTAAATAAGTGGTACCAGGCATATATAACAACAGTTACCTCTCCTCAATGCAAACCTGCCAAACTTTAGTTCTCTGCTTTCAATTTTGAATTTATGTGTGAGGGGGGACAGGGGGGCAGGAGATCGGGAGAAAAGGGGGCAGGAGGTGGACGGGAGGCGGGAGAAGAGGGGGCGGGAAGCGGGATTTCCAAGGTGGCGGGAAGCGGGAGAAAAAGGGAAAATTATGCAACATTGCACAATATTTCACAATCCAAAAAATGCAAAGGGGTGGGAGCCAAAAAGTACAGGGCGGGAACCGGGATTAAAGGGTACGGGTCCTCCCCCCTTATGTTGCACTTTTTGCCATGCCCACACTTACCTAACATCAAAAAGTGTCATCATCCTACCTCAGACCTCAGCCAGAAAACTTTTTTTGTCAGAGGTCAAAACACAAATTATAGCAACCTTAATCAGGTAATTCCGATCTTTTTTTAGGGGAGGGGAGGGGGGATCTTGAAATAGGTATTCAATTTCATTTTGATGGATACAATGTATATGACTGTGATCTTCGGACTTAATTATAATTTTTATTATTATTTATTTTATCTAGTTATTTGTTCATTTATTTATTTTTCTATTTATTTATTTTATTATTTTTGTGCGTGTGGGCTTTGCGCATGAGTGCATCTGCCAAATCCTGAATTTTGAGGGGTCAAATTTTATCACGTCTTTTGGTAAAGACAAATCGTGAATTTGGTCATCGTGCGGATAGGCCCTGTAAGCTTAAGCTTATATGAAAGAAAGCTCATGAACGTCACTTATATTTGCGAGTTACGACCGGTAGAATTTTGACTAGATTCTAGCATAGTCACAAGGCCTTAGCTGTACAAAATACGCAGTGATCACAAAATGAAAGGGTTTCAAAACTACGCACTCTACCGTTTGTAATAAGTTAGATGTCTTAGAAATCGAATTAACATTTTTGTTCTCTTCCCTCACCGCTCATAACCACTCAACGAACGAAGCCTCTCAAACATTCTTGAAAGTGTTATTTCAGAATACCCGGCCACTTATTTACATATCTCTCAACGCTTTAAAAAACGAGACATATAGAAACAAAAGGATCCATTCAAATTCAATGAGATGCAAATAAGTGGCCGGGTATTCTAAAATCTAGCCGTCATTTTTCCTACAGTTACACAGAAAATATATCAGTAACTGCAAGTGTGAGTTTACTTACTGTTATTTGTTCCTTAAAGGCTTTTGTGTATGCTCATCGAGCAGAGGTTTCGCAGAGGTTACGTTCGCCGAGCGACCGGTCGAGCGAGTCACGACCTGACGACCATTCAGATCCCATCATGTGGCGTGAAAAAGCGCAACGTCACGGTGGCAATCAAAACCTCTATTGAAGGGCCTTTTGTGCACGCGTCGTTGCACGCGTTTTTGCGAAGCCTGCAAGCAGGTACACTTGAGGGCGGATTACACGAGGCGGGCTGGCCCGGTTAGTCAGGCTGGCTCAGTTTGCCGAGATGACCGTTCAGCCCGGTATTACATGAAGTGAGCCAGCCCGCCTGCGGCTAAATTTAGAAGCTGTCGTGGGTACCTCAAACAGAAGGAATCGAGTGATTTTACTTTTGCTAATCCATTATTTTGGTGTATTGTTTTCAGTCTTATGTAGCTTTATAGTCTGATAACCCTTTATGTGTTATATAGAAAGAGAAATATTGACCTTCTGGTGAACCATTTTGCTCTGAAGCGAAATTAAGTGACGAAAAAGTATTGGCCCGGTTAACCGGGCTGGCCCGGCAATCGCAATTACGTGGTAAATTTTCAGCCCGGCTAGCCGGGATCCCGGCATCACGATACCGGGATCCCAGCTGGCCGGGCTGAGATTTTTCCATGTAATCGCGAATTTGATTTTTAGCGTGTTTTAAAACAGAAGTGCCGAGATCCCGGCTAACCGGGCCAGCCCGCCTCATGTAATCGGCCCCTTAGTGTGCTGTTATCAGGGTCCCAAAGGGGTTTAGGGCTCCAGGGTTCCAGAGCTCCAGGGCTCCAGGGCTCCAGGGCTCCAGGGCTCCGGGCTGAAAAAGGAAGGGCTCCAGGGCTCCAAGACAGAAAAATTGAGGCTGTAGGGCTCCAAGGCTATACCTAAGGGTTCTATTTAACAAGTCCGGGCTACGAGAAGAAAAGGCGTGAAGCCTGCGTGAAGCAAAGGAGACGTCTGCACGCAGGCTACGGGCTCCAGGGCTCCAATGAACCCGCTTCCCCCCCCCCCCCCTTTAAGACCCTGTGTTATTCGCGCGGGTATAAAGCAACACACTGAGTGTCGGGGGTGAAAGCGGAATAATTTGCCCGGGGGGGGATTCCCATATGAAAGTGACGGGGATGCTCGTCGTCTCGCTTAGGGTTGTAAATTGCAGATTTTGGTCTCACTTAGGGTGTTGAGGACGGAAAGCCAATATTTTTACCCACACAGGTATCGCTTAGGGTTGTGTGTGAAGAAATATCTATATTATACTGTGTTAGTGGTCTAGAGCAGCACACAAATCGCCGTTGTTAAAATTTACTCCTAGAAGACAGCAATTGATTGCAACATCTTTAGCGCAATTAACATCTGTATAGCTCTTATTTAGTTGTCTGTTTTTGCATGGTCTCCCTTAGGGGTTAAATAAGGCCGGAACCACGCCCAGTTTGGTCTCCTTTGGGGTGTTAATTCTAATTTTCCGACAAGCATCCCCGTCACTTTCATATGGGAGTCCCCCCCGGGATAATTTGGCCTCACTTATTCATTATTCCTTTTGCTTTTTGTGACTTATTCATTATTCATGTGAGATTTTTACGGATATTCCTTATTCATTATTGCGTCCAGCTGCTATTCAGATTTTGCTGGGCAACTTCAGTTGCAATGCCTGTGCACGAGATAGGAGATAAATATTGAGACCGTTTACAAAGTTTGAAATGGCTTTAATTTGTTAAATTCCATATCATATGTGGATAATGAGCATGAATTAACGGAAAAGCGCAATGTTATAAAGAAGAAAGAAAACAATGAAATGCGTTGAATACACGTTAACTCTTTTCAAGGTTTGCTAGCTCTAAACTATCTCTGAATGAGGGCCCGTTTACGATTTTTTTTAACATGAAGCCTGTGAAAGAGAGGGGACCCACAACCCTGATGCAGATCTAGGATTTAGAGAAAGGGAGTTCAAACAACGGCTGGCGAAAGCGGGAGTATCTAGCGGGGTCCGAGGGCACGCGGGAAATTTTGAAAGTTTAGTGCTCGGAAATGCGATTTCTAGCATTCTGAGGAGCGTTTGAAACTGTTCTTATTGCTGTAAATTTTACTTACTTTTTGGGCTAGCTATATATATGCTAACTTCTATATGAAGAAATCTTTCAAGAATCTGTGACAAATAACGTTACTTGTGTCAGCCAAGGTGTCACCCTATTCCTTTTAATACTGTTTTAACTCGTTATTCATTATTCATTATTCCCTTTCCACCCCCGACTGAGTGAGCCTGCTCCCGGGCTAATTTCTACGATGTTGAACAACTTTTCACTGGGTTGGGGAACGCATGTTTTCTGGTTTTTTGCGATTTCTAATCGCAAACTTTGTTAACCGGCAGGTTTCATGTCATGGACTGTAAAACACGTAACCTGCCAGTTGTAGACAACGGAGAATGTGACAAAAAAAAGGAAGTCGCCCACTGGGCAGCCCGGCAGCGCAGCGGAGACTTCCGATCCAACACAACCCTTTAAACCCCCCCCCCCCCCCCACCGGGCCAGTAACACTCACCGATGTTTATACTCACAGGCGTATCCATTTCGGGGTCGGGATCATTTCGGGGGGCTGTACATATCTGGTCGGGGGTAGCCTGCGTAGCAAGCGTTTCCGTAGGGCTTTCCGCAGGTTTGAAGTATTTTTCGCTTCTTGAACGCGCGAAAATTGGGGCGAGCGCAAAAAAGTACGAGAAGGGGGAGGGGAAGGGAGGAAAGGAACAGGTTTCCTTTTCTCGCCTCCCCTCCCCCTCCCCGCAGCTTCCATCAGTGTTGCGTTCGCTCTAATTTTTGCGCCGCCAAAAAGCGAAAAACGCCTCGCACGGGCGGAAAACCCTACGGAAACGCTTGCTACGCAGGCTAGGTCGGGGGAATATCCGTAACACGCAAGGCGCAAACGAGATTTCCGCCTGTTAAGGCAAAAGAACTACTCAAATATTCTCCTCAAAACGTATTCATCACTCTTATGGGTTTATTTGTTTAACCCTGATGAATCATCAGTGATTTAAGTATATTTATATCGTATATCATCTGACAACTTTGTCGCACTTGAAATGTCGCGTTTTTTCAGTCGGCTCTTGTTTCAGTCACACTGTCAAAATTGACTGGCACGAGACCGGCATCAAGCTTGACCTGTTGACAGCCAATGTCTCTACTGACAACAAAAGGTGTTTGTTGCGTACCCTGTAACAGCGCCGGAAAACACGCCAGTCTCTAACATCATGTGCAGAAAAAAGTCATTGTTTCGATTGCTTTTTGTTGTTCTCGTCATTTCGTCATTGATTTCGTGGACTTTAATACTTACACATGTGAACAAGGTCAAGAATGATGCCAAAAAGACAGGATCTGACCACAGTGTGATCATCGCTAACCGACATTCATCAGGTCGCGTTGGAAAATCAAAGCAAAGCCAAAGTATTTTAGCAAATTACCGAAACTATGGGTCAGTTTTTGTTCGGCATTCGCTGGGAGAGACGCCAAAGAAGGTACAGAAATCTGTTGTGGCAGATTCAGAGGAAGAATACAAGGAGGAAACATTTGTTGACGAAGCGGAATCAAGGTCACCATCTCGCGATCACCGTAAAAAGACATCAGTTGCATTTCGTGCTCTTCAATATAACGAAAGAATAAACAGTACAGTTTATAGTAAAAGAAATAAACCAGGCGACCTGAAATCCTCAAATGTTGGGAAAACAGTACATGTTTTTGGCAGTGACCATGAAAATTATGATGAGCACGTGAAAACCTCTGACACCGGCGAAAGAGGCGTATTCGTCAAAGATAGCTCATCAGTCGGCCACGGCGAGAAAGAAAATAACAACACAAATTCACAGCAGGCTTTAACTAACACAGCTAGGCTTAAGGACAACAAAGGATCAATTGGTAGTCGAGATGCAGACAAAGATGGAAACAGGCTGGGCATCGCTGTGTACGAGAAATTGAAGTATGGTTATCCAAACATAACAAGACTTGTTGACGTGAAAGGATCCAGACGAAGCCTTCTCATCGTCGCCCCGGCTCGAACGGGATCATCGTTTCTTGGTGATGCTTTCAACCAGCATCCAGATGTTTTCTACTTGTTTGAACCCCTCCATGGTGTAAATCCACCGTCCCATTCCAACGACGCGAAATCGATGCAATTCCTGGAGGGAATCCTACGATGCAAATTCCAGTTCGGTCGGTATGTTAGAGAAGTTGAGAGATTCCGAAGATACTCTAGCAACGCCCTATCCTCCCCACCCTTGTGTCCAAACAAAACTTACACATGGTCGCCACGATCCAGGTGCGTTCCCTTAACTCCACAAAACATGGAGGATGTCTGCAAGTTTATGTACAGCACAACGGTATTGAAAATACTCACTTCGCGAATTCCCAAGTACAACGTTGAATCGCTTTTTCCAATTTGTAACTCGAGTAACTGCGCTATTCTCTACTTAGTTCGGGACCCCCGAGCGATCATCTTTTCTCATATGAAGCTCGGTATGGTGAACTGGGAAAACATCGTGAACAGCAGTGCTTATAAAGACAAACGGCGCCCTCTCGTGCGGTTGTACAGCACCCAGATATGTGAACAAATGGAAGCGAACATAAAGGTATTTCAAAACCTTCCGATCCCGATGAATAGTAGACATTATATGATTCGATATGAAGACCTTGCTAAAGATCCAACTGAAACTTTGCGAAGAGTTTATAAAATGGCAGCATTAGAAATGACGAACACTACTCTTCAGTGGGTTAGGCGTCACACCGGGGAGGCGAAAATAAGCGAGACAGACCAGAAAAACGAGTTCTCGACGACGCGAAATTCTAAAGCTGTCATCGACAAATGGAGGTTTGAAATGGACCCTTGTCTTGTTGACGTCGTGGAAGAAAGTTGTAGCTCTGTGATGAAAATCCTTGGCTATAAACCGATAAGTAGATCAGAGAATCTCCAATATGACCTAAACGTGTCTCTTTCAGACGGATAGTTATTTATCAATCAACTTCTTTTTACCCCACACTACAGCTTAGGGATAGCCGAACGAACGCGCGCGAAAATAATATGCCGCGTGGAGACGTAAGGCGTGTGTGAGGAGACCACACGCGCGTCACCTTTCCACGCGGCAGCCCACTTCGCCCACTTTGGCTTGATTCCGACAAAAAAACTGCAGACAGTTTCTCAACTCTCTCAAACTAAAACACACGATTGAGAGCGAAAATTATACGTCACGTCTAAGCAGGGCCCTCGCACGCGTTCGAGTTTCTGTTTCTCGCTTAGAACTATTTTGAGCGAAAAGTCGGATTGTCCGAAGTCTTCTATTCGATGAAGTGGCTAGATCGCAAAAAGCTAATCATGCGTGCGCGTCCCACGGGAGCAGGAAAATTGCTCTCTTTAGTTTCCACGTGACGAATTTCTCGCTTTCGCTTCAGTTATTTGCTGAGCGTTGGGGATTTCCCCCCCCCCCCCCCACAAAAAAAACGAAGTGAAGACCACTCGAACTATAGATAAATCATGCTATTTATTTTTCTATTTGCTGGACGTTTCTACTCAAATTATATAACAAAGAACGACCAAGCTGAATAAAGGAAGATTTAAAAAACTACAATCCCAAAATTAACAAAGTTAACAAAATTAACAATATAAACAATGAAATTCAGTAATATTTACACAACCTCGTTCTCGGGGCTTTTCTTTAAAAGAAGGGGAAAAACCCTGGGAACGAGGTTGATATTTACAGACACTTGTCAATTGTTCGGGGGAAAAAACTTTGTCGATCTTTGCTTCATGTTTGATAATAAAAAGTATCTTAAAAAATCAAATGAGTGGTAGTTTGTGAGTTTCTCTAAATATGCTGCCTAAAATCCAATCCGAGAGCAGTTTCTGATTATTTCATTTCCCAAGTCGGGCAACATTTGGTGCCGCGCAAAAAGTTTCAGGGCAACGAACTATCCAATTTGGGAAATACCGTGTGGCACTAAATTTTTGCGGGTTCTAATTTTTGCGGGTTTTTTGTTTCACGATCCGCAAAAAAAAGGTTTCCGCGAAAAAATTTCCCCCAAAAATTTACTCCACTGTCGAAATTATATACAGACCAGCATCACCTAATGGCCGACTCTTTCGTATAAAAACAAAACGAAATTAAAAAACATTCAGAAATAAAACGTTGAAATTGCATTTGGTACACTACAACTTTTCAGCTGTTAAACGAAGCTTTAAAGAAAGGATCGTCTGAAAGTTAAACCTATTGATTAACTGAAAACGTGTTATGCATATGCATGTCGTTCACCAAGGAGCCCATGTTCACCTGCATTTTATAACATTTGATCGATTTTACTCATAAAACGAGATTGTTATAATTCCAAATTGGAGGAGGCTTCCTGCAAGAAAAACCAGTTTCTCCCAATCGCAAAAATTAGTTCCCACACAAAAAATCGCCCATTCGCAAAATTAAACTCCAGCAAAAATTTAGTGCAAGACGGTAATTGGATTCAAAATACTCAGAGGAATTTTTTTATTGTTTCTGTTTGTGTGTTTGTTTGTTTGTTTGTTTGTTTCAATTTCCCGTAGAGTAAGTACAATACGATAGTCCTACAGTATGACAGGCCCTAGTAACAGACTGTACAGAGCAGCAGAAATCGAGTCTTATCATCTTTCACAATTGGACAGCACGTAGTTGTTCTTTGACTAATACAATCGACAAACGGTAGGAAAAAAAACAAGCAAGAGGTGGTATTCTTTGGTCCGACGCCACCACTAACTCTATAATTCTGTTAATTATATTTAATCTAGTCTTAAATTTTAAAACTATTTACAAGAAATGAAGTCTCGTGAGCAGCCCTCTAACGCTGATCTGGACATAAACAAATAAGGTTTGCCAAAAGGAGATTAAAATATTGAATGGAAATAATTGTCAGAACATATTGGTACAAGTCGAGCCTTCCGGCAAAACGAGATTCTATTACCCCTGTTCTGATAACGTTTAGGGCCTTTCGTTCGAAGTTTTCGTCGATAACTTCTGTTACTTTTATTAAATGGTGATCTTCCTCCCGGGATCTCCCTTCCTCTATGAGTCTGGCATAAATTTATTACGAGCCGAATCCGTTTTTCTACTTGCTACAAATTCTTTTTCATCCAGTAATCTTAGAAGGGCAAAAAAGGGACCGTTGTACAAACCACCCGAATGAAGTGACTTTAAGACATTCATATTAGAGATGGGATCGCAACGTGTTTCAAAGATTCACAGGCTCTCGTTAGTTGAGATTCCTTGGCTTCCTTTCTTGCGTAACTTAAGGAACCAAAGGAGGGCGAGGGCAATAAGGAGCAGAAATAAAAGGGATCCTAAAACTCCACCTATGATGGCACCTGTATGGTTCTCCTCTGATGCTCCTAAGAGAGAGTTGGAAAAAAGTTAATTTAGAATGGTATTTCAAGTATAAGGACAAAAAACAGACGTGCTTGTCTGCTTTACATGACTCATTGCCAGGAGTCCGAATTCACAAAGCTCTCCTAAGTTGAGATGAATTTCCGGATTGTCGCTTAACAATAGGCTTTGTTTACCAAGAATATAAAAGACACTTTAGGAGAGCTTCGTTAATCCAGCTCTGACTGCGACATTTCCTTTCGATTTCCTTACTTTCCCACCGACAGGATTTTCGGGCCTTCATCATATTTTGTAAACTTGTTTCCCATTACCTTCGAGTTTCTGGATATTAATAGGCCCTAAAATATTTCCATCAATATAAATTGTATCGTTTCTCAGCGACTTCTAAGCAACTTAAGCCAAACATGTCTTCAAAGCTTAAAGTGCGATTAAGTTTTTTCCCGATATAAAGACTTTGACCTTTTTTGCGAAAAACACTTTTATTCTTTGTTCATTTAATCAGTAGTGGCACAAAACGGAGAGAACTTGACGGGCCGGACTGTTAATGCTGTGAATCGGCCGCTAGCAGTGCTATATTATGGCCAAAGTACTCTAGATTAAATGTCATTATCAAATTCTCAATCATTTGGTAATGAACTTCTAGCTTTCTCGATGATTTACCGCACACGGGTTGTCAGCGAATAGCCACGGTCAAGTGCCGCGGGTTTCAAAAGTTTTCGCCGCGAAGAAAACGTTTTGTCGAAAAATATGTCCAAACAAAATTCTGCAACAATTTACCGAGGTTACTTGTTGGATATAAGGTGAATACAGTGAACACTGTATTAAGCGGACCCCATATTTAGCGCTCACCCTTTATAAGCGGACACCAGCTTAAGTTCCTAAATTTCCTTCCCATGTTTACTTTCAAACGAATCTTTGTTCAGGGGACACCTCTATTAAGCGGACGCAGACACCAAAATCTAGCCATTTTGTTACGAGAAACCTGCATTAAGGTGATTCCATTCAATTGCATTGCGCATCCTTTCTGCACATCATTTTTTGCGTGATTAGCGCGCACGAGCGCGCGCGCGTTTGGAACTTGATAGGTTTTCTATGGAGCTGAGCTGTTCAGAGAAATAAATGGTCGTTTTCTCCCAACGAACTCGGTGACCCCACTTTCTTATTCCATTTATTTAAGGAAAATACGACTTTACATGATATATTCAAATTTGAAGAATTTTTCATTATTCAATTTTGAAATATTCCGTTTGATTCACTGTTACAGTTAGATTTTAGGCGTTTCACTGCAACCGTGCAGACCCTCGATTTGCCTATTATTTCAAAGTAGTTTAGTTGTTACGGCAATTTTAAGACGGTTTACTGTAACGTTGTTCTTCTATCATAAGAATAATGCTTATATTTCATTGCTAGTTATAACTTTGTTCAAGTAATGGGTGTCTCTAGTACAAGGATAGGTTTTTTAACATTGCTGTCTAAAGATAGCAAAGTACCTATATACTAGCGTGAAATCAGACACGGTGACCCCCTTTTTTTATTTTATTTTTTTAATGTACTAGGTGTAATTAGTAACTGTGCAAAGTTTCAACAAATTCTCATTACAACTTCTTTTTTGATGGAATCACCTTAAGCGGGCACTTCAAGTGGTATTTTTAGGACATTATGACACTGCTATCTGCTTCGAAGAGCATGTTTTCCAGGTAATTTAATGATGAATCCCGGAGCGGCCAGTTGCGAAAGGATTACGATAAACCAGGGATAAAGCATGTCAAGTATGCGGGTAAATAGAGGTGGAGATATAAAAGGTCAATAATTAACTATTGTTTCACAATTTATTAGAACCTGCATTGAGAGGACAACCCGCATTAAGGGGACACTTGTGAGGGTCCCAAGGGTGTCCGCTTAAGGACGTTCGCGCCCAAAACCTTCTCACGTTCAGATTTTTTAAAAGTTTTTGCTTTAGTTAGATAATGACCCACTCATGTCAGAAAAGCAAAAAAAAATTGGGGGTGACCGTGCCCGTTTCGGAGAAAGAGCGCATTGAAAACGTGATGTTTTCAGAAGCTTTGGTCATGTGAGGCGAAATCGGCTTCATTGCTATCAGCAAATAAAATAAGTTAAGTGGAGAACTCTAGATAATACCGTTTTTTTTTTTTATTTCAAAGCAAATAGGCCTATTAATTATTAAGTAAATTTTTGCAGCTGAAGTCATTCTTTCAGGGAGAATTAGCCTCACAGAAGGATAATTGTAAGTTATGCATACTCGCATTCGTAGAAAAATTCGATCTTATTTAAGTAGAAATAACAAAAAGATTAAAACTTCTCACGTTCAGAATTTCTTTTGCTTTTTGATAAAATGGAGAGAAACAGAAAGGAAAGTGATCTACTGAAAAAAGTATGGGGTCACCGTGCACTTAACAGAGTTATAAGTACGTTTATAAATATTACAATACCCACCACCGTTGTATTTGTCTATATTTCTTCCTCAACACGCGCGCTCGATGCATGACGTGGAGTGACTTTGCGACATGAATTGCCTGCAGTAAGGATGCGCATAAACAATTGTCGCGAACGTTCTTAATACAGGTTTCACTGTATAACCAACTCGGCGCCACGTTCCTCGTTGGTTAATTAATTATCACCTCGTACCCAACTCGCGCTTGTAGAATAATTGTTAATTAAACCTGCGCGGATTACATTGAAAAATATCACGAAGAGTGGGCATACCTTGAGTGTCTGGAGAACTTTGCGTAGGAGATGCTGTAGATGAGACGGCAGAGGTTGCTTGGTTAGTTGGTGAAATTGAAGCAGCAACATCAGGAGTCATTGATGCTGGCATAGCTTGTGAATTTGAAGGAGAAAGAGGAACTGCATCCGCTGAGGATGCTGAGATAGCAGTAGTGGCATCATTAGGAGAGAGGCTAGATGCTGTTGCTGATGATGCTGATGCAGTTGTGGCAGCGGTGTCCGAAGTTGTCGCTGACGGTGCTGACGGTATCGTAGTAGTGACACCAGAAGGAGTCAGTGTGGGTGTTGATTCTGTTATAGAAGTGGCGTCCGAAGCTGTCGATGCTGACAATGACGTAGTAGTGAAACCAGAAGGAGTCACAGTGGGTGTTGACATTGCCGTAGCAGTGGAATCCGAAGCTGTTGCTGACGGTGTTAACACAGACGAAGTGATGGAGTCCGAAGCTGTCACTGACGATGTCGATGCAGACGAAGGAGTGGAGTCTGAAGCTGACGCTGACGATGTTGACGCAGTCGTAGCAGTGACACTAGAAGAAGTCACCGTGGATGGTGACGTTGTTGACGTAATGGTGTGAGAAGCTGTCGCTGAAGATGTTGATACAGTCGACGTAGTGGACTCCGAAGCTGTCACTGACGGTGTAGACACTGTTAATGCAGTGGTTTCAGAAGCTGTCGCTGACGATGTTGATACAGTCGAAGTAGTGGAGTCCGAAGCTGTCGCTGACGACGTTGACACAGACGAAGTAGTAGAGTCTGAAGCTGTCGCTGTCGATGTTGACACAGTGGAAGAAGTGGAGTCCGTAGCTGTCAATGAGGGTGTTGAAACAGTGGAAGAGATGGAGTCCGAAGCTGTCGATGACGATGTTGACACAATGGAAGAAGTGGAGTCCGAAGTTGTCGATGACGACGTTGACACAATGGAGGAAGTGGAGTCCGAAGCCGTCGATGACGATGTTGACATAGTGGAAGAAGTGGAGTCCGTAGCTGTGAATGACGATGTTGACACAGTGGAAGAGGTGGAGTCCGAAGCTGTCGATGACGACGTTGACACAATGGAGGAAGTGGGGTCCGAAGCCGTCGATGACGATGTTGACATAGTGGAAGAAGTGGAGTCCGAAGCCGTCGATGACGATGTTGACACAGTGGAAGAGGTGGAGTCTGAAGCTGCCGATGACGACGTTGACTCAATGGAGGAAGTAGAGTCCGAAACCGTCGATGACGATGTTGACATAGTGGAAGACGTGGAGTCCGAAGCCGTCGATGACGATGTTGACATAGTGGACGAAGTGGAGTCCGTAGCTGTGGATGACGATGTTGACACAGTGGAAGAGGTGGAGTCCGAAGCTGTCGATGACGACGTTGAAACAATGGAGGAAGTGGGGTCCGAAGCCGTCGATGACGATGTTGACATAGTGGAAGAAGTGGAGTCCGAAGCCGTCGATGACGATGTTGACACAGTGGAAGAGGTGGAGTCCGAAGCTGTCGATGACGACGTTGACTCAATGGAGGAAGTAGAGTCCGAAGTTGCCAATGACGACGTTGTCTCAATGGAGGAAGTGGAGTCCGAAGCCGTCGATGACGATGTTGACATAGTGAAAGAAGTGGAGTCCGTAGCTGTCAATGACGATGTCGACACAGTGGAAGAAGTGGAGTCCGAAGCTGTCGATGACGATGTCGACACAGGGGGAGAAGTGGAGTCCGAAGCTGTCGATGACGACGTTGACTCAATGGAGGAAGTAGAGTCCGAAGTTGCCAATGACGACGTTGACTCAATGGAGGAAGTGGAGTCCGAAGCCGTCGATGACGATGTTGACATAGTGAAAGAAGTGGAGTCCGTAGCTGTCAATGACGATGTCGACACAGTGGAAGAAGTGGAGTCCGAAGCTGTCGATGACGATGTCGACACAGGGGGAGAAGTGGAGTCCGAGGCTGTCGATGACGGCGTTGACACAGTGGAAGAAGTGGAGTCCGAAGCTGTCGATGACGGTGTTGACACGGTGGAAGAAGTGGAGTCCGAAGCCGTCGATGACGATGTTGACATAGTGGAGGAGGTGGAGTCCGAAGCTGTCGATGACGATGTTGGCACAGTGGAAGTAGTGGAGTCCGAAGCTGTTGATGATGATGTTGACAAAGACGAAGAAGTGACACTAGAAGAAGACACTGTGGATGTTGACACTGTCGTAGTAGTGGTGTCTGATGATGTTGACATGGTTTGTGTTATTGAAGCAGTAGTTGAGGTAAGAGCTAGAATTGACCAAAGTATGAAGTTACTAAACTCTCACAGGAAGGAAAGAGAATTTATGCCAAATGATTACAGAAAATAGTAAAGCAAAAAGTCCTGGTGTGCATGTCAAAGATAAGATCTCGAAGGTTTCTGGGGAACAAGCGAGAGATTTCAAAGACTTTCAAGAATTTTTGACGACTTCTTTATTCTTCAAAGGCACCACATTTAAACGCAGTGTACACGAAGTTTTGTAATAACCTATAAAATTACCGAGTAGAATCCAAGAACAAACTTTTTGTTAATTTTTTCTTTTTTGTTTTGGTTTTTGAAACAAAAAACTACTTACAAGGGTTACACTTGACCTCCGTCCAGCAAGCACTGGAGCAAACAAACGGCAAAGGACTCGTAGTTGTAGGACTAATGCTAACATCAGATGGCGCACTAAGGGATGACGACGACACGCTGGAAGAAGAAAAGCTTGTACTGGTGACAGTTGGGGGTGACGATGACAACGACGACAACGACGATGATGATGCCGATGATGATGCCGATGATGATGATGATAATGATGATGATGATGATGATGATGATGATGATGATGATGATGATGATGAGGAGGAGGAGGAGGAGGAGGAGGAGGAGGAGGATGACGATGACGATGGTGGCGTGCTAAAGGACGACGAAGTCATGCTCACTGACGTCGAGGTCACACTGACGCTAGAAGGTGGTGAATATACTGTTAAAAGTAAATTTAACACTGTCAGTAGGAAAAACATAAGAAAATACCGTTGCCTACCTCGTTTCCTTGTTCTCTAATCTTTTTAGCTTTATAAGTGACAGATTTCTGTTTCTGGTAATCACATTTCACCATGCAAACTCATCTCAAGACGATGCTGGAAGTAGTAGTGTAAGAACCAATTCTTCCCATAGAGAAGAATAGAGAAAACTGAACCATTGATTTTAAGGCTTCAAGGGCACATAAGCTCAAACTTTGTCAGCATTGTCTCTGTGCTTCTTAGAATGAAAATGGATCGGGGGCTTCGTGAAACTAAATCTTTTCAGTTTTCACTGAGACTGCCAAAATGCTGCAAAACGTTTTTAATTCTTTTTGTGACGTTGGCACAGGCCAACTTCTCTTTCCACTTTAGGGTCAAGCGAAAAAAAAAAAACCGCAAACGTTCGTGATCACTCACCAATTACATTGCTGCATTTCGTCACATACTGGCAAGTAGATGGCAACGACGTGGAAGAGACAGAGAGGGAGCTGGTGCTGTCCGAGGAGCTGAGGCTGACTGAGAAACCAGGAAATGAGATAAACGTTAATTGATTTGTATAGTTAACTTATATTAATTTAGATAGAGAGTAATTTACGTAGCGCCAAACCTTTCTTATTCTAAGGCGCTTTGCAAAGCATGTGAAAAGATAATGATGGTAGTTATTTATTCATTAACCAACCAACTAATTATTATAATAACTAATTAGTTAATTAATTAAACCCCTGGTTAAACCCTAAATTTGAGCGAAGCTACTTTCGAAATACGTGTAATTAGCGGATTTGGAAGCGCTAGTTATCGCTACTTGAACGTACACAATATTTATTGTTGTCAACTTTTGACAGGCGTTTACTTTATCCCAACTAGAATTGGAATTTAGTATCCATTGCAATCTTTTTTCTCGAAACGTTTTTACGAGTCGCTTGCAATAAAGCAGTCTCGTTTTAGTATTTCCTCCGTCTTTGGTTTTCAGTAACCGATTCTCTAATGTCATGGTAAATCATAAGATTTTTATCTCAATGTACTGATTGCATGAACGTGGAAGAAACATCGGAGATGTCATGAAGAATAAATGAAGGCCATTGAACCATTGCTTTTGATTATAGTCCTAATGCGCCGATCAATTCGAAACTTCAACATCCCCCCGGGCATAACTCGGGCATTTGACTGTACATCGTGCCCGGAGAGGGGGAAATTTGAACGTTGCGTTAGAAGGGTGGGGAATTTGAACCGGATTTATCTCTTGTTCTGACGTAATACGCCCGTGGGTTTTTTCCGGTTTTGCAGGATTTGACGGATTTACAAGATAAAATTCCCCTTTTTAGTGAATATCTCTTTCAAAAGGGTCTTTAAAA
This sequence comes from Siderastrea radians, assembly GCA_964017195.1. NCBI lineage: Eukaryota > Metazoa > Cnidaria > Anthozoa > Scleractinia > Rhizangiidae > Siderastrea > Siderastrea radians. Next base: position 60,630,062 of record OZ024890.1, on the reverse strand, counting down.
GAAGTTTGAAGGTGTCGTTACGGCATATCTCTCTCTGAAAAAAGTGTAAAGTGTTCGATTGAAGACGAAATTTGTCTTTGAGGAGAGGTAGTTCAGTACTAATTGGAGGGGCATTTGAACGGCGTTTTTGCCTAGAGGGGGGCGGGATTTGAACAAGCTAATCTTCAAAAGTTCAAATGCCCGTGGGGTTGCCCGGGGGGTCGCCCGGGGGAATGTTGAACTTTGGAATTGATCGGTGCATAATGGCCAGAGTTAAAAACGGATTGTTTACCAGTAAGGAGTCTAGTTACGATTTTCAAATTTTGCCCGAAAAGGTTTTGAGGAACGAGAGAGAGATTACGAGAACGTCAATCCTTTTTTGTCAACCTTACTCAAATTTCCAGACTCATTGTACTCGAAATCTTGTTATTACGGACAAAAATAGTACAACACTAGTTGGTCAGTTATACTTACATCGGTTACACTCGAGCTCGAGCTCCCAAGCTCCCAAGCAAGGAATGGAACAAACTAACGGCGAAGAACTTGACGAACGCCAAGATGTAGTACTTATGCTGACGTCCGATGACGTACTGAGGGATGATGACGACATACTGGAGGACGATGACGATGATGCTGATACTGATGACGATGATAATGATGATGATGACGATGATGATGACGATGATGTTGATGATGATGATGATGATGATGATGATGATGATGATGTTGATGATGATGATGATGATGATGATGGTGATGATGATGATGATGATGATGATGATGATGATGATGATGATGATGATGATGATGATGATGATGATGAGAAGGAGGAGGAGGAAGAGGAGGAGGAGGAGGAGGAGGATGCCATACTGTATAATGAAGCACTGACGCTAGGAGATACAGAATAAGCTGTAGAAAAAAAATTAACAAACTGTCATTAGAAAGGGCATGGTAAAATACCCCTGCCTGCCTCTTGTTCTTTGTTCTTCATCTTTTTAACTCTATAAGCGATAGATTTCTGTTCAGATATCAATTTCCCTTCTCAATTAAGCTTAAGCAACCCTCTCAAGGAAAGACTGGAAATGACAAACAAGGATAAATAGAGGTTGAAAGACCAATTTTTCCCAAACAGGACAACAAATTAAATTATTTCCAAAGGGAAATAAATAAATTAATGATGCGTGTGACATAATTACTTGCTATTCTCCCAATGTCAGGTTAAGGGCTGTTCCTGCCATCCGGGAATTCGATTAATGGGTTCTTAAGTTGTGCAAGCGAGGTACAAGTTCTATTCGTTCGCTGTTCCAAGCATGACAAGAGCAATTTTCACTCTCTCCCTCCCTCTCGATTGTTTTTGTCATCGGATGGTTTGTGTGCCCTCACCTTTGCTGGGTTAATGTCCTGCCTATTAGGCTTTTCCCAGCTTTCTGTGGTTGATTTAAATAAACAGCCACACCCGTGGACGTGGCTAGGATTAATCCCACACAGATGTTTCAGTATTTGTATCCCAGCACTGAAACAGAGCTCAACCAAAGAAACGCCCTGCCAACAGTCATGAGATTTCAGATAAGAAAGATGAAGCATAAAACAAATTAAAAGCTGAGTTTAAGGTTACAATGGTGTATAGACCTGTCTTAAACTTCCTGAAAATAGTCTTTTTGCTTATTATAAGATAAAGAGGAATTAGAAGCGTGGTAAAAATTCTAATGCATCTAAATGTTTTTCAGTTAGTCACTGAGAACGCCAGGTGGCTGTTTTTGCGATGTTGGCGCAGACCAACTTGTATTTGACACACGAGGTCGCAAACTTTAGTTGGCCTTGTTTAGGCGCCTTTAAAACGCCCCTTGTTGATGGTTGTGATTGGTGTGTGACAAACAGAGCGAAATGTATTTTGAGAGCCAAGCAAAACAAAAACGAAAACGTGAAAATTCTCTCACCATTCAAACTTCTGCATTTCCATACAGAGCGGCAGGTGGATGGCAATGACATGGAGGAGGCAGAGACGTAGCTGCTGGTGAGCAAAATGGTTGTAGTTTGAGTGGCGCTTGTGCTGTCCGAGGAACTGCTGCTGACTGAGAAACGAGAAAGTGGGGTAAAGAAACGTCAGTTTGTGAGAAGGAAAACACTCACACGGGCTGGTGTAAAAGGGAAGGGGTGGGTAGGAATGGCTCTATAATGAGCAAGTTAATCTCCCACCAGTGTGTCCCCCCACTTGGAAGGTGTCATATGTGGGTTCAGATTGTTCTTGGTTTTCATCCTTGGTCCAAGGGTTTTCCTTCTAGTTGTTTGGCTTTCCTCCCTCCGTAAAACCACTGCTTCTCAATTCCAATTCGATCCGATATCTGAGCGCCACAAGATTGACGGTCGTACAAGTGTTAAGTTACAGTAGTTAAACAGGTCAAGGCGAATTATCATTCAACTCATTTTCTCTGAGGTTTAAATTGGTAGCAACAGCATTACGTCACTGCAAATAGTTGCTTACGAATAATGGTCTGCGCATGCGCATCATTATGTAAATGTTTTCCTACAAATGCATTCTCGTCGAGAGAATACGAGAACATTGCAAACGTTGTTCTGCTCGTGAGCAGCTTTGTTCTGTTGTCAACCACAAGTACAGGGGGTTGCCCTGAGTTATTGCAAGATGATTGAGCTAGTTTTCTTGATCATAAAAAGAGCGGCAACTCAAAGAAGGAAACGTACGTCTGCAATATTTCGGGAATAAAGGAAACTGGTAACTGGAAGATCAAGAGGCATTCAAGTAAGTCGGCATCTTTGAAGAATGAAGAGATTGAATCAGTTCAAGAACTATGAAAGTTGCTTGCTTTTGTTTGTTAAATAAAATATATATTGCGACACTTGTAAACCCTGACCAGCAAACATGTTGAAAATATTAGTTAGTCCATTTTACTTATGTTTCTATGGAGCTATGTTTTGGCAGACATTTAGTTAGGAACAACTGCAATTTATCCATTCTATTATTATATATTCTTTTTCAGTGACGTTTTGAGGAGATAGTGAAGTACTATTTCATTGAAACATTTCTTTATCTTTGTTTTTCATTCAGACGATTCTTTAACTAAAAAAGGTCATGGAAAATCACAAATTATTTCCTGTACCCTACTAACTGCGTGGAACTTGAAAAAATCCACGGAAGATACAAATAAAAAAAATAAAGACAGCTGTCGCACTTTTTTCTTTTTCTTTTCTTTTCTTTTATCTTTTTTCGGGGGGTGGAGAGGTGGGGCGTACTGTCAACTATCAAAACCTGCATGACACTAATTGAGACTACCACATCTCCGTTTCGCGACTTAGAATTAAATAGTTTAAAATCATGACTTGTTTCGTATCAGTTTCTGAATCTACTAGCGCCTGGTCTTTGGTGATAATTAAACCAGTATTTTGGCGCCCATTATTGACTTTCTCTTAAAGTTAGGTCTATATTAATACAGTTTCAGTTTCGTTTGGATTATGCATTAATTTCACGTTTAATTTCAAGTTGATATGAAGTTGCCCCAAAAGATTGACAAAGTAGTCCGTAGTCCATAAACGAAATTGATTTGAAATTGATTTCATCTCAATAAAATGTAATTTAGAGTAAAAATGATCTGGATGTCTGTGAGTTAGGACATTGTTATTTGAAAATAAACGAAAGTTATTTATACACTGTACTTGAATTTACGTCAATACCTTGACTGCTACTGCTACTGCTGCCAGTGGTTGAAATGCCATGTGACATCGACACGAAGGAGATAAATGACCATATTTGCACGATGGTTGACATTCGAAATCTCCGACTCATTCTCACTGCTAAATAAGCAAAAATTAAAGGTCAAACCAAATGTAAAACAATATGAATCCATCGCAGGTGGTTCGTAGTCTACTACATGACCAAAGTGACACGGAAGAAACTTTAAATCTCTAAAAACAACTTTAAAGTCAGAACCAAGATCATCCCTTTTTAAAATTTGGATGTAATACGTTTTAAACGCACCTTTAAAACCTCGCGCATGCTTCATTATGTCTATAGCCTTGTTTTTCTTGTAATACTGAGGGTTTCAACTGTTCAGTGAAAATTGCAAATTAACTCTACTTTTGACTCGTTTAACAGAAAAATATCAGAAAGATTCAAATGAGATGCACTTAAAGAGGAGGGTAATAAATAGCAATGCTGACCTAACGTGCGGACCGTACGGTTGATACGTTACCGAATTTTCCAGAAGAAAAATATTAGTGCAACATATCGAAAATGTGTTACTAAAATGACGTACTCTTTTAGGCTCTAAGATAAATAATAACTAAATAAAAACAGATCCTTTTGACGCAGTTCTTCGCTAAATTTCGGCATGGAAATAAGTCCTACCCTTCGATCCTGAAAAGAATTTTAACTGAAAATAACTCCAGTTTCTTAAAAATAAATTGAGCTGTCCTTAATTGTTATATTAAAGATTCATCATACCTTTTAAACCTCTTGCATTCCCCGCCATTCTGACTTTCTTTTTCACAAACTGATTTTGAACTTTTTACAGTTTCACAAAATTTGTTTCAAATAACTTTTCAGCTTCAATCCCTGACGAACCGGACTGAAAGATAGTCAGCCGTAACCAAAGGAGAAAGAGAAGTGAAATGGCGAATTTGGCCTCCTGGGTGATTTAACGGTTGTAAAAGAGAGAATTTTCCTGAAGAAGTAATGTATGCGTCATCGTGTTACACCGTGAAGTTATAAAAGTTAATGACGCGTGCCGTCTAATAATACCGCTTACCGTGTTTTGTAGGTTATGAGTTCTAATTATGCAACCAAGACAACCAGAAATTAGAAAATAAAAGACAAAGTGGCTGTCAAGCTGAACAAAACAAATACTCATCAGATATTCGAAGTTGCCAGAATAATGTAAACAGCATGCGGTTTCGAAAGTGTGTATTATTTTTGATTACCCTCTTGAAAATTAATCAAAGTTCGTGGAATACTTTGGTCGCATGTAGCTACCAAAAAAATGTTCTTCTTAACATGACAAACAATTGATGCACTTCAGATGTGAAACTTAAATTCTCTTCTTTCTACCTTTTTTTATATCCGTCCACCATATTGCAAATACAAACCCAAAAAATTTTTTCGTAATTGTTCTTAATTTGCATAGGACAAAATATTCAAGCTTAACCTTGTTAAACGTGTCAGAGTAAAAATCGAAGAATTGTGTAAAGAACTGCTGGCATTTTTCAAAACCCCAGAAGAGCTTTATCAAAATAAAGCCATATAATTGAAACTTTCAATCTCTTTCAAAAATTCCAATATAGAAACCTTTGCCCCTTCAGACCCACTGTCAATAAAGGTGAGTCTAACGTTTAAGTCTGTGGATGGAATCCTTAAATAATTCATCAAGTTGACTGTGTTTGTGTTTTCCAATGTTTCAAAATAAGTTTGTATTTTTTTCTCGAGCTTTGGCACTACCGGGCGTCAAAATAGAAAATGTTTTCAGAAGAAACTATGAATAGCAGAAAAGCTGGAAGTACGTTGATAACAAGACTCTAGAATATTTTTTCGAGTCATTGGCTACGTCAAAGACGATTGACTTCTGTTTCCAGAACTTTAAACTTTTTGAGTTGTTTCCTTAACGTTATGGCAACGTGAAAAAAAAACAGACTTTGCCTGTCGTCGTGATTGTGGTCGCTAACGTCACTGATGTGCATCAATTAAGTTATTTACTAATATCTTAGCATTTACACTTATATTTCAAAGACTCCATTGACTTCTTTATCTCGTCTCCAAGCCTCGTTCCTTGGTCAAACACAGAGTGTGCGGAGTGGTGGGATTCCTACTCCCTGTTCTCCCGCCTTTTACCGACCAAATTTTAACGGCGCCTGGGAACGAGAACCCGTTCTGAAAATATGACAGCTGTAAATTATAAACCATTGTTTCGGTATAGAATTACACAACCCTGCTATATAATTATAGATTATAGATTGATATCCCTACTCTATCTTCAGTTTTGATCATTCGAGATAATGTTCCCATAATGACCACAGGAATGTTAGAATTATCGCGACACATTACTGAGAAACCCAGGAAACCGGCCAAAAACTGACTTTGAAAAAGTTTAAAGTGATGTCAGTTGTTAAAATGTAATTGTTTAAAGTGGAAGTGCGCTTATAGCTACCCACTCGTGAATTTCTTGGTTCTGACTTACATCTCATGTTCTTTCACCGTGTTCTTAAAATTTAATGCGACCGTTCTGAATTCTTTCAACTCTCATTAATTCTGTTGTAAAATATTAAACAGGTTAAAACGTTAGGGTTGGCTATGTCACAATAGACAGTTTTTAGGATGACTGGGCGATTGTCATGCAGATGAGACTTTCTTCACAGAAAAATAAATTAAAAAACAAGAAAACCAGTGGTTTATCAAAGACGAGCCCTTACAAGCAAAAATTTCATACCAAACCGTAGACGCTAGAATTAAACCTCTGAATTCTCCTCCAGCCCTTGCATTTGAAGTATTTTGCAATACGGTAATAAATGGCATGCATTTTTATTAAATTGCGTCACCTGAACAATGTGTATTTTTCAAAACAAATTAACTAACACACGAAAGTTAGCCCAAGTTAGTGGAGAGTCAGGCTAGTATCCAGGCGTTCTGTTCTCGCTCACACAACTTGGCGCGAAATTTCGTGGCTTCACCGAATGGCATACCACGAGAACGCGTTCTCCTGAGATCTCATTCGGTGACGTCACGACATTTCGCACAAAGTCGAGTCGAGTGAGGGGGAGGAGAACGCCTGGGTACTAGGCTGATGAAGAGTACTAATGCCTGGAAAACACGAGATAAATCAAAGGCTGCGGTGTCCTGAGAAACATAAATCTTCTCACGGCGTTAGTTCAGTATTGTATAGTTTCTTTTATTCGAGGAAGGAATGAAAAAAAAATTTCAAAAACAAGCGTTTCCAGACACCCGGGGCTAAGTTTAAATTGAGGGTGGCTAAAGTGATCACAGAAGTGTAAGACAACTTTAGAATTGTACTCGTTAGAATGATACTCTGTCAAACTCAACTTCAAACAAATTTTTGGCCAACTATTTAAAAATAGTTGGCCAATGGACACCAAGCTATAACCAGAGCGGTAAATTGCATACGAGGTATATTTGTCAGTTGCTTAATTTAACAATCGGTTGGCCTTTTGAAAGCCTTAAGACCATGATAAATTCGTAAGATAGTTCGCTGTCAAGGAAACAAGAATAATAACCTCCGTACTAAATGAACTCGAGGACCGTACCGGGAAATATTGGCCCGAGGGCGTGAAAGTACAAAACTGAAATGATGTAGAACGACAGAACGAGTTTCAAAACCTCCTTCAATGAGATAATTATTTGAAAGAAGCTGAATCGAAAAAAGAATTTGATAACAGTACAATGGCAAATCGGTGGAATTTTAAATCTAAAGCCTAAATTTTTCAAAATTGACGTCTTGTAAACTGAGTGAAAAGCCAGCGAGACAGCCTATACAGCCATTTGCCTTGCATGTTGGCTCTGAATCAAACTGCTCATTGGAGCCAACGCAGGTTGGATCGTTGAATTCTCCCATGTCGAAAGGACCCGCGTGAAGAAAGCATCTTGTTCATCATCTTCAAGTGCCGGAGCAGCTTGGGGTTTGTTTAAAATCTCACCTTTAGCAGCAGTCAGCACGAACTAAGTTTCACAGCAACAACTTTTCTCGAATTTTCATAGTCCTTAGCCATCTCCATGTTTAGTGGAAACATTCCATATGATATGAATGCCGCGCTGAAAATCATGGAGCCAATGTCTTGCGGAAAACATTTCGGTCATTTTTGCGGACACTGTAGGGTGCACTGTTATGAAAATCTCGGGACAGCATGTGATCATGGAAGTTCGGGTTTACCTCGGTGTAAGAACCTGACAAGACTTTGTTTGTTTGTTAGCTTTTGTTTTGCTGTACGCTATTGTTTAAAATGTTTTGTTTCCTTTCTTTTACGTCATCCGTGAGTTTCACAGGTTCTTACACCGAGGTAAAGCCGGAAGTTTGGACGCAGGTAGGCTTTTCGTGAAATTTCTCATTTTTTTGTGTTTTGGGATTTGAATTTCCGCGGAGCGACAGGGAGCGAGCGAAAAATATACAAACGGACCGTTTCCATGGTATTGGTCCGTACTGTAAAATCCCGACTTATGAATAGCCAATCAGAGTACTCCATTTAGCCTTGAGCCTTGCTTGCCATATAATAAAATGTACTATTTTATGATGGGCATGATCACTGCAATATCACGAATGGTTTACTTTGACCAGTTTTGCAGTCTTTGAGGATGGTTAGATTGCTAAATTCAGTTGGGTCTTCTTTGAGCCGTTCAACGTTCATCAATTTTTTATATTTCCATTCAATCTTGAAATTTTTGCTCAATTTTTTGACTTATGAAAAGAGTTCCCTCTGTCTCAGTTTGATGAGGAGGCATACGTTTCAAAATTTGCTGAGCAACAAATTTGTGATTGATGTTCAATGACATGCTTAAAGTTGAAATAAGCCCATCAACACATTCCACGTTGTTGAACGGAATATAGCCGGGCTTACCCCCTCCCCCCCCCCCCTTCTCTCTCAGTCCTTGAATAGTAACCCGTCACTAGAACTTGCTTGCAAAAAGACGCTTGTAGTTTAACTCGAAAATGGCCTTTTGTGTAGCTATAAAATGATTAACAGATAACATTTCTGGGCCCGGCTGTTTAAGGTACGATTAATTTGAAGCTAGTTTACAAACTATTCAGCGAAGGTGTTTTGTCTAAAAGTGTTTTTGCCCTTTAGCTTCGACTTTCCTCTCCCCTTTACCTTTAGCTTTAAATCAGCTTTGAGTTCAGTTTCAATGAGAGAATGAAATTCCAGTTTAATTTTAATCCTAATTTTCTTTTTAGTAGTTGAGACCCAATACTCACTAGTAGAGAATTGACCTTAACTAAGCTTCCAGCTTATAAACGAAGTATTACATTATCTTCGTCATTTTGAAATATTTTGAAAAAAAAAATTGTTTAAACTTTTTTCAAGGCTCGTCCTTAACAATCCATAATTCGTTGCAGGATTTCCTATTCCGTTACAAACGTTTTTTTATCATTTTTTAACGGTGTCCAATGGTATGACATTGAAAGAAAAATCTCATTTTTCGACAGGTGTTTATACTTAAATTAAAAGAAGTGGTAAAGTAATTTCAAATTACAACCAAAAAAGATACTTTCAATGTTGTTTCTGATCTAAACACGATGTTCTCCACTTTGTTTTTGAGGGATGTTCCTATAGCAACCACAAATCCAATAAGCTCCTTTTTGCTTTCCCAATTTATGTTTACTAATCGTTTCAAGAAACATCCTTAATAATAAATATTCAAGGCCGCTGAGAAACTCATAACACAGAAGACACTGCATTATTGGTTTATTGTTTAACTCAACTTGTTATCGCTGCAGATTTTAATTTATAATGATTTGTTGCCTTGGTTGTAACCACAATTCATGCAAATAAACACAGCGAGATACTTCGCTCTAGTTGTACGTCATTAACTTATTCCAACATGATTTGTAAATAGCAATATTACACTGAGACACTGTAATTTGTCAACCGTGAAGTCGTCAAGGACGTCATTTTTATCTTATTCCTTCTCCCTCTGTCGTTGAATATTTTAGTTTTCGTTCAGGGATTGACACTGAAACGTTTATTTTTGAACTCACACGAGACGTGCAGAAAGCCACTTTCCTAACGCATCAGGAAGAAGAGGTGAAGACGCGATGCCAGTTAATGATAAAAGTTTAAGAGGTACGCTTTGCATCCATCCATCTGCAATAGCTACGTTTACAACCTTTTTCAGTTCCTTTTTGAAACAGTGTCCTCAAGTCTTTTGGTTAGATTTGGACGTAAAGTTCAGTTAAGATATACAAACTGTTGTTTATGTTAACATGCAAGCTATGAATCTCGTGGAAATCCGATTCCCTACTCTTCTTATAGTCTGTATTTTTCAATTTCACTTTAAATATAGAACTCTACAAACCTTGGGGATTTCGAATTTCCGCTGTTGTGCAGATATGGGTGTTTATCTCCCTCATGTCGATTTCAGACAGCAGTGGTCAAGGTAAGAATTGTATTCCGATGTTTTGTATCTCGGTTTATAGTGATTCGAAGTCCACGTTTTGTTTAGCTTTACCACATGCACGAGGAAGACGTTAGTCCGGACAAGACTCTTGAAAAAACGATCATAAGCCAAGTTCCAGTTTTCAGTATTTTTTTTTCATTTGGCAAGGTTTCATTTTAAATTGATACGTTCATTTCCCAGTAAATTCGAATTTATACAACTTTTACTATAATGGCTTGTAGTATTAGTTATAATCCTCAGAGGTACTTTAGGAGTATGTTGTATCCAGTAAATAACTAACGCGGCCTTGTAATTTACTGAATTTAACGCAAATTTTGTGTTTATCAAACGTGCAGACTGATGGACTGTTAAATGTTTCAATTCTTTATCTAAATCACCTTTTTATTTTTGCACTTTGGAGATAATTGATTTCCTTTCACTTTTCTTTAAACTTCAGAAGGCTGTCGCAATGCTTTTTTAAAACCCTGCTAGGGAATTGACTGGAAACAGTATATTTTGGAAAGCACTTAAACGTCTTTCTACGTCATCGCAAATAGTTTTTTTAGTAAAAGAGAAATAACGGAAAAAGGCGGAAACATTGGCTTAACCAGTGCCAGAAGTCATGTACACTGAGACACTTACGCAATACACAGACAAGCACCTGCACAAGCTAATTTTCGCCAAATTTCCGTTCATTTTTTTTTCAAGATATGCGTTGATTTGCACAATTGAACTTAGAAGGTTTTTAAACTGCTCTCTTTGGCTTGGATATTTGTTTATTTGACACTGCAGACCATTTTGAAATCTCAGAGTTATCACAGTGAGATGTCTGTTTGTATTTGACAAGGACAGCGATTTTAGTATTTTTCACTTTGCAGGCTCGTCCTAAAACCGACACTACCGCAGGATCCTAAAATTTAGAGTTCTCGAATTTTCTTTCTTTTTCCTTTTTTTTTTCTTACTCTTAATTATATGCGTTTAAGCCTTAGCAACGTGAAAGTTTACCAAAATATCCCTTGGAGATAACGAAAAGCAGCTTTATTTCAAAGGTGGTTGTATTGTGATGTAAAAGCGCCCAGACACATCGATTAACTAGGCCAGTCATTTATACTTGAAAGACTCCCGGCCCTTTGCTAAGCTATGAGGAATTGAATAACAAGCACTTCAGATTTAAAACATGTACTTTAGTTTACGAGGTAAGAAAAATATAACTACAAATTTTCTCTTCAAAAATAAAGACAGCACGGATACAAGTATTAAAAGCCATCACCACGAGCTAATTTAAGACTTTAGATCCCGCGGATGTTTTCAGGAGTCATGCGGGTTCCCACGATGACATCGTTATTTCTGTTATTAGCGTTTCGATGCTAGTTTTTATTAAAACAGCCATTTGCATTTTACTGCGGTTGGGTGTTGAAGTGTGCTAATATAGCGCGTACACGCAAGAAGTGGGAGACTGGATTGAACCAAATAATTTTTTTCTTTTTCGTATATCTTAATCTGAATTCATATGACAAACAGCGATTTCGATTGTTAAAAATTTGTTACTTCTAGCAAAACGTCCGATTTACTCTCGCCTCGTTTGCTTTCCTTTTAATTGCTTAACTTGAAAGTCGAGATACATTATTCATGTTTCAATTTCTTTTAAATTGTTTTGTTTTCTCTCCGTAGATTGTCAACCACCGTTCGCTGTCGAATTGCACAGTTCAATCAACAATTCCGTATTTTTCGCTTGATTTTCGTATTCTTGCTGATACCTATAAACGATATTTCTTTATTAGTTGAGCTGTCCACACTAGAACGTCTTTATCGGTAACTTTTTTTCTGCAATCAACACGCTATATATAAAGCACGTATGTTTTGAGCTTAAGCCAAATAGACTAGAGAATATAAATTTTGCGATGTAATCTACGAAACGATTCGCTAGGTTACTTTCTCGATGAAAACACATCTTAAACTTAAGATCATCTTTTTTGCACAAGGACAAAACGATTGTTGAAATTTGAATGTTACGGTAATGTAAACATTCTATTGAAAAGACCGAAAATTAACTTATTTATTTAATACTCAAAGCAAGTCATATTTACATTTCGTTTCAAAAGATAAAACTTCACGTTTAATTTGAACGAATACGGTTTGCGTCCCAGTTTTAAAAAATAATTATAATAACGAACTTAGAAGCTCAAGAGCAAAATTTAATGCGAAACAAACCCCCTAAGCTGTTTTCAGTTTTGTCTCAGCTGGCGACATTGCCCGATCTGTCAATTTTAATCTCTATATTTAAGCGAAAGTTACAGACATACACTAACTAGAGTTCAGGCGTGACCCAGCCGTCAAATGTCTTTTGTTTGGCCTTTTTGTGGTTAACTTAGCTTACCTTTCGTCTGATAATCTGCCTATTAGGTGCAAAAATTGCTGCTATGTTATAACTAACAAGAGAATATTGTTACTTAAAATAGAAAATCCAGCTGAATTAAATAGTACCATTTTCGGACTGATGGACCGTGCCAGAAAAATAAACAGAAATAAATTAAGAAATTATAAAACTTGAATTGGTGGGAAGTGAATTGAAAAGCCGGAATTCTAGATCTCTCCCTGCAAGATGGCGTGCTGTAATAAATACAATATTTTTTCAAGTTAAGAATAGGCACAAACAAACGCGAAAATTCTAAATATCTGACAAAAACGTACGCACGTGTCAGTTGTATTTTCACTATGAAATCAGTTCCTTTCTTTCTTTGTATATTTTAGCAAAATAACTTTTCTCGCGCATTCGCTAGCTTGCAAAAGCAGCTTGTTTTCTTGCCTGTCGTTTGACACCATACTGGCACCAGTTTACAATTGATTTGATGGTGCAAGCAGAATCGTGAATTCTAAACTGTACACAAAAACTTCGCAAGATCGTTGCTATTTCTTAAAATTCATTTATCGAGTTGCTTTTTATATCCTTGAGTGAGAGAGTTAGGACAACTTTTTTTGTTTGTTTTCTTCTCTTTTGTACTACATCATGGGCTACATATCACTGTTCCCGTTTGGTGTGCTTTAAAAACCGGTTTTGTTTTTAATTGTTATTACTGTTATTTTTAATTTTCAAAGTGCAGTTGTTTTATCAGATCACCCGATCAGTAAAAACGAAAACTTGAAAAGTTAACAGGAAGGACAGAAAAGGTGAAGCAATTTCGCTAACAGGAATAAACGCTAGTCTGAACCAAATAAAACGAAAGTTTGACCTCATATACAGCTTTTAAAATGCTCGGTAAAAAAAATACATTGAAACGTTCAAATTAGTGCACTGGGTACTCTATTACGTAATTCATCTTATGACATCTTCTAAATTATACAAACAGGATATTATTACCGTTACAAACGATGGAAGAAGGTAAACTTTGAAAAAATTCGTGTGAATTAAACTGGTAGCTACATTTGGTATTTTCGCACATCCTTTAAGATTTACGCAAATAAAACTCGTTAAACGTAATCAAAGAAAGATAGAAAGGTAGGCCGAATTGCTTTAAACAAAACAGATGAAGGATCATTAGACCAATGATGACGACCAATGAAAGAAACTACGATTCCAAAGAAATTTTAACCGCCCAGTTTTGTGCTATTTTCACTAATTCTAGCTATCCTAGGTTCCTTCCTTCTTTCAGTCAAGAAAAAGCGTTCAACAGTTCTCGAAAATTTTGTCCCACGAAATATCGCTCCTCCAAAGATACTTATTAAAATGTATCACTGTTTAATATAACTTTGTTGTATAAATGTTTGATGGGAGTCAATCCTTGCGCAGCGCCATTCAACAGCATTCAAGATCATTTAGCATCATTCAACAGGGAGGCCAAACACGTTCTACATATCGAATTCAACAATGTTGGGCGGTGTTCAATCAAACTAATTGTTGAATGCGCTTAGTGCGGGCCTAATACTGTATGGCTAGAGTTTGATTTCCAAGAAATTAACCTAACTTTATACTTTGTGGTTTTCTTTTGTTTCTCAGACACGTCCTCGCTCATTTCCACGGGCGTAACTTACTCTACTACGGAGATGGTAAGCCAAACACACTCTGTCAATACAAGCGAAGTACAAGCTACTCCGACAATGACCGCTCATAGCTCATCGTCCCCCACGCCACCTCTGCCATCTAACTGCTACCCCGTGTGCAGGTGTAATCATTCTATGGGTGAGTGTTGTTGCGTGAATAGCTAAGACCACTGAATGTTTAAACCGTTTTATCCAGAATGATCCAGAATGGTTCCCAAAACCACCACATTCGGTTTCTTAGGCTGGACTGGCCTGCAGAGGTCAGGCAACCAAAACGTAAGCTACAATTAATCTCGGACTTTTTAAATGGAACACTCAGACCACCCCCCCCCCCCCCCAAATCAAGGATGCAAAATGGCGCGTTTTTCTCTTCGCGTGACTTCAACATTGATTTGGGCGGGGTAGGGGGGTTTCTGTTCCATGTTATTCCGTCTGGGGTTGTAACTTCATCTTCACTTCCTTGATAGACGATTTGAGTCGCCCAAGGAAAAATTTGTCAAGCGATGCCAACGGCACGTTTGTCGCAAAATCGATTATCGTTTACCCAAGTTAAGAAATTAACCAAAAAAATTAACCAAGTTTTATGTTTCTCTTGTTAAAACGTGTTTCCACTATTCTGTTTTGTTACAGTCTGAAAGCAACTAAGAGTAAAAAAGAAAAAAATTCTCAGGAATCCACATGCATATTTAATTAAATTCACTAATAGCATCAGCTATCACCTAGTTAATGTTATATTATCTTAACGCTGCTTTAAAATCCTGGCCCAGATCAGTATGGCTGTAAACTTACAACTGTTAAACTCACTTGCAGTGAGCTCCACAGCTTCAATGAGTTACAACATGTTAGAAAGCTCGACCCACCACGTGACCATGTCTGGGAGCCTCAACATGACCACAGCATCAATGGAGATGACGTCATCTGCAACTGACGTCAGCATGACTTTGACACCTTCCAATGTGGACATGTCACATACAATGAGTGTAAATGCTACGACAATGAGTTACAGCTCCTCTTCCATTTCTACGCCGTTTGTTTGTCCCAATGAGTCTTGTTGGGTGGAGGTCGAGTGTAGGACACGTAAGTCAAAGATTTAATGATAAACGAAATAGTTACTACTTAACAATTATCCCATTATTCCATGAGCTCGCTCATGACAACTTTAATGTTTTTTAAAGGCGTTTTAAAAAGACCCAGTAGAGGTTATTTTTTGCATCTTAAAGTTGACCTTAAAATCCTTAAATGTTGTTTTCCTTCATTGCTATGCGTTTCAATGTTGTAAAGGTACCTTAAAGATACAGTACAGAATCGTTTCCTTCATCTTTAAGTTTACTTTAGAATCCTTAAATGTTATTAACTCCCAGAGTCAGTTACGGCGACATTAAGGGGATTCTAACTTTTGAGCCGGTAGATGAAATCTTATGGTGTGACCATTCAAATGAAACCTCTCCAGCAGTTCTTTCACATGGTACTATTTAAAATTAAGTATTTTACAAAAGAAATTTGGGATTTTTCTTGAATTTTGACTTTGGGCACTCTTGGGAGGAAAGGGTTGAGTTACCAAAACAAAAGTTTCTGTTTCCTGACGGAAACCTTAGTTGTCCTATCAGAGATGAAAATTTGGTACATACCCGGTGTTCCAGCGTTTAAGATTCGACTGCAGCTGAAAATAAGCTACATTCGAGTGGAATTCCTTCTGCTGTGAGAAATTTATGCTGGGTAAAAGTTAGAGTAAAAACAAACATTTATGCATTTTCAGATACTCCCCGTATGTCAATGACTTCTTATAGCATGACTCCTTCGCTGTCTTCATCAGTCCCAGTATCCTCTTCGGTCGCCCCAACAGAGCCTCCATGCCAGGGAGTGGAGGACTGCAACGGTATGCATTCCATGTCTTACTTTCCCTTCAAGTTAATGCTGTTATGCTAATCCTTCAAGTCAGATATCCAAACTGACTGACTGAATGACTCCTTCACTGACCGACAGACTGACTACATGACCAAATGATTAAAGCCTGGCCAACTGACTGAATAACTAATTTAAAGGGGCACTGTCAGCTATTTTTAGGATTACTTTCAAAAGCTGAAAGACATGTTGCAACCAGAAGAAACCCGTTACAATGCTGGCCCAGTTTCGTTTCACATTACTCTACCAGTTCACCAAGACTATAAATAAGTGTGTTTGTCTGCAGATTGCTAGGATAGAAATGGATTGCAACATAAAAACTTTTAGGCTAACGTTTTCAAATTTCTTCTTTGTTTCTTGGAAAATTGCCAGAAATTTATCATGGTTTGACTTTCCTTTGAGAAAATCATTCGATTTCTTTCTTGTGATGTTCAAGAAGCATTTCGTGTACGAGAAAAGGTATTTCTTTTGAATTTAAGCACACTTTTCACCGTAAAAAGTGAAAATCCTCGCGACATAGCCCCTTTAAGGCTAGGTCGCCAAGTTGATTCTATCCACCTTTCTTCTTTGTCTTGTTTTGTTAACTTTAGGTGATTGTGATGGAAGTGCGATTATGGACTGCGACGTCTGTATTAAGGTGAGATGAAATTCAATTTACTTAAAACTATTGAAGACTATGACTTTCGTCTCATCGAAAAACCTCTTGGAGTTTACATCACTATTTTCCCCTTTCAAACCATGGGGGTATTTCTGGGGGATGTTCCATAAGCATGTTCCCTGGGAAATGTTCCATGGGAGCATGGGAATGTTCCATGGGTACTCTACATTGCGAACGTTTATTGGGGAATATCACATGGGAATGTTTCCTGGCATATTGTTTCTTTATTTTTTCAAAAAAAGAATAGATCTACCAAAAAGTCCAATGAAATTACATTGGAGATGTTGTACCCTTTCTTAAATTAGTAGGCCATTTCCAAAATGCCGGCCTTAGCCTCTTTTTCATAGCGAGGACTGGCGCATAATCTTTCGCATGAAAATAAATTTTGTTTGCATTAAATGAAAATTTATTTTCATATGAAAGGATGTGTACCATGCCCCACTTTGGAAAAGAGGGTAGAGCCAACTCGGAATTGGCTTTTTGTTCCCTTGTGACCCGTGTGAAGCCACTCATTTGTGCTATTTGTTGAATTTCAAGGGTAACACGGGTCTCACCTCATTCAGAGATTGCAACAACGACTGCAATGGTACTGCCCAAAATGCGAGCTGTGGAGTGTGCCTGCAACAAGGGGCAGTCAACCAGTTCTTGGATTGCAACAATGACTGCCACGGCAATGCCAGTGTGGACGATTGTGGAGTATGCACTGGTGGTAACACAGGATTGGTGGCGAATTATTTAAAGGATGAGTGTAGTACGTTTCTTCACTTTTGCTTTAAATTAGCGCTTTTGTTAATTTCGCGTCGCATAGGAAATGTTTGTTCTTCTGAAGTGCTTGTTGCCTTGCTCCAGACAACACGCCAATTTATCACAAGGATGATTCTTTCCATCTCTACGAATAGAGGATAAAGGGGTAAGAGAGTTAATCCCCCATATAGGCCCTATCCCCATCGTTATCCCTCTTACGTTATTTTTAGTAACAAAATGGCGGTAAATTCAAATTTCAAACGTTACATCTTTTGAGCAGATAAACATATATTTTTTTCTCAGCTTTTAGATTCTTGAAACAAGATCTTTCAGCAACCGTCATACGATATTCCCTTTTACCAAAAGCAAAATTGGCGCCAACTTCGTGACGTCATTTTCTCGGCAAAAAATGTCATAATTAAAAAAGCTGAAATCACGATACGATATCTTACAGAATGACGAGTTCTTCATTGCTGCGAAATTTTGGGGTAATTGCTTTCAAACTCAGTAAGATATTTGAAATTTGAATTTCCCGCCACTTTGTTGCTAAAAATAACTTAAGAGGGATTACGATGGGATAGGGCCTATATGGGAAGTAGCTCTCTTACTCTTTATCCTCTCTTGTTTGTATTCAATGTATATGTAGCTACTAAAATAAATATTAAATCGCAGGGTTGTCGTTCAACACATTTAACTCAACTTTTTCTTGGTATGCTACGCGATTTAAAGACTAAGCATCCCATGTAGTTTCTATTATTTCTCTTAAAGCCTAAACATCCCATGTTGTTTTTATTATTCTCTTAAAGCCTAAACATCCCATGTTGTTTTTATCATTTCTCTCAAACACGAAACTACAGATGTATGCAATGGAACCAACTCAACCTGTACTGGCTGTGACGGTGTACCAAACAGCGGAAAGATAGTTGACGCATGCGATGTATGCGAAGGCGATGCATCAACTTGCACCGACATCATGGCAACTCATCCAAAAACCATTTCGAGCTGCCGGCCGGGTATTTTGGTGGTTGGAGCAGGACTGAATGGTGGAGTCGAGACAGTATGTGGATTATATGATCCAATCAGTGGGGATATGGTGGTCAATACCACGGGTAAATACAGACCAGTCATGGTTTTGTAAGTGTGAATTGCATTGCATTGCATTGCATTTTACTGTACTGTACTGTACTGTACTGTACTGTACTGTACTGTACTGTACTGTACTGTACTGTACTGTACTGTACTGTACTGTACTGTACTGTACTGTTATGCATTGCATTGTATTGTATTGTATTGTATTGTACTGTACTGTACTGTACTGCACTGCACTGCACTGTACTGTACTGTGCTGTACTGTACTGTACTGTACTGTACTGTACTGTACTGTGCTGTGCTGTACTGTACTGTACTGCACTGCACTGCACTGCACTGCACTGTACTGTACTGTGCTGTACTATACTGTATTGTATTGTATTATATTGTATTGTATTATATTGTATTGTATTGTATTGTATTGTATTGTATTGTATTGTATTGTATTGTATTGCATCGTATTGCATTGCATTGCATTGGTCATTTGTTTTGTTTTGTCTTGCATTTAAATGTCTAAACCATAAAATCTGCTCAGTTTTAAAGAATAAATCGGCCTACCTTAGTTTCACTACAATACTGTCGGTTCCAAAACACACGATGCTTACTCACCTTCAGGTCCCGGTTGTTCAAAGAGCGGACATCTTTATTCACTGGATAAATCACTATCCAGTGGATAGTGTACTTTGTTTTATTAACATTTAGCTGCTGGATAACGATTTATCCGGTGGATGCGTTATCCACCCTATGAAAAACCGGGCCCAGACGTTTTGAGAAATGCCAATTCTAGTAAAATACAAAGTCTGGTATCTTATCTACGTTCCCTGTAACAACATTCAATGTATGAAGGACTCATCCTGCAAATATAAAAAAGCACATAATTTTTAACTTAAATTTATTTCGTTCTCCGTCATTTTTTAGCAACTTCAAGGAATCTTACACACGCACAGTGTGAATTTCAGCCGTGGGTTAATTACACCGCGGGCGTGTATAACCTGTCAGTCACGATAGTGAACAGCAACACACCGAACGTGAAAACGAACTCGTCACTTCAAGTTTATTACTACTCGTGTTCAGACCTCTCTCTAACTAGTGTTGAACCCAACGAGGTTATCATGGATGATCTCCCGCAATACGTCACCTTGGTTGGCAGCGGTTTCTTTCAATGGGAAGAGACCGTGTGCTATTATGGCTCCCAGTCTACCAGTGACATCATCTTTGTCAACACCACCCATCTTCAGTGCAAAGTACGCGGTTTAACTTAACAGTTATTAAATATTGTGTGCAGTGAACTTCTTTTAAGTTTAAACTGAATATTTGATACATTGCTAAGACATTGCTGAAATAGGATTGCTCATGAATGGAGCCATTATGAAGAAGTCGTTGAGCAGTCGTTTTCTTCCCACGTGTGATACTGCAGAGTGCTCCTTTTCCCATATGGTTCATATTCTTATTCTTTCAAAACAAGATGGCGGGCATTTTTTTTGGGGGGGGGGGGTGGGGGCAGTTTTGTAGGTAAAATCAACGGATTTAAATGAAATTCTCTGTCTGCATTAAAGCTAGAGTGCAAGTAGCCAACCTGAAACCAGTTACGTCTGTCGGTCAGGCAGTCGTCTGGTTAGTTTGTCATGGCGACTGTAAGCTAGCAAGTCAGTTTAATACCCTATCAATAAGTCGGTGCCACTCGGTGAGTAAGTAAAGAGGGAAGTCAGACATGAAGTAAGTCCGACAGCGGTAACCAAGAAAGCATTAAGTCATGAGGTAATTGATCAACAAATTTCGATGAAATGAAGAGATAAAATGGGGAAGTGCTGGCACTTCAGGAAACTAAATAATTCCAGTAATTCCTGTTTTGCAATTGTCATGGGACCGTCTCTCTTAATCTTGTAGATCGCCTCAGTTGGCATGTCTATCCAGTTTTCCTTGTCCCTTTCAATGGATGGTGGACTGAGACGAGTTGGCTCTGCGAACCTGACCGTGTTCGATCGCGCGCCTACCGTAACCTCAGCCAAATTCAGCGACACGGCCGCGGAGATTCTGGTTTCTTTCAACGAGGAAGTCGAGTTTGTCGGTAGTGAAACATGCGCTACTTTCTTTGAAAATGCGACAATTGTCAAGCTGGGGGAAAGACCGGACTGTTTTCTGGCCACCACACAAGAGTTAGAGATCATCCTTGGACTTAACCCAACTATCTTGGTTAATGACAACTTGATGTTTAAGGATAATGTGTTCAAGGCCCGTGGGGAACCGTTCAGCAAGTTTCTCAGTGGTTCGTCTTCGGTCAGCTCCCCGGACAGTCCATTGAGCCCAGTGCCTGAGATAACAGGTAAAAAGGCTCTTTCGAACATGATGAGGAAATCTGCCTTAGCTTACAAAACCTCTTTAACAAGAATTTCAAAGAAAAGCTTTGAAGTAGTAGGTGGTCATGGAGAACATCCATTGATATTTTGGCCTCATATGGATATTTACAGGTTTACACTTTCAGCACAAACGCGTAAGCTAAGCGGAATATAAGACAAATGTTCAAATGTTACCCAAAATATAAACGTGCCCGAGCTTGAGTGGCAGACAGAGCTTGATCAGACAGCAATTTTTCTTGCTTCACTTCATGTACTTTACAAGTACACCTTTTGCTGTTCATTAGCGCAAAACGTACATTCATTTGTGCCAAGCGATGCATCAATAACTTGTATTGTACTTTCTTGAACACCGCAAGCAACATCATTGGTGCGAAACGACTTTCAATAGCGATATTTAAATACGCGCGAGCATTCAACAGTATCAATAGACAATCAACTAAACGACGGGACAATCATTTGGGTGGAACGTTATTTCATGTGCGCGCAATGAAAATTCAATAGCACCAATTGACAAACGGTTGCATTTATTGACAATCATTCAACCAAAAATGAAACTTCATTAGTGTTATTAGCATAAACAAGGCAATCTATAGCGCGTTTGGACAATCGTAGCCATTCGAGATTATATTCTTTAGTGCGTTTTGACAATCAATTGAGCGGTTCAAAATACAATAACACAAAAGAAAAAATCAATACTATTTTTGTATTTTTCTATGTTCATGGATCAAAAAATAGCTAAAACAAAAAAGATTGCTCAAGATTCAGCATGAAATTGCAGTATAAAAGCAAGTTTTCGTCAGTTCAATTTCTCTGTCGCTCCAGAAACAGCCAAAATGCCTCGTAGAAATCGCATCATCCTAGAGCAACGCGAAAGGATTATTCAAGCTTTTGAAAACACAAATGAAGATTATCTCATGGTGGCCGATACAATCGGTGTTAATCGTTCCACAGCCAGGAGTATAGTTGCCAGATATGTACGGGAAGGTAGAATTGCAGAGAGACCAAGGGGAGGACCAAATAATGTACGTGTCGATAACCAGATGAGGGACACTCTCAATGACATTGTACAGTAAATGAGAATTGTCAACTAACGCTGGCCCAGATAAACCAAGAATTACGGCAACGTCTTCCCGCCAAACCACAAATCCACGACCGTACTGTGGCAAGGACCTTAGACGGAATGCTTTTTCGTGTGAAACTAAGCAGACCACTCCCAGCAGAAAGAAACAGACCCGATGTCATCGAGAAACGATATGCTTATGCCAATTGGTTTATGGGCCATGCCATAGTAAATCATTCTGTTTTTATAGATGAATGCGGATATAATATTTGGACTTCTCGAAGCCAAGGCAGAGCGAGAAGAGGAGAAAGGGCCTACAGGCAAGTCTGTGGTCAAAGAGGAAGAAACGTGACGGTTGCACTCGCTATTTCACCGACTAATGGCCTTGTCTTCCACTCTTCAATCATTGGAGGAATGAATGCGCAGAAATATAACGACTTCCTGGCACAGACGCGTTTAAATCTTGACCCAGATGAAAACGTCATTTTCATTTACGATGGTGCCCCAGCCCATCACAATCCAGTCAATCCAGGTGCAAACACTGAGCTGAAAAAATTGCCGCCTTACAGTCCATTTCTAAACATCGTGGAACAAGCAATAAGCTCCTTGAAAGCAGCGGTAAAAGCAGATATAAGTCGTCCCGCAATACAACAAGAAATGAATAATCGAGATGAAGCAAGAAATCGGGGGCCTTGCTCTGGGCCATTACCGCACACAGCTGCTTTTGGAAGCTTTGAATCGAAATATTGGAACAATCACTCCAGCTAAAAGTGGGCAATGGTTCCGTTTTATGCAAACATATCTACCCCGTTGTATTAACAGAGAGTTTATCGAAGGCTGAAATTTAAATAGAAATGACAAGTAGTATTGATTTTTTCTTTTGTGTTATTGTATTTTGAGCCGCTCAAATGATTGTCAAAACGCACTAAAGAATATAATCTCGAATGGCTATGATTGTCCAAACGCGCTATAGATTGCCTATGTTTATGCTAATAACACTAATGAAGTTTCATTTTTGGTTGAATGATTGTCAATAAATGCAACCGTTTGTCAATTGGTGCTATTGAATTTTCATTGCGCGCACATGAAATAACGTTCCACCCAAATGATTGTCCCGTCGTTTAGTTGATTGTCTATTGATACTGTTGAATGCTCGCGCGTGTTTAAATATCGCTATTGAAAGTCGTTTCGCACCAATGATGTTGCTTGCGGTGTTCAAGAAAGTACAATACAAGTTATTGATGCATCGCTTGGCACAAATGAATGTACGTTTTGCGCTAATGAACAGCAAAAGGTGTAGTATATGCTAGTTTTGGGCTATAAGCAATTGCAAGTTTCCCCTCCTTAAGGCTTTAGATTTCTTAATCGTTCGCATGCCACTGGTAAAGGGCGGAGCATGACCCAACATCTTTCAACTAAAAAGGGAAATGTCCAAGAATATCTCCTAAACGATATCTCCCAGCTTTTAAGACCTGGGGCTGAATTCATGAATCTCACCTAAGATAAGATGTGTCCTATGTATTGTTGGAAAACAAAAGCCTATTGTTAAGAAACGATACTACGATTCATCTTGACTTAGGACAGCTTTGTGAATCCTGCCCTTGAAGTTTACATTCACACCTTTGCAGTTTTTGCTCAAAATGAATTTCTTCGCTGGAAGAAAGCTGGTGAAAATGTTTCCTAAGCTGGTGAAAATTTTTTCTAAGCAATAAGTCAACAAAGTTTCTGCGAAACGGTCCAATAGAAATTAAAAGGTGCCAAAATAACTTCGATAGCCTCAATTTATCGTTAAAAGTATATTTTTCTTAATCTGTCTCGCTTCTCGAAACATGTACAGATGACTTTTGCGGAGGGATAGCCAGGCACATTATCGCGCCCAGCAGTGGAAGTTGTCGAGATTTTTGTATGCTATTTATACCTAATCGTACCTTTTTGGTACGCTTTGGCAGCATATCAGGCGAGTTCGGTCGAGCCATGGTTCGTATTTTGGCTCGACTGCGTCTCGCCAAATTCCCATGGCGAGAACAAACGAGCCTGCATGATAATTATACTGCTGAAGCGTACCAAACAAGGTGCGATTAGGTATTTACCGGACCCAAATACGTCCTAAAACCCGGCGTCATTTTTTCGTACACACGAACACCTGCCAGTGTAGCCGCGTCCAATTTTGGCATGAAATTGTATTTTTTTTCTCTGTTAGCGTTAAACAAATAACGTTCTCGTTTAACAAATGTAATAGTTTTACGTTTCGTTGTATTTCTGCTGTAATTTTCATGTCTTAAGTCTGTCCATGATATCGTAGCATATCAGGTCAGTGACTTGATATCGTAGAAAATCATGACAGTAAACAAGGCTAATTCACCATTTGGGTACGGTAAATCACTGTACCAGAATTCATGGCGAACTCCGTGCTGCTTGTTGGATTTTAGGGTGATTCCATCGAAATAGAAGGAATATTTAAAAATTTCTAAGACTTGGTCTAACGGGTAACTATGTTCCGAACATTTCAAAAATGCAATAAAAAATAGGGGTCACCGCGCCTGTTTTGACACAAAATAGATAGCCATTGATAGTAACTATACGACCCGCAAGGCTTTCCTAGGAGACCCTAGTAATCAGAAATGAGAACCATAATTTCTTAAAAATTCATAACTTGTATTGAAATATAGGAGCAGTTCAACAAAATGGACATTTATCTTGCATTGTGTACTATTTTAGTTGAACAGGAATCAAGGATATGAAAAAGATTAAAGAATTTGCCGCGTGCGTACATACCCTGCTATACCTAAAGACGTGTTCTTTTCGGCATTTAAATAAAAATATCTCAAAGCAGAATTTTTAACTTTTATTGAAATTGCGGTATATTGTACTCGACCGTGTGCCATTTGAATTTATGCATTAAAAAATGGGGGTCACAGGGCTCGTTTAGGGGAAAACGACCTGTTATTTCTCTTAACTGCTTAGGTTTCACAGAAAACCTATCAAGTTCCGAACGTGCGCGCGCTCCTGTGCAATCACGCAAAAATGATGCGTAGAAAGGATGCGCAATGCAATTGAAGGGAATCACCTTAAATGATGTGTCACTTGGTTTTTGTGGACTAGTTGTTAACGCAAAATTACTGTTGTTTTATTTGAAGGTCCTGAGACGATTTCCTCCTGTGGAAATCTCACCCTTTCCAGTTTCCAGTCCTTTGGAGGCGGTGGCCGTCCACTGATTTTCTCTTGGTCCTTGACTTCACCCAACAGTGGAGCTGACGTAACTGCCATAAATAATATCCTCGGGGCTCTTAGCGGAGATGCCGACCGTATTCATATTCCAGGAACGGTACTGGAAGCTGGAAAGACATACGAGTTCCGACTTGGAGTGGCTAATTTTCTCAGCCCTTCATCCTTCGAAAATGTCACACATCCGGTTCTAAAAGCGGCTGACCCTGTTCCTTCGTTGACGCTGAGTTCGTTCATTGATCTTGACACAGGAGAATTCTACGTTTCAGAGGAACTGTATATTAAAGCAAGGGCCGTTGTAAGTGTTGCTGGTCTCTCTGCCTTAGTAGTCTTCACTCCTTCTTTGTTGTTGATGTCGTTGTTGTTGTTGTTGTTATTGTTGTTGTTGTTGTTCTTCTTCTTCTTCTTCTTCTTCTTCGTCTTCTCCTTCTTCTTCTTCTTCTTCTTCTTCTTCTTCTTCTTCTTCTTCTTCTTCTTCTTTTTGTTTTCTTCTCTGTTTATTCAGTCTTTTATCCTTCACGAACAAAACAGAAAATATCAAATATTCATGATACTCACAGGGTTTAAAGAAAGAATGTAATTTTTGTGACACCCGTGAAAAAATCCGCGAAGGAAGGCAAGATCCAATCTTCTTGGCATTTTACTCCATTTTGTTTTTTCTTTCTTTCAACATAACCTTCAACATTTATCATTTTCCCATTGTAGGTGTTGTTCATATTGTCGTTTCAATTGATCGTGTTCACGTAGTCCTTTTAATTTTTATTTTTATTTTTCTTCTTGTTCGTTGTCCTCTTCTTCTTCTCTTTTTCTTTCTAAATTTCTCCCCTTTTTCGTTCTTCTGCTTAATTCTTTTACAGAGTTTCAACCTATTTTAATAAAACGTTTCCTCCCTACCTCAACAGGTCGCCCCTTGCGCTAACGACACTAAAGTGAACTTTATGTGGTCTGTAATCTGTACTGATGCAACCGCGCAACAAAATGTGAGGGATAGCTCCTCTTTTCAGAACACTAAAACCCAGGCCACCATCATCATAGCCAAAGGCGTACTCAGTGGTGACGTCACGTGCAAGTTCAACGTGACTGGCAGCATGAACTACAATCCCAGTGTTAAGAGCTCTGTCGCCGTGGACATCAGAGCCCTGCCCAGTCCTCTTGTGCCTGCCATTGACGGAGGTAAGGGTGATTTTATTTGTTTGGCCTTGTTTAGCAATTCCATTCCCAAGGATACGCGGTCCGGTACTAGATGCGACGTTGCGAAGTCCAGTCTCAAAGATATAGTATCTGTGCGCAAATTCTACAGTGTAACCATTCAAATAAAAGCTCGTCAACAGATCTTTGCGTTCGTGCAGTTGTTCGCAACATTTCACAAATTTTGGAAGACTTTCTACCAACAAATAAATAATAATAATAATAATAATAATAATAATATTTAATATTTATATTGCGCATTTCCTATAAGAATAATCAAATACGCATTACAGACATTGCAGTAAATACAAAAATAAAAAACCTATTTACAATGACTATAGAATCAAAAACGAAAACTACGCTAAAACTAATTACAATTGGAATAATAAAAGTAATTTGCAGAAAAACTATATAAAAACCTAAATATAAACTAATTATACTAACAAAATGCCTTGCTGAATAAAAATGTCTTAAGTTTCTGTTTGAAATCATTCGTGGTGCAAGCAGATCTAATGCATACGGGAAGACCGTTCCAAAACCGTGGCGCTGCCGCCATAAATGATCGATCCCCCATGGTATATCGCTAGCATTACTTATGTAAGGAAATAAGTACTAAATGCAAATGAAAAAGACATAGGGGTCCAAAACTCCTAGGAGGACTCCCATACGAAAGGGACGGGGATACTTGTCGTCTCACTTAGGGGAGTAAATTGCAGATTTTGGTCTCAAGTAGGGTGTTTACGACAGAAAGCCAATATTTTTACCCATACAGGTATCGTCTAGGATTGTGCGTAAAGAAATATCTATGTGAAAAACCAAACGCCGTCATACTGTGTTGATGTATGGTCTCCTTTTGGAGTCAAATAAGACCTGAGCCACGCCCAGATTGGTCTCCTTTAGAGGTTTAATTCTATTTTTCCGACGAGCATCCCGGTCCATGTCGTCATCATTACAAATCTAACGAAAATTACGTAGTCCAATCATATATTATTCGGACCAACGATTTTACTTCACAAAGGAAAGAGAAAGATTATTCTCCACCGAGACTTTTTTACGTGTACTTGTTTCCCAGGTAATCGACAAATTGGACGCGACAGTGGAGACATACTTCTAGACGCCCTGACCCGGACTGTTGATCCCGATAGATCCAGCTTGGCATTGTCATGCAGCTGGAGATGTCAAGACCAAAATAATGGATTTTGCTACTCTGCTGTGAGTCAGGGACAGTTAATATTTAGCTCAGTTTCTGGTTGTCGACCCACGGTGCAGAGTAGACATTTTACTGCAGGAAACATTTACGAAATCAGGTTAGTTACGAAAGGTAAAAGCTGTCTAATTTTGTGGACGTTTAACGTAGCTATTCAAACATTATGTACTGGTTATTTATTAAATAAACGAAACCTAACTACTTAGACCGCGGTTTAAGACAATGACTTGACCTCAAATCTAGTTATTAATGGGTCATTTTAAGCAGATAAACGTTCTAGTTTGTGCTTCATGCTTTCTTGACACTGTTCACAATAAACAACGTTTAAACGTTAGGGTTGGCCATCTTGAAATTTGTTTAGGCCGCGGTTTCGTTTAAATAATCGACCCTATTTGTCGCCGATCTCTATTTCGTTTATGAAATAAAAGCAACAAAATGGCGTATACATGCCGCGTGCAAAACGGAGCACTTGTTCTGTGAATTAAAATTTCATAATTGTCCTTGCTAGTGTGGATGTAAGCAAAGGATCACGCAGTGCCTCGACATCCATTTATCTGACCGTTGTGGAGGGAAATCCTCCAGACGTTTGGGTGGGACAGGCGTATATCAAAATTTCGGCAGACGAGAGACCTGTCTTGGAGGGATTTTACGAAACAAATAACTTACAGCCAACCAGCGTGGAATGGAGCTGTGTGCAAGAGCAAGGTGAGTTAACGTTATTTTATTTCGTTCGATGACTTCCCCTGATTTCACCTCGTCCATGTGGTTGCGTTGCTTCCTCAAGCAAGATACGTCGTCTGCTTCACCTCGTCTCTCTCCACGCAGGTTATAATCTTCGAGGAGCCAAGGGGAAGCCTAACATAATACTTGGGGAAACAATACCATGAACTAGCGTCCCATCCAAGGGAGAGTACAAATATCGCTTAGAATTAGCTGCTTCATGCTCCAGGAACTGGCTTTAACCCTTTCACTCCCAGAGTCAGTTATGGAGGCATTGAGGTGATTCCAACTTCTGAATCTGTAGATGAAATCCTATGGTGGGACCATTCAAATGAAACCTCGTCAGCAGTTCTTTCACATGATACTATTTACATTTCAGTATTTTACAAAATTAAATTTGGGATTCGTCTTGAATTTCGATTTTAAGCACTCTTGGGAGTGAAAGGGTAAAAGTTCGGCCTTGTTGGCCAAAGGGCCAAGTGCGACCTCTTCTTGGCAATATTCAGTGCACAGATACTGAATATAGAATATAATTTATAGAATATAGGATATTAAAAACGCGTCATAACCTTTCAAGCGAGGCATCAATCCCGTGAAAAATACCTAAACATTTTGTTTTCTTTCTTCGCTAGGTTTTGCCTATGTAGACCTGAGTAGCTTTACCCCGATACAAGATTATTTTCCCGGTAACGAATCGTATGCTTTGCTGACTCTACCCGCGGGACTTCTTAAAAAGGGATCTAAATATAAATTTAAGTTGACAGTGAATGATGGAAGTAAGGATGGTATTGCAACCATGGTTGTTGAAGTGAGAAGCGGCCCCACTTCGGGGTCGTTATCCGTAGATAAGAATACTGTGGAAGCGCTCGTCGACAAGGTCACAATGTCAGGTTAGTACAAGAGGAATGCTTTTAAAGTCAGCATTTCTTTCTGACATAGTGGTAACGTATTCTTTTGACAAAAACGTATGAAGTAACAGGTGAATTGCAGTTAAAAGATTTGTGAAAAAGATCTTTGCCTAAATAATTTATTGGAACAGTTTTAGCCTTTTCAAAGAAATCTTGAAAAAATAAAGCCTTATATTAAACGCGGCGTTCAAACCGTGATTTTGCTTTTATGATGAGGAGAAGACCGTGGAGATATGACAGACAGCAAACCCATGTATGTAGCGAATTTGCAAATCCGTTTTTTGGCGTGATTCGTTGTAACCACAGGCGGCCCAAGCTCAAGATGAGAGAAGACGATCGAGTTGCGAAGCATGACCTTTGCTATCAGGCGTGTTGTGTTAGAAGGCTCTCTATTTATAGACTTTGTATGGGAAATTCACTTTCGTTATCAAAATGCTAAAATAAAGTTATGAATGTGGAAATGAACTTCACGTAACTCGACATGGGGTTGTTTGTGTGTCTTGTGTGTAATTTGGGCGCAATTCGTGGCCGGTTCAGGCGAGTTTTTGGTTCGGTGTTGTTTGCGGATCGACGTCTGTCGGCGCGTTTTAAGAGAAAAACCAACGGTCTTGTGGTCTAATTTGTAAATCCTAAATCTAGTATTGTTTCCTTGTTTTGTAGCCACCCAATGGACTGCGGACGCAGAAGCCTTTCCGCTTCTATATGCATTTGGGGACCTAGTTGAACATGGTGTCTGTGAAGTCTGGGGACCTCCGTCGGACATTCCAGAGTGGAGAGACATAATGCCCGCCGGGTCTGGTCCTAATAACATCCTCACCTTGTGCGTCATCGTCGAGGATAAGTTCGAATCGATTGCCATGGCAACGTTGAATATCACTTCTAATCCCCCAAATGCAGCTGCTTTGACCCCAGTCGCTCTTGATAACTTATTTGAAAATGCTTTTGAGGATAAGTTGAGTGGTAACCTGGATGCGGCATTGAGTACAGTGCGTAATATTGCAGGCACCGTGCAAAGCTCTAATGGCACTTCAGGTACACAGATATTATTACTGGGCACCTGTAAGAACATGGACTTGTATTCCTCAAAATTTTCATAGCAGCACATACAAAATACAGTATCTGATTCTTCCCACCAACGTAAGACCTGGTCCCTAAGATTTACTCCCCTCCCCCCATTTCAATGAGAAGGGGCGAGGATCCATACCTTATTTCATATTAGCCAGCAATGCATAACCAACTTTGCAACAAAATAACCAACATCTCAGACCAAAAACGGCTCAAAAACCCTGCCCACTTGGGTCACAAATCTCTATATAGGTTATATAATGGAGTAGCCCCCTCGGGCATTCACCTCCCGGATGGCACGCACGGCTGCCCAAAATCCTATTAAAATTAACCTATAATTCTCTCTTCACGCGTTTTCTCTCATTCCATAAAGCCGCAGGCATCAATCAGGCGTTTTGTACCCATGTTGGGGAGCAAAATCATCCAAATAAAGACTTTAGAGGTGAAACGCAACGTCCAGGCCGAGTTAGAGTTAGCTTCTTTTTCTTTTGCAAAAAACATGAAATTATGGTTGAGCATTTTGTTAGAAAAGAAAAGAGTTCACTAGAGTTCAGCGTGGCTGACCTTCATTAGCCAGAGCTTTAAAAAGGAATCAGGCAGCCGTTGAAAACTGTTGGGAGAGTTACAGAAACCAAATGGCAAGATAAGGATATAATCGCATTGAGAAGAATCAAGCATGTACTTTGCTGCTTCTTTACAACTGCTTTTCGTGGAATTTATAATACGCTGATTTTCTAAATAGGACAATATTATAGCGATTTGTTTTAATCATTCTTGTCTTTTGCCGACCCTGGATCAACCAACTTAAATAAAGCAATGTTAGACACATTTCTTTTTTGAATGACTATCACAATGTAATACTAATTTCAGATGAGCTAAAGCGCAACATCTCTCAAAAGGCCCAAGAATTTATTGTTGAATACTTGGACTCTGCTGTCGTTGGTGAAGATAACGCTCTCCCGCTTTTGTCGGCACTAGTTAAGACGGATGCAACGGCGGCTGGAAACAGGTAAATTTCATGAAGTACGTTTCACCGTGTAAGCCGAGTGTCGTTTATTGATGTCTGTTTTTGATTTTGGAGTGAAAGCGTTATACTAGGCAAATGTGTGACATTCTCTATGATATTCCCATCCCTTATCATGTCTTTGTGTCTGGATCCTTTTTCAGTTCTACCATGGCCCAAGCGGCAGAAAAGATTATAGAAGGACTTGGAGACAACCCGCTTAATGATGACCAGGCAGAAGATTTTCTGAAATGGATTGGAGACCTTGCTGGTGACTCATTTGAGGACAATGACGAGAGTTTCAAGGACGTATGTGTTGATTTTCTCCTCCAAGTGTCGATTTTCTCCTCAGAAATCCACTATGATTTGTATTTTACTTTCGCCTGCGCGTCAACTCCTGTTTCTAACAGCGTAGTGCATGCAATAACGAGGTAGCTCTGTTAATGGTCACACTTTTAACTCCATCAACAAACTAAAATTTAGCTAGAACAATCGAGTACAGCATACCAAACAGCAACACAATTATAACGTGCTCAGGTCCAAAACTCTCATTTGAATGGCCTCTATTTGGAACAAATGGTAGGGCCACTTAGTTAGGGAACGTGAACTAAATCTTGTTCGTATAAGCCCGGAAAACTTTTAAAGTCTTCACCAACAAAAAATGATAATAAAATAAACTCAGGTGATTCAGGAGACCAGAAACTTACTCAGTTCCAAACCTTTATTCCTACAGAGTGTGGTAGACATTTTTGATGAACTAGGGGATAACCTTGGAGCAGAGTTAGTCCTTGGGGACCCCCCTCGCGAAGTGTCTGATGATAGGTTGGGAAGAGTCACGGTAAAAGTCTCTACCTTGCAAAATGAAATGGCAGTTAGCAGTAAGCCTGGAGCTCCTACCTTTGACCCGGGGGAGGCATTAGCGGCACAGTTTAGTACCCCGCGGCAATGCGGAGATGGCCGGACGTGCAGTGGAGTTCTTCTCAAGCTTGTCCAGTTCGAGGATAATTTGATTTCCGAGGACCCAAACAATCGGGATGATAACGTGGAAATCTATAACTCTCAGGTATGGATTGCAGAGCTTGAAAAAAAGTTTTCTTCTCAATTTTATGTGTGTGATGCTTGCCAACAACATGCTCCTGTTTATGCACACAAGCAGAAGCATTTGTGCCTATATGGCAACATGCACTTTTCCAAAGTTGTCGACATGTGCGTGTGCATAAATGAATACATTCATGAAAACATGCATGCGTGCATGGTTGCCAATAATTATACAAGTGTGTATGCAACACGCATTTCTGCATGCTTCCACCATAAACTATGACCCATCCGCAAAGGGAGGTGATTGTCATAGCAGCTACAAACACACGCAAAACCCACGAGACCGGTCAGTCGAGGTTTAAGTGTCAACACACTCATAGCAGGCGAAAATTGCAATTCCACAATTTGTACATCAGGTTGCAAGTTGCAATTACAAAACACAGTCCTGTGAAATTCAGTACGTTAAATTTCTCACGCCACATTTGTGGATGTCGCGGACTTCACCTGTGTCAACTGCACACTGAGACTGGCAAAGCAGCTGCTTCGAAACTATCCTGTAAGCGCAAGAAAAAAATTTCACTGTGTTCGTTGTTTTGTTATTATTTTATGTCTTCATCACAGGGAGACCTCTCTACCTCCTTTCCATCTACTGTTCCCGTCCTTTCCTTGGCGAGTCTTGCGTCTCTGCCTTTTGCTCCCTTTGCTACCAGTGTTTGTAGGATGTCACGCAACATAGCACTTATTTTCCTATTTCACCAGCTTCCTGTCATCTCACTATTGACCTCCCCCCCCCCCGCCCAAAAAAGGCAAAAAGACGTTTTTGGAGAAGTCCAGCTGGATGTTAGTTCCCAAGGTTTTTGATTTGAGCAAAGTCTCTGCCGTCGTTTTAAATTGTTAATCAGTTCGAGAAACGTTGCGTCACACTTAGGAAGACAAATTCGCCGAAATGTTGGGGTACACTTGCGGTGGACTTGTACCACTTTTAGGAGAACTGGGGACCCTTCGAGATGCTTCGAGAAGCTGGTTAATCTCTTGCCTTTTGGCTCGAGTGCTTCCTTGCGACTTAACTCTGTTTTCTCTTTGCAGGTTATTGGTCTTGAACTAAAGGACCCCGTCAGCAAGACACCGCTTACTGTTCAGGGTCTTTCCAGACCTCTACGGTTGACGTTTTACGTAGGCGCTTTGCCAGAAGGTAAAGAGGCTCAATGTAAATTCTTTGATGAGGCACAAAAGGTCTGGGTCTCAATAGGCATGACAGCTGTGGGACCGGAAAACGGCACGTTAATCTGCGAATCGACGCATGCAACTTTCTTCGCTCCGTCACAAGATAAAACGAACGCTACTACGACCACATCACCAGCGACTACCGTAGGAGGTGAGACTATGTTGCAGATATTGAATACACCCATCGCAAACATGTATCCTATGTGTCATATTGAAGTTTTTCGTTTCTGCAAACGGAAACAGTATATAATTTTACCTCAAATCCTATCACCCATATTCCAACCGAAATTTTGTCACAGGTATTTTTCCCAACGCCGAGCGCGGAGCCGAAATATAAGTTTAAGGGTTAACCAGTCACATTATATACAATATTGAGAGTTGGACAACAATCTAGAGTATTAAGGCACTAATTCTACACCGCGTTCACTATATTTCTGGATCATCGCCATTCTTTGAACATCCTCGGCCATAGCACATGGATTACAGTCAATTTTCACTGAAACCACTCTTTGTCATTCATGAGCGAATTGTCATCAAATCACAACTGAGTTGAACACCTGCTGGAGTAGCCGTGTTTAAAAGTGACGAGGAGACGAAGTTGAAGTTATAGTTCAATACCGTAGAAATGAATACTCATAATAACAATCGCAAGAATCTCAATACCCAAACAAATAATGGGCAAAATTTTAAACCTCTATACCTGTTTCAAACCGCATCTCCCAGCTCAGAGGAGTTGCCTAATTGTTTTAGTAAACAACAAGAAGTTTGTGGTCGCAAAACAACGACATTTAGAGCATCATGTATCAGCCAAAAAGAAAATCAAAGAAATGATACTTCACAAGGGCATAATCCGCGCGAGGGTAGACTATCAGCGATTATAGTACAACGCTAAATTTTGGTGTGCTCCCATTGGTCGATATCAATCACGTGACGCGATAGTGTCTCATCTCAGTGGGCACCTATCAGCGCATAGTGCCCATTTTTGGCAATTTTTGCTCAAAATTTAGCGTTGTACAATAAAAACAAATATAGGCAAAGAGGATTGAGCCAAGGAGCTTCAAGTATTTGCAATAGACCATGACAATAATAATTAACTATTTTTTCTTTGTTGATCTTCTAGCAAAACCAGCAGAGGAGAAAGATTACACAGGTGCCATAGTGGGTGGTGTAATAGGAGGCATTGTACTTATTGTCCTCGTCATCGTTGGTGTCTGGTGGTGCAGTAAGAAGAAAAAAGAAAGCACAGGGAGGGTATCTCCAGAGACTCCACCGGGAGCCCATGCTTAAGTTCCTACATGGAGTGCACGAAGAAGGCGATAGGGGCCTTTTAAGCTTAATGTTGAAATAGTATCTCTCTTTTCTAGCTGGCCTCCTTCCCACACAATTCTTTTTAGTGAGGAAGGAAGATTGAGAAGAAGTTAGCGGGAATAGGGTGAGACTGAAGAAGCCTCTCCTATCCCTCCCTAGTTAAATATTTTCTCCCTACCGGTATCATAGAGCTTCAGAGTTACTTTCGGAGGAGGTCAGCTATCTTCCTCGTCAAGCACCATTGTCCCAATTACAAACTCTTCAGTCTGTAATTGTAATCAGTGGTTCTAAAACACTTGAGTCCGGTTGTTCTTTTAATGGCTGCTGAGCGCCGGGAACATTGTCATGGTGCTGTTCGAATGTCAGAATCTCAGTGGTTTTGCTCTCTCCTCCGCAGAGGATCCTGTTAGTAAACACCAGTGAAAGAAAAATACGGAAGCGCTGAAGAGAGAAAACGGGGGCGCGGGGAAGCCTCCGGGCGTTTCTACCCGGCGCGACTGAAAGAGGCCTCTGCGGAGGAGAGAGGTAGTTTTGCATCCTTGTAGGTTTCTCAGGAGTAAACCTGGCTGCTTCAAAACTTTGGAAATCACCGAAATCGCATCATTTCTTATAAACAAAACATGTCCACATGTCATAACAGAGGAGACTTGACTTGGATTAATACCCCTAAGACTGGATTCATCTCATGAGCTCTCGCAACTTAAGATAAATTCCCTGGCATTACTTCAATATAAAAGCTTACTGGCAGGAAAAAGCCACGGATTCATCTTAACTTGCAAAAGCTTCACATATCCGGTGTCTGCACGATCGCCTCTATCAAAGCATGCGCAGTGAGTGTACTTGCAAAAAATAATGAGTCACGTGAATAATTGCAATGTGTTTCATAGATGACTGTGTTCAAACAAAATGTCCTCACAATATTTACAGAATTTGGACATCGGTTTTATAATACGATACCACAGTTTGTCGCTTCTTTTTAAGATGGCCCCACTTTAGAGATTTTTTTAGACAAAGGCTTCCTCGTTATTGGGAGAGTTAAACTATTTTCTTTTTTCATCTTGGAAGATTTATGTACAAATAAAACAACATACAAAGGCTTGTCACAAAGTTTGTGTGGGTGTTTGGAACAACAATATTAAGGCATTAGGGACTCTCATTTCTATGTTAGAATTGAATGTCACATAAGGCCAGATTCCTCTCATGGGCGAGCGAGAAGGGGGCGAAACGGCTTAAAACCAGGAGTGGGACGGGCCACATCATTAGTACCTCAGTACAACATCATTTAAAACGCACACCTCGTGATCTACAAGTAGATTAAATGTAAATATGTATCATTATTTTATCACTAATTGTAGCTAATAAATAGAGACTGTTAACGACACTGAGTTTGAGTGATGAGCTAACAAGTAAAAACAATTTAATATAAGTGTTGAATGAGAAATCACGCATTCTGAATTAAAAATATTTCTATACAAAGAATTTGGGGATCTAGAGGTGAATACACGTCCAATTTTATTGAGACAATTGCATTGCATCCGCTTAAGTGAAAAAGGCCTTTCAATACACCGTATTCCTCATTTCGTTCAGACTTCCTACTAAGTAGTACCATCTTTCTCTTTAGTCAGCCGCTGACTGTTTTTGGCAATTCAAACATTTTGGTACAATCTTTCCGTATATTTAAGGATAAAATCAGTGTCGCAGTCTCGCGGTATCTCATGTCGCATAATGCCCCCTAATGTCGCAGTGAAGTGGTATAATGCGAAGACTTTTCTCAAAGCTAAGAGTATCTACTGTGTGGCGAGCTAAAAGTTGTTCAGACGCCTTACCAAAGCCGTAGCATTATCGTGGCATTCGGTATAATCCCTTATGAAAAGGTTTTAAGAAGTAGGCGAAAAAAGTATCCTAATCCCTTCAAACTCCCTACTCCCCCTCCCCGGATCCACTAAAAGTTTTGAGGAACATAATGTTGGGGCGAGGCACTTGAGAGGCAGGGAGTTTGAACTGAGCTTATGAGGGACAGGTTTTTTATGCAATTGATTCAACTCAATGCGGACCCTCCAACAATTTTAAGTACTTAATTATTCTTTACCTTAATAAATGTGTACGTGACAAGTTTGAAAAGTTTTGCAATAAAGTAGCTGTAGTAGTTGGCGTGTTTTAAGTATGTGTGCTTTATCTTGAAGAATGACACCAAAACGTTTATAACACTGTAGCAAAAATTTCTCATAGTTATAAATTCCCACTGGGGCCCCTCACTCCCAAATGCCCCAGGCTATGGGAGGATGCGAGCCCGGAGGCGAAAAGGAGTGGGAGCTCAAAATAGAAAAACACAAGTCATCGCTGCGGGGAGGAGGGAGGGGCGCCAAGCGAAAGACGAATGCGATAAGAGCAACCAATTTATACCAAACGAGTAAATCATTTGCATAATAGAACTCTCCCATGGGCTTACAGATGCACAGGGGTTTTACAAGTTGGATTCTAGCGAACTAGGGGGGCGTTTGTGGGTGATGGACCCAATGAGAATAGTTATAAATTCCGACTAGGGCCTATCACTCCCAAAAGCCCCAGGCTAGGATAAGTTGTGGCAAGAAGCGAGCCCTACGGCGACCACCTCCGGATAGCTCTTTACATTAAAAACTCACCGTAGAAATGCTGTAAAAATAAGGAGAAAGTATAACTCTCCCCAAAGCTCAAAAGAAGAAACTTGTTAGACGTTATAGAATGAAAATCCGGTGAAACGATAAAGCAGTGAGTCATGTGAGTAAGAGTAGATAGCTGACACTATACATGGACAAAACCCATTTACTCTAGGCATAATTAGACTATGCTAAAAGAGTTACCACATGTTGGCGATGTTATAACAACTATAAGCTTGGAAGGATGTTAACCTGCTGAGGGAAAACAGACGTAAGCCCCTGAGTTCATTGCAAGTCTTAACGAGGAAACATCTTGAGAAGAGGATCGGCGGATCGGGATCTAATTTTATCCGTCACATTTCTGTTATCATTGCATGCAAATAGCTGACAACCAGGTTTTCTTTCTAGTGCTGGTCCAGTCCGAAGACTAGCTATATAGTTCTGTTCCGCATTCCCCAGAAAAAGCAAAAGCAAATTACAAAAAGCAAATTAAGCAAAAAAAGCAAATTACAAAAGCAAATTACAGCAAAAGCTACTAGAAAATCCTTGTCGTGTTTCTCCGGTCGTATCTATCCAGGGCCTTATAGAAGAGTTTATTTTAGACCCGACAGTTCGATCTATATGTTTTTGGTTTCTCAAGTGGAATATTACAGTATCAGAAAATTTAAAAAGAAAAGTTCGAAATCTTAGTCCCCGAACCATGTTGAGAAAAGAATGTACCTTTTTTTCGCGCCTAAAACGTCAGTTCCGATCCCCCGAAACTGAAGAACACGAATCTATTTCATCCTCTAAATTATATCTTCCTTTGTTGTTGACGTACTAATGAGCATATTGTTCAATAACACCACAAACATTTTCTGACCCGTATTTTGTCGTAAAAGCCTAATTCAATAAAGGTTGCTTTGGCAATTGGTCATTGGCAATTGGACATTGGGCATTTGGGCATACGGAACACAATGCAATGCTTTGCTTGAGTGACCGCAAACAATAGCTTCCCAATGCCCAATTGCCCAATGCCCAAGGCAACCTTTGTTGAATTAGGTAGTTGCTTTGGGCATTGGGCAATTGGGCATTGGGAAGCTATTGTTTGCGGTCACTCAAGCAAAGCATTGCATTGTGTTCCGTATGCCCAAATGCCCAATGACCAATTGCCAATGACCAATTGCCAAAGCAACCTTTATTGAATTGTATTGTGGGTTTCACTGTAACGAATATTTTGCGGAAATCAGTTATATTTCTGATCCAATCAGAATTCTAGGAAAGATGCCAGGCCAGGATGCCAGGATAAATACACAAGGGACCTTAGTTAAGGAACCACTACATTGAGTCATTGTCTACAACAAGAACGTCACAAAACCAAAGATTTAACATTTCTATGTGCAAAATTACCGTTTGCTCCAAAACAACAACGTGAAATGACTGAATTTAAGTTTTTACGGAGACAGTAAGCTTACGAAATCTTCCTTTCTTTCTCCAAACTTGTGCCCCACCCTAAGAATTCAGCGTCTGGATAGTAAAGCCATTTTAGCACATTATACGAAGAGAAATCGCGAAGTAGTTTCAAGAAAGTGAATTTGTGTTGAGGTTTTCCTTGGCGTTTTGCACCTTCTGACGCGGTTGGTTTTGCCGTTGTGGTTGTTTAAGGTCTCCATTTGCGGCCTTAAGTTGGCTTTCTAGAACCTACCCTCGAAATCTCATTGGATTGGCAATTGAAACGAAAGTATGCGAATTAATTTTAACGCGTAATGCTGTAAATTACTGTCACGGCAAGCAGGTGTCGGGCAGGTGACCAGCCAATAGAAAAATAATGATATTTTTCCTGCACGTGCTTAACTACAGGTTAATTTATGATACACATAAATTAGCATTCGATCTTGGCATTATGTATATCTTCTTCTTTTCGCCACGAAAGCTTTTTCTAAACCTGCAAACTAGGATATTTGAGTTCGTTTTGGACAATGAGCCTTATTGTGTGGTTAACTCAGTCTTTCCTTCTCTCGGTGGCTACATTCTTCTTGCTTGGAGAGGAATTCGTTTTGGACCTTCAGGGAGATCTCCCTTGCCTCAAAGCCATTCCAGCAGCCAGCCAAAACAAGCAGTACTCCAGCGAGAGCTGTGACAGTAATTTTAAATGTTTTAGGATGAACAAGTCTGGAAATTGGCAACTTCCATTTGGAGTGCTATCAGTTTTTCAGATCAGTTCCTTTATTGTGGTGTATGGTCTTAAAGCCCGCAGAAAATCTCCTAGTCATTTGCCGTTTGTTTTTTGTGTTACCTGCTGCGCTCTGACAACAACTCTTTTGTTAACGAAGCTCGCCGCTCAATTGTCGCCACAACATTCAGCGCATGGAACAACAGCAAGCGGTGGTTATGGGTCTAAGCTGTTTACTTTCGCTAGAAATGCACTTGTAACCGCTTTTGTGGCTGCTTTCCAATGGATATCCCCGATTTTTGTTTATTCTTGCCATTCGGAATCTAGCAGCGAGGAGGGAAGTACTTTGCTGAAACGGGAATCTCGAGATGGCTTGTATTACTGCTCAACTGAACTGAACAGCCAAGCTCTCGAACGAGGAGGTGCAACAATCTCTCATGCTATTGTCTTTTTAATAGTAGCTTACTTTATTTCAAGTAGCTACACGCTTTATCTTCTTCTAGCTCACGACGGGTGCGATAAGCAAATATTGAAGCCGGTGAACAACAATACTCAACCATATGATACGTCTGGAGTTCGAGGGTGCGATAATTTGGAAGTGGGAGATGTAGGTGAGGGGAATAGGATGGACGCAAGAAGCAAAAAATGTACACCGCGCAACGGTCTAGTAAACAAGAAGGAAATGATTGTGGCTTTCATGGAACAAGAAAGTGATGAAGAATCGTTTGTGTTTGGTTGGCGATTGTGAGGACAGTTGATGTTAGCTGCTCACTGGCCTTAATACTATGTACAAAAATTATTGTCGCAAAAGGAAAACATTCAGATGCGAGATGAGTAAGCCACAAGCCAGGACAGTAATCTAGCCTTGTAGTTTGATCTCTCGTCCGATGTAAATAGCCTCTTTTACTTGTCGCCCTTAGTTCCAAGGCTCTTTATGTAGGACGGTGGTATTGTTCTATTATATGGTGTGGCTGGTTTTGTCCAGATGTTCTCGGTCTCTGGATGTGTAATTTCATGTAATTTAGGCAAAGCTCCGAGCAAGCACAACCAGAAGTTACATTGCTTAGTGATTGCTGGGACAAAATGCGTGGGCTCGGCAATCTTGTCACCACAAACGAGCTGTCTTCTATTTTCACCCGCTGCTCAAGAGGTTCACGGGCTCCGAGGACGAGAATTTCAACTCAAAATGTACACTCCCCGCCACCTCCCAAACTTAAAGACAGTATCGATAACGATAATTAAAAATTACATCTCTACACTGACATCTTGTTTGGCAAATAAACTCTTTATCCTTTGCACAACACATTCTTAACAAAACAGACCAAACTGGAGAAACATATCACTATTTCTCTCAAAGCTGAAAATTAGATAGCCAAAGAGAACAGCTGGCTGACAACGGACAATTATATTCTATCCTGATACTAATGGTACTTAAATTAGGATACACCATGAATATTCGGCAACGCTCTAACAATGCAATGAAAATCTTGATTCAGTACTGATTTGAAGTCAATTGTCGGCGACCGCTCGACTCAGGCCTCTGACACCAGCAAAGCCGCATTGCAGCACGGGAAAGCAATGACGTAAATCTCCAACGATGTCAAATATGACAGTAAAACGTTACTCCAAGACGGCGAAGGGCCATGTTCCCGTATACTGGTAATGAAATCTTTGTCCTCCTTAGTCTCCTATTTTGTAACTGAAGGACACTTCCTTGCTATTTACATAAAGCCAAATTGGCTCCGAAAAAAAAAATTCTTCCGGTATCACAACTACATTTCCCAGGGTTACAGAATTTCTCAATTTAAAATTGGTGCACGAATCACCCATGAGACTCTTTTAACAATACTCCTTGGTTCCTCTCTCAGTTCTCGTCGGTGGAGAAGAGATAATCGCATTTTTCTATACAAGTTTGAATAAAAAGAATGAAGTACATTTGACTAGACATCTCCAAACGGGTGAAATCCGGCCGAATGATCGTAGGGAACAAAACCAAAGACAAGTTTCTTGACTCCATGAGATTTTCTTTTGAATATTCCGTGACACTGAAATAAAACACAAGCAAAAATAACGAATCAATCCATTCTAACAATCTCCTAACTGCCAAAAATGTCCTTTCCCATAAAACGTTACTTTGCCCAAAAATTTTTTGGCAGGGCCACTGTTGCTTTTTCTTGGCAAAAAAAAGAACAAAGTTATCGTTTGTCGCTACTATCGGCGTTTATCAGTAAAAGAAATATAAAGTTTAAGGAGTCCCTCCATTTCAGAAAGATCCTCGCGTAACAGCATTTTTAACAAGACTAAGCTCTTTATCATTCTTACTTCAACTTAAAGTATTCCTTAGTAACTTACCGATTAAGGTGAAACATGACGCGCTTGAAAACGGCCAAGTTGTGCGGTGGAATATTGTGAAGAATTTGCTTCAGTCGAGCTAAACGGTCGTTGGCATCGACATGAACTGAAAAGCAAGAAACAAAATGATACTGCTGTTTCAAATCGTAAAGAAAAACACCAGACGGAGTAAGCTAATCCATCGGATATGGAGACAAAACCTCGGAGCAAAAACAAGAAACAAGGCATGATACTTAGTCTAGCACTTGGGCCGTCCGAAAACCATTGTAATGGGAAAATGGGATGTTACGATCGGAAGCCAAACGAAACAGTTCAACGTGATGAACAGTGAGGTTTTACTTTTTCTAAACCTTTTTTTTAATGGCAATTACCAGGAAGACTAATTTCGGCTAAAAACGGAACATTTCGTGAGAGCCCGGGAACGGGGCGAACTGATAAAAGAAACGTTAAAAGTCAGCTTCAATCGATCCCAGTTGCTTCAAAACCTTACTCCAGCGTGAGCCTAAAGAGCTTTCTACTGATGTATTCGCTTCCCAAAACCGTCTGATACCGGGTTCAAACGAGAACTATTGACCACAAGAATTGACCAGAGACTGTCTTCAAACAGGTGCTTTTATTTGCCTGACGTCACGCGTCACTAACGAGTTGGAACTTTTTAAACCCTTAAGCCCTAACAGCGACGAAAATGAAATTTCTCTTTACATCATCACTACTTGTTCAAGCATTCAAGCGATGAGAATAGAGAAGTGATCACCAAGGATAAGATGTTTTGATATTTAGACAAATTCTCCTGACTAGTTCCACGTGAAATGTATGGAGAACAGTAAGGAGAATATGCACTTCCATGGGGATTTTTACGTTGTAAATTCAAAACTGTGCTGAAATTAGACCTGAGAGCCTCTTGTCGTGCGTAACATGTTCCTATGACATCACTCAAGAGGAAAATATAGAGTGGTCTTGCCAAAGGAAGAATATACCGTCCTCAGCTTTCAGGGCTTTTTCTACAACACAAGGAACGAACTTTTCAAGAACATTTTGCAATATATTTCCACCCTAGCCATCCACAGCCAAACACATTTATAGTCTCAGAATACTAGTAAAGTAATTTTTAACAATAGTGGACCACTGTTTTTTTGGTTTCCTTTGACTGCAATGCTAATTAGCCCCTTAAACAACTCCCGTTTTAACATCACTTCACTAATCGCTGATGTAAGCTGTTAGTTGTCCATAAAAACGTGATCCGCTTAATACTCACTCATGGCTTCATGTAAGGACGTCTGATGCGTATTCGGGATTACAGGTTCTGGAAGATGCTTAAGGAACGACTTGAACGCTCCCGTCACTGCATGCACCCCAACCCCCAGCTCGGCCAACTCAACTCGGGGATCTGGTATAGAGAAAGACATTTCGATTAGGTTTTCTACCTTACAGGAATAATCACAAGAAAAGATACAGACCCGGTCACGGTAAAATCCTATACCACTAGGTTTAATCACATTCTACGGTACACGTGTTCCGAGTTTATACAGTCTGCTACTCACTTTCTTCCACTTTTTGTTCAATGAGTCCAATGTCTGCTTGATTGCCGTTCACTCTGTAAATTCCCTCGACTTGCATTCCTTACGGTGAAAAAAGAAAATAAACATGCCGTTAAAGCGGTTTTCAATTGAGTGTCGAAAGCAATTCACGGTTTGCTTTGGTTTTGCTTTACTTCGCTCTGTGATTGGTTAAAAAATCTCGCGCCACTTTCACGACCAATCACAAGTAAAAGTAAAACTCAAACCAATCGCCACTTGCTCGCACGCGTTTTCCCGCGCTTGGAGCCGGTTACATGTACTTGCTTCGAGTTCTGATTGGTTCATTGGATAATTTGTGTCTGTTGTGATTGGCTGGGGTAATTACTTTGGTTTTGGTTTTACGACACTCATTTGAAAAGCGCTCTACACCTTACACCTCCTTAGAGCACAAAAGCGCTATTTCTCAGACTACGAGCAGTTCCTCCTTCTTGTGAGGGCGAGAAGACATGTCACGCAATCAAATACTGTTTGAATGACGTACCTGAATTCTCCACAAATTCGATGCATTTGTCCACAAAAATGGGAACGAAACATCCCGGTTCGCAGATGGTTTCGAGCGGCTGAGCGAAGTAGGTGAAATTGTTCACTTTTTTCTGTCTGCTTTCGAAAAACTTGTCGATTTTCTCCTTATCCTTCCTCTTCTTTTTCTCCTCCCGTTTCTGTCGTTTCTCGTCCTTCTTTCGTTGCTTTAGAGCTTCACGCTCTTCGCGTGA
The DNA here is from genome assembly GCA_964017195.1 of Siderastrea radians. Taxonomy (NCBI): domain Eukaryota; kingdom Metazoa; phylum Cnidaria; class Anthozoa; order Scleractinia; family Rhizangiidae; genus Siderastrea; species Siderastrea radians. Next base: position 60,585,814 of record OZ024890.1, on the reverse strand, counting down.
AGGCTTCTTTCTGGATGAGGACCACGGCTGCGAAACAAAACAATATAGTCATTTTAAACTCTCAAAGAACTTTTTTGCTATTAAACCGCACTGCAATGCACTAGCACTCTCTCAGAGACTGCAGACAATATGTAAGATGTTATTACAAAAAAATATCTCAGATCGACCACTCTTATGCGAGACAATCTCCTTTACGACAAATGCAACGCAGGCCGCATCATGGTTGAACTGTGTATTTATGCTGGGAAAAGCATGACTTACCGATTTCCTAGGTTTTTGTCCTATAGGCGAACCAGGGTCATCTTCTGTTTCCTACGAAATTCAATCAAAACCAGCAGATAAGAGATTAGGGTAGAACCACGAAGCATACCAAGCGGCTCATTTTCTTCTCACCATTTACCTTTTTTCTAAACATGAGTGATATCTGTAATTTCTACTTCCAATACCAATCATAGTTTCGCCTGTGAACAGGCTCCGCCAGGGGAAATAACATTCGTTTTCTTCGCTCGCCGATTGTTTTCTAGCGTTATATCCGCACCGCGGAGCCTGTTTACAGGCTTATCACAGTTTATCAAGAAAGCCATCAAGCAAAGTTTTCCTGTCTGTAACAGTTGGTTCTAACTTTTTCGTCTGTGGACAAAATCCTAAAGTGTGATGAATCGAATGAAAGCTGTTGAGCAGTACCTTCACGTGACGCTCTTTATTTTCCAGCATTTTTCACTGTAGCCTGAGGAAACAGCCGACGTTTCACGAGGTCGCCACTTGAACCCTCGCAAAACGACGTCTGAGTAACGAGCGCAGAAATTCCATACTGATGACGTTCACTGCCCAGATCTTGATAGTGCTTCTGATTGGTTGGAATTTTCTTTCAAGTTAGTGGCGACCTCGTGAAACGTCGGCTGTTTCCTCAGGCTATTTTCACTGTTGTTTGTGTCCTTTTTTATAAATTTCACTTCGGGAATTTACGATAGAAAAACGTAATCCAGAATTGTTCCTTACCTCCTCTGTGCCAAGATCCGATTCACGACGAGGAATGTCCAAATGATTAGGCTGCAATAAATAGTACAACAAATTAATTTAGAGCTTGAGTGAAACAAAGTGCAGCTGTTAGTGCCTCCGATACCGAAGTAGACAAAAAAATGAACGATTGTAATATTGTCACCCTCCTTGCCGTATATAAATCCGTTACTGTTGTTCAAATTGAGGGAATGAATTACGGCTCTGACCAGAGAGTCTTTGAGCGATTTGTCCCTCTTGTAAGCGACAGTATTAGTGTAAGAGAATGTTTTATTTCTCAGTTTTCAGTGTGAGTATGGCCATAGTGTTCGTCTTGATAAGAAGAATGCTTATCAAAATAGCAAGACCGGTTTTGAAAATCTGAGTGGTTTCAGTTGCTTTGGTGCTCAAGTACTATTTCCATAATCTGTTTATACAGTGAGGTACACTCTCTTTTCAATGCATACATGCTTTTATGACTTGGAAATCTTTAACAAACTAGTTATGGCTTTTTTTCACTTGATATCATTTATCATCTTGTTCTTGGGGAATTCTGTGTTCAAGTGAGGATCATCTAACAACAAAATCCCGTGACATACAATGTAATCCAAAAATCCCCCTTTAAAACATGCGCAATAAGATCTGGGCAACTCTATTGATGACTTCATATACGCACCCTGTGCGGTCCTTTCTGTTTTCCCCTTTCCCAGGTTGATTCGTCTTCTTGGCTGGAGGACATGGTACCACCCTTTCTCGATTCCTTCTTAGCTGGAAGTTAATTAATTACGCAAGTCATTTCATTAAACTGTTAACCAAACAGACCTCCCCGCACCCCTGTCCAAACAAAATATTCACACGCATGTGCTGCCGACGGAAAAGCTTTTCGAAAACCGTTTTCATCACCTCTTTACTGAGTTGATCTACTCCCAGTGAAGAGCCGTTTCTTTGATACAATCTTAGATTATGCTGTTTATCCTGATTACAAAACCTGAACCCATTCCCCCCTCCAAGTCCTAACCAAAAGTTGTTTCTATGCTGCCTCCTTAGATAACACTGTCTTGGATTGGTGCATACTCAACGCAACAACACCCGTATTCTCTCGAGATCTCCTTGAATAACACTGTTTACACTGATTATATCACTTCATCCACCGCACCCACATTCCGACCTCATGTACTTCTCGAGCTTTTGTTTGTTTATTCCTGAGAATACACTATCCCTTGCATACGGTGAAATTTGAATTAACCAATCAGCATTCAATAGGCGGGAAAAACTGTGATGTCCTGACGTCACGCAGATTTTGTGCTTCTCGCTTCGATTTCTGCGTGGACATGCGGTTTTATTTCAGCGTTTTCTTCAAATTAACCGCTTGCCTTACTTAGTTTATTAAAAGTCACCACTGTTTACAATTGTCTGGACTGGATGAGCAACCAGAATAGACTCAAATCTTATCGGTTAGGGAATTGTGTTCTGTTTATCAGATCAGAGATACATCATGAATGTTTGACAAATTTGATCCACGGTCGTTGTATGGTTGCGCTACACAGCTGATGCTTCAAATTGTAAATATGCAAGTTTGTACAATTTTCCACACACCCGGAGATGAACGAAAAGGCCTTTTTGGGATTTGGAGCTTCCTTATGTCATCGTAACAGCAAAAAGCTCGTAGTCAAAAGCCGCAGAAAATTTTCTTTTCTTCTCAAAAGTCAATACTCTAAGGAATGCAGTTGTTCCTCAGAAACCAATTAACAAAAAAATATGATCCTTCTGTTAAGTATAAGCTTATTTATTGGTGTTAGTTGCATTAAGCTATGTAAGCGTCTCTTTCGAAACTTGGGCGGCTTAAATCAGAAAATGGGAATGAAGTTGTTCCTCAGAAACCAATTAACAAATTTACTTGTCTTTCGAAACTTGGGCAAAGTCAACTCAATCTACGCTTCAGTCACTATAAACTCTTGCTTTTGCTTACAAACCGAAAAATACTGGAGTTTCCTCTGTTTTCAGTCGTAGCACCCAGTGCATTTCTTAGAACACTGACAGGACACCACGGTTTTGACCGCCGCTCGTACCGCGGGCGCAGTTACCGTATGCAAGGCTGTGCTGATCGTACAGATATTCACCCTCACCCCAGCCCACACCACCCCTCTCGTCCTCTCACCTGATCTCCGTGAAGAGAACAGCTGTTTCTTGTGTATCTCAGTGGCTACATTAGGAGTGTTAACCTGGTGACTGCGCTGTTGGCTGCGTGAGCGTCTAATACCACTCTTCTTCTTCACTGGGCGTTCTTCAGTACGAGGAAGAGTAGCCTCGTCGCCAGTCCCCTGATCTGAAGTGTCTCCTCTCTTGTCTCGTCCTCCAGTGACCGGTCGACCAAAAGTGTCTGAAAACCAAAGTACAGTAGATCCTTTTTAAACACTTCAGCTTCACTTCATTTTTGGAAGGGAAAGTTCACGCTCGATAAGTTTATCGTGTGGTTCAGTGAGGCCCAAATTGTGGACACACAATGTTGACCACGCATTTGTTTGCTCGTTCGTTCAGTTGCACATTCGTTCGTTCAGTTGGTCGGTCATTCGTTATTCGTTTGTTTAGTTAATTGTTCATTCATTTATTTATTCACCTATCTATAAATTTATCTATTGCATGCTCGTATGCCACATTTTCTTCAGCAGATATCCTCCCTTGTAAAATGCAACACTTCATGACCTAGAACTGCTTGTCAAACCGTAACAAATAAAGCCATACAGGTTTGCCCTTGCAAGAAGAGTAAAAACAGAGCAAAGCACATCTGAATGTTTAAAAATCTTCACCGCTCCTTCATACACAATTAAGCTAAAGTTTGAGGACGGTGAATTCATCTAACACTTACCTCTCCGGGATATTCTCTCAAGTGTGCTGACATCTTCAGCTGAGTGCGCGAGCCTCAGAGATCCTTTTGAATGAACTCTTACATGGGTCTTAGGTTTTTTATCTGATGGAGAGGGCTCCTCGACCACAGCCACAGCGTAAAGAATTTTGGTCTGAGGCTTGTCTGAGATGTTTAATTTGTTTTTCAAAGCATCTTGCACTTGGGCGTACTCTGGGTCACTGACATCCTGCAAGAAAGAAAGCACACAGATCAACCCCCAAAATCAGCAGGCATATTCTCCCCACTAGCCTTAATAATTTTTTATGATATTTGTTGGGAGAATTTGTTTAAACACCAAGAGATTTCGTCTTTGATGATCACTTCCTTCATTCTCATGACTTGTATGTTTGACGATGTAGTGATCTTGCAAGGAGAAGATAGAAATTGGTCACTATTGGGGCTTAAAGGGTCAAAGGCGCTGTTACGCGAGGCAATTTGTCTTTCTGCAACGTGCAACACAACTCGGTTGCGAAAAAAAGTTGCGGTTCAAATTGCGCGAGTAACACACCCTCTTCGCAACCGCTCTCGCAACGGAAACTTGCGTTGCAAGTTACAGGAAAAGTTAAGGAGTCTCTTACTTTTCACAACTTTGCGAGACTCGTTGCAACGTGCAAGATGTATTCCGCAACTTTGTCTCGTAATGTTTAACGTCACCATTGCGTTGCAAGTTGCAGGAAAAATTGCTTTGTGTAACAGCGCCTTGAATGCCACAATGTTCCCACAAAGGCCAGGCAAGTTTTTGTTTTTGGGTTATCGGGAAACCACCCAACACAAAGTGAAAATTGTACACGTAGTTACCCTGGCAAAAACCACACAACACCTCAAAAACTGAAATGCAGCCTAAAAGAATACAAAGAAATTTTGTGGGAAACATTTTGTATTAACTGTTTGTAAAAAGTTTCTTTTTTCAATAGAAATCTGTCGAGTAAATTTCTTTGGCATGAACTTGGTGTAACTTTCCAAACCATTGTCAGTGTCACAGTATCCAAATGTACTCTGTGACCCAACCCCAATTGTAGTTGCTGTTGTTGACTAGTTTTTGCTGGAGAAAAAAAGGCTCAGAGTTATTCCAAAACAATCACATCTATCACGGATTATTATTCAACAAATTTTCACTATGCCCATATATGGTAAGGAAGCCCTCAATATCTGTCATCTGTACATGACGGATATCCTGCGATATACGTAAATGACCATATTTGGAAGTGCACTGCAGGTTTCTTTCATTGCTTGTTTGGCGGGACATTTTGAAAAGCGAGGCAGTTTTAGCAGTGTTCTCCGGAAATTTTAACTCCCTGGAAGAACCTTTCCACGATTAAATGCTCTCAAAAAGTCAACAAGTATTTGCTTCAGCCCACAAAGATATCCAGAGGTTGACTTGGAATTTTCGTAGTGAGAACTCAACCAAGAAAATGGTATTACGAACGAAGCAGCACACTTGCTCACGGAAAGTTGTAAAGTTGAAAAGACTTTAATTCACAGGAAGAGGACTTATTCTCGGTAAGGTAGCAGTATTTTTTACTCTGTCTTCTCATTTCCAAACATGAGTTTGTAAATAAGTCTTTTTTTAAGTGAACGGTAGTAAACTTCGATTTCTTGAAGTTCTGTTTTGATTTTTATTACGTGTTGCTAGCTTTTAGCGTTTTCATCATAGAACCATAGTTTTTTATGAAAATGGTAGTTGATGAGAATTTGTTGAATAATAAAACAATTATCCTGCTCAATCTTGCGGAATATCCCCTGATTTAGCCAACTCGGCCTACGGCCTCGTCGGCTAAGTATCAGGTGATATTCCGCGCGATTTCGCAGGATAATTGTTAATTATTCAACAAAACTGCTCAGCACTGTTAACTTCATGTATGCTACACAAAGCAAGCAGACTCTACCTCTTGTTGAGCCAGCGGTGCCTCTATGTCAGAGCCCGTCCTTTTCAGGTCAGGCACGGACGTATGATGAACGTCCTGCTGTTGCATTACCCACACGTCCTGCTTTGGCAACACCACTTTATTATTAAAGAAATTAATCTTATCCTTGACTCGCAATGAATAAGGATCCTCCACAGAGATGGCGGGTTGTCTAGGCTGGAGATCTGCTACCGCTGCATAGGGGTTCTCTTCCTTATGATCATCAGTCCTGAACGTGTTGTAGCCCTCATCGTCAATGCTCCTCAGCGTGTCCGTCCCTGAGTCAGCCGGAGGAAAATCCTCGCTCAAGTCGTAATTCCTTCTTGGGACTGGAGGCGGGGCTTCACGCGTCATGGGAGGGGTCTCTCGGGCAGATTTTTGTTGCTGAACGAGGTTGGCGTTGGCATAGAGCGTGTTCTCAATCAAGTTCACCTCACTGTCGTTCATGGTTAATTCTTTCGACTTTCGGAAGGAGCGTTTCCTTGAAAGATCCACCTGTGCATAGAGCTCTTCAGTCTTGCTATCCCTCTTCTGCCACACATCCTTGGTGGGCGGGGTGCTTCCAGAGACAGCGCTGCCTCGTTGCAAGCTTACGAACAGAGCATTTGGTGTTGAGGTGGCGTATGGCTGTAACTCATCACTTCCTCTTGAGTTCCTCGCCTGGATTGTGTTCTTTACAGCTTCTACAGAACTGTACGGTGCAATCGGCTTAGCCTTCTCAAACACAGCATAAGGGTTGATTTCGGCTTCATCAATTGTTCCTTCAGACCGCCGGTTGCTCGATTTCGGAGAGACAGGTTGCCTTTCGCTGAGGCTGCGTCTTCGGTTGAATTCGTCCTCGATGCTCGTGGGTTTCTTGCTGGGAGGTTCGGGTAGAGGGTCATGTTTTCTACGGATTTGATTCTGTTGTTGTTTCTGAGACTGCCGCAGTTGCTGTTCATTCAGGAACTTCTGGTAGGCCATTTCGCTGTCTCGTTTCTTCTCCCACACTTGGTTGAAGAATGCAGTAAACGCACCAGCTGAAAAAAGAAGTGAGAAAAAGGCATAAGACCCAGCAGCCTACATGAACGTAAAATGTATGCTATACACGCACTGTAAATGGTTGGAACCCAGGAGTCATATCATAATTCGGTAAATTATGATCGTCCAGGTGAGTGTAGTCCTGAGAAGGACTGTTTGTGGTGACATTGACTGACATTTCGACAACCTGAGCGGAAGTCATCGACTCTGATGATGACTTCCGCTCAGGTTGTCGAAACGTCAGTCAATGTCATCACAAACAGTCCTTCATCACAAACAGTCCGACTTTTTTCGCAACTGCATAAGTTGCGTTAATAACTGCGAGGATCTTCTTTACATTTATTTATACACACACTGTTTGCATTTTACGTGTGATTTCTGTACAGTAAAGCAACACACTTTTGAAATCTCCAGATATTCATGGAAAGTTTTGGAAACATGTGCACGAGTATCTTCGAACAATCTCTGGCCAATTTCCAAAAACATTTTAAATCATCTCTATTTACTATGCATTGTTGGGTGCTTTGAAAATGTTATCTTTTCCCTTGTAATTAAGTAAATACCCCACGTCTTCAAACTCAACACTAAGACAAATTTCACACAGTGCATCTCCGCACACTCAGCGATTTTTTCCTTTATTTTTTTAACCCTTTCACTCCCAGAGTGAGTTGTGGAGACATTTAAGGTGGTTCTAATTTTGAGTCTGTGGATGAAATCCTAAACTGTGACCATTCAAATGAAACCTCTCCAGCAGTACTTTCACATGGTACTAATATATTTACGTGTTTCACAAAGTGAAAGCTTGGATTTACCTTGAATTTTGATTTTAGGCACTCTTGGGAGTAAAAGGGTTAAGACAGAAAACTTGGGGAAAACACACATTGTACATGTATGGCTGCATACATGTACATAAAAAGATCTTGATTTTTACACAATCAGCAATTATCACTGCCAATCAGGAATACAATCTACGTTCCACAAACCTTGATGCTGAAATTGCGAAGAAGTGGTTTGGAATTTTGCAAACAGTTTACTGGCAAGATTGGTACCATCAGCCAGTAGGGACGCAGCTACATGGCTGTGGAACACGACACTGGCCCCGGAAGCACTGCCTGTTACGGCAAGGACCTGAATTGGAACCTGAGGAATGAAACTTGAGAAGCCACTGCAAGAAAATTAAACATCAAACATTACTCAACCAAACAGAGTGCTTTTCAAATGAGTGTCATAAAACCAAAACAAAAGTAATTACTCCAGCCAATCACAACAAACACAAATTACCCAATGAACCAATCAGAACTCGAACCAAATACATGTAACCGGCGCCATGCACGGGAAAACACGTGCTACAAAGACAAAACTGGCTTGTTTTTCCTTCTGATTGGTCGAGAAAATGCATTATCTAAACTGACCAAAAAGCGAAGCAAAGCAAATGCTAGTTACTTTTGACACTGAATAAAAAACCATTCTAAGCCACAAGCAAAATTCAGCTTGCCACGTCATTGCCGCAAATAACAGTCAGTCAGCGTGTGTATGGCCAATCAAAATTTTTTCCTGTGTCTGATACAATCATCGGACATAACTCCTGGACAAATGCTTTTAACAGCAGTCCTTTCAAAATGTTTTGTAGTAATAGGCAACATGATTAGAGTATTAAGCAGCAAGGACTCAGTTTCCCTGCCTGCTAGGAGGCTGGTGGGAAGAAGAGTGTAAAGAAAGCAGCTAGGAAGTTCCAGCCAAATTTAAAATACTTGAAATATGTTTGTATTACCTTAGGGTTCCAAGTGACGCTTTCCTTATTGCTGAGTACACTAAGATGTAGCCATGAAACATTTGGTAATTAAGACTGTAAGCTCCTGCAAAAACAAACAAAAAAAAGATGCCATTATTTGTACAACATATCTAAGTTTACTATATAGACAAGAGTGTTTTAGTGGAAAACAGACTACTCAGAAAGTTCATACCAAACTACACCTGGGACTCGAGTGGTGCATTTTCCATATCCTCAATAGTGAGGATATCGATGACATCATTTCCTGCTTTTACACTTTTGTTTGTGCAAAAATACTCTTGTCTATATAATTAAAAAAAAACCAATTAAAAAAAAACAGACAAAAAACAGTATTTTACTCACTCGCTACGCTCGTTCATAAAACATTGTTTTTACCACTCAAAAATATAATTCATATCTTTGCGCCGCCGTGTAATATCCTCTACGTATTGACGTTAAACAAAACTGAAAATAACAACCAGCCTTTGGAAGTTCTCCAACTAATTTTTGGAAATGCTCAACTTAATGTAAAACATTTTCAGATGTGGAAACCATCAGTAAGTGCAAAAATGTGCACTTGCAGATTACAGTCTCATCTTGTTCTTTACTAATATAATGGCTTAAACCTAAAAATCCTACTAAAGCTAAAAGCAAGTGGCCATCAATAGAGCAGATAAAGTTGCCCAAAAGGGAAAAACTGCAACTTCTATGAAAAGATTTGTTGGATGTACAAAAGATATACCACACAGGGAAACTGTGTCAGGAAAAATATCATTTGCCTCAAGGTTATCAGATACTGCTGATTTTTTTGGGGGGGGGGGAGGGGGGTAGCCTAACAGAATGCTGGGGGGGGCAGCCACATAATGGATAAGCATCCCATTCAGGGGGAGAGCAACCTTATTCCTCCATATAGCACCATCCTAGTGACTCAACAGGTATACACGATGTACATGTGGCGGAAGATTTTACATGTACCAAGTAGTGCATCTCTGAAATGCCTGGTAGCCTGGAACAAAATCAAACTTCAAACAAAAAAAAAAAGAAATTTCATTCCCGGTAACTGGAAATGACTTACGATGGTACGAGGTGAGAGTGATCTGAACTCGTCTCTTGTCAAACCCAAGGTACGTTTCCAAGATGATTGTGTCTGGCCTGGTGGAACTTCGCCAACAATTTTGATGATGAAGCAGTGGACCAAGGATCAGTTCCACAGGATAAGGGTCACCGCACATCGCACACAGCATAATCCTGAAATAATGGAAAAAGAAATCCTGTTATCTACATGTAGAGAGATAAAGGATGAAGTGTGAAGAGATGGTTAAAACTCCCACTGCAGATTCTATTCTTTGGCAAGATTCAACTGAAGGGACAAGGAAAAGAGGAAAACTAACAAGAACAACATCAGGTTTCAAAAATTTTGTTGCTCAGAGCGACAAGTGTGTTTCTATGCCCGGCCTGTCCAATCGAGATGAAATCTGATAATCGATAAAATCGATCGTAATCGATATTAATCAATAGCAATTAATTGATTGATATCGGAAACTGATGAAAATCAAAGATCATAAACGTTGTGAGTATCGGTTTTCATCAATTTTCATCAATTTTCATCGATTATATCGATTGTCATCGGTCGTCGTCTTAATGACTTCAGATACTTTTGCACTGCGTTCAAGTACTTGTACCTAAATTCTTCCCTTCGTAAAAAGAGATCCATAGGATAATTCCTGCTTTTCCTCTAAACTTTTTAAAAAATAAGAGGAACTCGATTGAAAGCGTGTCATGAAAACCGTTTCTTGTCGAAAGTCTCGTTAGTTGAAAGCCGTGATACTCAATAAACCCTCTCTAATCTATATGAACAGACGTGGTTTCGTTGAACGACGTTTCTTTAAAGTACCAATTACTGCATAAAATAACAAGAGATCCTCCTTGCACAGACTAAATTATAGCGCAGAGAAAAATTCACACTCGTGGTAGCCCTTCACTACACCTTCTATTAATATAATATTCATTTTACTCGTGATTTTAAGACAGTGTTATGTCCACGCGTTCCAGGCAAATAACGGATACGTTGAGGGGTTGAATTTCAACGCATCTGCTTACAAGACGTTGTAAAAAATCACAAATTACTTATTTATTAAAACCGATAATAATCAATAAAATCGATACAATCAGGAGGAGGAGAATTGTGAGTATCGATTTTCATCGATTAATAGAATCAATCAATAATAATCGATTAATTTTTATCGATTATATTGATTATATTGATTGCTTCCGATGATCGATTTTCATCGATTGGACAGGCCGGGTTCTATGTCGCATAAAACAAAACTGATTGGGCATCCTCCAAATGGGGCTTTTTACTAGAGATAAAATCCACAGGTTACGAAAGGGATCCCGTTACTGAGTTTGCTCAAAGTAGAGGAACAATCACAGCAAAAAAAAAAGAAAAGTTGGAGCAAAACGAGTTTTATTTATTGACTGTCAAAAGGGAGCCATTTTGAAATGGTGGACTACCATGAGTTGCCAATCAAATGGTATTTTTTATGATCCCTGTCTAGCCTACAGACTATCAAGTAAGAAGCTTTGAATCTGACGGTAACTTCTGCAGAGGTTGTCAAAAGGACAATCTATGTCACCACTGACAGTCCTTTTCAGGACTAAATTCACACAGATAATCATACTCAGCTTACTTTTAACAAGACTCGGGTTCAAACCATTTACTGTGAGAAAGGAAGGGTTCAGCTTTAAACGTGCCACAATAAAGACAGTCATCAAATAAAGTGTTTGTCAAATGACAAGGAAAGAGTAGCAGCTGAGATAGTAATAATTAATATTACATTGTAATAATAATGTGCAACATTTTGCTCACTGCTACGCAACTCACAAAATATCCGCGTGTATTATATGTTAAACCATTGAATAAGATGTATTTGATATGCAATTAAAGAAGGTTTAAATTCATACTTCAAGTCTGGATCACTGTCTTTCAAATCCTCCGTCGACAAATCTGTGCGAGCTTGTTGCTTCAAGTTCTCTACCAGTCCCCTCATTGCATCAACAACTTGGGTTTCATGAATCATCTTCCCAGCAGAGAAGCGAGCCACTGGCAGGTCAATGAATGTGGCATTGTACCTAAATCACAAAACAGTGTTATCGGGACAAAAATACAGATAATAGTACAGTCAATACTCCCTGCAACAGGAACCCTCCAACAGATTTTTTGAAGTTGTAAAGAAATAAACTGTTATGGGAACTTTTCAAGAAAAGTATTTGTCATGCATAAGTCGATCAGGAACTCAAACCAGAAAACTTGTCCATTGTAGAGAGATGTACAATGATCATTAACAGAGGTCTGATAGTAAATGAATCATAATTCATAAAGCCCCTTTCCATATGGGGATCGTCAACATTTTACATTGATGGCTGAAATTTATACCCATTTTTTTCTAATTTAAGTAGTTTGTAGGATTGATGCTTAACCATTTAACCGTTAACCTTCCAAGGATATCAAAGCATTATTAACATGAACAATTTCTACATGAGTAAAATGCCCACTAAAAATAAAAGCCCACAGGAAAGTACTGTATAATAATAAAGTTCCATGGCTTTGATTTAAATGAAATTGATGCCTTAATAATTGGTATTGATATATAATTTTCAATCGAGACAACTTAATTTAAGGGGTAAGCTTGCCAGTGAGTGTGGCTTAACAGCGAATGTTCATCGGAAAAGCAGCCACATTTTTGCAGTTTGTGTTGTAAAATAAATTCATACCTGGAAGATAATTCTTGTCCTTCCTTCCTCAGTTTGTGAATAGTATCATCGTTGTTGGGATTCTTGGCAAGGATTAGGAATGTCGGAGGAGGGACCTGCATTGGGTTTGACTCATCAATACTGTCATATTTGGACTTGACACTCAGTTCATCTAAACAGTCACGAATAAAGTCCAATGACTCAAGAGAGCCATACACACAGAAACAACCTACGAGAATTCAAAGAAGAGGAGATTATAACCACATCGACACATGCATCCAAGTTAAGAGCTGATACAGTAAAATTTATACTGCTTGACATACTTTTTTAATCGTAATAATTCTAGCTTCCATCATCTGCGATTTTACTATTTTTACTATTTTCAGATTCTTAGATATTTTATATGCTTTAATACTAAAATTTATAATGAATTGATACTGCAGGTCCACATCAGCGTCTGGCTGCCCTCTTTAACCTGCACTAACAAATAAAGTATGTCTATGTCTATGTGTCTATGTCTTTGTGTATAAGAGAAATAAAAAAAAAACACATTTTAGAAACAGTTGTCATCAGCATAAGTTTGAAGATACTAAAAGTGGCTGTGGTACAATAAACAGGTAACACAAATTTAAAAATAAAATATGATCCACTTATCAGGGCATGAAATTGCGCCTAATACAGGCACCAATGCGCCTAAATTTTCCGCGTTGGCGACCAAATCCTCAAAATTAGTCGCCAAATTGGCAAGTAGAATTCTTCATCACACCCTGCCTGAAGACCTTGTGAATTCTTGAAAATGTGTGAATCTAAATCCGTGGCAGTGAAGGGCATTAAAGCATGCTAGTTTCAGAAAATCGGCTCTTCTTCCATGAAGAAAATCTGCCACTAGACGCCATCTTGGATTTCAAGTACACTCTTCCTCTTCATGCCCAGTGGCCCCTAAGGCCTCAAGGATTTCAAGTAGTTACATTGTACATGGCCCCTTCTAGTGTCCCTTCTCCATATGTTGAAAAGTGAAAGCACAGTAAGTTACAATGGCCGCCAATTATCACAACGGTGAAGAAAGCATTAACATAGAAAACGAAAATTGATCGCATACGTTTTGTGGGGGTGGGGGGCAATTTTGGGAAACTATCAGAAGAGAAGTCGATTTTTAGGTGTGAATTTTCCTCAATTTGAAAGGAAAGGTCTTCACCATTCTTCGATTTATACTTAATGAAAATGAAGCATAATTTTGATCCAGACATTCACTTTCCTCTGAGGCAATGCTTTGAGAGGATCTACACTATACGAGGGGGTAAGAGTACTGCAGCGTTTTTGCAGCTGTTTGAGAACCGTTTGAATGAAATAAAGCTGACTGTTTTGGTACAATCTTTCTTGATAAAATTCTCTTTGTTAATGTATCAAGTTAAGCTTATTTTTCTTTAATTTGGATGTTTGTAATGCATGCTAGCATCATTAAGGATAAAAACTCGTAATTCCGGAGGGTCTAACTCTTTAAAATAATGCAATAAAACCATTTTTCTTTAATTTTTTTAAAAACTGGTGACTAACTTTTTGGAATCGGTGACCACTTTGAAATATTTAGGTGGCTCCTTGAAAAAAAAGTTAATTTTGTGCGCTGCTTATGTGCCCTGCTAGTTCCACCTGGACATGGTTAACAGGGGTTTCAAGGGTGCAAAGATGTGTTAATTTGATTGAAGAAAACATCTTAGCACAATAACTGATAAACATGAAAAGCAGAATTTTTTGAAACCTTTGAATGAGTTTTTAAAAGCAAGTTCTTCAATTGAAGAACAATCACTTGTGAGTAGGGATCCCCATATGCTTTAAAATAAGAGGCATCAATTTTACAAATTTTTATTCACAATTTAGTAATGTACAGTTTTTGCATCGTAAAAGGTTTGAACCCAGGTTGGACGAACGCGGAATGCGTGATTTTTTGCAACAGATGACGCTACATGTTCTAACACCTGGTTAACTTTTTTCCGAACGGATGATCCAAGCCATTCAACAGATTGCGCAAGTTCTTCGAACCGGATGCTATTTAAGTCAGTGAAATATGATCATCTGGGTGATAGTAGTAAGGACTGTTTTGATGACACAGAGTCATCATGATGATCATACTTCACCGACTTATGAATTTTTGCATTAACGCACAATTCATGAATTAACCCTTTAACCCCCAAGAGCAGACCAGCAAGTAACTTCTCCCTTCAATATCACTACATGTTCAATCATACAGTCAGGTCATGAGAATAAAGGAATTGATCACCAAAGATGAAATGTCTTGATGTTCAAACAAACTCTCCCAACATGCACTATACGAAACATCAAGAGAACAGTAAGGAGAATATACATATCAATATTGGGGTTTAAAGAGTTCATGCTATCCCCACAAAAGAAGGGTTACATGTAATCACCTTGTGAAGTCATGTCTGTTCCATTAAGTGCATATTCTGGAAGATCCACATCACCATCAACCAGCTGATAGTCCAGCTCATACATGCGCCCATCCAGGGCAAATTCCAGTCCATCTGTATCACCATACGAACACTGGGCCTGCATAGAAGAAAGATGTCACTTGATCAGTGCTCATTGAACATGGGACTTTGGACATAGTCTGCAATGTCACACACAGTTAGGTGTAAAGAATACATAATACCCTTAACTAGAGGTCAAAAGTCTCTTAAAACCACCAAGTTCAGAAAAAAAAAAACATGCACATGTGAGGAAATAAGTACAAGAAGGGACAATACTATATACACATTGTTTAATTTTTGAGACTGGAACTAAAAAGTTCAAGAAAGTTGCACACAAATCTTCTCAATAAACATTCCAGAATTTTGGGTTCTGACTGGCAAATAATAAATTATAGAAAGTTAAAAGAAACATGTCAAGACTGTTTTGGATTAGTAAAAAATATGATTTTAACTATGTTGAAAATTAAGTCTTTTGCTACAAACCCGAATTTCACATTCCATTGCTTGAGCAAAGCCTCCACTTCCTAGAATCATCAGATTTAACTGGCTGTCATCACTGTCTAGGGTTTCGCTGCTGTCCATAAACCGAGGCCTGTTGAACAACAGAA
Source organism: Siderastrea radians (assembly GCA_964017195.1). NCBI lineage: Eukaryota > Metazoa > Cnidaria > Anthozoa > Scleractinia > Rhizangiidae > Siderastrea > Siderastrea radians. The sequence continues at coordinate 60,570,374 of OZ024890.1, read as the reverse complement.
AATCATTGCAATTACTTGTTATGGCTTGGGTGGATTTTGATCCTGCCCAATCTCAAATGGAAATTGGCACAAGATAGTTGACCATCTGACCACCCAATGCAAGTACATGTAAATGCAAGCTAATCACACTGTCAGGGCTCATACCCTTTTTCAGAAACAATTTTCCTGGACTTTTTCAGGACTCAGATTTTTCCAGGGCTCCCAAATACACAATAATTGAAGCAATAAATCCTTACGAAATAGAAACACAAAAATAACGCTAGAGAAAATTGTTTTAAACGAAAACATTACTGTACGAGTGAATAGATTCCCAGGACTTTCCAGGACCTGCATTAATTTTCCAGGACATAATAAAATTCCAGGACTTTACAGGATTTCCAGGATCTGTATGAACCCTGCACTGTCTATTGTTTTGTTTAGTATGCACTGAGAAGGCCAACTTGCATCTGCTTGCGAGTCTACTTGGGCCCCATCAATATTAGCAAGTTTTCATTTCCAAACTTTCTTTAACTGGCATTTCATTGACTTTTATTGGTCAGGGTTCACAAAATTCACTGTTCATGGATTGTTTCAAACGGAGTATTGAACATGAGCCTATGGGGACAATGGAGTGTAATTTCAGTCGGGGAGGTGGGGCTGAAAAGCTATAAAGCACCTCCAAAGGAACACTTCAATACACTGAATCATTTAACCCTTTAAGGTGATTCCCTCGAAATGGAAAGAATATTTAAAATTTTCTAAAACTTGGTCCACTTGGTAATTATGTTTAGACAATTTCAAAAATGAAATAAAAAATAGGGGTCACCGTGCTTGTTTTTTTCACAAAATGGATAGCCGTTAATAGCAAATATACGACCCGCAAGGTTCTCCTGACAAACCCTAGTAATCAGAAATGAGAACTATAATTGCTTTAAAAAGTCATTGCTTGTATTGAAATATTGGAGCAGTTCACCATAACAGACATTTATCTTGTATTGTATACTATTTTAGCTGAACAGGAATCAAGATTATGAAATAAATTAAAAAATTTGCCGCGTGCATACGTACCCTGCTGCACCTAAAGATGTGTTCTTTTCGGCATTTAAACAAAAATATCTCAAAGCAGAATTTTTAACTTTTTTTGAAATCGCGATATATTGTACTGGACCGTGTGCCATTTGAATTTATGTCTTAAAAAATGGGGGTCACCGAGCTCGTTTAGGAGAAAACGACCATTTATTTCTCTGAACAGCTCAGCTTTCATAGAAAACCTATAAAATTCCGAAGGTGCGCGCGCTCGTGCACGCGCTAATCACGCAAGAAATGATGCGCAGAAAGGATGCGTAATGCAATTGAATGGAATCACCTTAAGCCCTCATAGTGATCAGCATCAAATTTCTCCTCATCACATCAATGTATTAGAACACAAACAGGTCATGAGAATTAAAGAAATGATCACAAAAGATGAATTGTCTTGAAGTTTTAACAGCTTCTCCCAACTAGTCCTCAATAAAATATATGGAGACAAGTGAGGAGAATTTGTATAATGATGCTGGGGCTTTCTCACTGGTACACTACACCCTGGTTATCAGGTTATCGTTTTAACATATGGGAAACTGGATGCCATATCAAGTGCTGTGACATTCAAAAGTTTTCACTGCAAAGCAAAGTTTTGTCCAAAATATGAAAAAGAATTCAGCAACGATTGCTAGAGACAGAAAATTAAAAATAGAGATTTAAATAAAAACCATTGTTCCACAAGGTGATTGTAACCAACTCTGTGCTACGTGCCGTGTTTTTCGGTATCATCTCATGTGGAAAGTGTGCACGTGGAATAATTGCTAAACGTTCATTTCATTGGAATACAGTTGACTCCCGATAAGTCAAACCTTCAAGGAAATCAAAAAAGGTTCAAGTTATCAGGAGTTCCAGTTATCGGGGGATGGGATTCCTGCTGATACCACTTATCACATGTATTCTCACAGGAAGAACTGACACATTTTGTGTACAAAAACACCAGAAAACTAAAGAAAGTGACATAAAAGACAATTAGACACCTCAAAACTACAATGCTGCTCAATTTTTTGAAAATTGATTGAAAATAAATTCGGTGTTATGGGGTATGTTTTGTCTCATTACACTTTGACAAACGAGGTTCGAGTTATCGAGGGCAAAATTATAAAGGAAATGACCTGAAAGGAATAGGAATTCACTTTGAGTTAGTGGGCAGTTTGAGTTATCAAGGGTTCAAGTAAATGTAAATGTATGAAGTAAATCAAGGGGGAAACCAACTTTGGTTGGAGTTTGCGCGAGCTTCGAGTTACTGAGGGTACGAGTTACCTGAAGTCAACTGTACTGGCTTAAACAGTTGACTCCTCTACATTTTAAACAATCGATCATTTCTGTTTTACTGCCCTTGGGCTATCAGCAGGATAGTGAAGATACCAGAACCTGAAAATCATAATTAAATTGAATTTGCAATTTCTGTAGATAGCATGAGCTAATACTAGAGAAAATATTGCTCATCAAAGTAACATATAAATTCAGCTGAAATCTGCTCAAGCTTAGTACTTTTCCAAAAAATTAAACTTTTGCGGAATCATAAACATCAAATTGTTTTAAGTTTTTTTCAACATTAGAAAATTTCCTGCTATAGTGCTAAAATGAAGAGAAAAAGATTGCATGCAAAAATTTCAATGAAGTAATCTTTTGTTTGCAGAAAAAGACAGCTGCAGATATCACAGCCTTCAGAATTTATACAATGATTCCTTCATCTTTGTTCAGTTGTTTCTGACAAAACATGGTAATAACTGCCATAAATTGTAATGAATTCTGTAAACTTTTATCTTCGTACTAAAACAGGGAAAGTATCTAATGAATTTAAATAAATTTATGAAAATGCTTCCCATGTGCAGTAGCTTAAAAACTTATAATATCAGGATTTTCCTGCCATACTTGATCATAATATCAAGGTGTTATACTTTATGAACTGTAAATAAAGTACTAAGAGTAAAATAAAAGATTTGTAGGTCTAAAAGCCAAAAGACAATTTATTGCAATCCAGTGGAAAAATGCAAATTAAACGGAAGAAATTATTCACTTGTCTGTCTGTTTGACATCCTTCAACCTCTACCAACAGTTAAAAGTTGAAATTAACTGTCTGATTGTAAGCTGCAGGTCTGGAATGAGTACATATCCTGCTAACAAAGCAGTATCAAGGGAGAAGCATGATTTAAAATTAACTTTTACTTCCAAAAGAGCCCAAAATTGAGGTAAAAGAGAGGCAACTAGCCATCACTTACTTTGAAAGCTAGACAGATGTTCTGCATGGAAAATCTCGAAAAAGAAAAATATGTACATTTATTATATGGCAAGCAATTCTTCGGTCTAAATTGAGTGTTCTGATTGGTTAGTCTTCGGTCGGGATTTTACAGTACGGACCATTACCATGGAAACGGTCCTTTTTGGATTTTTTTTTTTTCGTGCTAACGCACAGCAATATTCAAACTGTGAAAACGCAAGAAGATAAAAAAGAAAAGGTTTGGAGCAGGTACAAAACAAATGAACGAGGTAAACACGTCTGCTTAGAAAAAGCGCTCTTCACGTAAGTTTACCGACTGGCCATGGGCCGACGTTCTTCAGTGACTGTGTGTGTTTATTGTTTTTTTTTTTTTGTACGGCTATAGACTGTAAGCTGTAAAGACCTGAGTAAATCGGCCAAGACTTAAACAACAATTATTAAAATTCAGCATTAACAAAAGAGTACGTTTCTCACAAGAAAACCTCACGGCGAAAAAAAATGAAAACTGCAAAACAACTAGGAAACGGCTTTCACCGGCAACTATAAGCTTAAATCGAAAGCAAACGATCACGTTCTTGTCTAGTTTAATATTCGCCATCGCTTCAGTCAGCGCTTTCCACAAGAACAAATTAAAGCTACACGTACATGCATTAAACTAACAGTGTACCTTGATTCCTCAGCGAGATTTTTGCTCTTGTAGTGCACATCCTTGAAAATAATTTTAGCGTGTTCACAAGTCCGCTCTTGCTGTAGCTTGCGCTAAAAACAACTTTGTTAGGTGCGACAAAAATTTGCTCTCAGCATCCACAAAGTTCTCTTTAAAGCCACTGAAGCAAACAACTTGCAGTATTTGATGGAGAGATAATTTCCAGTGTCTTTTTTTAGGTTCGAGTGTTCCTTTGTTCACAACGACTAACACGCTGCCACAATTTCCAGAGTTTGAGAAGCACGTGTGTGAGCAGGTTTTATCGCGGCCTTTTCATTATTCTTCTTTTTCCCGAATTGTCTCTGCCCATAACGAAGAAATATTTTCAAATAAAACTTTCTTGTGTTGTACAGGACGACGAAAAACTGACACATATAATAGAAGCAGAGCAGTTTTCATTCAAGAGCCACGCAAGTTTCTGCCGATCGACAGCAACGATCATCAAACTGATTCGAAAGCCTGTTGAAATCGCTGGCTTCTTTCCTTGACACCGCGCCGGAAGTTGACTTGAATGAACTACCGGAAGTGTTGTTTCGTACGAAAAATGATGCCATATAATAAACCACTTACTAACTTCACTTGCTCGGGACCGTACTGGGGAATATTGGCCCTCGGACGCTTTTGTACGGACCTCGCTGCGCTCAGTCCGTACTGCCGCGACCTCGGGCCAATATTCCCCAGTACGGCCCTCGCGTTCAGTTAGTAAGAGGTTAATAATTTTTGCCCGTCAAAGCAACCCTTTGAACCCAACACAAGTGTGAAAAAAGAATAGAAAACAAAACAATTCTTCTTTGGATTCTTTCACTGAAATGTACTGTCAAAACGTTTGCAAATATTTTGAAATGCGAGCCAGCAAGTATAATAAAAGACTGGACATGTCTGTGTACTTTAAAGAAAATTTCAATCACGAAGAGAACGTTTAACTTGCATAAAATTATAGAGATCCGCGGAGCGAAGAAAATACTTCAAAATGTCAAGCTGAAATAAAACGAACTAGCAAAGCTTTAACACCTTACTTTAGGCACAGATTATAGCATGTGTTGAGTTTACTGTACCACCCCGAGAGAAATTCCAAAAGCGACCGAGTGGAAATTGGTAATTGAGTTAAAATTACCACGGTCGTAAGTTACAATCGCGTTACAAAAGAATAAAATTCGAATGGTGATAGATAAGCTTACCTGTAGGTGGTTGTGGCCACAACCTCTTGCATGAGGCGATCTCGACACCTCTCCGCTCCACTCAAACATCGCGTTGGACTGTATAACAACGCGATGTGATTTATAAGGCCAATTTCTCGATCACTGTCGAGTTTGTCGAGTCGTTTGTACCGATCGTCTTCGCTGAGAGCGTCTTTGATCAACCGCATGTCCTCTTGAGAGATCGAGGGGCGCGTATTAGGTTCCAGTTTTGAAAACAACCCTGCTGATTCAAATAATAATTCCTGAAAATCGGCTTTGGCTTTTTCAGTAATGTCACGACGGTAGGTGTCGAAGATCTTTGTTTTGTCTGCGTCGGTCAGGTACTGAAAACTTTCTTCGTTTTGAAGCAAAACAGCCGCATCGACCCACATCGTACCCGGTCTAATCTGCGGAGTCAACTCCAAAAGTTTCCTGAATTCGTTTTGCATTCGAAGGCGTTTCTCTTCGGCTTTTAACTTCACGGCATGACTTTGGAAGACTTGTTCTGCCTGCGGTAAAGATAGAACGTCGAAAGGAACACGTGGATCGTCCGTGAGCAAATGATCGCTTTCATTCCACGCCGTTTCCTCGGGCAAAACAATCATCCATTTTAAAAACTCCTTGTGGTTTCGAATCGCTTTTTGACAATTTTGCCAGTTCCAGTGACACAAGTCCATCGACGATGCAGTCGGCATAAGTTCGTCCAAAGCCCTGGGAAGCCTAGACAAGTAACCATTCAACTTTCTCTCTTCAAACTCCTTTCTAAGTTTTCGAATGTGCTTGTTGAAGAGTCTCTTGCACGCTTCGAGCCCGCAAAGATCGCGGTGAATTTGAAATTCCCTTTCGTTTTCGACCAACTTTTTCGTGTTTTTCCACATCGCACGAAAATCAGTTACTGTCCTATCTATGAGCCTTTGAAAATCCTGTACAGCTCTGGCTAATATATCTCTCTGAGTTCTCTGTGCCTCCGCAAAAGGGATCACTTTAGAACGCACCCTTCCACGATCGATGAGTTGAGCCAAGGCTAAAAACGCCAGGTCGACATTTACATTCTCGTGTGAGGATGTCTCGATGATAGGAACGTTCAACTTTTTCGACTGAGCAAAACGATGAACTTCTTGCAGTAAATTAAGCTGTGTATCGTCACATTTCGTCGCTACAACAACAAAAGGTTTTTTACTCTTCTGCACGTAAGTGAGAATCGATGACAGCAACCGCTCTTGTTGTTCTTCGAGCCGTTTCGACTGAGTCGCTTCGGCATCGTAAACGACTAGAAACCCGTCGATAGTAATTTTTCCCCCAGGTAGACAGACTTGCTCGTAATCATTCTGCAAAGCAACTTGATCTCGGCTAATATACATCAGCTTTTCGGGAGAGGAAAGTTTTGAAATCGCGCATCGTTTTGGGTAGGGTGCAATTCCACCTCGAGATAAAGGCATAAGAGTTGCATCGTCAATAAGTTCTGTCTGCTCGATCACATGGATTACAAATTCACTACCATCATCTGCTGTCTTCGTAGCATAACCCCAATACAAGAAATGATCGTTATTCAACACTCTGCCGCCAAAATCAGACGAACTGAACACAGAGGAGTGTTCGGTAATATATTCGTCGGCCAACGGTCGCACAAACCGATTACACAAGCACGACTTCCCCACGCCATAAAATGCTTGTTCTCTATCCAATCCAGACAAACCAACAACAGCAACGTTTACGCTACGTGGTTCGTTCGCTTTCTTGGACATAACGAGGCTTGGAAGCCGGAGCGAGAAGCTTGCTTTTCGCGTCTCCGTTATTACCAAACAATGGCCGCCATTTTCAATTTTTTGTTTGAGAGTCGGTGATCACGTGACCGATGCTGTAATACGAAGCCCGTTGCAAAAATATAAGTGAGGTAACAGGGTTCAAATTTCTCTCTGATAAGCCGAAAATAGCCTCGAGCTATGAGTCACCCATTCAAGGATGAAAACCGCCAACTTACTCCGCAAAGATAAATTCTGACAAAACATGCACTTTGAAATCAAAGAACCGGTTTATTCCAACCGGAAGTTTACAAAAACGTGCGGCATGTAGTGTTGGGGTGGGGAGCCGAAAAACCGGAACCTAGCATTATTCTCGTAAACCACGCGATTTTTCGGCACTAGAAAAAAAAATTGAAAGCGCATTTCAATATTGATCTTCTACCAACCCTAGCTGCTCTGTTTGGTTTAAAAGAGGAAAAAATTGAGAATGTAAATTTTCAAGGATTACTTCGCAACCGATTTCGCCTGTTTTTTGGTGGTAAGGCGATGAAGGACTGCTGTGAGATATTTCTGACCGGGGAATGTAATGCTTTCTTGCAAACTTCGTTTGTTTCTTTGTTGTGGCAGTCCGTAAACCGACGTGCCTGTACTTGCAGGCAAAGGATTTTAGTGTTGCTTGTTCCTGTATACTTTCATATGCATGTACAAAGTGGGAATGGACTTTCGAAAGGATATTTCACAGCATATTTTTTCCTAATACATGTGAAACAAGTCTAGAGGCCTCGAGGTGAGAAATATTACATCATCTAAGAATCTTACATACACACCGGAAAATGTGTGCCCCCCTATGTGTCTAGTACCATATTATACTCTCGAAAACGTCACATTTCGAGGAATTATACTGGTTTAATGATCTCATTATTATGAAGCTGTCGCTTTATCGCTGTGTTGCCATTAAAACGTAGACCTCACTACAGTAACAGGCAATTCATGTCTAATTAGTAGAATCATTCATTCCTGCAAGCGTTCCAATTCATTATCGGTGATTTGTTTCAACGATCAAATCAACAATTCAATATCCGATTGTAAACTCAATATATCCATGGTCTGATACAACTAGCAAGGATAAAAATATAACAATGTTGATTTGACATTAATGATAGTTCATCCTTAATCGGTCGGAAATAAACAGCAAACTGTTGTTTTACTTTTTCAGATCTGACCTATCTCAGCTATAATAATAACAGTAGCTGGAAAAGTGCCATTTTTGAAAAATTTTAGAGTGGTTTCTGACGGATATTGTTATTAATAGGGCTGTGTGACGTATGCTTCGATAGAGCTTTGAGGACTAGTTGTAGCTTATAGCAAGCACTGACTCACTGACGCACAGGGGACGAATATGGACACGTTTTTATTGAAATCCGTTTTCACACGAAAATAAATCCTTCCGCGATACTAGCGCAAACAAAAATGCGATAGCTACCCTTAATTTATCCGTCACGTGGTACACAGGCTGACTTACAGCTACTAAAGGTCTTCTTTTCTCTAATGGCCAAACGCAAAGGGTCGGAGGGGAAAGTGGCTCGGATCGTGCAGGCTACTTGCGTTCCTTCTTTTTCTTCCTTCTCATTTCCTTTTCGAGGGATTTTGCAAGTTTTGTAATTCTATCAGCTATTGGTACGTGATTTCCTCGAACGTCCAGAAAACGGAACCGGCAAAAATCTTACCAGCCTCAAACTAGCAAAAACTATAAAGACGTTATGGTAATTTATGGTAACCTCAGATGGGTCCCTCCCATGCATAAGCGGAATTTCTTAAGCAGACATTTTTAAAACGTTATGTCTTTAGTAAAGGGTGACGATTGTGCTATTTCTAAATTCCCTTCTTCGTAGCATATAGCATGTCTCCTGAGTGCGGGCCAGCACAATACGTACTGTATTTAGTGAAATAAAATTGCTGTTGTTACAGTGCAAGTCAATGAATTCTGAATTGGAGCATGTTTGCCTTTCGGACCCTTTTTCCTGCTCGGTTCATAATTTTTTAAACTCATTACTTCACTTAAAATAGTATTCTTAGATTGTTCCTTTCAGCGCTTTTAGTTTACTTTTATGATTCAAGAAGATACGTTTTTACGCAACATTTCCGGAACCTTCCGTTTCGACACAGTTAACATTTTCAGTAACCTTGATCATACGCATAAAATATCATCAACTCACATGTTAATTTTTGAATATGAAATATGAAATATTCTTATTCTTATACAATATATTATAATATTGAACCAACGTCAACTGAAAACTGTCAACGCAGGGATGGATAAAGTTCTAGAAATCTGAAAAGGATGGTTGAAAATGAGCAAGCAAAGTTTCATAACGTTCGTAGATGGACTAGCCGGACCAAATTTTGCCATATTACTTAGCAATCAGTTCTCAAAATGCTGCTGTCGCTTCTGTATGTAGCCTTGCGTTTAGATTACTGAAGACCGACAGTTTTATGCCTTTAGTGCCTTCTTATTTTTTCAAGTTTTCAGACTGGTGAAAGTGATGTCATGATGAAAGTATTGCAGACTTAACTGGCCTACACGAAAAATAATTCCTGACTTGAAAGGGAAGCTTTTCCAGAAAAAGGAATGACGAATTCCAGCGATAGATCACTGCACTGCCATTCCATACCACAAAACTTTCCTTCCACACTAAAGCAGCTTAGAAAGCTAGAAGAAAATGAAAACTTAGGGAAATGTTTTCCACAAACAAAGACACTTGCTTCAACTGATAATATAAGCTCGCTTGTCTCATCTCTATAAATAGAATACTTCAGCGTTTCAGGATGTTTCAAGATGAATATGTAATTAAACGTTAACATTAATCATTACATTATGATATCCATGGCATGAGAGGAAAAATACTAATAGCAAAAGTATCCGGATAGTGTGCAGGTCGGGCTGAGGCTGCGATAAGTAAATATTGTCGTGGTGAACTGTTTCTGAACTTGTAACATGAAGCGACTGGTAGTTTAACATCTACGCCTTGGATTTAGAAGCGATTGCAAGCCCGCCGCCGATTTATCCCCCACCCTTACTCTCAACTTAACATTTTTTCAGGGACCCTAACGACTTGCTATAATTACTAATTTACACATCTGCAATTTACACATCTATCCACCGCCACGTAGCTAGAGATTGAAACAAGGTAGACGTATCCGCAAAAGGCGTCGCAAAGGGAGATAAAAAAATCTTGGAAGTTCAGCCGCGGAATGCAACTAAGCAAGGTCCTATATTGATAATTTCCAGAATATCAAGAGAAGTATTTAACATTTCAAATTTTAATTAGAAATTGGCGCGACTCTGAACTGGCATGAGTTTCTGTTACTGTCAGGCTCAGTTTCTTTCCACCGATTACCGCGCAATTTTACCAGGCCCGAATATGGATTTTGGTGAGTATTTTAACATCGAATAATAACAATAATGCTGATGAAAAGATGTCTTAGCCGTCCTTGTAAAAAGATGAAAGGACTGAAAACGTGACATGTTAAATTCTGCATTTTATAGAGAACTGTCGAAATTTCTAGTTCAGCTTAGTTTGAACTTCAATATCAGCTGAATGTTATCTCGACTCAACTAAATACATCAGATTTTTCTGGCGCTCCCACGGAAAATAAGACAGTTCGTCGTTGTCCAGCCTAGATAAAGTCGCCAGATGTTTCTGAAAATAAATTAACAATTCGTCGTTGTCCTCGGAAAATTTGACCTGCTGCTCCTAGTTAATCTCAGTTTTCATTTTATTCATTTTTGTCTCATTTTGTTATTTAATTTTCTCACTATATTACCTGAAACAAGCATAGGTGGTCGAAGGCGGTGAATGAAGCTGTTGTTGGTGTATCTGGCGATATCGAAATTCACGAAAAGTCCGTGAATTAAGGCAGCTTTGAGCCGGGGCACAAACAATAGTTTTTTCATCCGCCTCTCTATTACAGCTGCTGTATTTTCGGGGCTTAAGACTTAGGTTATGTTCACACTAAATCAGCTAGATTTCTCAGAGGGTAAAGAAAACTAACAGTATAGTGTGAACATAAGCCGGCGGCACATTAAACTCAGGAACGCGGAGTTGTTGACGCCATACTATTGGGTTTTGTACGTCTACCCTGGGTAACTCCGGGAAAGACTTCGTATGCCGTTGCGATCCTGGGGTCCGTTTCTCGAAACTCCCGATAACTTTCCGGGCCCGAAAACTATTTTAGATGCACAATATTCTCGAATAGCCTTACAATTTTTATTGATTTTGAACGCTAAATTTTAAGCTTTATAATTTCATGAAGTATATCGCTAAGTTTGCGCCAATAATTACCATTAGCTGACAAATAAATGAGCTCCAAAAAATACTTAGATTTCTTATGACGGGACAAAAAACTAACGGTACGGTGTGAACTGAAACGGGCGACCCAAATTACTGCGGTTGTTGCCGGATACTATTCTGATTGGTTTCGCACCGGGAAAAATCCGTAAAATACTTTCTTTGTCGTGCCGTTCCGGTTTACAAGTCGGAGTGTGTTCTTTGGCCACTTTCAAGACGAAGCGACATACCGACCTAAAATTTTTCATAACGCATGGAGCGGCACCAAAATGACCAACTTGCTGTAGTAGATGATTCACTGTCAAGACCGGAGCGGCACTCGCGTATACAGAAATCTTTCCACTAACAGTGAACATTTGGAGCGGCGTGAAAACCTCTTGACGGCCGAGTACAATGTTCCACTTTCAAGAATGGAGCGGCACTATGGCATAAAAATAGGTCTGAAATAAGCGTTTTGTGCGTTAACAAAAGGACCTTCGGACACAGTTTTTGTGCGGGTACAAAAGTTATTCATTTTCGTGCTGAACATTAAGTCGAAATCATAAAGGCGTATGAAGAAGGTGAGGGAGGAGGGGGGAGCAAAACAAACTTGTGTAAAAAGCCCTTTGGGAACATAAAGTTTTAAAACAGTGAAAGCCGCATTTTTGTAATAAAAATAAAACAATTCATTTTGTGTATGTTTTAGTAACGCTTTTTTCGAATAAGTGGATCAGTTTGATAGAGAAGTCAGAGCAGGTGACATTTAGAGATTAAGAAATTTGTAGGAAACCGTGACATTTAAAAATATTTCGCGAACAATTATCGCCAATTCAGTACGAAGGTTATGTCCGGCACAACGTACTTCACGAGACAAAATGTTGTCTGAGAACGTTTTATCGCCAAAATAATACATGCTTTTCAGCTGAGTTTTAACTGTTGTTGTTGAAGTTGCCGCAAAACCTGTACAGTCTGCAACAGAAAACATATAAGTTGTCAGACGATTTTAAGTAATTGCATTTCAACCTGCGAGACACATTTTCTGAAATTTTTGTCTCCTTTTGGGACAAATTGAAAGTGAAACTGCGGACAATTTAATTTCGACCACATACTGTTCTATTAAGGCTCTAGAATTGAAGTACTTTATTGTTGTACGTGAGACAAATCTAGTAATCACTCTTAAATAATCCAGTTAAAAGTGAAATCCTTCTTTAGCTTTAAAACGGAAAACAAATACATCTTTCAACAGGACACATACATATTTCAACAGGACACTATATACTTTTAAAGCCTTAATTGATTGCCCTAGACTACTGTACCCAGACACCGTATTAAATTGCATATTTTACGGTCTTTGTATAAACGCTAAAAGGATTTAGCATGAGGATTTTGCATAAACAGACCTCATTTTGACCTTCAGCTTTTCTCGAGATTGCGTGGACAAGCCTGAGAACATTCCGCGTCGGAAAAAAACATGCAAGCCAAGATTTAGCTAATTCAGGCCGTCAAAGCCAATAGGATAGTTTTGCAATGATCAAAACGAAAAATTCGTTCGTGTTTTGGTCCAAATGTTTGGTCTATGGCTCATATCGACCTGAAACTTAAAATCTGCAGCGACACTTTTTTCCTTATAGTTAGAAATAAAAACCTCGGTTAACTTTGAATCCAAGATTAGAATAAATCAGCTTAGAAAGAACTAGGGATTGGCATCCATCCGGCTATTGCAACCTGTAATACAACTTAATCTCGTTTTAAACTTCAAACTGAAGGTCTTTCTCTCACGCACGTTTGTTTTTCAAAGGAAATTCAAGAGACTGCGTAGGTTCCCACAACGTAACTCTTTCTTTTTCTCACGTTAAGTCCGGAATACACACTTATGGCGCACACAACTAGAGCTCGTTCAATTCCGGTTTCTGCACCAGTAATACTCTTTCGTAGATCAGATGCTAGACCAACTTGTAGAGTTACTCTTTTATCTAACGGTTCAACGCGGATACCCATTTAAAGACAATGTGAAGTAACTTGTCCAAGAAAACCAACCGCATGATGTCAGCAGCGAACGAACAAACTCAAACTCTGGAATTTCAGACGAAATGTCGGACGCCCTTAAGCACCTAGCCACCATACCTTTCCTTGTATGGAACAGACCCATCAAACCTCCCAAGCATTTCCTATCCCGGACAATTCAAACAGGTTTATAACGAAGTAAAAACCTAAAAAACTACCCCAATAAGTGATAACATGGCGAGCCTCCTGAAATTTTAAAGCCTTTATTGCTCCTTTTTTTTTTTTACACATACATATTTGTCATTCTTAACTTTAGAAAGTGAATCCTGGCGATTTCATTTAGATCAATATCATGAAAAATAATTCTTTAAAATTTTGCTAATTATAATTTTCACCCTATTGCAGCTTGACGTCCTCAAGATGTGAGAGCTAAAAATTCATTCAGCTAGCTGGCGGTCGCCTATACAAGATAATCAGCAGCTTCAGCGACAGCGAGAAACTTGGGTAGCTGCACGGAAATTTCATGCTTGTGAGTGCGCGAGGTTAACTTCTCGCTCGATTAGCCTGCGCGCAGACGTCTTCTATTAAAGGGGCATAGTCACGCTATTTTAATTCACTTTAAAAATCAAACATATGTCCTCACATTAATGAACGCCCACGAATAATGGTCTAGCTTTGTTACCAAAGACTGTATTACTTCACTGAAACTGTTTCTGTCGTCTGTTGCTACGGATGGCACGGATGGAAATGGACTGCAACTTGAAAAAATTAGGCTAAACTTCTCAAATTCTTTCAGCGTGTTGACATTAAATCGATATTAAATGGTCATGGTTTGTTTCCTCTTCATGAAATTAAGTTAATATGTTCCTTCAAATGTTCAAACACAATGCTGGGCATGGATAAAGTTAGCTACCGATACTTTAACACAGTTTTGACCAAAAATCTGCGAAATCCTTGTGACTACGCCCCTTTAATTTCCTTTGCTTCCGCGTGAAGCAAAGGAAATAGGAAACGTCTGCGCGCAGGCTAGTTCTCGATCCTCGCTCAAATATCCCTGAGAGCTTGGAAGCAGGATCTGCTTGATATAGTCGTGACCAGTAATGCCTTGTGCCTCGAAAAATGATTTCGAACGAGAAATTTCCAGACCTTCTTCACGACAAAACACTGTTCCATGACATCTTATTTTGTGCGTGGAGAGCCCTTCGGGTTCCACTTAAGTTGATTTAGCATATCCTCTGTTACTCTCTTTCCTTTTCTGATGACATCCTTTGGAATTATCTTCACAACAGCTTCAACCTGTAAACCAAGATGTTCTGTAAACGGGAGAACGATAACAACAGACAGGCGTTCTTATTCCAAAGACAGTTCCTTTCAGTTTGATCACTTTCCCTTTCAGCGGGCCCAGTTCAGAGCCACTGATCAAAAATTGCACGAAAGAGTATTTCGTTAAAAGTAAAAATTAGGCTTAGTCAGACCTTGGCCAGAGGCGACTCACACAGCCGGCGGCTCACACAGCTTAGACCGTTTTTAACAAGGGAAAGCTTCACTGGTATCCATTTATGTAAAATGGAAAAATCGCATTAAAACTGTGTAGCGCATATGAATCGAGATATTCTTGATGTAAATTTGAATTAGTGTCTCCGCGCTTGGAGTAGAAAATGAGGAAAAATCCTCAGACGTTTCGAGACTGCTGTCTCTTCATCAGTGAGAAATAATGCTGTGTCATTATTTCTCGCTATTTCTCACTGATGAAGAGATAGAAAAAGAAGAATATCTCATCCATTTATGTACCCGAGTAGAAAGGGACAATTCGGGGGAAAATTTGTCTCTACGAAAATAACTTTCTTGATTAGTGAAGCAACACATCCAGACTAGGCTTAATTCAACACGCTTCAGATCTTACGCCCAACAGGCAATCCACTTGAACAGTGCGCCTAATGAAAACAAGGGAGGCACGTTGTTTGGCAGAGTCGGAAAGTGTATTTATTGTTGTTCTGCATGTTAAGTGATGACGTCTTTAGAAGCCGGAAACCAGAAAAAGTAGTTTAATATCTACTTTCTGATCCTTTTATTCAAAAACATAAATTGTCATGCACACCAAAAATTGTCATCACACGACGACTGATTTTCCTTGCTACTGTCAGTTTCAGTTCGAATAAGTGTGTCTTAAACTGTACAAAGGAATGTCCCAAACGTGCAAAGAAGAAGTGTTTTACGGGGGCTCACAAAAACGTTGATCGTTTTCACTGTTACGTGTCATTTGCTCGTCCATGTTTAGGGGCCAATACCCTGCAAGCAGAGGTTACTTGGTCGCCCTATGTTCCGGCGGGCGAACAAGTAACAAGAAACCACTGCTTGCAGGGTAAGGGGCCAATAGCTCCTCTCCACAAGGGTATTTTTAACAACTTCCGATTGTAAACGGGCGGAAACATTTTAAGTGCTTATGTATTTCAAGATCCTTGGATCAAACTAAAAAAGTCCGTCATATACACGATTAAAATAATCTGGATTAAAGTTTACCCTATTCTTCTCACCATGCCAAGTCTTGTTTTACTCAGTAGTGATGCACGCACGATCCCCTCTACACAACCTCTTGAAAACGCAAGTACGTTACACGTATTACGACTGTTTCGACAATTGCGTGTCGACAAGGCAGTTCGTGGTTTCTTAGGCCTCAGATAAGCCGATGAAAATGGAAATGTTGAATCCGGAATTCAACATTTCCATTCACATCGTTACTACATTGTTGAATTCGGCAAATTAAACGCGTTTTCCCTTTTGTTATCCTGTTGAATGATGCTGAATGATTCTGAGGAATGCTTAATGACGCTGAAAGGTGTTGAACAAGTTTGATTGCCCTTCAACTTACGCTAAACAAAAGTACATAATACTTATTATTAGCCCTATTAATGGTGTGCGCTAAATTTCGTGAAAAAATTGTTGCATTTTGTTGCATAAAAATGTAGTTTTCGTCACACTTTTTCGTGCAGCATTTGTTTTGTTTCGTGGGATGTTATTTCCTGTTGCAACACATTGTACTCACCTGCGCTCTGGCGGATAAACTGTTAAAATTTCTCGGGAGTTGTCTTGGATCGACTTCTCCTCCTTTGTATATCTCCTCCAGGACCAGTCTAACTCAAAAACAAAACAACACGTGAGTCCCACAGCTTTCAAGGCAAAGCTACTTTTCAAATCGGGAGGTTCAAAATCGTCAAAAGGCTCATGGCTTACTTGTAATTCTGTGAATTCATCACTTGGCTACTGATAGCCATAGTTTCTACAGGGTTATATGCCTGCAAAAGAGTAAGATCAAGGTCAACAAAATCTACACTGAGAGTAAATACACTCTTTTTTATAAGAACGCATACAATTTGGCTGAACCTGAGGATGTTCTTATTTTAGCCCATACATTTTCTTAAATCTGCGGCAAATGTCAGCCTCAACGTTCTTCTAAGAATGGTTCTTATAAAGAAAAAGAGTGTAAATAAAATACTCATGCAGTATGTGCGAATGCGGATGAAATATGAAATGATGACGACCATCTTTTTACATATTACTCTCATTCATTTACTACCCAGCTGGCTTGATAGCTCAGTTGGTAAGAGCGCTGCATCGGTATCGCAGAGGTCATGAATTCGAATCTCCTTCAAGCCTGAATATTTTTCAGATTGTTCTTTTATCAGATGCTCAAGTTGATATCGTTAACTACGATTGTCGTCATAAGTTCATAAAATCTACACTGTATGCAAATGACTGCAAATTCACCGGGTATCTAAATTAAGCTTCAAATGCAAAATTCAGTACTTTTTCCATACTTTTTTCCAAACCATTTTTCATTTTTTCGGACTCAAACTGTTAAGAAAGAGACAAAAATGGACTGTGCTCTGCACCTGAAAAGATCGCAAAACATGACGAGCGGATCCGTTCGGATAGTTCGCAGTTGTTTTTTAGATGTTACTACTGTTTTGTCTCTGCTGTCTTTGTTGTTCAGTGTATATCAGTGTTACCAGGAGCAGGAATTGGTTGCATGATAGAGAGCGTCACCATTAAATGGGTAATAGGCAGCTCAAAATTAAAGAATAAGGGGGAAACCACGAAAACGTAGTCTGGCATTTGAAAAGAAATATGCTATCATAAGTCTGGGAAATCTTTTTTTTTCGTAATAACAGAATGAATGTAGAAGAATGCTTACATATTTGAAGAGAAACAGACGTTGGGCTAGTTTTTGCCTGTATATAAGTTGTTTGAGTTAATTTAAAAACTTGTGATTGACAAAATTTTACTTTCGTGTCAGAAATCATGCCAACATTACACCTATGTAAACATTCTACTAATTGAATTACTTGTGTATTAAAATCAAATTTAAATATAGCTTTCGTGTCAGGAAAACCTCACGAATATGATCGTCCTAAAAGGCTAAGCGAGAGAAAACACAAAACATTTTGGCAGCTTAATGACAAGGAATTCAAGAATCTTTCTGGTGATCATCAAAGAACAAACATTTGGGAAGTTTAGAATAACGAGTAAATCGTCAGATCAATGTCATAACCACGAATACATTCAACTGTGGGAACTACGAAACTAAACTGCGGACATGAAATACAGAAACCAAGAAAACTTCAATAACAGTCGATTCTGGAGAGCTCAATAACGGGAAAGAGTCAGGACTCTTTTGGCAATGATGCATGGAATATTTTTAAAATTCATTAAATCGCGCGTACGGGGAAAATTCTGACTGGCCGATAATTCCAAGCAACATACACTATATATCAGCTCAAAGTAAACCACATAAAACTCAAACTGAAAGCTGTCAGTAAAGTCCTTGAACTCTGTAAAGTGTGGATGATTTTTTTGATAGTTTATAACTTAAGCCCGTACCAAATGCAAACGTACACAACCGCCTTTCGTGGACTTCGTTAATTATGACCAATTATCTCCCTCAGACAACTTATGTATAAAGAAATGTTTGCACTTGTAGATCAGTAACATCAACACACAAAGACGTCTTTGCAATCTTTTCGACAGCATCTAATATAAACTTAACAACCAATTTCTTTCCTCGTCCAGCTGTTCCTAACCCGCTGGCGAACGCCAACCTAAACTGAAGACCAACGAGTCCTAACATGCTCCTGAGTAAACTTTTCCTTCCGATTCCTTCCTGTGTTGTCTTTGCAAATCAAAATCTACGATATTTTCGAGGATCCAAACACTCCGATTTATTCTTCATCCATAGAGACTGCGCAAAACTTGGTTAAGAGCCCCTCAAAACTTGTCTATTACACCTCGAAGGATTGTACTTTGAATGGCTTTGTGGGCTTGTTGCCAAAAAGTTAACACACTAACACGACTGTTTACGCCAGGTCAGCCCCAATAGTTCTCAGTTGCTATAGCAACTGCGAACTAAAAATTACTTGCAAATGAAATAGGTTTTAGCGACCGACTGAGGAGCCCGGACAAAGTTCCATACTTTTTTCAAGACTAAAACTTTATTTTCCAGACGTCTTCCAGGTCTGGGAAATTAGTTTTGATATTTCGATATTTTCCTATACTTTTCCAGCCACTGTGCGAACCCTGAATTTATTTTGTAGAAGAAATATAGACAATGGAAAATACTCTGAAAACTCTTGAACCTTTAATTAAGAGAATACCACCTACCCCTCCACTAATCCAACATTCTTTATTTATTATCACTTGGAGTAAAATGTTCGGTTAGGGGAGGGGAAGGTGGGGGTTTTCCCAGACACGTGGAATGACCCGAAAATACTTCTTATTAGCTGTCTTCAGACAGCCGTTAACAATTAGGTCAAACAACAATGAATATACTTTTGTACCAGATAAAGTTACATTGTGTATTTCAACTTAAGCTTTTTGTATCTATTTCCTGGCAGAGCTTTTTGCAGAGGTGTGCCTAACACAACCTCCCGGTATTCAAAACAATCTTAACCTCCTTGACAGTTCTTACCAAGATTTTCCCCTTTTTAACAAAATGGTTGGATTTTGTTTTGTTGAGTCATAAACTGGAAACAATTTGTTCCAATTGTATGCAGAAGTTCAGTATTACTCTTGTTTGATTTTGGTGCATAAAATAAGTAAAGTGCATATTAAAGATAACTTAGAATGCCTTTTTAGATTAGTGTTTGGTCCTTAATCTCTTGATCCACTCCGATCTACTTTTTTGTAAATCCCAGAGGAAAAAACCGGTCTAACGCACTTCCTTAATCTCTGATTACTACTACTAATCAAGCTGAATGAAGGTTACAAAAGTCTCTACCTGATGAAACCAGCCTGTGGGGATGATTAAGATCTCTCCAGCTTCCTGAGTGAAAGAAATAGCTCTGGCTTGTCTAAACTTTGGGTACCGTTTGTAGTCAGGATCATATGTGTCCATAGGACTAAAAATACAGGAAATATCAAAGAGAGGGTTATGCTATGTAGACAGCAACACACCCTCTTCAGCTGACAGAAAGACCCATCACAATTTAGAGTTGCAGTTTTAACACCACAGCTCACAGACCTTCACCCCGTTACACGCCAAAATATGTCCTGTTTAGACCAAGGCCTCATGTTGCTTTATGCAACTTAACCAAAAAATTGGCAAATGGTATGTCAAGTCTAATTTGTGCCTTGTTGTTTTTTCATGTTAGCAAGAACACTGTTGGAAATTTTACATACATGTACTAGTCTGATACAAAGCAACGATCGTGTGTACCTATTGTATTTCATGCAATCCAGAGGAAAACCACATCTTTGATTTTTTCTAACATACAACAAATGGTCTTGCCCAGGAGGATAAAGCTGCAATCAAAAAATAATAACGGCAATGAAATAAGTAAATCACAACACTCTTGTACTTAAAAAATAGATGTAGAAGTTGTGTTCATTTAGACAGAGCAGTACTCGATGTGTAGTTATCCCCCATTATAATGAAAGTTGTTTCCGGAACATGAAAGGGGAAAGATTTCAGTATATGAGCAGGGATGGCACACTGGTGAGAGTACTCACCTCCCACCAATGTAGCCCAGGTCCGATTCCCAGACTTGGCATCAGATGTGGGTTGAGTTTGTTGCTGGTTCTCACCCTTGCTTTGAGAGGTTTTTCTCCAGGTACTCTGGTTTTCCCCTCTCCTCAAAAACCAACATTTCTAAATTCCAATTCGGTCTGGGCACAGTGCACAAAGAGCAACCTTGTGGATGTGCCACGGCTAATTCTGGAACCTCGATTTGTCGTCTGTAATGCCACTGACAATCCAGACTTCCAATTGAAAATCTGAGGCGCTTACTACAGCATCATTGTACTTCCACACCTCCATTTTTTAATGGCAAGTCTGTAATCACGGGAATTCTTTTTACTAAAATAGTTTTTCCATATTACAAATTTCTATGTAAATTTAACACCTGATGCGTCAGGTGAAATAGTGAATACCTTCCACATCTTCTTTCCTGACAGAACAGCATTTGTGCCAGTCCAGTTGTAAGGATCTGAGCAATTAAAGAACATAAATACACCAGTCATAAACAAAAATGAATCTTTGAATAAACAAGGTTTCAATGAGATTCTCAAACGTTCAAGGGAAATAACCTGATAAAAGAAATTGTTTTTGCCCTTTTTGTTAATGACAGCGCGATCTTAAATTGTACAACACCTATGTGAAGCGATGACCGTGAATGAGCTGTGCCCCAAAGAAGCATGGCATTCCAAGGACGAATCTCCTTAGGTAACAACTGGAAAAAATCTTCCTTCAGATAAACCTGAAGTAATAAAATATTGCTTTATTAGAGATTCTGATTGCATACTAATGTTTGGTCAATGCTTGACAGATTGTAACCAAAATGGTCTCACTGTAACAGATCTAATCATAAAAACACAAAATTATTCCTCTTCCTATACTGTTATACCACGTTTACATAATTATTATTGTAGCCCGTTCCAGAGTCTCAGATAGTAGGGATGGCACAAAAATTACAAAGGGAATGTGAAAAAAAGATGCCTGAAACAGGCTACATACATTGACCATGTGCTTCATTCTAAAATGAAATAATTTTAAACAAACAAGGAGTATAAAATGAACAAACCATGCTGCATAAGTATAAGTTTTTTCATACAGGAATTGAAATTTAATTCCTTCCTAGGACAGACCTGTACCAGAGCATAACTTGTACACTGGTAAGAGAATTTTGGATGTTAGAACATAACCAAAAACAGAATGACAATAGGGAATTGAAATCAGCTCATTACAAAATAATGAAAATGCAATAAAAAATAGGGGTCACCGAGCTTGTTTTGGCACAACATAGATAGCCATTTATAGCAACTACACGACCCGCAAGGTCTTCCTGAGAAACCCTAGTATTCAACTATAATTGCTTTAAAAAGTCATCGCTTGTATTGAAATATTGGAGCAGTTCAACAGAGTAGATATTTATCTTGCACTGTATACTATTTCAGTTCAACAGGAATTAAGGATACGAAAAAAGTTGAAGAATTTGCTGCGTGTGTATATACGCTGCTGTACCTAAAGATGGTTCTTTTCGGCATTTAAATAAAAATATCTCAAAGCAGAATTTTTAACTTTTCTTGAAATCGCGATATATTGTACTCGACCATGTGCCATTTGAATTTATGTATTAAAAAATGGGGGTCAACGAGCTTGTTTAGGAGAAAACGACCTGTTTCTCTCTTAACTGCTCAGCGTTCATAGAAAACATATCAAGTGTCGAAGGTGCACGCGCTCATGCGCGCGCTAATCAAGCAAAACACGATGCGCAGAAAGGATGCGCAATGTAATTGAAGTGAATCACCTAATAGTATTTACTGGAAATTAGGGACCTACTGAAATTCCTCTTGAACACATATGAGATCTTCCTAAAGAAGCTTATATTTGAGTTGCGTATTATGTAATACTTACAGGCTGCCCCAAATGCTCTCTCAGTTCTGGATTCATTTCAATGAACAATTCATCTTCCAAATACGTCCACAGCTGGGGTTTGCCCTCGTGTACATGCTGTGCAAACATCTTTAAAGGAACTGCAAATCCTTTGGCTGTATTCAAAGGACCCTAGGAGCAAAATATTGGGTGAAATCAAACAATGGGGCTAATAACTTGCTAACATACTCAGAATGAGATGTAACATGCACACACCTCAGTGGCTTTCATTGATACTCTCTTGTCACCATAGTTACTGACAAGGAACAACTTAGTCCAGTTCATAGCTTTCCAGTTTCTTACCACATCTGTAATAATGACTGGCCTGAAAGCAAGTCATTAAGAAAACAAAGTAGGTAAGTGATGAAGAATAAACATCATTATTTAATTTTGAAAAAATTTGGGTGATTTCTCAAGATTTCCAGTTGTTATATATGTAGTAACAAAGTCCTGTGTGCATGTTTAGGTTAGTTCAAAATTAAATTAAATTAGATTACTTCGTCGACAACTCCCCACGCAAGGCCCCATTGCTTCCATCAGGGACAACAAAATAACACTGAAAATTGAACATAACCAAGAGAAGAAACTTAACTTGCACAAGATAGAGGAGTTGGTCATTTGCAAGCATGGCTGACAAGTTAAACTCGGGTCAAAAAAGTAACAGTTCCAGCTGGTGTTTAGAGCAAGACTTGAACCTGGGACCTCCAGATCTCAAGTCCGCTGCCCTAACCACTCAGCCACACTGCATCCCATTTTAAACATTTGAATCCAGCTCTTCGGATAGAAATCATTCTGTTGTTTCCTTGTCATGAAAAATACTTTTTCTTACACAATAAACGTCTGCCACACAAGAATACTGAAACTGGATCACTTGACTTATTCTCGTTTTGTTGTAGCTCCCATTCAGATTGACCGGAAAGAAAACCACATAGTTCTTCTGCAAAAGTGACAAGCTGGATTTTACTCAGAGAGTTAACTTATGCAAAACAAACAAATTAATTGGTTTCTTTTGTTTTCTGTTTTGAACAAAAGACAACAGAAGATGCCGAACGTGTTTTTTGGGCTGTGTTTTCTCGAAAACTAAAGCACAAAACAGCAACAACAAAAAAAATAATAATAAAAAAATAGGGGGCAATGTTTACTGCACAAAAACAAGCCTGTATACAAGAAATCAGCAATTTTTGAGCCAAAAAAAAAAACAACAACAACAACCACCCAAAAAGTCACTTAGCACAACTTGTTATCCCAAACCCAAAAATCCAATCTTCTTGCAACGAAAGGCACTGACTTGCAGTGACTTGACTCTAGACTGTAGGTTCTTGTTACTATTCCTGTTTCAACGTATCCTCATAGAGCTTTAAATCAGAGGGTGAACTTTCATTAATTTCTTCTAACAGTGAGCATCCAAACAACTCCTAGATACACTACTAGTCATGAGCTTGGTACATGGATTTTGAAGCTCCATCCTTCCCGAGCCTGCTATGCTCAGAGATACATGTAACAAATCTCTTGAAGGTGTTCGAAAGAGTGGCAGCAGCTTTTCAGTATAAAAGTATGAGGATTTCAGCGTCACTTTCGTGATCAATTGAATCTCTTTTCATAAAATTTAAGTAAATAATTTGAATTTTGGGCTCCAGAATACTTCCTGCCTGTTGAGAACTGTACCACAGGCCTCAGGGGGTCCACCCCCCCCCCCCCCTCAAGCTCCGTTTTTGATAGTGAGTTAACATCCACTCCTCTTCCCTCTGCTCCAACCACTTGTAAACAAGAGAAGAGAACCAGTCGATTGCAGAATACCCTTAAACTTATTGGCATCTCACTGGATACATAAATAATGTCTACTGTGATATGTCTCAGTTTACAGAGTTTTGACAGGTGCTCGCACAAGCGCGGTGGTCTGAAGTTGCAGGGTATTTTGCATTTTTATAATACCTTTTAGCGTCATAGCAATGAATGAACTCCCGAAGGCTTAGATTGGAACGGCGATCAATGCTGAATTCGTCTCCAAAGTAGCATGGAATTTCCACATTTTCTGGACTGTCTTGAAATGAATTTTGTAAGCTCAAGTTTCGAGAAAAAAGTACGTTTTCCTTACAATAAAACAGTGAAATACCACTCAGTAGTAGCAGAAGTGCAAAAGTACAATATTTCCAAAAGTTTTGACCAAGCGAGTTCTCTTTGATTTGCTCCGTATCGCTTGAAGAGTGAGCTACTTCCTTGTTGTCATGAAGTGACGAAGGTTTTCTCTTTTTGTCCCGCTGTCTGACCGCTGAACCTTTGGCCATTAGGGTTTCCAGTGTTTCTGCAAGCAATCCATAAAAATCATTAAGCTTAGATAGCTTCAGCAATTTCTGTCTCCTTCTCCCAAAAGTCTCTGCGACGCAGATTTCACAAGGCGAACAAGCCAGCCATTTTGCTTTCTGGAATGAGCGATAATTCTAAACGACTGGGATCTAGCCAATGAATAGTCATGTGACGTATATCTGGGTTTCTGATTGGCTAATAGTTCTGGCGCGGTTACAACTCTCTTTTTCGCGCTTGTTTTCGAACAAGGTGGCTGTTTGGTCGGCTGTTTTACTGTTTCGCTGACTTGCAGCGAGTTTACATCGTTTACAAATCCAGATATATTATTTTAAAAACGTGATATATTCTAAAAATGCAAAGATCTACGCGTATGCAACGCGAACTGAACATTCTAACGAAGGAACCTCCGCCTAGAATCTCATGTTGGATGGTTGATGACCAAATTGACAAGCTCCAAGCAGGTTTGGCTTAAGCTTAAATTAAGCTGCTTGGCCACATTTGTTCTAAGGTGTTCAATATTTTCGAGTCTCAACCATATTTGGCAGGATACGTGACCTGAACAGAAAAAATCCTAAAACTCAAACGGCATATAGTTTTGGTTATCGAAAACAGTGCCAATAATTAATGAATATCAAGATGCAAAACGTGACGTATATTTATACATTTTATAATGTCATTTTTCTATTCTTTGCAATAACAGTAGTTGCTTATGTCAGCTTATAAAGGAGGCTGAATTATCTCCGATTCGCGAAAAAAATCGGAACTTCACCTCCTTTTCTCTGAGTTTTAGGGATTTTTGTTTTTAATGCACGGTTGGGGACTGGCACTAGCTACGTTTGCGCAATGTTGATTTTTGAAATTCAGATGTTCATCCTCATACATTTCACCAATCTACTGGCACAAAACGCTGCAAAAGAGCATATGACAAAACACCATCCACAAAAACCCGTTAGCAACAACACCAGATCTGTAGTTAAGGGTGCCGCCCTTAATATGAGAAACCCAAACACAAAAGAAGCAAACCGAAAGGTACACAGAATTCCTACAGTCTTTCACTAAAGCAAACACTTAATTACATTAATACAGACTTAGGTCAAAAGTGCTAAACATGTTACATACATGTACACTCTGTGATCTAATTTTTGATTTCTCCTTCTAGAGATTCTAGGTTCTGATGAAACACCTTACAAAGGAGGCTCTTTTAGACTGGAAATCCAAATTCCCGAGAGGTAAGCATGTACATGACATGATTTCATTATTCAAACCTCTACCGTGAAAACTGAACTCTTATTTTAAGATATTTTGTCTTACCTAAGCACCAAAATCATTTTCATTTCTTTTGGTCCTTAGATAAGGCAAAACGTCTCAAAGTAGGTTCTCAGTTTTTACAGAGTAATGGCCCTATTTATGCTAGAGGATGTCTAAGACATCTGAGACATCTTAGACGTCTAGTATAAATACGGGAAGTAAGGCAGATGCATTAAACATCAGACGAAGTAAACATCTGAAGTGAAGTGCGTCTGATCGATGCACTTACCAGACGTCTTAGTCGTCTAAGATGTTTAAGCTGTCTAGTATAAAGACGGGATGCACTTATCGAGACGCACTTAAGCAATAAAATTTGCATGCAATTGAGGCTCCAAGGAAACAAAATTGCTGCCACAAAGAAAGGGAAGAAACTACCCGAGGTTAGAGGGGGGAAATGGACAGACAAGGAGATGAAGCAACTTGCCATTGTACTAGCAGACGACAAAAATAAATTCGCCCTTAGATTAGAGACTTTGGCTCTAAAGAAATCCACCAGTATACGTGTATTTGAATAGGTTAAGACTGAGCTGGATGCACGGCTTAACGTGGAGAAGGTTAAAGAGGAAAGCTCACAAGAAAGGAAGGCAAAGACTAATGGACACGTCCATTCCGAAGCTCAGGGTGAAGTATAAAGGGATGAACGATTAGAGCCCAGTCTCTTGTTTGAAAAAAAATCTCTTATTTTGTTTATCACCCCAAAGTTAAGTGCATCCCATATTTATACTAGTCACTCTCAACAGCCCGAGGTTTAATCTGACGTCTAAGACATCCTCTAGTATAAATATCACCATCATCATCGGCATAATTATCATCATCATCATCACCATCATTTTCATCATCACCAGTACCATCATCACTGTCATCATTATCATTACCATCATCATCACCGTCGTCATCATCATCTTTGTCACCGTTGTTATCACATTATCATTCACTACCATAATGATCATCATCAACATTTCCTTTCCCTTGCTTGGGAACACTGTACTACCCCAAAAGCAGTCAACTAAGTTTTAATAGTATCTGGTGCTCCGTTGGTAGGGTGCCAGACTGCAGAGCAGGACGTCGCGGTTTTGAATCCCAGTCAGACGACTAACCGAGGTCTTTAAACAACTGGCAAGATCAAAGACATAATGGCTGTGTTGAAGACCTTGTCACACTTCAGTTGATTGCGTCATTGGTCTGATCTTTTACACCTTGTCATCCACAAAAATAAGAATTAACCCACATCACTTTTTGAAAAGAGTAGGAGATATACCCTGGTAGAAATTCACAAGATTTTAATAGGATCCTAACCCAGGATCCTGATAAGATCCTACTCAAGATCCTTTATAGGATCCTATAGGATCCTAATTAAAATTGTGTAAGATCCTTGGATCTCACAGGATCCTATTTAGGAACCTGTGCAATCCTATTAAGATCCTGTACAATCCTATATGCGCCTAATGAATCCTAATGAATCTATTTCTTCTCATTCTTTAGCAGTCATACTTTCATGTACATGTATAATATCACCCAGCTAAAAGAGTACTGGTATTTAATTCCTATCATAAACAGATTAATTTTTGTTCATCACAATTATCTCTGCAGATACCCATTCTACCCTCCCAAAGTGAGGTTTGTAACCAAAATATATCACCCCAACATTGATGGAAATGGGCGAATCTGTCTTGATACTCTTCAGATGCCTCCAAAGGTGAGTGGTTAGGCAAGTAATTATTTGTGTTTCAATTGACGTTGATATGTCTCCCTGTTCTAAACTGGTTGTTTAACAAAAATTGCATTTCTATTGCACCTTTTTTATACCTCAGTGATAAGCCAAAAACATTACATGTACATCATTGCAGTGTTTGATCTCTTGAAAGCTTTAAGCATTTGTTAATTTCTGCCAAATTTTGTAACTCCTTTTAGTACAGTAACTTAGATTTACATGTAGCCCTTATTCCTTCTAGCTTAAGGTGGATTTTGGTGACCCGTTAAAATAATAATCACAATAATAATCAAATAATAATCACAAGTTATCTTGATCTGAACACTTACAGAACTGTTTGGCTGGCTATTTTTCAGGGAGCATGGAAGCCAGCATTGAACATTTCAACTGTGCTTACTTCAATCCAGCTACTGATGGCAGAACCAAATCCTGATGATCCACTTCTGGCAGAAATTGTAAGGAATGTATATTTTATTGAAATATTATTGTTTAAATCAAACCACAAATTGATTGAACACTATTAGATTGTCTTATTTTTTTATTATGACATAAACAAAGCTTGAAGGAAACTCTGCCTGCATGGCTTCAAACTGTAGGAATGCGATCGTTGTCTGCCACCTCTTGTTCTTTGTCTGTTTCATTTCACATTTTTCTATTTCTCCTGCCTGCTTCCATGCTGAATTCATCTCAGTTGCCAACATTCTCTTCTAGTTTCTCCGAAAATTTTATCCTAAGTTGCCTGACTCTCCCTCCATTTCCTTGACAGTATTCGCTTTTCTTCTAAGTGCACTTTGTAACTACAACACCTGGAGGTGAGGGGGGGGGGGAGCACTCAACAAAGTTTTATATGGGGAGGCTCCGCCCCAACGTCCAACCCCTTACTCTTTTACCCTATATACCATATTTGACAGAAAGGTACCCCTTTCACATACCTACTTAAGAACACTGCATCCCTTTTCTAAACCCTTGGAATGCACTTAATGAATGATATTAGGAGAGAACAGTATTACTGGAAGAGATGTTAGCCAAAAAACATTATTATCCACTTGAAATATTTTAATTAAAGGCCCTTTTAAATACCTAAATGACAGATTTCTTTACCCTTTCATATAATTCAGCTCGTGAAATCCCTATATACCTGAAGCCTAACAAAGGTACCCCTTTTGGGTGGAGCCTCCCCGTGTAGGCCATTATATGGAGTAGCCCCCCTGAGGCTACCACAATCCTTACATATTTATCTTTATACAGATAGTAATTACACTGACAGTTATACAAATACTATTCTTTTCTTCTCTAGTCTGAAGAATTCAAATACAACAAACCGCAGTTCATACAAAAAGCCAAAGAATGGACTCAGAAATATGCTATGGGTCACAAAATAATGGCTGGAAAAAAGGGAAAGGTAATGTTGAAAATTAAGGTTTTGGCATAAATGCCATTATAATAATTATTAGATTACCTGTTGTGAATAGGCCATCCATGAGTTGACTAATGACCAGACTAATGGCCACTTCCCTTTATAAAACAATATGCCAGCAGTGCATAGCTGTAGATGCATTTTGATGAGTCCAAAGTGAGTTTATGAGCAATTCTCAATTTTGTTTAACAAACAAGATAGTTCATTTTTCAAGGTCTTCTCATCTTCACCTGAAAAACAGAAAATAGCCAAGGTTATGTCATTTTGAAGTGATGGCAGATCTAGTGGGAGGGTCCATATGCCCCTCCTTCCCCCCTCCCCCTGCCCATTCTTCAAACCTGTCCTTGTCTTTTGGATTTTGAAATAATCAGTTGCATTCAGACTAAAAAATAATGCAAATATAGACAACAGCAAAGATCAGTGGACCAAGTTTACTAGGATATCTTATGTCAACTGTTTAAAATTTCCTTGAGTTTAATCCCTAAGAGTGCCAGTTGGTACATAATGCAATAACCTATTCAATATTTGATGGATTTCTATGAATTTTTGCCACCGAGATGTTCTTGTGAAGATCTGCTCATTGAAAGGATAAAATCTTACCCCCTTCCTTATGTTATATGGTTGACCACCCCCCTAACGTTTCAACTTTTTCCCATACCACTTTTGGGTCTTAACCTTCTTACTCCCAAGAGTGCCCAAAATAAGAATTTAAGACAAGTTCCAAATTTCATTTTGGAAAATACTTACATACAAATAGTACCATGTGAGAGTACTATCAAAGAGATTTCATTTGAATGGTCACACCATAGGGTTTCATCCACATACTCAAAAGTTAGAACTACCTTAAATGTCTCCATAACTGACTCTAAGAGTGAAAGGATTCAGACATATCTCACATTATTCAATGCATTGAAACCTGCTAAAGAAGCTATTGTTTACAGGTTTACCTAAGTACACAAGGATCAGGACATTTTTGAACTTTGTTTATGGTTTTGACCCATTTATCTCAAAGCCATAACTTTTCTCATGTATGATTTATATGATTTATGGAATGCACTCATCAATAGCTCTAAAATGGTGTATCACACATGTACACTGAGTTTGTAGTCCTGGATCTGGAAAAAATGGTGCTTGCCATAGGGCTTAAAGGGTTAACTTGACTGAGCTAACATTCTTAGATTTTTGAAGTTTGAAACTTTCATTACTCCCTGCAGGTACATTTTGTACTCTCTATTTACAGTCTGTAGGGAACTGCCCACTGACTGGCTCTTTTTCATTATAGGATTCTGTGAGTGGTGCCCATAAAGAGAATGATGAAAGCAGTGACTCAGATGATGACAGCAGTGATGAAGAAAATGCTGAAAATAACCCCCCTGCCCACCCCACCCAGGGGACCAAGAGAAGAGCAGTTGAACAGCCTGTACCCCTCCCTAGTGAGTCCAAAGTGCTTAAACAAAGCAATGTCTAGCTGGAAGATCTTCGTGCTGTAATTAAAATGTGATAAAATTAAAATAATTATCATCAGTCCATTTTTCCTAATTGAGGTAACTGTATGCACTGCAGAAGAGGTCTAAGGTTTGCTTTTTAACTAAGCAACAACTGGGCCTGTTCAATGCTCTAGTGTATTTTTAAATCGGTCAGTCAAATAGGAAATGGTTTGCCGAGCGAAATGAAGACCAGCTGACTACTGGAGCTGTCCAGTAAGCAATTAGTTGCTTTAATAACTAGCTGATTTAATGCTCGGACACATGGTGTGTGCAATGGAGTGTTGCAGTAGTAGCTTTGTGAAGTAGAATCAGGATTTGACACCTGGTGCAATTTTACGGCATGTTGTGTGCACTGTGAACATAAGGTGAATCGCTGTAAATAAGATACCAATTTTTGTTGCCTTGTACGAGTCTCTGTTACTGTTCTCACAGAGGATAGAGACACTTGTAATTTGTTCACTGTTGTATCTCATAAAACAGGTTGAAAATGTTTTCTTCTTTAACATTGTTAAGGAACAGACCATGAAATAAACTTCAAATATATATTGGGAATTGTCTCATAGACCACAAGCAGTCCAGAACACATTATATATACTCTGACTGCAGTGCTGTCTGACTGTTGTCTTGAAACTATATCTGGCACTATGTGCAGGGGACTGGAACTGAATTTAAAATGTCATGCAAATTTTCATTCAGAAACAAAACATTCAAAAATAAAACGAAATTGCAGTCGGTACACTACAACCATTTAGCTGCTAAAAGCTTTGCAGAAAAGTAATTGTCTAAAGGTACTCCACTGATTAACTTTTAACGCGCTTTACTTCTGTATGTTTCGACAGTATTTCGATTGCATGTACTCAAATAAAAAACGAAAATCTTCTAGTTCTAATTGGTCACGACTTACTGGAAATTGCAAGAATTAATCCCCAGCAAGAAAAACCAGTTTTTCCCAATCGCAAAAATTAGTTCCCGCAAAACACCAAAAATCGGCCATCCGCAAAATCAAACTCCCGCAAAAATTTAGTGCCACCCAGTATACGCCCTCATCCTGCTGCCAAACTGACCTATGATGAACACTATTGAAGGACTGCACGTAAATTATCATTTGAGGCGCTTTCACATTCATGACAAACTTAAGTATAGGGTAAATACAAGTTGGCATATGTAAACGTAGCAAAGATAGTTTGCCAACACCTAAAACATGTCGGCACTCTACTGACATATTGACAAGCCATTTTTGTGACCATCACATGCATCCCTGGTTTGCAATTAACAAGTCTTAGTGCCCCGGAGGGGTACTCCCTTATATACGCCATATAGGTATGTGCTGCCCGATAGGGTAGGGTTTTTGAGGTTCTCAGCCTTTAAATATGGTATCCTTTTTAGTATTTTTTGGTACTGTGGTCCTTAGATGTTCCTTAGAAAGGGGCACTAAATTGCAGCATCCACCACAATGTGCAAAGGAAAAAGATATGGTCTGTTAAAGCTGTACTACACGCCTGAATACACGTTATAAAGTTTAACAAAGCAATTTTAAAAGGGGAGTATCCTGCCAAAATATCGAGATTTTGCTTCCCTACTTTTTGAGAGCTTCACACATTTTTGTTTGCCTTAAATGCCTTCCATCTACAATATAACGTTTTTCCGTTTACGTGTGTATACAGTCTAGGTAGAAGATCCAAACAAGCCCTATTATAGGCTCGATTTCCGCCGCTAACTTGGGTGCGGGGCTTGATTCCTGAAAAGCGGCTGGTATTCGAGCCTAGCCCAACTGACAGCTCATTCACGGATCCCATTAGTGTAATAATTAAGTTAAGCACGGCAATAAGACGAGGCAGAAATAATTTTCAAGTCACATCACCAAATGCCACCAAAATATACAACTACATTGGACAAAAATATTCCAAAGAGTAAAACAGAACAGGTATTTTGGGTATAAAGTTCAGGATTACAAGGATGGAACTGGATTACAGTTTATTAAATTTGATTTCGTCAGGGGATGTCCACAAATCAAATTGCACTTCAGGTGGAACTCGACTATTCAAGCTGTTATTTTGTCTCTCAACTTCCCGCTTGATCGCCACCTTGTCGTGGTCGGGGAGCTTGAGTGTCTCATTGAACCCGAGAGCTATGCTGGCTGGAGCTTAACTTTTGGTAAGGCCACCCATGCCGGACACGTTAAGGGGGAGGGACCAGACGAAGGGCAGTCCACTAACCCTCCAGGTTGGGGGTTGGGCACAGGGCTGACAACCCTGTCCCATAAAACACCCTGTGTTACGGAAACAGCAACAGAGAAATCAACTACAACTTTCTGTGATGGCCTTCCAGAGTCTCTCCAAGATTCTCATGAGTATGGCGGTGGTGGAAGCCGCAAGGAAGCCACTGACAGGAAGATGGAAGTCCTGAACGCTAAGAGCAAGACCAGAATAGGTTTCTGGAACCTGTGGACCGTGTATGAAACAGACAAGCTGGTGCAAGTCAAAGCTGAACAGAGGAGTCAGAAATGAAGATCCGGAACTACAGCTGGGGCACCATCGAGAAACTGGCCAAAGACAGACAGAAGTGGAAGTCCTCTGTTTCTGCGCTACATGCCAGTGGGCATGATGGGTAGTAAGAAGTAATTCGGTAAATTGTGATCGTCCGGGTGAGTGTAGTCCTGAGAAGGACTGTTTGAGGTGACATTGACTGACGTTCGACAACCTGAGCGGAAGTCATCATCAGAGTAAGTTTGTCTCTCAAGTTGTTATTTTCTCGCGCTCATCGCTAAGGGCGTTTTCGTTCCTTTTATTTCAAGATAATTTCAGGAATTTACTGTCAGCAAGTTCCTCGCTATACTTTAAGTTTGTCGTGTAAAGGCGACCTTGCTAGCAAAAAAGATCACGCAGAAACTAATATTTAAAATATTTTTATTATTGTTCTCCTATTAGAAATCTGGACGTTTCTAAGACTCAAAAATACTAAGAGAACAAGTCCGAGAAGAAATAATTTATATTTTTTACACCCCTTCAAAATATTTTACATCGTCATCAATCCTACACGAACTAGATGAAATCTAGTTTGTCAGGAAACAATTGCAACAAGTCTTAATATACAAGCTGTTTACACGAGCGACAAGCATATATTTCTCTTCTTGTGAACGTGACTACGTTTGATATAGTAATGATTTTGGCAACGTAACATCTGCGATAAAGCTGAGTCGGTTGCCTCGGAAATGAACACTCGAGTCTAAGTAAGGGCGTTGACACCAGTTTGGACGTAACTGGTGTCCGACGGCGAACTACTCTGTCTGGAAATTTGGCTTTCTTCGCCTTTTTGCCTTTGAATCTTCCACATCTAAAACTAACTTGTGCGAACTGTGCATATCAGTTTGATGTTCAATGCGTTTACGCCTAACGTAAGGATGAACAATCGATGTACGGCAAACCTTTCCGCAACCTGAAAACCTACCCCTGATCATGAATCATTATTTGAAGGATTCCACTTTCCTTTCACGGGCTTAAGTCTCCTAACACAGGCTATTAGCTGTGTAGTTTGTAAATTCTCGCAGCGCTATGAGAACTCGTTAAACACAATACTTCAACGATTTTACTACGTAAAAGCAATCTAATCAAACGTGGCAAAGTTCAGAGTGCTTTTCTGGTGACTCTCCTAAGTGGACGGTGCAGTGGTTGAAAAGATTCACTGAGTACAAAACAGTGTGGAGTCTATGATGTCTTTGGACTTGAGATTGTAACATTCGCTGCAAACAACTCTAACCTACAAGGATAAGGTGAGTGGTCTGTCTAGGGTGATCGTCTAGGTGAGACTAATCCTAAAAAAGTCTGGTGTCGGTTGTTGGAGAAGTTATTGAGTTACGTTTCGACAACCTAAGCGAAGCCATCAATAACTGAAAATAACTCATCTCTGCTTGGCAAAACACAAGTTAATCATGTATGTCATCAACACCTTTCCTTGAAAGGATTACTCATACTGACGATCACACTAGAAAAGCTACAGAGACTCTGGGGCTCTTACCATTTACTACGCACAAGGATAAACTAAGTATTCATATAATCTCATCCTGTGTACTGAAAATATGACCTAACCATCACCTCAAACTAACTAATGACTGAAATACGTTTTTTGCTGTTGTCAATATAAATAGAATGACATCTTTAAATATAACGAGTATTTTAAGCTCGAAATTAACATCAGCAGTATTCTCTTACATTGTTCGTGTAAAATATAAATAGCCAAGAAATGTTAGAACTGACTAGTGTTACCTAAAGAGCACAAATAGCTCCCTAAGAAATAGTTCGGCGAGCTGAAGTCTAAAGGCACCTTCAAACAACAAAATAAAGATGGTAAACAAACGATAAAAGACATCAGCTCATAGAGAAATTGTGATGCTGCGTCGATGGGGGCGTGAGAACTTTAATTAATATCAACTGAGTTGATCAATTGGCAACAAAGTGATTCCTGCAAAAGACGACGTTTTTGTCCGAGTGAATCCCACGAAAGATTCACCTTGAGAAAGTACTGTAAGTCAGTGTGTCACGTTAATGGAGGTTTGTTTGGTGAAAACATCAGTTTGCCAACTTTTTGAATTTGCAAAAAAAAGGTTTACAGACTTTAGTTTGCAGTATAAAGGTGCCTTAACAACAAATTCAGGTTTTTTTAATTCTGTTCATCGTTTGTCTGTTTGTTTTTTTGTTTGTTTCTTTCGTGGCAAGATGAGAGGTCTAGAGGATATTCTAAGCTCTAGGCATTTTTTCCTCGATTCTAAGTTGTCTCTTCTGCCCAAAACCATGAAATTCCCCTAAAGTTCTTCAGTAAATAACTTCTTGTTGTAACTGCGCCACGGGAGAGGACTTCCACTGCAGCATCCTCGAGGAGTCCGGCGAAGAGTTTCTTTCTGGTTCCAGGGTTTGTTCTTGAAGCCTGTGGAAGTAACGTTGAAGTAGCCCAAGTCAACCAAGTACGTCTTAGTCATCTTGCAATCTAACGATTCTAAAACAACGAACACACACTTGCCACACATGCACTCAAGAACGCACGCTCTCACTCACTTAATCCATTATCCTATGCTATTTATATTATGCTTCGAATAAGGTAAACAAATGTAAAAATTCTTTTGTTCCTTCACGGTCGTAGCAAGGGACACAAGACGTATTGCAAAGCACGCTTACATAAGCTGCGAGATTACAACTGGGTCATTTTGGTTGAGTGGTAAGATGAGGCTTAGCTAAGATGTTCAGTAACGTCATTAGCCCATTGTTAAACGTGTAAAACAGAGGAAGGAGGTTGTGTTTTATCGTGGATAATTTTGTAAGAAAAAAAAAGCTCTTACACCAACGCAACAGTAGAGTTTTCACAGCCGTTTGACTGTATTGTAAGGTAGTGGACTTAAATCAAACGAAGTTTTAATCTCACACACTCGTCAATCTAAGAGAAAATACAGTAAAGTAAGCCTTTTGAAACAAATGCTTTAACGCCTCAATTCCACGGTAAACACGGCGTTAAAAACCTTTCAGTCACGAGTTTACGAGATACACATGCACACGCTTCTTACACCATCGGTCACATGACTTACAATAGTTACTTAGGGGGATGCCCACGGGAAACCGCGTAACGCTACAATACTAACCTGGTAACACCTCCTCCTATTTGCAGCACTTCTTTTTGCCGTTTGGTTTCTCGTGCACTAGATTTAGCACACTCCGCATTAACTCGTCTTCTCTGACTTGTAACATTCTGAAGTTGAAGGCAGCAAAAAGTTCGTTCAGTTCTATCCAAAAAGCATTCTGTCCCGTCACAATTCAAATCCTCACCGATCAAAGCTAAAACGACGTAAATGACTACTTACTTGGAGAATTCTGCCATCGATTCCTGGATATTGTACCCTGTTTTAGCGCTTGTTTCGGCATACATGGCTTTGTACTCCTTTTAACAGAAAGTCAAACAGTTAATACATAGATTCATCAATCAATCAATCCATCCATCCATCCATCCATCCATCCATCCATCCATCCATCCATCCATCCATCCATCCATCCATCCATCCATCCATCCATCCATCCATCCATCCATCCATCCATCCATCCATCCATCAATCAATCAATCAATCAATCAATCAATCAACTGACATCAATGGTTAGCGCCTCGTGGTGGAGGGTCCTGGGTTTAACAGACAAACGGACACAATGACTGTTGACAGTTATGCCACTGCAGGAGATTCACAATACGACCGCGACAAGGGACGGACCATTAGAAAAGTTATGAGGGGAGGGGGCGGGTGAAGTACAAAAAAATTCATGCAAGGGAAAATTGAGCGAAAAAAACTTCACGCACAGCGAGTAGCCCAGAAAAAAGTTTCTGCATACGGAAAAAAATATTCCTGCAAGGGAGATGTTAACGAAAAAAATTCGTGCAGCTCGAAAATTCCCCACCCCCATAAATTTTCGAATGGTCCGTCCATACGATTGCGATGAGGTTGCGGTAAACGTGGTTGGGGGGAGGGGGAAGGCTAAAGTACGACAGCGAGGCATCTTAATATGAAAGGCTGAACATGGTTTGAAGTCTAAGGTAAGTGAAATATCCATCAAGGCGTTTGTACACTACAATCTGCGATACCTCAGCTAATTTTTTTCCATCTTGACTCTTAACCGGTCGCTCGCTGTCCTCTTCAATGAGATCAGTCTTGTTACCAACGATCATAATCGCTGTACCATCATCAGTTCCTTCCTGCAAATACAAAACATTTCAGATGCGTTAATCATTCTTCAAAATGATACTCTTAATCGATTAAGTATCAGTATGTTCCTTGTCATTATTCTCGTTGTAGTGTTCTCAGTTCGGCAGAAAATTAAAACATAGAAGAAAACGAAGATCTGTATGGAACAAGGTAGGGCTTCTTTAGAATACAGCCCATTCTAAAAAGATACACCATACAACTAGCCTGCCTGCAAACGTCTCCTGTTTTCTTTAATAATAATAGGAGACGTCCCCCCACAGGTTGCCATACAACTGACATGGGTATCGTGGGGACCAGAGGTTTCTTTCGCGTCCTTTCGCGGAGCAGTCGTACGTAGGTTGAATGCCGACATGATCGGCCGGTGGCCTTCAAAAGAAAATGTGAGACACCAAAGTTCGCGCGTGTTCGAGCGCGCGAGAAAAGCCTCTGGCACCCAGGGTATGACATAGCCTGTTCGGAGTTCATGGTGAACCTTTAGGCCCGTTTCAAGCTCTTCATGTGTCAAAACAGTGTGCCCAGGCAATTGACAACGCAACACAAAAATGTCGAAAAGTTGCCAGTATAAAGAAAAACGTTTTATACCTCCACACTTATCATCCAGTTCTTGATGTTTAAAAACGATGTTTCCATGGTAACATCATAAAACACGATGACACCATCTGCCTTTCTGAAGTACTGCTTCGTAATGCTTCTGAATCTGTGTGAAGAAAGAACACACGCAGTTATTTTGAATCCTCAAGAAAAAATCACGCCAATCTCAATTTCTTGAGACTGCACAAGGGGAATGGCAACTTCCTCCGAGTCGCTCGTTTTTTCTTGGGGCAAACGAGACGTTTAGATGATCGCAAAACGCGCACTGTACATATGCATGAGAAATACGGGATCCGAAACAGATGTTTGATGTTAAGATGATTGTAAAACATGCCTGATGAAAGTGAATTGTCTGCAAAACGAGCAGAGCCAGCCGCTATTCTGATTCACGCGAGTTGATCGCGCGCGCGTTCTCAATACTTGAAGCAGCTGGTCTGGGGGAATGGGGGATAACATCCCCGAGGAAAGAAACAGTACCTTTCCTGGCCAGCGGTGTCCCAAAGCTGCAGTGCAATACACCTGCCGTCCAAGTTCATTGTTCTTACTTGAAAGTCAACACCTGGTGAAATCACGAGTATTAATCAAAGTTTACTCTTACAACATAAGCTCAGGTCTACAGAACGAGTGACACATACTAGGTATCAACCTAGTAGTTCGTCACAAGTCGCCCAGTAGCTCAGTGGTTAGAGCACCAGGTTCCCAAGAAGAGGGTCTTTGGAGCCCTGGAGTCCAGAAAATTTTGCAGTGGAGCCCGGAGCTCGAAGCCTTTGTCGACTTGGAGCCCAAATGAAATCCTGATTCTGGCTAAATGAATCCCTGGAGTGAAGCGATGGATTCCTAGACCTCGGTTTTGCCGCCTTTAAGCCTTGGAGCCTGGCAGGTTTTGGCTCAGAGCCCTGGAGCACAAAGCCCTTTGGGACCCTGGAGCACCTGCCGGTATGCGGAAGGGTTCGATTCCTGTCGGAGAATCAGATGACCACTATAACCATAGCAGGACAATCACGTTCAAAACACGGAAGAACAGATAAAGTATTGCATTGCATTGCATTGTATTGTATTGTATTGTATTGTATTGTATTGTATTGTATTGTATTGTATTGTATTGTATTGTATTGTATTGTATTGTATTGCATTGCATTGAATTGTATTACATTGCATTGTATTGTATTGATCTGCTCACAGCAATCAATTTGACTGTCATGTTTCCGTACCTCAAGAGACGTATTGTATTACGGAGCACACTACACTACATGCATCAAACTGGCCAAACTGGTTTAACATTTCTACTGAACACCGTTCAACATTGTTGAACGCGTTTGGCCATCCCCATCCTCGTGACAAACACTTACAACGTGTTATTAAAATATTTATTAGCAATTGAAGCGTCCATTATGCAAGTAAAATTGTGTTTACCTATCGTTGCGGTGAAAGAGGGCCTCCACGCGTCGTGACAAAACCGGTGAATAAAACTCGATTTTCCAACTCCAGAGTCGCCGACAAACACCACTTTAAAGACTCTCTCTGGTGTGGAGGTTTCACTGATGGCGGATACACCAGCTTCACTCATGTCCTGCTGTCAAGTGCAAGATATAAATAACCTTTAGTGCGGTACTGATGTATGTTAGTAAAATAACAACTGAAAAACTCTTTCGCTGTACCTCGGGACGACTGTATTTAATAAAAATGTTCACCCGTGAAAGGTCTTATGTTGTTAAGCCCAGTTTCCTTATAGCCCCTGCAAATCGTCGTAAGTGGGAAAACAAGTTCCTGGAACGCCATTTCGCGTCACTTTTGCTAGAAATTTTGAACGCCCAATCATTTCTGTTCTATTTGGCCTTTTTGTTTTCTTTGGGGCGAGAAACTAACGATTTTTTTACGGACGTAATCAAAATACTGCTCCATTCGAATTCGCGGCCTGGAAAATGACGTGATACAAACCAGCAAATTTTTGTCGACTGGAAAGCGCCTAAAATTAACTGCTAGGTCAGGCAGTAAGGGGCTTCAACTTACTGATGTTGTGCGACACATTTCGTTGTCCTTCCCAACAGGCGCTGCGCGCGGAGAGGAAGGTCTGTCATCAGACGCACTGGCATGTTCGTCACTGTAGTCCTCAGACAATGACACATCGTACTCTTCTCTAACTTCTTTTAATCTGCCGCGAGCTAAACATGAATTTCATCTCGTTAGACTGATAAGAGTACAAATGAATCACGATAATTGGAAACATGCTTAGAACAAGGCTTTATTCCATATTAGGGACATTTGTTAACGGGAAAACGAACAAGTCCTAAGTAAGTAATTTTTTTTCTCCTTTCGACGACGCGTGCATGAAACGAAGCGCCCATTTCAAAGTTGTTTTTTAAAACAACTTTGAAATGGGCTTAAAAGCCTTTGCACGATCCTTCAGTAAAGATGAGTCTTATTTGGATGTGAATGAAACTCGTTTGCACTTGAAAAATTGTACACCAAACCTCACCTTGAAAACG
This sequence comes from Siderastrea radians, assembly GCA_964017195.1. Taxonomy (NCBI): domain Eukaryota; kingdom Metazoa; phylum Cnidaria; class Anthozoa; order Scleractinia; family Rhizangiidae; genus Siderastrea; species Siderastrea radians. The sequence continues at coordinate 60,530,176 of OZ024890.1, read as the reverse complement.
AGGATAAAGGTAAACCGGAAATACACTATTATCAACATTTACGGAAATTTTTTAAGGTCCAACAAAAATCGCCCTTTCGAGATGCTACTGTCTATATACTTTAAAAAATAACCTGCATCCCGTGCACAAATAGGGCAGAAGGAGGATTTAATGTTCGGACTATTTTTTTTCCCTTCCGTTTGCCCTTGGATCGCTGACGTGGAAGCTGTGGAAAATTAGGTGTACAATTTTTTTTTCAGTTCAGAATAGAGAGAACTATCTGTGGTCGCTTATAAGAAAATTTTAATCCTGGCATCCTGTCGGCGTTTCAGCTAAGCTATAAATAAAATAAAATTATGTTTTAATCACCTCCACCGGAGATCAATTCTGCTTTTCTTTTTCTAAACACATCTTCTTCAAGTTCTTCATCGCTAGCTTCTCCCACCTGGGTGTCCTTTTCCTCAGCAATTTCTGAAATTAATTGGACTTTCAAGTTAATTACAGCCAAATTCACTGCTGTGTATATACCTGCCGTTTTTAAAACATGATTCGTAAATTGTGATCTGAGGTTGTGACTCCCCACGGTCACGTGATTTGCGTGCTTGAAGATGGCAGAAAGCGACATACTGCTATCTCCTTTATGGATGTTCCATAAATACGTTGATAAGAAATAACTCTCCACTCTAAATCGTCATCTTGGGAAGTTAGTAGTAACGACAGCCGCTAACCATAGTCCTAGAATCATGTTTAAAACCCGGATATGTACACAGCAACAACATTGGTTGTCAAGTTTTCACTCTTTGAGAAATGCATTGCATTACAGCGCGTATCAGTTACCTTGCATGCATCAACTACATAAAGTCTAATTTTGCCGAATGTAATCCTGTTTTGAAGTCATCTACTTCAAACGTCAAAATCACCAGAGAGTTCTTAACCCGTTTCTACAGAACTGGTGGAAAGGTTCCACTTGTATATCAAAATTTTTTCTCTTGGCGATTCCTTTTTTTTTTACATTAGCCGTGTATTTGGTTTGTTTCTGCTCTGTTTACAGTAAGATAAGGTATATTGGCGCACAACCAAATTCTCTCCACTACATTTCAAGGGAGCCCCTGAAGTCAAGTAGAGAGAATTCCTACCTTTCGGTTGTACGCAGGACATTATTTTTTTTGCCCACGCCGGTCGTTCCAGTTCTTGCGCTTTCTCATCTGATATAAGTTCTAGTGTTGGGTCGCCTTCGAATTCAGCTTCTTCTATAGACTTAGGTAAGGAAACAGACCTGAGGGCGAGAAGAAAATTATTAACCGGAAATACATTTGTAAGGTATTTGGTCGTGAAATACAGCGTTTGTAAGGGAAAAATCCGGAATCCAATGCCAAATACCATTATTCTGCAAAATTTCAATTCTTGAAAATCAATGGATTCACTTACACCAAAATGTTTTTACTAGTCCAGTTTCAAGGGTGTAGCTTTTGTAGAACGTCATGATTTCAATTCTCCATACGTTGTCTTAAAAACCTTTTTAATGTCCTTAGAAAAATATACCGACAAATGAATTGAATTTTAAAATATGATTAGTCGCTTTCTGAAGCAGCTAAACCACTCACATCTTGCCTAGTATCTTAAGTTTACAACGTAAAAAAGCTCCAAAACTGAACTTTTACGGGACTAGATTGCCGCTTTTCCCATACGAACACTCTATTTTGAACAATTTTGAGCCATGTTCGCAACCCCGCTAATATATGGCGGAAGAAACCTTCCCAAAACATTTTCCACCTTATTGGTTCTTAGAAAGCCTTCCATTGTCACAGTCTTGTTAATTTTAAAAATCAACTGGTTTGCAAAATTCATTAATCTCGTTATCACGCCCTTCGTTTAAAGTTATGAAAATTTCTAGTTAAGTTTATGTCAATCACCAAGATGATTATTCTTAATGCTCTCAATTCTCGTTTCCTTCACGATCAAATTGTAATGTGAGGAGAAATTAGATCTTCATGTTCACCTACCCTTGAAGGCTGTTTGAGCCGAAATAGGACGACATAACGGAGCCTTGTTTCTTCATCTCACGTGGTTTAGAACGCCTTCTGGCTCGCGTACCATCACTTGAAAAACAGGTTTAGAGCAGGTTTGAGAAGCAACAGTTACAATAAAATTATTTTTATCGTCACAGACTTTTCAGTTATGATATCTTCCTCTTTATATGACTTTTACGGCCGGTTATCTTTATTTAAATGAGGTTTACGATCTGCTAAAAGAGCATTTAACGTAGATCTTAAACTAATCATAAGTCGGTCAGTTTAAGTTCCTAGTTGGTTTTTCAGACTGTGTTATACGTCTTGTAAACGTTTTTACGGTAAATGACACCAACACATTCGGGTTAACAAGTTTAACACCGGGTGGAGCCACGGTTGTGTTAATCCCTGTCTAAACTTCGTTGAATAATCGTTTAAATAATAGGTTAACTGGCAAAAAACGTACTTGAGACGTCATCAAATTCATTTTCAAATTTTTAATAACTGTGACAACTTAATTGGAGGCTTATGTACTTAAAAACTATAGAACCTATCTACTTCAAAGAAACTGCAATCATCATTTCTCTCAATCAATCATTTTATTGAAATTATCCTCATTGAAAGGTTTGGCCGGTAGTCTGTTTTATTAACTCAAAACTTGAAGTCTGACCGGGATTCAGTACGGCATCTACAATTCTAGCGACTCAACTACAAACAGGGCTTGAGGCCTCGAACTCGCAATTCTCCCCATGTACTACGCTCTCTGATTGGTTAAGAAAAACTCGCACCACTTTGTCAACCAATCAGAAGTGGCACTAAAAT